>JASDDO010000022.1:63281285-64743355 GCA_030015575.1 Agapanthus africanus
GATTTGGGATTGTCCCGATCCAGGTACATAGACACCATACTAAAGGGGTTTAGTATGGAAGATTCTAAGCGTGGTAATGTACCCGCTTGTTCAGGAATCACTCTCTCCAAAGAGATGTCTCTCAAGACTGATTTGGAGAGGGCTCGCATACAAGGGATGCCCTATCCTTCGGCAGTCGGGTCAATCATGTATGCGATGTTGTGTACCAGACCGGATGTAGCTTACTCACTAGGTGTAGTGATTAAGTATCGAAAAGATCTTGGGGAAAATCACTGGACAGCTGTGAAGAACGTTCTTAAGTACTTGAGAAGGACTAAAGAGATGTTCTTGGTGTATGGTAACGGTGAATTCCAGGTGGAGTCATTTATCGATTTGAGTTTCCAGTGTGATAAGGACGACTGAAAGTCGGACTCGGGTTTTGTCTTCACCCTCAGTGCAGGGACGGTATGTTGGGAAGGTTTCAAGCTATTTACCGTAGCAGACTCGTTGATAGAGGCTGATTACATCGCTACCAATGATGCTGCCAAAGTGGCTGTCTGGATGAATAGAGTTCATGCGCTGAACTAGGTTCCTACCATTAAGCATCCAATACCTGTGTATTGTGATGACAATGAAGCTGTGGCTTTGGCCTAGGAACCCCGGTCCCCTCAGCGATCCAGACATATTCTTAGACAGTATCACCCGATCAGGGAGATAGTTGATCTCCGGGAGATCGAGGTTAGGAGAGTTGACACAGAGGATAACACAGCGGATCCACTCACCGAGGCCCTCCCTCAGATACTATTCGAAAGACTTTTGGTTCAAGCTTCAACCCTCACATGTGATGTGAACCATGATAATGAGGAGGAAGAAAAAGCTAGAAAGCAAAAAATGGGAGCAAGAGAGCAACCATGGGAGCAACACAAGAATGAGCTTAAGTAAAGAAAAATGAATCAAGTGTGAGGCAACCCCTTGACCCTCACTCATTCAAGCATGGATTAATTGCAATATAAAATTGCAATCATGCTTGAATAGTGAGTCAATATGAATAAACAAATATAAAGTAGAAACGGCCAGCGTTTCAAAAACTGATCATTTGACGGGTGAAGCACCTTTGACGGCTTCGTCTGTAGGAGGAGTTGGGAGGGCTATCCATTTTGGGGCAGCCCCTTCATGTATCACGAGCCTTTTTGCGGACCCATTTGGGTTCTTGCTCAGCCTGTTGAAGACTGAGACGTCAGATTTGGACGGCCCGTTGAGAGGGGCCGTTGTGGTTGCCAGTCGATCGAAGACCGACCTTTTAGGAGCTTCCTCTTACGGTGTTGAGGCACCGAAACTCATCAGTGGGAGCATGGTCCCAAAGAACAATCCAGTAGTGGCTTGTGTAACTTATCCCACTGGCATTGAAAAAATAAAGACCGAGTTGGGCCCGTAGGTCACTCCTTCAGTTGGGGTGGAGCGAGAGTTGCTGTTGCATGAAGTGCATTGGGAAGCCATCGATTTTCACTATACAGGAGCAAGACACCAAGTTTTAGTACCTCGAATCCAAGGGCAGCCATAGCGAACCGCGATTTTGTTCGCGAAACACGACACACGAAGTGTGGAGTGGAAAGAGGAAAAGGTCCCACTGGGCGTGCCAGAATCTGTTCACCGCCGAAAGACCGGACCGAGTCGTTGGGACGTCCGGCCTGAATTTGGGGGCAGACGCTATTTGGACTTATCCATCCAACTCTCCGAAGATACCAAGTTGATTTATGGTACCATATATCGGAGTTTTGGACAGGCACGACCGTTGTAGCGTGTGTTGGGATCGAAAATTGCACCCCAGTTGACGAAGTCAAAGTCAAGGTCAACCCCAAGCCAAGTGGGCCCAAGCCCAGATCAAGTGGGCCCATGCCCAAGTCGAGTCCGAACATGAAGCTGCCGGCCTCCCTTTATGCCAAAATAAAAATCATGTAATAAATAATTTTGATGTAATTTTTTTATGCATGAATGTAAGCAAAATGGGCATAAAGCCAAATTTTTGTAAGCCCGTGGCTTATGTCTAAAAGAAATGAGCACATGAGGCATGGGATGGGAAAAATGCCATTTTGTAAAGCCCAAGGGGCTATATGTAAATGTGTAAGCCTATATAAGGCAACATGATGATGAATAAATGGATAACTTTTCATTCCCTCAAAAATCTAGGGTTTGTGCCTCCTTCTTCTCCTTCCTCAAGGTTCCAAACCTTCTCCTTTCTTTTGAATTAAATCAAGAGTTTTACTCTTCCTTTTCCAAAACTAAATAGTTTTTCACCACAAAACTCACAAAGGGGAGATCAGATCTTCCATTAGATCTCAAAAAGGGGGAGACTTTTAAGTCTCACCCCCTTTTCTCCAAGATCCAGCCGATCAAGAGGAGGAAGAAGGAGACCCATCTCCAAAAATCCAACTTTGGACAAAATCCCAGTCAAGAGAACATCCAAGACTCAAGAGAAAAGAACCTCTGAAGATTTTTAGGGAGTTCAACTCTATAAGTCAAATCGGGAGCACAGCTCCCAGTGCAGGGACCAAGTCCTTTTGCTGCGTGCCAGGCACGTGGTGCGCTGGCGCTCTGGCGCTCAGCTCCCGCGTGCCAGGCACGTGGCGCTCTGGCGCTCAGCGCCCGCGTGCCAGGAACGTGGCGCTCTGGCGCACAGCGCCCGTGTTCCAGGCACGTGGCACGCTGGCGCTCAGCACCCGCGTGCCTGGCACGTGGGGCGCCGAACGCCTTCTCCCACGCATCCTTTGGATACCCTTTCCCTTATATATATATATATATATATATATACACACATACTTTACAACACTGTCCCAGTTAGAAAAAAAAATTCTAACGGGACGCTGCCCCGCATCCCGCAAGAGGGCTGCTAGCCCCCTTGACCCCCAGCCAGCTATCCGTTTAGCGGGACCCCCGTAAAAACTCTGCGGGGCCCCCGATATATCCAAAACCCCTTCAAAACACAACACTGCACAATGAGTTCACATGACCAGTTTAAACCGTCAATCGGAGGTTCTCTTGCTCCAAATGCGAGGGGTAATTAGCAGCAGCTTAGCCCGCGGCCGCCGGAGATTCGGATCCCTACAATCAATAAACCCCGGCCTATCCTAGGCAGGGGGAATCTGTAATGCGTCTGACAAGTGCGCGCGTATTCCCATCTCAATGGGGTGACGAAAAACACCCTACAAATTCTGGCACGCCCGGTGGGGCCATTTCTCCTCCCATATTTCGGGTTAAACGTTCATGTGAACTCAATCAACATATACATCGATTGTCTGTACTGAAATCATGCTTCTTTGTGCAGGTTAACAAATTTCAAATTGCAATCTCCGGACGCAGCAAAATGTCTCTAAGGATCAGCTCAGCTCTCGACACAGCTCCCATCTCCTACACGATGAAGATGGATGCCAGGACGGTCCTCCCGGCCAGTCTCGGGCGACAGTAGGAGGAGCCACCGCTACCATTTGGCTCTATTCTGTTCATGTCAGCTAGCGTCATCCCAGCTCCTCAAGCTCCGGTAACAGACAAACCGGCCTCGAAAGGCAAGAGGCCAAATGTGGTGGTCTTGAGGGCACCACTACCCAAACGCAAGTCGGTGTTTGAACGACTCTCCTTGGCCCCAGCTGGCGGCAAGACCATCAACACCAACAAAGCAACAAGGCATCTTGGGCAAGCTCCAGCGGCGCCCCTGACAGTTGCTCAATTGGGTGTCTTCTCTAAGCTCCCCGTTAATCGGCTCACGATGGCTTCCCAGATGACGGATGCCCATCAAGCCCTCAAAATCGAGAAGCTAAAACAGAAAAGGCTCAGATACAGAGCCAACAAAAGGGCTAGGGCTCATGCTATGCTGAACTTCATGAGGTTCCAAGAACAGCGTTACCCCGCCAAAGATAAAGAGACGGTTGGATATGTGGTCCACACTATCTACATGGTGGGCATGCGCAGTAAGAGCAAGGATGGGGCCACTACATCTCAAATTCGATCTGGTGTGAATGTGGCTGTCACTTCCCAATACCAGCATCCTCCAGAAGGTAATGAAAATCCTCCCAGTGAGGCTGAGAAGCAGAGAGAGCCCTCAGTTCATGAGGAGTCGGGCTCGGAAAGCGAAGATAGGCCAACTTTCCATCCTAAGACCGCAGAGCAGCAACTTCTCCAGGAGCTCCGAAAGCAGCTCAGAAACAAAGACAAGGAGATGGCCAAGCTCTACTCAAAAATTAACGACTTGACAAACGTCGTCATACAGCTCACGGCCCAACTTGCCTCTCAGCCGCCCAATCAAGCGCAGGGCTCTGCTCATGAACTGGGAAACGGTGTCCCAAGACAGCCGACGTTTATTCCCTCAAATCCAAAAGTGGGCGGACCGCATGAAAGTCGGTCGCATCCTATCTCGGGAAATATCTTGGCTGCCGATGACAGTAGCCCGCTAACTCAAGATCAAATCATGGATTTGGTTGCCAACAAAGTCAAAACATTGGTAGTCGAAGCGCAAAAAGATGTTAGCAGTAGCGGGAGACCATATCCTGCTCAGTATGATGTGGTAGAATTTCCTAGCGATTATGTCATCCCTAAATTTGGAAGATTCGATGGGACGGGAAATGCGAATCAGCACATCGCCCACTTTAAAGCCTCATGCAGGGATATTGGGGTCAATGATGCGCTTCTCCTCCGCCAGTTCGTTAATAGCTTGGCCGATGTTGCTTTCGACTGGTACGCGAGCATACCGGATGGCTCCGTCATAACTTTCGTCCAAATGGAGTCTCTGTTTCGGCAGAGGTTCATGAGCGTCAGCGATAAGATCACCATTGTCGATCTCGTAAGGACCAGACCAAAGAACAACGAAAGCAGCACGGATTTTATAACCCGATGGCGCAATCTCTCCGTCAAATGTGAACCGCCGATAGAGCAGGACCAATCTGTCGGTCTCCTTGTCGGAAATCTCAACAATTGGATGGCCCCGTTTCTATGCACCGCGGGTCTCAAAACATTCCAAGAGCTGACCAGAAAAGTTCAGATGCTGGAGCGCTCAAAGCAGGAGTCCTCCTCGGATTCCCAAAATAATAATAGGTCCTGAAGAAACCGAAAGGACGATAATCACAAAGGCGGAAATTCCGACGATTCTGAATCTTTCAACACCTCGGCTAACCGAAATAAGCAAGGGATGAGCGGACCTAATGCCAACCGGCCTCGGAAGCCAGTGTTCGGAGAGGGAAGAGAATCTCTACTGAAAGAGAGGCTGGATAAGGTCTATTCCTTCAGAAGAGACAAAGTCCGTAAAATATTCAAGGACGCCCTAAGAAACGGTCTACAATTGCCAGAATCAAAAAGACCGCAAGAAGCGAATATGATCGACGACCCCAAATATTGTCCCTATCACAGAGTGATAAGTCATGCCATTGAGGACTGTTTCGTCTTCAAATATTGGGTTGAAAAACAATATAATGCAGGAGAGATAGAACTGTCTAAAGGCGTGCTGGCAAACAGTCAAGCTGCGACCGCCAACTTCATACAAAACAGCTGACCACCATGTCATTAAACTGGAAATAATCGACCTCTTAGTCATTAAACTGGGGAGGTAAAAATGTGTAAATAAAACAAAAATAAATAAAATAAAATAAAAATAAAAAGCCGAAATGATGGGGCAACTCGCAATAAAAATCAGCGAGTAAAAACAAAGAGGAAAATAAAGCCGAAATGATGGGGCAACCGCAAATAAATAGTCGAAATGATAGGGTAATCGCAACCTTCGCGATAAGAAAAGCAGAAATGATAAAGCAAACGCGGTAAAAAAAAACAGTGAATGATGAGTCGCTCCTGGTACCATATTTCAGTGCAGCGATGCAGACGCCGTCCAAAATTCGAAATCCCAAAATGGCGAATAATGAGTCGCTCCTGGTACCATATTCCACTGCAGCGATGCATACGCTATCCAAAATTCCAAATCCCAAAACGGCGAATGATGAGTCGCTCCTGGTACCATATTCCAATACAGCGATGCAGACGCCAACCAAAATCCAATTTCCCAAAATTTTCCCGGCCCTACGGTTAGTCCCTAAGTTGACTACCGTATACAATCCACAGGCTCAAATAATTATCATCATACCCATGCCCCACCGTAATCACCAGTTTCGCGGCTGGTCTCCACCCTTGGAATTATGCTCCATTTAGGAAGACCCACTCATGTGTCCTCACGATACATGAGGAGAACAAACTTACGGAACCCTCACGACTCGTAAGAAAACACCTGAATGGGATCCTTACAACTCACAAAGGAAAAACACACTTGGGGGTCCTCACGACTCCTAAGGAGAAAATGCACCTACGGGATCCTTACGACTCGTAGGGAGAAAATGCTTTTATGGGACCCTTACGGCCCATGAAATTGAAAATCCTTAGGTGATAGGGACCTAAACCTGTCTCTTAAGCCATCGATCCCCAACAGGAAAAGGCAAATGATGAATTGCTCCTGGCACATGTGCTTCAGTGTTAGCAAAGCTGATGCCTACCCTAACCCCAAAATTCCAAACTCCAATCCGATAGACCCCTAAGTCTTTAAACTAGGAACAAATGACATCTAAGTCGTTAAACTAGAAACAGAAGACCCATAAGTCTTTAAACTGGAAACAGATGACCTCTAAGTCGTTAAACTGGGAACAGATGACCCCCCTAAGTCGTTAAACTGGGAACGAGGGAAATCTCCTCCTGGCAGATGATGATTCGCTCCTGGTACCATATTCCAGTGCAGCGATGCTGATGCCAAACCAAAACCAAAATCCCCAAACCCTGTTATGGCAGATGATGATTCGCTCCTGGTACCATATTCCAGTATAGCGGTGCTAATGCCAACCCAAATCATATCAAATCGGTAAAACAACCAATGACCTCCTGTTTCCCTCTGAAAGACGGCGACGACGATGCTAGGACGTCTATGCCTGAGATTCGGGGCAGATGCTATTTGGTTTTATCCGTCCACCACTCCGAAGATGCCAAGTTGATTTATGACACCGTGTATCGGAGGTTTAGACGGATGCGGCCGATGTAGCAGACTTCGTCAGATTCCCCCTCGCTTGAGGGGTTTTTGATTGTGGGGACGCTCTTCCCTGCAGGCGCAAGCCCCTGCAGTTAATTACGCTACCGCATCGCGGTAACAACTTTCTCCTTCTCCAGAATTTCACTTCGTATCGTGTGTGTTTGTTTTGTTTGTAGTTGCCCGTGGATTGTATACGGAGACTGAGTAATGTCGTCGCCCGTAGGACGTGGATTAGTCCAAATCCGTATTTACTTAGATTTGGGTTTGGTGTTTTAGTTTAAGGATACGTTAGAAATATTTGAGGCTAAGATCAACTTAAACATTCGTTAAGGATACGTTAGTCCTGTTTGAGACTAAGATCGACTTAACGGAAAGAGCATTTAGGGCCCTAATTAAGGACGTAATGGTCCGTTTAATATATGGTCGTCGAGACCCGTCACCTCTCTGACAACGTTGAAGGATTACAACGACAGGTGTCAGAGGAGTTCGGAGATGTACCCTTGAACCAAAGTTGATTTGGAGTTTTATAGTCCATTTGAATGTTTAAGGATACGTTAGCCGTGATTGGGGCTAAGATCAACTTAAACGGGATCGTTTAGATCCGGCAAAAGAGCATTTGGGGGCTCTATTGTTCCAGTTCAGGGACGTGGTGGTCCATGTTCCAGTTTAGAGACGTGGTGGTCCGTATTCCAGTTTAGGGACGTGGTGGTCCATGTTCCAGTTTACGGACGTGGTGGTCCATCGCCAGTTTAGAGATGTGGTGGTCCATATTCCAGTTTAGAGACGTGGTGGTCCATAATCCAGTTTAGGGACGTGGTGGTCTGTATTCCAGTTTAGGGACGTGGTGGTCCGACATTAGTTTAAGGACGTTTCGGTCCAATATTAGTTTAAGGACGTTTCGGTCCATGAGTTTAAGGACCCCGCAGTCCATATTCATGTGTGGTCGTTGGGACCCGTCACCTCTCTAACGTCGTTGAGGAATTACAACGATAGGTGTCAAAGGAGTTCGGAAATGTACCCTCGAACCGGATGTAAATTGATTTAGGGAGCAGCCGTGTTCAGTCAATTTAATTTGAGGACTTATGGCCATGACTGGGCTAAGTCCAATTAAAAAGTTCAACACCTTTATTTGTTTTTTGTTTGGGCTCTGCCCATAAAGGATGCAGAGCATCAATTTATTTTGGGCCCTGCTCATTTTATAAATGATGCAGAATAGCAATTTCACTTGGGCTCTGCCCTTATATAAAGGATGCAAAGCATCAATTTATTTGGGCTCTGCCCATTTATTGCCTTGCAATTTATTTTGGTCTATTAGGTCATTTTGACTTGGGCCTGGCCCTTTAGCAGAAGAAATGCATTGCATTTTCAGGCGCTTTGCGCCAATCAAAGAGCGCAAGCGCTTGTGATGATGACACGTGTCATGCAGCGCAGTGCGCTGCGCTAGTGCGCTATGCTTGCGCTGCTGACACGTGGCGCGCTCTGGTGAGTTGCGCCAATTTCAGAGAGCAAAGCTCTATTTCAAAAACGCGTAGCGCAACTGGTTCAGATGCTGACACACGGCGCTCTCTGGTGGCTTGCGCCAGCCCAAGAGCGCAACAGTGCAGATTTATAAGTGCAAAGCACTATTAATTTCAGAATCTTTTAGATTCAAGAACCAATGGTTCATAAAGGAAGTGCAGAGCACTATTGATTTCTTGATCTAATTTAAATCAAAGAAAAAACAAGCTTTTTCTTATTTCAGGAACCAGAGGTTCATAAAAAGTGTAAAGCACTATTTTTATTTTGTTTTTTTTATTAAAGATCATTGATCTTGTTTTTAGATCAATGATCTGTTCATAAGAGAATTTTCTCTTTTTCTAAGGGCTTTTTACCTTTTTTGTTCTTGAGAATTTCTCTCCAATTATTCAGAGTTCTCTCTGTTTAATTTCTCACAAAAAATGTTCATGTCTTCGAATTGAGGCCTAGGGTCCCTTTAATAGTGCCCATAAATTAGTTAAGTTTGTTAAAGAGATCTTTCTCTGAGTGATTTGGGGAATTTTCCCCACCGTTGGATCTTTGATTCAAAGGCCTCTGTCTTACAGAAGAAAATCTTCTTGTTTTAAGAAGAACAGAAAGATTTCTTTGAAATCTTAATTCTGTTTGGCGCAGATGCCCCAGCGTGTGACACGTGTCGCGCAGCGCAATCGCGCTAGCGCATCTACGCTGACACGTGTCACGCAGCGCACAGCGCAGCGCAACTGAAGCGTTGCTTCATTTACTTTTTTGTTTTAAAAGAGCCTTGCTCTGATTGGGTGCGCTGCTTTGGGCGCTGCGCTGATGCGTCTGCGGCTGACACGTGGCGCGTTGCGCACAGCGCAAAGAATCTGAAACGTTGCTTCATTTATTAAAGTTTAAATTTTCAAAGCAAAGCTTTTCTCTGATTGGGGGAAGATGAAGCGTTGCTTCATCTCCCGCCTTGGAATTTGAACCGAGCTTTGATCTGATTGGGGTAAACAAATGCTCCCCCCCCCCACCGTTGCGCTTACGTGGCCTCCAAACGCAAGCGCAACGGTGGCAGAATCCTAACCGTCGCGGCAGCTTTTGGAAGTTGAAAGGGCACTTGGTGCCTATAAATAGGACCTTTGGTCCTTCACAGATGATCATCATCTCCAAAAATTTTATTTTTAGAACCTCAGAGCCCTGCTCCTGTTTTTAAGAACTTTTAGATTTTCTTTAAAAGGAACTATTTAGGTAAGAATTAGTCTTGAATTAAATCAATTTTAATTAATAGAGCTTTGCTCTTATAGATCTTTGATCTAAAGAAACCCATCTGGGGTTTTCACCAATAGAGCCTTGCTCTCAAGAATCGGTTTCAAGGTTTCTTGACCTATGAACAGAACCTTGCATCTTTGTCAAAACATAAATCTCTTTGATCTAAAAAAAATGACGAACTTTTAAGAGTTTGAATATGAATAATGAAAATTAAAAATGGAGTTTTGTATTTTAATGGACTATATCGTCTTTTAAAAATAGTGATCTCAGAATCTTGGGGGACTTCTTTAAATTTCCTTTATTAGGATTCTGATAGTCACTCATGTTCGTAGAGCATTGCTCTCGAGGAGTTTAACTATCTGTGCTCGTTTTTTAACAAGAATTCGCTTAATCAGTCGGTCTGCTAATTCTGTTGATCTTCTTTCACAGGAACAATGGACGCCCATATGTATGCTCTTAATGAGATCATCTCTTACGGGGACATCCGCCGACTTGGCCGCTCTCAGAATCGAGAGTTCACAAACGCGGAGTGTGCTGAAATTATGAGCCGCTTCGACGCATACAATGGTCCACTGCTCCCCCGGCGTTCCTCCCTCCTTAAGCTTATCGTGGGAGCCATCTGGGAAGCGCTTCCCCTATTCTGTTCCGGCATGCCGCTTAGGGCATTGGATGCCGCTGAGGACAAGGTGCACTCGGTGTACCTATTGAACTTTATCTCGAAGAGACGGCGAGACAGTCTTATCGATCTCTTGCACGAGGTCTTTCAACAGTCTGCCATACTCGTTGCTTATCGGAGGGTGGAAGACATCAGGGGGGACCCTGACGCTTGTGCTCGCGAAAGAAAGCACACTAGGATGGTCCGCGAGGCCTGGAAAGTCATAGATAGAGTCGCTTTTGAATTCCTCAATCCATGCCCTGGATCTGAGGTTATTCCACTGTAACTTTCGTTTATTGCTTTTATGATTGTAAGAACTTCGGGCAATATTAATGAAATTTTTTGTTTTTCCTAGCCTGTCTTATCCTTTGTTCTGAGTCTTTTGCCCATGCATGAATGAATGTGTTTTGAATGCTTGATCAAATGTAAATCGGATGCTCTTTCTGTTGCTTTTCTTCTTTCTCAGCATGTCGACACAATTAGCATACACTAGAGTAGGCCTCTTGATTTCTTCACAGGATAGCGATGGCTTAGGTCGCAGGTTTAGATCCGCCTCCTAAGACTTTTCAACTCTATAAGCCGTGAGGGTCTCATAGAGACTTTTCTCCCTACGGATCGAGAGGATCTCGTAGGGGTTTTTTTTCTCCTTAGGAATCGTGAGGATTCCTAAGTGTGGTTTTCTCTTATAAGTCGTAAGGATCCTATAAGAGAATTTTTCCCTCTTACGAGTCGAGAGGACTTGTAAGCGGTTGTTTCCCTCCTTGTCGAAGTTCGATGGTGGAGAGTGAGACCCGTGGATGGTATGCAAGAGACCGTTTTGGGCCAACTTGCGGGGTCCCAGTGCTTAGGAAACAGGCTTCTTTTATGCCCACTGCCTAAGGCTTTATCTCACGAGTCGAGCCGCCTCAACAATTTTTACAAGTCGAGACGAATCGAGCGTTTCTCGCAAGAACATCTTAACGTCGCATTTAACCTCTGTTCTTTACGACAGAAGCCCGTTAAGGTTGGTGGTACTTAGGGTTTTGGCCATCGTACCGTCGCATAAGCTGATATAGTCCTCGATAGGAAATCGTGCTGTTCGAGTAGCCCTGCGACTGCCGTGTCTCTGATCCCTTCGGGGGCTGGACAAGACGTCTTCAAGCAATCTTCCTAGGCAGTTTGACCGTCGGAAGAACAAGCGTTAGGAATTTGCCATGCCGCTTTTTACTTGAGGTTAGGCTCATTTTGGCGAGCCCCGATGAGTCATAACCTCTCCGCGCTGGTGTGGGATGATCTCCGATAGTCTTTCAGGTTTTGTGTGAGTTGCCGTCAAGACCCTGAAGCTAGGAATTTGGACTTTGCTTCATTTTGCTGGCATCGCGTCTACTGTATCGAGACGAATGCCGCGGTTGTTTTTAGTTTGCTGATGAACCGTCGAGGTTTGGAACTAGGGATTTTTCCATGGCTCCATTTGTTTGATTGTCGCGTCCGAATCCCGCTAGAGGAAGAACGCTGGGGTGACAACTCGTCTGCTGTATCGAAACGAACGTCGAGATGGAGTTGGAATTTTGCCGTGGCTCTGTTTGTTTGATTGTCGCGTCTGAATCCCGCTGGAGGAAGAACGCTGGGGTGACAACTCGTCTGCTGTATCGAAACGAACGTCGAGGTGGAGCTGGAATTTTTCCGTGGCTCTGTTTGTTTGATTGTCGCGTCCGAATCCTGCTGGAGGAAGAACGCTGGGGTGACAACTCGTCTGCTGTATCGAAACGAACGTCGAGATGGAGGTGGAATTTTTTCGTGGCTCTGTTTGTTTGATTGTCGCGTCCGGATCCCGCTGGAGGAAGAATGCTGGGGTGACAACTCGTCTGCTGTATCGAAACGAACGTCGAGGTGGAGCTGGAATTTTGCCGTGGCTCTGTTTGTTTGATTGTCGCGTCCGAATCCCGCTGGAGGAAGAACGCTGGGGTGACAACTCGTCTGCTGTATCGAAATGAACGTCGAGGTGGAGCTGGAATTTTGCCGTGGCTCTGTTTGTTTGATTGTCGCGTCCGAATCCCGCTGGAGGAAGAACGCTGGGGTGACAACTCGTCTGCTGTATCGAAACGAACGTCGAGATGGAGCTGGAATTTTGCCATGGCTCTGTTTGTTTGATTGTCGCGTCCGAATCCCTGCTGGAGGAAAAACGCTGGGGTGACATCTCGTCTGCTGTATCGAGATTGTTAGTTATATGTATGCCCTAGAGGCCATTACTGTACATTGGATGTATATTGTAGTGGATGCTGGGACATATATAGGTAGGACTTTCTTGCTCGACATGATAGTACGCTATCTGGTTGTTCTTTATCTTAACATGTATACTTTCTGTCTCTCTGATTACATGTTGATAAAGCCCTTAGGATGTGTACTCGACTTCCAGAACTATGATGCAGATCATACTAGTGGGGCCTGGGTAGCCAATGAGTACATCCTTCATTGTTCCTAGTCGTGGGAATGTCGAGACGGGGCATCGATATTCCAGAGTAGACTAGCACATATCTTCTCGACCCATGCGTTGGGTGTCACGCCCCGCTTCCCAGAGTACGCACGATTGGGCACGTGACATAGCCAACCATGCTACCTGTGGGTAGGAAGTATCCATCCACAGTCACATTACGGTTGTAAGGATATCAAGAACAAGATAAAACTAATCTAATACATGTCCAAATCCATAATAACAAGAATCAATAAACAATAAGTGCGGAAGCTAATGATCCAATACAATGAATAAACAGTATGTCCCATAATGCGGGCTCACATCTGGAAATGAAAAGAAATAAATAAACTAAATCCTAAGGACTCACTGTTCAGCCTGCTGGCTGAAGTACTCCTGCTCGGTCGTCGACAGTGGTACGGAATCTGGGCCATGCAAAACCCAGACGTCAGCGCGTCATGACATCAAGTATATAGCATAAACATGGTAATAAGCAATGCAAGTATGAACATGAATAAAGCAGTAATAACAAGCAGGGTAATGTGCAATGGTGACTAAACTGTCCTATCAGGTTTTCTACTCTATAGTCTTTGAAACCAATTGATGAATCGTCGATGTAACTCAATAGTATCCCGTGCGTGCCCGGGACCACGGTCATGACCCTCGGGGCTGAATCCGAGACGTGCCGCTAAGCAGTAAAAGGTAGTAGGATGGACGAGTGATGTCAGCATCAACACTCCGGAGCTGGCCAAGCCCGTAAGACTGATCAGAACAATGTATCGAACTGTTGAGTTACAAATCGGTTTCACCTTTGATTTCCCCATACCCCCAAACTATGTATGTCAGGTCAGGTATTCAGTAGTCAAGGACTAATGCCAACGCAAAGTCAAGTAAAAGTAAGTCTGTCTGGATCGACAGCAGGAATGGTTAGGTTTGTCGGCATTAGGCACGAGATCAGAAAACAAGTAATGTCATGGTACAACAGGATGAGTCGGTATGTATGTATATGTCAGGTGTAGCAGGGTCAGGCCAATATGTCGTGCAATCGGGCAAGTGCTCGCAACAGGTATACAATCAATAATGAACAGCAGCAGGAAACAATAATTAACCACAATATTCCATATCACTACAGTGATGTTTGTATTCTCTTATTAACAGGTTCAATCACTTTTAGGGTGCAATAGCCACAAGGTAAAGCAATATCCACAATTATAAATTAAGGAAACTACATGAAATTATACTAAATATAATAATTGTCTCATTAATGATTTAACAGTTTAAGCAGGTATGATTCAGTCGTTTATTTAGTTGAAATACGGGTTGATGTGGGTTGATTAATTACGAGGAACAGTTGTAACGATTCCATGTTAAGATAACTGCAATACTATGATATCCATTACCGTCATTAAGTTGTTTCATAGTATGAATTCAAATGCGTGGCAAGACTAGATCTCGCACGCTAGCATGCTAGAGCAAGTATTCAGATACTTGCCTCAGAACAAGGGTCGGGATGCAGGCGGCATGATGCACAAGTCACGATACGGTGTGTGAAACGGCGCGGTACGGGCGCGATCTGCGGCGCGGTACGAGCGCGATCTGCGGCGCGGTCTGCTGCGCGATACGGACGCGATCTGCGGCGCGGTCTGGTGTACGGTACGGGCGCGATACGGTCACGATCTGCAGCGCGATCTGGTGCACGGTACGGGCGCGATACGGTGGTGGGCGTGGTCCCGGCTCGGTGCGTGGCACGACGCGATGCGGCACTGGGCACGGTATGGCACGGCAAAATGCGACAACAAGTTAGCAACATACAATAACCTCAAAGCGATCAGCGGGAGGGGTTTTACTGTACAAAGGAAGGGCGAGGAAGCTTACAGAGATATGTACCAGGTGACCCCGGCGAGCTCGACGGCGTTGGAACGCCGGCGAGG
This sequence comes from Agapanthus africanus, assembly GCA_030015575.1. NCBI lineage: Eukaryota > Viridiplantae > Streptophyta > Magnoliopsida > Asparagales > Amaryllidaceae > Agapanthus > Agapanthus africanus. The sequence goes on from JASDDO010000022.1 coordinate 63,296,096, forward strand.
CAACGGCGGCGGCGGCAAGGGCTGAGGGCCTCAGGTTGTGCGGGAGAAGGTGCTGCGGCGAGCTGGAGGAAAGGGTGGTCGGCTCTGGTGGTCGAGGGGGAGAAGGAGGTGGCCCTGGTGACGGCGGCGAGGTCGCCGGCGCGTTCTCCGGCGAACAGTGGAGGTAGGCGATGGGTTTAGGCTCGGGTTGGTGGTCCGGCGAGGGGAGGAGGGCAGCGACGACGAGGTCGCGACGAGGAGGGTGAGAGGGAGTCGTGGGAGGCGTCGGCGGCGAGAGGCGGCGTCGACGTCGGCTCTGCAGGGTTGGAGGCGACGTCGGGGGGTGGGTGCAGTTGCGGGAAGGAGCGGGAGAACGAGGGGATGGAGGTGCGGTGAGGTCGACGAGGTCACGGGAGTATCGGCGGTGAGGTTGCGAGGGCTAGGGTTAGGGTTTGGTGTGGGTTTCGTGATGGAGGAAGAAGCATGGGGGAGACGGCTGCATGCGCTTCAATATATAAGAAGAGAGAGAGAGAGAGAGAGAGAGAGATTGGAGAGAGGAAGAGAGAGATCGATGAGATAGAGAGAGAGGGAGAATGAGGAGAGAGACAGAGAGAGATAGGGAAGGGGAGGCGGGGCCCACGAGCTCTAATGGGAGCTCGTGATTGGCTGTAGATTAGATAGAGTAAAAATTCGAGATGATTTAGGCAGGGATTTAAAGGTTAAGAATATATTTCGTATATAATTATAGTTTTAGATATTAAATTGAAACGGGCCCTTTTTGGCGCGAAATGAAACATTTCCAAATCGCGCCCGGGTTGCGCCCAAATGTTCCAAATTCAAATTATAGGATTTTAAGCGGGTTCCAAATTTTGAAAATAGGTGTTTAGTGATTAAAATGCATGCCCCCAAGTCGGACACTTGCACGCGCGCGTAGTCGTCCAAACTTGCCCGTTTAGCCCAACGGAACGGAATCTCGACACGCGGACACTACCACGCGACTAGTGGCGACGAGTAGGCCAACATGGACATCTTAAATTTTATTTTAGGAGTTAAAATTTGTTATGTGCCAAAATGACTTAACCGGTTAAAATTTAGCAATAAACACCGGAAAATCAGGAAAATTGGAATGAGCAATAAATAACCCTCAACTAGTAATATAAATAGTATTATTGGGCTCGGGTGTTACATCATACCCAACTACAAAAGAATTTCGTCCTCGAAATTCCAAGAATGCAAGATAGCTAACTACTGGGAAAGGTGAGGGAATTTCTGTCGGATCTCGTCTTCTCGCTCCCAAGTGGATTCTCCATGCGATCGGTTACCCCAAGAAACTAGCACAAGAGGGATAACCTTGCTCTTAAGAACCTTTTCTCTTCGATCCTTGATTTCAACTGGTCGCTCCTCAAAAGTCAGGTCCTCCCGAACGGTCAACTCCGAATGATCCAAGACATGAGTCTCATCACGAACATACTTCCGTAGTTGAGACACATGAAACACATCGTGAACTCCTGCTAAAGACTGTGGTAACGCCAACCGGTATGATACTTCTCCAACACGCTCCAATATCTCGAAGGGTCCAACGAAACGAGGACTAAGCTTTCCTCGACTTCCAAAGCGAATCACCCCTCTAGTCGGTGATATCTTCAGGAATACCGAATCACCCACGGCGAACTCTAGAGGTCTTCTTGACGTGTCGGCCCAACTCTTCTGTCTGTCTTGAGCTGCCTTCATATGCTTCCTGATTGTATTCACCTTCTCGACTGTCTGGACCACCAAATCTGGTCCTAGTAACCTTCGTTCACCAACATCATCCCAACAAACAGGCGAACGGCACTTACGACCATACAACGCTTCAAACGGAGCCATCTGAATTGTCGCTTGGAAGCTATTGTTGTACGAAAACTCCACCAGGTGTAGATGATCTTCCCAAGAACCTTTGAAGTCCAACATGCAAGCCCTCAACATGTCTTCAAGGGTCTGGATCGTTCTCTCTGATTGTCCATCAGTCTGAGGATGATAAGCGGTGCTAAACTTCAATTGAGTCCCCAAACTTTCTTGTAAACTCCTCCAAAAGTGCGACAAGAACCGAGTGTCCCGATCGGACACGATGCTTACCGGTACTCCATGCAATCTGACAACCTCCTGCATGTACCGCTCTGCCAGAGTCTCCGTCGATTGACCAACCCGAAAGGAATAAAGTGAGCTGCCTTGGTCAACCGATCGACAATCACCCATACTGCATTGTTGCCCTTTGGACTCCGCGGTAAAGCCGTCACGAAATCCATGGTTATATGTTCCCACTTCCATTGAGGAATCGGAAGTGGTTGCAACAACTCAGCAACCCTTTGGTGTTCGGCCTTGACTTGCTGACACACCAAGCACTTAGCCACGAAGCGAGCAATTTCCCGTTTCATACCTTCCCACCAGAAGTGCTGTCGAATATCTCGGTACATCTTTGTCCCTCCTGGATGTACAGAGTAAGCTGAACTATGTGCCTCCTTCATAAGCTCTTCACGCACATCTCCTTTTGGCACACACACCTGGCTACCATATCTCAACGAACCGTCTTCATGGATCAGTAAATCGGTTCGTAGTCCGGCTCCAACCTGCTCTCGAAACTTTTGCAGTCTAGGATCCTGCGATTGTGCCGCTTTAATCTTCTCAACTAAGGACGACTGTACTTGCAACTGCATAAACTGTCCTGTAGCATGTGGTAGCACAACCTCCAAGTCAAATCTCCGAAAATCCTCAATGATCTCTCTCTGTGCAGTCAATATCTGAATTGCTGGTAACCGGCTCAGCGCATCTGGCACGACGTTGACCTTTCCCGGATGGTACTTAAGATCAAGGTTATAGTCGGCCATCAGCTCCAACCATCTGCGTTGCCTCATGTTCAACTCCTTCTGAGTGAACACATATTTCAAACTCTTGTGATCTGTAAGGACTTCAACTCTCTCGCCCAGAAGGTAGTGTCTCCAAATCTTCAGGGCGAAGATCACGGCTGCAATCTCTAAGTCATGAGTCGGGTAGTTCTTCTCATGAGTCTTCAGTTGTCTCGATGCGTAAGCGACGACTTTCCCATTCTGCACTAACACACATCCCAATCCTTTCCAGATGCGTCGCTGTGAATCACCAGTCTTCCTGAATTATCTGGTACGGTCAGGATCGGGGCGGTTATCAACTTCTGCTTCAACGTCTCGAAGGCCAATGCACATCCATCCGTCCAAACAAACGGTACCCCCTTACGCGTAAGCTTGGTTAACGGCTCTGCTAAACGAGCGTAATTCTCCACAAATCTCCTGCAGTATCCGGATAATCCAAGGAAACTTCTTATCTCAGCTACATTCCTTGGAATAGGCCAATCTCGAACTGCTGCAATCTTTTCGGGATGGACGGCGATTCCATCACCCGACACGACATGTCCCAGAAATTTCACTTCTTCCAGCCAGAATTCGCACCACTCATCTTCGCATAAGGCTTCTCCTGTCTCCACATCTGCAGGATCTAATGATATCCGGATCGCAAATCCAGTTTCGAGAATACCCTCGCGCCACCAAGCTGCTCAAGAGTTCTCCAATGCGAGGGATCGGGTACTTATTCTTAACAGTCACCCGGTTCAATTCTCGATAAACAATGCACATCCTTCTCCTTTACTAAGAGAACTGGAGCTCCCCACGGTGAGTTGCTGCTTCGAATCCATCCCTTCTCGAGTAATTCACCCACTTGTTTCTTAACTTCTTCCAATTCCACCGGTGCCATCGGATAATAAGATTTTGATACTGGCGATGCACCGGGAATAAGGTCAATCGCAAACTCCACATCTCGCTTCGGCGGTAAGCCCGAAATATCTTCAAACACATCCATAAAGTCGCGGACAACTGCCGGCTCTTCATTACTATCCGCTACCATAGCCACAAGAACATTGTTCGTCGGCCTAGCCCTAAACTCGACTGGCCCGACAGAACTGCTTCCTCCAATGAAAGTAAACTCAGGGTGTCCGGGAATCTGGAAAATTACTTTTCTTGCCCTACAATCAATGTGTGCGTGGAAAGTGCCAAGAAAATCCATTCCCAAGACTACTTCATAACTGCCCGTATCTATCACCAAGAAATCTGCAAAATCTCTCGTCCGCAAACAACAACTGTACAGTCTCCACATTCCTTACTAGTTATGATTTTCCCATTCCCAGTGTGTATGTCCCAGAAACTAGACAGGGTCGTGCAGGTGATCGAGTGTGTAGTTATAAATTTGGATGACATAAACAATGGGATGCTCCGAAATTAAGTAATGCCAAAGCGGAAAAACCATGAACGAGTAAATTACCTGAAACCACTTCTCCCGATGCCTTAGCTTCTTCAGCTGTCAACGTGAACGCTCGAGCCTGCTGTGGTCCTTGAGTAAGCGGTTCCTGTCCTTGGAACGGTCCCTGCGGAGGCTTCTGTGTATCATCTTTTGTGCGAGGCTTCGACGGACAAGCATCAACGGTGTGATCTGCCGCTCCACATCTAAAACAGAGTCCCAGCCTCAAACGACACTTCTTTCGCACATGTCCGGGTTTATGGCAGTATCTACAGATCACGCTCCTCTTCCGATCACCCACACTTGTTTTCTTCATTGGTGCTACGCTGTGCCTGTTCACCGGAATACTTCTACGTACGGACGTGGGGTCCCGTGCAAATGCTGGTTCTAGCTCGATTTGTTCCTTTAGTTTCTCCAGCAATCCCCTTATCACTCTTTGCCTGGCGGCTAAGACCGCACGCCCTGGGTCCATCTCCAAATTCTGACCGGCCATATTCCTGGAAATCAAAGTACCCAACATTACCATGATGATAGTTTTTCGAGTATAGATCAAGGCTAGAACTCCAAGATACTTAAATAGAGTGCTGCATTGTAGCTAGGCCGCGGTATCATAGCCGCAATTACTTAACTCCACCCAAGTCGCCTAAGTCCTAGAGATAACAAGAAGTTAGGTTTTCGAGTTGACGATGCAAAGTAAGTTTGCATGTCGACATGATCCGGAAGAATGATTCAAGGATGGTAAAACGGTCAAAGTGGCAGGACATGTTTCCTAATCACGGGGATTATGATTCGTGTATCGGGTGCAATACCCAACTACAAGGAATCAACCCAATTAACCTGTGGCTCTGATACCATAAAACCATGTCACGCCCCGCTTCCCAGAGTACGCACGATTGGGCACGTGACATAGCCAACCATGCTACCTGTGGGTAGGAAGTATCCATCCACAGTCACATTACGGTTGTAAGGATATCAAGAACAAGATAAAACTAATCTAATACATGTCCAAATCCATAATAACAAGAATCAATAAACAATAAGTGCGGAAGCTAATGATCCAATACAATGAATAAACAGTACGTCCCATAATGCGGGCTCACATCTGGAAATGAAAAGAAATAAATAAACTAAATCCTAAGGACTCACTGTTCAGCCTGCTGGCTGAAGTACTCCTGCTCGGTCGTCGACAGTGGTATGGAATCTGGGCCATGCAAAACCCAGACGTCAGCGCGTCATGACATCAAGTATATAGCATAAACATGGTAATAAGCAATGCAAGTATGAACATGAATAAAGCAGTAATAACAAGCAGGGTAATGTGCAATGGTGACTAAACTGTCCTTTCAGGTTTTCTACTCTATAGTCTTTGAAACCAATTGATGAATCGTCGATGTAACTCAATAGTATCCCGTGCGTGCCCGGGACCACGGTCATGACCCTCGGGGCTGAATCCGAGACGTGCCGCTAAGCAGTAAAAGGTAGTAGGATGGACGAGTGATGTCAGCATCAACACTCCGGAGCTGGCCAAGCCCGTAAGACTGATCAGAACAATGTATCGAACTGTTGAGTTACAAATCGGTTTCACCTTTGATTTCCCCATACCCCCAAACTATGTATGTCAGGTCAGGTATTCAGTAGTCAAGGACTAATGCCAACGCAAAGTCAAGTAAAAGTAAGTCTGTCTGGATCGACAGCAGGAATGGTTAGGTTTGTCGGCATTAGGCACGAGATCAGGAAACAAGTAATGTCATGGTACAACAGGATGAGTCGGTATGTATGTATATGTCAGGTGTAGCAGGGTCAGGCCAATATGTCGTGCAATCGGGCAAGTGCTCGCAACAGGTATACAATCAATAATGAACAGCAGCAGGAAACAATAATTAACCACAATATTCCATATCACTACAGTGATGTTTGTATTCTCTTATTAACAGGTTCAATCACTTTTAGGGTGCAATAGCCACAAGGTAAAGCAATATCCACAATTATAAATTAAGGAAACTACATGAAATTATACTAAATATAATAATTGTCTCATTAATGATTTAACAGTTTAAGCAGGTATGATTCAGTCGTTTATTTAGTTGAAATACGGGTTGATGTGGGTTGATTAATTACGAGGAACAGTTGTAACGATTCCAGGTTAAGATAACTGCAATACTATGATATCCATTACCGTCATTAAGTTGTTTCATAGTATGAATTCAAATGCGTGGACAGACTAGATCTCGCACGCTAGCATGCTAGAGCAAGTATTCAGATACTTGCCTCAGAACAAGGGTCGGGATGCAGGCGGCCAGATGCACAAGTCACGATACGGTGTGTGAAACGGTGCGATACGGTACTGGGTCCAGGCGCGATCTGCTGCGCGGTACGGGCGCGATCTGCGGCGCGGTCTGCTGCGCGATACGGACGCGATCTGCAGCGCGGTCTGGTGCACGGTACGGGCGCGATACGGTCATGATCTGCAGCGCGATCTGGTGCACGGTACCAGCGCGATCCGGTGGTGGGCGTGGTCCCGGCTCGGTGCGTGGCACGACGCGATGCGGCACTGGGCACGGTATGGCACGGCAAAATGCGACAACAAGTTAGCAACATACAATAACCTCAAAGCGATCAGCGGGAGGGGTTTTACTGCACAAAGGAAGGGCGAGGAAGCTTACAGAGATATGTACCAGGTGACCCCGGCGAGCTCGACGGCGTTGGAACGCCGGCGAGGCAACGGCGGCGGCGGCAAGGGCTGAGGGCCTCAGGTTGTGCGGGAGAAGGTGCTGCGGCGAGCTGGAGGAAAGGGTGGTCGGCTCTGGTGGTCGAGGGGGAGAAGGAGGTGGCCCTGGTAACGGCGGCGAGGTCGCCGGCGCGTTCTCCGGCGAACAGTGGAGGTAGGCGATGGGTTTAGGCTCGGGTTGGTGGTCCGGTGAGGGGAGGAGGGCAGCGACGACGAGGTCGCGACGAGGAGGGTGAGAGGGAGTCGTGGGAGGCGTCGGCGTCGAGAGGCGGCGTCGACGTCGGCTCTGCAGGGTTGGAGGCGACGTCGGGGGATGAGTGCAGTTGCGGGAAGGAGCGGGAGAACGAGGGGATGGAGGTGCGGTGAGGTCGACGAGGTCACGGGAGGGTCGGCGGTGAGGTTGCGAGGGCTAGGGTTAGGGTTTGGTGTGGGTTTCGTGATGGAGGAAGAAGCATGGGGGAGGCGGCTGCATGCGCTTCAATATATAAGAAGAGAGAGAGAGAGAGAGATTGGAGAGAGGAAGAGAGAGATCGATGAGATAGAGAGAGAGGAAGAGAGAGATCGATGAGATAGAGAGAGAGGGAGAATGAGGAGAGAGACAGAGAGAGATAGGGAAGGGGAGGCGGGGCCCACGAGCTCTAATGGGAGCTCGTGATTGGCTGTAGATTAGATAGAGTAAAAATTCGAGATGATTTAGGCAGGGATTTAAAGGTTAAGAATATATTTCGTATATAATTATAGTTTTAGATATTAAATTGAAACGGGCCCTTTTTGGCGCGAAATGAAACATTTCCAAATCGCGCCCGGGTTGCGCCCAAATGTTCCAAATTCAAATTATAGGATTTTAAGCGGGTTCCAAATTTTGAAAATAGGTGTTTAGTGATTAAAATGCATGCCCCCAAGTCGGACACTTGCACGCGCGCGTAGTCGTCCAAACTTGCCCGTTTAGCCAAACGGAACGGAATCTCGACACGCAAACGCTACCACGCGACTAGTGGCGACGAGTAGGCCAACATGGACATCTTAAATTTTATTTTAGGAGTTAAAATTTTTTATGTGCCAAAATGACTTAACCGGTTAAAATTTAGCAATAAACACCGGAAAATCAGGAAAATTGGAATGAGCAATAAATAACCCTCAACTAGTAATATAAATAGTATTATTGAGCTCGGGTGTTACATTGGGCGATGGATGATCCCATATCCATTGGTGTTTGACATCGAAGATGGTATGCGGGTGCTCAGTGAAGACTGGGTACACTGAACGGACTCGCCGAGAACTCCCAGATGGTATTATACCTCACGTCAGATGGCAGTTCTCTGGTGACACTGGTACAGCTTAGTCTGTTGACCCGAGATCGTCATAGAGTCTTGTGTGTCTCCCACTGTGCTTTGATTTCCACCCTACCACGGCTCTACTGAGTTGTGCAAACAGGTGGTTTTTGGGTACAGTCCCGATTCACATGGAGGCAATGAGCGATAGGAGGGGATTCGTCTCTCCCGGTATTGGGGGTTGATGTTGTGCTATGCTCGACTGGCCATAACAGGAAATCCCTGGCCAGGGTTGCAGTGATATACTGGTAAGAGTTATCAGTAGTTTCACGAATGTTATGGACCTTACGTCGGCATGACTTATCGAGCTATTGGGGTCTGACGTTTACCACCCCTAGGCGAGATATGCGACATATCAGACGAACAGACCGGACTGTACGGTAAGTGTTTCTGGTTGGATTCACAGGAGTGTGAGCGGGCTTGCTCGTCGATCTTCTGATCGCTCAATACCCGGGTGGCCGTTACGTTTAGCAGACCGCTTGCGGCTTGTGGGTGTTTGATATGATCATCATCTGCTGCCGGAGTATTGACGAGTCTTTAGAGTCCTACACAGAGGTTTCCTGGCTCAAGCGAAACGAAATAGGAGCGCGTATGAGATATGTGCGGGACCGAGAATAATGCGTGTATGTGATACCGTATTTCATTCTCGCGATGTATGTGTCGAATGGTTGTATGCGATATAACCTAGTTATCGAATCAAGGATTGATTCGATAAGCCGATACATAGGATACTAGTCGGTTATATGCGATATGACCGGATCGTTAAATCAAGTGTTGATTTAATGATTTAATGTATAATTTTATATTTGATATATCACTTTGCATTAACTAGTATTGGTTCACTTTAAATGGATTTTCTCACTTGGTTTGCACAAGTTGTATATGTGATATACTTTTGTGCACAAGATTGTATCATGTTTGATAATACATGCAAGCTAGGGTTTGTGTAAAGAATTGACCATGGTTATATGAATGGTTAGGGTTTCATTTTATTTGCTTATTTATTTATTCATTTATTCTTTATTGAAAGAAATAAAATAGTGGCTAAGTTTGGATAATCTTTGAAGCTTCATGAAGTTTTGAATGGTTGACTATTTTGTTTGTTTCCTTAACCCTAACCATTCACTTTAACCTTAGTTTGTTCTCTACATCTAACCATAGTTGACATTATGATAAGAATGATTTATTTTCTATTTTCTAATAACTTATCATAATTCTTTATCATCTTCTTCTTCATCTTCAAGTTGAAGAAAGCTTGCACCATCAATGGCAACTAGCCAAAATGAGTGAGAAATCCAAATCTAAAGTCTACCCACTTCCTATTTCTTCATCCTCTACCTCTTGCCAAGTTGTATAGGGTGTTTCCTTCACAAGTTTTCAAGGCTTGGTGAAGTTGGAGCTTGTTCTTGTGATACCTCGATGTAGATCATCTTCGGCATTGAACCGACGATCAAGCCCGCCCATTTCTTCGATGAAGCCGATGCTAGAGTTCGGGATCCGACTTGGACAGCGGAGGGACATCGTCGCGGAGCTTAGGAAGCGGTGGAACGGATCTACAAAGGTTGTAGTCACTTTCCCTTAGCATATATTTCGATTACATGCTTGCATCGCCTATATATCTAGTTAACGATCCGTATTAGGTTTTCTCGGCACATGTAAAATTTCAATTGGGCATGTTTGATCACTTGTGAGACTTCATTAGTGTGCCCAGGAAACCTACAGTGGTATCAGAGCCTAGCTAGAGCCTTAGGCGAAGTCCCGACGGAGTTAGAAGTCCGATCGACCCAAAACCCCGACTTGAAAAATGCTCTCTGGACATTTCTGTAAAATGTGGTTTTTTCGAGATTAAAAATATGCAGAAAAATAAGCAGGGGATTTTAAGGGTTACTGCAAAATTCGATGCCATGATTCCTTAAAGTCACCGCGGATCCGCGGCATGAGCATGCTCATGCGGCGGTTCCGCGGCACGTTTGTCGTTTTGTGCATCGACTTCTGCACAGTAATTCTTAGTTTTCTGTGCTGATTTTCCTGGGAATTTTTAATATTTTTTTCCAGAGTTGTATTTCCTGGGTTGTATTGGGGACTCGTTGTATTCGATCGGACTGTCTAATTTTTATCGGTGTGCTTTTCCGGGTATTTTTAGAATATGTTAAAAAGTTCGACCGGATATAAATACCCACTTTTTCCCCTGCCGGGAAATTTCCAATTGTTGGATTTTTCCGTAGTTTAACGACGTTCTAAGTAGTGCAAGTAACGCGATGGACCCTCTAGAAGACAACAAACCTTAACTCGATTATGTGACTGTCTTGAACTGCCCTTTGAACCTTCGGGTTTGGGGCAGTACGGCGTGCCACATGTGAGGCGTTGGCTTGACCCTTCTATGGCTGGACCGTTGGTACTGAGGCACGAACTGAATGTTGTTAGACTTATTTCATGTGTTGAGCTGTATCGGGAAAACTTGGGTGTTCGATTGTTCGATCGAAAAGTTTAGCATTTTCTATTTATCCGGAATGTGATACAATAATTGGAATTCACAAGTAGTTATGAGATAACTGAATGAATGTTATAAACATAGCAGTTTAGTCTCACTTGATCGGTTGCCACAAAATTTTGATGTGATCAAAAGTCCGTCGCAATCACGTAGCGTATGCGGATACTCGCCGAGTAAACTTAATAAACAGACTCACTCCATAGCCCCGACCAAGTGACTGTAGGAGAACCCCGTCGCCGAAAGCATCCGTCCGGGTGCTCGCGGCAGCGGTGTTCCGCCTTAGTGCACTTCGTCGACGGTATTAGGGGTGCGGCCGCCTACTAAAGTTTGCGACGAGCATTCGATCAGTTTTTCGGGAATCTTTTTGAATTGCCCGACTTCATATTGAAAAGTGTTTTCGATAATGAGACTAAAATGCGGGGTTTATAATTGTTAGGCATGCGATGTCTAAAGAATTCATTTGGTCAGGCATGCGATGTCTGAGATGGTTGCGGATTCCAACTGTTGTAGTTTTACACTTTCTTTTCTGTGACCGTAAGTGTAATATGTGATATCGCCGGTTTCGTTCCTATATGTCAACGACAATTGGGATGCGCATATTTACTTACGTTGATGACATGTGATGTTATGTGTTGCTGGATATGTTATATTGGATCGTCGTGTTTGAATAGCCGGGGGGTTTTTATGTGAGATGAGTGTTTTTTCATTTTCATTCATGTAAAAACTTGTATGTAATATTCTTTTATTGGGGCACTTCCAGGTTGCGGAAGTTGTCACCTTTGATGTATATTATTTACTTTTATGCACTAGGATAGACCAAAGGAGGAGAGCACAAGTAACCGGGTTCTGGGGTCCAGTGGGAGACCAACTCGAGGAGTCGAGTCCGGGTCTTCTAACCCTAGAATTGGTAGGGTTGCTTGCCGCTCTCGTAGGGGTCTTGGGGTGTAGGATTGGCTATTCATCACGACCGTGGAATCCATGTTTTATACTGGCTCGTATTGAAAACACGGACGTCCTAGTATATCCAATATTTCATATGTTTCTTCTGCTGTGCTTTATCTGTGATGTGATCATGCGATGTTCTGTGACAGGTATTATATATAGTATATATGATATATTATATAGACGTTGCTTATGTTTTACACCCGCGCTAGCCCTGCCCCGCTCTGCCGTTAGTTACCTAACCTAACGTGCATGAGGGGACATCGAGGCGAATGCGGATGGCATAAGTGTACGTCATATTTATCTGTGATGTTTAGGTAATTTAAATGATGGGATATTTATTAATGAGATTAATGAAAGAAAATAAACCTAATTGATGTTGTGGAATCGAATTTCAAAATAAAACAGGTAGCTACAGTTCTTGCTTTGCATCGCGGTGTTCCTTGTAGAACATCCTGCACCTTATTCGATAGGGAAAGGACCGAGATCCCTTCACCGGGAGTGACTCCTTTAGCAATAACTGGCAGATGCTACAACCCTCGGTTTGTCTTTTGATCGCTTCTATAGTTTCTGCTTTGCACAGTGATATATATGATATATCCCGCATCTTATTCGACGAGGAAAGGGCCGACGATCCCTTCACCGGGAGTGACCCCTTTAGCAAAACTAGAAAAGCCTCAAAAACATTCCATTTAAAAACCATTTGATTCCGCAACGAGATCAGGTTCAAAGCGTTAAAGGTTTTCACAAAAACCATTCGCAGCCCTCCGTCATTTTAGGAAGTAGAGTACTTAGTATTCGTGCTGTGTTTGTTGACTTTAGTTAAGACACAGTGTACGGTAGCTAAGTGATGTCTTCCTGCACCGCATATGATGCTATTAGTTAGGACAGTCGCGTGACTTTGTTGACCTTAGTTAAGGGTCATGTGGGTGGGTCTAATTAATCACGAAATGACGGGTAGAACTTAACTAGTACTTATGATTTGTTGACCATAGTTAAGGTCATAGGTGCTAGGGGTAAAAACCTTTATCGGGAGTTTCAAGTGTTGAAACTTGCAATGAGATTGCATACCTTCTATATGATAGTTGGATCCCGATACCCACTGCGAGTAATTGTTACTCCTGGGAGAGTTTTGCACTTTGCAATTAGCCGATCAAGTAGGTGTCTAGAAAGGTGTCAACGGGGTTACGCCTCTGGGAAAGCGAGGTTTACAGTAATTAGGTCCGTGCGAAAGCACGGGGAACCTCCCTCAAAGTACCGACACTGGCCTGGCTGAAAGATTGGCGAACTTGTAGAGTGTAATTAATCCCGGCTAGTTTTTCCTTTTAAGGTTTGAAGGAAGATTTGATAAAAACAGTGGGAGCCATCCTGATTAGATAAAATATATAACCAATCTGATCTTGCAAGAGCGCACGCAGAGTGTTTTCTTCTCTCTCTCTCCAGGTAGCGACCATATCACGCCTTAATCAAGATAATAATATGGATTATTGACCGAACCCGCTTGTTATACTGAGCTGGGGAACGTCGGTCCCGCTCCGACTTATAATTGTTATAAGACCGAGCAGGAAATAGGGGAATACCAGATTTCCTATGCCGCCCAAACGAAGAAAGTGCATATGATGCATCTCCTTAGGGTGTGTTCATTATAGAGAACTGTTTCTCAGTATCCTCTGAATCCTGGGTATTTGATACCAGATCAGGATCCCAGATATGTAATCTGTTACATAGGGCTACAAAAAGGTAGAAAAACTGAGAACGGGTGATAAGTTTCATGAGGCAGAAAACGGGGCAAGTGTTGCAGCCAAGTCTGTTGGTCACTGTCACCCTGTATTACCAATACATTGATTCTGAACAAATGCTATTAGATACCGAACCTGATATACAAAATCATATCAGTCTCTTTATTAGTAAAGAAATGATATAATTTTGTATTGTTGGATAATGTTTTGAACATTTCCTATATCAAAAGTTGATCGGTTCAGGCACGTTATCTAAAAGCATTGACGTTCTAAATCAAACTACAGTTCCTTGTATACTAAACACACACAAGAGGAAGAGTTCAGAAATGAACAAATTCTTCTTGAGGTATTGTAGACTAGGTCATATCAATGCGACCCGACTAGCTGAAGTTACATTTAGATATATATTTAAATCAGTTTGAATTTACATCTTGTGAAACTTGCCAGTCATGTCACAAAGATAAGATGACCATAGCTCTGTTTATTGGAAACAGAGAAAGAGTTAGTAAACTCTTGGGACTGATACATTATGATGTATGTAAGGTCTCCTGTCTACACATGCCAGGACTGGTTCTTTATACTCCATTACGTTCTCTGATAATCTCCCAAGATTCAGTCATATGTTCCTGTTGAAACATGAGTCCGAACCTTTTGAGATATTCACAGAATATAAGTTGGAAGTAGAAAACCAAAATACGGGTATAAGTATTATGTCCTATGATAAGATCAGGGAGGAGAATACTTGTGCATAGAATTCCTGGACTATTCTAAAGGAGAATGAGATTTTCTCTCAGTGTTACTCCTCTGAATACACCACAGCACAACGGTGTATCGGGGCGGAGCAATCACACAATATTAGATACCGTGTGCTCTACGATGAGTATTACTGAGTTACCTGTTTCCTTTTGGGTGTCATGCACTTGAGAAGCTGCATACATATTGAATTAGGTTTGAATCAAATCAGTGCCTACCACTCCATATGAGATATGGTATGGGAAGAGCCCATGTCTTAAGCTAGTTAAGATTTGGGGTTGTCCGGCCTATGTTTAAAGCAAAATGCGGACAAGATCGAGACAGGATCAGTTCTGTAGAACTGGAAAGGTTCCAGCTATACAAAACTGCAGTTGATGATTTGACAGAACCAAAGGATTCTATAGTTCCCGACGAACCTCAGCCTCTCCGCCGATCTAGTAGGGTTCCTCATCCGCCTGAGAGATACCTCGGTTTCTCGATGACAGTGGGAGCGAGGATTGCATCATGAGATAATGACCCAACTAGTTTCGAGCAGGCCATAGAGAGTAGGGACTCTGTAAGAATGGCTGGATGCTTAGCGATCTGAGATGGAATCCATATACACCAGCAAAGTATGGACTTTAGCTGCTATATCTGAAGGGTTAAATCCCCATCAGGAGCAAGTATATCTTGAGAAGATTGCTTGGTGTAGATGGAAAAGTTGAGACTTTCAAAGCTAGGCTTATTAAAGGTTTTAGTCATCAACCAAGCATGGATAATGATGAAACCTTTTCCAAGTGACTATGCTTAAGTCCATCCAGATCCTACTTGCCACGGCTACATACCATGACTGCGATATCTGGTGGTTGGGTGCGCTGACTGCTTTTCTAAATACTGATTTAGAAGAGAACGTCTATAAGAACACAGCCAGAGGGCTTCGTAAACAGTGGGAGCAGCGGAAACGTGTGCAAGTTGCTTTATATAATGAAGCAGGCATCGCGGAGTTGGAATGTCTGTTTTGATGTGAAAGTCAAAGTGTTTGACTTCATCAAAATGGTAGACGAACCTTGTATATACAAAAGGGTAGTAGAGAGTAAGGTGGTCATCTTCGTATTGTACGTAGACAACATACTCTTGATAGGAAAAGAGTTTCCTATACTACGATCGGTCAATCTCCTATTATCACAAGGATTCTTCAAATAGGATCAAAGTGATACCTCCTAAATCCTGAGTTTTCATCTATGAGATAGATGTAATTGGATGTTAGGATTCTCACTAGATGTAGTGAGATGGTATCAATCGATCCTGGGGAGAATCACTGGAAGAGTTCCAGGGTGATAAAGACGACTGAATGTCAGTCACAGGCACTGTCTTTACCCTCAGTAGAGGGACGGTATGTTGGAAGAGTTCCAAGCTAGATACCGTGGCAAACTAGACGATAAAGGCCGGTAACATCGCTATTGAAGATACTACCAAAGAGGAAGTTTGGGTGTATATTGGTTCATAAGATGAACTAGGTTCCTGCCGTTGTATGACAATAGAAGTATGGCTTAGGCCCTGGAACCCTGGTCCCATCAGTGACCCAGACAAATTCTGAGGAAGCATCACCAGATCATGGAGATAGTTGATCTCCAGGTTGATCAAGGTTAGGAGAGTAGACTCGGAGGACAACACGGCGGATCCACTCACGAAGGCCTTTTTCCCAGAGAGAGACTCATATGGGATGGTTGAGTATTAGATACTGCGACCACTGCTACAGATGGCCCTAGTGCAAGTGGGAGATTGTTAGTTAAATGTATGCCCTAGAGGCCATTACTGTACATTGGATGTATATTGTAGTGGATGCTGGGACATATATAGGTAGGACTTTCTTGCTCGACATGATAGTACGCTATCTGGTTGTTCTTTATCTTAACATGTATACTTTCTGTCTCTCTGATTACATGTTGATAAAGCCCTTAGGATGTGTACTCGACTTCCAGAACTATGATGCAGATCATACTAGTGGGGCCTGGGTAGCCAATGAGTACATCCTTCATTGTTCCTAGTCGTGGGAATGTCGAGACGGGGCATCGATATTCCAGAGTAGACTAGCGCATATCTTCTCGACCCATGCGATGGGCGATGGATGATCCCATATCCATTGGTGTTTGACATCGAAGATGGTATGCGGGTGCTCAGTGAAGACTGGGTACACTGAACGGACTCGCCGAGAACTCCCAGATGGTATTATACCTCACGTCAGATGGCAGTTCTCTGGTGACACTGGTACAGCTTAGTCTGTTGACCCGAGATCGTCATAGAGTCTTGTGTGTCTCCCACTGTGCTTTGATTTCCACCCTACCACGGCTCTACTGAGTTGTGCAAACAGGTGGTTTTTGGGTACAGTCCCGATTCACATGGAGGCAATGAGCGATAGGAGGGGATTCGTCTCTCCCGGTATTGGGGGTTGATGTTGTGCTATGCTCGACTGGCCATAACAGGAAATCCCTGGCCAGGGTTGCAGTGATATACTGGTAAGAGTTATCAGTAGTTTCACGAATGTTATGGACCTTACGTCGGCATGACTTATCGAGCTATTGGGGTCTGACGTTTACCACCCCTAGGCGAGATATGCGACATATCAGACGAACAGACCGGACTGTACGGTAAGTGTTTCTGGTTGGATTCACAGGAGTGTGAGCGGGCTTGCTCGTCGATCTTCTGATCGCTCAATACCCGGGTGGCCGTTACGTTTAGCAGACCGCTTGCGGCTTGTGGGTGTTTGATATGATCATCATCTGCTGCCGGAGTATTGACGAGTCTTTAGAGTCCTACACAGAGGTTTCCTGGCTCAAGCGAAACGAAATAGGAGCGCGTATGAGATATGTGCGGGACCGAGAATAATGCGTGTATGTGATACCGTATTTCATTCTCGCGATGTATGTGTCGAATGGTTGTATGCGATATAACCTAGTTATCGAATCAAGGATTGATTCGATAAGCCGATACATAGGATACTAGTCGGTTATATGCGATATGACCGGATCGTTAAATCAAGTGTTGATTTAATGATTTAATGTATAATTTTATATTTGATATATCACTTTGCATTAACTAGTATTGGTTCACTTTAAATGGATTTTCTCACTTGGTTTGCACAAGTTGTATATGTGATATACTTTTGTGCACAAGATTGTATCATGTTTGATGATACATGCAAGCTAGGGTTTGTGTAAAGAATTGACCATGGTTATATGAATGGTTAGGGTTTCATTTTATTTGCTTATTTATTTATTCATTTATTCTTTATTGAAAGAAATAAAATAGTGGCTAAGTTTGGATAATCTTTGAAGCTTCATGAAGTTTTGAATGGTTGACTATTTTGTTTGTTTCCTTAACCCTAACCATTCACTTTAACCTTAGTTTGTTCTCTACATCTAACCATAGTTGACATTATGATAAGAATGATTTATTTTCTATTTTCTAATAACTTATCATAATTCTTTATCATCTTCTTCTTCATCTTCAAGTTGAAGAAAGCTTGCACCATCAATGGCAACTAGCCAAAATGAGTGAGAAATCCAAATCTAAAGTCTACCCACTTCCTATTTCTTCATCCTCTACCTCTTGCCAAGTTGTATAGGGTGTTTCCTTCACAAGTTTTCAAGGCTTGGTGAAGTTGGAGCTTGTTCTTGTGATACCTCGATGTAGATCATCTTCGGCATTGAACCGACGATCAAGCCCGCCCATTTCTTCGATGAAGCCGATGCTAGAGTTCGGGATCCGACTTGGACAGCGGAGGGACATCGTCGCGGAGCTTAGGAAGCGGTGGAACGGATCTACAAAGGTTGTAGTCACTTTCCCTTGGCATATATTTCGATTACATGCTTGCATCGCCTATATATCTAGTTAACGATCCGTATTAGGTTTTCTCGGCACATGTAAAATTTCAATTGGGCATGTTTGATCACTTGTGAGACTTCATTAGTGTGCCCAGGAAACCTACAGAGATGAATGCCATGGTGGAGCTGGAATTTTGCCACTGCTCCGTTTGTTTGATGATGTTGCGTCTGCTGTGTCGAGACGAACGTCGAGGTGGTGACCATTCCACACTGGTGTGAGACAATCCCCAGTTGTCTTTCTGGCTTTATATAGGTTGCCGTCAAGACCTTGAAGTTAGGAATTTAGCCTTTGCTTCATTTGCTTTGTCATGTTCGAAGCTTGTTGGAGGAAGAACGTTATTGTTGACATTACGCCTACTGTATCGAGGCGAATGTCACGGTTCTCTCTAGGTCGCTGGTGAACCGTCGAGGTTTGGAACTAGGGATTTTGCCGTGGATCCATTTATTTGATGATGTTGCGTCTGCTGTGTCGAGACGAACATTGTAGTTGTCTCTAGGTTGCTGACGAACCGTCGAGGTTTGGAACTGGGGATTTTGCCGTGGCTCCATTCGTTTGATGATGTTGCGTCTGCTGTGTCGAGACGAACGTTGGGGGTGACATCTCGTCTACTGTATCGAGACGGACATCGAGGTTGTCTCTAGGTTGCTGGTGAACCGTCGAGGTTTGGAACTAGGGATTTTGCCGTGGCTCCATTCGTTTGATGATGTTGCGTCTGCTGTGTCGAGACGAACGCTGGGGTGACATCTCGTCTGCTGTATCGAGACGGACGTCGAGGTGGTGACCATTCTGTGCTGGTGCGAGATGATCTCCGATTGTCTTTCCGGTTTTATATGAGTTACCGTCAAGACGTTGAAGCTAGGAATGTGGCCTTCGCTTCGTTTGCTTTGGTGTGTCCAAATCCTGTTGGAGGAAGAACGCTGGGATTGACATTGCGTCTACTGTATCGAGACGAACGTCGAAATGAAGCTGGGATTTTGCCATCGCTTCGCTTTGTTTCGACCGCAGGGTCTTTTTGTTGGCGTTGTATCTGCATCTTGATGGACTATGAAGGAACGCCTTTATTGAGACCTCATCTGCTGTAACGAGACGAATGCTCAGATGGTCTCTAGGTTGTCTGTGAACCGTCGAGATTTGGCTTTGCTTTTTTATGGAGCCTGTTGGGAAGGTATGGTTCCCTCTTTGTTTGCACCCCTGGATTGTATACAGGAATCGATGTGATCTAACCTGTAGGGCAGAAGTTTCATTCATTTTTTTATTATTATTATTTTATTTCCGCGATGCTCTATCATTTCAGCTTTTATATCGCGAAGGTCGCGATTGCCCAATCGTTTCGGCTATTTTTCGCGGTGCCCAATCGTTTCGGCTATTTATTTTGTTTTTACTCGCTGCTTTTTATTGCGAGTTGCCCAATCATTTCGGCTATTTTGCATGCATACATTTTTACTTGCTGCTTTTTATTGCAAGTTGCCCCATCATTTCGGCTATTTCATATGCATGTGCGGCCTACTGGCTTTCTTCCATAAATCTGAATTTAGACATCAATCTCGGCATCAGCACCGCTACAACTGGGATATTGCCAGGAGTGAATCATCATCTGCCTCTGTTGATGTCGAACAAAGGTGTCTTAGCAACCAGGGTTAAGGTTCTGTCGACTAAGGCTTTTGACTTCATAAGCCGTAAGGGTTTCACAAAGTTATTTCTCCCCACAAGTCGTGAGGATCTTGTAGGTGTATTTTTTCCTTAAGAATCATGAGGATTCCTAAGTGTATGTCCTTCTGTAAGTCGTAAGGATCCTACAGGAGGGTTTTCTCCCTGTAAGTCGAGAGGACTTACAAGGGTTGTTCATCATGCGAACATATCCCCAGTCACGGATGGATCTTGGTTAGGGAAATGTTTATTCGCGTCCGTGGATTGTATACAAGAGCCAGTATTGGACCACTTGTAGGGCCATAACGAAAGTCATGGGGGTTGCTTAAGCACAGGTTGAGGTCTCTGTAACTTAAGACTTTCAAATCTTATGAGCCGTGAGGGTCCCATAAGAGAGTTCTCCTTACGAGTCGTGAGGATCTCGCAAGTGTATTTTCTCCTTAGGAATCGTGGGGATCCCTAAGTGTGCTGCTCCCTTGTGAGTCGTAAGGATCTCACGCGGGTGGTTTCTCCTTACAAGGTCGAGGGGACCTTATAAGTGTCTTTTAACGAGGTTGTGCTCTTTCGGGTTTTCACAAACACTCGCCGTCAGCCCTGCTGTTTTTACTCACGGAGCCTTTTCGGGTTTTCATCCGTGCCCCTTTCGCTTATGGACATACCGTCTCCCTTTTTTTTTATTCTCTTTTTTTTTTTACGAGGTCGCGCCCTTTCGGGTTTTCACGAACACTCGCCGGTAGTCCTGCTGTTTTTACTCACGGAGCCATTTCGGGTTTTCATCCGTGCCCGTTTTGCTTATGGACATACCATTTTTTATTTATTTTTTTTATCTCTTTTTTTTTTCTTTATATTTTTTTCATCTCGTCAGCCTAAGGATGCTGCGGTAGTAGTTTAAAGACATTTCGGTCATTTGCAAGTTTTAGGACATTGCGGTCCATCATTAGTTTAAGGACATCTCGGTCCGTCGTCGCCGTATTTGAGGCGAATATCTAGTTTATTGACTTTTCGGTCTCTGGGGCTTTCTCTATGACTGACCATGATGCCCCCGGCGTATCCATCTTTCTCGGAGCATGCGGTTGTGGCGGGTTCACCTTCCAATTTTCGGACAACGCGAACTTGCCCTGTTGGTATTGGTCTTCAACCCAGTTCTTGAAGACGTAGCAATCCTCGATCAGATGACCTACCGTTTGATGGTAAGGGCAATAATTAGGATTATTAACATCGCCTGGCCGTAACGGATGTTTTGGACTCGGCAGATTAATGAGTCTGTCGCACACTGCCAGCTCGAATAGTCCCCTTGTTTTATCTTGCGGGAACGAGTAAGGACATTTCAATTTTTCCTGGAGGGGTTGCTGCTTGTTGTTTCGGCAACAACCGGTCTAGGTCCACTTGATTGCTATTGAGCATTGGCTACGAGGGCTGTTTTTTCCTTCCCTTTATCCTTTTTGTTCGATCTCTTATTTGCGGGGCCGAGATTTTTTCCGAGCAGCGTGCGATTACATGGCTGAACGTTATCGCAACTTCTCAATTCTTTCATCTTTGAAATGGATTCCTTAAGGAGAGGGTTGAGGGTAGCTTCCTCGTCAGAGTCGCTTCCAAAGGTGATAATTTGCGATCCCTTGGAGTCGGCTATATGACAATCGTCGGCGGCTCTTTTGCGCTCATCTATCACATTTTTCTGATGTCTACGAGCTTCACATTTTGTCCTGTCGAAGTGTTTCTTTTGAGCGACATACCCTTGCCACCAACAGTTAAAAGATTCGCAGTCTTCGGTAGAATATGTGATCTTCTGATGATATAAACAGAAGTTAGGGTGCATCTCTACCTCAGCGAGAGTATTTTCTTCAGAGGGCGGTAGCTTCATTCCTACTGATAAAGCTTTGGCGAACCTTTTCCTCGTCTTGAATTTGTTTTTATCCGCAGTGGATGGCTTTTGATTTGACGGGAATGCCTTGGCTCTTTCCAGTATGGCCATTTCACGCTCTTGATTGGCTTTTGCTTTCAGACGAATTTCATTTAGGAAGATATCGACCAGCTCATCTGATGGCTGTAGAATTTCCGGTTCGGGGTTCACCATTGGTTTCTCGGCGCAAGAAGCTTCTTCATCATCTGCTAGTGAGTGAGAAATCACATGACAAGTCGCTACGTCGTCTTCAGATTCATCTGATGAGTTTTCTCCATCGTTTTCATCCTTGACTAAAGAACAAGCTGCCCCCGGCGTGTTCGTCTTCTTTGGAGAGTGCAGCTGTAATGGGTTTACCTTCCAGTTTTCCGACAGCGCGAACTTGCCTTGTAGGTACTGATCCTCGATCCATCCCTTAAAGACGAAACAATCCTCAATCGGGTGACTTACCGTTTGGTGGTAAGGGCAATAATTGGGATTATTAAGATCGCCTGGCTGCGACAGACGCTTTGGACTCGGCAGATTAATGAGTCTGTTGCGCACTGCCAGCTCAAACAGTTATCTCGTTTTATTCTGCGGAAACGAGTAAGGACGTCCTAGCCTCTCTTCGATGGATGGGCGTGGGCGCACGTTGTTTTGGCGAACGGACGGCTTTGAGTTGTTCTACTGTTGCTGAGCATTGGCGACAACGATCGCTTTTCCTTTCTTCTCATTTCGAGAGTCGATTTTTGGAGGAGAAGGTCCATGGCCCATCTGGTCCATTTGGGCTAACTTATCAATCAACGCTTGAAAGGTGGTTGGCCTGAAGAACATCATGAATTGCGAGATGATCGCTTGAGGGTCAAGGGTACCCACGAACATGCCTACTGCAGGTGCCTCTTCTATGCGTTGTTCGCATTTTGACCATAGGTTCCGCCATCGTGTTGCGTATTGGACCCACGTTTCACCTGGCCTTATCCTGGCATTTATCAGTGCTGTCATCGTGGCGCATTCACTAGCACTCGCGAATCTTTGTGTAAATAGTAGTTCCATCTCTGCAAATGTTTTGACAGAGTCGTTAGGTAGCTCCGAATACTATTCAAAGGTTGTTTCTGCTAAGCTGCCGACAAACTGTCTAAGCAACAATTTGTCATCGCCTCCAGTATTGCCGCATAAGGCCCTGAATTGAGCGACATGCTGATGTGGATTCCCTGTCCCTTTATATATGTGGAATTTAGGGATCGTATATCCCGGTGGGTAACTAATTTGGTCATACCAGCCCGGATAGGGTCGTCCAGTTCTAACAATTTGCCCAGCCGCTTCACCCGCTTGATGAGCTCGTATTTGCTGAGCTATATAGTCCTCCAGTGCGGCCTTGGAAATGGTTTCTTCCTTGGCTGCTGCAAGAGCCGGAGGAGGACTAGATGTTTCCCCTCCGTCGTTTCCGACAATGATCGGAGGGTCTTCAGCTGGAGGGTCCGGCTGTAATATCATCCCTACCATATCTTGGAAGAGGAGTGCCATTTGTTTTATGTTAGCCGCTTGTTATGTGGCTTCTTTGTCCTTCTTTTCAAGGACTCTGCGTAGGTAGTCAGCATCGGTTTCTTGCTCGTGACGCTATTCTGGTGATGCCTCTGAGCTCTCTTTTGGCCCGGTAAGTGCAGCCATTGTAGTCATCATTTCCTGAAGCTTCTGTTGCTGCTTTTGGGCTTTTGTCACGGATCGGGTAAACGGTCGGTGACCCGTCGAAGCACGGCTTTCCTCCTTTCCGGAAGCCATATAAACAGTGTGCACCACCATGCCCCCCGACTTGGAGCGTTTGTGTTCAGTGCTTTCACGCTTCGCCATATTCACAGGGGCTCTTTGCGGCATCCTTTTCCTTTGAGGGATTAGAGATGAGGGGGCCATTGCAGTGGGCACCCAGGTAGCTGTTGCTTTTTGTGGCTTAACGGAGTAATCCTTCTCCT
Source organism: Agapanthus africanus (assembly GCA_030015575.1). Taxonomy (NCBI): domain Eukaryota; kingdom Viridiplantae; phylum Streptophyta; class Magnoliopsida; order Asparagales; family Amaryllidaceae; genus Agapanthus; species Agapanthus africanus. Next base: position 63,319,715 of record JASDDO010000022.1, read on the forward strand.
TCCGAACCTTCATCTTTTTCTGTCGGCGGAGATAGTTTTCATCAATCACCGACCCTTGGACATGTCGCCAGACTTTGTAAATTTTAGAGGACAGCCGTTGAGGGGGCTGCTCTAGCTTCTTTTCTGGAGTATTCTTCACAGGTGAAGGAGTTCGTTTCAACACCGCAGTAGGAGAGCTTCTGCGCACCGTGTTCAGCAATTCAAAGCTGTTCCCGGTTGGAACAGCAGCCTCAATCCCCGTCGTTGGAGCTGATGAAGCAAATCCAGAGGGGGAGTTGCCCCCAGCCTTCCTTACTCGGCGCCAGTGGCGACGTCGAGCATGTCGTGCTGATGGAGTTGTTTCAGTCACAGGGCTGACCTCCTCATGCCCCCTGTGTTGGTCAGAATCTGCTGGTACCAGTCTTTTAAAAACCGACGTCCGTTGAACGGGGATGGCCAACCTGTCAGAAGCGGACTTCCGAACAGGGGAAGCAACCTTGGTGATTTCGCCTGAAACTGGAGTAGGGAAAGCTATCCGCTTCGGGATAACGCCTTCTGGTATGGTAGGCTTCTTCATGGGCCTGTCGGAGCTCTGACCTAGTCCGTTAAAAACTGAAGCAGCGGAGTTGGGCGACCCGTTGAGAGGGGTCGCGGCAGTGGCAAGCCGACCAAAGACCGACTTCTTTAGGGATTCTTGCAACGTCATTGTTGCATTGAAGCTCAACGGTGGAAGCATGGTCCCGAAGAATAATCCAGTGGTGGCCTGAGTTACCTGCTCCACTGGCATTTTGAAAAGGGAGGCCGCTCGAGGCCCATAAGTCACTCCTCCGGCAATGACGGAGCGAGAGTTGCAGCTGCAGGCGGTGCAGTTCGAAGCCATCGATCTTCTTTTTTCTACATGGAGAAAGACACCAAATCTAAGTATTTTGAATCCATAAGCAACCACAGCAAACCGCGATTTGCTCGCGAACACGACACACGAAGTGTGGAGTGGAAAGAGGAAAAGGTCCCACCGGGCGTGCCAGAATCTATTTCCCTCCGAAAGACGGCGACGACGACGACGCTAGGACGTCTATGCCTGAGATTCGGGGCAGATGCTATTTGGTTTTATCCGTCCACCTCTCCGAAGATGCCAAGTTGATTTATGACACCGTGTATTGGAGGTTTAGACGGATGCGGCCGATGTAGCAGACTTCGTCAGATTCCCCCTCGCTTGAGGGGTTTTTGATTGTGGGGACGCTCTTCCCTGCAGGCGCAAGCCCCTGCAGTTAATTACGCTACCGCATAGCGGTAACAATTTTCTCCTTCTCCAGAATTTCACTTCGTGTCGTGTGTGTTTGTTTTGTTTGTGGTTGCCCGTGGATTGTATACGGAGACTGAGTAATGCCGTCGCCCGTAGGACGTGGATTAGTCCAAATCCGTATTTACTTAGATTTGGGTTTGGTGTTTTAGTTTAAGGATACGTTAGCCATATTTGAGGCTAAGATCAACTTAAACATTCGTTAAGGATACGTTAGTCCTGTTTGAAACTAAGATCGACTTAACGGAAAGAGCATTTAGGGCCCTAATTAAGGACATAATGGTCCTTTTAATATATGGTCGTCGAGACCCGTCACCTCTCTGACGACGTTGAAGGATTACAACGACAGGTGTCAGAGGAGTTCGGAGATGTACCCTTGAACCAAAGTTGATTTAGAGTTTTATAGTCCATTTGAATGTTTAAGGATACGTTAGCCGTGATTAGGGCTAAGATCAACTTAAACGGGATCGTTTAGATCCGGCAAAAGAGCATTTGGGGGCTCTATTGTTCCAGTTCAGGGACGTGGTGGTCCATGTTCCAGTTTAGAGACGTGGTGGTCCGTATTCCAGTTTAGGGACGTGGTGGTCCATGTTCCAGTTTACGGACGTGGTGGTCCATCGCCAGTTTAGGGGCGTGATGGTCTATATTCCAGTTTAGAGATGTGGTGGTCCATGTTCCAGTTTAGAGACGTGGTGGTCCATATTCCAGTTTAGGGACGTGGTGGTCTGTATTCCAGTTTAGGGACGTGGTGGTCCGACATTAGTATAAGGATGTTTCGGTCCAATATTAGTTTAAGGACGTTTCGGTCCACGAGTTTAAGGACCCCGCAGTCCATATTCATGTGTGGTCGTTGGGACCCGTCACCTCTCTGACGTCGTTGAGGAATTACAACGATAGGTGTCAAAGGAGTTCGGAGATGTACCCTCGAACCGGATGTAAATTGATTTAGGGAGCAGCCGTGTTCAGTCAATTTAATTTGAGGACTTATGGCCATGACTGGGCTAAGTCCAATTAAAAAGTTCAACACCTTTATTTGTTTTTTGTTTGGGCTCTGCCCATAAAGGATGCAGAGCATCAATTTATTTTGGGCCCTGCTCATTTTATAAATGATGCAGAATAGCAATTTCACTTGGGCTCTGCCCTTATATAAAGGATGCAAAGCATCAATTTATTTAGACTCTGCCCATTTATTGCCTTACAATTTATTTTGGCCTATTAGATCATTTTGACTTGGGCCTGGCCCTTTAGCAGAAGAAATGCATTGCATTTTCAGGCGCTTTGCGCCAATCAAAGAGCGCAAGCGCTTGTGATGATGACACGTGTCATGCAGCGCAGTGCGCTGCGCTAGTGCGCTACGCTTGCGCTGCTGACACGTGGCGCGCTCTGGTGAGTTGCGCCAATTTCAGAGAGCAAAGCTCTATTTCAAAAACGCGTAGCGCAACTGGTTCAGATGCTGACACGCGGCGCTCTCTGGTGGCTTGCGCCAGCCCAAGAACGCAACAGTGCAGATTTATAAGTGCAAAGCACTATTAATTTAAGAATCTTTTAGATTCAAGAACCAATGGTTCATAAAGGAAGTGCAGAGCACTATTGATTTCTTGATCTAATTTAGATCAAAGAAAAAACAAGCTTTTTCTTATTTCAGGAACCAGAGGTTCATAAAAAGTGCAAAGCACTATTTTTATTTATTTATTTATTTTATTAAAGATCATTGATCTTGTTTTTAGATCAATGATCTGTTCATAAGAGAATTTTCTCTTTTTCTAAGGGCTTTTTACCTTTTTTGTTCTTGAGAATTTCTCTCCAATTCTTCAGAATTCTCTCTGTTTAATTTCTCACAAAAAATGTTCATGCCTTCGAATTGAGGCCTAGGGTTCCTTTTATAGTGCCCATAAATTAGTTAAGTTTGTTAAAGAGATCTTTCTCTGAGTGATTTGGGGAATTTTCCCCACCGTTGGATCTTTGATCCAAAGGCCTCTGTCTTATAGAAGAAAATCTTCTTGTTTTAACAAGAACAGAAAGATTTCTTTGAAATCTTAATTCTGTTTGGCGCAGATGCCCCAGCGCGTGACACGTGTCGCGCAGCGCACAGCGCAGCGCAACCGTGCTAGCGCATCTGTGCTGACACGTGTCGCGCAGCGCACAGCGCAGCGCAACCGTGCTAGCGCAACCGCGCTAGCGCATCTGCGCTGACACGTGTCGCGCAGCGCAACTGAAGAGTTGCTTCATTTACTTTTTTGTTTTAAAAGAGCCTTGCTCTGATTGGGTGCGCTGCTTTGGGCGCTGCGCTGATGCGTCTGCGCCTGACACGTGGTGCGTTGCGCACAGCGCAAAGAATCTGAAGCGTTGCTTCATTTATTAAAGTTTAAATTTTCAAAGCAAAACTTTTCTCTGATTGGGGGAAGATGAAGCGTTGCTTCATCTCCCGCCTTGGAATTTGAACAGAGCTTTGCTCTGATTGGGGTAAACACCTCACTGGCAGAATCAAGCTCCACATCGGAAACAAGTCAACTTCATCCCTGACACCGCAAGAAGCGGAGCAAGTCAAATCAAGAACCGACCGTCCACGTCGCAAAAAGGGCAGCACCGACCGTCCACGTTGGTAAAAGGGCAGCACCGACGGTCCACGTCGCTAAAATGGCAGCACTGACCGTCCATATCGTAAAAATGGCAGTGCAGGCTTCCCACAAATCGGTAACCAAATCTCTCCGGGCCAGGAAAAGTCTACCATGGACACTCCGCCTCGGAGGCGCGTCAAGCACCGACCGTCCATGTCGTAAAAAGGGCAGTGCAGGCTTCCCACAAATCGGGAACCAAATCGCTCCGGGCCAGGAAAAGTCTACCACGGACACTCCGCCTCGGAGGCACGTCAAGCGTCGACCGTCCATGTCGTAAAAAGGGCAGTGCAGTCTTCCCACAAATCGGGAACTAAATCGCTCCGGGTCAGGGAAAAGTCTACCACGGACACTCCGCCTCGGAGACGCATCAAGCGTCGACCGTCCATGTCGTAAAAAGGGCAGTGCAGGCTTCCCACAAATCGGGAACCAAATCGCTCCGTGTCGGGAAAATGTCTACTACGGGCACTCCGTTTCAAAGACGCGTCAAGCGTCGACCGTCCATGTCGTAAAAAGGGCAGTGCAGGCTTCCTACAAAGCGGGAACCAAATCACTCCGTGCCGAGAAAACGTCTACTACGGACACTCCGTCTCGGAGACGCGTCAAGCGTCGACCGTCCATGTCGTAAAAAGGGCAGTGCAAGCTTCCTACAAAGAGGGAACCAAATCACTCCGTGCCGGGAAAACGTCTACTACGGACACTCCGTCTCGGAGATGCGTCAAGCGTCGACCATCCATGTCGTAAAAGGGGCAATGCATCCCAAGAAGTGGGAACCAAAGCAAGCCGCCTCCACATGAAAGAAGATCCATTAATTTCATGCACACGACCCATATATTTGGTGTGCATTTATTGATGGGGGGCACTTTGTTGGGGTCAAAAATTGCACCCCGGTTGACCAAGTCAAAGTCAAGGTCAACCCCAAGCCAAGTGGGCCCAAGCCCAGATCAAGTGGACCCATGCCCAAGTCGAGTCCGAACATGAAGCTGACGCCCTCCCTCCATGCCAAAATAAAAATCATGTAATAAATAATTTTTATGTAATTTTTTTATGCATGAATGTAAGAAAAATAGGCATAAAGCCAAATTTTTGTAAGCCCGTGGCTTATGTGCAAAAGAAATGAGCACATGAGGCATGGGATGGGAAAAATGCCATTTTGTGAAGCCTAAGGGGCTATATGTAAATGTGTAAGCCTATATAAGGCAACATGATGATGAATAAATGGATAACTTTTCATTCCCTCAAAAATCTAGGGTTTGTGCCTCCTTCTTCTCCTTCCTCAAGGTTCCAAACCTTCTCCTTTCCTTTGAATTAAATCAAGAGTTTTACTCTTCCTTTTTCAAAACTAAATAGGTTTTCACCACAAAACCCCTAAAGGGGAGCTCAGATCTTCCATTAGATCTCAAAAAGGGGAGACTTTTAAGTCTCACCCCCTTTTCTCCAAGATCCAGCCGATCAAGAGGACGAAGAAGGAGACCCATCTCCAAAAATCCAACTTTGGTCAAAATCCCAGTCAAGAGAACATCCAAGCCTCAAGAGAAAAGAACCTCTGAAGATTTTTAGGGATTTCAACTCTATAAGTCAAATCGGGAGCACAGCTCCCAATGCAGGGACCAAGTCCCTTTGCTGCTGACGCCTAGCGCCCGCGTGCCAGGCACATGGTGCGCTGGCGCTTAGCGCCCGCGTGCCAGGCACGTGGTGCGCTGGCGCTCTGGCGCCTTCTCCCACGCATCCTTTGGATGCCCTTTCCCTTTATACACACACACACACACACACATACTTTACAACACTATCCGGGTAGCGGGACCCCCGTAAATACTCTGCGGGGCCCCCGATTTATCCAAAACCCCTTCAAAACACAACACTGCACATTGAGTTCGCATGACCAGTTTAACCCGTCAATCGGAGGTTCTCTCGCTCCAAATGCGAGGGGTAATTAACAGTAGCTTAGTCCGCGGCCGCCGGAGATTCGGATCCCCACAATCAATAAACTTCGGCCTACCCTAGGCAGGGGGAATCTGTAATGCGTCTGACAAACGCGCGCGTATTCCCATCTTAATGGGGTGACGAAAAACACCCTACAGCATGATTTTATCAGATCCCCCCTCGTTTGTGAGGGGTTTTTGATTGTGGGGACGCTCTTCCCTACAGGCGCAAGGCCCTGCTGTTAATTACGTTACCGCGTTACGATAACCACTTTCTCCTTCTCCAACAGTTCACTTCGTGTCATGTGTATTTTTGTTTATTTTGGTTGCCCATGGATTGTATACGGAGACTAGTTTATGTCGTCGTCCGTAGGGCGCGGATTAGTCCAAATCCGTATATTTTAGATTTGGAATTTTGAACTTAAGTTATATTTTTCCTTTAGTTCAAAATATTTTGTTTGGTTTAAGGACCGTTAATCTAGTTTGAGATTAAGATCAATTTAAACATATGAGCGTTTGGGACCAATTTATTTTAACTAAGCATACATTAGTCTTATTTGAGACTAATATCAACTTAGCAATATTTTCAGGGTCATTAAATTTTATTAAGGTCCAATCAACAGAGCATTTAGGCTCATCTGCAAGAGACTTGGCCAATTTAGGCTTACTCTGCTCAGTCTTTCTTTTAGTTAAAAAGTGCTAAACACTTATTTGGGCTCTATTTGTTTAGCCCATTTTTTATGCAAAAGTGCTAAGCACTAGTTTGACGCTCAGGCGCTCACATGGGTATCATGTGAAGCCTTCAGTTATGGGCGCTGCCCAATCAGTGCTAAGCACTCAGCCGTTTTGGCTGTATATGAAGTGCTAAGCACTCAGCCGTTTTGGCTGTATATGAAGTGCTAAGTACTTTTTGTGTGGCGTCCACGTGAGGAGCATGTGCGGAGCTGGGCTCTGCCCAATTAGTGCTAAGCACTCAGCCGTTTTAGTTGTATATGGAGTGCTAAGCACTTTTTGTTTGGCGCCCAAATGAGGAGCACGTGAGGTGCTAGGCGCTGCCCAATCAGTGCTAAGCACTCAGCCGTTTTGACTGTATATAAAATGCTAAGTACTTTTATTCAGCGCCCACGTGTGTTTCACGTGAGGCACCGGCCTTCTGCTTTGGGCGCCCGCGTGTTTTTCACGTGAGGCGCTGACCTTTTGCTTTGGGCGCCCCCATGTTTTTCACGTGAGGCGCTGGGCTTTTGGGAGGGCGCCCACGTGGGGAACACGTAAGGCGCTAATCTCTTTTCTTTTTTAAAGATTAAATCTCTGTTAATGTCATTTTGGCAATTAATGATCATCAAGATCTCTATTTTGAGGTATTTGGATCGTTTTTTCTTCATTGGAGAACTAAGTTCTTCTTTTCTTTTTATAAGAACAAAGTTCTTTATGTAGGATTAAACCCTAATTTCGGGGGAATTAAATTCCCAGAACATATGTTCTTTTCTTTTTTCTTTCTTTTTAACCTAGTTCTTTTCTGAATTTTTGATTCTCAAGAACAAGATCTTCCCGATGAGAATTAAATTCTCAACTGATGGGAGACTTGTCTTGTGGATCTCTGACCCAGAAGAAGAACTATGTTCTTTGAGAAAGGATAAACTCTTAGATAGGTAAAAGAGATATTTTGATCTCTGTGTTTTCTTTACCTAGGATTTTGAGGAGGAAAGTCTTCTTCTTTCTTGAGAATTGAATTCTCTGTTGTTTTGGAAGCTTTCTGTATTTTTCAGAAGCTTATGGGAGCTTCCCTCTATATGAGACTTGAAGTCTATGGTCCTTTATATAGTGGAGGCAAGTTTGTTAATTAATTTTGAGAAAATCTCTTATTGAGAGATTCCAATTGATTTAATCGGCCTCAAAATTGGTTTGGGGTATTTTACCGACCGTTGGATCTTTGATCCAAGTATTTCTGTTTTACAGAATATGTTTTCTTGTTTTTAACAAAATTGGGAAAATATTTTCCCATATACAGAATTTTATTCTGTAAAACGGTGATTAATCACCATTGGATTTTTGATCCAATGGTTCTCTGTTTTACAGAAAGCAATCTTCTTTGCTTATAAAGATTGAGAACAAATATTCCTCAGAATAGAATTTAATTCTATCGTTTGATAATTTATCATCACCATTGGATCTTTGATCCAACGGCTCTGTTAAACAGAGAATATCCCAACTTTTTGTTAGGGAAATATATAATTTAATTCTACCGGCGCTCACGTGTTGTGCATGTGGGCGCTACTTAAGAATTAAATTCTTATTTATAATAGGCGTTTCTGTGTTTTGCACATTGGCGCCCAGGTGAGGAGCACGTGCGGCACCATATAAGAATCTAATTCTTATATAATAAGCGCTCATGTGCTTTGCACATTAGCCCCCACATGAGGAGCACGTGCGGCGCCACCATAGGATTTAATCCTACAAGATTGGCGCTGGTGCTGGCGCCTTCGTGAGGAGCACGTGAGGCGCTGTCTCATTAAAATTTAACAGAGCTTAGCTCTTTTTATTATGTTTAAATATTGGGGGAATATCGGTTACAAGTGCGTGACGATAGAGATTCCGTGATGATTTCCAGAGATGCTCGTATTATCATGAAAGTGATGAGGGTGAGGAATCTTTATTTTCTTCAGGTACGGGCAGTCTTAGGAGATATTGTTAGATCTTCTATTGGTTCAAGTGGTTCAAACTCCGTCAAGGTGTGGCGTCCACGATCGGGCCATATTGGCGATACGAATTTGGAGGGGTCTCGAAAAAGGCAGTCACTTGGAGGTGTAGAGATTGGCAGGAGAAATCATCGGGAGGATTGTATTCAAGAGAAGAAGATAGAGATAGTTCTGGCACCGGTTTGTTCTCGAAGTGGAGTCAGACATTGTGGTTCCTTCATTGACAACTTTTCGAGAAAGTTGTGGGTGTATAGTGTGTTGGGGTGAAAAATTACACCCCGGTTGACCAAGTCAAAGTCAAAATCAACCGCAAGTAAGCGGGCCCAAGCCCAGATTAAGTGGGCCTATGCCCAAGTCGAGCCCCACGGCCAGCCTCCTCTATGCCAAAATGAAAATTATGTAATAAATAATTTTGATATAATTTTTATGAATAAATGTAAGAAAAATATGCATAAAGCCAAATTTTTATAAAGCTCATGACTCATGTGCAAAAGAAATAAGCACATGGGGCATGGGATGGGCAAAATACCATTTTGTAAAACCCAATGGGCTATGTATAAATTTGTAAGCCTATACAAGGCAACATGATGAAATGAAAAAAATGAGAATTCATTCTCCATCAAATCTCTAGGGTTTGTGCCTCCATCCCCACTCTCTTAAGTTCTTCCTCTTCCTCTTCATTTTCCAATTAAATTAAGAGCTTAGCTCTCTCTTTTTCAAAACTAAATAAAGTTTCACCATAAACCCACTGAATGAGAGTTTAACTCTCATATCCGAGAAAAAAGAGAAGATTTTCGCTACCTTCTTCTCCCTCCTCAAGATCCAATTTGAGAGAGTGAGAAGAAGGGAAACCCACCTTCCAAGACTCCATCAAAAAAAGAAAAGGGGTCTCTTTTCATCATCCAAGATCTAAATCTTGGAGTTTCAAGAGAACCCAGTTTCGGTTTCTTCTCAAAAGTGAAAGGAGGAAATCTTTTGGAGTTTAACTCCACAATAAAAATTCTTTAGGAGTTTAACTCCATTATAAAAATTCTTTTTGAAGTTTAACTCCAAATAAAATCTTTTGGAAGTTTAACTCCAAATAAAATATTTTAAAGTTTAACTCCATTAAAAAAAAGTTTTAGAACCCACTGAGGGGGTTCCCTTCCCCATGTGAGGGGGAGGCTCCCACTTAGTGAGAGCCCCCTGCTCCCTCACGTGGGGGAGTGGGAGCTTTTCCCCCTCACGTGAAGAGGAGGATCCCACTAAGTGGGAGCTCCTGCTCCTTTTATCGTGAGGGGGAGGGAGCTCCCACTTAGCGGGAACTCCCCACTACCCTTCACGTGAAGGGAAGGCTCCCACTTAGTGGGAGCCCTACTCCCTCTCACGTGAGGGGGAGGGAAGCTCCTATTCAGTGGGAGCTTCCTTTTAAGAAAAATAAATATAAAACAAAATAATTTTTTTTGGAGTTTAACTCCGTATAAAAATTTTTGGGAGTTTAACTCCAAATAAAATTCTTTTGGGAGTTTAACTCCATTTAAAATCTTTTGGAGTTTAACTTCATAAATAAATAAAAAATCTTTTGAAGTTTAACTCTAAATAAAATTCTTTTGGAGTTTAACTCTATAATGAAAAAAATCTTTTGGAGTTATGATGAGTCACTCCTGGTACTATATTCCAGTGCAGCGATGCAGACGCCAACCAATTTCCAAATCCCCAAACCTCCAAACGGCAAATGATGAGTCGCTCCTGGTACCATATTCCAGTGCAGCTATGCAGACGCCAACCAAAATTCAAATCCCCGAATATCCCAACGGCGAATGATGAGTCGCTCCTGGTACTATATTCCGGTGCAGTGATGCAGACACCAACCAAAATTAAAATCCCCAAACCTCCAAACGGCTAATGATGAGTCGCTCCTGGTACCATATTCCAGTGCAGCGATACAGACGCCAACCAAAATCCAATTTCCCAAAATTCTCCCAGCCCTACGGTTGGTCCCCAAGTTGACTACCGTATACAATCCACGGGCTCAAATAATTCTCATCACACCCATACCCCACCGCAATCACCAGTCCAGCGGCCAGTCTCCGCCCTTGGAATTATGCTCCATTTGGGAAGATCCACTCATGTGTCCTCACGATACATGAGGAGAACAAAACTTACGGGATCCCCACGACTCATAAGAAAACACCTTCGTGGGATCCTTACGACTCACAAAGGAAAAATACACTTGGGAGTCTCCGCGACTCCTAAGGAGAAAATACACCTACGAGATCCTTTCGACTCGTAGGGAGAAAATACTTTTATGAGACCTTTACGGCTCACGACTCATAAGAAAACACCTTCGTGGGATCCTTATGACTCACAAAGGAAAAACACACTTGGGAGTCTCCGCGACTCCTAAGGAGAAAATACACCTACGAGATCCTTTCGACTCGTAGGGAGAAAATACTTTTATGAGATCTTTACGGCTCATAAAATTGAAAAGCCTTAGGTGATAGGGACCTAAACCTGTCTCCTAAGCCATCGCTCTCCAACAGGCAAAGGCAAATGATGAATTGCTCTTTGCGCTTGTGCTCCAGTGTTAACAACGCTGATGCCGACCCCAAAATTCCAAACTTCCGATTCAATAGACCCCTAAGTCGTTAAACTGGGAACAGATGACATCTAAGTCATTAAACTGAGAACAGATGACCCCTAAGTCGTTAAACTGGGAACGAGGGAAATCCCCTCACGGCAAATGATGATTCGCTCCTGATACCATATTCCAGTGTAGCGGTGCTGATGCCAAACCAAAACCAAAATCCCCAAATGCTCTCATGGCAAATGATGATTCGCTCCTGATACCATATTCCAGTGTAGCGATACTGATGTCAACCCAAATCATATCAAATCAGCAAGACAACCAACAACCTCCCTGGCGGATCAAGCTTCACCTCGGAAACAAGTCGAATCCCGACACCGCAGAAAGCGGAGCAAGTCAACTTCAACCCTGACACCGCAAAAAGCGAAGCAAGTCAAATCCAATCACTGACACCGCAAGAAGCGGAGCAAGTCAAATCAATCACCGACCGTCCAAATCGCAAAAAGGGCAGCAACGACCTCCCCGTCGGAATTATGCTCCAACTCGGAATCAAATCAACCAACGATCTCCCCGTCGGAATTATGCTCCGACTCAATCAAGTCAACCAACGACCTCTGCGGCGGAATCATATTTCGTCTCAGAGTGTACCCCATGTCGAAATCATACTTCGCCTCGGAGTACCTGCTTTCCCGTCGGAATTATACTTCGCCTGGGAATTGACCTCTGCGTCGGAATCATACTTCGTCTCAAAGTGTATCCCGTGTCGAAATCATGTTTCGCCTCGGAGTATCTGCTTTCCCTGTCGGAATTATGCTCCGACTCGGAATCAACCTCTGTGTCGGAGCTATACTTCGTTCAGATTGTCTTCTCTGTACCGGAACTAAGTTTCGTCTCAGGATACACCTGTCCCGTGTCGAAATTATGCTTCGCCCCGGAACTCTGCGTCGAAACTACGCTTCGTCTCAGAATATATCCTCCTCTTGGAATCATGCTCCACTCTTCGGAATTATGCTCTGATCCCTGAAATCATGCTCCGCTCTTCGGAATGATGCTCCGATCCCGGAATTATACTCCGATCCTCGGAATGATGCTCTGCCTCCGGAATAATGTTCCACCACGATGTCCAACTCCAAGATCCATCAATTTCATACACACAACTCATATACGTGGTGTGCATTTATTGATGGGGAGCACTTTGTTAGGGTCAAAAGTTACACCCCGGTTGACCAAGTCAAAGTCAAAGTCAACCCCAAGTAAGCGGACCCAAGCCCAGGTCAAGTGGGCCCATGCCCAAGTCGAGCCCCGCGGCCAGCCTCCCCCATTCCAAAATGAAAATTATGTAATAAATAATTTTGATGTAATTTTTATGAATAAATGTAAGAAAATTGGGTATAAAACCAAATTTTTGTAAAGCTCATGGCTCATGTGCAAAAGAAATAAGCACATGGGACATGGGATGGACAAAATGTCATTTTGTAAAGCCCAAGGGGATATGTATAAATTTGTAAGTCTATATAAGGCAACATGATGAAATGAAAAAAAAGAATTCATTCCCATCAATCTCTAGGGTTTGTGCCTCCATTCTCACCCTCTCAAGTTCTTCCTCTTCCTCTTCATTTTCCAATTAAATCAAGAGCTTAGCTTTCTTTTTTTCAAACTAAATAAAGTTTCACCATAAACCCACTGAAGGAGAGCTTAACTCTCATATCCGAAAAAGAGAAGATTTTCGCTACCTTTTTCTCCCTCCTCAAAATCAATTTGAGAGAGGGAGAAGAAGGAAAACCGACCTCCCAAGACTCCATCAAGAGAAGAAAATGAGTCTCTTTCATCATCCAAGATCTAAATCTTGGAGTTTCAAGAGAACTCATTATGGATTTCTTCTCAAAAGAGAAAATCTTTTGGAATCTAACTCCACAATAAAAATACTTGTGGGAGTTTAATTCCAAATAAAATCTTTTGGAGTTTAAATCCATTAACAAAAATCTGGAGCCCACTGAAGGGGTTCCCTTCCCCATGTAAGGGGGAAGCTCCCACTAAGTAAGAGCCCCTACTCCCTTTCACATGAGGGGGAGGGAGCTCCCACTTAGCGGGAACTCCCCACTCCCCCTCACGTGAGGGGGAGGGAAGCTCCTATTCAGTGGGAGCTTCCTCTTAAGAAAAATAAAAATAAAATTAAATAAAAAAATTTGGGAACTTAACTCCGTATAAAAATTTTTGGGAGTTTAACTCCAAATAAAATATTTTTGGGAGTTTAACGCCATTTAAAATCTTTTAGAGTTTAACTCCACAAATAAAAAAAATCTTTTAGAGTTTAACTCCAATTAAAATTTTTTTAGGAGTTTAACTCCATTTAAAATCTCTTGGAATTCAACTCCACAAAAAAAATTCTTTTGGAGTTTAACCGCCCAAATAAAATTCTTCTAGGAGTTTAACTCCATTTAAAATATTTTGGAGTTGACAATAAAAATCCTTTTGGGGGAGTTTAACCCCACTTTAAATATTTTGGAGTTTAACTCCAAATAAAACTTTTGAAAGTTTAACTCCAACTAAAACTGTTTTGGGAGTTTAACTCCAAACAAAATCTTTTGCAGTTTAACTCGATTAAAAAGGACTTTGTCACACCTTCAGGTATGTTGCATGTATATTTATTAATTTTGAATGTTATATTATAGATATACACGCATATTCATTTTTAAGTTACTTAAATAGTCATTTTTTATAGTTTAGTTGAAGGGGTGCCTCCACATCTGGGGCACTGGCCGTTCCCATATCCGGGGCACATTCTGTTCCAACACCTGCAGCAGGTACGTTTACATATTCTATATTGCAAGCATGTTCATTTTGAATGTTATATTATAGATATACACGCATATTAATTTTGAAATTACTTATTATAGATATACACGCATATTCATCGGGACAGAGGCCGCTCCCGCACGATCCGTACCCTCCGAGCAGTCAGAAGATTAGTATTATTTTAATACGTCAAATTGCTTATGTATTATTTTATTCAAAAGTTACTTATATCGTCATTATTTATTATCTAGTTGGAGGGGATGCATCCACGTCCGGGTCACCGGATATTCCTCACCGGAGGAACTATCGCCCCGCTCGTACTGCTGCCCGGGCTCAGGCTCATAGTGATGTCGCCGGAGGTATATATTGCACTTCACTTTTCGTTAATTCTTGCATTCTAAATATTGTTTTGTCTTGATATTGCTTGTATATCTATATATTTTATAGATGCAGGACAGCAACGATCTGAGAGAGGGACTCGAAGGCCCAATCAGTCTTACAAGCTGAGGCCCGATACTGCTAGGGGGCATACACCATTCCCCATCTTTTTTACCTCCGATCATCGCTATATTGGCGATAATGCCGAGAGGTTCGGTCGGTATATGGGTAATGAGAACCGCATCCAAAAGAAGTGTCCTCTTCATATAGACTGGGGCGAGCAGCACACCCGCTCTTTTGCCCTGTTTTGGAAGCAGGCCCAAGTATTATTATATATTTTAATTTGATTTATCAAATAAATTTACTATCATTTGGTACTTATAATTTAAAAATATTAATTTCTTGTATTTGCAGTCGGATTACGACTTTTAGCCTGTACCCGATCCCTATCATCCTGATAGAGCGCTCGATCTTCACGCTCTAACATGCAGACTAAGATCCGGATCATAGAAATGAGCTGAAGAATGATTGCTACGGGCTATGACGGACAACCCCCGATGCGAAGAGAGCGGCTCTTCTGTAGATTTCGGCTTTTAGCAGGGTCGATGTAGATACATGGCCTTTCTTGTGCCAGTTTTTTTGCGTCTGAGCGCAAACAGGTTTGTAATTTAAATGTAATTCAGTATTTAGCATATAATTTATTTTTTGTTGCTTAATTAGAAAACTAAATCCGATTGTGTTGTGCAAAAACAAGCCGCTCAAAACAAGAAGAATCGGAAATCCGCGAAAAGAGGTCGACCTACCTACATCGGTGGATCGAGGAACATTACTCGTGCCATGGAGGCGGCGATAAATTACAATATATCCATTTTGATATAATACAATATGAAAATTTATGTTATTATATATGTAATTTTTTGGTGAATTGCAGAAAGCTCAGACCCTGGCTCAAGGTGGTACACTGAACGTGTTGAAGGATTATCTAACTGTCCACGCCACATCAACAGATCCGGCCACATACGAGCTTCGATATCCTGATAGTGCTACCCAGGAGTATTGCGTAAGTGTTAATATTTGTTCTAAATCGAATGAAATTTTGTTCTGAATAGTTTAAATTTAAATGGTTTATTTACGTTTCAATGCTTTACATGGTGTTGGAGCGGGTGGCGCAGCAGGCGGAGTCATCCGGGATTGATTTCGCCACAGAGACCGATCCGGCTGTGTCGATCCCTGTCTTAGACACCGTACACGAAAGGCACCCCGGTGGTTGGTAAAGAGGTCGGAGACTTGGTCCCATTAGGGCTCATCTAAAGTTGTCCTCCTCTCCGACAGTTATTTCTCCTACCCCCGCGAGCGACGTCTGGAGCAGCAATTCGACACGCTGAACTCCAAATTCAAAGCATTCAGGAGATGATGGTACGTATGTTACAGACACACACACGCATACACATACAAGCGCGTGCGCACACACACATACACACACAGACAGAGACACACACACACAATAACAACAAGCACAAAAACTAACCTGAGCGACGAGCCTATAGATCAATAACACATCATTTCAATTCGCAAGACTTGATTTCTAGACTTAGAATTTCACAGCTATACATATAGACTAAATCTAGCACACCGTTTCTTACTCGTTTAATACAAAAACTTAAAAACTTTATAGATTCGACAAGCCACTTATTCGGCTGCGGGTCCACATGTCCCTGCTTCGGCTATGGCTTCGCAAGTCAGTACTTCGGCTGCGGCTGCGCAGGCCACCACTACGGATCCGGCTCCTTCGGCTCATCCAGGTTCTTCCGTGCATCCAGGTTCTTCTGTGCATGCCACTCCTTCTGCTCCACTGCCCACTCCTACTCCTGCACAAGTCACTCCTACATTACTCGAGATTTTATCGGCACAGGGCTGCGGTAAGGAGCAGATGCATCAGATTTTCCAGATACTTGGAGGTGGAGCATCTGGACACAGCTAGTATAGATTTATTTATATTTTTTGGATTTATGGAGGATGTATGTAATTTATTTGATACATATTGTTTATTTTGGATATCGGTTGTTGTATAAGATGTTTATGATCATGACTTTAGATTGATTTCGTATTGTTTTTGTTTATTTCGTTATATATTATGCGTGGAATTTTGCTTATAAATATTTATGTATTTGGTTATATGATATACTTTACGGGAAAAGCATTTTTTAAAAAAATATGTAAAACTTTGCCCCTACGGTTGCCACCATAAGGGCATATATTACCCTTACGGTTGCCACCGTAGGGGCAATAGATGCATCTGAGGCTGCAATCATATGGACAAAAATCAGAAAAAACTGATATTTTGCCTTACGGTCAAATCCGTAGGTTCAAATGTATGTTCCTACGGTAAAAACCATAGGGGCATAAATTGAAAATTTTTTATACTAAATTTTTTTTAAATGAAAGTATGATCATACGGAGTAATCCGTAGAGCCAAATTTATGCCCCTACGGCATATATTACAATTTTTTATATTAAAATCAATATCTAGCCTCCACGGATTATTTTAATTATCCCCTACGGTTTCAACCGTAAAGGCAAGTAATTACTATTTTTTCTATAAATTAAAAAAAATAACTACCCCTACGTTGGAAACCGCAGAGACGGTTTTCCGGACAGTTATGTCCGTAAGTGCAAATTTTTATCCATAAGTGCAGAAAAATGCCTCTACAGCCTTTTAACCTACAGATGATTTTTTTGCCCCTACGGTTGGAACCGTAGGAGTAGGGGTTTGCCCCTATGGTGAGAACCGTAGGGACAATCCCTCTTTGTAGCAGCGTAGGTCTCGTTTTTCTTAAAGCATTTAACCGATTTAGCAAACACATAATGCCCTTCTCTATTAACTACTATGCATGACCATTAACTACTACACACAAAACCCGTTAATTATCTATGCATAGTAATTAAACATGCTATGCATAGTAGTTAACAATTAATGTATAATAGTTAATAGACTATGCGTAATAATTAACAAAGAAGGATATTATGAGTATTGAATAAATTGGTCAAAATGCTAAAGGCTTGACAACAGGAAAAGTACCTATCAGATATTTTTTTCCAACTTCTAAAACCCTGTGGATCTAAGCCTACCTTTTTTTATCCTATGGACGTCCTTATATTTTTGGAGTTAATGGAGTTGCAAAATACCGCAACCCCGAAAATTGTGATGGGTAAAGCACGACGGAAGGTGAACCATGTCTAACTCAAATCGTGTTGGGCCCGGCCTTGCTGTTTTCCTTTGATCGGATATGCAAATGGCGGCTGTTTAACTATGGTATACGTCAAGCTCAATAAACTATTATGATTTTACTATCTTCATTATTATTAGAGTTTACCATATTGATTTCATGGCGTCTTAAAAAAGCCGTATCATTTCAAAGGAAATTGGCATATGTGTACCCTATTTTCTTCTTTTTTCCTTTTGCCTTTATACTATTGTAATGCAAAATTTCATGTAAAAGCTGCAATTTAATTAGAATTTTTTTCTTGAGAGAGAAATAACCTACTTGTTTTAAAATCTTGAGAATGTAATATTGTATCACAAGAAATCAACAAATTTTGTTGTTGTTCTTAACATTTGATCGTATATATATTATCGCTATCTTATCTAACAATTTTCTCTACATGATGAACATAGCATATCTTATCCATGAAGAAATTGCGGTTGATGATTTCATTTCTAATGCTGCAATGCTTGTTACATTCTATAGTAAGGTAATCAAGAAACTGCTCTAATGGATTGTTCATTCGCCTAATCTAGGAAAAGGAAGACGGACCGGGGCAATGAAAGAAGGATGTTTACAAGTATTTTCATTTCCCTCTCATCAAATTCTACTCCATGGTGATTTGATCAATGTTGTCAACTTGATTCAGGGTGTTTAGCGGCGGATTACTAATCCGTTGTACGAGTTATTTGTACCGAGGGTTCGAATCCCTCTCTCTCCGCTCCCTCTGATTACTTCAGACTTTCGCAATTTTTTCAAATTTCAATCCCTTTATTTTTTCATCATAGGTAAATGCATGGAATAAATAAAAAAACAAGTATTTTCATTTCCCTCGCATCTTTGAATAAAAGATGGATATCATTTTTTCCCTCTTAACCTGATAATTATCATGATTTATGTTGAAATAATACATAGCCAAATCTTTATTGAGGAAAAAAAGAAAGAAAACAAAAGGCATTTTCAAAATATATAGTTGTTATAATTGCAAATCCGTTTGAAATAATAAAACAATTTGCAATTACATTAGCATGGAGTAATAAAGCACACAAGGCGTTGGAGAGAGCCTCTAGCAACATATATAATAGGTCAAAAGTCAAGCTTGCTTTTTGTTTTCTGACGACGGTCGAACACCTCTTTTAATCGTAATCGTAAAAAATACATATACATCAAATTTTATGTGATTTCAATTATCCATTATCTCCACCTTTCGATTTTAGGACCAAGAATTAACTATTTTCCAATAACAGAATAATTTTCCATTACTATACTTATGAATAAAAAGCAGTAATGTGACACGAAAATTCATGTATTTATGTTTTTGGCTATGAAGAAGAAAATGGACGGTATGAGATTGACTGTTGAACATAAGATTTCCAAAAATTGAAAATTAGATGTGAGGCGGCATGAAAATTGCCTGTGTTGCAATGACAATTTCTTTAATAAATTGGCCGTAAGTCTCATCCAAGAGTATACCATATCCACATGCATATATCACACAATGCACACGCAGCACGGAAACCCACGAATTTTCCCCTAAAACGCTAATTTTTGGCCATGCATTTCCCCTCTTAGGATTTAAACCCCGCACTCTCCCAAAAGGAAAAGTGCCATACTTAAGGAGCTATTGCTCATTGGTGGTTTGTGGAGTTTCAATTCCTTTGAAATTGATATATTTGAAATTGATATTCAGATTATCCTCTAGATATTCAAGTATAATAGTTGAAGATCATCACTAAACTTTCATCCTTATTTGAGCTTGTCAAAGGTGTGCCTTACTTACCAAGGCCCAATATTTTGGGCCGACTTGACCTATTGCTTTGCAAAATGGACTGGGCTGGGTTCATCATCAAAAATATATATCTGCATCCAAATAGGAAACCGTGCAAACAAGCTCTGGAGTTCGATAAGACAATCATTTTAAAGATGTTTAGAGTTGTATTTAAACGATTTTAAAAGTTTTGGTCGGTGAACAAAATATGTCTGTGCTAATAAATTGTTAAGTGTGTATAGTTTCTTTATAGAGTGAATTAATAGAGGTTTTTTTCTCAGTTAACCTTTTAATTCACTTGCAAAACCTAGTCAATGAAAATAAAAGGTGAAAAATCGTTCGATATAGATTTGTTGCACAACAAACTATTGGTATTCTTCGAATTGATTTAGAAGAAGCGAAATCATTTTATTTTAGTATAAGAATCTGAGTCAAATTGGTGTAAATAGGACTCCTTATTTTTATGAGCAATTGTATGGTGAGGTGCTTCCAGAACGGTTTGAGTCAAGTCGAGTTGGGCCGAGCCTCAATTCAGCAAGATGAAGGGACAAAGATGATATGGTTTTGGGAAAATCGTCAAAAAGCCCTCGGCCCGCTTCAAGCATTTGTAACAACCTGTAATACCCGGTTCCTTTATATACACCAATAACCGTATTTTATGCAATATGGGTTACTTACAAAATTTACATATTTGTATTTATAATTATTTTAAGTATGTAAACATCCTAACCCTTTTATTCTGATTCCCCTTCTTAAATCCATTTTTCCATAAAACAAATTCTAGACTAACCGGAATCCTATCCAAATCCTTTTGCTTTAAAACCCAACCCAAAACAAATTTATGTATGTATATTTTCCTTCTAAAATCAGCCCTGAACCCAAACCCTACCTCTCTAATCCCTTAGCCGGCCTCTTTCTCTAATTTTTCTTATTTATAAAAACCAGCAGTCCTGGCCCATACCCCAGCTTTTTCTCAGCCCGAGCCCACCCACTCTTTTCTCCTCAAATTTCCTTAATATTTTACTCCTCGGCCCAACCTTGGCCCGGCCCGTTTTCTTTTTCCCTTATAATTCCTTTAATTTTCACACTGGCCCGGCCCTTCTCCTTCAACCCAACCCGACCCGCTCACCCAACCCGACCCGCTCCTACACCCCTCCTTCTTCCCAACGGCTACTTCCGCCTCCCCCGCTCGCGCGATCCATTTCCTCCGCCGACGCCCGCGCTCACGCCCACGCTCGCACGCGTTACCCCACGACGCGCGCCCTCGACCTCTCATCGTCACAACCCCTCACTCCTCCCTATTCTAAAATCTTCGATCTCATTTACCACCCTCTCACAACCTACTGCGCACCTTTCACCCGCTCACCCCGACGGCGACGACCGTAACCCCTCACCCCCTCACCGTCGCTCGCCTCCTCCTCACCTTCATTCTCTCCTCTCCCCTAAAACCTTGAGCTCCTCTCCTCTTCTCCGCTCCCCATCCCACCTGCAACCCATCATCACCGGCGAGCCTCCTCTCACCGGGACCGCCTCGTCGACACCCTACGTCGTCGTCATCATCATCGCCGCCATCCCTATCTCTCTCTCTCTCTGTGTGTGTGTTCTCTATCTCTCTCTTCCTCACTCTCTCTCTGTTCTCCCCTCTCTCTCTATATCTCTTCCTCACTCTCTCTGTGTGTTCTCTCTCTCTCTCTTCCTCACTCTCTCTCTATTCTCCCCTCTCTCTCTATATCTCTTTCTCACTCTCTCTCTCTAATCCTCTCTGCAATCTCTCTCTCTCTCTCTCTCTCTCTCTCGATCTCTCTTTCTCTCTCTGCATCTCTCCCTCTCTCGTTCTCTCCCAAGCCTCCACCGACCTCTCTTCCGTCGAGCATCCACGCATCAACGGCAAAGCTGCGACGCAAACCCAAGCCTAGTCGAGCCCCGGCATTTCGTCGAACATCTACAGAGATCGCCGATTGCCGCTGTCGTGCATCACCAGAACGTCTTCAGGCAAGTTCTCTACTTGCTACATGCTAAATTATGTTTGTTACAAACTAAAATCGTATAGATGCCGTAGTTACTTTTCCCGATAAGTTAAATGACGTACCTGTTCGATACATGATCCCAATAAAAATACTTGCTTAATTTGACGGAACTGGATTGTTTATATTGGCCCGTGTAGTGATGAATGCCTTGTACAAATTTTGCTGGAAAATACGACTATTAACGACTAAAACGACTACCCCAAGTATACCTGTAAAACTGGAAATTTCTTGTACCTGAAAACCGTTAAAATCACCATAAATTATATATATACTGGAATGATGCGTTCGAGGGCTAAAATCGAAGACGACTCAACGAACTATAGCCCTATGCAAGTTTATAAATATTTCTGTACTTAAACTGTGACAATATTTGGATCGGAGTGCGACTCTGGACTGCAGTCCAGAGTGACTCTATTTACTGTGTGCCGTCCCGTAATTAGTACCACCCTGTTTCCTTAGCTCGTAGGTTGCGGAACTCCACAGTTTATTAAAGGTGAATCCATTATCTAGATAACACAAGTGGTTTCACCCTGTTTCGTTATCGTTTGTTATTTAATCTGTAATTTAATAGATGGGGACGTATAACAGTCCCAACAGAATCAGAATTGACATACTAGTATTGAACAGTGAATATCTCCTGACGTACAGACGTGATTGAAGATCTGTCTGTTGCGTTGAAAACCTTACTGAAAACTTTATATTTCATTCAACTGTAGTATTGCTAAATTCTGATCCCAACTGGTATTAAAATACGTTGCGAAACGGACTTCCGATTCTGAAACCGGATTTCCAGCCGTGAACGCTTAAAATGAAATGGCCATAATTAGTGATCCTGGAACCCGATCGACGTGAAACCAAATTCGCTGGATAGATAACTGAACATACTATTTATTCCCCATTCATGGTTTCACTAAACTGTAAACATATGATTTATGATAAAATTATGCAAGTGGTAGACTATTGATTTATGACATCCTAATCATGCTTTACATACCGTTTACGCATCATATCATACATATGTCACTGCATTGATAACCTAGCGATAATGTGCATTACCCAGTGTTAGGTATTAGTGATGATTGTGGCAAGTACGTTAGTGTTCGTGTATAAGTGAATAAGTGAAAGTGACACGTACTTGTACACAATCAGTGAACCTTATTATTCTATTGCATTGTCGACGTCTGTGGGACGCGTGTACGTGTGACTATAAGTGGTATGGGACATTTATGGAAGCTCTTGCATGGGTGTCACAGATAAGGCACCCGACACTGCCATTTATCTGGAGTATTAGTCGGGACGTGCTTGATGGAGATCCTGTCTCCAGTTCTTGTGCAGACTTGTCACCGACCGACTGGTATTTGAGGTTATGGTTAGCGTTTGATGTAGACCACGGGGTGTGGGGTAGTTTGAGTGTGAGTTCAACAGAATCTCGGGAGTCCCTTACCGGCTTATATATATGGAGATATATGGAGATTTACAGGGTACATGATTATTACCGTGAGTTACATGTTGGGCCCGTGGTCCCTTACCCTTGGGTTCTACCCTTGGGTGGAGGACACTCGCGAGTGGTTGACTCTCACACTTGGGCTGACGATAGGCTTAGTGACATGTACAGTGAGACTTAGAGACTGATAGGGGTGATAGCATCGACATACTTACTCACTGTGTTGACATACTTGGCATATTATTTTACTGCTTTTACTATTCCACTGCATTGATTACTGCATGTTCATACCTATACCGTCATTGATTTATTGTATATATATTTATTACCACTGTTAGAGTTGTCACTTGGATTTATATATTATATTGCTATTGTGTCGCTCTGACGACCTGAATATGCATGCTCGGTGTAAGGAGAGGATTTAGCCTGGACCAGGATTAGACGTACATCACGGACATCTTGATTTGCTATCCAGAGTTATACCCTTTCGTTTCCCATCAGGTCAGTTCTTTATATTGTTTTGTTCCGGTTACTGCATTTCTTATTACCTGCGCATTATTTACTGTTTACCACGTAAAGCTAGAAGCCGAAGTATGACTACGGCAGGACATTTCCTTGACCGTAGGAGCATGGCTGGCTTTGTCAACCCCTCGTATTTCGTATTTTGGGAAGCGGGGCGTGACACAACCTCTGGGCTTTTTGCTCTTGTTAAGAAACCTCTGGGCTTTTTGCTCTTGTTAAGAAATATCTGGGCCCAATCAAAAACCATGCATACAAGTTGCTTGTAATATTTAAGCAATTGCATGTAACATATAAACAGTTGCCTTAATATCTAAGCAGTTGTAGTTGCATGTAATATCTAATTAGCAAACTATAATATCTAAGCAGTTGCCTGTAATATCCAGACAGTTGAGATACAAGGCATAAATGAAATACGGCGCGTGTTTTTTCATAATGATTTTGAACAATAGGCCATTTCTAACAATTTTGAAAATTAAAGGGGATTTTAGACAACTCATAAGCGGGCAGGTTTTTTTTGTGACAATTTACCTTAGGTTTTTTCTTTCTTTTCTGAAAGCCATGTTTTTACCATTGTCACGATCTGAAAACGACACGTGGCCGACACTTAGATCACGTGGCGTCTAAAGATGTCGACACGACCCGAGTAAACCAAAAATCCGGAATCAAAACCTTTTTAAGAAAATAGTGAGGTGAAGTTTTAAAAATAGTTATTAAATGGATCAAGTTTCTTTTTAAGGTATAAATAAGTTTGTTTGAAAACGCCTATATCATTTGAAAATCGGGCAGCATCTTTTTTGTAAATTTTGAATAAAATCACTTACAAAGCATAATATATATAAAGTGCCCCCAACGGGAGTTAACTTCCACGTCCAAATGGCGGAGCAACCACACATATAGTATACGACGTCCAGGACGGAGAAAAAAAGAAAGCGAAAAAATAACCAAAAACAATATAAAGTCGATTCCAAACCAGTGCGACGTCCAAAAACACATAAACGTCTAAGCCTCGCTTCTAAGTCCACAAATATACAAGGTTTGGTCGATGGAGTTTTTAACTAGATCCAAAAGAATATACATATACAATGTGTGGTTACGAGCCAACATGTAACCCACCTACTAAAACAATTTCCGAGAAAGAAATGTGCCAGCAAACCGCTACTGATCCGAGCGGTCAATCCTGCAAGAAACCGGAGCAAAACGATGGTGAGTTGCCAACTCAATGAATAAAAGTATATCATAAGGTGGAAATCGAAATGCACAACGATCTACCTAGGTCATAAAATATAGTACTATCATATCCTGTACTAAAATATGTATAATGCACAAGTATTATAAGCGTATCAATATCGATAATGTAAATATGGAAATATATCAAAACACACACACACACAGACACACAGACACACACACACACACACACATATATATATATATAATGCATCCATATATAAGCACATAAAGGAGCTGAAAGATGTAAGTAAAACCCTTTCAAAATAGCCGCATGATACGAATATCATAGCACAAATAGCTAATGTAGTTTTATGAAGTATTACATGCGTTTTGTTTAAAATATATGTCTCGTATTTTAGAAATGAGTTTTAAGAGGGTTTCCCTTTAACAGTTTTTAGTGCCATCTCAAACACGTCAAAATAGTGAGACTATAGCTCATTTGGAAATCTCTTATGTGCATCTAAAGTGAAATAGTATTCAGGCATTGTATCATGGATCAGTCTTGTTCGGCTACTATATGGCATAATATGTAACAATGCATCTCGACGGATTGCGCAAATATCAACAAATGAGTGTCCAGTATCGACATTCTAAATCTCATAAATCTCATGTCTATCACCAACACGTAAATACAAATATCATAGGCACCGTCTCGTCAGACTGGTGCTCTCCCGATATCAACAGTCACGGTTGGTATCTTCCGAATATCCGCCGCGCTTTAATACTCATTCCGGTATCGATCCACCCCGCTAGGCTTCCCGTACCTCCCTATGGTCTTTCTACCCCTCGGTGTCGTACCGGGTCCACCATGTACCCGTAATTGGTTAATCTCTCTCTCGATTCGGATATCTGATCATAAAAACCAAAACTCATGGTGGACGTTAAATTATCATATCACGAGAAAACCACATTTAAAAATATTCATAGGTTTTGTAAATCCCACCGCGGCTTTTCAAATCCATGGAAAACAACAAGTTCCGAAGAACACATATAATCTATCTCGAGTTCATAAAAACGTAACGCATATATCATATTTGCCACATTGGCAACAAACATATACTAATATGCATAACGATGGCATCCGTATATCAAAATCATAATAGGTATCATCACATCTATCATGGATATATAGAGCACAAGTAATATGGCGGTCCTATTGTGTCATGGCAATACTAATGATGTGTAGTGCAACATATGCGTCTGTGCTCGTGTAACATGGCAATCATTAATAGTTGTGCAGTGTTTTATCAGTGTGTTCGTATGAGAATAATAACGCAACTAGCATATATAATAGGTAATCGAAATGCGAACGTATAAAAAGGTTATCCTAATCGTAACGTAAATAGTCGTTAAACGTAGCTGATCTTTATGAGCTATACCGTAATGATTTTAAATAGAATGAAACGTTATTTACAAATAAGGAGGCTACAGTGTTTTTGAAATAGATATTCATTTGAAATTTGTAGTACTTCCTTGATATTGCCATTTAAAAGTAGAAAACGTATCATTAGTTTTAAAAGAGTATAACTCAACAAACATAACAATATCCTAATCAGGATATAGTAAGACTCTGCAAGTCAAATATATATTCGCCGCATCCAGCAATCTATCCTCATCATAACAATATCCCAAACGATATCGTACGGATTTATAGTCGCGTACGCATATCACAATAATCACATAATTTTATATCCACGCATATATATATTCTACTAGATACAAACTATATACTAATTTAGTTATTAACTAAGTTATCTAACATAACCATATCCTAGATATATAATAGATATCCTAGTTAATTGGTTGCGAGGGTGCTATACTCTATCTACCTGACTTTCCCTGTAGAAATAAATTTACTCACCGACATATCGAGTTAATCGAAATCCACAACCGTCTTGCCTGTCCTCGTCGTCTCGGAAATCCCCGCGATCGTACCTACAATTGTAATTAAGACATAACGGTATAAATATCCATATAAAAAACGAAACAATGAACAAAGCGCACATAGGTTAGAACCTATAATTCACTTACTCAAAATATGACCAAATACCCCCGACATCGACGTACAAACGTCAAACGATCAAGTTGATATATAGAAATACGAAAATCAAGTTTTAAATATCGGAAATATTGCCAAAACCAAACTAAAATACTCCTAGATTTCTCTACAAGTAATTTGGGGAAAAAATAAATAATGCAATGGCCTAATTACCACCAAAAGAAGCTGCAGAACAAAAATCACCACCTAATTCTACAAGAAAGCCATCGGTAGCGGGATTTTGGGAAAAATTGGCGGTTAAAACATGGAGTTAGAGGCTCGGGCTTATAAGGTACTCTTCTACTGGTTTCATCATATCACAGTATTCTTAGTTTATCTTATAAACAACCCAACTAGCTCCAGATTCAATTTAAACATCAAAAGCTTCATGAAAACCATGTTCTAAAACTCAAAACACATACAAAACTTAAACTTGAAAGCTCTAAACCAATAAAACCAAGACTTTATGGTAGAAATACTAAGTAAACAAGGAAAGAGTTATAAAGACATATCAAAGTGAGGAAGGTGAAGAAAGAGAAGAATTCAAACTCTTAAGATGTCTTGGTGATGCATTATGAAGAGATATGTGTATATCTTGGTGTCTTGATGAATTTGCTTGAAGGAATCTTTAAGAACCATGATGATTTAGTGGAGGGAGGTTAGGGTTTGGAGGAGTGTGAGGAGTTAGGATAAATTGACAATGAGGATATTTGGTTGTGAGGATAAAGAGAAGAGGAGAGAGGGTGTGACATATTAGGCTATTATATTAGGATATTTTGTGAAGTGTTGTAATGAACATGAGGGTATAATATAAGGTAACATATCCCCTCCTCTTTTTCCAAAAAATTATATAAAATATGCACAATTCATTTAAATCGCATATTTTTTTCAAAACAAAATACACGCTATCTTTACAATATTTCATATTTTTCATTTTTCTCAAAATAATTATATTTTTTCGGATACCGATTCGAAAACTTAAAATTCATACATGATATTATTTTCATAAACTCATACTACCCATATTTAAATTATAAAATAATTTTTATAAGTTTCAAAATGTTACAACCATTCCAATTGCAAAAGTGAAGGTGGGGAAGAACTAACTTACATACAAAAATAAAAAATAAAATAAAAAAAAACAAAAGGGTATCAAATTGAAATTTCATTTCCAATCTTAGCATTACATGCTGCCAAAAATATTTTCATTTTCTGCCATTCTAATTTACTCACGAAAATTAATTATACCTCAGTTGGTAATCAAAGATCACTGTTATTGTACAATTGTTCCTATCTTTTAAGAAAAGCATATCGGAACTTTTAAAATAAAAAAAATCTATAAAATAATGCAAGCGGGACTTGAAACAAAGAACTCATGTTCACCTCTTTCCTCATTTAAACATCACAATATGTATAAAATAGTACTGTATATAAAACTTTGAAGTGACCAATGAGCAATAGCTCAATTGGTATGGACACTTCCACTTTTGGAAGAGTGCAGGATTCGAAGCCCAGAAACTCCAACAGATGAAATAGCCACAAATTAATATTTTCGGGGTAAATTCTTATATCCCCTAAGTGCGTGTTTGAGCTGTGTGCTTGTGTATGCTATATGAGTAAGTGTGATGTATGCTTTATGTATGGATCCCGGCCAAAAATAATAATAATAAACAAAAAAAGCTTTGAAGTGATGGGATACCCCTCATCCGCATCAAAGCACCAAGACACATGTCCAAAATTATAAATTTCCATGTTGGTGAGGTAGACATATCACACATCTCTTGTACATGGTATAATTTTTCAATCTGGCTTCACATTGCATATAAAAACTTTACCCAATACTATTTTCAAAATTTACCTTCCTCAGGAATCAAACAAAACATGCCCTACAATGGGGAAAAAAAAAGAATAATCATGTATCAGGATACAGATGTAATAATGTCAAAAAAAAAAAAGGCAAAAAGAATGCCTACAAACGAATGTTACAGTAAACACCGAGCTCTCTCATCTCCACATGAATAAAAAATTTAAAAACTGATGATAGAAAAGCTCTTTCCATCATCTCTCGGATCGCGATGGCGACGGCGACGAAGCTGACGGCGGAGGATGCGGTGGAGTTCTGGGTCGGGGGAAGGGCGGCGGAGGGCGGCAGAGCGCCGGTGACAGGAGCGGGCGGTGAGGATACTTGGGTGATGATAGCGGGTGGAGAAACGGGTGCGGATTTGGTCGCGGTGACTGTCGGTGGGACTGCGGGTACGGGTGAGGATCTGCGTGTGGGTTTGGGTGGGGAGATGGTGGGGGCCGCTCCTGGGGTTTGGGCGAGTGATGTCACCGCGAGGGAGAGGAATAATGCGAGGACGATCATTTGGGAGGAAGCCATTAATGTTGAGAACTTTGTAGAGAGAATTTATATGCATGAATGAGAGGGAGGGAGAGAGTGAGAGAGGGTTGGAGATGCGAGTGATTGGGAAAAAACTTCTATGCGAGGGCTTGCATGGTGCAAGCCACTTACAAGCTTTTGGATGACTTCTTTTACGCAAAATCCGAAGTCATTCAAGGGCTTGCAAGTGTCTACTAGCATGCAAGCCCTTGCATATTAGTTTTTTCCGAGTGAGAGGGAAATGGGAGAAATAGAGGATTAGATATGATGATTTAGAGGGGTGGCACTGGCAATGCATCAAGCCGGCGACTGTCGTTAAGGTGTACCAGTCGGTCTACCGACCTTTCCATTTCTTTACTTTTCTTTTACTTTAACACATGGGAAAAGTAAAACTGTGAAATCGGTGGAGATATAAAATATTCAATTTTTTTTGGCGTCCGCAAGCCCTAACCTATACATACGACACATAACACATATCCATGCACACAAGCACGAACAAAACTTGTCTATAAGGACTTGTCGACAAAATTTCTCTTCAAGAAATTTCTCTATAGGTCCTTGTAGAAAAGATTTTTCTCACAAGCACAAGCATCCAAGAAGTCCATAAATTTGCTCTCAAGAGCGTTAATTCGTGGCCACTTCTCCTGCTGAGTTCCTGGGTTAGAACTCAGCATTCTCCCTACGAGGGGAAGTGTCTAAACCAATTGAGCTAAAGCTTCTTGGTTTGAAGATACTGATTTGAAATTGTCTTATACATTGAATTACAGGCCAATTAGAAGATTAGTTCAACTAACCTTTTAGGGAAATGAGCCGTTAAAATGGGCAAATATCATGATCTTTGCATATTGTCAACAGGATGGTTTGAGAGAAATCCTTTTCAATGTCTCCTCCATAATGCTCCTCTTTGATGGAATTCCTCATTGGACTCTATACTTTATCGGATTCTCTAATCATCTCCTACTTTAATCGTGTCGTTTCGACGATAATCCATTTTGTCACTCTCGGACGGCAGTCTTCAATATTTCTCTTTGACATCTTTATATTCTAAAATGTTTCTGCATCTCACTCAAGAGATTATTATTATTTTATTTTATCAGGTAAATGTTGAGCAAAAAGCCCATTTTTTATAAGTTAAAATAAAAAAACATTTACGGAAACAAAATTAAATACAAGACCAATGCTATTTATTATAAGGTAATAGCTCAAAATTGAACTTGTAAAAGAAATAAGGTAGTGCACTTCAATTTCAAGCCATGGTCCACATCCGAGAGTCGTAGCATCAAAGAATTTAGCTACTCTAACGGAAGTATTGGATATGACATCCCGATGATCAATCTCTTTATATCTACATTGAGACCTAAGAAGTCTATAATTCCGTTTCTAAAGATATCAAACAATTTTTGCAACTATCATACGAAGAAGTGCTCCGGGAGATTCTTTACATGTGATCATTAATTGTAAAGCTTGCAACCTGCTAATGATTCCTAGATCATCCAATTAGAAAACTCATAGTCGAAAAATAAATGTTTATGTAGGTATCAAAGATAAACTTTGATGCAATATATTAGCAATAAGCCCAAATGTCCTCTCCTTCCCGCTCTCTCTTGGTCTTTTGACAGTAAGCATGAGCTCGAAGAAGAATTCTGAATACACAATAATGTGATACATGGTTGATTTGATTGCATATTATGAGCAATATAACTTTTTCATCCCTTTTCATCTGGCCCAAAATTGAAAAAGCCCACATAAGAAGGGGTGCCTTGATATACATCATTTGGGGAAAGGACTCCAACTAGCAAGCGTGTCTAGATATACATTATTCGGCATTGTAACTGCTTAATTTTTTAGGTAAAGTGATTCTAGGAGAGAATAATTAAACAGCTAAATAACATTATCAAATATAACACCAAATCTTAACATATAAGCCAGTCCAAATCATAACAAATCATATCTAAAATAAAAACAATATGCAATTCAATTACACATTGGTATATTTCATAATCTACACGGACGGATTTTAAGCACTGAAAGAGGGAATAACATTAAAAAAAGAAAGAAAAAAGAAGCAATCCAAGATACAAGTGCAATAATACAGAAAAGAATGACTAAAATATAAATGTATCAATGAACACCACCCCTTTCCACATGGACCACAACCAATATCTCAAAGTCTCAACTCTACAAATAAAATTAAAAGAAAATAAAGGTCAGCTCTCTCCAACAAATCTCAGATGGCGATCGCGACGGCGATCGCTGCGGCGACGGCGACGAAGCTGACGGCGGAGGATGCGGCGGAGTTCTGGGTCGGCGCAAGGGCGATGGAAGGGGGCATGGCGCCGGCGACCGGAGCGGGCGTTGAGGACACCGGGGTGATGGAGGTGGGTGGAGAAACAGGCGCGGATTTGGGTGCGGCGACGGTGGGTGGGACAGTAGGTGCAGGTGAGGGTACGGGTGAGGATTTGGGTGAAGGTTTGGGAGGGGAGATGGTGGGTGCAGCTCCTGGGGCTTGGGCGAGTGAGGTCACCGCGAGTGAGACGAATAATGCGAGGACGAGCATTTGAGAGCAAGCCATTGATGCTGAGACTTTGAGGGATTGTGTGTGCGTGAGAGAGAGAGAGAGATTTGATTGTGGAGACGATGGTGAAGAGAGAGAGAGAGAGAGAGAAGAGGAGGTTTGAGATTTTAGTGAGAGAATGGAGAGGAGAAGAGTATATATATATAGGAGTTCGAGCAAAATAGTTTTTAATATTTTGAAATATTTTATTATGATTGAAAATAATAGAGTAGGGGATGGATGAAGCTTCCGGCCTTTGGACTTTGTCGCATACGAAGCTGGCGCCGCGTTAAGGTGCCAACGGTCTAGTAACCTTTCCATTTCTTTACGTTTCTCTCTGTTTTATTTAAAGATATTGCTGGATAATGTTAGGAGCCATGTATTTATGCAACATATATAGAAAGTAATTTGTTTTCATTCTATCTCTGAAACTCAGGTATAAATTATTCATGTAAATTCAAAATTTTAATTCTCATGACGAATTCAAACTCTAAACAATAAGCAATTAATAATTAATTGTGTGAGTCAGCGCACAACGAGACTGAATGTGTAAGCTTTCCCATCTAAAAAAATATTTCTTAATTATAGTCTTATATACAGTGAAATCTACCGAGCTTTGAAACAATTGTTAATGTATCTATTCAGACATTCTACTTGGAGATAGATTATCAAAATTATTATAGATTGATAGATGGACATGTCATGTTGTGTAATATCCTTTTTCATCTTTTTCTTTAATTTAAAGATGGGAAACGGAAAACGGTAAAATCGGTGAAGATAAAGACACTGATTTGAAGTTGGCTTATATGTTGAAGTAGGTGATACATTTTTTTAAAAATAGTAAATATATAATTGAAACTTAATTATAAGCGAAGAGATGGTTCGTTTAATCTTCGAGGGACAAGAAAGGGTAGTGCATATTTTGTGTTTTGTATTACATTATCAAATAAACAACATATCATAATCTCTGGCATATTGTCAAAAGGGTGGCATTAATGTGCCAATGACATCTCTTGTACTTAAAGCCTTTTCTCTATTTTGGGGAACTAATCTTAATATTGAACAAATTATTTATTCTCAGTGGATTTATTGAGATTTTTGGTAGACATGCTATTTCAACAAACTCCGTCCTCTCATCCGGCCCGATCCTCTGTCTCCAACCTCTTCAGCCCCATCTCCTCCCTCCCCATCTCCACCTTCTCAACATTTTCAACAACCTCCGTCCACTCACCCGGCCCAATCCTCTCGCTCCGGCGTTTCTTGACCCTAACGGATCTACTCGCCAAGATCGACGGCATGTTCGGAGGCAAGATCAATGGCGTCAAGTACCAGTTTCCCCGATGAGGATCTCGATGCCCTCATTTCGATCTCGTCACAGGAGGAAATCTCGGCAACATGACGAAAGAGCTCGATCGCGTTACCGATGAGCCTGCGAGGTTGAGGATCTTCGTGATCTCGCCGATGACGACCATCCTGCGATCGATAAAGGGCAGTGCTACATTGAAGCCGTGAACATGATCCAGATCGGGATCAAGAGGAAGGACAGTATAAAAAGACAAAAATTAAAGTTTGATGTAGTTAAGGTTAATTTTGTCCATACACAAGTTTTGTTGTGGATTTATCAAATAAAGTTTTGTCAATATCCCACCCTTTCAAATTACCCAATAAGTAAAATACATTGGCAGTCGAATCATTGGTACCGCTTTGTTTCTGATGCGACTGCAACAATAAAGTGTCGTTTTGTTGGTCCGTACACTTTTGACAGACCTCTTTGTTTTTATTTTCACTCTTTTTCGTGAAAAATGGATCAAAGATTTTTGACAGGCCTCTTTGTTTCGATGGCATCAAGTGTACCAGCTTCCCGATGAGGACCTCGGCGCTTTCGTCTCGATCTTGTCACAGGAGGATGTCGGCAACATGATGAAGAAGCTCGATCGTGTTGTCGATGAGTCTGCTAGGTTGCGAATCTTCGTGCGAGGCTGCGGATCTTTGTAATCTCGCTAATAACGACCATCCCGTGATCGATTAGGGGCAGTGCAACATCGAAGCCGTGATCATGATTCAGATCGGGATCAAGAGGAAACACAATATAAAAAAAACAAAAATTAAAGGCCGATGCGGTTGAGATTAATTTTGTCCATACATAAGTTTTGTTGTGGATTTATCAAATAAAGTTTTGTCAATACCCCACCCTTTCAAATTATCCAATAAGTGAAATAAATCGGCGGTCGAATATTTGGGACCGCTTTGTTTCTGATGCCCGACTGCTACAATAAAAAGTGGTTTCATTGTTCCCTGCACTTTTGACACACCTCTTTGTTTTTATTTTCACGTTTTTTCAGGAAAAATGGATTAAAGATTTGAGATGATTATGTTTGGGGAAAAAAATGTTTTAGGTCCACAGGGAAAAATGCTGTAGGTTTAGCTCCCTTGGGATTAAAATGTTCAGAAAAAAGTACTTAATATTGTTGTGCATTTTTCTATATATATATGTGATCTTTCGAGAAGTCACAAAACACATCTAGAGTCGCAGTGGAAAATTAATCTATTAGGATCTCGTACAAACAAATTACTTGAAAAAAACTAACCGGACAATCTACCAAAAACAATGTAAGTTATAAAACGTAGACCAAACAGCACAAACACAAGATTTACGTGACGACGAAAACTTTCGCTATTAAGAAAATATTACACGAGAATCCTCCTTCTCCGATCACCGCTCAAATACAATGAAAATCCCTATCTCTATACAAATCTCTCTGCCAATTAATCAGCCACAGCCTTCAAAAAACTTCTCAGTTAATTTTTTTTCCTGACCGCCAGCTTTCTAATTGACCGCAGACTACAAACCTTTCTGTTGGATTTAATTTTGGCCTGTGGATTTCTTCTGCAAAGCAGCGGCAGACTTTCTTTATAATTCATCCAATCACTGTTGATTGATTAATCCAATATATATAGACTTGTGATTAATTAATCATAGAGTATGTATATAGGAATATAAGAGGTAAAATTGGAATTTAAACTAATGACTAATTTAAATCCCCTACGTGCACGTATTCATATTTGGGCCCTTGATCTTGGGCTCCGAATTTGTAATCAATTTTAACAATCTCTACCTTTATTTAAATTCATCACAATCTTGACGCTTTCTTAAAAAACTTAAAATTCCTGCTCTCGTCGTCGTCGTACCTCATCAATCAACAAGGCAGATCAAGTCTAAGCACTGCTTGAACTCGAAATACGAAACCATCACCGTAAATGCAATTGTCGGATTCCCATGGATACCAACCTTCGTATGATCCACAACCGTCTTCCCGTTCTCCAAAAAGAACACTCTCACCTTCTGGAACACCCAAAACCAACAATCTTCGCAAATACCTAGTCTTCTTAACTGTCTCCAAGACGGTCGACAATCATGCCTCTCCTGTTGATGTCGCGATAACAATCTGAAACGTTGATATATCTGACACTGTATCCACGTCCCTGTAACCCGCCCTTGACCTCCAACTGTTCCCATCGCAAGCTATACCTGATGATGACGCCAATCCGAAGTGCGCCACTAACCGAGAAGACACGGGCTAAGTCTCTCTCTCTCTCTCATACCAAGCGAGACCCTGCTCGATATATCGCTGCAACGAACGCAACTTCCCATCCATGACAATATCCATGTCATGAATCTCGCATGCAAACTTTCTGTCAAACTCCAGATATCATATCCTCGGTGCTACATCCCGAACCTCCCTCGTGCGCCTAAATACTATAGGCCTTCGCACAACTGGCTGTACCGGATTTTCCGCCTGAATCGAAGTATCGACCACCTCTTCTATGACATGGACTAAAGCCTCGAACACTACCTGGCTCGGTGATCCTGTTCCCTGCTCATCATTTAACTGGGTCTGTTTTCTTCGAGAAATCGCAGACTCATCGACTATCATATTTTGCCTGATTACTCCACTCTTAGTGTAACACCCTAACAAGATCATACGTTATTTAACGATATTAATTAGTATTTTGAATTTCTTTTAATTATTATTGTTTGGATTGTAATTGGTGTTTGGATAGTATGTGTGTTTATTGGACCCGACCCGCTTGCGTGAAATCCGTTATGTGTTGATAATTAGATAGAGTATATTTATTGATATTTATCTATAAACTAAATCTATATGAATCTCAAATAATAGATATACAATATTTAAACTTTATATATATATATATATAGTATCCATACGTATGGGTATTTTATATTACTTGTTAGTATGCTTTATCCTATTTAAAGTATCCCATGATATTATATAACGATTATCTATTGCAGGTAAATCCTAAACATCCTAAGATATTGTGTATGATATGTTAGATTACAATATATTTGTCTAACCGCTATATTTACAGTTCAAGTGGGCTACGTATATATAGATAATTTCTACTTATTTGTTTTGAGATTCAGCAGAGACGGATCGAGAATCGTAATATCTTTATATAATATTATTTAGTTTTATACAAATTTACACACACACACACACAATATATACATATACTTATATAAAATAAATATATATTTCCTATATATAAAACCCATCCTCGGCATCTCTTCACCGTGGCTATCATCGTCTCATCTTCACCATTGCCATCTCCTTCACCTCGCCGGCGCAACCATCTCCTTCCCTCGACCCAACCACCAACCTATACCCCATCACCGATCACCACCATCATCTTTATCCCTTCCGAGCAACCCGCCATTAGCAGCCGCGCCTCCAATCCCCGAGCATTGCCTGCACCGACCCGTCTAACTCCGGCCACCTCTTCGGCCTCAACCTCCACCAACATCGCCTCTATCGACTCCAATCCCCAGCCATCATTTTCACTTCATTGTAGAAGCTGAGCACTTCGCCATCGCCATAGCCAAGGTTGCAGCAACAGCCGTACACCTCGCCGTCGTCCTCAGCACCGTGTCATCGTTGTTGTCGTCTTCTTCTACTTGATCTCTCGGTTGCAACATCTATACTAGAGCCAAGCATCCGACGTCGAGATATTGTGTTGCATCGCACTCCGTCGTTGTTCCGTTTGCTTGTTCGTCGTTTCCGAGGCAAGTTTATAAGTTGCTACATGCTATATTTTATGCAATTTACCTATATGTTGTCGTATTATTATTATACAATTATATCTATATAATTCGTATATCGTAGTTATTTAATATTAATTTGTTTTAGAATATACAGTTTATGCAAGTATATCTAAATAATAATACCTAGTGATTATAACAAAATACTCTAGTATGGTCAAATTGATAAATTGGACTGTAGGAATTGATATGTTTGTTCCCTTTACATCATAACTTGTGTACGTGATATTATTGCGAGATAACACTTCGTATAATTAATACACCATCTCTGATATGATGTAACCTACCAGACCATTACTATTTTGTTGTCATGTTAATACCTGTTGCCTGTAATACTTACCGATGCCAACAATCCTGACTTGTTGTCCTGATGGACATGACTTATTGTCTTGATAGACATAATCTGTACCTGCCTATTCATGTGTTAGCATTAGGTACATATTATATTCATACCTGACTTGGAAAACGAAGCCTAGGGAAATGAGGAAATCAAAAGTGTAACTGAAGTGTAATTTAAAAGGATATTACATGTTTCCGTGGTTCCGGAGATTAACGGAACAAAATCATTCTTGATTCATATATCTTGCATTCGTGGTCCCGGGAGGTAGCGGGATATATCTTGCGTCCGTGGTCCTGAGGAGGTTAACGGGATATATACTTTTAAGTTACATGGAAGAGTACATTCATTGGTTTCAAACACCTGTAGAATAGTTAACCTAGAAATACAGACCTTACGATACACATGATATGTTTGACTACCTATAACCTACTGTTATATCACCCATGATTGATTTTTTTTATACTCATACCTCACTCTTGAACGTGACATCTTGTATATCATAATGTTCAGTTTATTATTATTATGATGATGATATTTATGATGTACAGACGTCTGGGTTTTGCATAGCCCAGTTCTTTTGACCCTATCACAGGAAGATCAAGAATACTTTGACAGGTAAGCGGAGCAGTGAAGAGCTTTTCGCTTATTTAGTTTAGTAATGTTTTAGATTTATTTTCTAGTTATGGCTTTATCGTTGTGATCCCATAAGGGACAAGATTAGGATATTATTTCTTTTGTTGGATCTTTATTTGTTTCCGATATCTTGTCGTTATTATTTATTGTTGCAGTTTGGACATGAAATAGATAGATGTTTATTTATTGTTCTTGATATCTGATTGGCAGCTGTAATGTGACTATGCAAGGATATTTTCTCGTCATAGATAGTATGATTGGCTTTGTTATGTTCCGTATTTATATATTTTGGAAAGTGGGGCGTGACACTTAGTACCAGGACACCACAACCTGTGCCCTTTTGCTTTACTTCTAGAATTACGAAGTCTTGAGTAATCCTCAGCCCCTCCAGTCCATACCTCCTTGTGAATTATCCTATCTACTGCCGTCGATGGTGACCAATCGATGAGGTACTCGGCTGTAGATAGGGCCTCCGTTTAAAACTCCCTCGGAACTACAGTCATAAGCCGTGAATATCTATTCTTTCTAAACACCTTATGAACCATCTGCTATGCTCTGTCAATATACTTATGATCAAAAGTGGTGTGATGAATGATCCTCCTTGATTTGAAAAATTCTCCACCACGATCGGAATGAAGAACCTTCACACGCTTTCCGAACTGCTTCTCCACAACAATCTTCCTGAAGATATGAAAATTCTCTACTTCGGCTCAACACCATGTAGGGTGTTTTTCGCCACCCCATTGAGATGGGAATGTGCGCGTTTATCAGGCGTATTACAGATTCCCCCTGCCTAGGGTTGGCCGGGGTTTATTGATTGTGGGGATCCAAATTTTCGGCAGCCACGGACTGAGCAACCGTTAATTACCCCCAACTTTTGGAGCGAGAGAACCTCCGATTGATGGGTCAAACTGTTCATGCGAACTCAATGTGCGGTGTTTGTGTTTTTTTAACAATAGAGACGTGTCAATTTTTCTTTTATTCTATTTGTGACAAATGATTTTTTTTAAACAAGTTATCCAAAGAAACATTTTTAAAAAAATTATTTTATTTATTATTTATATTTTATATATTTTATATTTTATTAAAAAGAAGAATAAAAAAAGGGAGGGGAAGCCCCCCTCCACTCACGTGAGGGGGGAGGGGCTCCCACCCATGTGAGAGGGAGCAGGGGCTCCTACTTAGTGGGAGCCTTTCCTTACTTGAAAGGGGAAAGCTCCCACTTAGTTGGTGGGAGCTCCCTCCCCCTCACGTGACAAAGAGCAGGGGCTCCCGCTTGGTGGGAATCTCTCTCTCATGTGAAATGGGGGGCAGCTCCACTTAGTGGGTGCTTACATCCCTTCACGTGAGAGGGAGCGGGGAGTTCAAAATTTTTTTTAATCGAGTTAAACTGCTAAAGATTTTTATTTGGAGTTAAACTCCTAAAACAGTTTTATTTGGAGTTAAATTCCAAAAGATTTAAAGTGGAGTTAAACTCCCCAAAAGGATTTTTATTGTCAACTCCAAAATATTTTAAATGGAGTTAAGCTCCTAGAAGAATTTTATTTGGGGGGTTAAACTCCAAAACATTTTTTTTATTGTGGAGTTGAATTCCAAGAGATTTTAAATGGAGTTAAACTCCCAAAAGAATTTTATTTGGAGTTAAACTCTAAAAGATTTTTTTATTTGTGGAGTTAAACTCTAAAAGATTTTAAATGGGGTTAAATTCCCAAAAATATTTTATTTGGAGTTAAACTCCCAAAAATTTTTATACGGAGTTAAACTTCCAAAAAAATTTATTTTATTTTATTTTTATTTATCTTAAGAGGAAGCTCGTGAGAGGGAGGAGGGGCTCCCACTAAGTGGGAGCCTCCCCCTCCCTCCCCCTTATGTGAAAGGAAGTAGGGGCCCCCACTAAGTGGGAGCCTCCCCCTCACGTGAGAGAGGAAAGCTCCCGCTCCCCCATTCCCCCACCTGAGGGAGCAGGGGGCTCCCACTAAGTGGGAGCCTCCCCCTCACGTGGGGAAGGAAACCCCCTCAGTAGGCTCTAAAACTTTTTTATAATGGAGTTAAACTCCAAAAGATTTTATTTGGAGTTAAATTCCCACAAGAATTTTTATTGTGGAGTTAGACTCCAAAAGATTCTCTCTTTCCTCTTTTGAGAAGAATCCCATAATGGGTTCTCTTAAAACTCCAAGATTTAGATCTTGGATGATGAAAAGAGACTCATTTTCTTCTCTTGATGGAGTCTTGGGAGGTGGGTTTTCCTTCTTTTCCCTCTCTCAAATTGGATCTTGAGGAAGGAGAAGAAAGTAGCGAAAATCTTCTCTTTTTTTCGGATATGAGAGTTAAGCTCTCCTTCAGTGGGTTTATGGTGAAACTTTATTTAGTTTTTAAAAAAAGAAAGCTAAGCTCTTGATTTAATTGGAAAATGAAGAGGAAGAGGAAGAACTTGAGAGAGTGAGGATGGAGGCACAAACCCTAGAGATTTGATGGGGAATGAATTCTCTTTTTTTCATTTCATCATGTTGCCTTATATAGACTTACTAATTTATACATAGCCCTTTGGGCTTTACAAAATGGCATTTTGCCCATTCCATGCCCCATGTGCTTATTTCTTTTGCACATGAGCCATGGGCTTTACAAAAATTTGGCTTTATACCCATTTTTCTTACATTTATTCATAAAAATTACATCAAATTTATTTATTACATAATTTTCATTTTGGCATGGGAGAAGATGGCCGCAGGGCTCGACTTGGGCATGGGCCCACTTGACCTGGGCTTGGGTCCGCTTACTTGGGGTTGACTTTGATTTTGACTTGGTCAACCGGGGTGTAATTTTTGACACCAACAAAGTGCTCCCCATCAATAAATGCACACCACGTATATGAGTTGTGTGCATGAAATTGATGGATCTTGGAGTTGGTCTTCGAGGTGGAACATCATTCCGGAGGCGGAGCATCATTCCGGGAGCATAATTTCGGGGATCGGAGCATAATTACGAGGATCGGAGTATAATTCCGGGATCGAAGCATCATTCCGAAAAGCGGAGCATGATTTCAGGGATCGGAGCATAATTCCGAAGAGTGGAGCATGATTCCAAGGGGAGGATATATTCTGAGACGAAGCGTAGTTTCGACGCAGGGTTCCGGAGTGAAGCATAATTTCGACACGGGACAGGTGTATCCTGATATGAAACTTAGTTCCGGTACAGAGCAGACATTCTGAACGAAGTATAGCTCCGACGCAGAGGTTGATTCCGAGTCGGAGCATAATTCCGACAGGG
This sequence comes from Agapanthus africanus, assembly GCA_030015575.1. NCBI lineage: Eukaryota > Viridiplantae > Streptophyta > Magnoliopsida > Asparagales > Amaryllidaceae > Agapanthus > Agapanthus africanus. The sequence goes on from JASDDO010000022.1 coordinate 63,360,552, forward strand.
AAGGCAGATACTCCGATGCGAAGTATGATTTCGACACGGGATACACTTTGAGACGAAACATGATTCCGACGCAGAGGTCAATTCCCAGGCGAAGCATAATTCCGACGGGGAAAGCAGGTACTCCGAGGCGAAGTATGATTTCGACACGGAGTACACTCTGAGACGAAGCATGATTCCGCCGCAGAGATCGTTGGTTGACTTGATTGAGTCGGAGCATAATTCCGACGGGGAGGTCGTTGGTTGATTTGATTTCTAGCCGGAGCATAATTCCGACGGGGAGTTCGTTGCTGCCCTTTTTACGACTTGGACGGTCGGTGCTTGATTTGACTTGCTCCGCTTCTTGCGATGTCAGCGATTGGATTTGACTTTCTTCGCTTTCTGCGGTGTCAGGGTTGAAGTTGACTTGCTCCGCTTTGTCACGCCCCGCTTCCCAGAGTGCACTAAGATCGGTATGTGACAGAGCCAACCATGCTACCTGTGGTTAGGAAATATCCCTCCACAGTTACATTACGGCTGTTTAGAAGATATCAAGAACAGGAAAAATATGAAACTATTAACTAATACATGTCCATTTGCCAGAATAAACGAGTCAAGAAATATATATGCGGAAGCAATAAATCCAATAAACAATAACATCAGGAAAGTACGTCCGAAATACGGGCTCACATCAGGAATGGAAAGTGCTGAAAGAAAACTAAACTAAACTAAACTAAACTCCAACATGCTCCTCACTGTTCGGCCTGTCGGCGGAAGTACTCCTGGTCAGCCTGTGAAAGAGATAAAGAATCTGGGCCATGCAAAACCCAGACGTCAGTGCGTCATAATATCAAACAATAAAATATAATCAGGAGGTAAAAAGATATGCAGGCATGAGTATGAACAGTAATAAGTGTATAACAGTAACACGAATATGGAACCGTGAAGTGTATAAGCATATGTGACGTGCAGTGAGTAATCTGAACTAAACTACTGGGTTATCTATTTTACAGTTTGTGAAATCAATTTAATGGAATCGTCGATATAACTCAATAGTATCCCGTGCATGCCCGGGACCACGGTCCAGATTCTCGGGCTGAAACCGAGACGTGCCGCTAAGTACAAAACAAGAAACATGTACAGATGAATGATGTCGACAGCATCATCCCAGGACTGGCCTAGCCCTCAAAACTGATCAGTATAAGTATCAAACTGTTGAGTTACAAGTCAGGTTTCATTATTGATTTCCCCTTACCCCCAAGTTATGTGTTCAAGTCAGGTATTGATAAATCTGAAGCTAATGCCAACACAGGATCAAGCAGGTACAAGTTTGTCTAAATAGACAACAAGATACGTCCATCGGGACAATAAGTCAGGATTGTTGGCATTAGTAACATGATCCAAGTATCAGGTCAAGTAGTGTATCAGGACATGTCAGGTGGTGCACAGTGTATCAAACGGATACTTGTAATAAAACTGTAGCAAGTACGGATGCATGATAAAAGTACGGATGCACAGTGAAACACGGATGCACAGTATCTATCAGGGATTACATCTACAACTCCATGATTACATGAGATGCACAGTATCAAGCATGGGGTGCTAATGTAACGGTAACATGATATAATATGACATGGCATGCAATTAGATATATAATTAATAACACGGATACGAATGGATATCGGAAAAACGATAAAACTATAACATGGATGTGAACTGCAATGAACATGTAATAATTCTATACTTATAGATGTAAAATACGTTGCATAGCCTGTAACGGGATAAAATCTCATGAGACTAGATATGTAATAAATTGTACGAATGCAAACGGACATCGTAAAACAGTAAAACGGTAACAGAGGGTGCACAATGCACTAAACATGTAATATTATTATTAATATGGATGCAAAATATGTATCATAGCATGTAGCAAGATAAACTTGCCTGATCGGATCTCACGACGGGATGCGTACGCTGCGTACGATGTCGGTAAATGTTGCGATGCACACGCGGGCATACAGAACTGGATCAGGCGAAGTAAGAACACGACCACGCTGGCTGGGGATGTCCACTGGGTCGCCCGGATCGTCGGCGAAGGCACGACTCCGGTGATCACCGGAAAACTAAAAAACCAAGAAAAGAAAAGGGAAGGAAGAAGAAGAAGAAGAAGGGATGTGCTCTCTGGTTCTCTGGTGTGGTGCTCGGGGCAGAGGCGAAGACGAGGTGATGGTGTCGGGATCGCTGGCGGTGAGGGTGTGCAGGGGCTTCTGCAGGAGTTGGGTGTCGGCTGTCGGGTGTGGGTTCTCAGGTGATGGGTTGTCGGGGTTGGAGAGAGGGGACATGAGGAAGATGAGGTGGTCGAAGTGAGCTTGGTGAAGGCGGGGTGATGGGAACGGTGAAGTTTTCCGGCGAGATGAGGGTTCTTGGTGCTCGGGAGATGGGTTCTAGGGTTCGTCGCGGTGGATTGAAGCGATCGGGGAAGGAGAGCGGGAAAGGAGGAAAAGAAGATGGTGGTGAGGGTTGATGCCGACGGCGAGGATCGACGAGGGTGGAGGCGGCGACGGCGAGGCAAGGCGGCCTGGTGATGGGTTCGTGTTGGTTTGCGACGGGTTGCAGGGGAGGAGGGGAGGGTGATGTCGAGATTTCGCGGGGACGAGGGCGATGAGGAGAGGTGAGTTAGGTCGTCGGCAGTGGTGGCGACGGCGACGAGACGGGCGCGAGGGGTTCTCGCGAGGCAGGGAAAGTGAGAGGTGAGGAAGAGAGAAACTGTGGGTTTTAAAAATTATTAGGTTTAAAAGAATATATATAGTGGAAGAGAGAGAGAGACGGTAGAGATTTTGGGTGAGGGTTTGATTAGGATCTGATTAAAAAGTTATATAATAAAAATATATATAGTACGAGATAGAGAGAGGGGGCAGTTAGATTAGGATAGGATTTTTAAAAAAATCTTTTTACAAATATTTTCATTACAGACCAAAACATTTAACAGTTAATATATAAATAATATAATATTAAGAAGATTTTGAGTTTTTTGGCTAATACAAAATTACTCCAAAACACATCCGGGTCGGGTCTAAAATTATGGTTTGAAAATACGGATAATATACGTATAAACCTAAACCAAAATAGGATAACCGGGTAACGAAAATGCATACCCCCAAGAACGGATACACATAGCATGCACGTAGCTATCCAAACGAGCCCGTTTCACTGAACGGAACGAGAACAAGATGTACGGATGCCACGACATGGATAGGGGTATGATGCAGGCCATGCTAGATATTTTTAAAATATTTTATTTGACTTTATTCGTTTTATTAAAAAATGCAGATGCCAGATATAATACAAGTATGCAGTATAAACAATATGAAAGTGTACAGATTCTCATAACTAGCCGGGATAAATCCAAAACAGGAATCAAGACGGGTTTCCAGCATGCGGGTCGGGTCGAATGTAAACACAGATATCAATTACATTATTCGCACCCAAAACACAATAAATTAAGAAATAGCCATAAATAAAGAAATGCCCAAAATAGAACTGGTATAAATGAACTAGGGTATTACACGCTTTCTGCGGTGTCGGGATTCGACTTGTTTCCGAGGTGAAGCTTGATCCGCCAGGGAGGTCGTTGGTTGTCTTGCTGATTTGATGTGATTTGGGTTGACATCAGTATCGCTACACTGGAATATGGTATCATGAGCGAATCATCATTTTCCATGAGAGGATTTGGGAATTTTGGTTTTGGTTTGGCATCAGCACCGCTACACTGGAATATGGTATCAAGAGCGAATCTTCATTTGCCGTGAGGGGATTTCCCTCGTTTCCAGTTTAACGACTTAGGGGTCATCTGTTCCCAGTTTAACGACTTAGATTCCATCTGTTCCTAGTTTAACGACTTAGGGGTCTATTGGATCGGAAGTTTGGAATTTTGGGGTTGGGGTCGGCATCAGCGTTGCTAACACTGGAGCACAGGTGCAAGGAGCAATTCATCATTTGCCTTTGCCTGTTGGAGAGCGATGGCTTAGGAGACAGGTTTAGGTCCCTATCATCTAAGGCTTTTCAATTTTATGAGCCGTAAAGGTCTCATAAAATTATTTTCGCCCTATGAGTCGAAAGGATCTCGTAGGTGTATTTTCTTCTTAGGAGTCGCGGGGACTCCTAAGTGTGTTTTTCCTTTGTGAGTCGTAAGGATCCCACGAAAGTGTTTTCTTATGAGTCGTGAGAATCCCGTAAGTTTTGTTCTCCTCATGTATCGTGAGGACACATGAGTGGATCTTCCCAAATAGAGCATAATTCCAAGGGCGGAGACTGGCCGCTGGACTGGTGATTGCGGTGGGGTATGGGTGTGATGAGAATTGTTTGAGCCCGTGGATTGTATACGGTAGTCAACTTGGAGACCAACCGTAGGGCTGGGAGAATTTTAGGAAATTAGATTTTGGTTGGCGTCTGTATCGCTGCACTGGAATATGGTACCAGGAGTGACTCATCATTCGCCGTTTGGAGGTTTGGAGATTTTAATTTTGGTTGGCGTCTACATCGCTGCACCGGAATATGGTACCAGGAGCGACTCATCATTCGCCATTGGGATATTCAGGAATTTGAATTTTGGTTGACGTCTGCATAGCTGCACTGGAACATGGTATCAGGAGCGACTCATCATTCGACGTTTGGTGGTTTGGGGATTTGGAATTTGGTTGGCGTCTGCATCGCTGCACTAGAATATGGTATCAGGAGTGACTCTCATTCACCGTTTGGAGGTTTCGGATATTTATTTGTATACAAGTTTTTTTTTTGTTTTTTTTACCGCGATTGCTCCACCATTTCAGTTTTTCTTATCGCGAAGGTCGCGATTGCCCTATTATTTCGGCTATTTATTCGCGGTTGCCCCATCATTTCGGCTGTTTATTTTCATTTTTATTTTACTTGCTGATTTTTATTACGAGTTGCCCCCATCATTTTGGCATTTTTTTAAATTTATTTACACATTTTTTTACATCCCCAGTTTAACGACATAGGGGTCGATAGTTCCCAGTTTAATGACGTGGTGGTCAACTGTTCCCAGTTTAACGACATGGTGGTTGGTTGTTCCCTATTTAACAATGTGGTGGTCGTTGATGTTTACTTACCCAAGCCTCTTAAACTTTGATTTTGGCGGGGTTGAGTTGATGACCATAACTTGGTGGTTTGCCGGTACATCCGAGGATGGTAGGTTTTCCCAGCCTTGTATTGGTTCTCTACCTAATCTTTGATAACATAGCAGTCTTCGATGGTGTGACTCACCATCCTTTGATATGGGCAGTACATGGGATCACCAGTCATGCTCATTTCATGTGGCCTCTTTGGAATAGGCAGTTGCAGACCGTTGTCCAAGGCATCCTTGAATATTTTGCGGAGCTCGTCCCTCCTGAAGGAGTATACTTTCTTCCTACTCTCCATTAGAGCCAGTGCCTTTCCTGATGCTGGTCCTTGACGCCGATCAGTTCTTGGTTCGCCTGCTGTCCGCTTACCCTGTTCAGTGTACGTATCGGAAGGATTGGAAGCCGATCACGGCCGTTTTTCGCAAAGGTGTTCCGCTCTTGGGCAGGAGAGAGTATCGGTTGGCTGTTTCAGGATATCAATCCCTGGCTCATGAACTAAATTTTGATTTTGCTGTAATTGCAATCGGGCGACTTGGGTCATGAGATCTGCCACGACGTTTGCCAGCTCGTCGACTTTGGAATGGACCTTGGCCAACTTCTCGTCCCTGTCCTAAAGCTGCTTTTGAAGTTATTGGAATAACGCTTGCTCTATAATTCCGGGCAAGATAACCCGGTCATCCTTACTACCTGATCTCGATTCCGCAGGAACCACGAGCTCCTTTGGCTTAATGGCCTGAGCGGGCTCTTCCTCATCTAGACCGAGCCGGTGTTGAGTAGCAGCACCCACCTCATTGTCATGGCTATGCGGCGTAGGAGGACTTGTTCCTCTGGGCTCCATCATGTAGACCGTATGGGTTGTGTGCCCGTCTACTGCTTCTTCATTGGCAATGTTGCTCGTTTGACTTTTGGTTTGTTACCTTGGTCCACTCTTTTCGGAGAAGGGCAGATGACTGAGAGAATCAAGTTCCTGAAGGGCTTCGGTCTTTGTTTGTATGAAATTGGCGGTCGAAACTTGACTGTTTGTTAACAGGCCTTTAGACAATTCTATCTCTCCTGCCTTGTATTGCTTTTTAACCCAATCTTTAATGACGAAGCAGTCCTCAATAGCATGACCTATCACTCTGTGATATGGGCAATATTTTGGGTCACCGGTCATATTCTCTTCTTGCGGTCTTTTTGATTATGGAAATTGTAGACCGTTTCTTAGGACGTCTTTGAATATTTTATGGACTTTGTCCCTTATGAAGGAATAGACCTTATCCAGCTCTGTTTCAGTGGAGATTCTCCTCTCTCACCCAACACTGGCTTCCGATGCTGGTTGGCGTCAGGCCCGCTCATCCCTCGCTTATTTCGGTTAGTCAAAATGTTAAAAGATTCAGCATCGTCGGAATTTCCGTCTATGCGATTATCGTCTTTTCAGTTTCTCCAGGACCTATTTTTATTTTGGGAATCAGAGGAGGACTCCTGCTTTGAGCGCTCCAACATCTGAACTTTCCGTGTCAGCTCTTGGAATGTTTAGAGACCTGTGGTGCATAGAAACGGGGCCATCCAATTGTTGAGATTTCCGACGAGAAGGCTGACCGATTGGTCCTGCTCTATCGGCGGTTCACATTTGACGGAGAGATTGCACCATCAGGTTATAAAATCTGTGTTGCTTTTCATTTTTGGTTTGGTTCTTATGAGGTCGGCAATGGTGATTTTATCGCTGACACTCATGAACCTTTACCGAAACAGAGATTCTATTTGGACGAAAGTAGTGACGGAGCAATCCGGTATGCTCGCGTACCAATCGAAAGCGACATCGGTTAAGCTATTGACGAACTGGCGGAGGAGAAGCGCGTCATTGCCCCTAGTATTCTCGCATGAGGCTTTAAAGTGGGCGATGTGCTGATTCACATTTTCCGTCCCATCGAATCTTCCGAACTTGGGGATGACATAACCACCAGGAAACTCTACCAGATCATACCAAGCGGGATATGGTCTCCCGCTATTGCTGATATCTTTTTGCGCTTCGACTTCGGCTATCATGTTTTGACTTTTTTGGCGACTAAATTCATGATTTTATCTTGCATTAGCAGGTTGCTGTCATCGGCAGTCAAGACATTTCCCGAGATAGGATGCGGCCAACTTTCATGCGGCTCGCCCACCTTAGGATTTGAGGGAATAGGCGTCGGCTGTCTCGGGACACCATTTCCCGGTTCATGAGCAGAGACCTATGCTTGATTTGGAGGCTGAGAGGCAACTTGGGCTGTGAGCTGTAAAACGACGTTTGTCAAGTCGTCAATTTTTTAGTAAAGCTTGGCCATCTCCCTGTCTTTGTTTTTGAGCTGCTTTTGGAGCTCTTGAAGAATTTGCTGCTCTGCGGTCTTAGGACGAATGATTGGCTCCTCTTCGCTTTCCGAGCTCAACTCCTCATGAACCAAGGGATTTCTCTGTTCATTGGCCTCACTGGAAGGGTTTTCAATACCTTCCAGAGGAGGCTGGTCTTGGAAAGTGGCAGCCATATTCACACCAGATTGGATTTGAGATGTGGTGGCCCCGTCGTTGCTCTTGAAGCGCGTGCCCACTATGTAGTCAGTATGGACCACATGTCCAGCCATCTTTTTATCTTTGGCGGCTGATTTTTTAGACCGTCGTCGTGGCCCTTCCTTTTCTAGAAAGGATAGGTGACTGAAAACAGTTGGCTTGACTGGGTCCTTGGGTGGCGCGGTCTGGCTCGCAGTTTTCTTGACTCTTGCGTTCTGGCATTCTTCTGGACCAATTTTAGTAGTTCATAAGAGTTGGCGAGCTTTACAGCCGATTCAGCTGTTATTGCGAGATAATCTCGTTCTTGGAACCCCACGAAGTTCCAACTAGCAGGAGTCCTAGCCCTTTTGTTGGCTCTGTATCTGATCCTTTTCTGGCTTAGCTTCTCGATTTTGAGGGCTTGGCGGACATCCATTTTCCGGGAAGCCACCGTGAGTCGGTTGATGGGGAGCTTAGAGAAGATACCCGATCGAGCAGTTGTCACGGGCACCACTGGAACTTGCCCGAGACGCGTTATTGCTTTGTTGGTATGGATGGCCTTGCCTCCAGCTGGAGCAACGAAGAGTTGTCCGGAGATAGATTTATGCTTGGACAGAGGTGCTTTCGAGATCACCACATTTGGCCTCCTGCCGTTCGAGGCCCGTCTGTTTGTTACTGGAGCTTGAGGATCTGGGATTGCATTAGCTGGCATGAACAGAATAGAGCCAAATGGTAGCAGCGGCTCCTCCCACTATCGCCCGAGACTAGCCGGGAGGATCATCCTGGTGTCCATTTTCATCGTGTAGGAGATGGAAGCTGTATCAAGAGCTGAGCTTATCCTTGGAGACATTGTTGAGGCTTGATCGCCTGAAATCCTGCATGAAAACGCATTATTTTAATATAAATATCGCTATGTATGTTGATTGAGTTCGCATGAATGTTTAAACCGAAATATGCGAGGAGAGAAAAGGTCCCACCGGGCGTGCCAGAATCTGTAGTGTATTTTTCGCCACCCCATTGAGATGAGAATGAATGCGCTTGTCAGACGTATTACAGATTCCCCCTGTCTAGGGTTGGCCGGGTTTTATTGATTGTGGAGATCCAAATCTCCGGCAGCTGCGGAATAAACTGCCGTTAATTACTCCTCACTTTTGGAACGAGAGAACCTCCGATTGATGGGCCAAACTGGTCATGCGAACTCAATGTGCAGAGTTTGTGTGTGTGTATGCTTTTTTTAACAATAGGGACGTGTTCATTTTTATTTTATTCTATTCTATTTGTGACAACTGATTTTTTTAAAACAAGTTATTCAAAGAAACATTTTTTAAAAAATTTTTATTTTATTTATTATTTATATTTATTTATATTTTATTTTATTAAAAATAATAATAAACAAAATAAAAAAAAGGGAAAGGAAGCCCCCTCCACTCACACGAGGGGGGAGGGAGCCCCTCTCCCTCACGTGAGAGGGAGTAAGGGATCCCACTTAGTGGGAGCCTTCCCTTCATGTGAGGAGGGGAGCTCCTACTCAGTGGGAGCTCCCTCCCGCTCACGTGAGAGGGAACAGGGGCTCCCACTTGTTTGGAGCATCCCCCTTACGTGAGAGGGCCCCCTCACGTGAGAGAGAGAAGGGGGCTCCAAATTTTTTTTAATTGAGTTAAACTCCAAAAAACTTTATTTGGAGTTAAACTTGCAAAACAATTTTATTTGGAGTTAAACCTCCAAAAGTTTTATTTGGAGTTAAACTCCATAAGATTTAAGGTGGAGTTAAACTCCCCAAAAGGATTTTTATTGTCAACTCCAAAATATTTTAAATAGATTTAAACTCCTAAAAGAATTTTATTTGGGGGGTTAAACTCCAAAAGATTTTTTTATTGTGGAGTTAAACTCCAAAAGAATTTTATTTAGAGTTAAACTCCAAAAGAATTTTTTTTATTTGTGGAGTGAAACTCCAAAAGATTTTAAATAGAGTCAAACTCCCAAAAGAATTTTATTTGGAGTTAAACTCCCAAAAATTTTTATACGGAGTTAAACTCCAAAAAAAATTATTTTGTTTTATTTTTATTTTTCTTAAAAGGAAGCTCCCACTGAATGGGAGATTCCCTCCCTCTCACGTGAGAGGGAGTAGGGCTCCCACTAAGTGGGAGCCTCCCCTTCACGTGAAGGGTAGTGGGGAGTTCCCGCTAAGTGGGAGCTCCCCCCTCACGATAAAAGGAGCAGGGGCTCCCACTTAGTGGGATCCTCCTCTTCACGTGAGGGGGGAAAGCTTCCACTCCCCCATGTGAGGGAGCAAGGGGCTCTCACTAAGTGGGAGCTTCCCCCTCACGTGGGGAAGGGAACCCCTTCAGTGGGCTCTAAAACTTTTTTTTAATGGAGTTAAACTCCAAAAGATTTTATTTGGAGTTAAACTTTCAAAAGATTTTATTTGGAATTAAACTTCAAAAAGAATTTTTATAATGGAGTTAAACTCCAAAAGAATTTTTATTGTGGAGTTAAACTCCAAAAGATTTCTTCTTTTCTCTTTTGAGAAGAAACCCAAAATGGGTTCTCTTGAAACTCCAAGATTTAGATCTTGGATGATGAAAAGATACCCATTTTCTTCTCTTGATGGAGTCTTGGAAGGTGGGTTTCCCTTCTTCTCCCTCTCTCAAATTGGATCTTGAGGAGGGAGAAGAAGGTAGCGAAAATCTTCTCTTTTTTCTCGGATATGAGAGTTAAACTCTCATTCAGTGGGTTTATGGTGAAACTTTATTTAGTTTTGAAAAAAAAGAAGCCAAGCTCTTAATTTAATTGGAAAATGAAAAGGAAGAGGAAGAACTTAAGAGAGAGGATGTAGGCACAAACCCTAGAGATTTGATGGGGAATGAATTCTCTTTTTTTCATTTCATCATGTTGCCTTGTATAGGCTTACAAATTTATACATAGCCCATTGGGCTTTACAAAATAGTATTTTGCTTATCCTATGCCCCATGTGTTTATTTCTTTTGCACATGAGTCATGCGCTTTACAAAAATTTGGCTTTATGTATATTTTTCTTCCATTTATTCATAAAAATTATATCAAAATTACTTATTACATAATTTTCATTTTGGCATAGGGGAGGCTGGCCGTAGGGCTCGACTTGGGCATAGGCCCATTTGATCTGGGCTTGGGCCCGCTTACTTGGGGTTGATTTTGACTTTGACTTGGTCAATCGATGTGTAATTTTTCACCCCAACACACTATACACCCACAACTTTCTCGAGAAGTTGTCAATGAAGGAACCACAATGTCTGACTCCACCTTGAGAACAAACCGGTGCTAGAACTATCTCTATCTTCTTCTCTTGAATACAATCCTCCCGATGATTTCTCCTGCCAATCTCTACACCTCCAAGTGACTGCCTCTTTCGAGACCCCTCCAAATTCGCCTCGCCAATATGGCCCAATCGTGGACGCCACACCTTGACGGAGTTTGAACCACTTGAACCAATAAAAGATCTAACAATATATCCTAAGACCGCCCGTACCTGAAGAAAATACAGATTCCTCACCCTCATCGCTTTCATGACAATACGAGCATCTCTGGAAATCATCACGGAATCTCTATCGCCACGCACTTGTAACCGATATTCCCCCAATATTTAAACATAATAAAAAGAGATAAGCTCTGTTAATTTTAATGAGACAGCGCCTTACGTGCTCCTCACGAGGGCGCCAGCACCATCGCCAATCTTGTAGGATTAAATCCTATGGTGGCGCCGCACGTGCTCCTCATGTGGGGGCCAATGTGCAAAGCACATGAGCGCTTAATATATAAGAATTAGATTCTTATATGGCGCCGCACGTGCTCCTCACCTGGGCGTCAATGTGCAAAGCACAGAAACGCCTATTATAAATAAGAATTTAATTCTTAAGTAGCGCCCACGTGCACAACACGTGAGCGCCGGCGCTCAAGTTTACACCAGTAGAATTAAATTCTATATTTCCCTAACAAAGAGTTGGGATATTCTCTGTTAAACAAAGCCGTTGGATTAAAGATCCAATGGTGATGATAAATCATCAAACAATAGAATTAAATTCTATTCTGAGGAATATTTGTTCTCAATCTTTACAAGCAAAGAAGATTGCTCTCTGTAAAACAGAGAACCCCTGGATCAAAAATCCAATGGTGATTAAAAAATCACCGCTTGACAGAATAAAATTCTGTATATGGGAAAATATTTTCCCAATCTTGTTAAAAACAAGAAAACATATTATGTAAAACAGAAATACTTGGATCAAAGATCCAATGGTGGGTAAAATACCCTAAACCAATTTTGAGGCCGATTAAATCAATTGGAATCTCTCAATAAGAGATTTTCTCAAAATTAATTAACAAACTTTCCTTCACTATATAAAGGACTATAGATTTCAAGTCTCATATAGAGGGAACCTCCCATAAGCTTCTGAAAAATACAGAAAGCTTCCAAAATAACAGAGAATTCAATTCTCAAGAAAGAAGAAGACTTTCCTCCTCAAAACCCTAGGTAAAAAAAACACAGAGATCAAAATATCTCTTTTACCTATCTAAGAGTTTATCCCATCTCAAAGAACTTAGTTCTTCTTCTAGATCAGAGATTCACAAGATAAGTCTTCCATCAGTTGAGAATTTAATTCTCATCGGGAAGATCTTGTTCTTGAGAATCAAAGATTCAGAAAAGAACTAGGTTAAAAAGAAAGAAAAAAGAAAAGAACATATGTTCTGGGAATTTAATTCCCCCGAAATTAGGGTGTAACCCTACATAATGAACTTAGTTCTGATAAAAAGAAAAGAAGAACTTAGTTCTCCAATGAAGAAAAAACGATCAAAATACCTCAAAATAGAGATCTTGATGATCGTTAATTGCCAAAATGACATTAACAGAGATTTAATTTCTAAAAAAGAAAATAGTTAGCGCCTTACGTGTTCCCCACGTGGGCGCCCTCCCAAAAGCCCAGCGCCTCATGTGAAACACACGGGGGGCGCCCAAAGCAAAAGGTCAGCGCCTCACGTGAAAAACACGCGGGCGCCCAAAGCAGAAGGTCGGTGCTTCACGTGAAACACATGTGGGCACTGAATATAAGTACTTAGCATTTCATATACAGCCAAAACGGCTGAGTGTTTAGCACTGATTGGGCAGCGCCTAGCGCCTCACGTACTCCTCACATGGGCGCCAAACAAAAAGTGCTTAGCACTCCATATACAACCAAAACGGCTGAGTGCTTAGCACTAATTGTGTAGCGTTGCACGTTCTCCTCACGTGGACGCCACTAACAAAGTGCTTAGCACTTCATATACAGCCAAAACGGCTGAGTGCTTAGCACTGATTGGACAGCGTCCATAATTGAAGGCTTCACATGATACCCATGTGAGCGCCAGAGCGTCAAACTAGTGCTCAGCACTTTTGCATAAAAAAGGGGCTAAACAAATAGAGCCCAAATAAGTGTGTAATACTTTTTAACAAAAAGAAAGACTGAGCAGAGTAAGCCTAAATTGGCTAAGTCTCTTGCAGATGAGCCTAAATGCTCTGTTGATTGGACCTTAATAAAATTTATGGATCCTGAAAATATTGCTAAGTTGATATCAGTCTCAAATAAGGCTAATGTATGCTTAGTTAAAATAAATTGGGCCCAAATGTTCATATGTTTAAATTGATCTTAATCTCAAACTAGATTAACGGTCCTTAAACCAAACAAAATATTTTGAACTAAAGGAAAAATATAAATTAAGTTCAAAATTCCAAATCTAAAATATACGGATTTGGACTAATCCGCGCCCTACGGGCGACGACATAAAGTAGTCTCCGTATACAATCCATGGGCAGCCAAAATAAACAAAAATACACACGACACGAAGTGAACTGCTGGAAGGAGAAAGTGGTTATCGCAACGCGGTAACGTAATTAACTGCAGGACCTTGCGCCTACAGAGAAGAGAGTCCTCACAATAAAAAACCCTCACAAACGAGGGGGAATCTGATAAAATCATGCTATAACGGTCGCGCCTGTCCAAACCTCCGATATATGGTGCCATAAATCAACTTGGTATCTTCGGAGAGGTGGATGGATAAGTCCAAATAGCGTTTGCCCCCAAATTCAGGCCGGACGTCCCAACGTTTCGGTCCGGTCTTTCGGCGGTGAACAGATTCTGGCACGCCCAGTGGGACCTTTTCCTCTTTCCACTCCACACTTTGTGTGTCGTGTTTCGCGAACAAAATCGCGGTTCGCTATGGTTGCCCTTGGATTCGAGGTACTAAAACATGGTGTCTTGCTCCTGTATAGAGAAAATTGATGGCTTCCCAATGTACTTCATGCAACAGCAACTCTCGCTCCACCCCAACTGAAGGAGTGACCTACGGACCCAACGCGGTTTCTATTTTTTCAATTCCAGTAGGGTAAGTCACACAAGCCACTACTGGATTGTTCTTTGGGACCATGCTCCCACCGATGAGTTTAGGTGCCTCAACACCGCAAGAGGAAGCTCCTAAAAGGTCGGTCTTCGATCGAATGGCAACCATAACTGCCCCTCTCAACGGGCCGTCCAAATATGACGTCTCAGTCTTCAACAGGCTGAGGAAGAACCCAAACGGGTCCGCAAAGAGGCTCGTGATACATGAAGGGGCTACCCCAAAATGGATAGCCCTCCCAACTTCTCCTACAGACGAAGCCGTCAAAGGTGCTTCACCCGTAAAATGATCAGTTTTTGAAACGCTGGCCGTTTTTACTCAAATTCTACCAAAGACGTCGGTCTTCAACAGGCTGACGCCGATTGAAGCCCCTCAGCAAAGCCGGGGGCATGAAGAAACCGCTTCCAAAACTGAGGCGGTCCCTTCTGCAAGGCATGCTCGACGTCGACACTGGCGCCGAGTGAGAAAAGCTGGGGGCAACTCCCCCTCTGGACTTACCCCGCCAGCTTCAATAGTGGAAGTTGATACTGCTATTCCAACCGGAAACATTTTTGATCTGCTCAGGAGAGTGCGCAAGAACTCCCTAACGGCGGTGCTAAAGAAATATCCCCCACCTATAGAGGTTACTGTACAGGCAAAGCCGGAGCTGTCGAGCAAGAAAGTCCTCTATATAACGGTGCATGACGGGGCCCAGTGGAGAATGCGGATGGCATAAGCGTACGTTCTATTTTCGTTTCACTTTTCTGTGATGTTTAGAAAACAGTAAATGATGGGACTTCATTAATGAGATTAATGAAAAGAAAGAAACCTAAAGATATTGTAGAATCAAATATTCAAAAAGGGCAGCTCTAGTTTTTGCTTTGCATAGTGGTATATCTTGATGAATATCCAGCACCTCATTCGATGAGGAAAGAGCCGAGATCCTTTCACCGGGAGTGACCAGTTTAGCGAAGCTAGCAAATGCTACAACTCACTCGGTTTTGTTTTTTTATTGCTTCTCTAGTTCTTGCTTTGCATAGTGGTATTTCTGAATATCCTGCACCTCATTCGATGAGGAAAGAGCCGAGATCCCTTCACCGGGAGTGACCTCTTTAGCGAAACTAGTAAAAGCATTAAAAACACACCTTTTCAAAATCATTAGATTCTACAACGATATCAAGTTCATTACGCTCATAGTTTTCTTAAAAACTTGCGTAGCCCTCCGTCATTTCAGATAAGCACTATTTTAGTATTCGTGCTACGGTTGTTTGGCCTGCGTCAAGGCGTAGTGTGCGATAGCTAAATTAGTGCTTATCTGCAGCATGTGATGCGATTGGATTAGGGTAGTCATACGGCGTTGTTTGGCCTGTGTCAAGGGTCGTACGGGTGGGTTTAATTCAATCAAGAAATGAACGGGTTGAACTTGACTAGCGCCCTATGGGTTGTTTGGCCTGCGTCAAGGTCATAGGATGCTAGGGGTAAAAAAAATATCGGGAATTTCAAGTGTTGAAATTTGCAATGAGATTGCATACCTTCTATATGATAGTTGGATCCCGATACACATTGCGAGTAAGAGTTACTCCTACGAGAGTTTTGCACTTTACAATTAGCTAATCCAGTAGGTGTCTAAAAAGGTGTCAACAGAGTTATGCCTCTAGGGAAACGAGGTTTATTTTAATTAGATCCGTGCGAAAGCACGGGGAACCTCCCTCGGAGTACCGATACCTGCTTGGCCGAACGATTGGCGAATCTGTAGGGTGTAATTAATCCCGGCTAATCTTACCTTTTAGGGTTTGAAGGAAGATTTGATAAAAATAGTGGGAGCCATCCTGATTAGATAAAAACCAATCTAATCTTACAAAGAGCGCACGCAAAGTGATTAACCTTCTCTCTCTCCTGGTAGCGACCAATGAAATGCCTTGATCAAGATAATAATATGAATGTATTGACCAAACCCACTTATTATACTGGGCTAGGTTCCGCTCTATCTTATGATTGTCATAAGTCTGAGCAAGGAATAGGGGAATATCCGGATTCCCACGCCACCCAAACGAAGAATAAGCATGTTGATGCATTGTCTTCGTGTGTGTTCGTAACCAAGAACTGTTTTTCAGTTACCTCTACGTCCTGGGTATTGGATACCGGATCAGGATCCCACACAAGTAATTTGTTACATGGACTATAGAAAGGTGGAGAACCGTGAAATGGTGATATGTCTCTAGTAGTAGAGATGGTGCAATTGTTGCAGCCAAAGCAGTTGGCAAATATCACATAGTGTTACCAACTGGTAATACAATGATTCTGAGCGACTGTTATTTCGTACCAATAATATTGTGAATATTTTCCTAAATCATGTGTTGATTGGGTAAGATATGTTGTATAACAGTATACACGTTCTGAATCAAACCACAGTTCCAAACTTACAAAACACACATAAGAGGAACAGTTCAGAAATGAACGAATTCTTCTTGTGGCATTGTAGACTGGGTCATATCAATGAAACAAGACTAGCTAAAGTTCCATAAGGATGCATATTTGAATCCGTTCGAATTTACATCTTATGAAACTTGCCAGTCATGTCTCAAAGACCAGGTGACCAAATCTCCGTTTACTGGAAATGGAGAAAAAGCTACTGAACTCTTGGATTGATACATAGTGATGTATGCGGTCATATGTCTACACATGCCAAGGATGGTTCCGCGTACTTTATTACATTCACTGATATTCTCTCAAGATACGGACATGTGTTCTTGTTGAAACACAAAACTGAATCTTTTGAGAATTTCAAGGAATATAAGTACGAAGTTGAGAACCAGATAGGTAAAGGTATTCAAATCCTTCGATATGATCGGAGAGGAGAATACTTGAGCAACGGAATTCCGAGACTGTTTAAAAGAGAATGGGATTCTCTCTCAGATTACTCCTCCATATACACCACAGCACAATGGTATATCGGGATGGAGGAATCACACATTATTATATATGGTGCGCTCTATGATGAGTACTGCTGAGTTACCTATTTCTTTTTGGGGATATACACTTGAGATAGCTGCATGCCTATTGAATAGAGTTCCGACCAAATCTGTTGCCTACCACTCCATATGAGATATGGAATGGGAAGAGTTCATCTCTTAAACGAGTTAAGATATGGGGTTGTCCGGCCTATGTTGAAAAGAAAAATCCGTACAAGCTTGAGGCAAGGTCAGTTCTGTGCAACTTTGTAGGATATCCCAAATATTCACGAGGGTATATCTTCTACCACACTGAGGAATAAAAGGTGTTTTGTTTCTCGACATGCCACCTTTTTAGAAAAGGAATTTCTTGTGAAAGAAATTAGTGTCAATGAGGTAGAACTGGAAAAAGTTCCAGCAGCGCAAACTATAACTGACGATTTGGTGGAACCGGAGGATTCAATAGTCCCCGACGAACCGTAGCCACTCCACAGATCTAGTAGGGTTCCTCATCCACCAGAAAGATACTACGGTTTTCTAATAGATGGTGGGAGCGAGGATTGCATCATGGAGATGATGACCCAACTATTTTCAAGCAGGCCATCACGAGTGGGGACTCTGTGAAATGGCTGGATGTTATGCGATCTGAGATGGAATCCATGTACACCAATAAAGTGTTGACTTTGGAAGTTGCTCCTGAAGGGGTAAAACCCATCGGGAGCAAGAGGATCTTTGAGAAAGATAATTTGGTGTAGATGGAAAAGTTGAGACTTTCAAAGATAGACTTGTAGCAAAAGGTTTTCGTTTATGACCTGGTGTCGACTGTGATGAAACCTTTTCTCCTTTCGTTATGCTTAAGTCCATCAGAATCCTACTTGCTATTGTTGCATTCCACAACTACGAAATCTGGCAGACTGCACGTCAAAACCGCTTTTCTAAATGGTGATTTAGAAGAGAGCGTGTATATGACACTGCCAGAGGGCTTCGTAGACAGTGGGAGCAACGGAAGCATGTGCAAGCTGCTTAAATCCATCTACGGATTAAAGTAGGCATCGCGAAGATGGAACATCTGTTTTGATGAAGCTGTCAAAGAGTTTGACTTCATCAAAAAGGTAGATGGACCATGTATAAATAAGAAGGTTGTAGAGAGTATGGTTGTCTTCCTCATATTATATGCGGATGACATACTCTTGATAGGAAATGATGTTTCTATGCTACACTCAGTCAAACACCTCTTATCATACAAGTTCACTATGAAAGATCTAACTGATGCCTCCTACATCCTGGGGATATAGATATAAATGGATTTGGGATTTTCCCGATCCAGGTACATAGACACCATACTAAAGGGGTTTAGTATGGAAGATTCTAAGCGTGGTAATGTACCCGCTTGTTCAGGAATCACTCTCTCCAAAGAGATGTCTCTCAAGACCGATTTGGAGAGGGCGCGCATATAAGGGATACCCTATGCTTCGGCAGTCGGATCAATCATGTATGCGATGTTGTGTACGAGACCGGATGTAACTTACTCACCAGGTATAGTGATTAAGTATCGAAAAGATCTTGAGGAAAGGCACTGGACAGATGTGAAGAACGTTCTTAAGTACTTGAGAAGGTCTAAAGAGATGTTCTTGGTGTATGGTAACAGTGAACTCCAGGTGGAGTCCTTTATCGATTCGTGCTTCCATAGTGATAAAGACGACTGAAAGTCGGTCTCTGGTTTTGTCTTCACCCTCAGTGCAGGGACGGTATATTGGAAGGGTTCCAAGCTATTTACCGTAGTAGACTCGTTGATAGAGGCTGATTACATCGCTACCAATGATGTTGCCAAAGAGGCTGTCTGGATGAATAGAGTTCATGAGATGAACTAGGTTCCTACCATTGAGCATCCAATACCTGTGTATTGTGATGACAATGGAGCTGTGGCTTTGGCCTAGGAACCCCGGTCCCGTCAGCGATCCAGACATATTCTTTGATATTATTACCTGATCAGGGAGATAGTTGATCTCCGGGAGATCGAGGTTAGGAGAGTTGACACAGAGGATAACACAGCGGATCCACTCACCGAGGCCCTCCCACAGATGCTATTCGAAGGACTTTTGGTTCAAGCTTCAACCCTCACATGTGATGTGAACCATGACAATGAGGAAGAAGAAGAAGCTAGAGAGCAAAAAATGGGAGCAAGAGAGCAACCATGGGAGCAACACAAGAATGAGCTCAAGTAGAAAAAATGAATCAAGTGTGTGGCAACCCCTTGACCCTCACTCATTCAAGCATGGATTAATTGCAATATAAAATTGCTACCCTGCTTGAATAGTGAGTCAAGATGAATAAGAAAATATAAATCCCATGCTTGCAACCATGCTCCCAAAGTCCCCCCATTTTCCACCTCATTTCTATTTTTACAAAATAGAATTCATGCCATGACACATATATATTTATATATATATATATATCATATATATATATATATATTAATATATATAAGACAATATTTAGTGAGCTAATGATATTAGTTAAGATATAATTATATCAAATATAATTTATATCACATTATTAAATCAACACTTGATTTAATAATCCGGTTATATCACATATGACCGACTAAAATCATTTATCTGTATATCACATTATCAAATCAACACTTGATTCGATAATCTGGTTATATCATATATAACCGAACTTGATAACAGATAACTGCCAGATTACAATACGGTATCACATACACGTATTTAATCTGGCCCACACATATATCACATATGTGTCCTACCTCGTTTCACTTGAACCAGAGAACTTCTGTGTGGGACTCTAAAGACTCGTCAATACGCCAGCAGTAGGTAATGATCACATCAGTCACCTACAAGCCGTCAGCGGTACTAGCTGGACGTAACGGCTACCCGGGTAATGAGCGATATGAAGATCAACAAGCAAGCTTGTCCATACTCTCCATGAAGCCTATAAGTAACACTACCGTGCAGTCCGGTCTCTTCGTCTGATATGTCACATATCATGTCTAGAGGTGGTAAACGTCAGACCCCAGTAACGTGATAAGTCATGCCGATGTCTGGCTTATAACGGTTCGAGAAACTACTGATAACTCTTATCAGTAAATCTCAGCAGCAGCCCTGGCCAGGGACTTCCAGTTATAGCCAATTGAGCATAGCGCAACATCAATCCCCCAATACCGGGAGAGACGAAACCCCTCCTATCGCTCATTGCCTCCATGTGACTCGGGACTGTACCCAAAATCCACCTGTTTGCACAACTCCTCTTGAGCGTGGTAGGGAGGAAATCAAAGTACAGTGGGAGCCACACAAAACTCTATGACGATCTTAGGTCTACATACTAACCTGTACCAGTGTCACCTGAGGACTGCTATCTGACGATAGGTATAATACCAACTAGGAGTCCTCGGCGAATCCGTTCGGTGTACCCATTCTATAATGAGCACCTGTGTACAATCTTTGATGTCACACACCAATGGTTGTGGGATCAACCATCGCCCTCCAAGGGACAAGAAACGTATACACTAGTCTACTCTGGAATATCGATGCCCTGTCTCGATATCCCCTCGACTATGAATAGTTAAATGATGTACTTTTAAACCACCCTGGCCCCACTAGTATGATCTCATCATAATCCTGGTAGTCAAGTACATATCCTAAGGGCTTTATCAATATGTAAGAGACAGACAGTATAAAAATTCCATTCTACATGTGAAGATAAAGGTAAGCATACTATCATGTCGAGCAAGAAAGTCCTATATATTTATGTCCAAGCATCCACTATATCAACAATGATGGTCTCTAGGGCATACATATTCCTAACAGGAGCGTCCCCATCAGCGGCTCTTCTCGCAAATTCATAGAGTCTGGCGGAAAGTCCAAGACTCCGTGATTGATTAAAATCACTCTCGTCGACCAAAAAAATTGAAGGCTCGGAAAGAGAAAGACCACTCCTCCACCATACAACGGGGGACTCCTTCTACACAGGTGCCTGTTACAGCGGCCCCTTTAACTTCAATCTCTTATAAAAGAACGAGGCTGGAAAAAATCCCACCGCCTGCGGCAAATTCCAAAGGAGATGGACTCAAACGCCCTAAGTCTGGGGGCATGATCATACATACGGTCCACATGGATTCGGGAAAAGAAGAAAGCCGTGCCTCCGTGAGTCACCGACTGCAAACTCGGTCGCCGACAAAAGCTCAGGAGCAACAACAAAAGCTCCAGGAAATGCTGACCAAAATGGCAGCACTTACCGGACAGAAAGAAAGTCCGGACAAAGAAGCCGAACATTGCCAAGAGCAGGAGACTGATACAGAGTTCCTACGAAGGGTGCTTGAGAGAAAAGACAAAGAAGCCGCTGAGAAAGCTGCTAACATAAAGTAGATGGCTCTCTTGTTCCAAGACAAGGTTGGAATGATAATTCAACCAGAACCCCCGACCGAAAATCCGCCGATAATCGTCGAGGATGATATGGGGAAACATCAAACCCTCCTCCGGCCTTATCGGCAGCCAAGAAGGAAACGATCTCCAAGGCCGCCCTTGATGATTACATTGCTCAATAAATAAAAGCTCATCAAGCTAGTGAAGCCGCTGGCCAAATTGTCAGAACTGGACGACCATACCCAGGATGGTATGATCAAATCAAATACCCGCCGGGATATATGATCCTCAAGTTCCATGTATACAAAGGGACAGGTAACGCTCACCAGCACGTCGTGCAGTTCAGAGCTTTGTGCGGCAACACGGAAGGCAACGACAAACTGTTGCTTCACCAGTTCATTTGCAGCTTGTCAGAAACAGCATTCGAATGGTACTCAGAGCTCCCAAATGACTGTAAAAAAATTCGCAGAGATGGAACTGTTGTTCACATAGCGTTTCGCCAGCGCGAGCGAGCACACTCCAATTACGACATTAATCAATGCCAGGGTAAAGCCGGGAGAAACCTGGGTCCAATATGCGATTCGGTGGCGGAACCTGTGGTCTAAGTGCGAACATCGCATTGAAGAATTTCCCGCCGTGAGCATGTTCATCGGGACCCTAAATTCTCAAACGACTGTGTCCCAGTACATGACATTCTTCAAACCAACCACCTTCCAAGTTCTGATAGGTAAACTGGCCCAAATGGACCAGATGGGCTACGGGCCTTCCTCCTCAAATAAGGTCCCTCGAAAAGCCAAGGGCAAAGGGAAAGCGGACTTCGTTGCCAATACGCAACAACAGCCGAGTGGCCCAAAACCAGATGCTCGACAAAACAACGCACGCCCGCGCCCATCCTTGGAGGAAATATTAGGAGCGCTTACTCGTTTCCCCGCAATAAGACGAGGAGACTGTTCGAATAGGCAGTGCGTAACAAACTCATCACATTGCCAGACCCGCGACGTCCACCATAACCCAGCGACCTCAACAACCCTAACTACTGCTCCTATCACAGAATGGTGAGCCACCCAATTGAATATTACTACGTCTTCAAGAACATGGTCGAATACCAGTATCAACAGGGAAAATTCACGATGTCTGATAACTGGAGGGTAAGCCCACCCCAGAAGCATACTCCCAAAAAGGTAGACGCGCAGGGGGCATCATGCTCACTCGTGGAAGAAACTCCGTGAGAAGTCGTTCTTTCAGCAAAAATTAAAAGAATACTGAAAGATCTACATTCATGTCCGGCAGTCAGGTGGAAAAGCCCACTTGAACCCAAAATCATCGAAGGGATGCTGAAACCATATCCCGCACCGAAAATTATTGATGAAGGGAAAACCCCCCAAGTCAAGCCTTCAAAGTCTTCGAAGAAAAAGAAGAAGACCAAGAAGCCTGTACAGCCTGCCGAGTATGACGACAAGCACATCGATCTACAAAAATATATTGACGCGCTGGAGGAGTACAACCAAAAGGTGCGGACACCGGTCACTCTTGAAGAGTTCCTCAAGCATATTCTTGAGGACGAAGATAGTGACAACGATGACATCGAAGACCGTGTAGCAAGTTTCCACATAGTCTCTCATTCGTCGTTATATGGCGAAGAAGCTCCCTCGGCGTCAGGAAACAACGTAAAGGAACCGAGGGCAGAATCGGCACTAAAATCCCCAGAACTGCCAGAAGACCCGATCGATAGGCTGTTAAACGAAACTTTTCAAAAAAGCAAAGTTGACCAAGAATGCGAAATAGACATATAAGAAAAGGTTAAGTGTCAGCGTCAGGACAAAGAAGCTGCGGCAAGGATGAGTCGTAAAGTACTTCAACCAAACCAAAGCATACCTGCTACAAATAAGAGCAGGATCAAAACAGAGAAGCGGTTCGCCAAAGCCTTGTCAATGGGGATGAAGCTGCCACCTCTCGTAAGAAACACTCCCGGGGTCATATGCCTCGATGGAGAAGATTCATATCCAAACTACTGTCTATATCATCGGAGGGTTACCCACCCTACCGAGGAATGCAGTGCCTTTAAGAAGTGGTGGCAAGGATACGTTGCCCATCAAAAACACTTCAAGAGGATGATGCGTGAAGCTCGTCGACGGCAAAATAGTGCGACAGATGCGCATGAAGAAATGACTGGCAACTGTCATATGGTTGGTACCGGTTCGGAAGGGGAAAAACCCCAAGTTCTTATCTTCGGGAGCGATTCTGAGGACGAAATACCTCTCAACCCGCTCTTCAAAGACCCCCCCTCCAAAAAAGAAGAGGAGGAGAAGAACTGTGAGAATATTCAGCTGCGTAACCGCACGCTGTCTGAGAAGAATCTCGGACCTAAAAACAAAGGTTCGAGCAAAAAAGTCAAAGGGAAAGAAAAAATCTCTGAGGAAATTTCCCTCGACGATGGAGTTTTCAAAGAGCTCGCAGCAAGGGACGCGCCTAGGAAAAACAAGATGGATTATAATGTCCTAGCACATCTAAGAAAATACCCTCACAACTAAGCATATTGGATGTTCTCCTCCTGTCCAAAGTGGCACGAGATTCTCTGATGAAGGCATTACAAGAGCCCGATCAGTTCCAAGTTTTCTTCGCGGAAGAAAAGATGAAAGATGAACTGGCAGAGGTCCACACGGCTGACATTACATTCAGCGATGAAGATTTCCTCCTCGGTACGTGCAAACATAAGATAGGGAAAATCCTTGTCGAAAACGGATCCTCCGTCAACTTTCTCAATGTAAGAGTGCTGAAGGAGATTTACATGAATGTTCAGCACCTCTCCCGAGACAAAATTACCATCTCCGGGTTCGACTCACAGTCGTCACGGACTCTTGGGTCCGTAATACTGACGCCGCGCTTCGGGCTGCTCATCACCGACATCAAATTTCATGTCATTGAAGCTAAGATTTGCTATAACTCTTTGCTCGGGAGGCCTTGGTTACACGAGTACAGCGTCATCTCTTCTACACAACATCATTGTATGAAGTATTTCAAGGATGGTTTGGAATACACCATCACAGGGGAGCTAAATCCGTTTTCCGTAAACGAGGTCCGAAAATATGAAGACACAAAATACATCCTACCAGATTTCGAGGATACGGAAAGGTGCCACAAGCCAGAGGATAAACAGAAGTCCATCACCACTATCCCGATCTTTGGGAGCGATACCGAGAAAGATGAAGTTAGAGTTTACTCGGGGCAACCCCAGAAAGAAAACAATAAGCCCAGACCATCTACTCCTATTCTAGTCTTTGGCAGCGACTCAGAGGATGATACCAACGTACTGTTCTCCGTCCGTCCTTCAATGCAAACTTTTTCCGAAGCAGATCAGAGTCTACAAATCACAATGGCTCCGTCTTGACACTACAAGGAACTTGATGCGTTCCATACATACAGCATACAAGAATTGCAAACTTTCTACATGCCTCCTAGGCGAAGGGGTGAAAAGGCGATCCTCTTCTACCAATCTACGGAGACCAAAGTAGAATAAGAAATTTGGCATGGTGCCGATTTTGCACTCGACAGGATTCAACCAATCTGTCTGCCAAGATATTACGCGGAGGGATTAAAGAGGCTGTTAAGATGCCAAGGTGTACCCCTCGAACAAACTGTTCGATAAGCCCAATTCTATAAAAAGATCTGGGATATTCCGGGGACTCAGTGAAAGATGCCCAATGGGAAGATGGAGACGACCGGGCTCGGATACGTTCGGTCTAAAAAACGGGAGCAGTTCCACAATTGCCACGTCGTAAACAACTCAAGTGAAGCGGAAGACGCTTCTCCAAATAGCCGTGATGTCAAATCGGAGCGAGATCCCGCTCTAAAAATGTTAAGTCTGTCGTTGGAAGAGCAAATTGACAGGTTAATAAAAGAAGTTTGTCAAAAGAGCTGGGACAATCATAGCCGTGAAATTGCCATTTATGAAAAGACCAGGACGCATGGTCTCATTCAGTAATCTGCAGAGAAGGAAGAATACAATGCTCTTCATCCCCGGCCCACTGTATGTTCTAGCGAAAGGGGAAAATCTCGAAATAGAGGCAAAAACAAGGCAAAGAACGCAAACAACGTTCGAAAAAAACAAAGTGGATCCAAGATGCCATCCAATCGAGAAAAATTCGGTTAGAGCTCGTCCTTTATAAAGAAGATGGATCGGGAATACTTTTTCCCTTAAAACAAGACAAGGAAAATATTCAACCTTGTCATGAAGCACCAAATGATGACACTTCCGGAGTCTCGGCATCCCGAACAAATAAACGAGGTCTATCATCTAGATTATTGCTCCTATCACCGAGTAATAGGTCATCCCCTCGAAGACCGCTTCACCTTCAAAAACTGGGTAGAAGACCAGTATCAATAAGGCATGTTCGTTTTATCCGACAGCTGGAGGGTAACCCCGCTGCAAAAACATGAGCCAAAGAAGACCTATACCGTGAGGATAGGACCGGCTCAACATCAAGAATGGAAGCGAACCCGTACCTGCCATATGATAACACTCTCAAAAGAGGGAGGGCACGAGACTATGGATGACCTCCACATGTGCTTCACAAATGAAGACGAGGAAGAGATGATCTCAGAGTTTCCACCAGCACCAAAAGAGCTGGAAGATGGGATACACACCCAGCGGACAACCTAAGAAAAATTGACTTAGGGACAGAAAACGATCCAAGGCCGACATTCGTCAGTGAGCTACTATCTAAAAAACATGTAGCCACGTTAAAAGACGTGCTCATGCAATATAAAGACTGCTTCGCATGGAACTATTCCGAGATGACGGGTCTAGATCCAGAGGTGGCAGTATATAAACTGGCTATATCGCCGGGTATAAGGCCAATCAAACAGGCACCGAGAAGGATGCGACTCAAACTTAAGATGGGCATCAACGTTGAAGTCAAGAAACTAATCGACTCTGGCTTCATCCAAGAAGTTCAATATCCCGACTGGATCGCTAATATCGTTCTCGTAATGAAGAAAAACGGGATGGTGCGCATTTGCGTGGACTTTCGGGACCTCAACAAAGCTTGCCCGAAGGATGACTTTCCAGTACCTGTTACCGAGCTAATGATCGATAACACATCTACCTATGAGGTCTTCTCCTTCATGGATGGATCTTCAGGATATAACCAAATAAAAATGCATCCAGAAAACCAAAAGCATACTGCCTTCCAGACCCCACTGGGCATATTCTGTTATAAAGTGATGCCCTTCGGGTTGAAGAACGCTGGCTCTACCTACCAGAGGGCCATAACAAAGATCTTCGATGACCTCATCCATGAGATTGTCGAATGCTATATCGACGACCTTGTAGTTAAAAGCAAATCTCATGAGGAACATTGGGAACGTCTAAAAATAGTGTTCCGACGTCTTCGGAAGTATAATCTGAAGATGAATCCTCTAAAATGCGCTTTTGGAATCTCCTCAGGCAAATTCGTAGGATTCATCATACGGCACCGGGGTATCGAAATCGTTCCCTCAAAGATCAAGGCAATTATGGAAATGCCCATGCCAAAAACTCTCAAACAGTTGTGATCTCTTCAAGGAAAGCTCGCATATATCCGGCGGTTCATAGCCAATCTCTCCAGAAAATGTCATCCCTACAGTCATTTGATGAAGAAGGGGACCCCGTTCGTCTGGGATAAAAAATGCCAAAACGCACTGGACAAAATCAAGCAATACCTACAAAATCCGTTGGTATTGACCACTCTGGTTAATGGAAAACCCCTTATCCTATACACAACAACCCTTAAGGGTTCTTTAGGCGCGCTATGGGCACAAGAGAACGATCAGGGAAAGGAGTGAGCTCTGTAATATTCGAGTCGTTTTCTCCTGGGACAGAAAACAACTACTCCCCCATCGAAAAGTATTGCCTGGCACTGATCTTCGCAATAACGAAGCTCATACATTACGGCTTGGCATATGAGGTCCATCTCATATCAAAGGTGGATCCTCTCAAGTATCTAATGTCGAGGGCCATAATAACAGGAAGGCTTGCCAAATGGGCCCTTCTCCTGATGGAGTTCTCGATAACGTATCGTCCTCTCAAAGCAGTGAAATGGCAGGCCATTGTAGACTTTCTTGCGGAGCATCCGATACCAGCCGGCTCCCCTTAAAATTGCAAGTTGCCAGATGAACATGCATTTGATACAACTGAAGAAGAAAATGATTCCCAATGGGAACTCTACTTCGATGGAGCATCTTCCAAGAAGCGGCGAATGCAAAACACACCCATAATCAAAGCTGGGGTGGCCTTATCTTCGTGACTCCGCAAGGAGGGATATTGCGTTATGACCTCTCCTTAACAGAGCCAAAGACTAATTAAAAAGCTGAATATGAAGCTTTTATAGCAGGTCTAGAGATCGCTATCGACATGGGAATCAAAGACCTCCTCATATATGGAGATTCCCAGCTGATCATCAGCCAGGTAAATGGAGACTATCAGACATGCAAGCCAGAGCTGATAAAGTACGGAGAACTAGTGCAGCAACTGCTGACACAAATCCCCTCCTACACCCTGAAAAATATACAGCGAGCGGAAAATAGCAAGACGGATGCATTGGCTAAATTGGCTAAGGAATTGGCTGATGAAGACCTCGATGATGTAAGGATCATTGTGCAAAGCCGCAGGGTTCTTGCGCCAACAGATATATCTTCGGAAGACTTAATGGAACCATCCGAAAGAAAAGAAATGACTGAACAAGTAGCCCTTCAAATAGAGGGCGAAGAAAAGGGTAAGGATTGGAGGGAAGTCTTCATAGACTACTTCAAATCCCAATGAACACCCAAAAATACGTCGTCTAGACATCAGGTCATGAAACGAGCTTTGTATTTCGCCTTCGTCAATGATGCTCTATATAAGAGATTGTTCGAATGTCTGTGGCTAAGATGCCTGGGGCCAAAAGAAGCGAAGAGAGTCATCCAAGAAACTCACGACGGAATTTGCAGTTCTCATCAAGCCGGGCCAAAAATGAAGCTAAAGATAAAAAGAATGGGTTATTATTGGCCCACAATAATTCAGGACTGTCTCGAATATGCGAAGCAGTGTCACTCATGCCAAATTCACGGGGACTTCATCCACCAATATCCAAATTCGCTACACCCAATAGTAGCTAGCTGGCCGTTCGAAATATGAGGAACCGATATAATTGGTCCCATTGAATCGACATCGTCCAAAGGACATCGGTTCATACTGGCAACGACCGACTACTTCTCTAAGTGGGCAGAAGCAGTACCACTAAGGGAGGTGAAGATGGAGAATATCCTCCATTTCTTCAAAACCCATGTCATCTACCGGTTCGGCACTCTGCGACGGATAATCTCGGATAATGGGCCAGCTTATAGAAGTCATAAAATCAGCCGCTTCGCACAACAGCATAAAATAGATTGGAGATACACTTCAGTCTATAATCCTCGGGCCAATGGTCTAGTTGAAACTTTAAACAAGACCTTGATAAAGATTATAAAGAAAATGGTTTCCAGAAACAAAAAAACTGGCACGAAAGGCTACACGAAGCTCTCTGGGCGTACCGAACAACGTTCAAGACGGCCACGAATACAACACCATACACGTTGGTGTTCGACACTGAAGCTGTACTTCCCCTGGATATAGAACTCCCTTATCTATGAGTAGCGGTTTGATACGAGCTGGCAGATGTAGAAAATGCTCATCTTCGGCTTGAGGAGCTCGATGCCCTCAACGAAACTCATCTTATATCACAGCAAAACTTGGAGCTTATAAGGCTAGGATGACACGGTCATACGAAATACTGACTAGGCCGAGAACATTTCGCCAGGGTGAACTCGTATTAGTTGTCAAAAGACCAATGATCCCCAATCGTACAAAACGGGGGAAGTTCGAGCCGAACTATGAAGGCCCATACATCATAGACAAAGTCTATCAAGGTGGATCCTACCTGCTCATGGATATCCATGGCGAAAGACCCTTCCGGCCAATATATGGCCGATTCCTCAAAAAATACTATACTTGAAGAGTCATAACTTAAGTCAATGATAGATGACGACGCTTGTGTCCGTTCGCTATCTTTCTGAGTCAAAAATATGAGAGTAGTATCCAAAAAGCCCCGTCGCCTCAAAAATGGTGACAACAGACCGAGATGTCCCTAAACTAAAATGTCGCCTCAAATATGGTAATAACGGACCGAGATGTCCCTTAAATATGGCGATAATAGACCAAGATGTCCCTAAACTAGCGTATTTCCCTAAATACGGTGATGTGCACTCTTGAGATCTATATTGCAATTGAAGTTCCAACGGCGATGGTTGCAACTCAAGTCCCACCGGCAGACAGATGAACACCTGCGGTGAAACTACTCTGGGGAGTTTCATTGTTACAAAAAAAATTTTAAAAAAAGGTAAAAAAGAGGTATGTCCACAAGTGAAATGGGCACGGATGAAAACCCGAAAGGGCGCCGTGAGTAAAAACAGCAGGACTGCCGGCGAGCTTCACGAAAACCCGAAAGGGCGCGATCGCGGGAAAAAAAGGGTATGTCCACAAGCGAAATGGGCACAGATGAAAACCCGAAAGGGCGCCGTGAGTAAAAACAGCAGGACTGCCGGCGAGCTTCGCACCCGAAAGGGCGCGATCTCGAAAAAAAAAACCTGCGTGAGATTCTTACGACTCACAAAGGAGCAACACACTTAGTAATCCTTACGATTCCTAAGAAGAAACTACACTTGCGAGACCCTCATGACTCGTAAGGAGGATTCCCCTTATGAGACTCTCACGGCTCATAGGATTCAAAAGCCTTAAGCTACAGGGATCTGAACCTATTCTTAAGCCCTCATATTCCCCTAATGTTTCCCTACAGTCGGTCTAATATTGACCCTTGTATACAATCCATGGGTATAAATAAATATTCTCCCATCAAGTTCCACCAATGGCGAGAAATGTCCCTATATGGTGAACGCCACTTGTAACTCCTCTCGACTTACAGGGAGTAAACACTCTTGTAAGATTCTTACGTCTTACAAGAGAAAACGCACTTAGGAATCCTCACGAGTCCTAAAGAGAAAATACACCTACGAGATCCTCTCGACTCGTAGGGAGAAAAACCTTTATGAGACCCGTATGGCTCATAAAGTCAAAAGCCTTAGTCGACAGGATCCTAATCCTGTTTGCTAAGCCATCTTTGTTCAAATCGACAAAAGCAAATGATGATTCGCTCCTGGCAATATCCCAGTAGTAGCGATGTTGATGCCAAGATTGGGATCAGATTTCAAATCCCCAACTAAAAAAAAGCCGAAATGGTAGGGCAACTCACAATAAAGAGCAGCGAGTAAAAAAAGTAGCCGAAATGATTGGGCACCGCAGATAAAAAGCCGAAATGATTGGGCAATCGTGACTTTTGCGATATAAAAAGCTGAAAAGATAGAGCATTGCGGAAATAAAAAATAAAATAAAATAAAATATCCTCTGCCCTGCAGGTAGGTCCACACCGATCCATGTATACAATCCATGGGCACAAATGAAAGAAAGAGAACCATATTTTTCCACCAGGCTCCGTCATTGGGAGAGCCAAATCTCGACGACAACATCTACAGCCTAGAGATCAGCTCGACGTTCTTCTCATTCCAATAGGATGCAGACGTGACGACAACAAAGCTCCAAGGAGCCAAATCAAAACGGAGTAATGGCAAAATCCTAGGTCCAACTTGACGTCCTTTTTATTCCAGCAAGGTGCAGATGCAACGTCTACAAAGTGGAGTAATGGTATATTCCTAGCTCCAGTTCTCGATGGCAACATTACAACCTAGAGACTATCCCGACATTTCTTCTCATTCCAGCAGGATGCAGACGCAACGTCATCATCAAAAAAAGAAAGACCCAAGGGTCGAAGAAAAAAGGAGTAATGGCAAAATCCTAGCTCCAAGTCTTGACGGTACATATACAACCTAAAGACTATCCCGGTGTTTCTTCTCATTCCAGCAGGATGCAGACGCAACGTCATCATCAAAAGAAAGAAAGACCCAACGGTCGAAGAAAAAAATGAGTAATGGAAAAATCCTAGCTCCAAGTCTTGACGGTACATGTCACGACCCAAATTTAGGAACGTGACCGGCACTTAAACCACGTAATGTCAACAGACGTAACGCAATTTAAGTAAGCCGAAAACCCAGAAATCTAAACCATAAAAAAAAGTAAGTGATAAAACATTTTCTTTTTTAAAACATTTAGAAATCTTAAGTAAAAATCTTAAAGCTTAAGTTTATTTTCTTAAAAATTCTGGCAGCACCTCCTTTGTAAAACTAGCCCCGAAACGGGTACAAACACGGGATATAAATAAAGCATCCTCAAACGGGAGCAAATCACGCCTAAAGGCGGAAAACAATCACCACAAGCATATATACGACGCCGTAACGAAGAAATAGAAAATAAAAAATGAAAAACAACATAAAGAGATAAAACTACATAAGAAAGGCCGGCTCACACGAGCACGACACCCAGAGTCATAAAATATACAATATCGGTCCTCACAAACTCGTCTCTAAGTCAATACATGAAAGTGGTAGATGAAGAGTATTAGATACAATGAGATATACAATAGATGTAATCGGATAACCGCAAACCCACCTACAGCAAAAATGCCTCACAGCCAACCGTAGCGGTATCCGCTGAAATAGATACAATAAGGAGCCCTGCAGCGACTACTCTGAGGGTCAAGCCTGCAAAACACTGTGGCACAACGGGGGTGAGTTGCCAACCCGTGAGTAGTAAATAACATCATACAGATAATCGCAAGTATGCACGAACAGCGATAATATATCACATGCAAGCTGATAGCATAAGTATGGCAATATGGATATGCAACAATCATGATCAAGGTACACCATCAGGGTACTACAACTATGAAACAATGCATATCAAATAACTACTAAGTGTGGGATAAAACATATCATCATCAATGAATCATCATCGTGGAAAAACCGGTGTCCATCAACGACACCCCAAATCCTACTACCTCAGGCGCTGTCACTCTGATCGGCCCTCATATCCGTAAATCTCATGGAACCTGAGTGCCCAACATCGACACTTAAAACATCATAAAAACCCGTGTCCAACATCGACACATAAATCCACATAACTCGGGCTCCGTCAGTCCGGATCGGTTCATGGGCTCCATCAGTTCGGATCGGCCCATATCCATCTCACGACTCTGGTCGGTATCCTACGGATAACCGCCGGGTCCAAACTATCACCTGTAGGTACTAGACCCTCTGCCAGGCTCATCGTCTACTGCACAACATACCTTTCTTGCCCCGGGGTACCATACCGGGTCCACCATGAACCCGCAAACGGATCATCCATCTCCTCGAATCGGTTTCTAAAACCAATCTCAGAACCGAAAACTCATGGTGGTCGCATTGAAATATCGGATCAAGAGAAACCGGGTTTTCAAAACAATGCATACTTTCTTGAAATATAACCACGGTTCTCAAATCCATAAATCACATGAAATCAGTATCTCAATGCGTAAATCCATGAAATATGATGTATGCAACATAAAACAGTAATATGAGCATATCAAGGGAAAACCGCTCTTTTAATTGAATCAAGTTTTTAAAGATATTATGCGGTTCCCAAATATCCCGAAGTCAATTTCAACATCACATAAAGGTGTATATGTAGCTATAGCAAGGTATATGTGTATGCATGTATGTATGCATGTGCAATTCACATGCGCAATCGAACAAGAATCAAAGTCTAACTATTGATAATAGTGAAGGCAGAACGATACATATTCTCTTAGTAAGGTGGTACAAGAACAACAGCATCAATGTCAATAACGAATGCAGTACCACATATATGTATATGTTGTGCATGTCATGGCAATTACCAACGGTGTGTATGTGGCATACAATTCAGTGCTCGAGCTACATAAACCGTCAGTAATGGTGCAGTGTCCAATATGTACTAAGTCAATGTACAACAAGTAATGGTATGCAAATGATGCTCATGCACAATCAACGCATATGCATATAAACATGCGGCTATAACATCATATCTAGCCCTCGACGCTTAACGCCATACGGGAGATTCCCCCGTAGATGTTAAATCTACTCACCGATGATCTCGAATTAGGTAAATCCAACCACCTGCTTTCCTTTCCTTGTAGTGTCCGAAGTCCCCGCAATCGATCCTAATATCATACAAAACATAACAAGTGCAACTTAGAAACCGACCAATAATACATACAAATGACATTTAGATCAACGCATGGACTCCTACAACTCTCAAGTGTTATCTTAGTGGCTAACGTGTGTAGCGACATCCTAAATCAAACCTAAGTGCAGCAAGCTACACAAAGAACGTGAACCGTGTCGGATACCGTAACGCGCGTTGCCGAAACACTAGTAATTAGCAAAGTGGTCCCAGACTTTGCCAACAGTCAAAATATAAAAATCAAGCAGTACCAAACACCCAGGATAACATACAGACAGCTACCCTCAAAACCCCAACTCCCCAAGTCCCCAAAAATCAGGTGACGCCGGAATTTAACCCTATCTCGCCACTTCAACTAGGTTGGGCGGGGTCCGGGTTTCAGGTGAACACTCAGGGATTCCAACACAACATTACTACATTGCTAGATTTTACAGTAACCTATCGTAGTGATAGCAGATCATAGAGACTCCAATATACTACTAAAAATACGATATAGCACAAAAACTATAACTTTAGTGTTCTAAACAGCAACTAATAAGAAACACAACATCTTAAAGGCTTAATTAACAGTTAGAGATCACTACCTTACCACACTTGCTCAAAAACCCTAGCTTTCCATGCTCCAACTCATCTATAGTGGCTTAACTTGACTTTGTGAGGGTTTTAATGAAGTTTAGTGAGGATTTGGCTTGGTTTAGTGATGGAATGGTTAAGGGTTCAGTTTGGGGAAGAGAATGAGAAGGAGAATAAGAAATGAGAGTGTATGAGTGTTGAGGGAAAAATGAGAGTGTGAGAGTGGTGAAGGAAAATGTGGGTGTGAGGTTAGATGATGAGCCATACCCCTTCTCTCTCCTAATTAAATGCTCCCATGCTTGCCCCATGCCTCATCATTCTCCATTGTCAACGCTCTCTCTCTCTCTCTCTCAAGTCAACCCTTATTCAAATAATAAGTGAGGTGGGTTAAAATGGCTAAAAATTGATTTAGGGTGCCATGGCTACTTAAGCATGGTTAACACCTTCATAATCCCCAAGTTAACATGCACATGTGTGTGCAAGCCAAAACAAATAATAATAAAATATTAATTAATTTTTATAAAATATGTGAAAACTATTTTGGTTAATTTTTACAAAAAAACCCGCATTATCGCTTAATTAACACTAATCGCAGCCGCAAACACCTTTTCCAGGAGTAGAGGAGGGAAGTGGTTCCTTTTCTAGTTAACTCGAAACCATTCTAAGGTGTTACAGTACATATACAAGCTAGAGACTATCCCGGCATTCTCCCTTATTTCAGCAGGATGCGAACGCAGGTATCAAATAAAATTGGAGCAATGGCATATTCCTAGATCCGGACTTCAATTGCAATACATACAGCATAGAGGTCCTACAGATGTCTATCCTATTTCAGCAAAGAATCGACGCGACATCGTCAAAGCAAAAAATGAAGTGACGACATATTCCCAGCTTGTCTTGACGGCAACTTATATAAAGCATAAAAGACCATTGGAGATCATCCCATCCCAGAAGAGTGTGGTTATGACTCATCGGGGCTCCAAATTGAGCCTAACCTCAAGTAAAAAGTGTCATGGAAAATTCCTTACGCTTGATCTTCCGACGGTAATATAATCTAAGGAGATTACTTGAAGAAGTTTTGTCCAGCCACCGAAGGGATCAGAGACACAACAGTCATGGGGCTACTCGCACAGCGGCTTAAAGACTACATATCGAGGAATAAATCAGCTAACGTGACGGTACCATGGACTAAAACCCTAGTTCCACAAACCTAACGAACCTCTGTCGTAGAAGGAATGTGTGTTATCTATATACAACGTTATGGCAAGTTTGCCTGTAAACCCAAGGGAGGTAAACTAAAGAGACTCTGAAACGAGTGAATAAAGTACAAACTCTGAGATGAGTACATAAACTAGAGACTCCAAAACGAGTGAATAAATTACAAACTCCGAGATGAGTACATAAACTAGAGACTCTGAAACGAGTTAATAAACTACAAACTCCAAAACGAGTAAATAAACTAAAGACTACGAAACGAGTGAATAAACTAATTAGCGCTAAATTAAGACATCGAACACAGAGGAGTGCATGCCAAAAAAAATGAATAATTTATTCATGAATCAAAGTGTTTGAAAGATACAATTTATATAAAAAAAAGTGGGGGAATACAATTCTAGCCTTTAAGAAGGTCTGGCTTTCAATAAAATAGCAACTCGTTTGCTCTCTTGCCGCAGCTCCTCCTCACGCGCCACTATTGCAGCCAGCATCGCTTCGACTTGAGCCCGTTGTTGCAAGCATGATGAAAGCTTCTCAGCAATTTCCTGCTTAGCAATTTCGCAATCTCGCATTCCCCGCTCAGTAGAGTCGAGGTTCTGCCTCAATGCCATTCCTTTAGAAACGTATTGTTGAAGATTTTCAAAAATAATTTGCAGCTGCGCAGCATTCGCTCCGACCTGGGCACGCAATTGGCTGGATTCGCCAGAAGCCATCTCATGTTCCTTTTGGTTCAGGACTAACTTCTGCTCGAAGTATTGAATGGAAGCGTCACTTTGCTCGATCCATGCGATCAGTTGAGCCTTCGAGGATAATTCCTCAGGCGCAAGACACTGGTGCTCGATCTCATGGAGACAAGCCTCAATTCGCTTACAGTAGTCAACCCAAATGCCGATGAAATCTTCATTGTGGAAAGCTACAAGCGTCGCCAGCATAGGGTTGATCTCGTCCGCAAAGTCCGCAGCAAAAGTGAGAGCTTCAACATTGAGGTCTTCAATAAATTCGTTTAGCATCCGCCTGCTATTAGCCGCGCCCCTGGAAGACTGACGCTTAGCGAAGGGCCCCGCGGGCATAGAAATGCTAGACTCAAGAGGAGCCAAAGCCGATGTAGCTGCTGCAGAATAATGAACGCACAAAGAAGGGTAAGATTTCAACCTAAAAATAAAAAAGGATGATGATGAATGAGATTTAACATACCGGTAGTCAAAAGTGGCAAATCAGGGACCATAGGAGGCTCGGCTATTCTTTCGTTCTCTCCCTCGAGCCGTAAGACTGTGGTCAATATGAGAAAAAGGTTAGCAATAGAAAGATTACCCGTAGAAAGATGAAATAAGAGATGAAGAATATACTAACCAACGCCCGAAGGAGGAACGAATTCCGATTGGAAGGTGAAGTGCGAGCTTAACATTTGGTATAAGCGGTCAAAAAGCACTCCTACAAGATTGCAACAATATATGGTAAAGAAATTCATCCAAGAAATAATATCTACATTGAAACAAGGAAATGAAAAATCTTTACCTTCCGTCATTAAACCCGAGAGAACTCGAGGGTACAAAAGAGATAGGAGGAGCAACGACAGTCATGACAACGGCTGACGGTGATTCTTCAATCAGCACGGCACCGGGGTTTACCGAACCTATATTCAGAATAAAGGAGATATCAATGAATATATCCAGCAGGATTGAGAACCCAAATGAAATAACATGAGGAATACCTGACGGGGCAGGAACCATAGCAGTGTCTGGAGCGCTACTAACTATGACGGCTTTCTCGATTTCAACCATCATCGGAAAGATGGATGCAACGTCAACACCTTCGTCCCCCGAATCAATAAGGGCCGTCGTCATGCTCGCATCACCCGCCGATGCAGGGGATCCACATGGGGAGGAGGAGGCAGTTGGAACAGTCCCTGATTCGACATGAAGGCCTGACATTCCAGACTCATCAAACGCTGGCACTTCACTCGCCACGTTAATACCTAAACACGGCCCTACCGCGTCATTCAAGGACAAATGTGTTATAATTCAAGAAAAATTGCTGTGGAAAGAAAGCTGGAAAAGTAAATAAGTCCTACTAGGTTTCAATAAGGAATCGTGCGTTGTTTTACCAGGAAGTAACCTCTCAGCCACTTCGTGAGCCGCATGCGCAATCTGCCTATGAGCGGTGGACAAGGCAAAAGGAGTGTCCTCCATTAGAACATCAGGGTATTGTGCATCATTCGAACCCACGCCTGTGGCCAAGTTAGCCTGGCGCTCCCTTGCTGCAAACTTTCTACACTTCCTCTCAGTTTTAGCTGTACGAAGAGATCTCCTCAGAACCTCCGACAGAGGAACATCTTTGTGTAAATCAGGCTCGGCCTCCGGATCTGCTGCAACGTCTGTCATTGGCTGCTTTAGCGACGCTTCCAGTGACGGCCCTTGGGCGACCTCGACTATAGCCGGTAGTTCTGAATGCTCCTCCACACCACCACCTAAGGATGGCATTGCACTCAGAACAACACGAGTTGCGGTGGTTCCTGTAATAAAAAGGAGAAGGGAGTCAGAGAGTGAACAAAATGAGTTAAAAATGTATATTCTAAAGTGTCTCAAAACGAATCATACCGAGACCCATAGAAGCGCGAAGCCTCTCCTATCCCTCAAACGTCTTGAGGGACGCCAAAAGAGCCTCTTCGATGGAGATTCCTATTAAAGAAAAGAGCGTTAATAAAGCATAATAAATTGAAAAAAAAAAAAATATACAGAGGAATGTAAACGAGATATACCAGATGCCGCAAGAGAAGCAAGCACTTCTTGCTCGCGGGCCAATCTCTCAGAAGCCTCAATAGCGGCTTGAAGATCAGTGGCGGCATTATCATCGATAGAGACTTCGAACAGACCGTCGTTGGTACCGTATTCGGACAAGACTTTGCTATAAGGAGCATGAGGCTCCTGACCAAATACAACATCAGCCGAGAATAAATATTTCTTCTTATTCTGTGAGCTGGCAACGACACCCGACGACAAAAGTTTTTGCTTAACGGGCTTCTTGGGACGGCGCGTCCCGATCTCCGAGCTAATACCCGACTCAGGGGACGCCACAGCCATCACAGTCATAGGAGCACTTACATCCGGTCTTGGTTTAGCCGGAAAGGCTCGCGGAACTACAGCCGCAGCGCTCTCTCTTAAAGAAGGACGGATAATTGCCCGTTGCTTCAGCGGGACTGCGGGATAACTGGCCGAGACAGAATCCTTATGGTCAAGAAGCATTCGCCTTTCCTCCTTGATGACGACCCCCGTTGCATGCTGATACAAAGCAATGAAAGCATTCGAGGCCTTCGGGATATGGCACGGCTCACTGATCAGGAAACGAGACCCTGTATTTAGCCGCATAAAATGATGCGCAGCGTTGCGAACGCTCTCTTCTGTAACAACGAGATCAATGAGAAACACTTCAAGGGGAACGCCTTGGTTGTAACCAGATTGCTGGGCAAAATTATGTGGGTTATATCTCATAAACAACACCGAGGCGTTCTGTCTGAATACAAGGAAACCCAGCCTGATAGAATACAAATGAATAATCTCTCGGGCCCTCAAAGCAGAAGCTCCGTCCTTGAAGATATTGTGGAGCAGCTGGATTACTTTAGAGGTTTCCTCACCAATGGTCAGGACCCTATCGACGAAGGTCATGCTGTCCCCAACCATGCACGGACAAAGAAACAATCGCCGAGCCTCTCACTTTGTTGGGTCTGGAGAAGAAGTATCAACCAATTGCATGACCCGAGGGAAGTTGTATCCTTCATAAAATCTAGGCCGTTTATGCACGCCAAAGGCACCCAACACGTGCATCTTGATCCACGAGGTGAAGTAGTGCAATGGAAGATTTACGGGCTTCAAACTCGGCTGAGCGGTGTCAGCCGCTATACTCGGACCATGATACAATTGCGCTAATCCTGCAACCCCAATATCCATACGTGTTCCAGCCGAAATGCGGTGAGCCGGATAAAATACAGTTGATCTCATATAGCGAGGGTGCATTGGAAGCGCAAACCAGCTCAGCTACAAGCCAATGAACCACATAAAGAACGTCTCCTCATCAATGTCCGGAGCGACAATCTCTGCAAAAGGGACGATTGGGGTTTCTGGAATAAAGAATAGCTTTAAATCTGCCCCCGCAGTCGACAGTTTGTCCAAGACAAATCCGAACGAATCATCGAGCTTGGCAAACTTCGCTGCTTTCTTCGATAAAGCCTCCGGACGAAGGAAACGGGCAACAAAGTCCGTAAAGCTAACTCCATGCCCCCGGACTCCAAGAACAAGCTCTCATATATGCTCAACACTTTGATCAAGCTCGAAAACTTGTGTTGAACAGCATTTTCCGGGGTAAGACCTATAACCATCGATTCAGTAGTGAAGACATACTCGTCAGGAGGAAGTATCTCCTCATAGTGCTCTCCTCTAATGGGTAACCCGGATATTACGCGAATTCCTCCAGCGAAATTGATACCTACCGATCCGATAAAAGAAATGTGTGGGTCGGAATATTCCACTGCTTCAAGAAGGATTTAACCCACGACACATGAGGAGTGTGGTAATAAAAAAGAGACACGTAGATCGCTGGGTATAACCCGGTCTTCTGCAGCAACGACTTCTTGGTCGACAAAATGTAATGGGCCCGCTGTAGATAACTAGCCGGATGTCGGGGGTCACTCCTATCGTATAAACATGACCCCAAGGACACGCTTCTTCTTGACATATGTGACACCCTAGAATGCATAGGACCATCGGCGGCTGGACTAGTATCGACGCCATGGAAGGTTGGAGACGACCTTCCGAGGTCCAGTTGACCTCTTCCACTGCATAAGCGACCTGCGGAGGGTCAGCGTAATGAATCGACGTGATCGGTTCTGATGGCACCGCACAAGTAAAGCTGTGCCGACCCCGGATAATATAACTGTACCACGATCCCCATAGATGAAGAGACTTCTGCTCTGGGTCGTAGTCCCGGATTAGCGCAAAGACTTCCCGATCTGTAGACGCATTAGCAAAAGCACTCTCCGAATGAACGTAAGGGAAAAAGGAATCGGAAGCCATGGTACCTGAAAAGAAAAATTCGTAAAGAGTTAATTATCGGCACAATATAATTAACTACAACTAAGGGCCTTAGCATCTGTACTCCACTATGGCATATTAAAATCACTACAGTCCAAGAAAAAAATAGGTACAATGGGCCCCACAAAATCAAGGTGATGCCTCATCAATGATGAGACATGCACCCATTGTGAGAATCCAAAAGGATTCTCATTAAATGAATGATCTCACCGAGCAGTGGAGTTCAAAACTCCTAATATTCTCGAAAAACATATTCTGCAACAGATCCAAATCTGTAAGAAGAGTGGTAGAACTCTAAAAAATAGTAAGAAAGAGGAGTAAAATTCCCAAAAAATTTCAAAATTTCTCAGAGCTAAGCTCTGTAATACAAACTGGAATTAAATTCCTTCGATGATGGGATTAAATCCCAGAAATCCCCTTGGGAAATAAAATTGAATTAAATTCCAGAGAACCCTCAAAGATCAGAGCCAATAATAGGGTAAAACCCTAAGATCTCTAAGACCCACGGTCTACCCAAATAAAAAGTTTTTTAAAAATCTCTAAGAGATCATTTCAAGAAAAGTGCCAAGTTCTGTTAATGGGTTAAAAATCTAAAACTAAAAAGAAGGTTCTTTCAAGAGTTGAATTTTGGTCACGATCCTTACCAATTTTTTTTAATAGAATTTAACTCTGAAAAAGTTCTGTGGACAGAGATCTAAACTCTGAGATGAGAATTAATTTCTCAAGGAAGAAGAAGACTCAAGAAAGATGATGAGACGACAGTCATCTTAAGGGCCAAAATCCCTATTTATAGGATGTGAAGGGGCGGTTCAACTCCCTAGAAAATCAAATGGTGGAAAAAATGACACCGTTGCATTCACGTATGAGCCACGTGAGAACAACGATAGGGGGAATTTGTTTCCCCAATATTTAAACATAATAAAAAGAGCTAAGCTCTGTTAAATTTTAATGAGGCGGCGCCTCATGTGCTCCCCATAAGAGCGCCAATCTTGTAGGATTAAATCCTATGGTGGCGCCGCACATACTCCTCGCGTGGGCGCTAATGTGCAAAGCACATGAGCGCTTATTATATAAGAATTAGATTCTTATATGGCGCCGCACGTGCTCCTCACGTAGGCGCCAATGTGCAAAGCACAGAAACGCCGATCATAAATAAGAATTTAATTATTAAGTGGCGCCCATGTGCATAACACGTGAGCGCCGGCACCCAAGTTTACACCAGTAGAATTAAATTCTACATTTCCCTAACAAAAAGTTGGGATATTCTTTGTTAAACAGAGCCGTTGGATCAAAAATCCAATGGTGATGATAAATCATCAAACAATAGAATTAAATTCTATCCTGAGGAATATTTGTCCTCAATCTTTACAAACAAATAAGATTGCTCTCTGTAAAACAGATAACCCTTGGATAAAAAATCCAATAGTGATTAAAAAATCACCGCTTGACAGAATAAAATTCTGTATATAGGAAAATATTTCTCCAATCTTGTTGAAAACAAGAAAATATATTCTGTAAAACAGAAATACTTGGATCAAAGATCCAGCGGTGGGTAAAATGCCCCAAACTAATTTTGAGACCAATTAAATCAATTAGAATCTCTCAATAAGATATTTTCTCAAAATTAATTAACAAACTTGCTTCCATTAGATAAAGGACCCGTGACTTCAAGTCTTATATAGAGGGAATCCCCCATAAGCTTCTGAAAAATACAGAAAGCTTCCAAAACATCAGAGAATTCAATTCTCAAGAAAGAAGAAGACTTTCCTCCTCAAAACCCTAGGTAAAGAAAACACAGAAATCAAAATATCTCTTTTTACCTATCTAAGGGTTTAACTCTTCTCAAAGAACTTAGTTATTCTTCTGGATCAGAGATCCACATGACAAGTCTCCCACAAGTTGAGAATTAAATTCTCATCGGGAAGATCTTGTTCTTGAGAATCAAAGATTCAGAAAAGAACTAGGTTAAAAAGAAAGAAAAAAGAAAAGAACATATGTTCTGAGAATTTAATTCCCCCGAAATTAGGGTTTAACCCTATATAAAGAACTTAGTTCTTATAAAAAGAAAAGAAGAACTTAGTTCTCCAATGAAGAAAAAACGATCTAAAGACCTCAAAATAGAGATCTTGATGATCATTAATGGCCAAAATGATATTAACAGAGATTTAATCTCTAAAAACGAAAAGAGATTAGTGTCTCACGTGTTCCCCGTATGGGCGCCCTCCCAATAGCGCCCAGCGCCTCATGTGAAGAACACGTGGGTACCCAAAGAAGAAAGCCAGCGCCTCACGTGAAAAACACGCGGGCATCCAAAGCAGCAGGCCAGCGCCTCACGTGAAAAACACGAGAGCGCCCAAAGCAGAAGGCCAGCACCTCACGTGAAAAATACACGGGCGCCCAAAGCAGAAGGCCAGCGCCTCACGTGAAACACACGTGGGCGCTGAATAAAAGTGTTTAGCACTTCATATACCACCAAAACGGCTGAGTGTTTAGCACTGATTGGGCAGCGCCTGGCGCCTCACGTGCTCCTTACGTGGGCGCCAAACAAAAAGTGCTTAGCATTCCATATACAGCCAAAACGGCTGAGTGCTTAGCACTAATTGAGCAGCGGCCAACGCCGCACGTGCTCCTCACGTGGACGCCACACAAAAAGTGCTTAGCACTTCATATACAGCCAAAACGGCTGAGTGCTTAGCACTGATTAGGCAGCGCCCATAACTGAAGGCTTCACATGATACTCATGTGAGCGCCAGAGCGTCAAACAAGTGCTTAACACTTTTGCATAAAAAAGGGGCTAAACAAACAGAGCCCAAATAAGTTCTTAGCACTTTTGAACAAAAAGAATGACCGAGCAGAGTAAGCCTAAATTGGCTAAGTCTCTTGCAGCTGAGCCCAAATGCTCTGTTGATTGGACATTAATAAAATTTAAGGACCCTGAAAATATTGCTAAGTTGATATTAGTCTCAAATAAGACTAATGTATTCTTAATTAAAATAAATTGGGTCCAAACGCACATATGTTTAAGTTGATCTTAATCTCAAACTAGATTAACGGTTCTTAAACCAAACAAAATATTTTGAACTAAAGGAAAAATATAACTTAAGTTTAAAATCCCAAATCTAAAATATACGGATTTGGACTAATCCGCGCCCTACGGGTGACGATATAAACTAGTCTCCGTATACAATCCACGGGCAACCAAAATAAATAAAAATACACACGGCACGAAGTAAACTACTGGAGAAGGAGAAAGTGGTTATTGCAATGCGGTAACGTAATTAACTGTAGTGCCTTGCGCCTGCAGAGAAGAGCGTCCCCACAATCAAAACGCCTCACAAACGAGGGGGGTCTAATAAAGTCATGCTACAACGGCCGCGTCTGTCCAAACCTCCGATATATGGTATCATAAATCAACTTGGTATCTTCGGAGAGATGGATAGATAAGTCCAAATAGCGTCTGCCCCCAAATTCAGGCCGGACGTCCCAATGTCTTAGTCCGGTTTTTCGGCGGTGAACAACCGATCCCATCCAAATCACTTAATGAAATTAAGCTCTTCCTCAGATCTGGCACGTGTCTGACATCTGTCAACGTCCAAACTCCCCCATCATGCATGTGGATCCGAACTGCACCAATCCCAACAATTTTGCTTATCATACCATTTCCCATAAAGACCGAGTCTCTATCAACTGAACGATACATAGCGAACCAACTCTGATTCGGAGTCACATGTAATGAATATCTTGAATCCAACATCCACAATCTATATGCGTCTGAAGTCGCACATGCCGATAGAATCGAACCATCACTGCTCTCATCCGAATTATCCACTGCAACTGCAGTACCGGAAAACATCTGCTTGCCTTTCACCTGCTGGGTTTTGCCGGCGCCTTGGCCATCTACCGTGGCCGATGCGGAACAAAAACTGGCGTTCAAAAAATTTTGGCGCAAACAAAACCCGTTCCAAGATCGAAACCATAAACCTATACTAGCAAATACAAAGAGAGCTAAACTACTAGGTTAGAATGTTATACCGAATGAACCAAGTCCTTCGGTCTTCTACCATCTCCCAAGCTCTTTGAAGCGTCATGGATCGAGTTTGGCCTCCGGTCTCCCTCCATCGAAGATGATCCACCCAAGGGGAACAATGCAAGCTCCAGGATCGTCTAGCGAACCAACCGACCCTCCAAGGTTGCTAGCAATGAAGAGTGGAGGTGTAGGAATGTCTCACTTTCTTTTTCTCTCATATCAAATGCTCAA
Source organism: Agapanthus africanus (assembly GCA_030015575.1). NCBI lineage: Eukaryota > Viridiplantae > Streptophyta > Magnoliopsida > Asparagales > Amaryllidaceae > Agapanthus > Agapanthus africanus. The sequence goes on from JASDDO010000022.1 coordinate 63,405,226, forward strand.
ATGAGCAACTCAAGAAGAAGAAAGAGGAGGGGAGGAAAACAAGTGAAATGAGCAACCATGGAAAAATGGCTAAGTCTCTCCAAGAAAGTGTGAGAGTGTGAATCAATCAATAATGGATGGATGGCATGTAGAGAAAAAGGCTAAGTCATTTGCAACCATGCAACCAAAACTATCTCACCAATTTTTCAAATAAAATATCAAGAGTCATCCCTCTCTACATGCCAAGCCATGCTCATGCCAACTCACCCCTCCACCTCATTTCCAAAATGATTTTCTAAAAAGGAAAATCATGTAATGAGGCGGCAATATTCTAGAAGTAATTCCGTATAAATACGGAATACAACCTGGTATACATATCAAAATACACATACGCGTATTCGTACAAAAATACAAATAGCCAAGAGATAAAATGAATAGTGAACAATAATACTAGAATACATATCACGCCCCGCTTCCCAAAATACGGAATACGAGGGGTGACAAGGCCAGCCATGCTCCTACGGTCAAGAAAATGTCCCGCCGTAGTCACACTTCGGCTTCTAGCTTTACGTGATAATCAGTAATCAATGCACAGGTAATGAGAAATGCAGTCACTAAATCGAAACAGATATAAAACTAACCAGATGGAGTCAAAGGAAAGATAGAGCTGACGTCGCTGATCTAGATGTCCGCAATATCCTCGAGGTACTTCAGGTCCTGATCCAAGCTAAATCCACTTCTCACTCTGAGCATGCATACTCAGGTCGTCAGAGCGACACAATAGCAATATATATATAAATACAAATATAAACACGTGCAATGATGATGAACATGAAGCAGTAAATACAGAATGATGACGCACATGAAATAATCGGTACAGGTAAACAGTAAAGTAGGTATATCAAATCAGTAAGCAATGCATATCCATGTCACTAAGCCTATCAGTCTCTAAGTCTCACTGTCCAGGTCGCTAAACCTATCGTCAGTTCAAGTGTGAGCGTCAACCACGCAGGAGTATCCCTAACCCAAGGGTAGAGCCCTAGAGGCAAGGGAATACGGGCCCGAATCACGCACGATAATAATCAGTAACTCCATCCATACAACTCCCAAAATCACGGTATATGCCGGCAGTGGGACTCCCGAGATTCCGTTGAACTCACACTCAAACTACCCCACACCCCGTGGTCTACATCAAACACCGACCATAAACTCAAATACTAGTCGGTCCATGACAAGTCTACGCGAGAACTGGAGACCGGATCTCCATCAAGCATGTCTCGACTGGTACCCAAGATAAATGGACTGTGTTTGACGCCTTACCTATGACACTAATATAAGTTCTTCCATAACCGTCCCATACCAGTTATAGTTACACTTACATATGCCCCATAGGCGTTGACAGTGCAATAAATTAACTGGGTCCGCTGATTGGGTACAAGTACGTGTCACTTTCACTACTCAATCACGCTTTAACACTAACGTACTTGCCACAATCCAAACACTAATATCTATCACTGGGTAATGTACACGACCACTAGGTTACCAATATATATGACCTCTACATGATATGATGAGAATGCAATAATTATGATATGAATAAAATATCATCAGCCAGTGTCCTACCACTTGCATAATTTACTATAAACCATACATGCAGAATTAAGTGAAACAATGTAAAGGGGGTAAGCAGTATGTTTAATTATCTATCCGTCAAAAAAACTTTCGCGTCAATCGGGTTTCAGGTTTGGTAGTTATGGCCATTTCAATTTAAGTGTTCACTGCTGGAAATCCAGTTTTAGAACTGGAAGTCCATTTCGTAATACGTTTTACTCCTAGTTGGGAGGATAGTTAAGCGACGCTACAGCTAAACTAATTGTATATTTTTCCGTTATGTTTCCAACGCATCAAACGGATTATCAATAGTATTCCTGTATTAGAAGTTAGGTTATGTACAAGGTGCTGGTGTAAGAGGGGTCACTGCAGAACACCACGATATTCTAAAATACGAATTAAAATTCAAACGATGGTGAAACGACACGGGACCAGATTCATGTGTTATCTAATCCAATTATCTATGTGATAATATGGAGCTCCGCACATTTTCAGTTTTATGCAGGTATGTACAGGTGCTTAAATTCAGGTTTCCCCCGTAGAATGCTGCCCCGGACTGCAGTCCAGAGTTGCATCCCCGGTCAATTTTCAGTGTCACGAAATTGCAATATTAAATAATTAATTACATAGGATTATAGGTTATCTAGTTAGGTTCGATACGAGCCCTGGGAAACCATGATTAGATTTATATTCAATTAACTACAAATTTTACAACGTGATATGTACGGTGATTTCCAGATTTAGTGTCGGTTCTCGGGAATATTATTTCAATGCAGGAACGTTAACTTTTAGATCCCAACCATATAGTTAATTATCAGTACACGATCTGTATATCATGAAACGGGAGTTTTAATTGACCGGAATAGACATATATATCAAAAGTTGATTATCGAGTTTTAATAATCATAACTATGGGGTTTTATAACACTTCATCGCATATACATACATAAGTATAATTAAATATATGTAGCATGATAGCAAGTTTAGAAACTTACCTGGCGACGACGCAACGAGGAAGCAGTAACAACATAACACCGGCAACGACAAGGCCGTGGCAACAACAACGAGGTGAGCTCGGTGAGATGGGGTGCTTGGGCTTGAAGTGAAGCTTGGGCTCAGCAACTACGAGGCTTGGCTTAATACGTATTATCTTTTAAGAACTACACAAACATCAAAATTGTGACTGCCAAAGTTGATGCAACTAGGAAAATAAGCAGCCTGATTCACAGAGCTTTCTCTGAGCACCGCCCGAAAATTCTGAGGAATAGATTGACTTGCGTCCCATCTCTGGTTCCAGTCAGAAGTCCAGTCTGAGGATCAAATCTTGGCAGCCGATGTGGTTATATGAAAATAAAGCCAATGATGTAGTCAGGAGGGGCATGCCGAGGTAAATCGAGAATGCATGAGCCTGTTTGTATTCAGGATCTGAAGATGCACTAATTTGCATAGCATTATGTATTTAAAATTGCAGCTGAAATAACAGTTGCTTGCCCAACTTCAAGACCATTGATGCCAGCATGAATGTTGATAGCATGGTGCAGAACTCTGCCAACATGCCCATATAGAGCTTATATATCCAGCCTAAATCCAGAATAGCTGCCCCAACATACTTAACAGGAGGTTTTGGTATGATGATTGTTGTATGCCCAGCATATGCCATCAACAAGGGAAGTGCCGCAAATGAAGGCAATATCAATTTTCTGTTATACAAATTTTAAGCTTTAGCCAGTCTAGCTGTCGAATACTCTCCATGGAATGTCAAGAACATCATCTACAAATCCAAGCAGAATCATGAAGCAGATTAATGCTAGTGTTGCATTATATTCAGCAAGCCACTTGTTTGAGTCAGCTGCGAAGTTGAAATGCTGGGAAAGTATGGCGATGACCAAGTAGACAATTCGTGTGACAACACCCAAAAGACTCAGGCACTCTAATGGAGCCTTGAGGAGTCCCCTTCTTATTGATATCGTAACCATACATATTCCTCCCCAACAAATATCTCGTAGCCACCGGGACAAATTATACGGCGATGAAGAAGCCAACGAAGCTCATGGAGGCATTAATGGCGAGGGATCTCCGCAGCACATGATCGATTTCGTGATGGAAAAAGACGAGATAGAAGAAAGGGAGGAACAAGAGAGCGAAGAGGGGGAAAAACCCTAGATTTGGCGGAGCGAGATGCGGATCCGCATCCGGATCCGAAAGGGCTTTCCGATCTTGGATTTGAGAGGAGAGAATGGAGTTAGCGATCAGTTTTCGGCGAGTTGCCATTTCTAATTTCAGAGAGAGAGAGTGAGGCGAGGGTAGAGAAGCGGAGGCGTGTTCGAGGGGATGGGAAGAGGAGGAGAGTGGAGAGCGAGAGTGAGGGAATGAGAATGAGAGAGGGGGTAACGCGAGGTCGTCGTGGGAGCGAGTCGAGCGGGGGAGGGGCGAGACGTGGGTGAGGGAGAGCGGGCGCGGCCATTGGGGGAGTGAGCGAGAAAAGCGCGGGGGGGGGGGGGGGCGTTGAGGAAGTGGGCGTGAGTCATGGGGAGAGCGAGTCGTGCGGGGGAAGCAGGGGAAATGGCGGGAAAGAAAAGCAAGGAGAAGTAGAAGAAGGGGTTTGGGTCGGGTCGGGTGTGCTCGGGTCGGGTCGGATCGGGTGAAGGTGAGGGAAAAGGATTGGTGGGCCGGGCCGGGCCGGCTGGTTTTGAAAAAGAATTAAAGAGAGAGAGAGATGGAAGGAATGGGCTGGGCTTAGCAAATTAGGAAATTAATTTGAAAAATAGAAAAAGGTTTGGTTTGGGTTATGGGTTTAGAAGGTAATAATTTGGGAGATATAAAAAGGGAATAGGGCTTGGGGTTAGAAAATTAAATTTAGAAAGTAGATGTAGAAAATTTAGGAACTAAAAATTGTAAAAAAATTAGAAATAGAAATATTTTGGGGAAAATATTTAATTTAAAAATATGAAAGGTATTTATAGTGAAACTGGGTATTACAAGACACACACACACACACACACACACACACACACACACATATATATATATATATATATATATATATATATATATATATATATATATAAATTACTAAATCAAAACCTGATTTAATAATCCAGCTTAATCCTAAGCCACTAGTATTATCAACTGCCCGATTAAAGTCTGTGTAGCCTGTACACATATTTAATCGGACACCTGTATGTACCAACATACGTCATCTACACCATATCGCCTGAACCGTGAAAACCCTATGTCTGGGACTCTAAAGACCCGTCAATACGCTGGCAGTGGGTTTAACCACAAGCACGTCAGCGGCACTAGCTGTATGTAACGGCTACCCAGGTATTGAGCGAAAGGAAGGCCGACTAGCAAACTCATCCAAACCACTACTGAGCCTGACAGTGACAATCTCCATACAGCCTGGTCTGTTCGTTTAAGAATTTTGCATATCGAGTCTAAGGGGAGGATAAATTCAGACCCTTAATAACGCGACATTTCGTGTCGGTATGAAACCCATCACCCACTGAGAAACTACTGGTCCAAATCAGTAATTCTCGACTACCTTGGTCAAGGATTTCTAGTGGTGGTCACCCGTACACTGTGCGACATTAACCCCCAATACCGGGAGAGACGAATCCCAGACGATTCGCTCACTGCCTCCATGTGGCTCAGGACTGTACCCAACTAAAACCTGTTTGCATGACTCCTTTGAGCCGTGGTAGGATAGTAATCAAAGCACAGTGGGAACTCACACGAGAAAAATGATGATCTTAGATCGACAGACTAACCTGTACTCATGTCACCTGGGAACTGCTATCTGACAATAGGTATAATACGAACTAGCATGTTCCCGGCGAGTCCGTCTAGTGTACTCATAACCCAATGAGCACCTGTATACCGTCTTAGGTGACTAACTGACACCAATGGCTTGTGAGACTGTCCACTGCCCCTCGTCGGGGTCTCAATAAGTAAACACTAGTTTACTCCGGAGTATCGATGCCCAGTCTCGATACTCCCACGACTAGGGACATTTAAGGATGTGTTTATAGATCATCCAGCTACCACGTATATGATCGCCGTTATAATGCTGATAGTCAAGCAAGAATCGTATGGGCTATATCAACATATAATAGTGATCTGTAATGCCACCTAATGTTTTACATGATGATAAAGACAAACCATATATCATACTATCATCTCGAGTAAAATTGTTCTACCGGTATAGGACCTCCCTCAATCATCAAAATCGCGCGCCTGCGATTCAATAATTGACTTGAGGGCACTATAGCCAACAATCTCCCACTTGCACTTAAGGCTAATTATTGTGCTGCCGCATACTCACAGCCCATGTGATACCGAGCACCCAACTTCTCTACTAATCAGTCTCGCAAAGCCCGTTTGTGAAACTATTTCGTTCGAGAAATAGCCTCAGTGAGTGGATCCGCTCCAGTGTTTCTATTTTTATCTCTCTATATTTCAATAACTGTATCATCTACTGAATTTAATCAGTATCATGCGCCATGCCTTCCTCAGTACCCGCTTGGACCACCTGTCCAACATACTGCCCCTCAAAAGAGGGAAAACTATAACTCTGACAATCACTCTGTCATCCAGGTCACCTTGGAAGCCTAAAATAATAACCGCCTCCTCAAGGATGTTGCCGTTACCATATACCAATAACATCCACTTATGTTCATTACTGCTTCCCTCCGTTTCTCCAGGATTGGATTAATATATATGCTTATTGCAGCCAGTGCAAAAGCAATATCTGGTGTGGTACTTGATATCTCATGATTGACTCAATTGCCTAAGCAGGTGATATGTCAATCATGCAAATCCCTCTCCTCATCAGTCTAGAAGACATCTCTTTAGAGAGGATGACTCCATCATCTGTGGGTACACCACCACGTTAGGAGTCGTCCATTCTACAAACCTTTAGAATAGTGTAAAGTACCCAAATTGGGACACTTCCCAAATCTAGATCTAAAACTATAATCTAGTGACCAGAAATCCCTGATATTTTATCCAGATCCTATGTGGAGAAACACCTTGTGACAACCACAATATAACCGATCATAGTATAGGAAAATCACTTCCTATTAAGTGCATGTCATCCAAAAACTGTACATCACTCCCTACCACCTTCTTACCAGGTCTATCTGTTGTTCTGATGAAGTCAAACTCTATGACTGTCATATCAAAACTAGACGATCTATCTCCGCTATACCTGCTTTAGTTTATAAATAGACATAAGCAACTTTCCCACTACGTTTCCGCTGCTCCCAATGACTACAACAATCTTCTGGCAGAGTCATATACATGTGCACTTCTAAAGCTGATTTAGAACGACGTTATACTCATCCTCCTGCCAGATCTCATAGTCTAGAACATCGGCAGTGGCAAGTTTAGGTAATCAAAAACCTCCATGTCACTGTCTTTGAGGAGACCGAAGTACCTCTCGGGTGCCTGAGGTTACCTACCAAAATCTGGGGAGTGGATAATGGAATGTCGAATCCAATTGAATCTTTAGGTTTTACAAAATTTTCAGTAATCGTTTGTGGTTCTAGAATCACTTCCAGTTCTATTATACTCCCACTAATGTTTTCTTAAAAAGAATCCATTTTACTAAATCTAGTAGCGAGTCAAGAACAATATTACTATTGATCTTCCAGATGGTAGAAAATTAACCCTCGTCAAATCCCGGGATAACCCACAAACTGCCATTACTGAAACGTGCCTAGAGTTTTTCTAGATTCTGGTTTTAAGCATCAGCCGGACTACTCTATATACCTCCATTCTATATCCATATAGAAACAAAGGCACTAATTTAATTGGAACCAGATTCAAAATACATGCAGCTGTCTCCAGTGCATATCAACTAAATGGAAGGAGGCCAATCAACATTACTCATCAAGAAATGCATCCATCTATGAGTAACCTGAAAGAGAAGCAAGTTTTCAAAACCATTATTATCAACGGAATACCTAGTATAAGTATCTACATTTTCGATCACCTTGAAGAATCCTGATACTTTGCAACATATGGTTATCTACTTTATTCTTGTACCTATAACTTCTCAAAACTTAGACCTTATATTTCAACGAAATACTTGTCTAAAACTAGAGAAGTCATGAGTAAACAGAATATAGTACGAGTACCAACCCCTTTGTCCTAACGGATACCAGACAACATACAACACTCTATATAAGTCCACTGAGTTTAATAACTCAAATCCTGTGCGTCGTAGGTTGAAAACTGTACTGTGGTTAATAAAAATTACACCGATGTTGAATGCACCTTACCTAACCATCAACTGATATAGGTAAATGTCATAAAAATAATTTCAAAAAGTTATATCTCACTTTAAACGTACAGATATATCAGTTTGAAATTTGTGCATAACGACGGATATTCAAAACCAAATATTTGCCATCAGGCAAAACCCAGGCGATTTCCTCAAATATCACCAATTACAAAGAATCCTGATATATAGAGAATATAATCACCCAATTCCCAATAACTTACTCCCACTTAGCATCTGTAACGCCATACAGATGTGAGAATCAAATATGGTAAATACATACCATGGAGTTAGAATCCAATTGGGAAACAGTTTTCAATTAACATTGCACAGTCAAACTGAAACATGAAAATGTTTCGAAGGGGTAGCCGGGTATTCCTAGTAATGCCTTTTCCACTATCCAGATTCATGATTGTAATCGTATATTTCCATGCCATCTCTCCAATCCCTTTATTTGTCTTTACTTATTACCTTCTGTACACCACCCTTAGGCTAAATGGTTTTCTTCCTTCCCTACCTTTCGGCACCAGCCTATGGTTTGTAAGAAGACTATCCAATAAGTGTAAGAGGTGTACTTTCCTAATCCTAGGAGCTCTCGCAACCTGAGAGAAGGTAAAGATAAAAGACAACTTGAATAATCCTATTCGATTTCTCCTGAACCGGAAACCATCCTCGAACTGGAAAAAGTTCCTTCGAGTTCGTATGTAAATATACAATGGAAATATCCAAGCAATATGTGGATCCTCGTAGTGATACGGAATGTTCTGGAGAAAAGCAAAGGCGAAAGTAGGAGTGGCGATGGTATACGCGGTTTCGTCGTGAATGATAGTAGTCGCAATTTTCTTTGCCCTCTTTCTAATCCATTTATGTGTCTTTACTTATTACCTTCTGTACACCACACTTAGGCTAATTGGTTTTCTTCCTTCCCCACGCTCCGGCACATGCCTATGGTTTGGAAGAAGACTATCTAATAAGAGCAATATGTGTACTCTCCTAATACCAGGAGCCCTCGCAACCTGAGAGAAGGAAAAGGGAAAAGACAATCGAATAATCCTATTCAATTTCTCCTGAACCAGAATCCATACTCGAACTGGAACAAGTTCTTTCGAGTTCGTATGTAACTATACGATGGAATATCCAAGAAATGTGGATCTTCGTAGTGATACGGAGTGTTCTGGAGAAATGCAAAGGTGATATAGGAGAGGCAATGATATATGCGACTAAATGACAATCCAAAAGCCAAAGTGTTTTAAGAAGGTTTGGTTAACTTGGTTCATGAGTTTTAGTTTAGGGTCAGGACTTGGTCGCTGCCAAAGAGAGAGAGAGAAAAGAAACACCCAGCGTGTACTCTAACCTAAATTAGAATGGTTAATCACTTTATCTAATCAGGATGTCTCCCACTATTTCCTCGAATTCTCCTCCAAACCCAAAAGGAGAATTAGTCGGGATCATCTAAAATCACCCGAGGAGTAGCACTTACTCATCAGTGGGAATCGGGATCCAACTATCATCGCATGATAACTTGATGGAAGCCACTCAAGTCACCATACTCCAGAAGGTATGCGCATGCCTGGAAAGTTTCCTGTATGTTTGAAACTTCCGATGTGGTTTTTACCCCAAGCGGTTTACGACATTGACAAAAGCCAACAAATCATAAACCACTAGTCAAGTTCAACCTATCATTATCCAAGATTAACTTACCCACCCGTACAAACCCTTGACAAAGGCCAACAAGGCTATACGACTGTCCTATATAATCGCAACACTATGAAACAGACAAGCAATATCTAGCTACCGTACACTACGCCTTGACAAAAGCCAACAAACGCAGCACGAATACTAGGTACTACTCATCTAAAATGACGGAGGGCTACGGCTGGTTTTTGGCGATAAACTTTTAACGTAATGAACATGATATCGTTGAAGGAACTCAGTGGTTTTACAAATATATAGTGCGCAAACTTTTGCTAAAGAGATCACTCCCTATGAAGGGATCTCGGCTCTTTCCTCGTCGAATGAGGTGCAGGATATTCCAAACTGAATACCACGACGCAAAGCAAAATAATCGACTATAGTGAAGTTATTACAATGACGCAAACTTTCTCTCAAGAGGTCTCCCGATGAAGGGATCTCGACTCTTGCCTCGTCAAATGAGGTGCTGGATATTCATAACCGAATACCACTGTGTAAAGCAAAAGAAAACGTCTGTAATGTTTGTTTTTAAAAACTTGGTTCGAACAACTTCATATAGGTTTGTTTTATCCTTGCATTGATCAGAATCAACGCGGTCCCATCAATTAAACATATCACACCAAATAAAGGAACGAAAAAATAATGTACATATATGCCATCCGCGTTCGCCACTGGGCCCCGTCATCACCCGTTAGGTTACTTAACTAACGACAGAGCGGGGCCTGGATTAGCGTGGGTGCAAAACATGTACAACATCTATAAGTATATATAAATATATATGACATTCGTCCCAGGCAAGATATAAGAAACATCACAGAATCTCAGCAAGCAATACAGAATGATGGATAATCTTGGAGCCTTGGGTTTCACATGAGCCACAAATGAGACCCGACTTTCTATGTCGTGTGGATAGCCTGTGCAATAAAACCTGGACCCCTACGAGTGCAGCAAGTTACCTGCCAATCCCAGAAGTGAGGCAACCCCAATCAACAAAGTGAATGGGCCACCCAGCACTTCACGGAATCTGATAACTTGAGCACCCCTCCGGAAGTCATCCTATACCCCCTACGAGTGCGGCGAATAGCCCGCCAATTCTAGAGTAAGGCCCCCTCCTTCTCAACGCCATGAGATGCGGGCCCGTTGCCCTCTAGAACCCGGCTATTCGTGCACTCCACCGCTGGGTAATCCTAGTACAGAAAAGAAAAATATATACAATGGCGACACCGACCTCAACCCGTTGTGCCCTAAACAAATAATATGCAAACTGACAAAGACAGCAATCCACATGTCGGACGCTCATCCCGCAATACTGAATATACAAATGAATCCGAACTGTACTATCATTGCACCACTGGCTATCCACCACGACGATCCAACCACCGAATCAGCACATCACAAAACATCAACGTGAATATTATGATCGCAAACCCGTCCAATTGAACATATAGCAATTAGTCAGGTTGTACCGCTCATTAATATTCACGGTAGCAGATATCATCACATATACTGATAATCATACACTTAAAATTTCGATCGACTAAACTTTTCCGTAATTGGCCCCAAATGCAAACTAGCACTCAAACAAATCTGAGCCAAAACCATATATACCAAAAATCAAATTTCTATGTCGGAGAGTGCTACAAGAATTTTGAAGCAATGTGGCCACAATACGACCGCTGAACCGCCGCAAATAGGGGTCTACTGCGGATCTTCCGCGGCCAATTTGATGGCTTAGTTGCCCAAATTTTTTATGGTTCCCTACAAATGCCTGCACTGATTTTTAAGATATCTAGAAAGATTTTTTGAACACTTTTCAAAATCGGCAGCAAGCACATGAAAATAGAAAAATGATTCGGAAAATTTAGTCGATCGATATTCTAACTTTATGCAAACTAGCTAGTATTGGTTTATGGGTGGCTCTGATACCATGCTGGGTTTTGTCGGTGCCCTAGCCATCTACCGTGGCCGATGCGGAACAAAAAACGGCGTTAAATTTTTTTTGGCGCAAACAAAACCCGTTCCAAGATCGAAACCATAAAACTATACTAGCAAATACAAAGAGAGCTAAACTACTAGGTTAGAATTTTATACCAAATGAACGAAGTCCTTCGGTTTTCTACCATCTCCCAAGCACCTTGAAGTGTCATGGATCGAGTTTGGCCTCCGGTCTCCTTCCATCGAAGATGATCCACCCGAGGGGAACAATGCAAGCTCCAGGTTCGTCTAGCGAACCAACCAACCATCCAAGGTTGCTAGCAATGAAGAGTAGAGGTATATGAATGTCTCATTTTCTTTTTCTCTCATATCAAATGCTCAAAAGAGCAACTCAAGAAGAAGGAGGAGGAGGTGAGGAAAACAAGTGGCATGAGCAACCATGGAAAAATGGCTAAGTCTCTCCAAGAGAGTGTGAGAGTGTGAATCAATCAATAATGGATGGATGGCATGTAGAGAAAAAGGCTAAGTCATTTGCAACCATGCAACCAAAAATATCTCACCCATTTTTCAAATAAAATATCAAGAGCAATGCCTCTCTATATGCCAAGCCATGCTCATTCCAACTCACCCCTCCACCTCATTTCCATAATGATTTTCTAAAAAGGAAAATCATGTAATGAGGCGGCAATCTTCTAGAAGCAATTCTGTATAAATACGGAATACAACCCGGTATACGTATCGAAATACACATACGCGTATTCGTTCAAAAATACAAATAGCCAAGAGAGAAAATGAATAGTGAACAATAATACTAGAATACATCTATAAATATATATACATATATAAATATATATACATATATAAATATATATATAAATTATTAAATCAAAACCTGATTTAATAATCCGGTCTAATCCTAAGCCGCTAGTATTATCAACCGCCCGATTAAAGTCTGTGTAGGCTGTACACATATTTAATCAGACACATGTATGTACCAACATACGTCATCTACACCATATCGCCTGAGCCGTGAAAACCCTCTGTGTGAGACTCTAAAGACTCGTCAATACGCTGGCAGTGGGTTTAACCACAAGCACGTCAGTGGCACTAGCTGTACGTAATGACTACCCAGGTATTGAGCAAAAGGAAGGCCGACGAGCAAACTCATCCAAACCCCTATTAAGTCTGACAGTGACAATCTCCATACAGTCCGGTCTGTTCGTCTAAGAATATTGCATATCAAGTCTAGGGGGAGGATAAAGTCAGACCCCTAATAACGCGACATTCGTGTCGGTATGAAGCCCATCACCCACTGAGAAACTACTGATCCAAATAAGTAATTCTCGACTACCTTGGCCAAGGATTTCTTGTGATGGCCACCCATGCACTGTGCGACATTAACCCCCAATACCGGGAGAGACGAATCCCCGACGGTCCGCTCACTGCCTCCATGTGGCTCGGGACTGTACCCAACTAAAACCTGTTTGCACGATTCTTTTGAGCCGTGGTAGGGTAGTAATCAAAGCACAGTGAGAACTCACACAAGACAAATGACGATCTCAGGTCGACAGACTAATCTGTACTTATGTCACCTGGGAACTGCTATCTGATAATAGGTATAATACCAACTAGCATGTTCCCGGCGAGTCCATCCAGTATACTCATAACCTAATGAGCACCTGTATACTATCTTAGGTGACTAACTGACACCAATGGCTTGTGAGACCGGCCACCGCCCCTCGTCGGGGTCTCGATAAGTATACACTAGTGTACTCCGGAGTATCGATGCCCAGTTTTGATACTCCCACGACTAGGGACATTTAAGGATGTGCTTACCACCCAGCTCCCACGTATATGATCGCCATCATAATTCTGGTAGTCAAGCAAGAATCCTATTGGCTCTATCAACATGTAATAGTGATCTGTAATGCCACCTAATGCTGTACATGATGATAAAGATAAATCAGATAGCATACTATCATATCGAGTAAGACTGTTCTACCGGTATAGGTCCTCCCTCAATCATCACAATCGCGTGCCTGCGATTCAATAATTGACTTGAGGGCACTATATCCAACATCATCTTGCGCTTCAGACAGTCTCTTTTCCAGTGCCCGCTCTTCTCGCAAATAAAGCACTTGTCATTATCACGATTTCTCGATTTTCCCTTGAAGCCTCCATCTGAACGGTATCTAACGGACAACACGTCACCATAACTACTCTTATCACCTACCACCTTCTCCCTCAACACCTCACTGTGCAGACCTGCTTTGAAAATTGCCTGTGATGCAATGACAATTTCTTTAAAGAATTTGCTCGTAAGGTTTATCCAAGCACACACCACATCCACGCAAACACACAGCATACAACGCACACACGGTAAGGAACCCATGAATTTTCCCTGAAAATGTTAATTTTTGACCTTGCACTTTCCCTCATAGGGTTTGAACCTCGCACTCTCCCAGAAGGGGAAGTGCCATACTTATGGAGCTATTGCTCATTGATGGTTTGTGGAGTTTCAATTCCTTTGAAATTGATATTCAGATTATACTTCAGATATTCAAGTATAATAGTTGAAGATTATGGCTAAACTTTGATTTGTCAAAGGTGTGCCTACTTACCGAAGCCCAATATTTTGGGCAGACTTGACATATTGCTTTACAAAATAGAATCAATTAATTGGACCAGGCTGGGTGCATCAGCAAAAATATATATATGCATCCAAATAGGAAACCGTGCAAACAATCTCTGGAGTTCAATAAAACAATCATTTTAAAAGGGGGTTTAGAGTTGTATTTAAACGATTTAAAAAGTTTTGGTCTGCGAAGAACAAAGTATGTCCGTGCTAAACTGCTAATAAATTGTTAAGTGTGTAAAGATGCTCTATAGAGTGAAATAACAGAGGTCTTTGCTCAGTTAACCTTTTATTTTACTTGCAAAATCTAGTCAACGAACAAAAAAAATTGGTATATAATTTCATAAACGAAAAATTGTTCGACATAGATTTATTGCACAACAAACTATTGGTTTTCTTTGAATTGAATTAGAAGCAGCGAAATCATTTTATTTTAGTATAAGAATCAAAGTCCAATTGGTGTAAGAGGACTCCTAGTTATTATGAGCAATTGTACAGTGAGGTGCTTCCAGAACGGTTTGAGTTAGGTTGAGTTGGGCCGGGCCTCAATTCAGCAAGATGAAGGGATAAGGTAATATGGTTTTGTGTAAATTGTCAAAAAGCTTGGCTCGTTTCAAACTTGTGTAAAAACCTCTGGGCTTTTTGCTCTTGTTAAAAACCCTGTCGGCCCAATCGAAACCCCTTGTATACAAGTTGCTTATAATATTTAAGGAGTTGCCTGTAATTTATAAACAGTTGCCTATAATATCTAAGCAGTTGTAATTGTTTGTAATATCTTAACAGATGTCTATAATATGTAAGCGGTTGCCTGTAATATCCAAGAGGTTGAGAGAATATAAGGCATAAATGAAATACCATACGAGTTTTTTAATAATGATTTTGAACTGTAGGTCATTTCCAACAATTTTGAAAATTAAAGGGGTTTTTAGACAACTTCCGAGCGTGTGGGTTTTTTCCCCTGACAATTTACCTTAGGTTTTTTATCTTTTATGAAAGCCCTGTTTCTACCATTTCGATCGCAAAAGTGAAGGTGGGAAGCACTAATCGTACACACAAAAATAAAAATAAAAAATCTCAGAAACTAAAGGGTATCAAAATTGAAATTTCATTTCCAATCTTAGCATTACATGCAGCCAAAAATATTTTCATTTTCAACAATTCTAATTACTCACTAAAATTAATTACATCTCAATTGGTAATGCAAGATCACTGTTATTGTACAATTATTCCTATCTTTTAAGAAAATCATATCGGAATTTTATTTTAAAAAAATAATAAATCTATAACCTTATACAAGCAGAGTTTGAAACCCAGAACTTGTGCCCATCTCTTTCCTCTTTTAAACATCACGGTATGTGCAAAATAGTAGTATATAAAACTTTAAAGTGGCCAATGGGCAATTGCTCAGACGGTTTTGGTTACTTCCACTCTTGGGAAGAGTGTAGTGTTTGAAGCCTAGAAACTCCAAAAAGAAAAATTGCCACAAATTAACGTTTTCTGGACAAATTCGTGAATGTCCTGCGTGCGTGTGTGAGTTGTGTGCTTGTGTATGATGTGTGCGTAAGTGTGGTATATGTTGTATGCATGGATTAAGGCTTACGGTTCAGAAAAAATTAAAATAATAAAAAATTTGAAGTGATGGGTTACCACTCATCCACATTAAGACATCGTATCCAAAAATATAAATTCTAATATATCGGACATGAAAAAAAAGAGATGAAGAATTTCAAGCATGGTTAGATTTGCTTGGTGAGTTCCATGTTCTTGTTTCTTCTCCTCTTATCACAAATCACATATGTCCAGTGTATGGTATAAATTTTTATTTTGGATTCATTGCATATAAAAACTTTACCCTACACTATTTTCAAAACTTACCTGCCTCAGGAATCAAACAAAACATGCCCTATAAGTGAAAAAATCGAATAATAATGAAAAAAAAAGGAAAAAAGAATGCCTACTTACGAATGTTACAGTAAACACCGAGATCTCTCATCTCCACATGAATAAAAAATTTAAAAATTGATGATTGAAAAGCTCGAAGGCGGCGATCGCTGCGGCGACGGCGACGAAGCTGATGGCGGAGGATGCGGCGGAGTTCTGGGTCGAGTGAAGAGCGATGGAGGGCGGTATGGCGCCGGCGACTGGAGCGGGCGATGAGGATACCAGGGTGATGATAGCGGGTGGAGAAACAGGTGCGGATTTGGGCGCGGTGACTGCGGGTACGGGTGTGGGTTTCGGTGTGGAGATGGTGGGCCGCTACTGCGAGAGAGACGAATGTGTGCTGTAAGGGCTGCTTGGTTGCAGGACAGTGAAATTTGGATTTATAAACAGTATAAATGAAAAAAAATTGTTTAGTTAATTTTGTGTTTGGTAGGTATTGGATTTGTAAATATAACCATTGTGTTTTCATATACTATTACTTATGTACATAAAGAATAAATTTGTTTTCAGTGTATCTTTATTTCAAAACTGCACATCCATTATTTTCTCTAAAATGGTTTAGATTTCTGCGTTTTTGGCTTAATTGAATTAAGTGGGGTTCTATAGACTTTACATGATTCAAGTGTCAGTCACGTGTCATTCCCGGGTCGTGACAGTTTTGAGTAAATTGTCAAAAAGTCCGGCTCGTTTCAAAGTTGTGTAAAACTTATGGGCATTTGCTCTTGTTAAAAACACTCTAGGTCCATTCAAAACCTCTTGTATACAGGTTGCTTATAAGAATTAAGCAGGTGTCTGTAATATATAAACAGTTGTCTAAAATATCTAAGCAGTTGTAATTGTCTGTAATATTTTAACAAATGTCTGTAATATGTAAGCAGTTGCCTATAATATCCAAGTGGTTGAGAGAATATAAGGCATAAATGAAATACGACACGTGTTTTCTTATAAAGATTTTGAACAGTAGGTCATTTCCAACAATTTTGAAAATTAAAGGGGATTTTAGACAACTTCCAAGCATGCAGGTTTATTTTTGGACAACTTCCTTTAGGGTTTTTTTTTTCTTTTCTGAAAGCCCCGTTTCAACTTTCAATAGCAAACGTGAAGGCGGTGGAAGGACCAACTTCCACGCAAAAAAGGAAAAAAAAAATCAAAATCTAAAGCTTATCAAATTGAAGTTTCATTTCCAATCTTAGCATTACATGCAGCCAAAAATATTTTCATTTTCAACAATTCTAATTTACTCACGAAAATTAATTACGTCTCAACTGGTAATCAAAGATCACGTTATTGTACAATTATTCCAATCTTTTAAGAAAAGCATACCGGAACTTTATTTAAAAAATAATAAATCTATAACCTAAAAAACAGGATTTGGAAACCAGAACTCGTGCTCAACTCTTTCCTCATTTAAACATTACGGTATGTGCAAAATAGTAGTATATAAAACTTTGAACTGACCAATGAGCATTTGCTCAGTTGGTATGCGCACTTCCATTCTTAGGGAGAATGCAAGATTCGAAACCCAGAAACTCTCAAAACCCAGAAACTCTAAAATGGAAAATTGCAACAAATTAATGCTTTCGTGGCAAATTCATGGATCCTCTCAGTACGTGTGTGAGTTGTGCGCTTGTGTATGTGCATAAGTGTGGTGTGTGTCGTATGCATGGATTAGAGCTTATCGGCCAGGAAAAAAAATAAAAAAATAAAAATTTTGAAGTGATGGATACCACTCATCCACATTAAGACATTAAGACGATGTATCCAAAAATATAAATTTCCATTTTTGGTTTACGTTCTGTTTATTTGGTATGTCGGGTATAATATATCGGACATGAGATAAAATGAGATGAAGAATTTAAAGTATACCTATATTAGTTTGGTGAGTGCCATATTCTTGTTTCTTCTCACAAATCACATATATCCTTCATTGCATATAAAAAATTTACCCAAACTATTTTCAAAACTTACATGCCTCAGTAATCAAACAAAACATGCCCTATAAGGGAAAAAATCGAACAAAATAAAATAATCATATATCAGGATACAGGTGTAATAATGTCAACAAAAAAAAAGGAAAAAAGAATGCCTACATAAAAATGTTACAGTAAACACCGAGTCCTCTCATCTCCACATGAATAAAAACTTTAAAAATTGATGATTGAAAAGCCCTTCCCATCATCTCTCAGATCGCCACGGCGAAGGTGGCGATCGCTGCGGCGACGGCGAAGATGCTGACGGCGGAGGATGCGGCGGAGTTCTGGGTCGGGGGAAGGGCGATGGAGGGCGGCATGGCGCCGGCGACTGAAGCGGGCGGTGAGGAAACCGGGGTGATGATAGCGGGTGGAGAAACGGGTGCGGATTTGGGCGCGGTGACGGTGGGTGGGACTGCGGGTACGGGTGAGGATCTGGGTGTGGTTTTGGGCGGGGAGATGGTGGGGGCCGCTCCTGGGGCTTGGGCGAGTGAGGTCACCGCGAGAGAGACGAATAGTGCGAGGACGAGCATCTGAGAGCCAGCCATTAATGCTGAGACTTTTGAGGGATTGAGAGAAATAGAGACAGATTTGATTGTGGAGACAATTAATGTTGATGAGAGAGAAAGAGATGAGTTGAGATTTTTAGTGAGAGAGAGTGGAGAGGAGACGAAGGGTTTATATAAAGAGTTTTGAGTACTAAAGTTGTTTAATTTCTAGAAATATTTTAATTCGATTGATTAAAAAATAATTCTGAATCGGTGGCGTGGCGACTGCATCTGTCGACCGTTGGACTCTGTCGTATTTGAAATTTGCGCCGCGTTAAGTTACCAAACACTCGACCGACTTTTCCATTTCTTTATTTTTATAACTTTTTTTTATTTAAGATATTGCAAGAAAATAGAAAGAAAGAAAGAAAAAAAACTTTACCTATCCATTTTTATTTTCCACCCTTGTGTATCAAAAAAATAGAAATAAATGTTATCTATGGTGTGTCTTTTGGCTAGCATGCTGGTAGGATTTAAAAACTGATATGAAAAGTATTTTTCTTCAGAAAATCTGTGACAAATTCAAATAGAGTCCGTTTGGTTGGATGTAAATAGAGTTGCATGCAACATTTGTTATAAGAAAAACTCGACTCTCAATACTTGATTTGCAAAAGCAAGAGTTGGATTTGGAAAAAAAACTGTAAAAATAAACCAAATTCTTGCAATATATGTCACCACCGAGTTAAACAGCTGCAACAAATGTTGTTATTGTATTGTGTCCAAAACATTTATTGAAAATGCCCACACGAGATTATCAAACAACACAGGAAAATAAATTTCCAACATATGTGTTGTTTGGATTTAAGAATTTAATTATAAAATATGAAAACACGCAACTAGTTTTGAGTATTTCTATTGCAACGATTATTGTAAGTATACTCTTGTATTATTGTAAACCGAACACTTTCAGTACCCAGCGGGTTAAGAACGGAAAAATAGACAATGAGATAGGAGACACCAATTTGAAAACTGAAATTGTCCTCTTGAAAAAAAGGGGATAGGATGAAGTCAATCACACTAAATTTCCTCCTTAGTATTAATGAAGCCTTTAAGAAATGAGATTTACTAAAGATAGTCAAACAAGCTATCAAGGGTTATATTGGATTATAAATTAAGAGAATAATGGAGAAAAGATGCCATAGGAGGAAATTTCCTTCTATGGCGTCGAAAAAATACCATTCTCCTAGTTTTTTCCGACGATCGGCACCCACCATCTTCATCGTCATCATCTCAGATGTGGATACACCAAATTTCATGTGATTCTACAACCTTTTCACCGTTGATTTAGCAATGTAAAAAGTTCTATTGTCGGTAAACCATTAATTTTGAACCCACTAAATCAACGGTGAAAAAGTTGTAGAATCATATGAAATTTGGTATACCCACATCTTAGATGATGACGATGAAGATGATGGGTGCCTATCGTCGGAAAAAACTAGATAGAGGGTGTTTTTTCGAGGCCTTAGGAGGAAATCCCCTCCTATGACCTCTTTCCTCCGTTAATCTCATAAATTAAACCACATCATAATCTGGACATGTTGTCAAAAGCCTGGCATCTCTTATTCTTCAAGTTTCTCTTTTTAAAGAAAATTAGTCATAACATAAAAAAATTATAATTAGTTTTGGATTTTTTTTTGTTTTTGGTAGGCTATAATTGAACATTGTTGGTCAAGCCTTGGAACATGATGGGGACACGTATTTTGCAAACTTTTGAGTGTGTAAAGAGCTGGTATATTCTCACCAATAATAGGCTGAGCTTGCAAAGGCCCACTCCCACCAGAAGAAACTTAAAAAAAAAAAAAATTAAAATATCAATCTACATCATATGACTATTTACCAAAAAAAAGCGCTTTGATTTGAATGATGCAGTTCTCATAACTATACTAGGTTTAATGTTTACACTTTCTTTCTGTTTCTCCAATTCTTTTGAAAGGAGAAGTTAGGGAAATCTCTACTCACAAGAATTTGTATTAGTATTATTTCACTTTACTCAGTTTTATCTTTCTCGAAACCTTTTGAACATAGTTCGCATCTTTAATGAGTCGGTTTATTTATTTTGAAATGTTTGCAACATCATGATATGTGGTTTATCTTTATCGCGAATCTTTTCTAATCGTTTTATATACTATGTGCATAGCATATTTTACATAGTCGCCGTAACCACAATCTAAACACAATATCACAAGGATTTATTGGCCTATACTATTTAAGAACTTGATATTTATTAGAATCATACAATATCTGCTATACATCCACATCCACGTGTATTCTACATGCAAAAACTATTTTTTTAATAATGTAACCCTCCAGGTTTGGGTGGGTGGTATTGCAATTTAAATGATCCTAGACTTTTAGATGAGCTGAATAGTTAAATGATATTGTTGAATGCTCTAATAAGTTAATTAGATTAGTATTTGCTGGTGTGTTTGTACTAAAAAAAAGGTTTGGTATTGATATCTTCATTATATTAATTGAAAGCCTCAAAAAATCTTTATCTTAATTATACAAGAAAATAACATTTATTTCGTTGGAGAGTTATTTCGTTGGTCAGTAGCCAACGTAATAAACCCGAAACTCGATGAAATAAAACCCAAATTAAAAAAAAGGGCCCCGGTATCTTTAATATTTGAATTGGGTTATTTTGTCGGTGAGAAACCGACTTAATAACCCAATTCATTAAAAAAGGCTCGATTTCATATCAGAGCCCCAAATCCCCACCTCTCGTCCCCACAAAAAAAAACAAAGAAAAAAAAAATCCTAAATCCCCAATCCCCCTCCTTTGATCTTGTAATAACCGCTATTTCGAATTTGAATTTCCATATTATTAATAATAATTCCTTCAAAAATATTCTTCTCAAACTCTTTTCTATACTTTTCTCTTAATTCTTACCTCTTAAATTTTTACCTAAATTAAAACCATATCTCTATTAAAATCCCTACATCTCTATACCTCTCTATTTTCTTTTCCCCCGGTTATCTTACCTATATATTTTCCTCTAACTATCTATTTAATCCAAACACTAAACCTAAACGCATCCGTGTTCCAGGCTCTTCTCTTTTCTTCTTTGGCCCAAGCCCAATATCCAAACCTTGAATCCTAGTTCAAATCCAAACCCACACCGACCAGAACCAGCCCCTTCTTCTTCTTTCCCTTTTTCTTTCCCTCCTGTCTTCAAAAAAACATCCCAGAGCCCTTAACGTCCTCCCTCTCTTCTCGCAATCGTTCGACCATGACTCGCACCACGTCGCTACCGAGCCCTAAGATCCCAACACCTGCTTCCCCTCAACCTCAACCTCAATCCCAACAGATACCCTCCCTCTCTTCATATCTCTCTTCCTCCTTTCTCTTTCAAAAAGCTCTCTCTATCTTTAAATCTCTCTCTCTCTCTCACACATCACCACCGAGACCACCTCCATCTCGGCCATCCCTGAGCGCCGCAACCTTCACTAACGAGCCTTGAGCACCCTCGACGAGCCACCAAAACCTCCTCCAGAAAACAACACCGACTACCACAACGAGCTCCCCACTTCTTCCTTCCTCTCAACCCAACACTGAGCTCAGCCCTAGCCGACCACTCGGCCACTACAACTACTGCTTTCACCGCTGTCGTTGATCAACTCCTTCACTGACCTCCCTGCCCTCACCTCCTCTCACCACTCCCCCACTTCCTCTCTCAAACCCATCAACACCGAGACCATCACTTGTTTGTGTTGTACTATTGTTGTGCCGTGCTCGTTCCCATGCCGCCGCCGTCATCGCCATTGGCGTTGCTGCCATCAAAGGCAAGTGAACCCCTCAATTGTTTTTACATGCTACATTTATCGAAATTAGACATATTAATGTTAACTAAACTATATATATATATATATATATATATATATATATATATATATATATATATATATAGTGATTCATCCTTTGGATTACAACGACGCCCTGTAGTTGTTTGAGTTCTATGTTAATTGATTGTAATCGAGTTCAGAACTAATGCTAAACATACATGGACTATAGTGATCAAAATTGCATTCGATTCGTTTAAATAATTAAGAATCTCGATAGTTCAGAATATTTGTGCTGAGTATATGCTGTGTTTTAATTGAATCAAAGCCGATTATAAGTCCATGTATTATTTACAATAGATTCGTGACTATTAATGTGAATCGCGTAGAAGGTTGGGATCAAATAGTTAAGGTATCGAACATGAAATGAAATAACACCCCAAAAGGCGTCATCAAATCTGGAAATTATTGTACTCGTTGCCTTATTAAATTCATTGTACATTAAAAACAAATCGAAATGTGCTGTTCTAGGGCTCATATCGAAACCAACCAGATAACCTTTGACCCTCTGTAAATAATTATTTAATACGGCTAGGTTATGATATAGGAAATGTGAGAGAAATACGGCTCTGGACTGCAGTCCAGACCAGTATTTTATGTTAATGCATGTTTTTAAACATCTATACATTTCAATATAAATCTGAAAATGTGCGGGGTCCTATATCTTCGCGTAGATAATTAAGTTAGGTAGCTTATCATTCTGTTCTCATTCAATCTTACTATCGTTTGATATTTTAAATATATTTTAGATCGTCGACGTATTCTGCAATGACAGTTTATACATTTTGACACTAAACCGAACATATCTCCTAGTACACAGAGAATATTACTGATCTTCTTGATGCTCTAGAAACCTGATAGATAGAGCTATGTTTTATTCAACTGGAGAAACACTTGAATCTGTTAGTTATGTATATGCCCTAGAGGACATTATTGTACATATGATGTATATTGTAGTGGATGCTTCGATATATATATATATATATATATATATATATATATATATATATATATATATATATATATATATATATATATATATATATATATATATATAGGACTTTTTTGCTCGACATGATAGTATGCTCTCTGGTTTCACTTTGTCTTAACATATTGACTTGTATTAGGTTACTGTTTTGCTCTCACATGTTGATAAAGCCCTTAGGATATGTACTTGACTACTAGGACTATGATGTAGATCATACTAGTGGGGCCAGGGTAGTCTAGGAGTACATCCTATAATTGTTCCTAGTCGAGGGTGTATCGAGATAGGACATCGATACTCCAGAGTAGACTAGCGTATACGCATCTTGACCCATATGATGGGCGATAGATGATCCCACATCTATTGGTGTTTGACATCAAAGATGGTGTACGGGTGTTCAGTGGAGACTGGGTACACTAAACGAACTCGCCGAGAACACCTATATGGTATTATACCTATCGTCAAATAGCAGTTCTCTGGTGACACTGGTACATGTTAGTCTGTAGACCCGAGATCGTCATAGAGTCTTGTGTGATTCCCACCGTGCTTTGATTTCCACCTTACCACGTTCATGAGAACGTGCAAAACGGTGGCTTTTGGGTACAATCCCGAATCATATGGAGGCAATGAGCGATAGGAGGGGTTTCATCTCTCCCGGTATTGGGGGTTAATGTTGCGATGTGTTCGATTGGTTATAACTGGAAGTCTGTCATGCCCCGCTTACCAAAATACGGAATACGAGGAGTTGACAAGGCCAGCCATGCTCCTACGGTCAAGGAAATGTCCTGCCGTAGTCACACTTCGGCTTCTAGCTTTACGTGGTAAACAGTAAAGAATGCGTAGGTAATGAGAAATGCAGTAACCGGAACAAAACAATATAAAGAACTGACCTGATGGGAAACAAAAGGGTATAGCTCTAGATAGCAAATCAAGATGTCCGTGATGTACGTCTGGTCCTGGTCCAGGCTATATCCTCTCCTCGCATTGAGCATGCATACTCAGGTCGTCAGAGCGACACAATAGCAATATAATATATAGATACAAGTGACAACTCGAACAGTGATAATATATACATATGACAGTAAATTAATGACGGTATAGGTATGAACATGCAGTAATCAATGCAGTGGAACAGTAAAAGCAGTAAAATAATATGCCAAGTATATCAACACAGTAAGTATGTATATCGATGCCATCATCCCTATCAGTCTCTAAGTCTCACTGTACAGGTCACTAAGCCTATCGCCAGTCCAAGTGCGAGAATCAACCACTCGCGAGTGTCCTCTACCCAAAGGTAAAACCCAAGGGCAAGGGACCACGGGCCCAACATGTAACTCATGGTAATAATCATGTACCCTGTAAATCTCCATATATCTTCATATATATAAGCCGGCATGGGACTCCCGAGATTCTGTTGAACTCACACTCAAACTACCCCACACCCCGTGGTCTACATCAAACGCTAACCATAACCTCAAATACTAATCGGTCTGTGACAAGTCTGCGCGAGAACTGGAGGCAGGACCTCCATCAAGCACGTCCCGACTAATACCTAAGATAAATGGCAGTGTCTGGTGCCTTATCTGTGACACCCATGCAAGAGCTTCCATAAGTGTCCCATACCACTTATAGTCACACGTACACGCGTCCCACAGACGTCGACAATGCAATAGAATAATAAGGTTCACCGATTGTGTACAAGTACGTGTCACTTTCACTTATTCACTTATACACGAACACTAACGTACTTGCCACAATCATCACTAATACCTAACACTGGTTAATACAAATGATCACTACGTTATCAATGCAATGACATAAGTATTATATGATGAGGAAACGGTATATAAAGCATGATTAAAATATTATAAATCGGTATTCTACCACTTGCAATATTTATCATAAATAAAACGTGTACAGTTTAGCGAAACGATAAAAGGAGAATAAATAGTATGATTAATTATCTAACCAGCGAATTTGGTTTCATGGCAATCGGGTATCAAGATCATTAGTTATGGCCATTTCCTTTTAAGCATTCACGGTTGGAAATCCGGTCTCAGAATCGGAATTCCGTTTCGCAATGCATTTTAATCCCAGTTGAGATCAGATTTTAGCGATGCTACAGTTGGATGAAATCTAGGGTTTTTAGTAAGGTTTTCAACGCAATAGACGGTCCTCAATCGCGTCTGTACGTCAGGGGATATACACTGTTCAATACTAGTATGTCAATTCTGATTCTGTTGGGACTGTTATACGTCCCCATCTTTTAAATTACAGATTAAATAGCAAACGACGACGAAACAGAATGAAACCACTTGTGTTACCTAGCTAACAGTTCCACCTTGTATAAATAGCAGAGTTCCGCAACCTACGAGTTAAGGAAACCCGGTGGTACCCATTACGGGACAGCACACAGTAAACAGAGTCGCTCTGGACTGCAGTCCAGAGTCGCACTCCGATCCAAATATTGTCACAGTTTAAGTACAGAAACAATTAGAAATTTACATAGGGTTATAGTTCGTCGAGTCGGCTTCGATTTGAGCCCTCGAACGCATCATTCCAGTATATATATATATATATATATATATATATATATATATATATATATATATATATATAAAATTTAAGGTGATTTTAACGGTTTTCAGATACAAGAATTTCCAGTTTTACAGGTAAACTTGGGGGTAGTCGTTTTAGTCGTTAATAGTCGTATTTTCCAATGAAATTCACACACTAGATTCACAGCCATACGGGCCAGACTATACTATTGAGTTCCGCCAAATTAAATGAGAACTTCCATAGAGAACATGCATCGAACAGTTGCGTCGTATAATCTAACAGAAAAGTAAAACATGGAATATATACGATTGTGATTTGTAATTAACATAAGGTAGCATGTAGCAAGTAGGGAACTTGCCTGGAGACGTTTTGGGGCACACGGCAGCTGCAACGACACACGCGCGGCAACAACGACAAGATTTGGCCTTGGCTTGAACTTGGTGGCACAGGCTCGGTTTTGGCACTGGTGTTGGTGGTGTTGGCCGGTTGATAGGAGAGTGAGAGAGAAAGAGGTGGAGTTGTAGAGAGAGAAAGTGATATATATATAGAGAGAGAGAGTGAGAAAGAGAGACAGAGAGTTAGAGTGAGAGTGAGTGAGAGAGAGAGAACACAGAGAGAGATCAAGAGAGAGGAAAAGAGTGAGAGAGATCAGAGAGAGAGATCAAGAGAGAGAGGCATAGAGAGAGAGGGAGAAAACAGAGAGGGGGAAAGAGAGAGGGAGTGAGAAGTGTAGAGAGAGAGAGAGAGGGAGCAGGGGATGATGAGGGGGGAGTTCGAGTGAGGGAACTAAAGGGGGAAATAAGGTGAGGAGGTGTTTGGTCGAGAGAGGCTGTTGGCGACGTGAAGGAGGTCGTGTTGGTGCTCCGGCGTGTCCAACGGCGAGGGGATGCCGGCGTCGATGGAGGCAGTAGGTTGGGTGTGCAGGGGTGCTCGGCAGGGGGTTCTTGATTGATTGAGTGGAGTGGTGAGGGGTGCTGTTGGTGGAGGAGGAGTGTGCGAGGGGGAGTACGAGGTGGTGGGGTCGTCGTCGTCGTCGTTGAGGGAAATAGGTGAGGCTCAGTGGCAGAGGGTGCTCAGTGGGTCGTGAGAGGGTGGTGAAAGAGATGGGAGTTTTGAGAATAGAGAGGAGTGTGGGTGTCGACGAGGAGAGGTCGAGGCGCGCGTCGTGGGGGTAACGCGCACGAGCGTGGGCGTCAGCGGAGGCGAGGAGCGCGGATCGCGAGCGGGAAATAAGGAAAAGAGCCGTTGGAGAAGGAAGGGGAATAGGAGCGGGTTGGGTTGGTGAGCGGGGCGGGTTGGGGTGAGCTGCGCGGGCTTGGTGGGCTGGGCCGGCGGTTTAATTGAAAATGAATTTCCATTTTATTTTTTATTGGGCTGAGGCGAATAAAGAGGAATGATGAGAAGGAGTGTGGGCCGGGGAAAAGAGAAAAGGATTTAAGTGGGGAAAAATGAAGAAACGGGCTGGGGGATTTAAGTAGTAAGGGAAAATAGAATTAAGGAAAATTAAAATTGGGCTGAGGAAAATAGGTTTTGGGTTTTAATAAAATAAATTAAGTTATAAAAGGAATGGGCTTGGGATTGGTTTGGGCTGGGGAAAATTATTTTCTAATTCTAAATAAATTTCGTGTTGGTATTGAGGAAAATGAACTATAAAAGAAATAGGTAATCGGGTTCTGGTCTAGCTTAGGGAAAAGTAGTGAAGGGAAAATGAAAGTTTGATTAGGTTTTATTTTTCTTTGGAAGACTACCAGGTAGAAAATGAAAAGGGTTTTAGAATTCTAAAAACAATAATAATAAACTAAATAACTTTTGAGGGGAACAAAATACGAGTATTGGTATAATAAGAAGCTGGGTATTACATTATACCACTCTTACAAAAAATTTCGTCCTCGAAATTTAAAATCAACGATAAGTTATACAAATATAGGCGAAAGCTAGTATATTGCAAACTAACACATAAAGATTTACTAGAAATACGTGGACGAAGAAATTTGAAGGTATAAATATGTAAGAACAACATACAAAAAGATAAGTCTAAATAGGTATAAGGCAGGAATAACTATAGGGGCAACTACATGTATACGAGAATAGCAATAACAATAATAACGAATAATGATATTCGAGGCGTACTCGATAAAATCGAAACTCAAATATGTGCACGTATATGTACGGCAGAAATAATGAGTATAAGGCACAATCACTTAACCATAGGCACAATACCCGAAAATAAAGTAATGACAATAAAATAGTGAAAGATTTGTCGGTAGGTTAAAACATTTTAGGACGATATATCGATCAAATAGTTTTAAAATAACTTAGAAAATTCACATAGCGAGAATGAGGAATATGGAACAAAATATGCGCGGTGTAAGGTTGCGCTACTGAAAATGAGGATAGCTAGTAGTGGAGTACTTGAAATGCGTAAAACGGGAATAGTCGATAAAACACACTCTTCGATAAATATAAAATAATGAAAACCAAATTTTCGAATAATAATGTCTCTATATATATTTAGGGTAATAGGAAAAAAACACAAGGAGGTATAGGGCTAGCTAGGGTAATGATTACAAGGAAGTGTGGCTCATTCAGAAGGTCGGAGTGTGGTGGCTTTAGGCTGAAGATCAAGGAGATTGGGATCGGGTCAGCACAGGAAGTAAGGGTGAGCAACAAAGGACTACAAGAGGAAAGTATGGGGAGGATGACGGTAGGTACATCATATGAATCAAAAATTTGAAGGGTTAGCGAACTCGGAAATTTCACAAAATTTTTCCTCCCAGAAGGATCTCAAACGAGGCACTGACGAAGGATGAATGGTGGACCTTTAAAAGATCGGGTGTGGTACTTGTTAATCTCAGTGAGGGTTAAAACAATGTAAGGAGTAGGGTGGACAAATCTTAGTAGGAAAAATAATTGTATAGAAGAAATAATCAAGCATCAAGTGAACTAAGAAGATCGAAAGATTAGCGAACTCAACAATTTATTTTATTCCAGAAGATTTTAAACAAAGCATTCTCAAAGACGAAAGGTGGCCCTAAACTATACACAGATTTATTTGGCCAGATAAGACAACATCTAAAAGAAATCCCGTCAGTCGCGGTTGTGGAGATTCAGCATGTTGCGGTAGGCTCGCGCGCTCAGGTAGGGACGTCTGTTTCCATAGCGCCTTGCGGGGATTGCCATTGGGAGTTCTTCCACAGCAGGGTCTTGATTTTCTGGTACTTCTTCCTCGGCTGGAGTTTCTTCATCGAGGTCTGATTCCATGTGATTCTCTTCTTCTGGATTCTCTTCCATGGGATTTTCCTCCACTGGATTTTCTTCTATCGGGTCTTCATCGGGATCTTCCTCTTTCGGGTCCTCTTCAGGTTCTTCTTCCTCTTCGTCGGAATCGCCTATCATGTCAAACTCTGGGGCGGCTGCTCTTTTGTCCACTGAATCGCTGTTTTTGAAAATGGCCTGGGGATCGTTGATCTCATCATCAGAACTCATCAGTGTGCGGTTTAAGGAAACGCATGACTGTGCCTCCTCATCTAGATGCGGCGCTGCTCCAGGGTGGGCCATGGCCTGAAAGGAAAGAGTCATGATTAGATCGTGAAATACATCAAGAAAATAGCTAAGGTTATGAAGTGTAGGAAAATATGCTGTGGCAGGAATTGAAAAATCAGGATAAAAATGCTGTGATAATGAATAGTATGAATAAGGGGAAAGACAAGAGAATGACACATATATTACGATTCAAGGTTCTTATTGCATTCAACTAAAAGTTCGACGGATACAAGATTTCAAACGAAAAGAAATGCTTATAAGAGGATGACAACATTATTACTGAAATTAGAAAACATGAAAATTCTTCTTTGATTGCTAGGCCGCTGCATTCTCGTCACGCGAGTTGAATCCTGTGTTGGGTCCGCTTTATTCTCAAAGTTCGAACTACGCAATAATCATCACTTGGCAGAAGTGGGGAGTGTGGACGAGTCTCCTCTTTGTAGCTCTTTCCTTTTTGGGCAACCGTTGATGAGATGTTCGTTGGATCCGCAAATCAGACATTTCCCTTGGGCGCGGCGACAATCCCTCTGAAGATTTCCTGGCCTCTTACAGTACCCACAACATGGGGTCTTCTGCTGCTTCTGTCGCGGGAAAACAAACTGGCGCTTCATCTTCTTCTCTTTTCCTCGTCTAACAGGGATCCCTTTACAATTTGAGACTCCCGCTGGTGCCTGATTCACCTGCCTTCTCAGTCCTTCAGTTAATAAGTCGTTCGTCCGCTCTTGGGTTTCCTTCAGACCTTACAGTACACTCAGAATTTCAACGGTCTGAATCTGGGGAGTGGAGATAGATGAAGAGTCGTTGGAAAACATGATCCTGAAACAATAATTTTGAGAACGATATAAGAATCAATTTATAATATGGATTGGGCAAGGAATCAAGAACATCGGATGTGATGAAATTTATTACAAGTGGAAATCAACTGTAGCATTCTAAGTCACTTAAACACAGTACGATAGTGCAATTGCAACCACGTAACCTTGCCAAGTCACCCGAAACCCTAGCGAATGGATAACAGAACACTCAATGTGAATATGGATCAAGAATAACAAGTTTACAACCTAGACCAAGGGCTGTCTTAGATTATCAAGCTATACACGGAAAACTGCAATCCCAATCGAAGCATAACCTGGCTCTGATACCAACTAAACCATGTCACACCCCGCTTCGCAAAATAAGGAGTACGAGGGGTTGACAAGGCCAGCCATGCTCCTACGGTCAAGGAAATGTCCTGCCGTAGTCACACTTCGGCTTCTAGCTTTATATGGTAAATAGTAAATAATGCGCAGGTAATGAGAAATGCAGTAACCGGAACAAAACAATATAAAGAACTGACCTGATGGGAAATAAAAGGGTATAGCTCTGGATAGCAAATCAAGATGTCCGTGATATACGTCTGGTCCTGGTCCAGGCTAAATCCTCTCCTCGCACTGAGCATGCATACTCAGGTCGTCAGAGCGACACAATAGCAATATAATATATAGATACAAGTGACAACTCGAACAGTGATAATATATACATATGACAGTAAATCAATGACGGTATAGGTATGAACACGCAGTAATCAATGCAGTGGAACAGTAAAAGCAGTAAAATAATATGCCAAGTATGTCAACACAGTAAGTATGTATATCGATGCCATCATCCCTATCAGTCTCTAAGTCTCACTGTACAGGTCACTAAGCCTATCGCCAGTCCAAGTGTGATAATCAACCACTCGCGAGTGTCCTCCACCTAAAGGTAGAACCCAAGGGCAAGGGACCATGGGCCCAACATGTAACTCACGGTAATGATCATGTACCCTGTAAATCTCCATATATCTCCATATATATAAGCCGGCATGGGACTCCCGAGATTCTGTTGAACTCACACTCAAACTACCCCACACCCCGTGGTCTACATCAAACGCTAACCATAACCTCAAATACTAATCGGTCTGTGACAAGTCTGCGCGAGAACTGGAGGCAGGACCTCCATCAAGCACGTCCCGACTAATATCTAAGATAAATGGAAGCGTCTGGTGCCTTATCTGTGACACCCATTCAAGAGCTTCCATAAGTTTCCCATACCACTTATAGTCACACGTACACGCATCCTACAGACGTCGACAATGCAATAGAATAATAAGGTTCACCGATTGTGTACAAGTACGTGTCACTTTCACTTATTCACTTATACACGAACACTAACGTACTTGCCACAATCATCACTAATACCTAACACTGGTTAATACACATGATCACTACGTTATCAATGCAATGACATAAGTATGATATGATGAGGAAACGGTATATAAAGCATGATTAAAATATTATAAATCGGTATTCTACCACTTGCAATATTTATCATAAATAAAACGTGTACAGTTTAGCGAAATGATAAAAGGAGAATAAATAGTATGATTAATTATCTAACCAGAGAATTTGGTTTCACGGCAATCGGGTTTCAGGATCATTAGTTATGGCCATTTCCTTTTAAGCGTTCACGGTTGGAAATCCGGTCTCAGAATCGGAATTCCGTTTCGCAATGCATTTTAATCCCAGTTGAGATCAGATTTTAGCGACGCTACAGTTGGATGAAATCTAGGGTTTTCAGTAAGGTTTTCAAATCAACAGACGGATCCTCAATCTCATCTGTACGTCAGGAGATATACACTGTTTAATACTAGTATGTCAATTCTGATTCTGTTGGGACTGTTATACGTCCCCATCTTTTAAATTACAGATTAAATAGCAAACGATGACGAAACAGAATGAAACCACTTGTGTTACCTAGCTAACAGTTCCACCTTGTATAAACAACGGAGTTCCGCAACCTATGAGTTAAGGAAACCAGGTGGTACCCATTACGGGACAGCACACAGTAAACAGAGTCGCACTCCGATCCAAATACTGTCACAGTTTAAGTACAGAAACAATTAGAAGTTTACATAGGGTTATAGTTCGTCGAGTCGGCTTCGATTTGAGCTCTTGAACGCATCATTCCAGTATATATATATATATATATATATATATATATATATATATCATTTATGGTGATTTTAACGGTTTTCAGATACAAGGATTTCCAGTTTTACAGGTAAACTTGGGGGTAGTCGTTTTAGTCGTTAATAGTCGTATTTTCCAATGAAATTCATACACTAGATTCACAGCTATACGGGCCAGACTATACTATTGAGTTCCGCCAAATTATATGAGAACTTCCATAGAGAACATGCATCGAACAGTTGCGTCGTATAATCTAACAGAAAAGTAAAACATGGAATATATACGATTGTGATTTGTAATTAACATAAGGTAGCATGTAGCAAGTAGGGAACTTGCCTGGAGACGTTTTCGGGCACACGGCAGCTGCAACGACACACGCGTGGCAACAACGACAAGATTTGGCCTCGGCTTGAACTTGGTGGCACAGGCTCGGTTTTGGCACTGGTGTTGGTCGGTTGATAGGAGAGTGAGAGAGAAAGAGGTGGAGTTGTAGAGAGAGAGAGAGTGATATAGAGAGAGAGAGAGTGAGAAAGAGAGACAGAGAGACAGAGAGTTAGAGTGAGAGTGAGAGAGAGAGAGAGAGAGAACACAGAGAGAGATCAAGAGAGAGAGAGGCAAAGAGTGAGAGAGATCAGAGAGAGAGAGTGAGAAAACAGAGGGAGGAGTAAAGAGAGAGGGAGTGAGAAGTGTAGAGAGAGAGAGAGAGGGAGCAGGGGATGATGAGGGGGGAGTTCGAGTGAGGGAACTGAAGGGGGAAAGAAGGTGAGGAGGTGTTTGGTCGAGGGAGGCTGTTGGCAACGTGAAGGAGGTCGTGTTGGTGCTCCGGCATGTCTAGCGGCGAGGGGATTCCGGCGTCGATGGAGGCAGTGGGTTAGGTGTGCAGGGGTGCTCGGCAGGGGGTTCTTGATTGATTGAGTGGAGTGGTGAGGGGCGCTTTTGGTGGAGGAGGAGTGTGCGAGGGGGAGTACGAGGTGGTGGGGTCGTCGCCGTCGTCGAGGGAAACGGGTGAGGCTCGGTGGAAGAGGGTGCTCAGTGGGTCGTGAGAAGGTGGTGAAAGAGACGGGAGTTTTGAGAAAAGAGAGGAGTGTGGGTGTCGACGAGGAGAGGTCGAGACGCGCTTCGTGGGGGTAACGCGCGCGAGCATGGGCGTGGGCGGAGGCGAGGAGCGCGGATCGCGAACGGGAAATAAGGAAAAGAGCCGTTGGAGAAGGAAGGGGAATAGGAGCGGGTCGGGTTGTTGAGCGGGTCGGGTTGGTGAGCGGGTCGGGTTAGGGTGAGCTGCGCAGGCTTGGTGGGCTGGACCGGCGGTTTAATTGAAAATGAATTTCCATTTTATTTTTTATTGGGCTGAGGCGAATAAAGAGGAATGATGAGAAGGAGTGTGGGCCGGGGAAAAGAGAAAAGGATTTAAGTGGGGAAAAATGAAGAAACGGGCTTGGGGATTTAAGTAGTAAGGGAAAATAGAATTAAGGAAAATTAAAGTTGGTCTGAGAAAAATAGGTTTTGGGTTTTAATAAAATAAATTAAGTTATAAAAGGAATGGGCTTGGGATTGGTTTGGGCTGGGGAAAATTATTTGCTAATTCTAAGTAAATTTCGTGTTGGGTTTGAGGAAAAGGAACTATAAAAGAAATAGGTAATCGGGTTCTGGTCTAGCTTAGGGAAAAGTAGTGAAGGGAAAATGAAAGTGTGATTAGGTTTTGTTTTTCTTTGGAAGACTACCAGGTAGAAAATGAAAAGGGTTTTAGAATTCTAAAAATAATAATAATAAACTAAATAACTTTTGAGGGGAACAAAATACGAGTATTGGTATAATAAGAACCTGGGTATTACAAAGTCCCTAGCCAGGGCTGATATGGAGATCTACTGGTAAGTGTTATCAGTAGTTTCTCGACCCATTATGAGCCTCACATCGACACGGCTTATCGGTTACTGGGGTCTGACGTTTACCGCCCCTAGACTGGATATACGACATATTAGACAAAGAGACCGGACTGTACGGTAGTGTTACTTATTGGATTCACAGGAGTGTGTGCAGGCTTGCTTGTTGATCTTCTGATCACTCAATACCCAGGTGGCTGTTACGTTAAGCTGACCGCTTGCAGCTTGTGGGTGTTTGATGTGATCATCACCTACTGCCGGCGTATTGACGAGTCTTTAGAGTCATACACAGAGGTTTTCTGGCTCAGGCGAAACAGAGTAGGAGCACATATGTGATATGTGCGGGACCGAGATTAATACGATATGAGATACCGTATTCTATTCTCGCGATATGTGATATCGGCCGGGTATATGTAATATAGCCAGATTATCGGATCAAGTGTTGATTCGATAAAATGATACATATTATATTGGTCTGTTATATGTAATATGGCCGGATTATTAAATCAAGTATTGATTTAATAATTTAATGTATAATTATATATGTGATATATTACATTACATTAACTAATATAAGCTCACTTAAATGATTCTTTTTTCTCACATAGGATGCATTGATATATATAATATATGTTAAATGTATTCTTTTCTTTTGTTACAAAACTAAATATATATGTGATATGTATAATTGTAACATGCTATGTTATAAATGCAACTAGGGTTTATGAGAATTAAACAGTGCTAGGGTTAAGATTAGGGTTTATATTTATCATTAAGTAATTCAAATATTGTGGATTTTGTCATGATTGATATTTGGTGAAAGCTTGTAGAAGCTTGTAGGCTTTTTTGACTTTGTCCACTCTTTTTGTCTAGCTTAAGATATTTTTTGACCTAACTTTTAACCCTTGCTAATGGTTATGTCTCTACAAGGGTTAAGCATGACATGCTTAACCCTTGGTTTCATTTCTAACCTCAACAATAATTCATTTTCATCACTTCATCTTCTTCTTCCTCCACAAAAGCTTGCTAGCCTTTTCATTTGTGATGAAATAAAGTGAGAAAAAGAAAACTAAAGAGAGCAAAATTCCTACATCATCATCCTCTTCTATACTAGCCATATAGATTAGTGTGTTAGCTTCACTAGTTCCTAATTAGTGAAGAGAAAGGTTGGGTTTGTGACTCCTCAAGATAGATTATCTTGGATTGTGAACACTTCAAGCAAGCATGGATCATTCACCTCATGGAGCCTCTCTAGAGTCCGGGAGCTTGATGATCGCAGCGAAGGGACCACAATTCGGAGCTTATGAATTGAAGGAACGGACTACAAAGGTTGTAATCCCTATCACATAGAAGTAAAGTTGTTTGCTTTAATTTTTCCGCATGATTGTCTAGTATCGATTCTAGGTTAGGGTTAGGTAGAACGACAAAATTTTAAAATTTGCAGGGATGATACCACCCGAAACCTTGCTGCCGTGCTATACAACCCAACAGTGGTATCAGAGCCTAGCTAGAGAATTAGACGGATAAGTGTAGAATTACGAAACCGAAACAACTCCGAAACACCCGAATACGAACCCTAGTTTCTGTCAAAATTTTCTGAGAGTCAATTTTTTTTAAACAGTTGTAGAATGTTATATGTGATATAATATGAACACTATAGAAAATTGGGCACCTCCCCTCGGATTTTGGCCGAGTACCATAGCAAAAAATCCGGCCAGATCGGCCATATGGTGGAGTTCAGGATCCAATTTTTTAGGGTGTTCTAGTCTCTGGGGTTTGGTATTTTAGGTGTTGTTTGTTTTTGCTAAATTTGCATGTGATGTTATCTTTTTACAAAGGCAATTCAGAGTGTTTCCTATTCGTAATTCTAGTTTGTTTTCGGGTTATTTAGACGGTGTTAAAAAGTTTGAACGGATATCAATAACTCACTTTTTCATTTGCTGGAAATTTTTCCAAGTGTTGGATTTTTCCTTAGTTTAAAACTTTCAGAAAATCATGCAAGCGATTCTGTGGACCCTCTAGAAGAACGAAACCCTAACTCGATTACGTGACCGTCAGAACCGCCACTAAACCCTAGGGTTTATGGTAGTTCAGCGGTGCCACATGTGAGGCATTGGTTGACCTTTCTTCGGTTGGTTCTTAGGAGCTGTGGCATGTTCTGGGACTCTTTGAACTTTGCTCAAGTGTTGAGCTCAATTGGGAAATCTTAGATGCTTGTTTATTCGATTGAAAAGTTTAACATTGTCTAGTTATCAGAAATGTGGTATAATATGTGGAATTCATATTGTTAGGCATGAAATCCGTAATATGTGATATTTCGGGTTTATGATGTCTAAGGTGATTGTGGATTCCAAATGTTGTAGTTTGACATTTGGTGTTGTTCAGTTGATAAAACTGCACATTTAATATGACATTTTTCCTACTATTTCTATATAATAAAATGGGTTTATTATAATATATGATACATATGAGGGTTTATCTGTTAAAATACTATTTTCATGTGTTTATATATTATAATTAACATTTGGTAGGAAAAAGTAAGCATATAATATCCATGTAACATTTTGCCCATTTAAATATGCTTACTTTATTAAATACCTTTGACCAATTCTTAATGGTTAAGTTAAGATCTCAATAAAACAAACTCTACTAATATTATTTGTTGAGATATTGTGCAGAATTTGCACGGCTGAAATCAAGGAAATCAAAGTTGGCAAAACAAACCTGCCCAATTAAGAAAGTAAACTAAAGAAATCAATTCTGGCAGTGACGTAGAAAAGATTTTTCAGTTTTCAGAGATTCAAAAGATCACCACGTGTCACCAGAAGAAGCCATAAGAAATTTAAGGCCAAGATCCCACCATAAGACCGCGGATCCGCGGTCAAACCCATCCAACGGCCGCGGTTCTGCCGCACTTTAAGGGAGTTGGGATTCTGGATTTTTTTTGGTTAGAATCGTAATAACTAGTTTCCAAATTAGGAAGCTATGGTTCTGGCTCCGGGACTATAAATAAGGACCGAGAGTCTCTTGGAAAAATTATCAAGCTGAAGAGATCACGAAGTCCACGACAGGCTTACGCATTCAGGCTGATCATCAACGGTTCATCTACCTCCTTAGAAGAGATCGAGCAGCAAACTAGCATTTTGTAATCATTTTCTAAGGAAAAAAAGTGTAAATGAATTTTGTTGATTAATAAAGATAGTTGTTTTCTTATTCTATCTCTTTGTAGTTTTAATATGATTTCCCTCTTCATCTCTTCTTCTCCCAACATGCGCGAGTAATTCTTCGCTTGTTAGGGTTCATGGGATTATGGTAGGTTAATGGATGATGAAGATCCTTAAACTCTTTTTAAGTCCTATAAAGTTTATAAATTTTATCAAAAGAATAGTTAACATCCTAATTGGGCGCGCTATCAATTCATTGATAATCGCGACCACGATTAGAGATTAGATTAACTATTGTTTTGGTAAAGGCTAGATATGAACGGAGTTCCATGTCGAGATAGGGGTTAAGAGTGGGAACCCTTTTTTCCCTCCAGAAACCCTAATGTACATGCATCACTGTTGTTCTAGTTTTAAATCTATTAAAGGATAAAAAGAGAAATCTTTAATTAATCATTTATAACTACTAAATCCCAATGAACCCTACAAGCCCCCTTTTAATATTAAACTTACTTCCGTAGTTAATCTAAATCTATATTTTGCATCTGTGTTTAACGTAGATCTAGATCCTACAACCATTCTTCACCATTCTTTATTCTTCCTCCTTTCTTTCTCGCCTAAATTAAGAATAAAATATTCAACGTTTCCTAGAGGACGACCAATACTCATCTCGGTCTAGCTACACGTAACACCGTTATTGATTGCGGTTATTCTACAAACTTCTTTAAAACAGATCAATCAAATGGCGCCGTTGCCGGGGATACATGCGTAATATTTTATTCTTATTATTTGTGTTGAATTCTTATTCGATCAATATCATAAATAAACAAAACTGCAAATTGTATATTTAGCGATTATTGTGTGATTTTTGCGAGGGAATCTGGAGTCACTTTAGCGAGAAGATAAAGATTCCGAGACATTCATCAAGATCTAGAGGAGCAAGGGAGGCCACGTAGCAAAAATATTCATCAGATCTTCCTAGTCGGCGGCGGAACCGCGGCGCAAAGAGCCTATTGGCGACGGAACCGCGGCTCATTAGGGGATTTAGGGTTTCCAAATTCTCTGGTATCTTTTCTATATCTTTCTCTCTCCTCTGAAATCCAATAAAATATCTTTTCTGCAGGATTCTTTGCAAAATATCGCCGCTCAAAAATCTTTTTGCAAAATTTTGTAATTGGTTTGTTTATTCATATTTTAATACGGACTTTAAGGGGCAAGACCAAAATTCAGATTATGTGGGGATTTTATCACCCTTCCTAAGCCCTACAAATCACAAACCGAGTATCTGCATCAACCCTACACTTAATTTAAAAAATATTTAGACAAGACTCTAAGGACTGTCGCGCTCAATAAGGACAAAGGAAGGTCGTGGGTAATCTATCGCTTATCCGCATTACTTTTGTGGTGTCTAGGCAAATGTGTCGAAGGCAAGTGGTTATTTAATTAGGCCTGCTATTCTCGGTGATTCGTATAGCGGATACCTCCCATTTACCTGGCACTTACCTGGCCACAAGAGTAGTAAAGAGGTGTTAGAGGATTGATCCTGCGGCTTGTCCTTTGGAAGTCTAGGAGCGGTCTAGAGACTTGACCTAGGTAACCTTAGTTCTAAGGTTGTTTGTGCATTTTTGTGTGATTTTTCTCAAGTCCGATACTTTTCAAAACAAACCAATTTTAAAAACACACACGCTGCCACTTGCGCTAAACCCGTTTAGTGCAAGCTCGGCTGAACACGGGATTTTAGTGCCCGTCTTATCCACGTTTCTTTTATCGACCCTAAAGTCGGTAATTCTTCGTCTTCTTTCCCACCACCCACATCATCGACCGAGATGGACGGATCTCCATCAAATTTTCATAACACCACTCTGCCACCGCCCGCAGATGCGTAGAATCCTCCGTGCATTTCTCACCAAGAGGTATGCTACCCTACACGTGGTCCCCTTCCTACCCGTCTTTCCATTCCACCAGCCAATGGGGACAATTTCGAAATTAAACCCCAATTCATCAAACTGTTGCCCAAATTTCACGTTCTTGAATCTGAAGACGCATACGTTTTTATCTCCAAATTCGAAAACGTATGTTTAATGATTGACACGTCACAACTGTCTATGGATGCTCTGCGTTTATGTCTTTTCCCATTCACTTTGTGCGATTTAGCCGAAAAATGGCTTTATAACATACCCGCACATTCTATTTCAACATGGGACGAATTCGTTGCAGCATTCCTGAAGAAATTTTATCCCAATCATAAGACCAGCCGTGTTCGGAGCGAAATCTTCAAATTTACCCAACTTCCCAATGAATCATTTTGGAAATGCTTTGAACGGTTCAAGGATCTTCTTATCCAATGTCCTCATCACGGAATCCCTAGATGGGATCTGTGTCGAATTATCTATGAGGGTATTGATTTCACGACAAAACAGATGCTTGAAACCATGTGACAATGTCAATTCCTATCTAAAGATGATGGTGATGCTTGGAAATACCTGGAAGATCTTGCTCAAAACATTTTACAATGGGATAGTGTTAGTCACTCATCGTCTAGGGAAGGTATCAATCAACTCGATGTTTCCGTCACAATGAGAGCCAAAATGGCCGCTATACAATGGAAACTCGATACTATAGAAAACAGAATCTCTTCAACCTCCCTAAACCAATACAAACTTCCCAAAACCATGTGTGGATGTTGTTCCGACCCATCACATTTGACGGAAGAATGTCCTTTGAATGTACCGTTTCAAGGTCACACTAATGCTGCATTTCAGCAACAACATAGAAACGATCCTTCTTCTTCCACATATAATCAAGGTAGGAGGAATCACCCTGATTTTGCTTGGAACTAACACCAAACTCAAAACATGGTTCCAAACTAGAATGACTTTCAAAGGGCCCCACCACAACAGCAACCACCACAACTGAGTCAGCTCTCCTGTCAACCATAAAATTTTCAAAACCCGGCCAACAACTTTGATCCTTCTTTTGCCGGTACTGCTACACCCTCTGCACTCGACATGTTCATTGCACATTCCATGAGAATGAATGATATTTTAACGTCTTCTATCCAAACGTTAGCACAAAATTCTGCCTCCCATGGTGAGAGTATTAAATCAATAGAAGTACAAATCGCACAATTGACTGCTGCAATGAGTGCTAGAGAGAAAGGGAAACTTCCATCTCAACCCTTACCTTATCCTGGAACCTCGCATTATAATCATGTGAGTGCTATTACCACGTTGAGATCTGGAAAAGTGCTTGATAACCATGTGGGTGAACAGATTGATAATGATGAATTGATCATCAACACCCCGGCTTCCAATTCCACTTCCACTTCTTACCCTACTTCGTCTAGTTTACCTTCTTCCGAGCCTATTCTCCGTTTTCCCCAAGGCTCGAACCCTCCACCCACTTCATCCTTTCTACCCCCACAAACTTCTCCACAGATGTTGGACCCAACACTTATTGATAAAGCTCCATTTCCAGATAGGTTGTGGCCCAACAAACCTAACGCTCAAATGGAGAAGATTGTGGATATGTTCAAGCAGGTTAACGTAAACATCCCTCTCCTAGATGCAATTCAACAAGTTCCGGCTTATGCGAAAATCCTTAAGAACTTTTGCACTAAGAAGAGGAAGACTCAAGTGCCGAAAAAGGTTTTCATGTCAAGTAATATAAGCATAGCCTTTACACAGAATTTACCCAAGAAACGTAAGGATCCTGGCTGTCCTACAATCTCTATTTCTATTGGGGGTAAAAATATCAATCGTGCTTTACTCGATCTTGGCGCTAGTGTTAACTTGCTTCCATATTCTGTGTATG
Source organism: Agapanthus africanus (assembly GCA_030015575.1). Classification (NCBI taxonomy): domain Eukaryota; kingdom Viridiplantae; phylum Streptophyta; class Magnoliopsida; order Asparagales; family Amaryllidaceae; genus Agapanthus; species Agapanthus africanus. Next base: position 63,446,588 of record JASDDO010000022.1, read on the forward strand.
AGCAATTGGGTATCGGAGAATTGAAACCATCGCAATGCACTTTACAGATGGCAAATCGATCTATCTCCCGCCCAAGGGGTATGCTTGAGGATGTGTTAGTAAAAGTCGGGGAGTTTATCTTTCCTGTGGACTTTATTGTTCTAGATACACAGCCTGTAGCAAACCCATGGAACCAAATTCCGGTGATTCTCGGTCGACCCTTTTTGGCTACTTCCAACGCTGTAATCAACTGTCGAAACGGCTCTATGAACCTATCTTTCGGGAATAAGTCAATTAAGCTTAACATTTACAAGTTGGGAAGTCAACCCTCCGAACCTCATGCTCGTGTATGTTCTGTCGAATTAATGGATGTCGACAGCAGTGAAATTGAACAGCTTCACGATACAGATCTAGATTTCTTTCATACGTTGCTGTTTGACCCAGATATGTATTATACACATACAGACCCTTCTTTCGAGTTGTCCGGGTCAACATCTAACGTTGATGATAAACTTTTTATGGAGTCTGACGATCACCCCGCTCTTTTTGATGAGATTATTCTTCGGGGTATCGATGAAAGCTTTGAGAAAATTTTCGCTGATGAACTCGCATTTTTAAAAGACACGGGTGTTAAGATGAATCAACTCTAAGATAAAGAAATTGAACCTCCACCCCTACTTTTTTACATTCACAAGAATGCGAGTTATCCATCACTATCACTGTGTCGTCTCTCCAAATTGAGACGCAATCCTTTTCTTTTACACCACTTATCTTTACCCCGTTTCTTCTTGACTTTATATAACATGTTCTTCCACCAACCGGTGCGCTTCACTGATAAATTCTTCGAATGGTTGGTGTTGACTTTTGGTCTTTGCAAAGCTTGGCATTGACCAATAACTTTGACCCCTATTATGATTTTAAATGCTTAATATTGTTTAACTCAAGTTTGGGGGGGGTATAATTTGGCTCTTGAAAATAAAAATTTTACTCAAAATTGTGAGCCAAAAATAAGTTTGGGTGAGGATTTTCACTTTCAATTTTTGTTTCCCCCGTTAATAACCTTTCCTCCTAAGTCTACAGGTTTTTGAGATTTAAAAGAAACAACAGTGAGGACACTGCTGCAAACAGGTTTGGGGGAGGTTTGTGCTTATTTACGCCTTACTTTGCAATATACTATATATAAGCACACACAAAAAAAATATTGTGATAATAAAAGATTAGATAGTGAAAAATTACATCCAAAAGATTATAAAAATTTAAGTAAACCAAGAAAATTAGAAGTTTTCTTAAACGAAACTAGTAATAAGTAGTTATGAGCTGTTGTCCTAAGGGTTAGTAAGATGAAGGAAGTCACTAATCTGAGGATAAAAATAAGTCTGAAAAATAGTTTCTCTTCTGGAAGCCAAACATTTGAATGTTGATACCTTACTATATGCACTTACACACGTCTTGAAACTCGGGATAGTAGAGGATACCTTGAAATGCTCTTGTCTAAAAGCCAAAGTATGAAGAAAATAAAAGTGGAAAATAAAAGATAAAATGGTGAGAAAAATGAACACTGGTTTTGTTATCGCCAAGGCAGCAATAAAAAAATATAGCGAGGGTGCTTCATCATCTAGTGCCTTAGACCAACTAGTTTGGGAGTCACTGCTAAGCCTTAGGTGGTGCAAGACGAGGAAAAAACTAAATACACCGTATAAGCGATCACATGAGTAATCGGTCGGTTAATACCACAAGAAGTATTAACGGTCGCATGAAAAATGTGTGAGCAAATTCCATCTAAATATCGATTAAAAAGTACTGAGGTAGATGGACAAGAGTATGATAACTTGAATTGAATTCTCCGAGTGTAAGGATGTCTTTTACACACACGTAGGGTTATATGATCGGTGTTTGGAAGAAAGTTAGGAATGAAGAATAAAGATGATGTTTTATTGAGGGATGATGTGATTTCTAATATCTTTTCATGACTATTAAGTGTTAGTTATATGTATGCCCTAGAGGCCATTACTGTACATTGGATGTATATTGTAGTGGATGCTGGGACATATATAGGGAGGACTTTCTTGCTTGACATGATAGTATGCTATCTGGTTGCCCTTTACCTTAACGTGTACACTGATTGTCTCTCTATTACATGTTGGTAAAGCCCTTAGGATGTGTACTTGACTATCTGGACTATGATGCGGATCATACTAGTAGGGACATGGTAGTCCATAAGTACATCCTTCAAAGTCCCTAGTCGTGGGTGTATCGAGATGGGGCATCGATATACCAGAGTAGACTAGCGTATACCTTCTCGACCCATACAGATGGGCGATGGATGATCCCATATCCATCGGTGTTTGACATCAGAGATGATATACGGGTGCTCAGTGGAGACTGGGTACACTGGACGGACTCGCCGAGAACTCCCAGATGGTATTATACCTCACGTCAGATGGCAGTTCTCTGATGACACTGGTACAGAGTAGTCTGTTGACCCGAGATCGTCATAGAGTCTTGTGTGGTTCCCACTGTGCTTTGATTTCCATCTTACCACGTCCAAGAGGGCGTGCAAAACGGTGGTTTTTGGGTACAGTCTCGAGTCACATGGAGGCAATGAGCGATAGGAGGGGATTCGTCTCTCCCGGTATAGGGGGTAGATGTTGCGCTGTGTTTGATTGGCTATAACAGGAAATCCCTGGCCAGGGTTGCTGAGATTTACTGGTAAATGTTACCAGTAGTTTCTCGAATTGTTATAGACCTCATATCGACACGACTTATCGAGCTATTGGGGTCTGACGTTTACCACCCCTAGGCAAGATATGCGACATATCAGACGATCAGACCGGACTGTACGGTAGTGTTACTGGTTGGATTCACAGGAGTGTGAGCGGGTTTGCTCGTCGATCTTCTGATCGCTCAATACCCGGGTGGCCGTTACGTTTAGCAGACCGCTTGCGGCTTGTGGATGCTTGATATGATCATCATCTGCTGCCGGCGTATTGACGAGTCTTTAGAGTCCTACACAGAGGTTTCCTGGCTCAAGCAAAACGAAATAGGAGCGCGTATGAGATATGTGCGGGACCAAGAATGATACCAGTATGTGATACTGTATTTGATTCTCGCGATTTGTGACATTGATCGGTTATATGCGATATAGCCGGGTTATCGGATCAAGTGTTGATTCGATCAGATGTTACTGTTGATATTAGTCGGTTATATGCGATATGACCGGATCATTAAATCAAGTGTTGATTTAATGATTTAATGCATAATTATATATTTGATATATTACTTTGCATTAACTAGTATCGGTTCACTTAAGATGGATTTTCTCACTCGGATGTGCGCATTGTATATGCGATATATTTTTGTGCACTTGTTTGTATCATGTTTGATGATACATGTTTACTTGGTTAAGTGTAAAGAATCAAACCATGGTTAAACTTATGATTAGGGTTTGATTTCCTTTTCTCATTTATTTATCTATTTATTCATTTTGGAAAATAAATGGAAAAGAGAAAAAAGAATGGTGGCTTTTTTTGTTGTTTAGTGGAAGCTTCATGCAACCTTGACCCTAACCATTCATTTAACCTAAGTTAATTCTCTACACTTCACCATGGTTACTTTTATGATAAGAATGATTATTCTTTTCTTTTCTAATTAATCTTATCATATCATTTCTTCTTCTTCTTCCTTCAACTCAAGAAGAAAACCTTCACTTCATCAATGGTGGATTGATGAAATGAGTGAGAAATCCAAAACTAAAGTCTACCCACTTCCTATTTCTTCATCCTCTACCTCTTGCCAAGTAGTAGAGTGTGTTTCCTTCACAAGTTTTCAAGACTTGGTGAAGGTGGAGCTTGATCTAGCGATGCCTCGACGTAGATCATCTTCGGCATGGACATCGACGACCTAGCTCGCCTATTCTCCGATGAAGCCGACGCTAGAGCCCGGATTTGATTTGGACAGCGGAGAGGACCTCATCTCGGAGCCGTGGAGGTGGACAAACGGATCTACAAAGGTTGTATTTACGTATCTTATAGTTTAGTTGTAAACTAGTTTGTATTTTCGCCTAAAATCTAGCCGACGATCCGTAGTCGGGTCTCTCGGCACCTATAATTTTTGAAATTGGCATGATCGATGCCTTGTGTGACCTCATCAGGGTGCCTAGGAACCTTTCACTGGTATCAGAGCCTAGCTAGAGCCTTAGGCAAAGTCTAGACGGATTTTGAACTCCGAACGAACCCGAAATCCTAACACACCCATGCTCTCTGTCCAATTTTCAAAAACAGGGATTTTTCGAGATTAAAAATTGCCAAAAAATTCAGCAGGCAATTTCATGAGTTACTGTGAAGCACGTGCAGCTAACTCCACTACAGAGGCGCGGAATCGCGGCCCCCACCATTGGCTGCGCGGCGGTTCCGCGGCCACATTGTTGAGTTAGTGCACGTGGCTTGCACAGTAATTCATGTTTTGATGTACCGAGTCTTCTGGAAATTTTTAATATTTTTTCCAGAGTTGATTTTTCTGGAATTGTTTTGGGGATTCGGTGTTTCGATCGGGGTATCAAATTTTGTCTATCTGGCTTTCCGGATATTTTTTAGAATATGTTAAAAAGTTCGACCGGATAAAAATACCCAATTTTTCCCCTGTCGGGAAATTTCCAAGTGTTGGATTTTTCCGTTGTTTAACTACGTTCTAAGTAGTGCAAGTAACGCGATGGACCCTCTAGAAGACAACAAACCTTAACTCGATTATGTGACCGTCTTGAACTGCCCTTTGAACCTTCGGGTTTGGGGCAGTACGGCGTGCCACATGTGAGGCGTTGGCTTGACCCTTCTACGTATGGACCGTTGGTACTGAGGCACGAACTGAATGTTGTTAGACTTATTTCATGTGTTGATCTGTATCGGGAAAACATGGGTGTTCGATTGTTCGATCGGAAAGTTTGACATTTTCTATTTATCCGGAATGGGATACAATAATTGGAATTCACAAGTAGTTATGTGATAACTGAATGAATGTTATAAACATAGCAGTTTAGTCTCACTTGATCGGTTGCCACGGAATTTTGATGTGATCAAAAGTCCGTCGCAATCACGTAGTGTACGCGGATACTCGCCGGGTAAACTTAATAGACAACCTCACTCCATAGCCCCGACCAAGTGACTGTAGGAGAACCCCGTCGCCGAAAGCATCCGTTCGGGTGCTCGCGGCAGCGGTGTTCCGCCTTGGTGCACTTCGTCGACGGTATCGGGGGTGCGGCCGCCTACTGAAGTTTGCGACGAGTATTCGATCAGGATGTCGAGAATCTTGTTGAATTGCCCGACTTGATATTGAAAAGAGTTTTCGATTTTGAGACTAAAATGCGGGGTTTATAATTGTTAGGTATGCGATGTCTAAGTAATTCATTTGGTCAGGCATGCGATGTCTGAGGTGGTTGCGGATTCCAACTGTTGTAGTTTTACACTTTCTTTAATGTGACCGTAAGTGTAATATGTGATATCGCCGGTTTCGTTGCTATATGTCAACGACAATTGGGATGGATATATTTACTTACGTTGATGACATGTGATGTTATGTGTTGCTGGATATGTTATATTGGATCGTCGTGATTGAATAGTCGGGGTTTTTTTTTATGTGAGATGAGTGTTTTACATTTTCATTCATGTAAAAACTTGTATGTAATATTCTTTTATTGGGGCGCTTCCAGGTTGCGGAAGTTGTCACCTTTTGTATATTATTTACTTTTCCGCACTAGGATAGACCCAAGGAGGAGGGCACAAGTAACCGGGTTCTGGAGTCCAGTGGGAGACCAACTCGAGGAGTCGAGTCCGGGTCTCCTAACTCCAGAATTGGTAGGGTTGCTTGCCGCTCTCGTAGGGGTCTAGGGGTGTGGGTTTGGCTATTCATCACGACCGTGGAATTCGTGTTTTATACTGGCTCGTATTGAAAACACGGACGTCCTAGTATATCCAATATTTCATATGTTTCTTCTGCTGTGCCTTATCTGTGATGAGATCATGCGATGTTCTGTGGCAGATATTATATATAGTATATATGATATATTATATAGACGTTGCTTATGTTTTACACCCGCGCTAGCCCTGCCCCGCTCTGCCGTTAGTTACCTAACCTAACGGTGCACGAGGGGACATCGAGGCGAATGCGGATGGCATAAGTGTACGTCATATCTATCTGTGATGTTTAGGTAACTTAAAATGATGGGACTTCATTAATGTGATTAATGAAATAAAAGAAACCTAAGATGTTGTAGAATCGAATTTCAAAATAAAACAGGTAGCTACAGTTCTTGCTTTGCACAGCGGTATATACGATATATCCTGCACCTTATTCGATAAGGAAAGGACCGAGATCCCTTCACCGGGAGTGACTCCTTTAGCAATAACTGGCAGATGCTACACATTCGGTTTGTCTTTTGATAGCTTTTAAGAGTTTTGCTTTGCACAGTGATATATATGATATATCCCGCACCTCATTCGACGAGGAAAGGACCGACGATCCCTTCACCGGGAGTGACTCCTTTAGCAAAACTAGAAAAGCCTCAAAAGCACTCCATTTTAAAAATCATTTGATTTTACAACGATATCAAGTTCATTACGCAATAGGTTTTCAGAAAAAACCTGTCGTAGCCCTCCGTCATTTCAGATAAGTAGTAGTTAGTATTCGTGCTACGTTTGTTGGCCTGCGTCAAGGCGTAGTGTGCGGTAGCTAACTGGTGCTTATCTGCATAAGCATATGATATGATTGGATTAGGCTAGTCGTGCGACTTTGTTGGCCTGCGTCAAGGGTCGTGCGGGTGAGTTTAATTCAATCAGGAAATGACGGGTTGAACTTGACTAGCGGACTATGGTTTGTTGGCCTGCGTCAAGGTCATAGGACGCTAGGGGCAAAATATTATCGGGAATTTCAAGTGTTGAGATTTGCAATGAGATTGCATACCTTCTATGAGATAGTTGGATCCCGATACCCGCTGCGAGTAAGTGTTACTCCTGGGAGAGTTTTATACATTACAATTAGCCGATCAAGTAGGTGTCTAGAAAGGTGTTAACGAGGTTACGCCTTTGGGAAAACGAGATTTACATTAATTAGGTTCGTGCGAAAGCACGGGGGACCTCCCTCAAAGTACCGACACTGGCCTGGCTGAAAGATTGGCGAACTTGTAGTGTGTAATTAATCCCGGCTAGTCTTTCCTTTTAGGGTTTGAAGGAAGATTTGATAAAAAGCAGTGGGAGCCATCCTGATTAGATAAAATAATAACCAATCTATTCTTACAAGAGCGCACGCTGAGTGTTTTCTTCTCTCTCTCTCCTGGTAGCGACTATATCACGCCTTAATCAAGATAAAAAAAAACCGGATTTTTGACCGAACCCGCTTGTTATACTGAGCTGGGGAACGTTGGTCCCGCTCCAACTTATAATTGTTATAAGACAGAGCAAGAAATTGGGGAATACCAGATTTCCCGTGCCGCCCAAACGAAGAGAGTGCATGCTGATGCATCATCTTCGGGTGTGTTCATTACAAAGAACTGTTTCTCAGTATCCTACGCATCCTTGGTATGTGATACCGGATCAGGATCCCAGATATGTAAGATGTTACATAGGACTACAAAAGGGTAGAAAAACTGAGAACGGGTGACAAGTTTCATGAGGCAGAAAACGGGGCAAATGTTGCAGCCAAGTCTGTTGGTCACTGTCACCCTGTATTACCAATACATTGATTCTGAACGAATGTTATTAGATACCGAACCTGATATACAAAATCATATCAGTCTCTTTAATAGTAAAGAAATGATAAAATTTTGTATTGTTGGATAATGTTTTGAACATTTCCTATATCAAAAGTTGATCGGTTCAGGCACGTTATCTAAAAGCGTTGATGTTCTAAATCAAACTACAGTTCTTAGTATACAGAACACACACAAGAGGAAGAGTTCAGAATTGAACCATTCCTTCTTGAGGTATTGTAGACTAGGTCAGATCAATGTGACCCGACTAGCTAGAGTTACATATAGATGCATATTTAAATCAGTTTGAATTTACATCTTGTGAAACTCACCAGTCATGTCACAAAGATAAGATGACCATAGCTCCGTTTACTGGAAACAGAGAAAGAGTTAATGAACTCTTGGGTTGATACATGTTGATGTCTGTAAGGTCCCCTGTCTACATATGCCAAGACCGGTTCTTTGTACTTCATTACGTTCTCTGATGATCTCTTTAGATTCAGACATATGTTCCTGTTGAAACATAAGTCCGAACCTTTTGAGATATTCATAGAATATAAGTTAGAAGTAGAGAACCAATACGGGTATAAGTATTATGTCCTTTGATGTGATCGAGGAGGAGAATACTTGTGCATGGAATTCCTGGACTATTCTAAAGGAGAATGAGATTCTCTCTCAGCATTACTCCTCCGTATACACCATAGCACGATGGTATATCGGGACGGAGCAATCACACCCTATATGATAAGGTGTGCTCTATGATGAGTACTACTGAGTTACCTTTTTCCTATTGGGTGTTATGCACTTGTGAAGTTGCATACCTATTGAATAGGGTTCCAATCAAATCAGCTGTCTACCGCTTCATATGTGATATGGAACGGGAAGAGCCCATATCTTAAGTTGGTTAAGATTTGGGGTTGTCCGGCCTATGTCTAAAAGCAAAATCTGGACAAGCTCGAGGCGAGGTCTGTTATGTAGAACTGGAAATGTTCCAGCTATACAAACTGCAGCAGATGATTTGATAGAGCCAAAGGATTCAGTAGATTCCAACGAACCTCAGCCTCTCCGCCGATCTAGTAGGGTTCCTCACCCACCTGAGAGATACTTCGGTTTCTCTATGACAGTGGGAGCGAGGATTGCATCATGAGATGATGACCCAACTAGTTTCGAGCTGGCCATCAGGAGTGTGACTCTGTAAGAATGGCTGGATGTTTATCGATCTGAGATGGAATCCTTATACACCAACAAAGTATGGACTTTGGTTTCTATATCTGAAGGGTTAAATCCCCATCAGGAGCAAGTATATCTTGAGAAGCTTACTTGGTGTAAATGGAAAAGTTGCGACTTTCAAAGCTAGACTTGTTAAAGGTTTTCGTCATTGACCAGGCCTGGACAATGATGAAACCTTTTCAAGTGGCTATGCTTAAGTCCATCCAGATCCTACTTGCCACGGCTACATACCATGACTACGATATCTGGTGGTTGGGTATCATGACTGCTTTTCTAAATGATGATTTAGAAGAGTGTGTCTATAAGTACACAGCCAGAGGGCCTCGTAGACAGTGGGAGCAGCGGAAACGTGTGCAAGATGCTTTATAGGATAAAGCAGGCATCGCGGAGTTGGAACATCTGTTTTGATGAGTTAGTTAAAGAGTTTGACATCATCAAAATGGTAGATGAACCTTGTATAAACAAAAAGGTAGTAGGGAGTATGGTGGTGATCCTCGTAGAGTACGTGGATGACATACTCTTGATAAGAAAGGAGTTTCTTATGCTACGCTCGATCAATCTCCGCTTGTCACTATGATTCTCCATATAGGATAAGGATGATACCTCCTAAATCCTGAGTTTTGGATCTATGAGATAGATTTAATTGGATGTTAGGATTCTCACTAGTTGTAGTGAGATGGTATCAATCAATCCTGGGAGAATCACTGGAAGAGTTCCAGGGTGATAAAGACGACTGAATGTCAGTCGCAGGCATTGTCTTTACCCTCAGTAAAGGGACGGTATGTTGGAAGAGTTCCAAGCTAGATACCGTGACATACTAGACGATAAAGGCAGGATACATCGCTACTTGAGATGCTACCAAAGAGGCTGTTTGGATGTATATTAGTTCATGAGATGAACTTAGTTCCTTCCATTGTGTGACAATGGAGTTGTGGCTTATGCCAAGGAACGCTGGTCCCATCAGTGATCCAGACATATTCTAAGGCAGTATCACTTGATCATGAAGATGGTTGATCTCCAGGGTGATCGAGGTTAGGAGAGTAGACTCAGAGGACAACACGGCGGATCCACTCACGAAGGCGTGTTCCCAGAGAGAGACTTTTATGGGATGGTTCAGTATGAGATACTACAACCACTGCTACAGATGGCCCTAGAGCAAGTGGGAGATTGTTAGTTATATGTATGCCCTAGAGGCCATTACTGTACATTGGATGTATATTGTAGTGGATGCTGGGACATATATAGGGAGGACTTTCTTGCTCGACATGATAGTATGCTATCTGGTTGCCCTTTACCTTAACGTGTACACTGATTGTCTCTCTATTACATGTTGGTAAAGCCCTTAGGATGTGTACTTGACTACCTGGACTATGATGCGGATCATACTAGTGGGGACATGGTAGTCCATAAGTACATCCTTCAAAGTCCCTAGTCGTGGGTGTATCGAGATGGGGCATCGATATACCAGAGTAGACTAGCGTGTACCTTCTCGACCCATACAGATGGGTGATGGATGATCCCATATCCATCGGTGTTTGACATCAGATATGATATACGGGTGCTCAGTGGAGACTGGGTACACTGGACGGACTCGCCGAGAACTCCCAGATGGTATTATACCTCACGTTAGATGGCAGTTCTCTGGTGACACTGGTACAGAGTAGTCTGTTGACCCGAGATCGTCATAGAGTTTTGTGTGGTTCCCACTGTGCTTTGATTTCCATCTTACCACGTCCAAGAGGGCGTGCAAAACGGTGGTTTTTGGGTACAGTCCCGAGTCACATGGAGGCAATGAGCGATAGGAGGGGATTCGTCTCTCCCGGTATAGGGGGTAGATGTTGCGCTGTGTTCGATTGGCTATAACAGGAAATCCCTGGCCAGGGTTGCTGAGATTTACTGGTAAGTGTTACCAGTAGTTTCTCAAATTGTTATAGACCTCATATCGACACGACTTATCGAGCTATTGGGGTCTGACGTTTACCACCCCTAGGCAAGATATGCGACATATCAGACGATCAGACCGGACTGTACGGTAGTGTTACTGGTTGGATTCACAGGAGTGTGAGTGGGTTTGCTCGTCGATCTTCTGATCGCTCAATACCCGGGTGGCCGTTACGTTTAGCAGACCGCTTGCGGCTTGTGGATGCTTGATATGATCATCATCTGCTGCCGGCGTATTGACGAGTCTTTAGAGTCCTACACAGAGGTTTCCTGGCTTAAGCAAAACGAAATAGGAGCGCGTATGAGATATGTGTGGGACCGAGAATGATACCAGTATGTGATACTGTATTTGATTCTCGCGATTTGTGACATTGATCGGTTATATGCGATATAGCCGGGTTATCGGATCAAGTGTTGATTCGATCAGATGTTACTGTTGATATTAGTCGGTTATATGCGATATGACCGGATCATTAAATCAAGTGTTGATTTAATGATTTAATGATTTAATGCATAATTATATATTTGATATATTACTTTGCATTAACTAGTATCGGTTCACTTAAGATGGATTTTCTCACTCGGATGTGCGCATTGTATATGCGATATATTTTTGTGCACTTGTTTGTATCATGTTTGATGATACATGTTTACTTGGTTAAGTGTAAAGAATCAAACCATGGTTAAACTTATGATTAGGATTTGATTTCCTTTTCTCATTTATTTATCTATTTATTCATTTTGGAAAATAAATGGAAAAGAGAAAAAAGAATGGTGGCTTTTTTTGTTGTTTAGTGGAAGCTTCATGCAACCTTGACCCTAACCATTCATTTAACCTAAGTTAATTCTCTACACTTCACCATGGTTACTTTTATGATAAGAATGATTATTCTTTTCTTTTCTAATTAATCTTATCATATCATTTCTTCTTCTTCTTCCTTCAACTCAAGAAGAAAACCTTCACTTCATCAATGGTGGATTGATGAAATGAGTGAGAAATCCAAAACTAAAGTCTACCCACTTCCTATTTCTTCATCCTCTACCTCTTGCCAAGTAGTAGAGTGTGTTTCCTTCACAAGTTTTCAAGACTTGGTGAAGGTGGAGCTTGATCTAGCGATGCCTCGACGTAGATCATCTTCGGCATGGACATCGACGACCTAGCTCGCCTATTCTCCGATGAAGCCGACGCTAGAGCCCGGATTTGATTTGGACAGCGGAGAGGACCTCATCTCGGAGCCGTGGAGGTGGACAAACGGATCTACAAAGGTTGTATTTCCGTATCTTATAGTTTAGTTGTAAACTAGTTTGTATTTTCGCCTAAAATCTAGTCGACGATCCGTAGTCGGGTCTCTCGGCACCTATAATTTTTGAAATTGGCATGATCGATGCCTTGTGTGACCTCATCAGGGTGCCTAGGAACCTTTCATTAAGATAGGGCTCATGACAACCGAAAAGCTAGTATTAGTTGGAAACTCTAATTTTCAAAGTCTTTCTTTTACAATTCTTATCTTTACATGTAACTTTCACCATCTCTCTTTTATTATAGGATTTTGTAGGTGTAATCCGCTGAAAACCCTCAGGAGACAACACTCCTCCTACTAGGGACACCTAGAGGTTTAACGGCATGTTGCACGTGCTCAGTGCAATCGTGTTGCCTACGAAAGTGTACCTACTTAGTTCTTCTTTTTCTCCTTCTCTTGAATAAACTAGTTTGCTCGGGACGATCAAACATAAGTTTGGGGGTATTTGTTCAGTTGATAAAACTGCACATTTAATATGACATTTTTCCTACTATTTCAATATAATAAAAGGGGTTTATTATAATATATGATACATATGAGGGTTTATCTGTTAAAATACTATTTTCATATGTTTATATATTATAATTAACATTTGGTAGGACAAAGTAAGCATATAATATCCATGTAACATTTTGCCCATTTAAATATGCTTACTTTATTAAATACCTTTAACCAATTCTTAATGGTTAAGTTAAGATCTCAATAAAACAAACTCTACTAATATTATTTGTTGAGATATTGTGCAGAATTTGCACGGCTGAAATCAAGGAAATCAAAGTTGGCAAAACAAACCTGCCTTATTAAGAAAGTAAACTAAAGAAATCAATTCTGGCAGTGACGTAGAAAAGATTTTTCAGTTTCCAGAGATTCAAAAGATCACCACGTGTCACCAGAAGAAGCCATAAGAAATTTAAGGCCAAGATCCCACCATAAGATCGCGGATCCGCGGTCAAACCCATCCAACGGCCGCGGTTCCGCCGCACTTTAAGGGAGTTGGGATTCTGGATTTTTTTTTGGTTAGAATCGTAACAACTAGTTTCTAAATTAGGAAGTTAGGGTTCTGGCTCTGGGACTATAAATAAGGACCGAGAGCCTCTTGGAAAAATCATCAAGCTGAAGAGATCACGAAGTCCATGACAGGCTCACGCATCCAGGTTGATCATCAACGGTTCGTCTACCTCCTTAAAAGAGATCGAGCAGCAAACTAGCATTTTGTAATCATTTTCTGTAACAACTCCAATTTTGTATACCAAAAATTTGTTTTAAATCTAGTGTATACTTGGAGTATTAATGTTGCTGGAAACAATTTAAGTATCTAATTCCTTACAATAATTACAAGAAGGAGCTTGTAGCTCATTGGTAATACCTTGCACTGCCAAACCAAGCCACCGGAGTTCAAATCCCATGCCCCACATTATTTTTGTATTTATTTTGTTTTATTTTTTTTTGGAAGTCAACGGTAAAAAGGCCATAACTCCCAAAATATGTACTGGACAACAAAAAGTAAAAATACAAAGTTGTCCCTCAGGAAAACCCCCGGCCATTGGACCTTTGACTCGGCCCGACTCGTCGCCGCCGGCCGGCGACTCGGCCGACTCGGTCCGGCGCCGCCGGCCGGACTTGGCCGGACGGCCGAGTCACCAACTGAGAAAAGTTGGCTCTTGACTTGGTCAACCCTCTTGCACACTTATTATACCTGGATCGGTTTTGATTTGGCCAATAAATCCCTTTTACTCCCAGGTTTAATGATTTTTAATGAATTTTTAATGTTTTTTTATATATTTTTTAAATATTTTTTAATCCAAACCCTAACCCTAGCCTAGCCCTATATAAAGACCCCTATCCTCTACCTTTTCCCCTCACAACTCTAAGTCCACTCTCTCAAATTCTTGAGAACTCGGTACGAAAAGCGAGAAGCGAAGCGCTGCCGAAATCGACGACGGATTCCGGCGACCGGATCAGGACCTTCGCGACGTTTTCAACGAATCGACAACCACCACGACCTCTAGCTTCCTTAGCTTGTCCAAATCGTAAGTCCCACCTTCTTCAATCTCTCTTTTCGGTAATGTAAAAATACGACTTTTTGGAACCCGACGGAAATCGGATAAACCGATTTCCGATTCGGTTTTTTTCTAAATTTCCACTTGTCACCTAATACATATTATCTACCCATATGCTTGTTGACTATTAATCACCCATAAACCAATTTAATCAAACTTTTTCACATGAAATGATAACTTCTTTGCAAAACCGTATTCTTTTCATAAAAATACCATGAAGTTCATTTTTCTTAGTTTAATTAATTCCCTCACTCCTAAATAGGTTTATCTTGATCACTAAACTTGTAGAACCCACTTTGAATGAAATTTCACACATAAAATGATAACGTTTCCGAATACCGTATTCTTGCGCTATAATACCTTTAAGTTTAACATAGCATGTTTTACCTTTAAACTTCACCAAAACTTAATATAAGTCACGGGGTAATGACCTACCCCTACACACACTCAATATAACCCTAATTGATAAATGTCAAAATACAGAATACGGAATTACAGGACTTTTTCACTAAAATACCATAATCTTTATAACTTTTATTTGAAGCTTTAAGTTGTAAACTTTTTAGATAAAATATTTTAATAAAATGAAAACATGATTGGTCATGGACATCGATCGTTTATATAAACTGTCTTGTGGTGTCTAGGCTAGGCAAGTGAGCTTGGGTAACTTTAAAATGCCCGTTTCACGATTCGTGAGCGGATCCCTCCCTCCTCACTTGTACTTACCTGGCCGCACAATTGACGGTGAAGAGGCGATTTGAGGCTTCTAATGACTCATCGTTTAGACCTTAGAAATCGGCTAGTTGGTTTAGGAAACCCTAATAACTAAAAATACGGAAAACTATACTTTTTGCAAATAAATACCCTATATTAATAAAACCGTTTTCCCAAATGAAAAGTATTTATAAACCTAAGCAAAGTGCCGCTACAACCCACTTTTGGGGAACCTGTTAGGGAAAGTACGGTTCATCGTGCACCCGCAGGCTAGTAGTGCGAGATTCAGACCTCCGCAAGGAGCATTCGGTCTCGAAAGGTTTAAAATACGATATTTAAGGAAAATGAGATTTTTAAAGATAAAATACTCATTTAAAAATTATTCATGTGTTAATATATATATAATTATCATTTTAACACCTATTTTATCCTAATATAAAGTTTCCACATTTTTCTAAAAATTACAAGATTAAAAGTTACACTAAAATACCATGAACTTCAGATAAAACAAATAATACTTTTATTAGGATATATTCATTAGAATAACACAAATAAAATTCACATTCATTATAACAATTAAAGACGAATATTAAATACTTGAGGTGTATTTTGAAAACTATACAAAAGTATTTTTACATAAAACCCCCTCAAGTTTCACAAATTACAATAAGGCCCCTAGCTAATATTGAACTTCAAATTCTTTTCTTTTAGTCTGACTCGGGTTAGAGTCTGACTATTCTTGACTCGAGTATGATTCAAGTCAATCTATATGCTTTTATATTCCAATACAATTTGAATACATGAATCCATGAACCCAGTTAACAATATATTCCTTTTTGACTGAATCAAACCATGGATATTCATCCATTATCCTGATATTCCATTTACCTGATTATACAGTTGCAACATGTCTACTGATATCATGGTTTTGGTCAGTCAACCAACTTACATATTCCAATACTACAATACTGTTAAAACATTACGGGGTTTAAGGGGTAGATTGGTACGGAAGATGTTAAAGGTGGCACGAGGTGGTCAGATTAAGACACCTAACCTGAATCCTGTTGCTGTTGTACCGTGGCATAACGGTTCCTTGTACTTTCCATTTGCCCTGATCTCTAGCATATAGAGATCCCCCTCGTATACACTGGCATCCTTCTGTACCAAGCTACAAACAACAGCGTTACACAATGTTCCATAATATTCAACATTATAATACTTTGGAAAATACTGTTACTCTATCATTCTCATTCTTCTTATTCTTTTGGGACTTACCGAGCGACCTGTTCGCTGACGACATTCTATCTCTTTCTTCTTTGAATGTCGTCAGGTGCGTTGGACCAAGTTGAGATCGAGCCCACCGGTGAAGATTTGGAGCAATTCCAGGCAGACCCAGAGCTCTAGATAATTGTACCTTGTTCTTCCAGTTTATTTTATTTCCTGTTATGCCACTGTTTAGGCATTGTTTTTTCATTCCAGTTGTATTTTCCTTTTTCTGCATTGTAAAAAGAATGTTATTAATAAAGGTTGCTGTTATTTCCATATTATTCGTCTCTTGTGATTTACTTTATATTGCTTAGTTACGCTTAGCGTATATACTTCTGAGTATATACGTAGCGGGCCTCGTCACGTCCACTTCGCCGTACACTGGGAAGCGGGGCGTGACATGTTTTGTTGGTGGCCCATGCAGGTCAGAGCTGTATGAATCCCTGTCATGCAGTTCTGGTCTGCGTGAACAACCTAAGCAATATAACACAAGAACCAGCAACTAAAACATTCTTTACAATTTATGTTCTTTGAAACTTGCAAATCTCTATTCCTTGAATCTTATCATTTCATGTATTTGATTCTGTCCTAATCCAAATTTTTCTTCAGGATTATGGATTCCCCGAACAACACCCGCACCAACATCAACAACACCCCACCAGCACTACCTCTCACACCAGCTGTTCCCGCACCACCCACTGAGCAGACGATGTTATTTGATGCAATCCGTAGTCTTCTCGAGGGACAGCAACAACTTCTGAGCCATCCTAATAACGATGCACCGGGAGTAAAGCAATTCCGGGCTTTGCACCCAAAGCAGTTCTCTGGTAAAGGAAGCCCTCTCGAAGCAGAAGAATGGGCACAAAGCATCGAAGACGATCTGGCAGCAGCTCAAGTGCCAGATAACGCTTGGGTCCGTGTAGCGAAGCTACAGCTCACGGATAATGCTCGAAATTGGTGGAAGGCGGAAGAAACCCGTCTAGCGCAGCCGATTGAATGGAAGACATTTCGCGAGAAGTTTGACGCGAAATATTTCCTAGTGACTGCCAGGTTCGCTATGGAGCAGCAGTTTATTCATCTACAGCAAGGATCAATGTGGGAGAAATCGGTAGATGAATACGATGCTGAGTTCACTATGTTGAGCCGGTAAGATATGTCACAATAGTTCAATTTTTGAAATTTCACATATTACACAGCTAACACAATTTTTAAACAGATTCGCGGCACACCTGATACCGACGGACGAGATCAGAGCCCGTCATTTTCAGCAAGGTTTGGACACAGAGATCAAGGCTGCCCTAGCCACAGGAAAGTTTTTGACTCATGAGGAAGCCCTAGAAGCTGCCCGCAGTTATGAGGCAGTCATAAAAGAGAGGGGCAGACCTCAGTCTGTAGGAGTCAAACGCCCTGCCAACCAGATGGCAGGTGGAGCCACGTCCAGACCATTTTTCGTGCCGAGGCGACCCGGAGTACCAACTCATCGTCCTAGCCCAGCCTTTTGCACTTACTGCAAGAGAACTGGACATATGATGAAGGACTGCCGTCGAGCCAACCGCCTCTGCTTAATTTGCGGTTCAGCCACTCATGATATTGGATCTTGTCCCCAAAGGCAGAACACAGTTGCTGCACCCAGGCCAGCAAATACTTATCAGCAGCGACCAGCTCTTCCGGCACCTGCTCCCAGACTTGCACTGCCTGCACCACCTAGGGGACCACAAGATGCACCACCTCCTCGACAGTTCCATCAAGCTCAAAGGAACGTTCAGAGGAATGCTCCTCAGGCCAGGAGGAATGTGCCGAAGCGCCAGGCTTTCATGATGTTTGTGGAAGAAGTTGAGGCCACTGGCCAAGTCATTACTGGTAAATTTCCTTCTCAAACTTATCTTTTAGTTTGGTTACCTACACACTTTCCCTATACCTGAACCTATCACATATACCTTAGGTACAATCCTAGTAGCTTCACTACCTGCACTTGCACTGTTTGATACTGGGGCATCCCACTGCTTTATGTCGCAACGGTTTGTCCGAACCCATGCGATTCCAGTCTCACCGCTTGTATCCAGCTAGAACGTCAGTTCTGGAAATGGTGTTCTAAAGGCAACTATGGGATACAGCATGTGTCCAGTCATCGTCTGCAGTCGAGAGTTTTACGCCGACTTCAAAGTACTGGACATACCAAACTTCGATGTGGTTCTAGGAATGGACTGGCTTGGAACCTTTTATGCTACCATCGACTGTCGTCAAAGGAGGGTAGTATTTGAGATTCCAGATCATCCGGTCTTCTATTTCAAGAGTGGAGATCGTACATTGGAGCCAAGTACTTACAAAGCGAAGCCAAAGGAAGCAGTAGTTGCAGCAGCTCATGCAGAGGAAGAATCAAGACCGGAGGTAGTTCGAGAGTTCGACGACGTATTCCCTGACGATATATCAGGTTTGCCTCCCGATCGAGCTCTTGAATTCTGTATTGACTTAGTACCTGGAGCACAACCAGTGATCAAAGCACCGTATAGACTAAGTCCAGAAGGTTTGAAAGAAGTTCGAACACAGTTGGACGAATTACTGGAGAAAGGATGGATTCGTCCCAGCACTTCAAGTTGGGGAGCACCTGTACTATTGGTGAAGAAGAAGGAAGGTTCATACAGAATGTGCATCGACTATAGGGCCTTGAACGAAGTTACTATAAAGAACAAGTATCCTCTCCCGCGCATCGACGATTTGTTCGATCAGCTAAGTGGATCTTGTGTCTTCTCTAAACTAGATCTTCGTTCAGGTTATCATCAAGTGAAGGTCAAGGAGGCTGATATTCACAAAACAGCTTTCAGAACTCGCTATGGACATTACGAATTTCTAGTAATGCCATTTAGAGTGACCAATGCACCAGCAATCTTCATGAACCTTATGAACCAAGTTTTCCGGGAGTATTTAGACAGGTTCGTTGTCATCTTCATCGACGACATCCTGGTATATTCTAAGAATCGGAAGGAGCATGCGGAGCACTTACGAATTGTACTGGAAACACTTCGACAACATAAGCTTTATGCCAAATACAGCAAGTGCGAGTTTTGGCTAAAACATGTTGGTTTTCTTGGACACATCGTATCAGGAGAAGGGATTTCTGTAGATCCAGCAAAGGTTTCAGCAGTCAGCGAATGGCCTACACCAAAATCAGTGAAGGATATTCGGAGTTTCTTGGGCTTAGCTGGATATTACAGAAGATTCATTGAAGGCTTTTCGAAGATAGCAACACCCCTGACCAAGCTTACAAGAAAAGATGAAGAATTTGTGTGGTCAGAAGCATGCGAGCAAGCTTTCGTAGAACTCAAGTCAAGACTGACATCTGCACCTATTCTCGTCATACCGGATCAATCTGGAGGATTCGAAGTGCATTGTGATGCATCCGGTAAGGGACTAGGATGTGTTCTACATCAGCACGGTAAGGTTGTGGCTTATGCTTCAAGACAACTGAAGACTCATGAGCGCAATTATCCGACGCATGATCTAGAGTTGGCAGCCGTTATTTTTGCTCTCAAGATTTGGCACCACTACTTACTTGGTGAACGAGTGAACATCTACACAGATCATAAAAGTCTGAAGTACGTGTTTACTCAGAAGGAGTTGAATATGCGGCAGAGAAGATGGTTAGAACTTATGGCGGACTTTGACATCAACTTGCAATATCATCCAGGAAAGGTGAACGTAGTACCTGATGCTCTTAGTCGCCAACCATTAGCAATGAATCTCACCGCACAGTGGAAGCTTCAGCAGGACCTACATCAGATGGAGATTGAACTAGTCATGCCAGGTGATGTTTCAAATTTGATGAATCTACAAGTTCAATCAACTATTGTCAATCAGATCAAAGCAGCTCAAGCCAGCGATGCTAAGTTGCAAAAGATCAGAGAACAAGTGGAGAATGGACTCAGAACAGATTTCATCATCCATGAAGACGGATCTTTGAGATACGGCAGCAGATTGTGTGTACCAAAAGGTCCTGTTCGGGAAGAGTTAATGAAAGAAGCTCACAGCTCTCCCTATTCAGTACATCCTTGAGGTACCAAAATGTACAAAGATCTACGTCAGAATTATTGGTGGCATGGAATGAAGCGCGAAGTAGCCAGGAGTGTCGCAAAATGCTTGGTGTGTCAGCAAGTAAAGGCTGAACATCACAGGACAGCTGGACTACTTCAACCGTTACCAATCCCAGAATGGAAGTGGCAGCACATCACGATGGACTTTGTAACTGCTCTTCCTCGCAGCACAAAGGGTAACAATGTGATTTGGGTCATTGTGGATCGACTCACAAAGTCAGCTCACTTCATCCCATTTCGAGTTGGCCAATCAACTGAGACTTTAGCGAAGAAGTACATGGAGGTAATAATCTAACTTAAGATTTAAACTCTTCATAAAGTACTATCTCTAATGCCCATGAACTCATACAGGAAATTGTGAGACTTCATGGAGTACCGGTCTGCATTGTCTCCGATCGTGACACCAGGTTCCGATCGCAATTTTGGCAAAGTCTGCAAGCTAGCTTGGGAACAAGTCTGAATTTCAACACGGCTTATCATCCACAAACAGATGGTCAGTCGGAACGAACAATTCAGATCTTGGAGGATATGCTCAGAGCATGTATGCTCGACTTCAAAGGATCGTGGGAAGATCACCTACACCATGTGGAGTTTGCGTACAACAACAGCTACCAAGCAAGCATAGGAATGTCATCTTTTGCAGCATTATATGGAAGGAAGTGTCGATCGCCATTAAGTTGGGACGACATCGGAGATAGAGAACTCCTTGGACCAGAGATGATAGTAGAAACCGTTGATGTGGTTCGTACTATCAGGGAAAGAATGCGCATAGCCCAAGATAGACAGAAACACTGGGCTGATGCGAAGAGACGACACTTGGAGTTCCAGCCAGGAGAGCATGTATTCCTGAAAATCTCTCCGAACCGCGGAGTGATCAGATTTGGAAGACGGGGAAAGTTGAGTCCGAGATACATTGGACCGTTCGATATACTCGAACGAGTCGGTGAAGTGGCATATCGTTTAGCGCTTCCACCCTCATTGGAAGGAGTGCATAACGTGTTCCACATATCCCAACTCAGAAGGTATGTGAGTGACCCTAGCCATGTACTTGATCATTCCGAACTCACGATACAGCCCGATTTATCTTGTGAGCAACAACCTGTGGAGATCCTGGACAGGAAAGTGAAGACACTTCGGAACAAAGAAGTTAATTTGGTCCGGGTAATGTGGAGGAAAGACACTCCAGGAGAATCCACGTGGGAAAGGGAGGATGAGATGCGCAAGATATCCACACCTTTTTGTAAACTAGTCCTTAAATAAAAGTTGTAAATTTCGAGGACGAAATTTTTGTAAGGAGGATAGATTGTAACAACTCCAATTTTGTATACCAAAAATTTGCTTTAAATATAGTGTATACTTGGAGTATTAATATTGCTGGAAACAATTTAAGTATCTAATTCCTTACAATAATTACAAGAAGGAGCTTGTAGCTCATTGGTAATACCTTGCACTGCTAAACTAAGCCATCGGAGTTCAAATCCCATGCCCCACATTATTTTTGTATTTATTTTGTTTTATTTTTTTGGAAGTCAACGGTAAAAAGGCCATAACTCCCAAAATATGTACTGGACAACAAAAAGTAAAAATACCAAGTTGTTCCTCAGGAAAACCCCCGGCCATTGGACCCTTGACTCGGCCCGACTCGGCGCCGCCGGCCGGCGACTCGGCCGACTCGGCGCCGCCGGCCGGACTTGGCCGGACGGCCGAGTCACCAACTGAGAAAAGTTAGCTCTTGACTTGGTCAACCCTCTTGCACACTTATTATACCTGGATCGGTTTTGATTTGGCCAATAAATCCCTTTTACTCCTAGGTTTAATGATTTTTAATGAATTTTTAATGTTTTTTATATATTTTTTAAATATTTTTTAATCCAAACCCTAACCCTAGCCTAGCCCTATATAAAGACCCCTATCCTCTACCTTTTTCCCTCACAACTCTAAGTCCACTCTCTCAAATTCTTGAGAACTCGGTACGAAGAGCGAGAAGCGAAGCGCTGCCGAAATCGACGACTGATTCCGGCGACCGGATCAGGACCTTCGCGACGTTTTCAACGAATCGACAACCACCACGACCTCTAGCTTCCTTAGCTTGTCCAAATCGTAAGTCCCACCTTCTTCAATCTCTCTTTTCGGTAATGTAAAAATACGACTTTTTGGAACCCGACGGAAATCGGATAAACCGATTTCCGATTCGGTTTTTCTCTAAATTTCCACTTGTCACCTAATACATATTATCTACCCATATGCTTGTTGACTATTAATCACCCATAAACCAATTTAATCAAACTTTTTCACATGAAATGATAACTTCTTTGCAAAACCGTATTCTTTTCATAAAAATACCATGAAGTTCATTTTTCTTAGTTTAATTAATTCCCTCACTCCTAAATAGGTTTATCTTGATCACTAAACTTGTAGAACCTACTTTGAATGAAATTTCACACATAAAATGATAACGTTTCCGAATACCGTATTCTTGCGCTATAATACCTTTAAGTTTAACATAGCATGTTTTACCTTTAAACTTCACCAAAACTTAATATAAGTCACGGGGTAATGACCTACCCCTACACACACTCAATATAACCCTAATTGATAAATGTCAAAATACAGAATACGGAATTACAGGACTTTTTCACTAAAATACCATAATCTTTATAACTTTTATTTGAAGCTTTAAGTTGTAAACTTTTTAGATAAAATATTTTAATAAAATGAAAACATGATTGGTCATGGACATCGATCGTTTATATAAACTGTCTTGTGGTGTCTAGGCTAGGCAAGTGAGCTTGGGTAACTTTAAAATGCCCGTTTCACGATTCGTGAGCGGATCCCTCCCTCCTCACTTGTACTTATCTGGCCGCAATTGACGGTGAAGAGGCGATTTGAGGCTTCTAATGACTCATCGTTTAGACCTTAGAAATCGGCTAGTTGGTTTAGGAAACCCTAATAACTAAAAATACGGAAAACTATACTTTTTGCAAATAAATACCCTATATTAATAAAACCGTTTTCCCAAATGAAAAGTATTTATAAACCTAAGCAAAGTGCCGCTACAACCCACTTTTGGGGAACCTGTTAGGGAAAGTACGGTTCATCGTGCACCCGCAGGCTAGTAGTGCGAGATTCAGACCTCCGCAAGGAGCATTCGGTCTCGAAAGGTTTAAAAAACGATATTTAAGGAAAATGAGATTTTTAAAGATAAAATACTCATTTAAAAATTATTCATGTGTTAATATATATATAATTATCATTTTAACACCTATTTTATCCTAATATAAAGTTTCCACATTTTTCTAAAAATTACAAGATTAAAAGTTACACTAAAATACCATGAACTTCAGATAAAACAAATAATACTTTTATTAGGATATATTCACTAGAATAACACAAATAAAATTCACATTCATTATAACAATTAAAGACGAATATTAAATACTTGAGGTGTATTTTGAAAACTATACAAAAGTATTTTTACATAAAACCCCCTCAAGTTTCACAAATTACAATAAGGCCCCTAGCTAATATTGAACTTCAAATTCTTTTCTTTTAGTTTGACTCGGGTTAAAGTCTGACTATTCTTGACTCGAATATGATTCAAGTCAATCTATATGCTTTTATATTCCAATACAATTTGAATACATGAATCCATGAACCCAGTTAACAATATATTCCTTTTTGACTGAATCAAACCATGGATATTCATCCATTATCCTGATATTCCATTTACCTGATTATACAGTTGCAACATGTCTACTGATATCATGGTTTTGGTCAGTCAACCAACTTACATATTCCAATACTACAATACTGTTAAAACATTACGGGGTTTAAGGGGTAGATTGGTACGGAAGATATTAAAGGTGGCACGAGGTGGTCAGATTAAGACACCTAACCTGAATCCTGTTGCTGTTGTACCGTGGCATAACGGTTCCTTATACTTTCCATTTGCCCTGATCTTTAGCATATAGAGATCCCCCTCGTATACACTGGCATCCTTCTGTACCAAGCTACAAACAACAGCGTTACACAATGTTCCATAATATTCAACATTATAATACTTTAGAAAATACTGTTACTTTATCATTCTCATTCTTCTTATTCTTTTGGGACTTACCGAGCGACCTGTTCGCTGACGACATTCTATCTCTTTCTTCTTTGAATGTCGTCAGGTGCGTTGGACCAAGTTGAGATCGAGCCCACCGGTGAAGATTTGGAGCAATTCCAGGCAGACCCAGAGCTCTAGATAATTGTACCTTGTTCTTCCAGTTTATTTTATTTCCTGTTATGCCACTGTTTAGGCATTGTTTTTTCATTCCAGTTGTATTTTCCTTTTTCTGCATTGTAAAAAGAATGTTATTAATAAAGATTGCTGTTATTTCCATATTATTCGTCTCTTGTGATTTACTTTATATTGCTTAGTTACGCTTAGCGTATATACTTCTGAATATATACGTAGCGGGCCTCGTCACGTCCACTTCGCCGTACACTGGGAAGCGGGGCGTGACATTTTCTAAGGGAACAAAGTGTAAATGAATTTTTTTGATTAATAAAGGTAGTTGTTTTCTTATTTTATCTCTTTGTAGTTTTAATATGATTTTCCTTTCCATCTCTTCTTCTCCCAATATGCGCGAGTAATTCTTCGCTTGTTAGGGTTCATGGGATTATGGTAGGTTAATGGATGATGAAGATCCTTAAACTCTTTTTAAGTCGTATAAAGTTTATAAACTTTATCAAAAGAATAGTTAACATCCTAATTGGGCGCGCTATCAATTTATTGATAATCGCGACCACGATTAGAGATTAGATTAGCTATTGTTTTGGTAAAGGCTAGATATGAACGGAGTTCCATGTCGAGATAGGGGTTAAGAGTGGGAACCCTTTTTTCCCTCCAGAAACCCTAATCTATATGCATCACTGTCGTTCTAGTTTTAAATCTATTAAAGGATAAAAAGAGAAATCTTTAATTAATCATCCATAACTACTAAATCCCAATGAACCCTATAAGCCCCCTTTTAATATTAAACTTACTTCCGTAGTTAATCTAGATCTATATTTTGCATCTGTGTTTAACGTAGATCTAGATCCTACAACCATTCTTCACCATTCTTTATTCTTCCTCCTCTCTTTCTTAACACGCCTAAAGTAAGAATAAAATATTCAACGTTTCCCAGAGGGCGACCCGTACTCATCTCGGTTTAGCTACACGCAACACCGTTATTGATTGCGGTTATTCTACAAACTTCTTTAAAACAGATCAATCAGGTGTATCGCCGGTTTCGGTGCTATATGTCAATGACAAATGGGATACGCATATTTACTTACGTTGATGACATGTGATGTTATGTGCTGTTGTGATATGTGATATTGGATCGTCGTGATTTGAATAGCCGGGGGTTTTATGTGAGATGAGGGTTTTTATTTTCATTCATGTAAAATTTATTGTATGTAATATTCTTTTATTGGGCACTTCCGGGTTGAGGATGATGTCACCATTGTATATTATTTACTTTTCCGCATTAGGATAGACCTAAGGAGGGGAGCACAAGTAACCGGGTTCCAGGGTCCAGTGGGAGGCCATCTTGAGGAGTCGAGACCGGGTCTCCTAACCCTAGAATTGGTAGGGTTACTTGCCTCTCTTGTAGGGGTCTAGGGATGTGGGTTTGGCTATTCATCGCGACTGTGGAATCCGTGTTTTATACAGGCTCAAAATAAAACACGGACCTCCTACTATATCCAATATTTCATATGTTATCTTCAACAGCTGCTGATATTCTGTGATGTGATCATTTTATATGCGTGAGAAGAATGCTTTATTATTGTATATATGATATATAATAAACGTTGCTTATGTTTTGCACCCGCACTAGTCCCGCCCCGGTATGCCGTTAGTTAAGTAACCTAACGGTGCATAACGGGACACTATGGCGAATGCGGATGTCATAAGCGAACATTGTATTTTCGTTTCTTCTGTGATGCTTAGGAATCATAAATGATGGGAATTCATTAATGAAATTAATGAAAGAAAAAGAAACCTAAAAGAAGTTGTAGAATCAAATTTATAAAAGGGTAGCTCTAGTTTTTTGCTTTGCATAGCGGTATTCCTTGTAGAATATCCAGCACCTTATTCGATAAGGAAAGAGCCGAGATCTCTTCACCGGGAGTGACCTCTTTAGCGAAACTAGCAGATGGTAAAACTCACTCGGTTTTGTTTTTGATTGCTTTTGTAGTTCTTGCTTTGCATAGAGGTATTTGTGAAATATCCTGCACCTTATTCGATAAGGAAAGAGCCGAGATCACTTCACCGGGAGTGACCTCTTTAGCGAAACTAGTAAAAGCCTAAAAAACACTCCATTTTCAAAATCACTTGTTTCTACAACGATATCGAGTTCATTACGGAAAAGGTTTTCATAAAAACCTGTCGTAGCCCTCCGTCATTTCAGATAAGTCCTACTTAGTATTCGTGCTATGTTTGTTAACCTCCGTCAAGGCGTAGTATGCGGCAGCTGACTATTATTTATCTGGATTGCTTTAGGGTAGTCGTACGACCTTGTTGACCTTCGTCAAGGGTCGTGCGGGTGGGTTTAATTCAATCAGAAAATGACAGGTTGAACTTGACCAGTAGCCTATGGTTTGTTGACCTTCGTCAAGGTCATAGGATGCTAGGGGCAGAATATTATCGGGAATTTCAAGTGTTGAAATTTGCAATGAGATTGCATACTTTCTATGAGATAGTTGGATCCCGATACCCACTGTGAGTAAGAGTTACTCCTGGGAGAGTTTTACACATGACAATTAACCGATCAAGTAGGTGTCTAGAAAGATGTTAACGGGGTTATGCCTCTGGGAAAACGAGGTTTATTTTAATTAGGTCCGTGCGAAAGCACGAGAAACCCCCCTCAAAGTACCAACACTGGCCTGGCTGAAAGATTGGCGAACTTGTAAAGGTGTAATTAATCCCGGCTAGTCTTACCTTTTTGGGTTTGAAGGAAGATTTGATAAAAAAACAGTGGGAGCCATCCTGATTAGATAAGATAATAACCAATATAATCTTGCAAGAGCATACGCTAAAGTGTTTTCTTCTCTCTCTCTCCAGGTAGCGACCATGTCAGGCCTTAATCAAGATAATAATATGGATGTATTGACTAACCCGCTTATTATACTGAGCATGGGAACATTGGTTCCGTTCTTTCTTATAATCGCTATAAGACTGAGCTGGAAATAAGGGAATATCCAGATTCTTACGCCGCCCAAATGAAGAACAAGCATACTGATGCATTTTCTTCGGGTGTGTTAGTTATCGAGAACTGTTTCTCAGTTCACTCTACGTCCTGGGTATTAGATACCGGATCGGGATCCCACATATGTAATATATTACATGGGCTGAGGAAAGGTAGGGAACTGGGAGAGGGTGATCATTCCGTAAGAGTAGGGAATTGTGCAAATGTTGCAGCCAAAGCAGTTGGCGAATATCACCTTGTGTTACCAAATGGTAATACATTGATTCTGAACGAATGCTATTACATTCCAATCCTGATATGCAATCTTATATCAGTTTCTTTATTAGGTAAAGAAGGATATAATTTTGTAGTACATGATAATGTTATGAATATCTTCCTGAATCAAAAGTTGATTGGACCAGGCTCGTTAAGTAATGGCATATACGTTCTAGATCAAACCACAATTCTTAATGTACAGAACACACACAAGAGGAAGAGTTCAGAAATGAACGAATCCTTCTTGTGGCATTGTAGAATAGGTCATATCAATGCGACACGACAAGCTAAGTTACATAAGGATGGATATTTGAATCCGTTCGAATTTTCATCTTATGACACTTGCCAGTCATGTCTCAAAGGCAAGATGACCAAAACTCCGTTTAGTGGACACGGAGAAAGAGTTACTGAACTCTTGGGACTAATACATAGTGATGTATGTGGTCCCATGTCTACACATGCCAGGAATGGTTCTTCGTACTTCATTACATTCACTGATGATCTCTCAAGATACGGACATGTGTTCCTGTTGAAACACAAGTCTGAAGCTTTTGAGAAATTCAAAGAATATAAGCACGAAGTCGAGAACCAAACGGGTAAAAGTATTAAGATCCTTCGATCTGATCGAGAAGGAGAATACTTGAGCAGTGAGTTCCTGGACTATCTAAAAGAGAATGAGATTCTCTCTCAGCTTACTCCTCTGTATACATCACAACGGTGTATCGGAGCGGAGGAATCGCACCCTATTAGATATGGTGCGCTCTATGATGAGCGCTGCTGAGCTGCCTATTTCCTTTTGGGGGTATGCGCTTGAGACAACCATATACATATTGAATAGAGTTCCAACCAAATCAGTGCCTACTACTCCATATGAGTTATGGGAGGGGAAGAGACCGTGTCTTAATTTTGTTAAGATATGGGGTTGCCTGGCCTATGTTAAAAAGCAAAATAGGGACAAGCTCGAGGCAAGCTCTGTTCTGTTTAAGTTTGTAGGATATCCCAAGCATTCGCGAGGACATATCTTCTACCACCCTGAGAAACAAAAAGTGTTTGTTGCTCAGCATGCCACCTTTTTAGAAAAGGAATTTCTTATAAAGGAAATTAGTGGCAAGGAGGTAGAACTGGAAGAAGTTCCAGCAATACAAACTACGACAGATGATTTGGTAGAACCGGAGGATTCGATAGTAGCCAACGAACCTCAGCCTCTCCGCCGATCTAATAGGGTTTCTCATCCACCTGAGAGATATTACGGTTTTGTCATTGATGGTATGAGCGAGGATTGCATCATGGAAGATGATGACCCAACTAGCTTCGAGCAGGCCATCACGAGTGGGGACTCTGTGAAATGGCTGGATGCAATGCGATCTGAGATGGAATCCATGTACACCAACAAAGTATGGACTTTGGAAGTTGCTCCTGAAGGGGTAAAATCCATTAGGAGCAAATGGATCTTTAAGAAGAAAGTTGGTGTAGATGGAAAAGTTGAGACTTTCAAAGCTAGACTTGTTGCAAAGGGTTTTCGTCAACGACCAGGTGTGGATTATAATGAAACCTTTTCTCCTGTGGCTATGCTTAAGTCCATCCGGATCTTACTTGCCATTACTGCATACCATGACTACGAAATCTGGCAAATGGATGTTAAGATCGCCTTTCTAAATGGTGATTTAGAGGAGTGCATGTACATGACTCTGCCAGAGGGCTTCGTAGACAGTGGGAGTAGCGGAAAGGTGTGCAAGCTGCTTAAATCTATTTAAGGGTTAAAACAGGCATCGCGGAGTTGGAACATTTGTTTTGATGTTGTAGTCAAAGAGTTTGACTTCATCAAGAACGTAGATGAACCTTGTATTTACAAGAAGGTGGCAGAGAGTAAGGTTGTCTTCCTCGTATTGTACGTGGATGACATACTCTTGATAGGAAATGATGTTCCTATGCTGTACTCAGTCAAGCTCTTTTTATCACAAAGATTCTCAATGAAAGATCTAGACGATGCCTCCTGCATTTTGGGGATTAAGATCTATAGAGATAGATCTAAAAGGGTACTGGGATTATCCAATCCAGGTACATTGACACCATACTAAAGAGGTTTAGTATGGAAGAATCCAAGCGTGGGAATTTACCCACGATCTCTAGACTCACTCTCTCCAAAGAGATGTCTCCTAAGACTGATTTGGAGAGAGCCCGCATGCAAGAGATACCCTATGCTTCGGCAGTAGGCTCTATCATGTACGTGATGCTATATACCAGACCCGATGTGGCATACTCACTAAGTGTAGTGAGTAAGTATCAAGCAGATCTTGGAGAGAGTCACTGGATAGCTGTGAAGAACATTCTCAAGTATTTGAGAAGGACTAAAGAGATGTTCTTGGTGTATGGTAACGGAGAACTCCAGGTGGAGTCCTTTACCGATTTGAGCTTCCAAAGTGATAAGGACGACTATAAGTCGCACTCGGGATTTGTCTTTACCCTGAATGGAGGGGTGGTTTGTTGGAAGAGTTCCAAATAGGAAACCGTGGCAGACTCGGCGATGGAGGCTGAATACATCGCTGCCAATGATGCTGCCAAATAGCCTGTCTGGATGAAGAAGTTCATCACTTAACTTGGTGTGGTTCCGTCCATTGAGCATCCAATACCTTTGTATTATGATAACAATGGAGCTGTGGTTTTGGCCAAGGAACCCAGGTCCCATCAGAGATCCAGGCATATTCTGAGGCGGTATCACTTGATCCGGGAGATAGTTGATCGCCGGGAGATTGAGGTCAGGAGAGTTGACACGAAGGAAAACACTGTGGATCCACTCACGAAGGCCATACCCCAGATACAATTTGAGAGACTCTTCGGGATGTTGGGTATGAGATACTACAACAGCTGGCCTTAGTGCAAGTGGGAGATTTTTAGTTATGTATATGCCCTAGAGGCCATTATTGTACATATGATGTATATTGTAGTGGTTGCTTGGATATATATATATATATATATATATATATATATATATATATATATATATATATATATATATATATAGGACTTTCTTGCTCGACATGATAGTATGCTATCTGGTTTCACTTTGTCTTAACATATTGACTTGTATTGGGTTACTGTCTTGCTTTCACATGTTGATAAATTCCTTAGGATATGTACTTGACTACTAGGACTATGATGCATATCATACTAGTGGGGCTAGGGTAGTCCATAAGTACATCCTATAATTGTTCCTAGTCGAGAGTGTATCGAGACATGGCATCGATACTCCAGAGTAGACAAGCGTATACGCATCTTGACCCATATGATGGGCGATGGATGATCCCACATCCATTGGTGTTTGACATCAAATATGGTGTACGGGTGTTCAGTGGAGACTGGGTACACTGAACGGACTCGCCGAGAACTCCTAGATGGTATTATGACTATCGTCAGATAGCAGTTCTCTGGTGACACTGGTACAGGTTAGTCTGTAGACCAGAGATCGTCATAGAGTCTTGTGTGATTCCCACTGTGCTTTGATTTCCACCTTACTACGTTCATGAGAACGTGCAAAATGGTGGCTTTTGGGTACAGTCCTGAATCACATGGAGGCAATGAGCGATAGGTGGGGTTTTGTCTCTTCCGGTATTGGGGGTTGATGTTGCGTTGTGTTCGATTGGCTATAACTGGAAGTCCCTGGCCAGGTCTGATATGGAGATCTACTGGTAAGTGTTATCAGTAGTTTCTCGACCCATTATGAGCATCACACCGACATGACTTATCAGTTACTGGGGTCTGACGTTTACCACCCCTAGACTGGATATGCGACATATCAGATGAAGAGACCAGACTGTACGGTAGTGTTACTGATTGGAATCACAGGAGTGTGTGCATGCTTGCTTATTGATCTTCTGATCGCTCAATACTCGGATGGCTGTTACGTTTAGATGACCTCTTGTATCTTGTGGGTGTTTGATGTGATCATCACCTACTGCCGGTGTATTGAGGAGTCTTTAGAGTCCTACGTAGAGGTTTCCTGGCTCAGGCGAAGCGGAGTAGGAGCACATATGTGATATGTACGGGACCGAGATTAATACGATATGAGATACCGTATTCTATTCTCGCGATATGTGATATCGGCCGGGTATATGTGATATAGCCGGGTTATCGGATCAAGTGTTGATTCGATAAAATGATACATATTATATTGGTCGGTTATATGTAATATAGCCAGATTATTAAATCAAGTATTGATTTAATAATATAATGTATAATTATATATGTGATATATTACATTAAATTAACTAATATAAGCTCACTTAAATGATTCTTTTTTCTCACTTAGGATGCATTGATATATATGTGATATATGTTAAATGTATTCTTTTCTTTTGTTACAAAACTATATATATGTGATATGTATAATTGTAACATGCTAGGTTATAAATGCAACTAGGGTTTATGAGAATTAAACCATGCTAGGGTTAAGATTATGGTTTATATTTATCATTAAGTAATTCAAATATTGTGGATTTTGTCATGGTTGATATTTGGTGAAAGCTTGTAGTAGCTTGTAGGCTTCTTTGATTTTGTTCACTCTTTTTGTCTAGATTAAGATATTTTTTGACCTAATCTTTAACCCTAGCTAATGGTTAAGTCTCTACAAGGGTTAAGCATGACATGCTTAACCCTTGGTTGCATTTCTAACCTCAACAATAATTCATTTTCATCACTTCATCTTCTTCTTCCTCCACAAAAGCTTGCTAGCCTTTTCATTTGTGATGAAATAAAGTGAGAAAAAGAAAACTAAAGAGAGCAAAATTCCTACATCATCATCCTCTTCTATACTAGCCATATAGATCAGTGTGTTAGCTTCACTAGTTTTTAATTAGTGAAGAGAAAGCTTGGGTTTGTGACTCCTCAAGGTACATCATCTTGGATTGTGAACACTTCAAGCAAGTATGGATCATTCACCTTATAGAGCCTCTATAGAGTCCGGGAGCTTGATGATCACAGCGAAGGGACTACAAGTCAAAGCTTATGAAGCGAAGGAACGGACTGCAAAGGTTGTAATCCCTATCACTTAGAAGTAAAGTTGTTTGCTTTAAGTTTTCTGCATGATTCTCTAGTATCGATTCTAGGTCAGGGTTAGATAGAACGACAAATTTTTAAAATTGGCATGGACGATACCACCCGAAATCTTGCTGCCGTGCTATACAACCCAATAGAATCTAAACAAAATCTGTAGTAAACTGTGCGTGAAGTTGGGCTTCCAGTTCTGAAACTGGAATTTCAGCAATTAATCGCTGATTTAAAATGTGATAAATTCTTAACCTCAATGCTTATTGATATGAAACTAATTTTGCTGCTTAGATAATCAAGTATACTTCATATGCCTTTTATATTATTTTGTCTGATTCTGTATGTGTGAATTATTATGCATTTTGCAAGTTACATGACACTGGCTTCCCTTAATTTAGTGAATGCTTATTTAATGCTTTTCTACCATATCTCGTGATTGTTTTACACCCACTATTTAGCGACTGTTGCATTGAAACCCCAACTATTGTTTTGCATTGTCAATTGATAAGTGTTAGTTACTGGGTTGTGAAAAATACGATGGCGAACCATGATTGAAAGTGATACTGATAAGGGAAAGTGTGATTGAAAGTGAAAGTGATACACACTTTTTCACAACCTCTCTAATATCTGAACACATACTATAACTTAGAGAAATAGGGAAATCGTGGAATCGAACTTGTATTCAGCAAGGTTTACTGCTTTAGAGGATGATTATTCGATATTATCGATATATACTAATTAGGTAGTTATACCTATCAGCACGGCTGACAGGATTATGTTCTGGGCATAGTTTTGACCGTAGTCTCGGGTATGCATGAGACCCTTGCTAAATATGAGAACACATTCCACCGTTCGATTTCAAATGACATAAAAACTGTTAGATTAGTGACATGCATATTACTTTAGACTAGTGCTATAGTTCGCACGTGTTACTGCTTTCTGTTAATGACATATACATTCGGATGTTACCGTTTTATAGTTCTAGTTCATATTTATTGTCCTTGCGATATTGAGATATATTATTATATTTTTATATTGTGTCGCTCTGACGACCTGAGTATGCATGCTTAGAGCAAGAAGTGGACCTGCCCTTTTCGACGTGACTACGGAGATTTAGACCAATGACGCCAACTTATCATTTCTCTTGCTTTCAAACAAGGACCATTTGTTATTATTGGTTAGTTATCTCTTTAGCTTGTATCCGTGCACTCTGTTTCGCTAAAAAGTGATAGATTTAGTGATTGTGATTTCTATTACTTGTGTTGTATTTACTGCTTACCATGTACAGTTAGAAACCAAAGTGTAACTACGGCAGGGTCTTTTCTTGGCCGTAGGAGCATGGCTGGCCTAGTCACCCATCGTATTCCGTATTTTGGGAAGCGGGGTGTGACATGTTTTTGTTGGTATCAGAGCGCATCAG
Source organism: Agapanthus africanus (assembly GCA_030015575.1). NCBI lineage: Eukaryota > Viridiplantae > Streptophyta > Magnoliopsida > Asparagales > Amaryllidaceae > Agapanthus > Agapanthus africanus. Next base: position 63,480,861 of record JASDDO010000022.1, read on the forward strand.
GTTTATAATGAGATTACAGTTCAGTTTAGGGATCCCTTGATTCATATACTATTATATTGACTTTCACTTTCACATGATCCTTGTCGCCTAATCGTTCGATACCATATGCTTCTTGCTTTTTTTTTTCTGTCATATGATTCCCTTTTCTGTTTATCTTTCAGCGATATATCCTCCTCAGACAACCACTAATCGGATACCGGTTCCTTAGATCGCACCGACAAGATCCTTAGTGCGCTAACGACCATTGTTGAATCACAAGAGAAGAAGACCGATCTCCTGGCTGAGAGATTGAAGGCGGTGCAGAAGTCTGCGATCACCGCACTAAGAAGGTCTACCGCTGTTCTTGCTGCCCCTGAGGGTGATTTCATACCAGCTATACATGCTAGGGCTGGTACCGTTTCAGATTTCAGAAGATTGCATCCGGTCGTATTCACAAGTGTAGCAGCACCGCTCGAAGCTGAACAATGGCTTCTCAACGTAGAGAATCTTCTGACGGCTGCTCGAATCCTAGATGAAGATAAAGTGAACGTAGTAAAGATTCAGTTAGAAGATGAGTCCCTGATCAGTTATAATTATTGCACATTTTTACGGTCATTTTTCCTATTTTTATTAGTTACGAAATGGTGTTATTTGTAATTTAAGAACATACGTGTGTTTATGTGCAAAAAGATTTTTTCATATGTTTCTTAACTTATAATTAATATAATTGGGGGAATATATGCATATCATATTTAAATAAAATATCCATGTGAGTTTTAACCATTATTATTAAGATGTACATATCTTATCATATCCATTAAGTAATTTAATTTTGGTTGGAATATTATCTCAATTAAAATAAATGCTACTAATGATTTGATTTGAGATATCATGCATACATTAAAATAACAAATCAGTTCAGGGCTACAAACATAAGTAAGAGATCAAATCAAATCAAGTCAACAATCAATCTGCCAAATTTAGAAGCAAATTGAAAATTCTCGCAACTGCAGAGAGAAATAAATATTCTCAAAATTATATTCATCAGAAAAATCTCCTAATATCACGACAAGAAAGCACAAAAATTCTGGAGACGAGATCACATCATATGGCGACAGAACCGCGGTTCAATAGTGGCCGTTCGATGTGCAATTTCAGGGGCATGATCGTATTTTCACATACCTCGAGATGACGTCTAGGGTTTCAAGTTCCAGAGCCTATATAAAGGACCGAGCAACAGTTTAGGGAATCGATCTATCTATCGAGCAATTTAGGGTCGTTCTTTAAGTTTTTTTTCAGCAATCAAATTTTGTAATGCAAAAGTATAAAAGGTAGTTTTTTTTATAATTTTGTCTCATTATTTTCTGCATTTATTTTCCGTACTTTTATTTTTTTTGTTTTTCTTATGGGTTCCTTATTCTTCTACCTTCCTTCTTTTATTTCGTTTTTCCCAATGAGCGAGTAAATTCTCGCTTGTTAGGTTTTGCAGAAAAGGATAATATAATGGATGAAAAAAATCCCTTATTTTCTTCTAATGATTTAATTTTTATAAAATTTAACAAAGTGTGTCTTAACCCTCTTACTCGGGCGTGCTACCAATTCATGATAGTTGCGACATCAATTTGAGATTCGTTAATATTTGCTTTGTTGAGAGCTTGAGATCAATAGAGATCAATGGAAAGACAATGGTCGGTAGAGAGAATCCATAATCCCTCCAAGTATCCTAATCCACATTCATCGTTATTTCTCTTGTATTAAATAATTAAAAGATAAAAAGAATTATTTTTAAAACTCCATCCATTAACTACTCAATCCGAAAATCCTACAAACCCTTCTCTAATAAAATTTTCAAATCTCTTTAGTATAAAACGATAAAAATCCAACATTTTTTCTATTAACTCGTCTAAAATAAGAAAAATAGTTCGCCATTTCCCTGTGGACGACCCATACTCACTATCGGCTAGCTATTGCGATACTGTTATTGATTGCGGTATTTAGGAAACACAAAGACTCAACTTTTTGACAACAATCAAATGGCGCCGTTACCGGAAAGACGGTAGTATTATTTTCTTGTTATTCGAGTTGATTTCTTAAAAAACCCAGAAAAAATAAAAATAAAAATAGATATAAAAACAACATTTTGTGTTTTTAACGATTCTTGTGCGGGTTTTGCAAGAAGTCTGGAGCACTTAGTGCGAACCAATAGAGATTCAAAGACTTTCAAATAGGAGCAGAAAGGCATTGAAGTTCAGTACCTAAGTTTGAAAAGCAGATCGCACCATACGGCGGCGGAACCGCGGGCGATTAGGGCATTTGGCGGCCGAACCGCAGCCGAATTGGGGATTCAGGATTCCAAATTTTTCTGGTATTATTTTCTCTTCTTCCTCTCTTCTTTGAAACTTCAATAAACTGATTTTACTTGCAGAATTCTTTGCAAATAGTGCCGCTAAAAAATTTTTTTTGCGTGTTTTAGATTTTGGATTATTTTGCATATTTAAAACGAACATTAAGGGGTAAGAAACCCAAATTCAGATTAAATGGGGATTTCATCACCCTTCCTAGACCCCACAAATCAAAAACAAGCATACGCATCACCCTACGTTAATACAAAAATATCTAGATCAAGCCTCTGAGGACAATCACGCTCAGTTAGGACAAAGGAGGGTCGTGAATAATCTATTGTTTATCCGCATTTTCTTGTGGTGTCTAAGGCAAGTGTGACTAAGGAATGTGGTTTACTTAATTAGGCCCACTATTTCGGTGATTCGTATAGCGGATACCTCACACTTACCTAGCACTTACCTGGCTGCAAAATTAATAAGGAGATGATAGAGGATTTATCCTACGTCTTGTCCTTTGAAAGTTTAGGAGCGGTATAGTGATTTGACCTAGGTGACTCTTATCTCTAGGAACTGCTTGTGCATTTTGTGTGTCACTCCCCGTTTTCCGGTGTACGGAGAGAGGACGCGGCGAGGTCCGCTGCGTGTTTACTCCGAAGTAAACACGCTAAGCGTATCTAAGTAATATAAAATGTACACAAGAGATGAGAATATAAATGAACATCAACTTTATTTATTAAACATTTTTTTACAGGTACAACTGGAAATGTAAATACAAGGATGAAAAGCAATGCCAAAACAATGGCATAACTGAAATGAAAAGTATGTACAAGTAAAGTCAATGCTCGGGGTCTTCTGTGAACTGCTCCAATTGCTCCTGGCTGGTCTCGAACTCTTCATAGTCGGGTCCTCCTGATAACATTCCAAAGAGAAAGAGAAAAATGAATGTCGTCAGCGAATAATCGCTCGGTAAGTCCCAAAGAAAGAAGGAGAAGAATATACATAGAATAAAATAGGTGAAGTCGATATATTATATTTGTTATATTAACGTAGTTGTTGTAGCTTGGTACAGAATATGCCAGTGTATACGAGAGGAGTCCAACTTATACCATGTACTTTGGTAACCTGTAGTACAAGACTCCGTCGAAAATATCACGGAACAACGGCATGGATGTAATTACGTCTTTTAGTGACCACCTCGTGCCACCTTTAATCTGTTCTGTACCATTCTACCCCTTTATAAACCCCGTAATATCTTATTGTATTGATTGTATTGATTGTACTGATTGTATTGTATTGTCTTGTAGTAAATGGAAGACTTGCCGAAACCATGATATCAGTAAACGGAATGGATATAAATGGATAGTCATGTAATCAGAGTATATTCATGGTTCGATTCAGTCGAGTCCTGTTGATATAGATGGAATTCTGGTATAAATGTATTCATGTTATATTCAAGTCAGATTGATTTTAGATTTGACCATGACTCGAACTGAGTCAAACTTTTAAACAGAATTGAAGTCCTGATTGTTTTGGAATTATCGATAACTGCTGCACATGGATGGCATGATTTGTGTCTTTTTCCAAGACAATTACCGTATGATAACACCATTTTAAGGTTGTCTACCTTAGATAGGCAAACACCCATATTCTTCGGCTCCCTGAGGCTCAAGAGAACTGGTCCCGCTTAAACCTATATTTACTAGGATCCTTATTGTAATTTAGTATAACTTGAGGGGGTTTTATGCAAAAATAGTTTTGATATAATTTCAAAATACACCTCAAGTATTTTATTATCGTCTTTAGGGTTTTCATAGATGTAGTTTTTATAAGAAATGAAACTTTTCTAGAGAATAGAACCTAGTTTTCATTGTATATGGTATTTTAGTGTAATTTTGGAACGGTATTGAATTGTAAAGCTAGTTTCATGACATTTGTGATTTCTTTGATTTAGAAAACATGGAATATATATTTAATATATTTAAAGTACATATTTTGATATTATTTACATATCTAATATTTATAAAAATAGAATTTATTTATTAAATAGAAATCACATTTTTCTTACAAATTACATTAAAAATTCCATCGAGATCGAATACTCCTTACAGAGGTCTGCATCTCGCTCTATTAGTCCTGAGAATGTGCGATAACCCGCACCATCCCGATCGGGGTTCCCTAAGATGGGTTATAGAGGCGTAATTGCAAGAAATTTAATTAACACACTTTTTAAAGAAAACGGTTTTGAATGTTCAAGCTATTTATTCGTAATCTCGTATTTCCCCATAAACTAGAGTCCCAAAATTCAACATGCTATGTCAAGAATGTGTGTTGTGATGAGGTAGATCATTACCTCGTGAGTTATCTAAAGGTAATACGGTTAAATTGAACAATTATAAGTTGTCTGTTACATGATGGTATTTTACTGTAAAAGTGACATAGAAATTGCAACATGAATTATTTTGAGATAAAACTTGTTCTAATATATTTATTTATGTATGTTGATCATTATGAGGGAATACGATATTTTATTATTTATGAAAAATGGAGTTTTTAAAGAAAAACGAATCGGAAGTCGGAATAACTCCGCTTCCGACGAGTTTTCGAAATAGATTATTTTAGAAGAGAGATGGAGGAGGGGAATAGGGACTTACTGACTATTAAGAAAGAAGGGAGAAAGAAGAAGCTTTCGGAACCGTCGGGTTGTCGTTTCGTCGCCGGAATCTTTCCGAAACGTCGTCGGAACTTCGCCTCATGCTAACTTCACTTGTACAACTTAGGACTTGGAATTTTTAGAGAGTTTTTGTTATGAAATTCTGAATGTGAAGAGGTGAAATATGGTGTGATATTTATAGGGAAAATTAGGGTTTAGGGTAATGAAGGATAGAATTAAAATTTGCATTAAAAATTTGGTTTAATGCCCATTTTTAATTCTCTGTTTATTTTTAATAAAAACAAACAGTACATGGGTTAAGGGGGAGGCCAAGGGGTGTGGAGTTAAAATTTTGGGAGCATCCCCTACGGGGGGCCCGGCGGTGCCGGCCGTAGGCGCCATCTCGCCGGCCAAAAACAGTTGAGGGATGGTGGGATCTTCATCACGTGTTGGTGTCGTTTGGTATAACTCAGTGCACGCGTTTGTTTAATCTGTGACTTTTCATTTTACGTGTTGTGCACGTACAAACTGTTGGGCTTCTATAAGATTAAAAGAAAAATCAATTAAAAATATATGTGGCTAGGGGGATTCGAACACAGGGGCTATGTCATGCAAGGCTTTACCAATGAACTACAAGTGCTTTCTTTTTGTTTAAAAGTAAATCAAATTTATAACTTGTGCTCAGGCTTAGGTGTTCCTTTCTGTGTTTTTGAAAAAAATTCTATACAGAAAGTTCAGGGTTGTTGCATTGTGATTGGTTGAGTCTATTCATGCGTCCGTCATTCTTGTCAAAGCAAATCATTCTTTAAATCTTTCTCATCACTCTCTCACACACTGCCATGTGCACTAAACCCGCTTAGTGCATGATCGGTTCGACACGGGATTCTAGCGCCCGTTTAGTCCGTGTTTTTGTTGTCGACTCCGAGGTCGATACTTCTTCACCTTCTTTTTCTCCTTCACCTACCACATATCCTAAGATGGACGGACCTCCACCAGGTTTTAACAACACCACGTTGCCACCACCTTTAGGTGCGCAAATTCAAAATCTGCCACGCATCGCTCTCCAAGACCGATGCTACCCCACACGCAGACCCCTTCCTACATGTCTGTCTCTTTCACCAGCTAATAGGGATAACTTCGAAATTAAACCCCACTTCATCAACTTGTTGCCCAAATTTCACGGGCTTGAATCTGAGGATGCCTACGTTTTTATAACCAAATTTCAAATCGTATGTGCAATGATGAGCACCACCCAACTTTCGGCGGATGCTATGCGATTACGTATTCTCCCTTTTACCATGTGTGATCTCGTAGAGAAGTGGTTTTATAGAACCTCCTCACATTCCATCACTAATTGGGATGAATTTGTTAAACCTTTCCTTAAAATTTTTTATTCTAATCATAAGACTGCCCACATTAGGAGCGAGATCAACCGGTTTTCCCAACTTCCCAACAAACCCTTTTGAAAATGCTTTGAAAGGTTCAAAAATCTTCTTGTCCAATGCCCTCATCACGGATTCGAAAAATGACAACTTTGCCAAATTATGTATGAGGGCGTTAATCCAGCAACAGAACAAATGCTAGAAACCATTTGTTAATGTCATTTCATGTCAAAATCCGACGAGGAGGCGTGGCAATTTCTTGAAGATCTCACCGAACAAACACTACAGTGGGAGAGTACAAGACCAACAATGTCATCTTCGTCTTCATCCAGGGCGGTTATCCATCAGCTCGATACTTCCATCGCAATGAAAAAATGGTTGTGATGCAAAAGAAACTCGAAGGTATTGAGAGCAAATTCTCTTCAGTCTCTCTAAACCAAGTTTCTCTCCCCAAAACAGTGTGTGGTTGCTGTTTTGACTCGTTACATTTAACTGAAGAATGTCTTTTTAATCCCCTGTCTCAAGGTAAACATAAAAACGATCCTTATTCATCCACGTATAACCAGAGATGGAGGAATTATCCTAATTTTTCTTGGAACCAAAACCAAACTCAAAACTAAAATCAAAATCAGTTCCAAAGTCAAAACAACTACCAAAGGCTTCCTCCACAGCAATAATAACCACCACAACAAATTCAGCAGGCATTTCAGCCGCAACCATTCCAAAATCCAGCCAACAACTTTGTCTCTTATAACCATTCTTTCTAATCACAAAATAATGTTCCTTCTGCCGGTACCGATAAAGTCTCTGCACTCGAAAGAAACTTAGAAGCTTTTATTAAACAATTCGCACAAACGTCGGCTGGTTTAAATTTTTCTATCCAATCGTTAGTACAACACACTGCTTCCCCAGGTGAAAGCATCAAATCTATCGAAGAACAAATTGCACAGTTAAATGCAGCGATGAGTGAAAGAGAGAAAGGGAGACTTCCATCTCAACCTCTACCAAATCCCGGCCACCTACAAAACGATAACACTATTCTTAACCAACAAAATCATAATGTCAGTACCGTAACTACGTTAAAATCGGGAAGAATGCTGAACAACCATGTTGGAGAACAAGTTGATGATTTCGATGACACCCCGGCTACTACTTTTACTTCTTCTTCTAATCAATCATCTCCTTCCGTGCCCATTCTCCGTTCTCCACTGGGCTCGAAATCTCCGTCCACTTCCTTGAATGGATTACCTCCTCAGGCTACCCCAACTCCAGTTTTAGGATCCATTCCGTCTCCACAAACTTCTCCCCAAGTGTTGGACCCAACCCCTTTTTAATAAAGATCCTTTTCCAAACCAGTTAAAGCCCAACAAACCAAGTCCACAAATGGAGAAGGTTGTGGAAATGTTTAAGCAAGTTAACATTAATATTCCTCTCTTAGATACTATCCAACAAGTTCTATCCTATGCAAAAATTCTAAAGGACTTGTGCACTAAGAAAAGGAAAACTCAAGTACCTAAAAAAGTTTCCTTAGCGAGCAACGTGAAAGATGCTCTTACCCAAAATTTTCCCAAGAAACATAATGACCCTGGTTGTTCTACAATTTCTATAACTATTGGGGGTAAAAACATCAATCACGCTATTCTCGATCTTGGTGCTAGTGTTAACTTACTCTCTTATTCTGTTTACGAGAAATTAGGTATAGGAGAGTTGAAACCCACGCACTGTACTTTTCAGATGGCCGATTGATCTATCACCCACGCTAAGGGTGAGCTAGAGAACGTGTTGATTAAAGTCGAGGAATTTATTTTCCCTGTGGACTTTATAGTTTTAGATATTCAGCCTGTGGCAAATCCATGGAACCAAATCCCGGTGATTCTTGGTCGACCATTTCTCGCAATCTCAAATACGGTAATCAATTGTCGTAACGGTTCCATGAACCCATCCTTTGGGAAAATGACAATTGAACTTAATATTTTCAGGTTAGAAAGTCAACCCTCCAAACCTTTTGCTCATATGACAGATATATGTTCTGTCCACAAGATACCTCCCGAAATTTGTGAATTTGAGGAGTTTTTGTTCTACGACAATGATCTCGGCACCACTAGTGCGTTATTGTTTAATCCCGCCACTTCTTACACGAATAAGGAATATGAAAGGTTCACTTTTATTGATGATCTTGATTCACGGGATTCTTCTATCAATGAGTCACCCCCCGAGTTCGAATCCTTTGACTTTTCGGATGAGTTAGTTGAGCTATCCTATGCTAGCTATGAACCTTTCATGGAGTTCGAGCATCGTTCCCTTACCATACCTTCTATCATCTCTCCGCTGACACTTGATCTCAAGCCGCTTCCGTCTTATCTTAAGTATGCATATTTAGGTGAGAATGAGTCGTTGCCCGTCATCATCTCAGCTTCTCTAGCCTTAGAGCAAGAGAAATCTCTTCTGTCTGTCTTGAAATCGAATCGGCAAGCTTTCGGTTAGACAATGACGGATATCAAAGGGATTAGCCCCTTGATTGTTGAATATCATATACATATGATGGATGGGGCCAAACCAGCCCATGACCCACAAAGATGGTTGAATCCCGTCATGAAAGAGGCGGTGAAAAAGGAAATCGTCAAATGCTTAGATAATGGTATAATTAATCCAATATCTGATAGCCAATGGGTAAATCCTATTCACGTTGTCCCTAAAAAGTCTGGCAACACGGTTATAACTAATGAGGTAAATGAGTTGATTCCAACTCTCATCCAAACTGAATGGCGTGTATGTATTGATTCTAGAAAACTCAATACCGCGACGAGAAAAGATCACTTTCCTCAAACTTTTATTGAACAGATGTCGGAACACTTAGCTGGGCATGAGTTTTACCGTTTATTAGACGGTTACTCAGGCTACAACCAGATTCCCATCGCCGATAAGGATCAAGATAAGACAACTTTTACTTGTCCTTTCGGCACTTTTACATATAGATGCATGCCCTTTGGGTTATGCAATGCGTCCGCTACAATTCAGCGATGTATGATGGGGATATTCTCTAACATGGTCGAGAATTTTCTGGAGATATTCATGGACGATTACTCCATCTTTGGGGATTCCTTTGAGGAATGCTTACATCATCTTGACACTGTTCTTATCCGCTGTAAGGATAAGAATATAACTTTGAATTGGGAAAAATGTCATTTTATGGTTCAAGAAGGTATTGTCATATGGAATATCATCTCATGAAATGACATTAAGGTAGACAAAGCAAAAATAGATATCATTTCCAAACTTCCTCCTCCCAAATGCATCAAAGATATGCGATCCTTTTTTGGCCACGCCGGTTTTTATAGACGGTTCATCAAAGATTTTAGCAAGATTTCTAGACCCTTAACTCTTCTCTTGGCTAAGGATACAACTTTTCACTTCGACTTGGATTGCTTAGCTGCTTTTGAATCGCTTAAATGTTCCCTCACTACCGTCCCGTTTTATCAACTCCAGACTGGAATCACCTTTTTGAGCTTTTGTGTGATGCATCCGACTTTTCTATCGGTGCAGTCTTAGGACAACACATCGATAAAATGCCACATGTCATTTATTATGCGAGTAGAACCTTAAACGATGCCCAAATGAACTATACAACCACCGAGAAAGAAATCTTGGCAGTTTAGAAAAATTCCGGCCCTACCTAATTGGCTCACCGGTCTTAGTTTATACCGATCATTCCGCCTTATGACATTCTTTTTATCAAAGAAGGATGCTAAATCCAGGCTAATACGTTAGATCCTCTTGTTGCAAGAATTTGACCTTGTCATAATGAACAAGGGTGGATGTGAAAATGTCGTATCCGATCATCTTTCACGACTTCCTTCTTCACCAACGTTGACCTTGCCAATAAACGACTCTTTTCCGGACGAACATCTCTTGATCTTATCTTACAAACCTTGGTTCGCTGATATTGTGAATTATTTAGCAACGAGACTTCTACCCAGGGAATGGTCAAATCAAGGTAATCATAGATTTTTATCCCAGGTAAAACAATTTTACTGGAACGAATCTTATTTGTTCAAGTTTTGTCCTGATCGGATCATTCGCTGGTGTGTCCCTAATAATGAGTTCAGGAGTGTATTGTCCTTCTGCCAAGATCAAGCATGTGGCGGTCATTTTGGCCCAAGAAAAACCGCGGAAAAAGTTTTGCAATGCGGCTTTTATTGGCCAACGTTATTCAAAGACGCACATGATTATTGCAAAACTTGTTCACGGTGTCAACATATGGGTCAGATTTCATGGAAAAACGAGATACCGCTCCAACCAATCTTGGTTGTTGAGATATTTGATGTATGGGGAATTGATTTCATGGGCCCGTTTCCCAACTCTTTTGGGAACTTATATATTCTCTTAGCGGTTGATTATGTCTCTAGATAGGTTGAAGCAATACCGAGCCGTATTAATGACAACAAGGTTGTCGTTAAGTTCCTTAAATAAACTATCTTTTCTCAGTTCAGGCACCCTCACGCTATTATTAGCGACAATAGAACACATTTCTGCAATCGGTCATTCGAGGCTTTGATGCGGAAATATTCGATCAAATACAAACTTTCTATGCCCTATCACCCCCAAACGAGCGGGCAAGCCGAGATCTCCAATCGACAGATCAAGAAAATTTTGGAGAAAACGGTTTCTAAGAACCGTAAAAATCGGTCCTCTAAACTGACTGATGCTCTTTGGTTATTTCATACTGCATATAAGACTGATCTTGGCATATCACCTTATCGGCTGGTGTTTGGGATGGATTGCCACCTCCCTGTCGAGATCGAATATAGGGCGATGCGGGCAATTAAAAAGCTTAATTTCGATTTTGACCAAGCGGGCAACTATCGGAAGCTGCAATTAAATGAGCTGAGCGAGCTTCGTGATGAAGCCTACGATAATACGGTTATAGTAAAGAACCGGATAATGGTATTCCACGACAAAAACCTTTTGCAAAAAACATTCACACCGGGACAACAAGTCCTTCTTTGCGATACCTGTCTCCATCTTCATTTGGGTAAGTTGAGATCTCGTTGGTTGGACCTTTTGTGGTGCGATATGTATATCCGTACAGTGCAGTAGATGTAGAAAATCCTAAAGACAGTTCCATTTTCAAAGTAAATGGACATAAATTAAAACCGTATTTTTCCGCTGACTCATCGGAGGAGCTCCTGTTCTTGCAGGAGCCGCTTTATCATGACTAACATTCCTTCGCCTCTCCTCCATATTTCAGTTTTCCAGTCATAAACAGTGGCAACACTGTTTCAATTAAGAATGGAGGTCTGTATATTAGTAGATCCAAAAAAATAAAAAAATGTGTGCTAAGAACATGTTTGGGGGAGGCTTTCCTTTTGACTAATTATTGACCCTATCATTCTCCACCCAAGTCTACATGTTTTGAGCTTACAGGACGACATCAGTGAAGACACTGCTGCAAACATGTTTGGGGGGAGGTTTGTATTTATTCACGTATCATTTTGCATTAAAAAAACTAAAATTTTTTGAAAATAAAAGTTAAAAAGTGAAAAATATATATGAAAGAGAAGAAGAGATTTAAGAAATGCAAGAAAATTAGATGTTTTATAACGAAGCTAATAATACGTGGTCATCAGTTGTTGTCCTAAGGGTTAGAAAGATAAAGAAATCATTAATCCGCGGATAGAAATAAATTTGAAAATAGTCCATATTCTTGAGTTCAAACTTACTAATGTTGATGCCCTACTATATGTACTTGTATACATCTTGAAACTTGAGATAGCAGAGAATACATTGAAATACTCTTGCCTAAAAACCTTAGTATGAAAAAAATCAACAAAATATAAATGACACATAATATAAAATTTAAAAGAAAAATGAACACTGGTTTTGTAATTACTTATGGCAGCATAAAAAAATACAGCGAGCGTGCCTTATCACCCAGTGCCTTAGACCAACTGGTTTAGGGGTCACTGCTGAGCCTTAGGTGTTGCAAGATTAGGATATTGCTAAGTGCCTCAAGAAGTATTAACGGTCGCATGAAAAATGCGTGAGCAAATCCATCTAAAACATCACCAAATAAAAAGTACTAAGGAATATGGACAAAGGGTATGATAGTTATTACTGAATTCTCTAAGTGTAGGGATGGGTTTTACACACACATAGGGGTATATGATCAATGTTTGGAAGAGAGGTAGGCAAAAAGACTAAAGACGATATTTTCTTGAAGGAGGATGTGATTTCCGACATCTTTTCAAGACCATTAAGATAGGGCTCATGACAACTAAAAAGCCAATATAGTTTAAAACTCTTATTTTCAAGTTTCTCTTTTATATATTCCTTATCTTTGCTTGTAATTTTCGTTTTCATTTATTTTCTAAATTTTTGGATTTTATGGGTGTAATCCGCTGAAAACCCTCAAGAGAAAACACTCCTCCTACTAGGGACACCTAGAGATTTAACGGCTTGTTGCACGAGCTAAGTGCAATCGTGTTGCCTACGAAAGTGTGTTAGGTTTTTCTTTTTCTATTTTTTTTAAAAATAAAACTGTTTGGTCGGGATGATCAAAAGATAAGTTTGGAGGTATTTGATCAGTCATAATTATTGCACATTTTTACGGCCATTTCCCTTATTTTTATTAATTACTGAATGATGTTATTTGTAATTTAAGAACATATGTGGGTTTATGTGTAGAAAGATTTTGTTATATATTTCTTAATTTATAATTAATATAATCAGGGGAATATATGCATATTATATTTAAATAAAATATTCATGTGATTTTTAACCATTATTATTAAGATGTGCATATCATATCATATCATATCTATTAAGTAATTTAATTTTTATTGGAATATTATCTCAATTAAATTAAATGCTACTAATGATTTGATTTGAGATATTGTATATGTATTAAAATAACAAATCATTTTAGGTTTACAAACATAACTAAGAGATCAAATTAAATCAAGTCAACAATCAAATCTGCCAAATTTAGGACCAAATTGAAGATTCTTGCAACTGCAGATACAGAAATATTTTCAAAATTATATTCATCAGAAAAATCTCCTAAGATCACGAGAAGAATGCATAAAAATTCTGGAGACGAGATCACATCATATGGAGGCAAAAGTTTCAATAAAAGATAGTTTCTTTTTTTTTTTAATTTTGTCTCATTACTTTCCGCATTACTTTCTGCTTTTATTTTCCGCACTTTTATTTTTTTTTGTTTTTCTTAAGGGTTCCTTATTCTTCTACCTTTCTTCTTTTACATCGTTTTCCCCAATGAGCGAGTAAATTCACACTTAGGATTTATAGGAAATGGTAGTATATGTTGGATATATATGCCCTAGAGGCTTTCATTGTATAGAATGCTGGGGATATGTATATACATGACAATCTTGCTTAATATGATAGTACGCTATTTGGTTTGTCTTTATCTTAACATATGATATATTTTGCGTAGTATTCATATATATACACATGTTGATAAAGCCCATAGGGTGTTTGCCTGACTACCAGCGTTGTGATGGTAGTCATACTTGTGGGAGCTGGATAGTCAATAGGCACATCCTTAGATGTCCCTGGTCGCAGGAGTATCGAGACTGGGCATCGATACTCCGGAGTAGACTAGTGTATACATATCTAGACCCTGAGGAGGGGCGATGGATTGGTCCCATAACCATTGGTGGAGTGCACCTAAGATTGTATACAGATGCTCACTGGGTGTGAGTACACCGGACATGACTCGCCGAGAACTGACTGGATGGTATTTATACCTAACGTCAGATAGCAGTTCTCAGGTGACATGTGTGCAGATAGTCCGTTGACTTATGGTCATCATTTGTCTCGTGTGAGTTCCCACTGTGCTTTGATTACTACCCTACCATGGTTCAAAGGAGTCGTGCAAACAGGTTTTAGTTGGGCACAGTCCCGAGCCACGTGGAGGCAGTGAGTGACTGTTAGGGATTCGTCTCTCCCGGTTTAAGGAGTTGATATCGCATGGTGATCGGTTGGTCATTACCATAAGTCCCTGGTCAGGGATGATAGAGAATTACTGATAGACTGATCAGTAGATTCTCGGATGGTAATTGAGCCATGCCGACACGGCTTGTACGGTTATTAGGGGTCTGACGTTTACCACTTCCCTAGACCATACATGCGATACTCTTAAACGAACAGACCGGATTACACAGATATTGTCACGGACAGGCTCAGTAGGAGTTCAGATGGGTCTCCTCATCAGCCTTCTTATCGACATCAACCTGGGGACCGTTACGTACAGCTAGTGTCGCTTGCGGTCTGTGGTTAAACCCACTGCCAGCGTAGTAGTCGAGTCTTTAGAGTCCCACACAGAGTTTTCCCAACTCCAGGCGAAACGATATAGAGGTCGTACGGTTTTACGACAAGGGTTCGGACGAATACGTGTTTAAACGCACGTACGACATTCAGACAGTTTTTACTAGACGGCTTTGGTTTAAGCCAGATTCTAGTATCAGGTTATTGGATTTATACAGTCTAAAGTTTTTCCGTGTTTTCACGGATAGGAGGGGCTTTCTCATAATTTCCGGAAAGTTTCTAGAAGCATGGTGACTTGAGCGTTTAGGTGGCATTGTCATTAAATGATATTTTGACTCATAATGTGTGATTCATTATGTCATTAATGCATTATTAAATGCTTAATGACTCACATAGTGAATCACTCATAATACATTTATGTAGCATGATGAATAATCTCTTTTTATTCATTTATTCATTATGCTTCATATATCAAGTGAGAAACAATTTCATTTTCATTATTCTAGTTCACTTTCTCTCTCCTCAAGCTCACTCTCTCTTCAAGCTCTAATCTTACCACTCATGAGTTGAGAACAAGGATTAGAATAGACTAAACATTCTATAACCTAACTCTATATGATCTAAGTTCCTTTGATTAGCAACTAGAGAAACTTAGTTACCTCAAGTTTTGAGGTGAAGCTTGGATTAGGGTTCTTGGGTGGATCATCTATCACTTAGAGGAGGCCGAGAAGGACGAAGAGATCGTAAAGAAGAAGGACACGATTCATTAGGTATAATCTCTTTACATAGTAGCTAAGAATTTCTATGGTTGTTGTTAATTATCGTTTAGCAAAGATCTTCGGTTAGTCGATGTATGCTTACAGAACAAGATCGTTTTTCATATTTCCGCCTCCCGCAACTCGTGGGGTGTTGCACATCGACTTACAGTGGTATCAAAGCCTCACTAAACAATAATTAACTCACTTGCAAAGTCATATGAATTTCGAACGCAAAACGAACCGGAAAATACATCGTATTCACATAGTTTCTGTCGATTTTAAATTGAGGTCCAAAAATTTTTTAGGGACCTCCAGAATAACCTACAGGGAAACCTAAGAACACTGGAGAAATTTGGGTGCATGAATCGGCCAACACACCGCGGAACCGCGGCCGATCCCACCGATCCGCCGCGGATCCGCGGCCGAGTTGAGACCGATTCACCCCAAATCTCCCCAGTAACTCTTCTGTGAATATTTTGTCTTTTCTGGATTGTTTATTTTTTGCTCAGGTCTCAGGTTCACAGGAAAGTTTTGGAGCAGAGTCTAATGGGTTTGATCGATCGAAATTATACGATGTTTGCTTGTATGATTATATCTGTGAACTGTATTTTATGTTCGTAAACCTCCCCTAATTGCTAGTATGTCGGTTGGCAGGGGGTTGCACATATCTGTAATGTTTTAACTGTTTGTGATTATGAACTGTATTGGATTGTTGTGATGATTAGCCGGGGTTTTGTGATGGGTTATTGTATTAATTCATTCGATATAATTGTAATAAGTTGTAATATTATTTTGCGGGGCACATCCAGGTTGCGGTTGTTGCCACCGTTGTATTATTTCTTTTTACTGTTTTTTTCTCCTAGGATAGACCCAAGGTTGGGTGCACAAACTACCGGGTATTTCGAAGTGCTTAGTAGCCTACTCACGTTGTTGAGGGAGACCGCTTCACTTCAGGAACTTGGCGGATAGTTTTCCGTACCCATAGTGATCTGGGGTGGGGTAATGGCTATTCATCACAACTGTGTAATCCGTCTTTTGTTGCAGGCTCAAAAGAAACGCGGATTGCTTGTATATCCAATAAAGTTTATCTGTGATCTGGAATACCTATTATTGCGTCTGACGAATGTACAATATCTATATATGATAGCTATTTAGACGTCAGTTATGTTTTATACCCGCGCTAGCCCAGCCCCCGCTCTGCCGTTAGTTAAGTAACCTAACGGGTGATGAAGGGACCCCGTGGCGAATGCGGATGGCATAAGAGAACGTTGTATTTTCGTTGTTATCTGTAATGATAGGTTAAAGATGGGACGCATTATTTTTAATGCAAAGAAAAATAAAACCTAAACTGAATCGTTGGAACAATTTCAAAACCACTCGGTTTTCTTCAAAAAGAAAATTTTAAATGCGGAGCTTAAACCACTCCTTTTAATAAAGTCTATCATGGTTCCTTCGATCATATCAAGTTCACAACGTTAACGGTTTTTTGTCAAAAACCAACCGTAACCCTCCGTCGTTTCAAATAGACAACACATCGTATTCATGGTATGCTTGTTGGCCTACGTCAAGGCATAGTGGATGGTAGTAGTGTGTTTGCTTATTTATTGCAAAGATAGATGCATTAGTATAGGACAGACGTACAGCCTTGTTGGCTTACGTCAAGGGCATGTACGATGTACCTAAATTAATCAGGACAACGACGGGTAGAACTTGACTTGCGTCTTATGATTTGTTGGCCTACGTCAAGGTCATAAGAGCTTGGGGTAAAAACTCACATCGGGAGTTTCAAATATAAAGGAAACTTGCAGATTTAGCATACCTTCTGGAGTGTGGTGACTAGAGTGGCTTCCATCTAGTACATCATGCAATGATAGTTGGATCCCGATCCCACTGATGAGTAGGATTACTCTCGGGAAACTTTCTCACTTAACAATCAATGCTATAAACCAAGTAGGTTTCCAGAAAGGTGTTAGAGGGGCTACGCCTCTAGGGAGAAGAGGTTATTTAATTAAGGAACTTCGCAAAAGCGTTGGAAAACCTCCCTCGAAGTACCAACACCGGCCTGGCTGAAAGGTTAAGCAAGTATTGTGACGTGTGATTAAATCCTGACTAGTTCTTCTTTTAGGTTTTGAAGAAGGATTTGAGGGAACAGTGGGAGCCATCCTGTTTAGATAAACTAATAACCAATCTAAACTTGCAAGAAGCATATCCTGAGTGTTTTCTTTTCTCTCTCTCCAGCAGCTACCATGACAGGACTAAAACTATTACTTGAAAAAAATATACTGACCGGGTAGAACTATAAAGATTGGCTAAGGAACGTCAACATTGCATTGACTTATGACAAAGTAGCATATGTTACCACCGCTGTTCCTCCCCTTATCCCAGGACCAGATTCCTCAGTTGTGGACAAGGAAGTTCGCAAAACCTGGGATCAAGACTGTGAGCGAGCTAAGTGTATCGTGCTGGCGTTCATGAACAATGAACTCCAGAAACAGCACGAGAGTATGGATATTATATACATCTTTCTCCATTGCAAGGAATTGTATGGGGAGCACTCCCGTATCGCAAGGTACGAGAGCTCAAGGAAACTCTTCCAGATGAGGTTAGCTCCAGGATCGCCTGTAGGAGAGCACGTCCTCAAAATGATCAGCCTCATTGAGGAACTCGCAAACCTGGGATGCGTGCTAGAGAATGATTTGTATATCGACTTGATTTTGCAGTCCCTTTCCCACACCTTCTCTCAGTTCGTGCTGAGCTTCAACATGCACGAAATGGAAGCTGATCTTCCAAAGCTCCTCAACATGTTGAGGGTAGTAAAGACCTCTTTGAAAAAGGAGAAGACCCCCGTTCTGTATGTTGGCCAATCATCCTCTTCTAAATCTAAAGCTAAAGCTAAAGGGAAGAAGAAGATGAAGGCCACCAAACCGAAGGGTGGGGTCAAGAAGGTGCAGGGAATGAACAAGGCAGGAAGGGTGAAAGCGGATATAAACGAATGCTTTTATTGTCACAAACAAGGGCACTGGAAGAAGGACTGTATAGCCTTCAAAGCCAAGGACAAGAAGCAAGCCGTTGCTTCTGCTTCAGGTGTGTTCGTAATCGAAAATTGTCTTTCAGTAAACTTTACATCATGGGTACTTGATACCGGACCTGGTTCTCACATCTGTAATTCATTGCAGGATCTGAGAAATAGTAGAGTACTGGGGACATGTGATATGACTCTCCGGATGGGCAATGGAATGCATGTAGATGCTATTGCAATAGGGGAATATCACCTAGGGTTGACTAGTGGGCACATTTTGGTGTTGTACAACTGTATTTGTATTCCCAGTATGTTGTGTAATATTATATCAGTATCTTTGTTATCTAATGAAGGATATAATTTTGCGCTTGAAAGAAATTTCATGAACATTCTCCTAAATCAAGAACTGATTGGGTATGGCACAATGGAAAACGGCATATACATAATCAACCTCGAATTTTCAATATTCAAAACACACTTAAAAGAAAGGCTCCAGATTCAAATCAAGCCTTCCTATGGCATTGTAGACTTGGTCATATAAACGAAACAAGGTTGACTAAGTTACATAAAAATGGATATCTAGATCCGTTTGAATATTCATCATATGCAACTTGTCAATCATGTATCAAAGGAAAAATGACCAAATCTCCGTTCACCGGACACGGAGCAAGAGCCACAGAACTGTTGGGACTTGTACACAGTGATGTATGTGGTCCAATGTCTACACATGGGAGAAGCGGTCACTCTTACTTCATGACTTTTACTGATGACTTCTCTAGGTATGGACATGTGTTCTTAATAAAACATAAATCCGAGGCCTTTGAGAAGTTTAAAGAGTATAAAAATGAAGTAGAGAAACTAACTGGTAAAAGTATTAAGACACTTCGTTCTGATCGAGGTGGAGAATACTTAAGTACCAGTTTTCTTGAATGCTTAAAAGAGAATGGAATTCTCTCTTAGCTTACTCCGCCTTATACACCTCAGCATAATGGTGTATCAGAAAGGAGGAATCATACGCTATTAGATATGGTGCGTTCAATGATGAGTAGTGCCGAGTTGCTACTTTCCTTCTGGGGATTTTCTCTAGAATCAGTAGCATACTTAATTAATAGAGTTCCAACTAAGTCTGTGCCTACCACTCCATATGAAATGTTGAGCGGGAAGAGACCATATCTCAAGTATATCAAGATATGGGGGTGTCTGGCATATGTTAAAAAGCATAGTCCGGACAAGCTCGAGGCACGATCGGTTTTATGCAAGTTTTTAGAATACCCCAAACATTCAAGGGGATACATGGTCTACCACACTGAAGAACAAAAGGTGTTTGTCGCTCGCCATATTGTCTTCTTAGAAAGCGAATTTCATGCAAAAGAAATTAGTGGGAGCGCGGTAGAGCTGGAAGAAATTTCAGAACCTCAAACTGCTACCGAGGACTTAGTAGAACCTCAGATTTCAATAGAACATGATGAACCAATGCCACTCCGCAGATCTAGTAGGCTTTCTCATACTCCTGAGAGATACTATGGTTTTCTTCTAGATGGAGATCGAGAGGATTGCATCATCGATGATGATGAGCCTACTAGTTTTTAGCAGGCTATCACGAGTATTGACTCGGTGAAGTGGCTGGATGCTATGAGATCCGAAATGGAATCCATGTACACCAATAAAGTATGGACTTTAGAAGTTGCTCCTCCTGGGGTGAAACCAGTTGGATGCAAATGGATCTTCAAAAAGATGATTGGTGCACTTGGACAAATGGAAACCTACAAAGCTAGACTCGTTGCAAAAGGTTTTCGTCAAAGACCAGGATTGGACTATGATAAAACCTTTTCACCTGTAGCTATGCTTAAATCTATTCGGATCCTGCTTGCCATTGCTGCCTTCCATGACTATGAAATCTGGCAGATGGATGTAAAAATAGCTTTTCTAAATGGACATTTAGAAGAGAGTGTTTACATGGATCAACCAGATGGTTTCTTAGACAGTGGGAGCAGTGGAAGGGTGTGCAGGTTGCTTAAATCCATCTATGGATTAAATCAAGTATCGCGAAGTTGGAACATCTGCTTTGATGAGACAGTCAAAGAATTTGACTTTATCAAAAATGTAGATGAACCATGTATTTATAGGAAGATTGTAGAAGGAGCAGTAGTCTTCCTCGTTTTGTACATCGACGACATACTACTGATAGGGAATGATGTCCCTATGCTACAATCAGTAAAGCTCTTCTTGTCACAGAAATTCTCCATGAAAGACTTGGGTGATGCTACCTACATTTTGGGCATTAAGATCTATCGTGATAGATCTAATAGAATGTTAGGACTTTCACAGTCCAGGTATACTGACACTATACTAAAGAGATTTAGTATGGAAGATTCCAAGCGCGGTAATATGCCCGCTTGTCATGGGATCACCCTCTCAAAAGAGATGTCTCCAAAGACTGATGTAGAGAGGGCTCGCATGGGCATTATACCCTATGCTTCGGCAGTAGGATCTATAATGTATGCGATGTTATGTACAAGACCAGATGTAGCTTACGCACTTGGTGTGGTAAGCAGGTATCAATCTGACCCAGGTGAGAAACATTGGATAGCGGTAAAGAACATTCTCAAGTACCTGAGAAGGACTAAGGAGATGTTCTTAATTTACGGTAATGGGGACCTCCAGGTTGAGGCTTTTACCGACTCCGGATTCCAAAGTGACAAAGATGATTCTAAATCCATTTCGGGTTTTGTGTTTACCCTCAATGGAGGGGCGGTATGTTGGAGGAGTTCCAAACAGGATACCGTCGCAGACTCAACTATGGAGGCTGAGTATATAGCTGCTAGTGAAGCCGCAAAAGAGGCTGTCTGGATGTGGAAGTTCATCTCTGGACTTCAGGTGGTTCCGTCCATTGCCAATCCAATACCTTTGTATTGTGATAACAATGGGGCTATAGCATTAGCGAAGGAATCGAGGTCCCATCAAATCCAGGCATATCTTAAGGCGGTTTCACCTGATCAGGGAGATCGTAGATCATCGGGAGATTGAGGTACGGAGAGTGGACACAAAAGACAACACGGCAGATCCATTCACCAAGGACATCCCTCAAGTCAAGTTCGAGAGGCTGTTTGAGATGTTGGGCATGCGGTACGCCAACAACTGGATCTAGTGCAGACAGTGGGTACTCATTGCGCCAATTATAGGCCTTAGTGAAAGTGGGAGATTGTTGGATATATATGCCCTAGAGGCCTTCATTATATAGGATGCTGAGGATATGTATGTACATGACAGTCTTGCTTAATATGATAGTACGCTATTTGGTTTGTCTTTCTCTTAACATATGATATATTTTACGTAGTATTCATATATATATATATACATGTTGATAAAACCCATAGGGTGTTTGCCTGACTACCGGCGTTGTGATGACAGTCATACTTGTGGGAGCTGGATAGTCAATAGGCATATCCTTAGATGTCCCTGGTCGCAGGAGTATCGAGACTGGGCATCGATACTCCGGAGTAGACTAGTGTATACATATCTAGACCCTGAGGAGGGGCGATGGATTGGTCCCACAGCCATTGGTGGAGTGCAACTAAGATTGTATACAGATGCTCACTGGGTGTTGTAGGGTTACTAGGCACTCTAACAAGAGTTAAGAAAGCATCAAACATGCCCGTTTAAAATTTTAGCCGTGCCGAATAACCCTAAACAAGATCGTTGTTAGAAAATTAGGGTTTCATATGCAAGTAAACTACGTTTACAACTAAGTGAATACAAAATACAACCTTTATAGATCGATCCTTCACTTCTATAGCTTCTTGTTTAAGTCCCTTCGCTGCGATCGTGGTTCTCCCAGACCCTTGCATGGCTTCACGAGGCGAAAGACGTGTCCTTGCTTGAAGTCTTCGAGGCCGAAGATGATCTACGTTGAGGGGATGCCAACCCAAGCTTCTATTTCACTAACTTGAGAATTAGTGAAGCAAACACCCTAAACTAAAGTGCTAGTCTAGTAGAGGATGGAGAAATAGGAAGTGGGTTCTATTTAGAATTTTATTTCTCACAATCTTTCTCACTTTGGATCAAACCCTAGCAAGCCTTTTCTTTTTAGCAATGAAGAAGAAGATGAACAAAAGAAAAAGATGAGGATAATGATCAAGTGAGAAGTCTAACCATGGTGAGTGAGTATCATATACTAACTCTTATAGAGACATAACCATGGCTAATAGTTATGGTTGGGTTAAGAAATATTCATAGTAAAAACAAATTTAGTGGAATTAGTCAATGCATCCACAAGCTTCATGCATTTAGCTAATCCTCCACTAATTTTGTAATTACTTTGAATATTAGAATCCAACATAAATAAATAGCATGGTGTAAGTCTCATACACCCAAGTCATGTGTATCATCAACCATGATACAAAAAAGAAAACACAATTTTAACATATATCACATATATATTAAAGTTGTGTACATGTGAGAAAAAACCTAAAGTGAACAAGTGTTAGTTAATGTAAACTAGTATATCAAATATACAATTATACAATAAATTATCAAATCAACACTTGACTTAATAATCCGGTCATATCACATATAACCGACTAACATCCAATGTATCGACTTATCGAATCAACACTTGAATCGATAACTCGGCTATATCATATATAACCGACTGATACATAAAGTCGCGAGAATAGAATACGGTATCACATACACGCATTATTCTCGATCCCGCACATATCACATACATGCTCCTATTTCGTTTTGCCTGAGCCAGTAAAACCTCTATGTAGGACTTTAAATACTCGTCAATACGCCGGCAGTAGGTGATGATCACATCAAGCACCCACAAGCCATCAGCGGTACTAGCTGGACGTAACGTTTACCCGGGTATTGAGCGATCAGAAGACCAGCAAGCAAGCCCGCTCCAACTCCTGTAAAAGCCTGCCAGTAACACTTCCCGTACAGTCCGGTCTCCTCGTCTGATATGTCGCATATCAAGTCTAGGGGTGGTAAACGTCAGACCCCAGTAACCGATAAGTCGTGCCGATGTGAGGCTCATAACGGGTCGAGAAACTACTGGTAACACTTACCAGCAAATCTCTAAATCAGCCCTGGCCAGGGACTTCCCTGTTACGGCCAATCGAGCACAGCGCAACATCAACCCCCAATACCGGGAGAGACGAAACCCCTCCTATCGCTCATTGCCTCCATGTGACTCGGGACTGTACCCAAAAACCACCGTTTTGCACGCCCTCATGGACGTGGTAAGGTGGAAATCAAATCACAGTGGGAATCACATAAGGCTCTATGATGATCTCGGGTCTACAGACTAACCTGCACAAGTGTCACCAGAGAACTGCTATCTGACGTGAGGTATAATACCATCTGGGAGTTCTCGGCGAGTCCGTCCAGTGTACCCAGTCTCCACTGAGCACCCGTATACCATCTCTGATGTCAAACACCAATGGATATGGGATCATCCATCGCCCATCTCATGGGTCGAGAAGCGTATACGCTAGTCTACACTGGTATATCGATGCCCCGTCTCGATACACCTACGACTAGGGACCTTGAAGGATGTACTTATGGACTACCATGTCCCTACTAGTATGATCCACATCATATTCCAGGTAGTCAAGTACACGTCCTAAGGGCTTTACCAACATGTAACTATAAGATAATATAAAGAGACAAGTATACATGTTAAAGTAAAGAACAACCAGATAGCATAGTATTATATCGAGGAAGAAAGTACTCTCTATATATGTCCAAGCATCCAATATAATATACATCATCTGTACAATACCGGCCTCTAAGGCATACATATAACTAACAGGTGTGAGTACACCGGACAGTACTCGCCGAGAACTGACTGGATGGTATTTATACCTAACGTCAGATAGCAGTTCTTAGGTGACATGTGTGCAGATAGTCCGTTTA
The DNA here is from genome assembly GCA_030015575.1 of Agapanthus africanus. Lineage (NCBI taxonomy): Eukaryota > Viridiplantae > Streptophyta > Magnoliopsida > Asparagales > Amaryllidaceae > Agapanthus > Agapanthus africanus. Next base: position 63,505,202 of record JASDDO010000022.1, read on the forward strand.
CTTAAGGTCGTCATTTGTCTCGTGTGAGTTCCCACTGTGCTTTGATTACTACCCTACCACGGTTCAAAGGAGTCGTGCAAACAGGTTTTAGTTGGGCACAGTCCCGAGCCACGTGGAGGAAGTGAGTGACTGTTAGGGATTCGTCTCTCCCGGTATAGGGAGTTGATATCGCACGGTGATCGGTTGGTCATTACTATAAGTCCCTGGCCAGGGCTGATAGAGAATTACTGATAGACTGATCAGTAGATTCTCGGATGGTAATTGAGCCATGCCGACACGACTTGTACGGTTATTAGGGGTCTGACGTTTACCACCTCCCTAGACCATACATGTGATACTCTTAGACGAACAGACCGGACTGCACGGATATTGTTACGGACTAGCTCAGTAGGAGTTCGGATGGGTTTCCTCTTCGGCCTTCTTATCGACATCTACCTGGTAACCGTTACGTACAGCTAGTGCCGCTTGCGGTCTGTGGTTAAACCCACTGCCAGCGTAGTAGTCGAGTCTTTAGAGTCCCACACAGAGTTTTCCCAACTCCAGGCGAAACGATATAGAGGTCGTACGGTTTTACGATAAGGGTTCGTACGAATACGTGTTTAAACGCACGTACGACATTCGGACAGTTTTTACTAGACGGTTTTGGTTTAAGCCAGTATCTAGTATTAGGTTATTGGATTTATACAGTCTAAAGTTTTTCCGTGTTTTCACGGATAGGAGGGGTGTTCTCGTAATTTCCGGGAAGCTTCTAGAAGAATGGTGACTTGAGGGTTTAGGTGGCATTGTCATTAAATGATATTGTGACTCATAATGTGTGATTCATTATGTCATTAATACATTATTAAATGCTTAATGACTCACATAGTGAATTACTCATAATACATTTATGTAGCATGTGAATAATCTCTTTTTATTCATTTATTCATTTATTCATTATGCTTCATATATCAAGTGAGAAACAATTTCATTTTCATTATTCTAGTTCACCTTCTCTCTCCTCAAGCTCACTCTCTCTTCAAGCTCTAATCCTACCACTCATGAGTTGAGAACAAGGATTAGAATAGACTAAACATTCCATAACCCAACTCTATATGATCTAAGTTCCTTTGATTAGAAACTAGAGAAACTTCGTTACCTCAAGTTTTGAGGTGAAGCTTGGATTAGGGTTCTCAGATGGATCATCTATCACTTAGAGGAGGCCGACGAGGACGAAGAGATCGTAAAGAAGAAGGACACGATTCATTAGGTATAATATCTTTACATAGTAGCTAAGAACTTCTATGGTTGTTGTTAATTATCATTTAGCAAAGATCTTCGGTTAGTCAATGTATGCTTATAGAACAAGATCGTTTTTCATATTTCCGCCTCCCCGCAACTCGTGGGGTGTTGCACATCGACTTACAGTATAATAGATGAAAAAATTCCTTATGTTCTTCTTATGATTTAATTTTTATAAATTTAAACAAAGAGAGTCTTAACCTTCTTATGCGGACGTACTACCAATTCATGATAGTTGCGATCTCGATTTGAGATTCATTAATACTTGTTTTGTTGAGAGCTTGAGATCAATAGGGATCAACAGAAGGACAAGGGTCAGTAGAGAGAATCCCTAATCCCTCCAAGTAGCTTAATCCATATTCATCGCTATTTATCTAGTATTAAATAATTAAAAGATAAAAACAATTACTTTTAAAACTCCATCCATTAACCACTCAATCCGAAAAACCCTACAAGCCCTTCTCTTATAAAATTTTCAAATCTCTATAGTATAAAATGATAAATATCCAACCTTTCTTCTTTTAACTCGTCTAAAATAAGAAAAATAATTCACCATTTCCCTGTGGATGACTCGTACTCACTGTCGGTTACCTATTGCAACACCGTTATTGATTGTGGTATTTAGAAAACACAAAGACTCAACTTTTTGACAACAATCAGGCCCGCACATGGTGTACCGTTGAGGAGAGCAGACTAGATAATCCCATCATATGGAGAACATTCACCGAGTGCTTTCTAGAAATTTTCTTTCCAGCTACTGCCAAGGAAGTGATGGAAGAAAAGTTCATTACCTTGAAGCAGAATGGTCGCCTTGTAGATGTCTATGTAGCAGAGTTCAACAGGCTGAGCCGATTTGCCCCATATATGGTAGCCACAGAGGCAGACGGAGCTAGAAGATTTCAGTAGGGGCTTGATATTGAGATTCAATAGCTTATAGCTTCACTTGACCTGAAGACTTTTGCTCAGGTACCGAACGCTGCTCGAGTTCAAGAACGGTTGGTAGAAAAGGCTAAGGGTCAACGAACTGTGCATAGGATGGCCCCAATAGTTCAGATACAAGAAGAAGCTTGCCCTTACAGAGTGACCCAGTTCTGAAGCAAGGGGTGGTACATATGAAGCATTTCTTCTTACGTCAGTAGCAGAAGCGGCGTAAAACCCTAGTTTGTGGTTATTGTAAGAGGCCGGGACACTTTCAGAGGGACTGTCGCCAGGCCAAAAGACAGTGTTTAATTTGTGGATATAGTGTACATTGGATCATCGGTTGCCCTCGGAGGAAAGTGCTACAAGAAGGAGATTCGTCAGCGCCTTCTCCATCATTTGAGTATTTTGCATGTTTCGTTGATTTCGTGTTTTGCATGTACGTATATTCCATCTGCATTCGCCACGGGGCCCCATTATGCACCATTAGGTTACTTAACCAACGACAGAGTGGGGGCTGGACTAACACGGATGCAAAACATATACAATATCTACTAGTATATATAAGTATATATATAACCATTCGTCTCTGGCATGATATAAGCAACATCACAGATAAGAGATATGCAAAAAACCGAATAGCGGATAATCTAGAAGCTCCAGGTTTCATTCGAGCCACAAATGAAACCCAACATTCCCCGGTCTTATGGATAGCCTGTACAATAAATAACCAGGATGCCTACGAGCGTGGAAAGTTACCCGCTAATTCCAGAAGAGAGGCAATCTCAATCATCAAAGTGAATGGTCCATCCAACACTTCATGGAATCCGGTAACTTGAGCACTCTACCGTGGGTCATCCTATACCTTCAACGAGTGCGGCGAATAGCCCGCCAATTCTAGAGTAAGGCACCCCGGTCTCAATACCATGAGATAGAGGCCCGTTGCCCTCTAGAACCAAGATATTCGAGCACTCCGCCGTGGGGTAATCCTAGTACAGAAAAGAAAAATATATACAGTGGTGACATTGACCTCAACCCGGCTGTTCCCCAATAAAAGAATACACAATCAGGCAGAAACGGCAGTCTATATGTTGGACGCTCGCCCTACAATAATGAATATACAAATGAATCAAAATTGTATAACAAATATTGCACTAAAGGATATCCATCACGACAATCCATCGAAACCATCTCAAAGATATCACATGCAACACCACAGATAAACAAGATGCGTTCAACCCCTTCTTATCGACATATAGAAATTAGAAAATATTAAACAACATATATACGCATCACAAAAGCAAGTAAAGAAAACCACGACATTAGAATATCGCGCATAATTAGCAAACGAACTAAATTTTCCATGACTTGAAAATCCAGTGTGCTAAAGTCGCCAAAAAATTCATTTTAAGCCAATCCGGGAGTCGAAACGAATTCGAAACCCATCCAAATCTTCATGGAGGTGAAGGGGCTAAAATTAATTATCGATTAGGGGGCCTAGAAGGGGTACCTACCCTCGAAGGCCACCACGAGGTGGCCCCCAAGGGGAGGCAGACCGAAGAGCACCCTTTTGGGGTGTTCTCGGGTCACCACCCCCCAAGGCCACCTTGTGGTGGTCTTGGGGGGTGGGCCTGACCTTCGGTCCCTCCCGGGGGTTTTCCGAGGTGCCCATGCTTCACCCCGCAGCTTCTTATTTTAAATCGTGAGTCCGCAGGGTGTGCAAACATGTCATTTTTAGGGACCATTTTTATCGGCAGTTCGTGCAAGACAAAAATGACGGATTTCTAACGTCGCTACGAGCTATCTAAGGCTTATTGAGTGGTTTTGATACCATGTTAGGTGGTGTCGCACACTTTACTGGGTTTGTAGAGAGGCGGAATTTTCAAAAACCAATTTTTAAATGGGCAACACCGACTAATCCCCAAGATCTATCGTAAGTCCTCGATAACAAAAACAACATAGATTCTAATCTACTATAAAAGTGATTATACCGATACGAACAAGTCCTTCAGGTCTCCATAAGCTCCATGTCCATCGAGATCGAGCTTGGTCATCGGCCTCCTCACGTCGAAGATGATCCACCTGAGAGTCTATAGTTCAAGCTTCAACCTCAAACTTGAGGTAACTAAAGCACCTAGTTTGCTAATCTAAATGGTTTAGGTGACGTAAAGAATGTTTATTGGATTAATTTATCTGATAAACCCATGGTTTCTCAACTCATGAGAGGGTTAGGGTTTGAGGAAGAAGAAGATAGTAAAGGAGGAAAGAGAAAGTTAAGTGTAGAATGAAGCATCAAGTGAAGAATGGCTAAGTGCTAGAAAATATCAAGCATATTATTTCCAATAGAAATAATGCAACCGTGCTTGAATAGTTGGGACAAATAAATGAGAAAAACAAGCAGCCATGTTTCAACCATGCTTTTAATACACCTCATCCCTCCACTTCATTATCTATTTAAACAAATAGATTAACACAAAAATGAGGTGTCTTCTTCTTTTAGAAGCATTCCAGTGTAATTACAAGAATACCCCCATCGTATATACATACCCGTATTCATACTATAAAAAATACGAATACTAAGAGATAAAATAATCCAATAGTATAATACAAGAATGCGTCTTAATCCTAAGCCCACTAGTATTATCCGTCCGAACAAAAATCCGTGTAGCCAGTACACGTATATGATCGAAACGCTGCACGTAAAACCATACGACCTCTACATCATTTTTCCTGAACCAGGAAAACCCTCTGTGTGGGACTCTGAAGACTCTACAGTACGTTGGTAGTGGGTTTAACCACAAGTACGTCAGCGACACTGGCTATATGTAACGGCTACCTAGATACCTGTCGAAAAGAAGGCCGATGAGCAAACTCATCCAAACTCTTATTGAGCCTATCCGTGACAATATCCGTATAGTCCGGTCTGCTCGTTCGAGAGTATCGCATGCCAGGTCTAGGGGGTGGAAAACGTCAGACCCCTAATAACCTGACAAGTCATGCCGATGTGGCTCAAGACCATCCGTGAATCTACTGATCTAACTATCAGTAATTCTCAATCCGCACTGGCAAGGGAATTATGGTGTGGGCCAACCGAACACAGCGCGGCATCGACTCCCTATACCGGGAGAGATGAATCCCCGATAATCGCTCACTACCTCCATATATCTTAGGACTGTATCCAACTAAAACCTGTTTGCACGACTCAGTAGAGCCATGGTAGGGTAGTAATCAAAGCATAATAGGAACTCACACGAGACAAATGACGATCTCAGGTCGACGGACTATCTATACTCATGTCACTAGAGAACTGTTATCTGACAATAGGTATAATACCATCTAGTCAGTTCTTGGCGAGTCCGTCCAGTGTACTCACCCGCAATGAGCATCTGCATATGATCTTAGGTGCCAAAGACCAATGGCTATGGAACCAACCTTCACCCCTCGTCGGGGTCTAGAAATTTATACACCAGTCTACTCTGGAGTATCGATACCCTGTCTCGATACTCCCATGACTAGGGACATTTAAGGATATGCTTATGGACTACCCAGCCTCCACATGTATGATTGCCATCATAACGCTGGTAGTCAAGCAATGATCCTACGGGATTTATCAACATGTATTAACAATACGTAATAACAAGTAAAACATATGCATATGTTAAGATAAAGACAACCCAAATAGCATACTATTATATTGAGTAAGATTGTCCTGTACATATATATGTCCAAGCATCCACTTGTATATATATACAATAATGGCCTTTAAGGCATACATATCCAATAATCTCCTGTTCCTTTATAAAAAAGGGGGAAGGAAAGAAAAAAGGAAAAGAATTCCCGCTGCTTGGCCTCACGTGTAAAACACGTGAGCGTTTTTATGCAAAACATATAAGCGCTGAAAACAAATAACTAAAAGCTAAATTGGTCCCACGTGTCAAACACGTGAGCGCTTATATGCAAAGCATATAAGCACTGAAAATAAGTCACCAAAAGGGGGAAAACTAGTTCATGTGTTAAACAAGCGAGTGCCCATATGCAAAGCATATGAGCGCTAAATATAAGCAGGTTAAAACCCATACCGGGGTCACGTGGGAACACACCTTTAGAAGCATTAGCTTCAGATAATGTTAAATTCTATATAGAATTGAATTATACTTTAGATAAAATACTTCCCCTGATCTTTCTAAAATGAGAAAGATATTTTCTGGTAAACAGAGAGCAGTTGGACCAAAAATATAACAACAGAATTAAAGTCTAAAATGGAAAAAATTTTCTTTCTAAACAAGAAAGACATTCTCTGATAAACAGAGAACCATTGGATTAAAAATCCAATGGTGATTAAAAATCATCAAATATAGAATTAAATTCGATTAGGGGAAAATATCTCCCTGATCTTTCTAAATGAGAAAGATATTCTCTGCTGGATCAAGGATCCAATGTTAGAATCAAATTCTAATTAGGGAAAATATTTTCCTAATCTTTCCAAATGAGAAATATATACTCTGAACCCTTGGATTAAAATCCAATGGTGATTAAAAATCACCGTTTGATAGAATTAAATTCTATCTATGGGAAAATATATCCCTAATATTGTTAAAAACAAGAATATATATTCTGCAAAACATAAATTCTCTGGATCAAAAATCCAACGGTGGATAAAATCCCCCAAATAATCTTTGAGGCCAATTAAATCAATTGGTATCTCTCAAATAGGAATAAAGTTCATTCAGGTGTCTTTTATCTTCACCTTCTCTCGTATTGCGAGTGATCCTAAGATTAGGACAGTACACCCATTATGCTTATTGGAAAGTCTTCTTCCAAACAATAGGCTGGTGCCGAACGGTAGGGAAGGAAGAAAACCATTTGGCCTAAAGGGGTGTACAGAAGGTAATGACAGAAGACATATAAAGGGATTTAGAGAAGTGGCAAAGAATTATACGGTTACAGTTGTGAATCTGGATAATGGAAGAGGCATTACTAGGAATACCAGGATACCCCATCGAAACATTTCAATGTTTCAGTTTCACTGTGTACTGTTAAAAGAAAACTGATTTCCCAATTAGATACTTGCTCCAGGGTATGTATTTACCAGGTTGAATTCTCACATCTGTATGATTTTACAGATGATGAGAGGGAGAAAGTTATTGGGAATTAGGTGACCATTCTCGTTATATCGGGATTCGTTGTAATTGGTGATATTTGAGGAAGCCACCTGGGTTGTTTGCCGGTCGGCAAATATTTGGTTTTGAATATCCGTTGTTGTGCACCAATTTCAAATTGATATATCTGTACGTCTATTTTAATAGAGTGAGACATATCCTTTTGAAATTATGTCTATGACATTTACCTATACCAGTGGATGGTTAGGTAAGGAGCATTGAACAGCGGTGTAATTCTTCTTAACCATAAGTACAGTTTTCAACCTACGACACACAGTGAATGAGTTGTTAGACTCAGTGGACTTATACAGAGTATTGTATGTTGTCCAGTGTCCATTAGGACAGAGGGGTTGGTCCTCATACTATATTCTATTTACTTTTAACTTCTCTAGTTCTTAAACATGTGTTTCGTAGAAACACAGGGTCTAAGTTTTGAGGAGTTATAGGTATAAGAGTAAAGTAGAGAACCAGGTATTGCAAGTATCGGGATACTTCAAGGTGATCGAAGATGTAGATACTTGTGAATGGTATTCAGTTGATAATAATGATTAAGAGAACTAGCTTCTCTTTCAGATTACTCATAATTGGAAGTGCTCCTAAGTTGAGTAACGCTGATCGGCCTCCTTCCATTTAGTTGACATGCACTGGAGACAGTTGCATGATTTGAATCTGGTTCAATTAAATCAGTGCCTCTGTTTCTTGGATATAGAACAGTTCATATCTTGACATTGTTAAGATACGGGGAGTTGTCCGGCTTATGCTTAAAACCAGACTCCGGATAACTCAAGGCACGTTTCAGTAGTGGTTGTTTGTGGGTTGACCCGGGCTATGACGAGGGTTGATATTCTACCATCTGGAAGATCAATAGTGATATTGTTCTTAACTCGCCACAGTTTCAATTGAAATGGATTTTTTCAGAAAACAGTAGTGGGAGTATGGTAGAACTGGAAGTGATTCCAGAACCATAAACGATTAATGAAGATTTGATAAGAACCTAAAGATTCAATCTGGTTTGACATTCCATTGGCCACTCCGCAAATATAGTGGGTAACCTCAGGCGCTCGAGAGGTACTTAGGTATGCTCAAGGACGGTGGCAGAGAGGTTCTTGTTTACCCAGACTTGCCACTGCTGTTGTTCCAGGCTGCAAGACCCGGCAGGAGGATGAGTATAGCGTCGTTCTAAACTAGCTTTAGAAGTGTACGTCTATATGACTCTGCCAGAGGGTTGTCGTAGTCAGTGGGAGCAGCGGAAGCATCGGTGGACATCAGGCTTATGTCTATTTATAGACTAAAGCAGATATATCGGAGATAGATCATCTATTTCTGATGTGACAGTCATAGGTTTGACTTCATCAGAATAGGGGATGGATCTGTTGAGAAGGTAGTAGGGTGTGATGTCCTGGTATTTGATGACATACACAGAGTAGAAAGTAATATTTCTATACTACGATCGGTTATACTTTGGTCGTCACACAGTAGTTTCTCCACATAGGAATTGGATCTTATATCGTACATTCTGGTTACTAGATCTATGGTTTTAGATCTAGATTTGGGTGGTTTCCCAATCTGGGTACTTAGACAGCATTCTATGAGTATTTAGAATGGACGACTCCTGGCATGGTGGTGTACCTGCAGGTAATGGAGTCACCCTCTCTAAAGGTGTCTTACAGACTAAAGGGGAGAGGGATACGCATGATTGGCACATCACTTGCTTAGGCAATTGAGTCAATCATGAGATGTCAAGTACCACACCAGATGTTGTTCTTGCAGTAGATGCAATAAGTTGATATTAATCCAATCCTGGAGAAACAGTCGGAAGCAGTTTTAGGACATAAGTGCATGTTCTAGGGAAATGATAACGGCAGCCTCCTTCGGGAGACAGTTATCATTCCAGGCTTCCAAGGTGACCTGGACAGCAGAGTGGCTGTCAGAGTTATAGTTTTTCTCTCTGACGAGGGGCAGTATTTTGGACAGATGGTCCAGGTGGATACTGAGGGAAGGCATGGCGCAGGATACTAATTAAGTTCAGTTGATGATACAGTCTAAGAAGTTTGGATTTAGAGTTCATTTATGAGCTAGGTCCCATCAGACATCCAGACACATTCTAAGACAGGTATTGCTCATTTCGGGAGATGGATTTCTCCGCGAACATGAGATAAAGAGAGACATAGAAAGAAACATCAGAGCGGATCCACTCACCGAGGCTATTCTTCGAACGCAATAGTTTCGCAAACGAGCATTGTGAGACTGACTAGTAGAGGAGTTGGGTGTTCGGTATCACACGGGCTGTGAGTATGCGACATCGCAATAATTAGCCTTGAGTGCAAGTGGGAGATTGTTGGAGATAGTGCCCTCAGAGTCAATTATTGGATCACAGGCACGTGATTGCAATGATTGAGGGAGGACCTGTCCCAGTAGGACAGTCTTACTCGAGATGATAGTATGCTATCTGGTTTATCTTTATCATCGTGTACTGCTTTAGGTGACCGTACGAGTCGCTATTACACGTTGATAGAGCCCCTAGGATTCTTGCTTGACTACCAGCAGTATGAGGGCGATCATATAAGTGAGAGCTGGAGTCTATAAGCACATCCTTAAAAGGTCCCTAGTCGTGGGAGTTTCGAGACAGGGCATCGATTCTCCAGAGTAGACTAGTGTATACAGTCGAGACCCCGACGAGGGGCGGTGGCCAGTCTCACAAGCCACTGGTTTCAGTTGGTTCACCTAAGATGTATACAGGTGCTCATTGGGTTATGAGTACACCGGACAGGACTCGCCGGGAACCTGCTAGTTGGGATTATACCAGACGTCAGATAGCAGTTCCCTGGTGACATGTGTACAGGTTAGTTCATCGACCTGAGATCGTCATTTGTCTCGTGTGAGTTCCCACTGTGCTTTGATTACTACCCTACCACGGCTTAAAGGAGTCGTGCAAACAGGTTTTAGTTGGGTACAGTCCCGAGCCACATGGAGACAGTGAGCGGATCTGCAGGGGTTCGTCTCTCCCGGTATTGGGGGTGAGGTCGCGCTGTGTCGAGGAGAGCCAGAACATGAAAAGTCCTTGGCCAAGGCAGGAGATTTGCTGGTAGGTATTCCAGTAGTATCTCAGGGTGTTCTGCGCTACACTCCGACACGACTTGTACCGCTACCGGGGGTTTGACTTTTACCAACCCCCTAGGCCCACCATGCGATGCTCATAGACGAACGGACCGGACTGTACGGATATTGTCACTGACAGGCTCATTAGGGTGTCGGGATGAGTTCGCTCATCGACGTCCCTTTTGGTCAATAGCTGGTGGCCCGTTACGTATTGGCTGATACCTCTGACGTGCTAGTGGTTAAATCCACAGCCATAGTATTGACGAGTCTTTAGTGTCCACCACACTCAGTTACTCAGGTTTCGGGCGAAACGCTGTAGAGGCCGTATGGAGATATGGCAGGGTGCGATCAGATACATGCGGTATTGCACGGATCGTGATCGGACGGATTTTACTAGCCGGCTTTGGCTTAAGCCGGATCCTAGTATTAGATAGTGTAGATATTGTCTCTTTGCATTTGTGTTCAGTGGAAATACAAATGCGGGCATGTATTTGCAGTAGCGGGGTTTTCCTGTAATTTATTACGGGATCAGTTTTCTGAAGTTACCAGTTTGCATTCCGTTCCGGCCAGTTTTCCTTCATTCCTTCGTGGCCGGACTTTTTGATGGAGGGTGTTAATTGCAAGTTTGCAATTAACTTACCAGTGAGGGGCTTTCTTGCATTTGTGGCTTTATGTTGAGACTTGCATCATGATGAGATTCTATTCTAGTCTTTATCACTTGCTATTATTTTGATGGTTGTTTGATTTGCTGAGATGAGAAATGAGAGTGACTATTTTCTATATTGTTTTTCCATTCTTTTTCTATATACTTGGAGAGGTCTTTTTCTCTCTCCAATCTTGATCTTGAGGAGAGGGGGCCGGCCACTTTGAGGGGTGAGGGAAAAATGAGAGAAGATCATTTTTGTGAGGGTGGGGAAATCATCATTCATCTCATCTTTTTCATTGACACCAAAATCCCAAGTTCCCTCTCTCTACCTCATTCCTCCATCAAGGTATCTAAACCCCAAGAGACAAATTCTACACTTGCCTACAGCATATCTTGGAAGCGTCGGCTAGCCAACTTCGCGCCCGAGTTGCCTCGGTCAAGAGGCGGGAGCCCGTAAAAGATTCCGGCTACGTGGTGCCCTTTCCGATGAGGAGGTGATGGACGGACTTTCCGCAGGAGATCGGAGTGGAGACGAAGACCGAAGGACACGGATCGCTTGGTATAGCATCTCTACCCTTTTCTATTTTGCTAGTTGCTAGATTAATGGCCCGATCCGGGTGAAAAGTGCGCGGTGGTGCCGGTTGCAAGTTTTTGCAAAGTTTTTATTTCCGCGTTTCCCGCGTCGGATTGACGGCCGGGGCGCCCCCGCGGACTTACATTGGTATCAGAGCCACGCCGTTAACCTACCTAGCTTGCTCTAGTGTGTTTACATCCTCGATCGAACAAAAATCCCGAAAACCCGATTTTGTGTGCATGTGTTCTCTTTCGATTTTTTTCAAGCTCAAAAATTTTTTCAGGTGGTTTCAGAAACATGTACAGAGAATTCTAAGAACACGGAAAAAATTTGGTGAGCCGATTCGTTCATACGACCGCGGAACCGCGGCATTAACCCTACTTTGGCCGCGGTTCCGCCGCCGTATTATTGCCTCGTTGCACCAATTTTTTCCAGTGTGTCCTAGTCTGGAAAATAGGGGTTTTGGGATATTCTTTTTGGGCCCAGATTTTCTGTAAGTGCTACAGTACTCTTTGGCGCCCACTTTGATAAATTTGTTCGATCGAATATTTTAAACATGCCAGTTCACAGTATTTACATTATATCTGCGACCGTGAATGTCACTCGATCGGTAAATCCAGTCTATCTGCTATAGCCCTTTTAGACGGATTTGCGAACGTGATATTCACGTTGATGTTCTGTGTTGTGCTGTGAAGTTGCGGATTGGTCATGGGGGATAGCCTGGATGCAATGTTAGTACAGTTCTGTTTTATATGTACATTTGATATTGCGGGGCGAGCGTCCGACATGTGGACTGCCGTCACTGCCTGTTTGTATTATTCTTTTGGGGAACGACCGGGTCGAGGTCGATGTACCCGTTGTATGTATATTTTACTTTCTGTACTAGGTTTACCCCAAGGAGGGGTGCACGGATAGCCGGGTTCTAGAGGGCAACAAGCCCGCATCTCATGGCGTTGAGACGGAGGGGGCTTTACTCTAGAATTGGCGGGCTGTTCGCCGCACTCGTAGGGGGTACAGGTTGGCCCAGGAGGGGTGCCCAAGTTACCGGATTCCGTGAAGTGCTGGGTGGTCCATTCACGTTGCTGAAGGGGGCTGCCTCGCTTCAGGTTTTGGCGGGTAACTTGCCGCGCCCGTAGGGGTCTAGGATTTCCATTGCATAGGCTATCCACACGACCAGGGGAATGTCGGGTTTCAGAAGCGGCTCTGTGAAACTCGGGGATCCCAGATATCTGTATTGTTCTGTGATGCTATACATTTCTGTGTTGTTGCATTTTATCACGCCTTGAGCGAAAATTATATATTATATATATATACTAGTAGATGTTGTATATGTTTTGCATCCGCACTAGTCCAGTCCCCGCTCTGTCGTTAGTTAGCTAACCTAACGGGTGATGACGGGACCCAGTGGCGAATGCGGATGGCATATACGCACATCAGTATATTTTCGTTCTTTGTGGTGTGATCAATTGATGGGACTGCATTGATTCAGATCAATGCAAGTTAAACAAACCTATTTTGATGTTGTTGGAACACTTTTCAAAAGGTTGTTATTGCAAGGACGCTCATTTTTGTTTTGCATAGTGGTATTCAGTTGGAATATCCTGCTCCTCAGTCGACGAGGCAAGGGCCGAGATCCCTTCACCGGGAGTGACCCCTTGGACAGAAGTTTGCGTCAGGGCAATAATTTCACTATAGCCGATTACTTTTGCTTTGCATCGTGGTATTCAGTTGGAATATCTTGCACCTCATTCTACGGGGAAAGAGCCGAGATCCCTTCACCGGGAGTGACCTCTTTAGCAAAGGTTTTCGTCACTATATTTTTACAAAGCTATCCGTTCCTTCAACGATATCAAGTTCATTACGTTAAAGGTTTTCACCAGAAACCATTCGTAGCCCTCCGTCGTTTCATATGGATAGTCAATAGTATTCAAGTTGTGTATGTTGGCCAAAGTCAAGGCACAATGTTTGGTAGCTGTTGGGTATTCATATGCAGCATAGATAGATGCGTTGGTTTGGGACAGTCGTATAGCCTTGTTGGCCAAAGTCAAGGGCTTGTACGGGTGGGTCCAAATTAACCTGGATAATGACGGGTAGAACTTGACATGTGACTTATGATATGTTGGCCAAAGTCAAGGTCATAAGAGCATGGGGCAAAAATCCTCATCGGGAGTTTCAAAAGAACTGAAACTTGCCAGATATGCGCATACCTTCTGGAGTGTGATAGCGTGAGCGGATTCCGTCACGTTATCATGCGATGATAGTTGGATCCCGATTCCCACTGATGAGTTAGTTTACTCCTCGGGTGATCCCGACTAATTCTTCTTTCAGGTTTGGGGAAGAATTTGACGTTACAGTGGGAGGTTTCCTGATTAGATAAAGTGATAACCATTCTTATCTAGGTTAGAGTGCACGCTGAGTGTTTCTTTTCTCTCTCTCTTTGGCAGCGACCATTGACCTGACCCTAGACTATGACTCAGTGACCAAGTTGACCGAACCTTCTAAACACTGGCTTTTGGATTGTCAGAGTTGCAAACCTCATTGCCACTCCTACTTTTACCCTTTTCTCCAGGACACCCCGTATTACTACGAACGTCCATTTCCATTGGACAAAACCATCTTATGGTTATATACGAACTCGAAGGAATTCGAGGATGGTTTCCGGTTCTGGAGAAAACGAATAGGACTATTCAGTTGTCTTTTCTTTTCACCTTCTCTCAGGTTGCGAGTACTCCTTGGTTTAGGAGTAGTACACCTATTATGCTTATTGGAAAGTCTTATTCCAAACCTTAAGCTGGTGCCGACCGGTAGGGAATGAAGAAAACCAATTAGCCTAATAGGTGTACAGAAGGTATTAAGTTCAGACAAAGCAAGGGATTAGTAAGATGACAAAGTAAATTGCGACTGCTATTCACGACCAAACCAAGTATTTCTTCGCGAATCCTAAATCACCTTTGTATTTCTCCAGGACACTCCGTATCACTACGAAGATCCCAGATTATTGGATAATCCATCGTATGGTTATATACGAACTCGAAAGGAACTTGTTCCAGTTCGGGGATGGATCCTGGTTCAGGAGAAATAGGAATAAAGTTCATTCAGGTGTCTTTTATCTTCACCTTCTCTCGCATTGCGAGTGATCCTAAGATTAGGACAGTACACCCATTATGCTTATTGGAAAGTCTTCTTCCAAACAATAGGCTGGTGCCGAACGGTAGGGAAGGAAGAAAACCATTTGGCCTAAAGGGGTGTACAGAAGGTAATGACTAAAGACATATAAAGGGATTTAGAGAAGTGGCAAAGAATTATACGGTTACAGTTGTGAATCTGGATAATGGAAGAGGCATTACTAGGAATACCAGGATACCCCATCGAAACATTTCAATGTTTCAGTTTCACTGTGTACTGTTAAAAGAAAACTGATTTCCCAATTAGATACTTGCTCCAGGGTATGTATTTACCAGGTTGAATTCTCACATCTGTATGGTTTTACAGATGATGAGAGGGAGAAAGTTATTGGGAATTAGGTGACCATTCTCGTTATATCGGGATTCGTTGTAATTGGTGATATTTGAGGAAGCCACCTGGGTTGTTTGCCGGTCGGCAAATATTTGGTTTTGAATATCCGTTGTTGTGCACCAATTTCAAATTGATATATCTGTACGTCTATTTTAATAGAGTGAGACATATCCTTTTGAAATTATGTCTATGACATTTACCTATACCAGTGGATGGTTAGGTAAGGAGCATTGAACAGCGGTGTAATTCTTCTTAACCATAAGTACAGTTTTCAACCTACGACACACAGTGAATGAGTTGTTAGACTCAGTGGACTTATACAGAGTATTGTATGTTGTCCAGTGTCCATTAGGACAGAGGGGTTGGTCCTCATACTATATTCTATTTACTTTTAACTTCTCTAGTTCTTAAACATGTGTTTCGTAGAAACACAGGGTCTAAGTTTTGAGGAGTTATAGGTATAAGAGTAAAGTAGAGAACCAGGTATTGCAAGTATCGGGATACTTCAAGGTGATCGAAGATGTAGATACTTGTGAATGGTATTCAGTTGATAATAATGATTAAGAGAACTAGCTTCTCTTTCAGATTACTCATAATTGGAAGTGCTCCTAAGTTGAGTAACGCTGATCGGCCTCCTTCCATTTAGTTGACATGCACTGGAGACAGTTGCATGATTTGAATCTGGTTCAATTAAATCAGTGCCTCTGTTTCTTGGATATAGAACAGTTCATATCTTGACATTGTTAAGATACGGGGAGTTGTCCGGCTTATGCTTAAAACCAGACTCCGGATAACTCAAGGCACGTTTCAGTAGTGGCTGTTTGTGGGTTGACCCGGGCTATGACGAGGGTTGATATTCTACCATCTGGAAGATCAATAGTGATATTGTTCTTAACTCGCCACAGTTTCAATTGAAATGGATTTTTTCAGAAAACAGTAGTGGGAGTATGGTAGAACTGGAAGTGATTCCAGAACCACAAACGATTACTGAAGATTTGATAAGAACCTAAAGATTCAATCTGGTTTGACATTCCATTGGCCACTCCGCAGATATAGTGGGTAACCTCAGGCGCTCGAGAGGTACTTAGGTATGCTCAAGGACGGTGGCAGAGAGGTTCTTGTTTACCCAGACTTGCCACTGCTGTTGTTCCAGGCTGCGAGACCCGGCAGGAGGATGAGTATAGCGTCGTTCTAAACTAGCTTTAGAAGTGTACGTCTAAATGACTCTGCCAGAGGGTTGTCGTAGTCAGTGGGAGCAGCGGAAGCATCGGTGGACATCAGGCTTATGTCTATTTATAGACTAAAGCAGATATAGCGGAGATAGATCATCTATTTCTGATGTGACAGTCATAGGTTTGACTTCATCAGAATAGGGGATGGATCTGTTAAGAAGGTAGTAGGGTGTGATGTCCTGGTATTTGATGACATACACAGAGTAGAAAGTAATATTCCTATACTACGATCGGTTATACTTTGGTCGTCACACAGTAGTTTCTCCACATAGGAATTGGATCTTATATCGTACATTCTGGTTACTAGATCTATGGTTTTAGATCTAGATTTGGGTGGTTTCCCAATCTGGGTACTTAGACAGCATTCTATGAGTATTTAGAATGGACGACTCCTGGCATGGTGGTGTACCTGCAGGTAAGGGAGAGCGATACGCATGATTGGCACATCACTTGCTTAGGCAATTGAGTCAATCATGAGATGTCAAGTACCACACCAGATGTTGTTCTTGCAGTAGATGCAATAAGTTGATATTAATCCAATCCTGGAGAAACAGTCGGAAGCAGTTTTAGGACATAAGTGCATGTTCTAGGGAAATGATAACGGCAGCCTCCTTCGGGAGACAGTTATCATTCCAGGCTTCCAAGGTGACCTGGACAGCAGAGTGGCTGTCAGAGTTATAGTTTTTCCCTCTGACGAGGGGCAGTATTTTGGACAGATGGTCCAGGTGGATACTGAGGGAAGGCATGGCGCAGGATACTGATTAAGTTCAGTTGACGATACAGTCTAAGAAGTTTGGATTTAGAGTTCATTTATGAGCTAGGTCCCATCAGACATCCAGACACATTCTAAGACAGGTATTGCTCATTTCGGGAGATGGCTTTCTCCGCGAACATGAGATAAAGAGAGACATAGAAAGAAACATCAGAGCGGATCCACTCACCGAGGCTATTCTTCGAACGCAATAGTTTCGCAAACGAGCATTGTGAGACTGACTAGTAGAGGAGTTGGGTGTTCGGTATCACACGGGCTGTGAGTATGCGACATCGCAATAATTAGCCTTGAGTGCAAGTGGGAGATTGTTGGAGATAGTGCCCTCAGAGTCAATTATTGGATCACAGGCACGTGATTGCAATGATTGAGGGAGGACCTGTCCCAGTAGGACAGTCTTACTCGAGATGATAGTATGCTATCTGGTTTATCTTTATCATCGTGTACTGCTTTAGGTGACCGTACGAGTCGCTATTACACGTTGATAGAGCCCCTAGGATTCTTGCTTGACTACCAGCAGTATGAGGGCGATCATATAAGTGAGAGCTGGAGTCTATAAGCACATCCTTAAAAGGTCCCTAGTCGTGGGAGTTTCAAGACAGGGCATCGATTCTCCAGAGTAGACTAGTGTATACAGTCGAGACCCCGACGAGGGGCGGTGGCCAGTCTTACAAGCCACTGGTTTCAGTTGGTTCACCTAAGATGTATACAGGTGCTCATTGGGTTATGAGTACACCGGACAGGACTCGCCGGGAACCTGCTAGTTGGGATTATACCAGACGTCAGATAGCAGTTCCCTGGTGACATGTGTACAGGTTAGTTCATCGACCTGAGATCGTCATTTGTCTCGTGTGAGTTCCCACTGTGCTTTGATTACTACCCTACCACGGCTTAAAGGAGTCGTGCAAACAGGTTTCCGCGTTTCCGACGTCGGATTGACGGCCGGGGCGTCCCCGTGGACTTACACTAAGCACTATATATATGCAGTCAAAATGACTATGTGCTTAGCATTGATTAAGCAGTGCCCAAGTCTGAGCGCCTTACGTTTTTCCTACATGAGCGCCAGAGCAACAAATAAGTGCTTAACACTTCTGAATAAAAGGAAAAAGCCCACGATCAAGTCCAAATTGGCTAAGTCTCTCTGAAGTTTTTCTTGTAGCTAAGCCCAAATGCTCTGTTGTTAGATCTTAACTAAATGTAATGATCCTTAAAATATTTCTAAGTTGATCTTAGTCTCAAAATAAAACTAATGTATTCTTAGTTAAATAAATTGAACCCAAATGTTCTTATATTTAAGATGACATTAATCGAAAAACAGATTAACGGTCCATAAATAAAATATAATATTCTTTGAACTAAACGAACATACAACCTAAGTTCAAACCCAAATCTAAAATATATGGCTTTGGACTCATCCGCGCTCTACAGTTGGCAATATAAACTAGTCTTCGTATACAATCCACGGGCAACCAAAATAAAATAAAACACACGACACGAAGTGAACTACTGGAGCAGGAGAAAGTGGTTATCGCAACGCGATAACGTAATTAACCGCATGGGCTTGCGCCTGCAGGGAAGAGTGTCTCCACAATAAAAAAAACCCCTCACAAACAAGGGGAATCTGATAAAATTTGCTACATCGGTCGCATTTATCCAAACCTCCAATATACGGTGCCATAAATCAACTTGGTATCTTCGGAGAGGTGAATTGATATGTCCAAATAGCATCTTCCCCAAATTCAGACTAGACGTCTCAACGTCTCAGTCCAGTTTTCGATGGTAAACAGATTCTGGCACGCCCGATAGGACATCTTTCTCTTTCCACTCCACATTTCATGTGTCATGATTAAGAACGAAATCGCGGTTTGCTATGTTTCTCCTGGACTCAAGGTACTAAAACATGGTGTCTTTCTCATAAACAGAAATCAATGGCTTCCCACTGCACCTCATGCAACAGCGACTCCTACTCTGTCCCAGCTGAAGGAGTGATGTACGGGCCCAACGTGGCCTCCATCTTCACCATGCCAGTAGGAAAAGTCACTCAGGCTACCACTGGACTTTTCTTCAGGACCATGCTCCCGCCTGTAAACCTCGGTGCCTCAGTGCCACAGGAAACTTCGAGAAGGTCGGTCTTTGATCAGCTGGCAACCAAGACAGCTCCTACGAGCAAGCCGTCAAACTCCGGAGTCTCGACCATTAGTATGCTGAAGAAGAACTCATGCGGGCCCGTAAAGAAGCTCGTGAAACCTGAGGGAGCCACCCAAAATGGCTAGCCCTCTCTGCTCCTGCTACAAGTAGAGTCAGCAAAAGTTCCTTCCCTCCCAGATAGTTGGTCTTCCAAAGATTGTCCAACCCTACTCCAACTCAATGAAGGACGTCGGTCTTTAACAGGCTGGCACCAATTAAAGCTCCTTATCAAAGCCGGGGGCCATGATGAAGCTAGTTCTGATATTGAGGCGGTCCCTGTAGAAAGGCACGCTTGACGTCGCCGCTGATGCCGAGTAAGATAGACTGGGGGCAAATCCCCTTCTGGGCTTACCCCACCAGCTCCTATGGTGGAGGTCGACGCTGCTGTTCCAACCGAGAATAGCTTTGATCCGCTCAGGAGAGCACGCAAGAACTTCTCGACGGCGGTACTGAAGAAATCACCTCCGCTAACAGAAGTCCCCATGCAGCGATGTTCAGTCGAAAATATTACATTCTTAACACGTCAATTTCCTTAATCTTCTTAATCATCTAAGGGTGTTTATTGTAAATATAACACATATTACAATTCCTTCTGGAAAATATCAAATACCACGTGTTATACATTATAATCAACTTACTAACCAGTCTCTGATAGTGACCTGGGATCTGGAAGGAAATTATGTGTTTATTATTTCACGCATATATTCTGTATCTCTCACATTCTTTACTGAGATCTTGTGCCAGATTATTCAGGTCAAATAACAGGAATCAGAAATCTGCCGATATAAAATACGGGAAACCAAAGATCAAATACTGGCATCAACCAAAGAAACATCAGAAGATTCCAGACATCAAAATAACACCCAAATACCAACACTAAAATGCACAGGAAGAATGATACAGAGATCTCATCAAATGGCCGCGGAACCGCGGCCGATTCAGCCCGATCCACCACGGAGCCGCGGCCGAGTTGGGGGCGCCGGGATCGATACTTCTCCAGATGCTTCCTCGTAACCTCCTAGCTTCCTGAAGATGCTTCGAACTTCCTAGCTTACTCCAGAAGCTTCCCTACAACAGCCAAGTTTTTTATGCAAGTTTCATAACTACATAGCTTATTCTAGAAGGCTCCTTGTAACAACCTAGATTATAAGGGAAGATTGATTAAGGGCTTTAAAAAGGGATATAGGGCTAATGTTCAAGGGTTGTTGATTAGTTGTTGAGTGTTGAAGGGTGGTTGAATCTTAGTGACAAAGCTTCATCCAAACCCAAATCCAAATCAATTCAAGATCCAAATCGAAATCAAGAATCAATTGAGAGCATTATCAAGCGACGACTTCGAAGATCCTTTATCGCAACGCCGATCGTCATCAAGAGCAAGAGATCCGCGATCGATCCACGTCTCACGGCGATCGATCCAAGCAAAAATCGACGATAAATTCTCTTTTAAATGGAGCGATCGAGAGATGTAAATTTCGAATTGAGAGATGTAAATTTGAAGAAAATTTAATAAAGGTGATCAATTGTTAATTCCCGCTTTCTTTAAATTCTTGCATTATGAAATTTCCAATTCTTGATTCTTTTATTTTCATAATGTGTGAGTAAATCTCCGCTTGCTAAGGAATTGAGGAATTCGGTAGTTCAAATGATGATGAAATCCTAAACTAAATCTTATGTCTTATGAGAATTGTGAACTTTAGGAAAAAGAATAATCAATGACCTAATTTGGAGCGAGATCACCGTTCTTGATAATTTTGTTGCAAATTAGGGATTAAATGATTGATGATTCTCTTTGCTAAAGGCTAGATTTGAAGGACGATCAATGAAAAGACAAGGGATAGTGAAGGAGAAACCCCAGTTTCTTCAATAGATCTCTAATCTTCATTCATCGCCATCGTTCCAGCTATAATTCATCAATAGATAAGATTAGTAATTTTTAGTATTCATCATTGCTACGAATTCCTATCGATTTCTACAAGCTATTCTTCACTTTCTTGATAACTAAAATTGAATTTGGATACTTTCTTGGTTATAAATCTTAAACTCTTTCATGATGTTTCTTGAAAATATTTCTTCAACTAAATCTTGATTCATCTTCTTGAATTTTCTTTTCTTTAATATTTTCTTTCAACTCATCTAAAACAAGATCGAATAAATACTTGCATCTCAGTGGACGATCCGTTCTTATTAACGAAACTACATTGACACCGTTATTGATTGCGGTTATAAATTTTTTGATTGTGATTACTTTTCAAAACACAACTTAGACGATCAATCAAGCGACAACCAGAGAAGCCTCGCCAACGGCTTTCTTCACAGATACATAGGGTCTGGCGAAAAGTCCAAGACTCTGTGCTTGATGAAGATTACTCTTGTTAACCCAAGAAATCCAAGGGTCAATAAGAGAAGGACTACTCCACCGCCATACAACGGGGGACCTTTCCTAAACAGGTGCCTATCACAATGGCTCCTTCAGCTCCGACCTTTCATAAAAGAACGAGGTCGGAGAAAATTCTACCACCCGCGGCCAATTTCAATGGCGAAAGATCTAAATGCCCCAAGTCCGAGGGCATAACAATACATATGGTTTACATAGCCTCAGGAAAAGAAGAAAGCCGTGCCTCGGTGAGCCACCGACCGCTAACTCAGTCAGTGACAAAGGCTCAGGAGCAACAACAAAAGCTCTAAGAAATGCTGACCAAAATGGCAGCACTCACCGGACTAAAAGAAATTCCAGACAAAAAAGCTGAACAATGTCAAGAGCAAGAAACCGATACAGAGTTCTTGCGATGTGTGATGGAGAGAAAAGATAAAGAAGCTACGGAGCAAATTGCTAACAAAAAGAAGGCTCTCTTATTCCAAGATATGGTGGGAATGATGATCCAACCGGAACCACCGGCCGAAGACCCACCGATAATTATCGAGAATGACAAAGGAGAAACATCAATTCATCTCCCAGCCTTATCAACGGTAAAAGAGGAAACAATCTCCAAAGCGGCTCTGGATGACTACATTGCTCAGCAAATTTAAGCTCACCAGGCCAATGAAGCCGCCGGCCAACTGGTCAAAACCGGGCGACTATATCCAGCCTAGTATGGCCAAATCTAGTACCTAGCGGGATATACAATCCTGAAGTTCCATGTTTACAAAGGAACGGGTAATCTCCACCAGCATGTCGCACAATTCAGAGCTCTGTATGGCAATACCGGAGGCGACGACAAACTGTTGCTTCGTCAATTCGTCGGAAGCTTGTCGGAGAAAGCTTTTGAATGGTATTCGGATCTCTCAAATGACTTCATGAAGACCTTCTCTGAAATAGAGCTGCTATTCACGCAACGGTTCGCTAGCACGAGTGAGCGCACTCCAATCACGGTACTGATCAATACCAGGGTAAAGCCGGGAGAAACGTAGGTCCAACATATGATCCGGTGGCGGAACCTGTGGTCTAAGTACGAACAACGCATTGTAGAGTCTCCAGCCATGGACATGTTCATCGGGACCCTTAATCCTCAATCGACTGTGTACCAGTTCATGACATTCTTCAAACCCACAACCTTACAAGCACCGATAAACAAGTTGGCCCAAATGGATCAGATGAGCTATGGACCTTCTTCCTCAAATAAGGACCCTTGAAATAATAAAGGTAAAGGGAAATCGGACTTTATTGCCAACATGCAACAACATCCGGACGACCTAAAACCGGTTGCTCGCCAAAACAATACGCGTCTGCGCCCATCCTTGGAAGAAAGGCTAGGATGTGCTTACTCGTTCCCTCACGACAAGACGAGGAGACTATTTGAACTGGGGATGCATAATAAACTCATCACTTTACTAGAGGCGCGGCGTCCAGCACAACCCGGCGACATCAACAACCCCAATTACTGCTCCTATCACAGAATAGTGATCCACCCAATTGAGAATTCCTACATCTTCAAAAATTAGGTTGAAGACCAGTACCGATAAGGAAAGTTCATGCTGTCTTATAACTGGAGGGTAAACTCGCCCTAAAACCAAGCTCCCAAAACGGTGGACTCGCAAGGGACATCATGCTCTCTTGTAGAGGAAGCTCTGTGGAAGTAGCTCTTTCAGCAAAAACTAAAAGGATGCTGAAAGATCTACAGACATGTCCGGCAACCAGGTGGAAAAGCCTACTTGAACCTGAAATAATCGAAGGGATGCTAAAACCACATCCCGCGCTGAAAACCACCGACAAGGGAAAAAGCCCCCAAGTCAAGCCTTCAAAGTCTTCTGAGAAAAAAAAAGAAGACCAAGAAACATGTGCAGCCTGCCGAGTATGACGACAAGCGCACAGATCTAGAAAAATACATAGACATGCTGGAGGAGTACAACCAGAAGGCACGGACACCAGTCACGCTCGAAGAATTCCTCAAGCATATCCTTGAGGATGGAGACAGTGACAATGATGAGGGAAATGACTCATCAGAAGAAGCGGAAGATTATGTAGCAAGTTGCCATATGGTCTCCCATTCGTTGTTATATGACGAAGAATCTTTCTTAGCGTCAGAAAACGACGTGGAGGAACTAGCGGCAGAATTGGTGCTAAAATCTCCGAAACTTTCAGAAGAAGACCCGATTGAGAGACTTTTAAACGAAACATTTCAAAAAAGCAAAGACGACCGAGAACGCGAGACGACCATCTATGAAAAGGGTAAGCATCAGCGTCTGAATAAAGAAGCTGTGGTGAGGACGAGTCGTAAAGTGCTCCGACCAAACCAAAGCACACCTGCAAAAAATAAGAGCAGGATCAAAGCTGAGAAGCGGTTCGCCAAAACCCTATCAATGGGGATGAAACTACCACCTCTCATGAGGTACACTCCGGGAGTTCTATACTACGACGGAAGAGAATCACATCCAAAATACTGCCTATATCATTGAAGGGTCGCCCACCGCATCGAGAAATACAGTGCCTTCTAGAAGTGGCGGCAATGATATGTTGCCCATCGAAAACACTTCAAGAAGGAGAAGCGCGAAGCTCACGCTCGTCAACATCAAAATGGCAAGACAAACATGCATGAAGAAGCGACTGGTAATTTTCATATGGTTGGTACCTGTTCAGATAGGGAAAACCTTAAGCTCTCACCTTCGGGAGCGATTCTGAGGGCAAAACACTGCTCGACTCTCTTTTTGAAAATTCCCCCTCGGAAAAAGAAGAAGAGGAGAAAAATTACGAAAACATTTAGCTGCGTAACTATACGCTACTTGAGAAGAACTTCAGACCTGCAAACAAAGGTTCGAATAAAAAGGACAAAGGGAAAGGGAAAATGCTCGAGGAAATCGCCTTTGATGAAGAAGCAGTCAAAGAGCTCGCCGCAAAGGATCCGTCAAAGAAAAACAAAGTGGATTACAACGTCTTAGCACATCTGAGAAAAATACCCTTGCAGCTAAGCATATTGTATTCTCTCCTCCTGTCCAAAGAGGCACGAGATTCCCTGATCAAGGCCTTACAAGAGCCCGATTAGTTCCAAGCTTTCCTCGCAGAAGAAAAAATGAAAGATGAACTAACAGAGGTCCACATGGCTGATATTACATTCAACTATGAAGATCTACTCCTCGGTATGTGAGAACATAATCGACCGCTATACGTCACAGGGTACTGCCACGACATCAAAATACGGAAAATCCTTGTCGACAACCGATCCCCCATTAATCTTCTCAATGTGAAAGTGCTAAAAGAAATTTGCATGAATTTTCAGCACCTTACCCGAGATAAAATTACCATCTCTGGGTTCGACTCACAGTCGTCATGGATACTTGGGTCTGTAATACTGATGCTACATTTTGGACTGCTCGTCATTGACATCAAATTTCATGTCATTGACGCCAAGATATGCTACAACGCCCTACTCGGAAGGCCCTAGTTATACGACTACAACATCATCCCTTCTACACAACATCAGTGTATGAAGTATTTCAAGGATGGCTCGGAGTACACTGTTACAGGAGAACTAATTCCTTTCTCGTTGAATGAAGCGCGGAAGTATGAAGACGCGGGGTATTTTCTGCCAGACTTCGAGGATACTAAAAGGTGCCACAAGTCGGAGAATAAACAAAAATTTGCGGCCACCATCCCGATCTTTGGAAGAGATACCGAGAAAGCGGAACATATAGTTTACTTAGGGAAACCCCAAAGGCAAAATAATAATCCCGGACCATCCACTCCTATTTTGGTCTTTGGCAGCGACTCCGAGAATGAGGCCAATGCAGTGTTCTCCATTCGCTCGTCGATGCAGACTCTTACCGAAGTGGATCAGAGTCTACAAATCATGATGGCTCCGTCTCGACACTACAGGGAACTTGACACGCTCGATACAAACAGCGTACAAGAACTGCAAACGTTCTACGTGCCTCCTAGGTGAAGAGGTGAAAAGACGATCCTCTTCTAAAAATCTATGAAGACCAAGGTAGAAATAGAAGTATGGCATGGTGTCAACCCCGCTCTTTACAGGTTCCATCCCATCTGTATGCCAATATATTATGCGGAAGGATTAAAGAAACTGTTAAAACGCCAAGGCATACCTCTCGAACAAATAGTTTGGCAGACCTAATTCTACAAAAAAGATTTGGTTTATTCCTGGGACTCAACGAAAGAGGCCCAACGGAAAGATGGAAACAACTGGACTCAGATATGTTCGGTCTAAGAAACAGAAGAAAGTTTACAGTTTCCACGTCATAAACAACATGGGTGAAGGAGAAAATGTCCTTCCAGATAGCCGTGATGTCAGATTGGAGCAAGATCCCGCTTTGAGAACATTAAGTCCGTCGCTCAAAGAATAAATTGACAAGGTAATAAAAGAAGCTTGTCAAACGAGCCAAGACAATCATAGCCGCGAAATGGCCATATTTGAAAATGCCAAGACGCAGCGTCTTAGTCAGCAATCTGTGGAGGAAGTAGACTGTGACGTTCTTCGTCCCCAGTCAGCTATGTGTTCTCGTGAAGGGGAAAATCTCGAAGCAGAGGTAAAAATAGGACAAGGAACGTAGACAACGTTCAATGACAGCAAAGCGGGCCCAAGATACCGTTCAATCGAGAAAAGCTCAATTAGAGCCCATCCTTTATAAAGAAGATGGGTCGGGAATATTCGTTCCCTCAAGACAAGACAGGAAAAATCTTCGGCCTTGTCATGAAGCACTAAATGATGACGCTTTCAGAGTCCCGGCACCCCGAACAAATAAATGAGGTCCATCACCCGGATTATTTCTCATATTACCAAGCAGTAGATCACCCCGTTGAAGACTGCTTCACGTTCAAGGACTGAGTAGAGAATCAGTATCAATAAGGCAGGTTTACTTTATCTAACAGCTGGAAGATAAGCCCGCCATAAAAACACGAGCCAAAGAGGACCTATATAGTCAGGATAGGACCAGCTCGACCGCAAAAATGGAAGCGGACTCATACCTGCCATATGATAACTCTCTTAAGGGAGGGAAGGCGTGAGAATATGATTGACCTTTTCGGATGCTTCACAAATGAAGACGATGATAAGGAGATATCAGAATTTCCACCAGCGCCAAAAGAGCTGGAGGACGAGATACACACCACGACGGACAACATAAGAAAAATTAACTTAGAGACGGAGAACGATCCAAGACCGACATTTGTCGGTGAGTTACTATCTGAAAAACATGTAACCACATTAAAAGATGTGCTCATGCAGTACAAAAACTGCTTCTTCTGGAACAACTCCGAAATGCCGGGTCTAGATATGGAAATAGCGGTACATAAGCTGGCCATATCACTAGACATAAAGCCAATTAAACATGCACCAAGAAGGATGCGGCTCGAACTTGAGAAGAGTATCAACGCTGAAGTCAAGAAACTAATCGACTCCGACTTCATCCAAGAGGTTCAATATCCCGACTGGATCGCTAACATTGTTCCAATGATGAAGAAAAATGGGTCAGTTCGGTTCTGCGTGGACTTTCGAGACCTCAACAAAATATGCCCAAAAGATGACTTTCCAGTATCCGTTAACGAACTGATGATCGATAACATGTCCACACAGGAAGTCTTCTCCTTCATGGACAGATCTTTAGGATAGAGCCAAATAAAAATGGATTCTAATGACCAGAAGCATACTACCTTCCGGACACCGTTAGGCGTATTCTGCTACAAGGTGATGTCCTTCAGCTTAAAGAATGTCGGTGCTACCTACCAATGGGCCATGAAAAAGATCTTCGATGATATCATACACGAGATCGTCGAATGCTACATCAACGACCTAGTGGTGAAGAGCAAATCTCATGAGGAAAATTGGGAACATCTAAAAATAATGTTCCAACGTCTTCGGAAGTATAATCTGAATATAAACCCTCTGAAATGCGCGTTTAAAGTCTCCTCAGGAAAATTCCTGGGATTCATCATTCGTCACCGAGGCATCGAAATCGATCCCTTAAAAATCAAGGCAATTATAAAAATTCCTTCGCCAAGAACCCTCAAACAATTGCAGTCTCTCCAAGGAAAGCACGTGTATATTTGGCGGTTCATAACCAACCTTTCCAGAAAATGCCGTCCTCCAGTCATCTAATGAAGAAGGGGACCTCGTTCGTCAGGGATCATAAGTTCCAAAACACATTAGATGAAATCAAACAATACTTGCAAAATCCGCCGGTATTAGCCGCTCCAGTTAAGGGAAAACCCCTTATCCTATATACAACGGCCCTTGAGGGTTCTTTAGGCGTATTGTGGGCATTAGAGAACGATCAAGAAAGGGAGATAGCTCTGCATTATTTAAGTCGAGTTCTCCTGGGGTACAGAAAGCAACCATTCCCCCATCGAAAAGAGTTTCCTGGCGCCGATCTTCGCAATAACGAAACTCAGACATTATGCCTTGGTATATGAGGTCCTCCTCATATCAAAGGTGGATCCTCTCAAATATCTAATGTCAAAAGCCATACTGACAGTAAGGCTTGCCAAATGGGCCCTCCCCCTGATGGAGTTCTCGAAAACGTATCGACTCCTCAAAGCAGCAAAAGGACAGGCCATCGCCAACTTTCTCGCGGGGCATCGGATATCGGCTGACTCTCCCTTTAATTGTGAGTTGCCGGATGAACGCATGTTCTATGCAATCGAAGAAGAGAAAAAACAAAATGATTCCTAATGAGAACTTTACTTCGATGGAGCATCTTCTATGAAGAAACGAAAGCAAAACACTCCCATAATTAAAGCCGGGATGGTTCTTATCTTCGTGACCCCGCAAGAAGGAATATTGTATTACGCCCTCTCCTTGACACAACCCAGGATTAAAAATGAGGCGGAATATGAAGCTTTGATAGCCGGTCTTGAGATCGCTATTGATATGGGAACCAAAGATCTCTTCATATATAGAGACTCCCAGCTGATTGTTAGTCAAGTAAATAGAGATTATTAAATATGCAAGCCAGAGCTGATAAAGTATGATGAAAGAGTGCAGCAACTGTTGATACAAATCCCTTCTTATACCTTGAAAAGCATACTACGTTCAAAAACAGCTAAGCTTATGCGTTAGCCAAATTGGCTAAAGAATTAGCCGATGAAGACCTCGATGACATAAGGATCATCGTGTAAAGCCACAGGGTCCTCACACCAACAGATATATTTTTGAAAGACCTGATAGAGCCATTCGAAAGAAAAGAAATGACCGAGTAAGTAGTCCTTTAAATAAAGGACGAAGAAAATGCCAAAGACCGGAGGGAAGTCTTCATAGACTACTTCAAGTCCCAACGAATGCTCGAAAATGCATCATCATCAGCTCACGAAACAAGCTTTGTCATTTTCCTTCATCAATGATACTCTATATAAGATATCATTTGACTTCCTATGGCTAAGATGCCAGGGGCCGAAGGAAGTAAGGAATGCCGTCCAAGAAATACACGACGGACTCTGCGATTCTCATCAAGCTGGGCCTAGGTGAAAGTGTTTGTTAGCACCGCAACGGGGTTTAAACGGGCATCCCATATGCAATTTTAAAAATTTCGGGTGCTAGCGAACACTAACCAAGATCTTAACTTAGAATAATTAGGGTTTCCTATGATGATATGACAAAACTAATAGAAGGGAAGGAGGCTACAACCTTTGATGACCGTGTCCTTCTCTTCTAAAGCTTCGGGTTGTAGTCCACGCGACTCCACTAGGCTCCACTTGAAAAAGGTGCAAGCTTCCTCCGATGACCTACTTGCAGAAAATGATCCACCCGAAGTCCGCAAATCCAACCTACCTCTTCACTAAACTCTTTAATGAAGGAAATATACTATACTAGAGTGTTAATAAAGTGTAGGATGGTGAAGTAGGGGCTTTGTATTCTCACTAAGGTTTCAAGCTCTATGGTTCATATCACATGTGAGGGTTTAAAGCTTGAAGTATGAGGTGAAGAAAATGAAGAATGCTAGAACTCATCTCAAGAGCTTAAGAAGGAGCAAAAGAAAAATAACTCAAGTGAAGAATCAAGTGTAGAATGGCAACCCTCTTGACCTCACTTATTCAAGCATAGAATAAATTGGAATAAGAAATTGCAACCATGCTTGAATAGTGAGTCAAGAGTAATAAACAAATGATAAAGCCCATGCTTGCCCATTCTACAAATATCTCCATATATTACACCTCATTTTCTATTTTCTAAAAAAAAAGAAAATCCATGCCATGCTTCATATAATATATATATATATATCATATATATCATATATATTAATAATATATATTATGAAGAATAATCAGTGAGCTAATAATATTAGTTAATATATAATTATATCAAATATAATATATCAAATTATTAAATCAACATTTGATTTAATAATCCGGTTATATCATATATAACCGACTAATATCATTTATCTGTATATCACATTATCAAATCAAAACTTGATTCGATAATCCGGTTATATCATATATAACCTAATCGATAACAAATAACCGCCAGATTAGAATACGGTATCATATACTCGTATTTAATCTGGCCCCCGCACATATCAACATATGCGCCCTACTTCGTTTTGCTTGAACCAGAAAACTTCTGTATGGGACTCTAAAGACTCGTCAATACACCAGCAGTAGGTGATGATCACATTAGTTACCCACAAGCTGTCAGCGGTATTAGCTGGAAGTAACGGCTACCCAGGTATTGAGCGATTAGAAGATCAACAAGCAAGCTTGTCCAAACTCCCATGAAGCCTATAGGTAACACATACCGTACAGTCCGGTCTCTTCATCTGATATGTCGTATATTGAGTCTGGGGGTGGAATCGTCAGACCCTAATAACTTGATAAGTCATGCTGATGAATGGCTCATAATGGTTCGAGAAACTACTGATAACACTTACCAGTAAATCTCATTGTAACAACCCTAATTTTCCTATACACTTTTTCCTATACAAATTTTTTTTCAAAATATTTTTAAAATCCACAAAGGGGTATTTTAGCCGGAGCACAAGATTTAGGTAATTATTTTTGTTTTTAATTACAAGTTACAAGAATGAAATAACTCCATTTTTAGTGTACAAGAAATTACTTTAAATTTAATGTATACTAGGAGTATTTATTCTTGCTGCTATCAGTTTAAATAATTAAAAACCACAATAATTACAAGAAGGAGCTTGTAGCTCATTGGTAATACCTTGCACTGCTGAACCAAGCCACCGGAGTTCAAATCCCATGCCCCACATTATTTTTGTATTTATTTTGTTTTATTTTTTTTGGAAGTCAACGGTAAAAAGGCCATAACTCCCAAAATATGTACTGGACAACAAAAAGTAAAAATACCAAGTTGTTCCTCAGGAAAACCCCCGGCCATTGGACACTTGACTCGGCCCGACTCGGCGCCGCCGGCTGGCGACTCGGCCGACTCGGTCTGGAGCCACCGGCCGGACTTGGCCGGACGGCCGAGTCACCAACTGAGAAAAGTTGGCTCCTGACTTGGTCAACCCTCTTGCATACTTATTATACCTGGATCGATTTTTATTTGGCCAATAAATCCCTTTTACTCCAAGGTTTAATGATTTTTAATGAATTTTTAATGTTTTTTTTAATATATTTTTTAATCCAAACCTTAACCCTAGCCTAGCCCTATATAAAGACCCCTATCCTCTACCTTTTTCCCTCACAACTCTAAGTCCACTCACTCAAATTCTCGAGAACTCGGTACGAAGAGCGAGAAGCGAAGCGCTGCCGAAATCGACGACGGATTCCGGCGACCGGATCAGGACCTTCGCGATGTTTTCAACGAATCGACAACCATCACGACCTCTAGCTTCCTCAGCTTATCCAAATCGTAAGTCCCATCCCCTCTATCTCTCTTTTCTATAAGTATAAAAATACGACTTTTTGGAACCCGACGGAAATCGGACAAACCGATTTCCGATTCGGTTTTTCTCTAAATTTCCACTTGTCACCTAATACATATAATCTACCCATATGATTGTTGACTATTAATCACCCATAAACCAATTTAATCAAACTTTTTCACATAAAATGATAACTTCTTTGCAAAACCGTATTCTTTTCATAAAAATACCATGAAGTTCATTTTTCTTAGTTCAATTAATTCCCTCACTCCTAAATAGGTTTATCTTGATCACTAAACTTGTAGAACCCAATTTGAATGAAATTTCACACATAAAATGATAACGTTTTTAAATACCGTATTCTTGCACTTTAATACCTTCAACTTTAATTTGTCATGTTTTACCTTTAAACTTCACCAAAACTTAAAATAAGTCATGGGGTAATGACCTACCCCTACACACACTCAATATAACTCTAATTGATAGATATCAAAACACAGAATACGAAATTACAAGACTTTTTCACTAAAATACCATAATCTTTATAACTTTATTTAAAGCTTTAAGTTGTAAACTTTTCTAGATAAAATCTTTTAATAAAATGAAAACAGGATTGGTCATAAATATCGATCGTTTATCTAAACTGTCTTGTGGTGCCTGACAAGTGTGTCTAAGGCTAGTGGTTTTTAATTAGGCCCACGACTGTGGTTCCTTTCCACTTACCTGGCACTTACCTGGCCGCAATTGACGGTGAAGAGGCGATTTAAGGCTTCTAATGACTCATCGTTTAGACCTTAGAAATAGGCTAGTTGGTTTAGGAAACCCTATTAACTAAAATACGGAAAACTGTACTCTTTTGCAAATAAATACCCCATATTTATAAAACCGTTTTCCCAAATGAAAAGTATTTATAAACCTAAGCAAAGCGCCGCTACAACCCACTTTTGGTGAACCTGTTAGGGATAGTACGGTTCATCGTGCACCCGCAGGCTAGTAGTGCGAGATTCAGACCTCTGCAAGGAGCATTCGGTCTCGAAAGGTTTAAAATACGACATTTAAGGAAAATGAGATTTTTGAAAATAAAATATTTATATAAAATTATTCATGTGTTAATATATATATAATTATCATTTAAACATCTATTTTATCATAATATAAAGTTTCCATATTTTTCTAAAAATTACAAGATTAAAAGTTACACTAAAATACCATGAATTTCAGATAAGATAATTAATACTTTTATTAGGATATATTCACTAGAATAACACAAATAAAATTCGCATTCATTATAACAATAAAGACGATTATTAAATACTTGAGGTGTATTTTGAAAACTATACAAAAGTATTTTTACATAAAACCCCCTCAAGTTTTACAAATTACTATAAGGCCCCTAGCTAATATTGAACTTCAAATCATCTTCTTATAGTCTGACTCGGGTTAGAGTCTGACTATTCCTGACTCGAATATGATTCAAGTCAATCTATATTCTTTTATATTCCAACACACTTTGAATACATGAATCCATGAACCCAGTTAACAATATATTCATTTTGACTGAATCAAACCATGGATATTCATCCATTATCCCGATATTCCATTTACCTGATTATACAGTTGTAACATGTTTACTGATATCATGGTTTTGGTCAGTCACCCAACCTACATATTCCAATACCACATTACTGTTAAAACACTATGGGGTTTAAGGAGTAGATTGGTACGGAAGGTATTAAAAGTGGCACGAGGTGGTCATATTAAGACACCTAACCTGAATCCTATTGCTGTTGTACCGTGGCATAACGGTTCCTTGTACTTTTCTTTTACCCTGATCTCTAGCATATAAAGATCCTCCTCGTATACTCTGGCATCCTTCTGTACCAAGCTACAAACAATAGCATTACACAATGTTCCATAATATTCAACAATATAATACTTTAGAAAATATTGTTACTCTATCATTCTCATTCTTCTTATCCTTTTGAGACTTACCGAGCGACCTGTTCGCTGACGATATTCTATCTCTTTCTTCTTTGAATGTCGTCAGGTGCGTTGGACCAAGTTGAGATCGAGCCCACCGGTGAAGATTTGGAGCAGTTCCAGGCAGACCCAGAGCTCTAGATAATTGTACCTTGTTCTTTCCAGTTTATTTCATTTTCTGTTATGCCACTGTTTAGGCATTGTTTTTTTCATTCCAGTTGTATTTTCTTTTCCTGCATTGTAAAAAGAATGTTATTAATAAAAGTTGCTGTTATTTCCATATTATTCGTCTCTTGTGATTTACTTTATATTGCTTAGTTACGCTTAGCGTATATACTTCTGAGTATATACGTAGCGGGCCTCGTCGCGTCCACTTCGCCGTACACTGGGAAGCGGGGCGTGACAGGTTTTGTCGGTGGCCCATGCAGGTCAGAGCTGTATGAATCCCTGTCATGCAGTTCTGGTCTGCGTGAACAACCTAAACAATATAACACAAGAACCAGCAACTAAAACATTCTTTACAATCATGTTCCTTGAATCCCATCATTTCTTTGAATTATATACCTTGAATCTGTTCTAATCCAAAATTCCCTCATCTCTTTTACAATTTTACCAAAACCTTCGCATCCTTTCATTCCTTCACACATTATTCACATTTCTAAAACCCTTACACCACTTATTTTTCGCATATTGTTAGTACACCAGCACCAAACTTTCTTTGGATTGTTACACTTTCCTTTTACAAATTTCGAGGACGAAATTTTTATAAGCAGGGTAGAATGTAACAACCCTAATTTTCCTATACACTTTTTCCTATATAATTTTTTTTTCAAAATATTTTTAAAATCCACAAAGGGGTTTTTTAGCCTGAGCACAAGATTTAGGTAATTATTTTTGTTTTTAATTACAGGCTACAAGAATGAAATAACTCCATTTTTAGTGTACAAGAAATTACTTTAAATTTAATGTATACTAGGAGTATTTACTCTTGCTGCTATCAGTTTAAGTAATTAAAAACCACAATAATTATAAGAAGGAGCTTGTAGCTCATTGGTAATACCTTGCACTGCTGAACCAAGCCACCGGAGTTCAAATCCCATGCCCCACATGATTTTTGTATTTATTATTTTTTTTTTTTTGGAAGTCAACGGTAAAAAGGCCATAACTCCTAAAATATGTACTGGACAACAAAAAGTAAAAATACCAAGTTGTTCCTCAGGAAAACCCCCGGCCATTGGACCCTTGACTCGGCCCGACTCGGCGCCGCCGGCCGGCGACTCGGCCGACTCGGTCCGGAGTCGCCGGCCGGATTTGGCCGGACGGCCGAGTCACCAACTGAGAAAAGTTGGCTCTTGACTTGGTCAACCCTCTTGCACACTTATTATACCTGGATCGATTTTGATTTGGCCAATAAATCCCTTTTACTCCTAGGTTTAACGATTTTTAATGAATTTTTAATGTTTTTTAAATTTTTTTTAAATATTTTTTAATCCAAACCCTAACCCTAGCCTATCCCTATATAAAAAAACCCTATCCTCTACCTTTTCCCCTCACAACTCTAAGTCCACTCTCTCAAATTCTCGAGAACTCGGTACGAAGAGCGAGAAGCGAAGCGTTTCCGAAATCGACGACGGATTCCGGCGACCGGATCAGGACCTTCGCAATGTTTTCAACGAATCGACAACCATCACGACCTCTAGCTTCCTTAGCTTGTCCAAATCGTAAGTCCTATTCCCTCTATCTCTCTTTTCTATAAGTATAAAAATACGACTTTTTGGAACCCGACGGAAATCGGACAAACCGATTTCCGATTCGGTTTTTATCTAAATTTCCACTTGTCACCTAATACATATTATCTACCCATATGCTTGTTGACTATTAATCACCCATAAACCAATTTAATCAAACTTTTTCACATAAAATGATAACTTCTTTGCAAAACCGTATTCTTTTCATAAAAATACCATGAAATTCATTTTTCTTAGTTCAATTAATTCCCTCACTCCTAAATAGGTTTATCTTGATCACTAAACTTGTAGAACCCAATTTGAATGAAATTTCACACATAAAATGATAACGTTTTTAAATACCGTATTCTTGCACTTTAATACCTTCAACTTTAACTTGTCATGTTTTACCTTTAAACTTCACCAAAACTTAAAATAAGTCACGGGATAATGACCTACCCCTACACACACTCAATATAACCATAATTGATAGATATCAAAATACAGAATACGAAATTACAAGACTTTTTCACTAAAATACCATAATCTTTATAACTTTTTTTTAAAGCTTTAAGTTGTAAACTTTTCTAGATAAAATCTTTTAATAAAATGAAAATACGATTGGTCATAGACATCGATCGTTTATCTAAACTGTCTTGTGGTGCCTAGACAAGTGTGTCTAAGGCTAGTGGTTTTTAATTAGGCCCACGACTGTGGTTCCTTTCCACTTACCTGGCACTTACCTGGCCGCAATTGACGGTGAAGAGGCGATTTGAGGCTTCTAATGACTCATCGTTTAGACCTTAGAAATAGGCTAGTTGGTTTAGGAAACCCTATTAACTAAAATACGGAAAACTGTACTTTTTGCAAATAAATACCCCATATTTATAAAACTGTTTTCCCAAATGAAAAGTATTTATAAACCTAAGCAAAGCGCCGCTACAACCCACTTTTGCGGAACCTGTTAGGGATAGTATGGTTCATCGTGCACCCGCAGGCTAGTAGTGCGAGATTCAGACCTCCGCAAGGAGCATTCGGTCTCGAAAGGTTTAAAATACGACATTTAAGGAAAATGAGATTTTTGAAAATAAAATATTTATATAAAATTATTCATGTGTTAATATATATATAATTATCATTTAAACACCTATTTTATCATAATATAAAGTTTCCACATTTTTCTAAAAATTACAAGATTAAAAGTTACACTAAAATACCATGAATTTCAGATAAGATAATTAATAATTTTATTAGGATATATTCACTAGAATAACACAAATAAAATTCACATTTATTATAACAATAAAGACAATTATTAAATACTTGAGGTGTATTTTGAAAACTATACAAAAGTATTTTTACATAAAACCCCCTCAAGTTTTACAAATTACTATAAGGCCCCTTGTTAATATTGAACTTCAAATCATGTTCTTGTAGTCTGACTCGGGTTAGAGTCTGACTATTCCTGACTCGAATATGATTCAAGTCAATCTATATTTTTTTATATTCCGACACACTTTGAATACATGAATCCATGAACCCAGTTAACAATATATTCATTTTGACTGAATCAAACCATGAATATTCATCCATTATCCTGATATTCCATTTACCAGATTATACAGTTGTAACATGTTTACTGATATCATGGTTTTGGTCAGTCACCCAACTTACATATTCCAATACCACATTACTGTTAAAACACTACGGGGTTTAAGGGGTAGATTGGTACGGAAGGTGTTAATGGTGGCACGAGGTGGTCAGATTAAGACACCTAACCTGAATCCTATTGCTGTTGTACCGTGGCATAACGGTTCCTTGTACTTTCTTTTTTCCCTGATCTCTAGCATATAGAAATCCCCCTCGTATACACTGGCATCCTTCTGTACCAAGCTACAAACAACAGCGTTATACAATGTTCCATAATATTGAACAATATAATACTTTAGAAAATACTGTTGCTCTATCATTCTCAGTCTTCTTATTCTTTTGAAACTTACCGAGCGACCTGTTCGCTGACGACATTCTATCTCTTTCTTCTTTGAATGTCGTCAGGTGCGTTGGACCAAGTTGAGATCGAGCCCACCGGTGAAGATTTGGAGCAGTTCCAGGCAGACCCAGAGCTCTAGATAATTGTACCTTGTTCTTTCCAGTTTATTTCATTTCCTGTTATGCCACTGTTTAGGCATTGCTTTTTTCATTCCAGTTGTATTTTCTTTTCCTGCATTGTAAAAAGAATGTTATTAATAAAAGTTGCTGTTATTTCCATATTATTCGTCTCTTGTGATTTACTTTATATTGCTTAGTTACGCTTAGCGTATATACTTCTGAGTATATACATAGCGGGCCTCGTCGCGTCCACTTCGCCGTACACTGGGAAGCAGGGCGTGACACTCATCAACAGCCATGGCCAGGGACTTACTGTTATAGCCAATCGAGCATAGCGCAACATCAACTCCCTATACCGGGAGAGACAAAACCCCTCCTATTGCTCTTTGCCTCCATGTGACCCGGGACTGTACCCAAAATCCACCTGTTTGCACGAATCCTTTGAGCCGTGGTAGGGAGCAAATCAAAGCACAGTAGGAGCCACACAAGACTCTATGAAGATCTCACGTCTACAGACTAATATGTACCGGTGTCACCAGAGAACTGCTATCTGACGATAGGTATATTACAATCTAGGAGTTCTCGGCGCGTCCTGTTCGGTGTACCCATTCTCCGATGAGCACCTGTGTATAATCTTTGATGTTAAACACCAATGGATATGGGATCAACCATCGTCCCATACAGGGTCAAGAAACGTACACAATAGTCTACCCTGGAATATCGATGCCCTGTCTCGATATTCCCTCGACTAGGAACAATTGAAGGATGTGCTTGTAAACTACCTAGGTCCCAGTAGTATGATCCGCATCATAGTCCTGGTAGTCAAGCCAACATCCTTAGGGCTTTATCAACATGTATATGAGAGACGGTATAATAATACCAGCAAACATGTTAAGATAAAGGAAACCAGATAGCATACTATCATGTCGAGCAAGAAAGTCCTCTATATATATGTCCAAGTATCCACTATATCATACAATAATGGCCTCTAGAGTATACATATCACTAACACTAAGATGAAGCTGAAGATAAAAAGAATGGGCCATTATTGGCCCACGTAATTCAGGAATGCCTTCAATATGCGAAATAGTATTACCCGTGCCAAATTCATGAGGACTTCATACATCAGCACCCAAATCCGCTACATCCGACAGTGGCTAGTTGGCCGTTCGAGATGTGGGAAACCGATATAATCGGCCCTATTGAACCGGCATCATCCAAAAGATCCCGCAACTGAGTCGTTTCATTGGTCCGTACACTTTTGATAGACCTCTTTGTCTTTATTTTCATTCTTTTTTAGTGAAAAATGGATTAAAGATTTGAGATGATTATGTTTTGGGAAAAAATGTTTTAGGTCCACAGGGAAAAAGATGTAGATTTAGATCCCTTGGGATTAAAAAGTTTAGAAAAAAGCATTTAATACATACTAATCATGTTCTCAGCACTAGTACAAAAACGGCTTTCCCCTACAGATGAGAAATCCATAGGGATAATTTTATGTTGCCCATACGGTTTCCATCATAGTGGCATATATGCATAAAAAATTTTAAAAATTTAATATCTGCAGTTGTCCCTACGGTGTCGTAACAGAAGGCCCTATGGTGACAACCGTAGGGATAAAGTCGGTCATTTAAAAAAAAATAAGAACTAAATTTTTTCTTGCCCCGTTCCCAAAGTACGTCCTAATCCTCAAAATTATTTCCCCCCAAAATTTTCCCGCCACCATCCTCGAACTCCAGCGCCCTCGTCACCTCCTCTGACCTCGCCTCTGAGCTCCAGTGTCGCCTCCATCACCTCCTCCGATCTCCTCCACATCCAAAGCCTCCCTCCTCCAAAGCCCTCTCCTCCGATCCTCCAGTGGCCTATCCCCCTGGTTGAGCCCTCTCCTCCGATCCTCCGCCGTCGAAGCTCTCCTCCTCTTTCTCGGCGTAGCCTCTTTGAGATGGAGCCGTCGATTCTTCCACCGCCTCGCCGCCTCGTCGCAAACCTCCCCTCCCGTCGATTACTTCACCGCCGCCTTCTAGCTATCGATTCCTCCACAGATTAGTTTATTTATTCCATTTTGAATTTTAATTTTCCTAACTAATTTTGATTTCGATTTTTTTAATTGTAGGAATTAATTTATTATTTGGTTGTTTTTGTTGTTAATTTTGTTGAATTTAAGGTTAGGGTTATGGGTATGTTGTCAGTTGGGGATTAATTAAGGAGATTAGGGTTAGGGTTAGTGTTAATTAGGGCGTTAGGGTTAGGTTTATGATTAGGTTTTGGATTAGGGGTAGGGTTAGAGTTAATTAGGGTTATTGTTATGATTAGGTTAATTAGGGATTATTGGTTAGGATTATTGTTATGACTAGGTTTAGGGTTAAACTTATTATCAATTAGGTTTATGTGTTAGGGTTAGGCTTAGGGTAACTTTTTAGTGAATTGTTGTAGCTAGTTTAGTGAAAAGCAACCATAGTTTAGGGTATTTTAGTGAAAAACCTATAATTGTTAAGGGTATTTTAGTGTAAAATATAAAATTCAGCAATGGGTTTTTTACTTAATTTTTTTAATAATAGTTTAGTGAATAACAACAATAGTTAAGGGTATTTTAGCGAAATTTATTGTTATTTAGTTAATTTAAGAAGATGAATCGTTTAGTTAAATTTGTAAAGATAGTTTAGTGAAAAACCAATAATTGTAAAGGGTATTTTAGTAAAATTTAGTAAAATTGAAGAAATAGATTGCTTAGGAAAAATTTTAAGATAGTTTAGTGGAAAAAATTATAGCTAAGTGTATGATACTCAATGATAATGTAAACGTAAAAAACTTTACTTTAAACTAAAAACTTCAAAATCGTAAAATTGAAACGTAAACGGTAAAACCAATTCAAATTAAATCTTACACTAAGTGTATATATGATACTTGATGATAATATAAAATTTTCATTTTCTTATCGATAGTCATATACGAAAATCAAAGTGCGCCAGTCCCCGTCTATAGGTTAATATACGTTCGATATTCATCATGACATAAAATTACATGAAATTTTTTAATATCAGACGGTATCGTTCGGTGCTAACAACTGTCGTGTAGTCTATGTGATGAGAAAATTCAATCGTATGATAATCGATAGATTTTTCCATTGTGGACAAGTTAGGAATGTATGAAGCAAACAACTGCATTCACTTGTGTTTTCATTCGTTTCGAGTTATTTCGTCAAGACCTTTCCGCTGGTTCTACGTATACAAAAATAGATTAGATGTTCATTTCAATGTTGATTTACAGTATTGAAATGATTATCTGTTCTATTATAGTATACTTGGAGAACAACGGGGAGGTGCTGCCGAAATTTTCTCGAATCAGATGAAAGCATAAGCGAATGGATGTCTGCTCTATACATTCTTAACGGGATAGAAGCCTTACCCTCGACAGCCGAAATACACGTATACACAACACACACATACGCAAAGTACATACACAATAACATCCCTACACCTAAGCGAAATCATAAATTGAAATCGACGATAAACTTTCCCTTTCCGTTCTCTTCTTTTACAATAACTATCTCGTTCTTAGATTTCTCAAGTTTCCATCAAAAACCAACTTCCATTACTTCACTACTTTCTTCAATTTGTGAAACTTACAATTTATATGTTATACAGTCTAAAATGGCCCATGAGTACATTTGAGTTAAGGACTAGATGTACATGAATTGGCAACAATGCATGAACCCTAAGTTTGTCAATGTTGCCTTTATCGAATTTGTACGCGAACATAATAAGTTCATGTTGGGGAAGATTCATTGTCCGTGCGACAGGAGTGGGAATAAATTCCGGCAGAAGATAGAAATCGTAGAGCTCCACATGGTTAAGCATGGTTTTACCAAATTTTATACAACTTGGCTATACCATGGGAAAGGAGGAGAAGAAGCCGGTGATACGACGAAAGTAGAAGAAGAAGATGGTGATGCGGCGGAAGGAGAAGAATAAGAAGATAAGAACATATATTATTTCTGGGAGAGGAACTTGAGCATATGTTAGACGCTACTCTCGGTGATAGTAATCCTACTGAATAAAACATTCCTTCCGCTCAAGAACAACATAAATGATGCCAGGAGACCAATTTATGAGAATGCAAAGTATTCCACACTATCATGGTTTGTCCACCTTTTCCAGATTAAGTGTTTTTCCCGCTAATTTTTTTGGCTTAATTTATGAAAACCCAAAAGTGGGTACTTGAAACATAATGAAATAAAGTTCCTAAGTTTCAGCTTTAAAAATCCCAAAATGGGTATTTTAAAAAACAAACAAATACAAAAGAACTTCAATTCATGTACCAGTTATCATTGGGATAGCCTCCACATGTTTAACACATGAGCACTCACGTGCAAAGCACATGAGTGCCGAAGTCCAAAATCGTTCCCTAATAAAAAAAATAAAATGGCAGCCCCATGTGTTAAACACGTGAGCACTCATGTGCAAATCACATGAGTACCGTCTTCAGACAGGATTAAATCCTATAAAGCACCCATTTAACAAGTGAGCACTCATATGCAAAGCATGTGAGTACCGGCTTCCGGTATGATTAAATCCTATAAAGCACTCACGTGTTAAACACGTGAGCACTCCATGCAAAGCACGTGAATAACGGCTTCAGATAGGATTAAATCTTATAAAAGCACCTACGTGTTAAATCCATGAGCACTCATGTGCAGAGCACGTGAACGCTGGAGCACAAAATCATTCTTTTATAAAAAAAAATAGAAGAGCAGACCCCACATGTTAAATACGTGAGTACTCACATGCAAAGCACGTAAGTACCATGACCATAATTATATGGCAGCGCCCACGTGCTAGGCACGAGAGGAAATTTCGACTGCCTCACCAATGAAGAAGAGGAAATTTCGGAGCAGTCGCCAGTGCCAAAAGAACTGGAAGATGGGATCCATACCACTGCTGATGAATTAAAAAAGATAAACTTGGGAACCGAAGAAGATCCTCGACCCACGTTCGTCAGCAATTCGCTTTCTGATGAACAAGTAGTTGGTCTAAAAGTAGTACTCATGGATTACAAAAGCTACTTCGCATGGAATTACTCCGAGATGCCAGGACTTGATATAGATGTAGCAGTTCACAAACTGTCCATAATGTTGGGAATAAAGTTGTCAAACAATCTCTGAGGAGAATGCGGTTTGAACTAGAGATGAGTATCAGCGCTGAAATTAAGAATCTTATAGATTCCGGTTTCATCCAGGAAGTACAATACCTTGACTGGATTGCCAATATCATCCTCGTGATGAAAAAGAACGGGACCGTCCGGATCTGCACAGACTTTAGAGACCTCAATAAAACGTGTCCAAAAGATGACTTTCCCATACCAGTCACCGAACTGATGATCGACAACACGTCTACTCATGAGTGAAGGAACTAGTGCACTCTAAATATCAATTTTAAAATATAATAACATAGGGTTTTAAAAATTCAAGAGAGCAATTAGTTCTATCACTAGGATCTTAGCTAAAGAAAACAACTTGTAACAAAGAAAAGAGAGCAATTAGCCTATCAAGTTGAAGCTATAACCTTTGAAGTATCTTCAAGTGCCCCTAAATTGAGTTGGACTCTATTATAGGCTCTTTGAAGATCCATGGAACATGCTTGCAAGCCCAGCTCCTCCTTCGAAGATGATCCACCTCGAAGGCTCAAGAACTTTGGTTCCAAGCTCAAGTGAGCTAACCTAAATAGCTAGTGTGCTAAGCTAACTAGTTAGGGTTGTAATAAAATCTCACTACTAATTTTCTCTTATTTCATTTCCTTTTTCTTTTTTCTTTTCCTTAGTGTAAAGAGAGGAGGAAGAAGGAGATGAGAGCTCTCATAAAAAGAGAATGAGAAAGAAATAAAACCTTAAGCATTTCTAAAGAAATGGTTGTCCAAGATATTTAAAATACATAAAAGAGTGATTAGTTAATATTGACATAATACTAGTAAATACATACCACAAAAAATATATATAAATATATTAAATCGGCACTCGATTTAATATCCATCTTTCTAAAAAGATGGGCTGGTATTACAACTGTCCGATTACCGTCAGTGTATAAAATACACTAGTTTTAATCGAACCCAAGCGCGTACCAATATACCACAACTACAACATTTCGTCAAAGCCGGAAACGCTCTGTGTGGAACTCTAAAGACTCGACAATATACTGATAGTGGGTTTAATCATAAGCACGTTAGCGGCACTAGCTGTATGTATCAGCTATCAAGGTATTGTCGAAAATGAGATTGAAAAGCAAGCTCGTCCGAAACCTTACTGGTCCTATCAGTGATATGTACCATACAGTCATGTCTGTTCATCTGAGAGTATCACATATCTGGTCTATGGGGTGGATAACGTCAGACCCCTTAACAACTTGATAAGTCGTCCCGGTGTCAAGCCCTATCACCAATCGAGAAACTACGGATCGTAATCGGTAAATCGCATCCGGCCAGGCTTAGGTTTTATAGTGACGGCCAACCGTACACTACACGACATCAACTCCAAATACCGGGAGAGACGAATCCCCTCAATCGCTCACTGCCTCCAAGTGCTTCGGGACTGCACCCAAAAGCTACCTATTTGCTCGACTCTTTAGAACTTTGGTAGGGTAGCAATCAAAGTATAATGGGAACACACTCAGGACAAATGACGATTTCGGATCAACAGACTACGATTTACTAATGTCACCTGAGAACCGATGTCTGAAAATAGGTATAATACCATCTAGCATGTTCTCGGCGAGTCTTTCCAGTGTAATTCATAACTTAATGA
This sequence comes from Agapanthus africanus, assembly GCA_030015575.1. Taxonomy (NCBI): domain Eukaryota; kingdom Viridiplantae; phylum Streptophyta; class Magnoliopsida; order Asparagales; family Amaryllidaceae; genus Agapanthus; species Agapanthus africanus. The sequence goes on from JASDDO010000022.1 coordinate 63,549,458, forward strand.
GCACCAGTATACAATCTTTGGCGACTGGCTGACACCAATGGCTGTGAGACTGGCCATCGCCCCTCGTCGGTGTTAAGAAATATATACACCAGTTTACTCTGGAATATCGATGCCCAGTCTTGATATTCCCACGACTATGGACATTTAAGGATGTGCTTATAGACTATTCAGTTCTCACAAGTGTGATCGCAATCATAACCCTGGTAGTCAAGCATGAATCTTATGGGCTCTATCAATATGTAATTATGATATGCTATACCACACAAGACATGTACATAATGATAAAGTCAAACTAGATAGCATACTATCATCACAGGCAAGACTGTTTTAATTGTATAGGTCCTCCCTCAATCATCATAATCGCTGTTCTCGCCAAAAAAAAATTGGTCAAAACTTGCTGTTCCTTTTATAAAAATGGAGGACAACCACCACGTGCAAAGCACGTGAGCATTCACGTGCAAAGAACGCGAGTACCTGCTGTAGTCAGGATTAAATCCTATAGCAGCGTCTACGTGTTAAATATATGATCACTCATCAGCAAAGCATGTGAGCACCGACTTCAGATGGGAGTAAATCCTATGATAGCCCTCACACGAGCATGCACATATTAAACACGTGAGTTCCCTTGTCGCATCCTTTCGGCAACACTCACATGCAAAGCACGTGAGCGCCGCTGCCATATATGTATATGGAAGCACTCTCGTGCAACACATGTGAGTGCCTCAATTTAAAATACTCTCATCTGATAGAATTAAATTCTATATGATAGAATTAAATTCTATTTGGGAAATATTTTCCCCGATCTTTCTAATATGGAAAGAACTTTCTCTAACAGAAAATCTTAGATTTAAAATCTAATTGTGATAAAATCACCAATTAAACCATTTGATAGAATTAAATTCTATGTGATAGAATAAAATTCTATATTAAGAAAATATCTTCTTAATCTTGTTAAACTAACAAGATATTCATATGATAGAATAAAACACATGTTAGGAAAATATCTTCCTAATTTTGTTTAACTAATAAGATATCCATATGAAAGAATAAAATTCTCTGTTGGGAAATATCTTCCTAATCTTGTTAAACAAACAAGATATTCATCTAATAAAATTAAATTTTATGTGGGAAATATTTTCCTGATCTTTCTAAAATAAGAAAGTTTTTCTTTGTTAAACAGAGAACCCTTGGATCAAATATCCAACGGTGATTATAAAATCACTATCTCATCATCTGATAGAATAAAATTCTATCTTTGGAAAATATTTTCGTAATCTTGTTAAATAAACAATATTGATCTTCTCTGTTAAACAGAGAGCCTTTGGATTAAAAATCCAACGGTGAATAAAATTCACTGGTTGATGTAAAATATCAATTTGATTGATTATGAAATCAATCATGATCTCTCATTGAGAGATTTTCTTAATAAATTGATTTTCTCTTCTTCTATAAATAGGATTAAAGAGATTAAATCTGAAGAGAAAAAACCCAATAAGTTTCTGTAAAAAAATATACATAAGGTTCTCTGCAAGCTTCCACAAAAAATAAACAGAGAATTTAATTCTCAATAAAAGAAGAAGATCTTCCTCCTCTAAACCCTAGGTAAAGAAAACACAGAGATCAAAACATCTTATTTACCTATCTAAGGGTTTAATCCTTCTCAAGAACTTAGTTCTTTCTCTGGATCTGAGATCCACAAGATAAGTCTCTCACAAGTTGAGAATTTAAATCTCATCGGGAAGATATTATTCTTGAGAATCGAAAATTCAGGGAAGAACAATGTCGAAAAGAACATGGAAGAAAAGAACATGAAGAAGATGGAGTCCATAATACTCCAGGAACTTTGTTCCCTCATAATTTAAGAACATAGTTCCTAAAGAATCTAATCTTAGATCCTCAAAATAGTGATCTTGGTGATCGTTAATGGTCAAAATACCACTAACAGAAGTTAAAATTCTCTAAAAATATGAACATAGATTAAATCTTTAAGAAGCCCAGCGCTTCACGTGAAATACACGTGAGCGCCAGAAAAGACTAGTGCTTAGCACTATTTCAGAGCCTTACGTAAAACACACATGAGCGCTAGAAAAGATTAGTGCTTAGCACTATTTTAATGCCTTACGTGATAACACGTGAGCGCCAAGAACTCAGCGCCTCACGTGAAACACATGTGAGCGCTACATGTGACTGAGTGCTTAGTACTGCTGGGTGTTAAAGAAACCCAATTTTAGCCCAAATTGGCTAAGTCTATGAAGCTTAAACTTCCTCTTTGATTTTAAATCAAGTGAGCATTTATGCTCGTGATAACCAATTTTATTTTAGTCCCATATATGACTAGTGATCTTTCATCAATGATATCTAAGTTGATTTTAGTCCAATATATAACTAATGATCTCCTATCATTGATATCCAAAATGATATTCATCTCATATCTTCTAAGTTAATCTTAGTCTCGTATAAGACTAACGATTCTTAGACCCACCATGATCTTTTCCCTCAAATACGGGATTTGGTTTAAGAGTACATCTTTCCACACCTCTGATATATGTCATTGTAATTTCTTGACGTCTACAGAGAGGTGGCGGGTCCCAACAACCAACAGCTCCTCTTCGTTCGCCCCAAATACGGCGATAATGGACCGAAATGTCCTTAAACTAATACGCGTCTCCAAAATGGGAATGTTGGACCAAAATGTCCTTAAACTAATACTCGTCTCCTAAATTGGAATGTTGGACCGAAATTTCCTTAAACTAACATGCGTCCCAAACAGGGAATGTTGGACCGCGACATCTTTAAACTAATATGTTTTGCCTTACGGATTGTCTCTATACTGACTACCGTATAATATCTATGGGCTATTCATATACGATCCAATGATCTGTTGAACCCATATGCTCATTGTTCATAAGCCGATCTTAGTCTCAAACAAGACTAACGATCCTTAGATCAAACCCAAATATCCCGTGAACGGATGGACCTCACAAATATGAGAAATGCTTCATAAGTTCATTCCCGTTGTCAAACCAAGCTACCAACGTGGACCTTGTCAAGTAAATGCTTGACCCAAAACATCTAAATTGATCTTATTCCCTAATAAGACTAACGACCCTTAGATAAAGACTAAATTTCATATGAACCGATGAACCTCACAAATGTGAGAATTGCGTCCTAAGTTCATTCTCGTTGGCAAACAAAGCTACGAACATGGACCCTGTCAAGAAAATCCTTGACCCAAACCCAAATCATGAAAATATATGTACGGATATGGACTAATCCGTGCCCTACGTGCAACGATATAAACTAGTCTCTGTATACAATCCACGGGCAACCATAACAAACAAAATAAACACATGACATGAAGTGAACTATTGGAGCAGGAGAATGTGGTTATCGCAATGCGATAACGTAATTAACTGCAGAGACTTGCGCCTGCAGGGAAGAGCGTTCCCATAATTAAAAACCCCTCACAAATGAGGGGGAATCTGATGAAGTCTGCTACATCGGTCGCATCTATCTAAACGTCCAATATACGGTGCTATAAATCAACTTGGTATCTTTAGAGAGATGGATGGATATGTCCAAATAGAATTTGCCCCTAAATTCAGGCTAGACATCTCAACATCTCAGTCCAGTCTTCGGCGGTAAACAATCGCCTACCTGCGATTACAATAATTACCTTGAGGGCACTATAGCCAACAATATCCCACTTGCACTTAAGCCTAATTATTGTGGTATCGCATACCCACAGCCCGCGTTCTACCAAATACCCAATTTCTCTACTAATCAGTTTCACAAATCTTGTTTGTGAAACATTTGTGTTCTAGAAATAGCCTCAGTGAGTGGATCCGCTCCAATATTTCTATCTTTATCTCTCTATATTTCAACTTCGAGGAGAACGTCTATCTCCCGAAATGAGCGATACATGTCTTAGAACTTGTCTGGATATCTGATAGGACTATGTTCATAACATGAACACCAAATCCAACAAACTTCTTAGATTGTATCATCCACTGAATTTAATCAGTAACCTGTGCCATTCCTACCTTAGTATCCGCTTGGATCCCTGTCCAACACACTGTCCCTCAGAAGAGGGTAAACTTATAACTCTGACAATCACTCTGTCATCTAGGTCACCTTGGATGCTATAACCGGTAACCGCCTCCTATAGGAGACTGTTATTACCATATACCAAGAACATTCTCTTATGTTCATAACCGCTTCCCTTTGTTTCTCCAGGATTGGATTAATGTCTGCTTACTACAGCTAGTGCAAAAGAAATATTATCCATGTCATGTGTGGAGAAACTCCTGTGACAACCACAGTTTAATCGATTATAGTATAGGAACATCACTTCCTATCCGGAGTATGTCATCCAAATCCTTGGACAGTACTCCTACCACCTTCTTACCAGGTTCATCTGTTGTTTTGATGAAGTCAAACACTATGACTGTCACATCAAAACAGATGATCCATCTCCGCTATACCTGCTTTAGTCTACAAATAGATATAAGCAACATGCCCACCACGCTTCCACTGCTCCTACCGACTGTAAAACTCTCTGATAGAGCTATATACACGTGCACTTCTAAAAGTCCATTTAGAACGACGTTATAGTATCTACCTGCCAAGTCTCATAGTTAAAGGCATCAGCAGCGGCAAACTTGGGTCATCATACCATGAAGCAAACCTCCTTGTTACCGTTTATGAGAAAACCGAATTACCTCTCGGGTGGCTGAGCTTACCCACTAAATCCGCAGAGTGACTTAGGGATCGTCGAATCCAATTGAATTCTTAGCTTCTACTAAATTTTCAGTAATCGTTTGTGGTTTTAGAATCACTTTCAGTTCTACCATACTTCCACTAATGTTTTCTGAAAAGAATTCATTTTACTAAAAATGTGATGAGTCTAGCAAATGGAAGAAAATTATACCCTCGATAATGTCCGGTATAACCCACAAACTGCCATTACTGAAATGTGCCTTTGTGTTTATCCGGATTCTAGTTTTAAGCTTAAACCGGACAACTCCATATAGCTTAACATCATTAAGATATGAATCCATTTTATGTCCAATATAGAAACAGAGACACTGATTTAGATGAAACCAGGTTCAAATAGTATGCAGTTGTTTCCAGTGCACATGAAAGTATGTCTTAGCACCACTTCTAGGTTTCAAAGAGCATCAAGTATGAAATTTTTAAAAAATCTAGAGTGCTAAGTATACTAACTTAGAATCGAACTAGAGAATTAGGGTTTTATAGGTAGCAAACAAGTTCTACACTAAGTGAAGAGAGCATACAACCTTTGTAGACCGGTCCTTCACCTCTAAAGCTCCAAGTAGTAGTCCCTAGAACCCTTCTTAAGGCTCCACATGGAAAAAGGATCGAGCTTGCTTGTTGCCTTTGATGCCAAAGATGATCCACCTTGATGTCTCTTTCACTCAAGCTCACTCTTCACTAATCAATGTATTCGTGAAGCAAACAACCTAAATTAATGGGCTATATAAGTGTAGGTTGATGAAGTAGGAGATGTGCTCACTAGAAAATAATTTTCTCTTTTATTTTCTTCAACTCAATAAATTTATAGAGAGAAAGTGAGGAAGAGGATGAACTTGGATGAGAAAATGAACCATGTGCTTGAGATAAGATAAGGATGAATAAATATTTAAGAGTAAAACAAAAAATAGGGCATGAGTCATGGTTTCTCAATACTTCTCCAAGCATCCAAAGCCATGACTCATTTTTCTTATTTTTTCTTTTTCTTAGAATATAAATCATCCCATTTATCTTTAATCTTGTGTGTTATTCTCATACACCTATGTTCTACGTATCATCCACCATGATACAATGATATATATATATATATATATATATATATATATATATATATATATATATAACAAGAGAATAAAATCTATCAAATCAAATTATATATATATGTGATATATATATATATATATCAAATATAAAAATATATATCAAATTATTAAATCAACACTTGATTCAATAATCTGGTTATCTCATATATAACCGACTAATATTATATATATATATATATGTATATCAAAATATTAAATCAACACTTGATTCAATTATCCAGTTATATCACATATAACCGGTTAATATTCAATATTAGATTAAATCAACACTTGATTCGATAATCCGGTCATAACATATATAACCGACCAATATCAAATATATATACATAAATCAAATCATTGATTCAATACTTGATTCAATAATCTGGTTATATCACATATAACCTGACTGATATCAAATATCGCTAGATTAGAATACGGTATCACATACTCGTATTTAATCAAGCTCCAGCACAAATCTCCATATGTGCCCTACTTCGTTTCTCTTGAGCTAGGAAATCTCTGTGTGGGACTCTAAAGACTCGTCAATACGCTAGGAGTAGATAATGATCACATTTGATTCCCACAAGCCGTCTGCGGTACTAGCTGGACGAAACGGCTACCCAGGTATTGAACGAATAAAATATCAACAAGCAAACTTGTTCAAACCCCCATAAAGCCTATAAGCAACACTTACCGTACAGTCCGGTCTCTTCGTCCGATATGTCGCATATCGAGTCTGGGGGTGGAATCGTCAGACTCCAGTAACTTGATAAGTCATGCCGATGTATGGCCTATAACCTTTTGAGAATGTCATGACCCAATTTAGGCATGCAATCGACACTCAAATTATGCAACGTCTAAAGACGCAACGAAATACAAGTAAGCCGAAAAACCAAAAATCTAAACCGTGAATTTAAGTAGAGTGGTAAAACATTAGTTTCAAAATATCAACTTTTTAAAATCTCAAGCTGTTACTAAAAATTTTGGCTGAATCTCTTTTATAAAAACTGATCCGAAAACGGTTACAAAACATGATATATAAAAACAGCATCCCCACTTAGGAGCAAACTTACGCCTAAAGGCGAAACACAAGCATAACAGATATACGACGCCAAAGGCAAAGAAATACACGAATATGAAAAGAAACAACATCGCAACATAATACAAAAGTAGGCTCACACGAGCACGGCACCCAAATTAACATATAATACAATATCGAATCTCTCAGTCTCGTCTCTAAGTCAATACATACATATGGTAGATGGAGAGTACTAGATCCAAGGATAAGAATAAAAATAAAAGTATATGGATACTCGCAAACCCACATAAAAAATATTTCAAGCCCAAAGGTAGCGGTATCCGCAGAAATAGAAGAAGTAGAGTGCCCCGCCGCGACTACACTGAGTATCAGTCCTGCAAGACACTGTGGCACAACGGGGGTGAGTTGCTAGCTCGTGATTAGTAAATAACATCATACTTATAATCGCAAGCATGCACGAAATAGCGACAAATCCTATGTATGAGGTTATGATGGCATATGTACAACAGTGTGAATGCAACATAATCATGAGCAAGGTACAACATCAGGATGCAACAATTATATGAACAGAGCATGTCATAATCAGTCATGAATGTGAAATAAAATAGCGATACCATCGATAAATCATCATCATAAGAACCGGTGTCAATCAACGACACTCAAATGCCAAAATCTCTGGCACCGTCACTCTGATCGGCTCTCATATCCATCTCATCATATAACTCCGAACGGTATCCTCCGGATATCCGCCGAGTTTGCATACAGTCACTGGTAGATAGTGTTCCCCTGCCGGGCTCATTGCCCTTCTATACGATCTTCTTGCCCCGGGGTATCTTACCGGGCCCACCATGTTCCCGTAGACGGTTCCTCTTCACTTCTCGAATTGGGTATACTCAGAACCGAGATCACCCATAGTGGATATCAAATATCATGTCAAGAAAACCGCAAATCTCATGAAACATCATATGAGAACATGGTACTAATAGCATTGTATGTATGATGCTGGCATGATGTGTACTAGTATAATAACGATAGCATAACAACCAATTAAGAATGTAATATAATGTAGTTATTCATGGCAATTTCTATAGTGTGCGTATCATGGCAATTTCCAACGGTGTGTACATGAACCGTTGGTAATGGTGCAGTGTCTTACTAATGATATGTCAATGCAAAACGTGTAATAGGATGCACACTATGATACTCATGCACAATCACAAATGTATAAGCATGCAATATAAAGTTGTAACTAGAATCTCGCTATCGGCGCTTAACGCCATACAAGCGATTCCCCCGTAGATGTTAAATCTACTCATTGGACGGTCTCGAGCCAATGGAATCCGATCACCTCCATCCCCTTCCTAACTGCGTACGAAGTCCCCACAAGTTATCCTAGTATCACACAAAACCATAACGCGTGAAGTTAATAAACTTTCCGATAAGACACGGACACATACACTAAACTAACGAATCGACTCCCACAAGCTATCAAGTGTTAGCTTAGCGGGCTAAACGTCTGCAGCGACATCCCAGACCACCCATAAGGCTTCTAACTACACGAAACACCTAAACGAGAGTCGGATAAATCCGTATCGCACTTTATCGAAATACTTGAAATTAGCAAAACTGTCCCAGATTTTCATGTACAAGAAATTAGGGAAAATTGCACATGCCAAAGGCCTACAAGTAGCTCCAGAAAACCCACGACCAAGACTCACACTTCAACTCCCAGCGTTGGACGCAATTTGCGGCCAGAACGATTAAATCTGCGGCCAAGTGGTGGGGGATTGGGCTCAGGTTTTGGGGTTATGATCTAGGCCTCTAGACTATCTCTCAGTCATGGCAACTTCCCAAAAGGATCTCGGGGTTGATATCAGATTCGAACTTAAACCCTAGACTTAAAAAAATACGATATTAATCTCTAAACCAAAACATTAAGGTATATTAGTGAAACTAGATAACAAGAAGACTTCTCTTAGAGCCTAATTAAGGGTTTTAGATCATTACCTCACCAAAAACTTGAAGAAACCTTAGCCATGCAAGCTCCAAGGCATCTCAAGAAGGTTAAACATGATTAATGGAGGGTTTAGTGAAGTTTTATGGTGGTTTAGGCTCAAGGTTAGTGGTGGAGAATTTGCAAGAGGAGAACTTGAAGAAAGAAGAAGATAAGAATGAGAAATGAGAGTTGGGGGTTGACTCTTGAGAGCCATGCTCTCTCTCTCTCTCTCTTCATTAATTGCCCCCCTCACTTACTTGTCCCCCCATGGTTTCATGTCTTTTCTTTTTTTTCTATTAAAAACAAAACCTTTTTATTTACTTAAAATATATAACATAGCAATATGGTTAATGTGCAATGGCTAGCCAAACATGATTAATATATCCATAATACTAGATTAGCATGCTCATGTGTGTGCCTAATTACCACAAATACATTGTTTACCACAATAAAAGAGCAATGATCTGTTCAAAACTCAAGATGCAGCGCCGAGTGAGGAATGCTGGGGGCAACTCTCCCTCTGGAATTACTCCACCAGCTCCAATGGTGGAAGTTGACGCTTCTGTTCCAACTGGGAACAGTTTTGAACCGCTAAGGAGGGTGCGAAAGAACTCTCCTACCGCGGAGTTGAAGAAATCTCCCCTACCTGTTGAAAACATAATACAGGAGAAGCCGGAGCAGTCCCCTCAGCGGCTGTCCTCCCAAGTCCACAAGGTCTGGCGGAAGGTCCAAGACTCTGTGATCAACAAAGACAACTTTCGTCAACCAGAGAAAATGAAGGCTCGGCAAGAGGAGGACCATCCCTCCACCATGCAGCAAGGAACTTCTTCTACGAAGGCGCCTGTTACAATGGCTCCTTCAACTTTGACTTCTCACAAAAAGAGAAGGCCAGAGAATCTACCACCGCCGGCGGCAAATCCCGAAGGTGATAGATCAAAACGTCCCGAGTCTGGAGGCATGATCGTGCACATGGATTATATGGCTTCTGGAAAAGTGGAAAGCCTTGCTTCCATGGCTCATAGGCCGAAAACTTGGTCATCGACGAAAGCTCAGGAGCAGCAACAAAATCTCCAGGAGATGCTGACGAAAATGGTTGCACTCACCGGGCAGAAAGAAAGCCCAGAAGCAGCATCTGCACAGCGCCAAGAGCAGGAGACAGATACGGAGTTCTTGCAAAAGGTGCTGGAGAGAAAGGATAAGGAGGTCGTAGAACAAGCGGCTAATATGAAACAGATGGCGCTCCTAATACAAGACTAGGTTGGAATGATGATCCAACCAGAACCTCCAGCCGAAGATCCACTGATAATCATTGAGGACGACAGAGGGGAAAGATTAAACCCTCTTTCGGCTTTATCAGCAGCCACGGAGGAAAAAATCTCCAAAGCTGCCCTCGATGACAATATAGCTCAGCAAATATGAGCTCATCAGGCAAGCGAAACGGCCGGCCATGTCGTCAGAACCGTGTGACCTTACACAGGCTGGTACGATCAAATCAAGTACCCGACGGGATATACGATCCCCAAGTTCCTTGTATACAAGGTGTAACAACCCTAAACTTTCTGTACGAAATTTTTTCAAAAATACAGAAATGGGTACTTGAGCCTGATCACAAGTTATAAATTTGTTTTGCTTTTTAATAGTAAGAAGGAGCTTGTAGCTCATTGGTAAGACCTTGCACCGCTGAACCAAAGCACCAGAGTTCAAATCCCATTAGCCACATTATTTTCTAATTAGTTTTCTTTTAAATTTTTAGAAACCCAAGAGTCTACACGTGCATAACTCGTAAAATCCAAAAGTCACATATAAAACAAACTGACCCAGGAGAATAACCAAGAGACGATGGTCATGTGGCGTCGGCAGGGGGGCTTGACTCGGCCTAACTCGGCCGACGAAGCGGCCGTATCGGCCGCCGCCGCCGCCCGAGTTAACACCAAACCCCGATTTTCTTTGTTTTTGCTGTGTCTCTTTGTATTCCTATAACCCCTGTTATATTTATTTTACCTGCATTATTCGAGAGCCAATTAAAACCAATTTAAACCATTTTAATGCATAATTTTTAATGCATTTTTTTATCAAACCCTAATCTTTTCCTATAAATATCACTCCATCTCACACCCCCCTCACTCACAAACTCTGTCCAAACTCTCAAGAAAAATTCCTAGAACTTTTGTGTATAAGAGGAGTTAGCGAAGGGCGAAGTTCCGACGAATTTCCGACGACGGCCCTAGGAGATTCCGAAAACGAAACGACACACCGGCACCTCCTACTACTCCCTCTTCCTCTTCTATAATCTAAAAACCCGTAAGTCCCTCTTCCCTCTTATCTTTTTTATTCTAAAAATTTGTATTTCTAAAACCCGACAAAAGCGGAGTTAATCCGACTTCCGATTCGGTTTTCTTTAAAAGTTATATTTTTTCTTAAACACAACAATACCAAACTTACACATCATGACCATTAAACATTAACAAGACATATTGAACAAGTTCCATATCAAAAGAATGTATATTGCAATATTTATCGCATCTTTTCAGAAAAATACCATGTAGTTTAGTTTCGACATTAAACATCATAATTCCTTGCTATACCTTTAGATAGTTCACGAGGTAATGAAGTACCTCCTCACAACACTCATATGTAACATAGCAAGATATCTCTTCGGAAACTAGAATACGAAAATACGATTCTTACAAATAAATACCATAAACTACAAAACCTTTTTCTACAAGATTATGTATTTTAAACAAATCTTTGCAAAGCGCGCTACAACCCATTTTGGGAACCTGTTCGGGATGGTGCGAATTATCGCACATTCTTAGGCTTAGTAGTGCGAGATGCTGACCTCCGCAAGGAGCATACGGTCACGAAAGATTTAAAAATACAAATATCTTAAGAAAAGGAGATTTCTAGAAAAATAATAAATTTAATTATTTTATAAATATATATATGTATCATCAAAATATCTATTTTTGATATGACATAAATATTCCAACTTTTCTAGTCAAAAGAATCACTTTACATGAAAGTACCATTCAAATCCATACAAGTTCAATACCTTGTAATTAAATACCATGTATTATGAAAAATAGGTTTATTCACTAGAAATGTCACAATGAGAAAATATAGATCAATGAAAACTTTAAAGACGATAATAAAATACTTGAGGTGTATTTTGAAAACTATACAAAATTATTTTTACATAAAACCCCTTCAAGTTATACTAAATTACAATAAGGACCCTAATAAAGGTTTAAGCGGGACCAGTCTCTTGAGTCTCAGGGAGACGGAGATATGGGTGCTTGCCTATTTAAGGTAGACAACTTAACAAACGGTGTAATCAACACGGTAATCTTCTTTGAAAAAGACACAAATCCTGCCGTCCATGTGCAGCGGTTACCGATAGCATCAAAACCTAATTCAGGATTTCAATTTATTTTCTAATTGTCTGATGTTCACACCAGAATATTGCTTTTACTACCGCCCATTCTTATGCTCGTTTGCTTATCGGTAGGTACTCTTGAGCCGTGTTTGCTAATTAATTGCAAGATACTGGTTCTCAGCTCTAAACAGTGAAATTCATGGAAAAGTACGACAAATTCCGGATTACTGCCAACCACAGATAAAACACGGGTCTCCGCTCTCTATCCGTATATTGCCACACACCAGTTTAAGGGACAAAATGGCAAATCAATGTCATTTTCATGCACAAAACTCAATGTCAACACAAGATCCAACATATCTACGCGGAACTCAAGGAAATCATGGCAAAAGATCCACATCACATCACTTTTTGATCTACTGAAATTCTGGAAGAAATGTGAAGAGTTTCTGAGAAACAACATATACCACACTGAAGAGTACTGAAAAGCAGGAAAACCCACCAAAGCAAATGACCCAATTCCTCTTTATGGCCGCGGTTCCGCGGCATAAGCAAGATTAGGCCGCGGATCCGCGGCCATGTGGGCCCCGCAATTGGTTATTTTTCAGGGGTAGTTTGGGAACTTCATCTTGGGTCAGAATTTAGCCCTAGGTTTTCAACTCTCCTCCTATAAATACCCCAGTTCTGAGCCGTTGTAAGAGATTATTCTTATGCCCACTTTTTGTTAGTTTTTTGTTTACTTTTTCTTCTTCTTCATTCTTTCCTCCATGAAATTATTGTGAGAGCTTTTGAGTGGATGTTAAATGAAGATGAGGGTTATTTTTGTATCATTCTTTTGCTTAGCTTCTCCCTTGAGCTCTCTACCTTAACTTGATCTTGCAACCTCTTAAGTGAGCTTGCAAGTTTAAGCTTTGGTCATTGATCTCAAGGGGTTGTATCATTTTGTTCTCTCTTTTGTGCTTCTTTGCCTTTTCTTGATCTTGCAACCTCTTAATTGAGATTGCAAGTTTAAGATTTGGTTATTGAACCCATGTCTTGTTTTGGGTTCTATGGTTCCTAGTTTCATTTCTTGCTCATTTACTTTCATGCACTTAAATTCCATGCACTTTTAATTACTTGCTTGTAATCTTTTCTTTTCTTTGTTTATCTTTTCTTTTGCTCTTTTTGGTTCGTTTTGTGAATGGTTGTAATATGTTGTTGTTAAGAATAAATACAATATTGTAAGTTAAGGTTTCATTCCTCATTTCCTTTCCCCGTTATTTTCCTTTGAACTCCGCCCAAACGTTACGCAAGCGCTCCGTTAGGCACCCTACCCTACCAAGGTAACGGTGATTCCTAACCGCGACCGGTTGCGTTCGGTTTGGCCGGAGGCGAAAGCAAGAGACAAGAACGGACGGAAAAGGGTCAATAAGCCGGATTCCACGAATACCGTGCTTAAGTACCCTAATCCACGTTGTTGCTGATTGCTCTAGCTTCAATTTGTCAAGACTCGGCTCAAAGGTTTTGAGTGCGGATTTCCTTAGCTTACACTTTCGTATCTTTTTCTTAACAACTTTATACTTGCATATAAAACACATAGGTTAGATTTGAACAAACATATACACATTCTTTATTGACTCGTCTAAGACTCGAAAGGACATACAACCATCTCCCTGTGGATCGACCCATGCTCAACCGGCTAGCTGCATAGCGACACCGTCCTGATCGCGGTTATAACTTTAGAACTTTAAAAATCCGACACGCGAAAAGCGTGCGATCAAATGGCGCCGTTGCCGGGGAAACGGTAACGTATTTTCTTTCTTGTTATTCGGGTTAATATTCTTTTTTGTATATATATAAAATTATAAATAAAAAAATAAAATCTTTTTGTTATTTTTGATAATTTTTGTGTGCAAGTGTGCAGGATAATCTGGAGCAAGTACAGTAATCAAATAATGAAACATAGGTTTTTATTAGGGTGTACAGAGAAGGGAACGTGTACTGACTTAAGATTCAGGCGCTAGATCATCAATTTGACCGCAGAACCGCGGTCAAAGGGAGGATACGGCGGCGGTTCCGCGGTCATATTGAGGCTTCTGAGCCCAAATTTTTTCTGCCCTTTCTCTTTCCTCTAGTTCCCTCTCTAAATTCCACTATACTGTATTTTCTGCAGGTTTCTTTACACAGAATTGCGCCGCCGCAAAATAATTTTTTGTTGTTTTAGATTTTGTTTGTTAATCGCTTTGCATATACTAATACGGACATTAAGGGGCTTGAACACCAATTCAGATTGGGTGGGGATTTCATCACCCTTCCTAAGACCCCACAAATCACTAATTGCATACGCATTACCTTGAGCTAATAAAAAAATACTAGACTCAGCCCTAAGGACGTCGTGCTCAATAGGACAGAGGACTGGTTGTAGGCATCGGCCGTTTATCCTATCCTGACTTTGCGGTGTCTAAACAAGTGTGTCCAAGGCAAGTGGTTACTTAATTAGGACCACTACTTACGTAGTGGGGAGCCTCCCACTTACCTGGCCGCAATTGGCGGAGAAGAGGCGGTTTGAGGTCCTATTTCTAGCACTTTGGAACAGTTAGGAGCAGTCTAGTTGGACTTTAAAGACCCTAGCTCTAGGTGTGTTTGTGCATATTGTGATTGTGATTGTGCTTGTAAATTTTAGTCCCATAATTCCGTATTCTTTCAATCAAACAATTTTTAAAACTCCAAAAATAAACATTTTTTTCTTTTAATAAAAATAAAAAAAATCCACATTCTTTTTCCCCTCCTTTTCTCTTCCTTTCTTTCTTTCTCTCTTCATATCATGGGTACTCCACCTAGAAAAACTCTTGCCGAACTTTGGTACCCACAACCAGACATTACTTCTTACGGTTCTTGCTTTGGCCAAACGTCGAACGATCCCTCCATGTCCAAAATCCCTTTGAAAGATCGGATAGACACGTCTAGGACAAACAACTAGACCCCACAATCCACTTCGTATCAACCAAAAACATTCACCCCTTCTTTCGTTGATACCCCTTTTGAAAGTCCAGATGTAACCACAAGACCTATGTCTCTTGCTGAACGTACTGAACAACCCCGTAGCCGATCTTTCACTCCTTTCACCACTACAGATTCTTGGGATCAACAATTCCATTCACCTTCTTATCCAAATATTGATCCTACCCCTGTCCAGCCATTCAATTCCTACCAGTCCTACCCGACTTTTGCACCTTCCCTAGATATTGCTTCTGAACCGCCATTTGGGAGTTTTCAGTATCCAAACAACTTTGAATCTTTTACTGAAACCCCTTCACAACCCATGTCTAGTCTGGAACAGTCTTTGGAAGACTTTAGGGTAGCGTCATACCAACAGGTGATGGATTTGAATACGTCCATAGCCGCCCTCATACAACCTAATGACCCGGTAGCTAGTTTTCAACTAGCTCCAAATTTTCCAATGTATGAAGAGACGGTAGGACAGGTTGAGAATTTGAGTGGAGAGAGTGAGATGTACCCCCTTCCGAATTAAGCCTACCCGTTTCAACTTGAATCCCACAACTCCGGTTTTGAATGTCTATCTAGTGTTCCAAACGATTCATTGATTAAAGATAGAATAAATAATGAGTTATGTGACTTTGTAGTGTTTGATTTACCCGATTGTGAAGGGTCCTTTTCGAGTGAAACTACACCCAATCCTTTTGACCTCTACACCTCCACTCTAGAACCTGAATTGATTAATATCCATGCTTTTTTTGAGGTGTCTGAGAATATTGATTTTCACTTGATTGAGGATATTGACGCCGGGAATATTTTGGATGATGAACCTGTAGATTTGGTAGAGTTTTTCTCTCCAATTCATCATCCCGAGTCATTAACTGTTTTTCCCGAACCGCATATGCGTCTTGATTTTGATGAAATTTGCATGGATAAGCTGAATTTTGAGGAAACTTTTGAGGATATTTTTGAGGATGAACCAGTTTTAATTGATGAGTCGGATTTTCCAATTCATCCTGTTCCTTTCATTGACTGTGTACACCCTCCTGAACCTTTAACCGATAACCTTCCTCAATCACCCACCTCCATCCTTTCCATCGTTCTAACCTTGCAAGAAACCGTCTCACTTTCATTTCATATGTCTGGTTTACCGAGTTCGGCGTACCCATGGTTTCTCACGAATCTTGAGGGATTTGACCCCATTTCTCGCCATATTGATAGATTAGTACAATCCATCTTTTCACATCGATCATTACAGATTGTACTAATTTATTCAATCCATTTCCATCCTCAAGTTCGTATTCCACTTCTTTCTCCCTTCCTCCATTCTTCCTCTCATATACCGAGACCGTATCCCGCTTCTATCTCCATACGGTCTCGCGTATTCTCCATTTCTTACATCTCCGCATTCTTCGACCAACCTGTACAGTATAGCGATAAAATTTTTGAATGGTTGGCGTTAACTTTTGGCCTGTGTAAGGCCTTGTATAGATTGATACTATTCTCTTTCCCTCCTAATCCTGAACTTCAACGCTTAACAGTGGAAACACTGTTTTACTTAAGTTTGGGGGGACTCCTTTTTTGTATATATTTTTTGTTCTCCTTTTTGTTTTGTATATAATTTGTTTTTAGGGAGAGCGCCGACAATTTTGACCCTCTTGGTGTAGCTTGACAGTGAGGGTACTGTCAAGTTTAAGTTTGGGGGTGTGCTCGGTAAGCTTTCTTCCTTCGCATTCATTTGTATATTTTGCATACCTTATTAAACTCCCATAAAAATCGAAAATTTTTCCAAAAAATATAAAAACTTTGTCGTCAAGTTAGCTAATAGGGTAACTTAGATTTTATTCTGAAAGCTTAGTTGATATGTTTGAAATAACTAAATCCTTGGCTTGGGAATTAAAAACCCTAAAAATAACCCTCCATCTGTTTAAACTTGGTGATTATACGTCCTTACAGTTTTTTTTGAGAAATAGATGATCTTGAGTTCAGTTCTTGAGTTAGGTTAAGATGAGAGGAAAGTATTGAAGTTTTACTGAAGGATAAGTCTGAAAAATAGTTTCTATTCTTGAGTTCAAATTTAGAAAGTATATACCCTACAACTGCACTTACACGCACCTTGAAACTTGGGATAGTAGAGGATACCTAGAAATACTCTTGCCTGAAAGCCTAGTATGAAAGAAAAAACGGTATTTAAATCTTAACACCAAAAAGAGCATTGTTGAAAAATATATCCGGTCTTGAAAAAGAGAAAAAGAAAAAGAAAAGAAAAATAGAATAAAGTCAAGACCTGGAAACTGCTATTTACGTTTTAAGTTCACACATTCAGTAATCGGCCGTTAGCGCCTCAAGAAGCATTAATAGTCGCATGAAAGGTGTGTGAGCAAATCCGTCCATCCTTAATGAAAAGAAGTAGTATTAGGTATTAAGGCAAGGGTATTATAGCTTGAATTGAATTCTTGAGTGTAGGGGTGCAAATATACACACACGTAGGAGTATACAATCGATGTTTGGATAAAAGATAGAAATGAAGAATAAGACTTATGTTTTCTGTAAAGTTAATAAAATTCCATGATTTGAGACCACACTTGAAGAAGGAAAACTCAGGAGATACCAACATCTTTCTAAACTTTTTTTGGAACGTATAAGATCCGAGTTTAAATAGAGAGGAGGTGTGAAGCATTAGGGTTGGATATTTCTAACTTAGGATGATAGAGTTTCAAATGTAGATACTAAACTGTAGGAGTAGAATCGATGTTAACTTATGACACTAGCTTGACGGGATTTTGTGGGTATTATCCGCTGAAAACCCTCAGGAGACAACACTCCTCGTACTAGGGACACCTAGAGGTTTAACGGCTTGTTGCACACGCTCAGTGCAATCGCGTTCCCTGCGAAAGTGAGGTTAGGACTTTTTTGTGAATAATTGGTTTTTGCTCGGGACGAGCAAAAGTTAAGTTTGGGGTATTTGTTTACACTAGAATATTGCTTTTACTACCGCCCATTCTTATGCTCGTTTGCTTATCGGTAGGTACTTTTGAGCCGTGTTTGCTAGTTAATTGCAGGATACTGGTTCTCAGTTCCAAACAATGAAATTCATGGAAAAGTACGATAAATTCCGGATTACTGCCAACTACAGATAAAACGCGGGTCTCCGCTCTCTATCCGTATGTTGCCACACACCAGTTTAAGGGACAAAATGGCAAATCAATGTCATTTTCATGCACAAAGCTCAATGTCAACACAAGATCCAACATATCTACGCGGAGCTCAAGGAAATCATGGCAAAAGATCCACATCACATCACCTTTTGATCTACTGAAATTCTGGAAGAAATGTGAAGAGCTTCTGAGAAACAACATATACCACACTGAAGAGTACTGAAAAGCAGGAAAACCACCAAAGCAAATGACCCAATTCCTCTTTATGGCCGCGGTTCCGCGGCATAAGCATGCTTAGGCCGTGGATCCGTGGCCATGTGGGCCCCGCAATTGGTTATTTTTCAGGGGTAGTTCGGGAACTTCATCTTGTGTGAGAATTTGGCCCTAGGTTTTCAACTCTCCTTCTATAAATACTCCAGTTCTGAGCCATTGTAAGGGATCATTCTTATGCCCACTTTTTGTTAGTTTTTAGTTTACTTCTTTTTCTTCTTCATTCTTTCCTCCATGAAATTGTTGTGGGAGCTTTTGAGTGGATGTTAAATGAAGATGAGGGTTATTTTTGTATCGTTCTTTTGCTTAGCTTCCCCCTTGAGCTCTCTACCTTAACTTGATCTTGCAACCTCTTAAGTGAGCTTGCAAGTTTAAGCTTTGGTCATTGATCTCAAGGGGTTATATCATTTTGTTCTCTCTTTTGTGCTTCATTCTCCATGAGTTCTTTACCTTTTCTTGATCTTGCAACCTCTTAATTGAGCTTGCAAGTTTAAGATTTGGTTATTGAATCCATGTCTTGTTTTGGGTTCTATGGTTCCTAGTTTCATTTCTTGCTCATTTACTTTCATGCACTTAAATTTCATACACTTTTAATTACTTGCTTGTAATCTTTTCTTTTCTTTGTTTATCTTTTCTTTTTCTCTTTTTGGTTCGTTTTGTGAATGGTTGTAATATATTGTTGTTAAGAATAAATACAGTATTGTAAGGTAAGGTTTCATTCCTCATTTCCTTCTCCCGTTATTTTCCTTTGAACTCCGCCCAAACGTTACGCAAGCGCTCCGTTAGGCACCCTAGCCTACCAAGGTAACGGTGATTCCTAACCGCGACCGGTTGCGTTCAGTTTGGCCGGAAGTGAAAGCAAGAGACAAGAACGGACGGACAAGGGTCAATAAGCCGGATTCCACGAATACCGTGCTTAAGTACCCTAATCCACGTTGTTGCCGATTGCTCTAGCTTCAATTGGTCAAGACTCGGCTCAAAGGTGTTGAGTGCGGATTTCCTTAGCTTACACTTTCGTATCTTTTTCTTAACAACTTTATACTTGCATATAAAACACATAGGTAAGATTTGAACAAACATATACACATTCTTTATTGACTCGTCTAAGACTCGAAAGGACATACAACCATCTCCCTGTGGATCGACCCATGCTCAACCGGCTAGCTGCATAGCGACACCGTCCTGATTGTGGTTATAACTTTAGAAATTTGAAAATCCGACACGCCAAAAGCGTGCGATCATCTGACTCAGACCGAGTCTTATTATAAATAATCTGACTTGAATATGATTCAAGTACAAACTACAATTCAACATGAATCCATGAATCTATATATTCAATCTGTTCAATCTATACAATCTATACAACTTGACCGAACCGAACCATGGATATATTCCATTTACATGATTATCCAGTACCTCCATTTCCATTTATACGATATCATGGTTTCGTCAAGTCTTCCATTTATAATATAAGTTTTCTATTTACATTTACAAAACAGTACAAACAACACATTTACAATTCAAACAATACAAATAATACAATCAAGACATTGCGGGGTTTATAAGGAATAGATTGGTACAGAAGGTGTCAGAAGTGGCACGAGACTGTAACCATAAAGACACCTAACCTGAATTCAATCGCCGTTTTTCCGGGTTTTCTAACGGAGCCTTGTACTCTATATACCGTAGTCTCGTATACACTGGCCTCTTCTGTACCAAGCTACAAACAACAGCGTTAACACTAATTACTACATTATAACAATATAATACAACTTTAAAAGTCGCTCTCTCTCTCTGTCTATTCTACTTCTCCCTTATCTTTGTGACTTACCGAGCGATTTGTTCGCTAGCGACATTCCTTCTCTTTCTTCTTTGGAATGTTGTCAGGTGATTCGGACCTTCAGGAGATCGAGCCCACCAGCGAAGATTTGAACCAACTAGCTTAAGACCTAGAGCTCTAAATACTTGAACATTTCATTTCAGCACTTTCCTTTTCTGTTATGCCACTGTTTAGGCATTGCTTTTCATTCCATGTATTTACTTTTCCATGTACTGTAAAAGAATGTTAATAAATAAAGTTGTTGTTCATTACATTTGTCTCTTGTGTATATTTCTTTTATATTTCTTAGTTACGCTTAGCGTATTTATTTCTGAGTAAATACATAGCGGACAGTCGTGTCCCCTTCGCCGTACATCGGGAAGTGGGGCGTGACAGGTTTTGTTGGTGGCCCATGCAGGTCAGAGCTGTATGGAACACTACCATGCAGTTCAGCACTGTATGGACAACCTAAGCAATATAACACAAGAACTAGCAACTGAAAACATTCTTTACAATTCACATTCCTTGAATCTTATTATTTCATATACATTGAATCTATCCTAACCCAAATCTTTCTTCCAAGCTTAGGGATTCACCAAACAACACCAGCACAAATGTCAACAACACTCTACCTCCCCTACCAATTACACCTGCCATAGCTGCTCCAATCAATGAGCAGACGATATTGCTTGAGGCGATATGCAGCCTCCTGGAAGGACAACAGCAGCAGACTGCTATTCTCTTGAACCGTCCAGAAGCGGAAGCACCCGGAGTGAAGCAATTCCGGGAACTGCACCCGAAGAACTTCTCAGGAAAAGAGAGCCCTCAAGAAGCTAAGGAATGGGCTCAGAGCAATGAAGATGATCCGGCAGCGGCACAAGTTCCAGAGATAGCTTGGGTCCGAGTTGCGAAACTGCAACTCACGGACAATGCACGGGTTTGGTGGAAGGCGGAAGAAAGCCGTCTCACCCAGCCGATAGAATGGAAGACTTTCCGCAACATGTTCGATGCAAAGTACATCCATGAGACTGCCCGCTTTGATATGGAACAACAGTTCATACATCTACAACAAGGTTCAATGTGGACCAAAACAGTAGATGAATATGACGCTGAGTTCACCATGCTCAGTCGGCAAGAAATGTCTCAATAATTCGAATTTTCAATAAATCACATACTACATAGCTAAAACAAGACCGTAATAGGTTTGCAGCCCATCTCATACCGACTGCTGAGATTAGAGCTAGAAGATTTCAGCAAGGGTTGGACCCGGAAATCCAAGCTGTCTTAGCTACAGGGGATTTTCCAACCCATGATTTGGCTCTGAAAGCTGCCCGAAGATATGAGGCAGTGGTGAAGAAGAAGGGAAGACCTCAATCTGCAGAAGTTAAGCGCCCTGCCAATCAGATAGCAGGAGGAGCCTCTTCAAGAACAACTGTTGAACCCAGGAGATCGGAAGAAATCAATAACCAGTCGAGTCCAGACCTTTGCTTCTACTGCAAGAGAAAGGGACACTTGTGGAAGGATTGTAGGCGCGCAAAAAACATGCGTCTAATTTATGGCGCATCCAATCACGGAATTGGGAACTGTCCTTATAGAAGCAACCCAGACCACACACCCACCAACTACCTGCAGCGGCCAGCTATCCAGGCTCCTGCACCTCCTCTTGCACTCACAGCTCCACCACCTGCACAGCTTACTCGCCAATTCCAACATGCACTAAGGAACACGCCTCGAGGACAGAGGAATGTACCTCCAACCAGGAGGAATGTACCAGGACGACAGGCTTACACCTTAACAACCGTAGAAGCCGAGACAGCTGACCAAGGGAACACTAGTAAGTCTCTTTCACAATTTAAAACTCACTTTGTTATTTTTCATACACTATCAGTATTTCAGTCACCAAACTTTCCTTGAATCTGTTACACTTCCTTTTACAAATTTCGAGAACGAAATTTTTATAAGGATGGTAGAATGTAACAACCCTAAACTTTCTATACGAAATTTTTTCAAAAATACTGAAAGAGGTACTTGAGCCTGAGCACAAGTTATAAGTTTGTTTTGCTTTTTAATATCTAGAAGGAGCTTGTAGCTCATTGGTAAGACCTTGCACAGCTGAACCAAAAGCACCAGAGTTCAAATCCCATTAGCCACATTATTTTTTAATTAGTTTTCTTTTAAATTTTTAGAAGTCCAAAATTCTACACATGCATAACTCATAAAAACCAAAAGTCGCATATAAAACAAACTGACCCAGAAGAATAACCAAGAGACGATGTACACGTGGCGTCCTGGGGGGGAGGGGGTGGGGACGACTCGGCCTGACTCGGCCGAGTTAGCACCAAACCTCGATTTTCTTTGTTTCTACTGTGTCTCTTTGTATTCCCATAACCCCTGTTATATTTATTTTACCTCCATTATTCCAGAGCCAATTTAAACCATTTTAATGCATAATTTTTAATGCATTTTTTTTATCAAACCCTAACCCTAATCTTTTCCTATAAATACCACTCCATCTCACACCCTCTCACTCACAAACTCTGTCCAAACTCTCAAGAAAAATCCCTAGAACTTTTGTGTACAAGTGGAGTTAGCGAAGGGCGAAGCTCCAACGAACTTCCGATGACGACCCTAGGAGATTCCGGCGACGAAATGACGCACCGGCACCTCCTACCACTCACTCTTCCTCTTCTCTAATCTAAAAACCCGTAATTCCCTCCTCCCTCTTCTCTTTTATATTCTGAAAACTTGTATTTCTAAAACCCGACGGAAGCGGAGTTAATCCGACTTCCGATTCGGTTTTCTTTAAAAGTTCCATATTTTCTTAAACAAAACAATACCAAACTTACACATCATGACCATTAAACATTAACAAGACATATTGAACAGGTTCCATATCAAAAGAATGTATATTGTAATATTTATCGCATCTTTTCAGAAAAATACCATGTAGTTTAGTTTCGACATTAAATATCATAATTCCTTGCTATACCTTTAGATAGTTCACGAGGTAATGAATTACCTCCTCACAACACTCATATGTAACATAGCACGATATCTCTTGGGAAACTAGAATACGGAAATACGATTCTTACAAATAAATACCATAAACTACAAAACCTTTTTCTACAAGATTATGTATTTTAAACAAATCTTTGCAAAGCGCCGCTACAGCCCATTTGGGGAACCCGTTCGGGATGGTGTGAATTATCTCACATCCTCAGGCTTAGTAGTACGAGATGCAGACCTCCACAAGGAGCATACGGTCTCGAAAGATTTAAAAATACAAATATCTTAAGAAAAGGAGATTTCTAGAAATATAATAAATTTAATTATTTTATAAATATATCTATGTATCATCAAAATATCTATTTTTGATATGACATAAATATTCCAATTTTTCTAATCAAAAGAATCACTTTACACGAAAATACCAAGCAAATCCATACAAGTTCAATACTTTACAATTAAATACCATGTATTATGAAAAATAGGTTTATTCACTAGAAATGTCGCAAAGATAAAATATAAATCAATGAAAACTTTAAAGACGATAATAAAATACTTGAGGTGTATTTTGAAAACTATACAAAATTATTTTTACATAAAACCTCCTCAAGTTATACTAAATTACAATAAGGACACTAGTAAACATAGGTTTAAGCGGAACCAGCCTCTTGAGACTCAGGGAGCAGGAGATATGGGTGCTTTCCTATTTAAGGTAGACAAGTTAACAAACGGTGTTATCAACACGGTAATCGTCTTTGAAAAGGACACAAATCCTGCCGTCCATGTGCAGCGATTACCGATAGCATCCAAACCTAATTCAGGATTTCAATTTCTTTTCTAATTGTCTGACTCAGACCGAGTCTTATTATAAATAATCTGACTTGAATATGATTCAATTACAAACCACAATTCAACATGAATCCATATATTCAATCTGTTCAATATATACAATCTATACAACTTGACCGAACCGAACCATGGATATATTCCCTTTACATGATTATCCAGTACCTCCATTTCCATTTATATGATATCATGGTTTTGGCAAGTCTTCCATTTACAATACAATTTTTCCATTTACATTTACAAAACAGTACAAACAACACATTTACAATTTAAACAATACAAACAATACAATCAAGACATCGCGGGGTTTATAAGGGGTAGATTGCACTAGTAAAATAAGGGGTTGCCCCTACGGATAACAACATCCGTAGGGGCAGGTAAAGTTTGGCCCTACGGATTAATCCGTAGGTCTAAACGGTTGCCCCTATGGTCATTCAATATTTATTTAAAATATATTAAATTTTAAAGTGCTGTTTGCCCCTACGGAGCCGCAAACCAAGCACCTACGGGTATATCCGTAGGGACATATAAATAGGGATTTAAGTGATTGATCCCTACGCCGATTATTTCTTATTCTATCTCTTTCTTTCGCGCGAAACCAAATTCCCAAATCGAGATCGTCGTCGCCGCCGTGCTGCAGTGATCTCGTCGTCGCCGAATCCAAGCCGAATCGTCATCGCCACGCCTGCAGTGATCTCGTGGTCGCCACCGTGCTCCGTTCTCGTTGTCGCCACCGCCCTCGTCGTCGCCGATTACCTCTCCGTCGTCGCCTACAGGTAATTAGTTAAACATTATTATAATGATGTTAGGGTAGCGATCGATGAGGGTTAGGATTAGGTATCGGTTGTGGTTAGGGTTAGGATTAGGGTTAGGGTATGGGTTCGATCGGCGGTTGGGGTTCGACTGGTGTTGGGGTTAGGGTTAGGGTTAGGGTTAGGGTTCGGTGGGGGTTTGGTGTTGGGGTTAGGGTTCGGCTGGGGCTGGGTTGGGGTTAGGGTTAGGCCGGGTTAGGGTTTGGTGTTGGGTTGGGGTTCGGCTGGGGATGGGTTGGGGTTAGGGTTAGGCCGGGTTAGGGTTTGGTGTTGGGTTGGGGTTCGGCTGGGGCTGGGTTGGGGTTAGGGTTTGGTGTTGGGTTGGGGTTCGGCTGGGGCTGGGTTGGGGTTAGGGTTAGGCCGGGTTAGGGTTTGGTGTTGGGTTGGGGTTCGGCTGGGGCTGGGTTGGGGTTAGGGTTAGGCCGGGTTAGGGTTTGGTGTTGGGTTGGGGTTTGGCTGGGGCTGGGTTAGGGTTAGGGTTAGGGGTGATATTGGAATCGAGAATATGGAATTTGAACACCCAAACTAGAATGAACAAATGTAACAAATCTACTCAATTTTGTGATCTTTGCAATACCTAGCTATAGTTTGATCCTCATGACTGCATATAACTGAAAAGGTTTGTGGTTTTGCAGGATGCTTCTATTATCAAGAATTTACATTGTGTAATTATTCTCATATATGATTTACAACTCTGTATGTGTCTGTGTGCATGTGCATGCGTGTGTGTGGAGGGGTTATTTGCCAGTGCATTTCAACTTGGCTCCTAGGCTTATGCCGTACCTCAGGAATGGGACACAATTCCCTATTGCAAAACTCTTTTTATCTCCCCCCTCATCAAGATGCTTTCCTGAGCTATGAGAGTATTTGGGGGACTGTACCTTTCTTTGCACTAGCTTAAACTGCATTATCCTTTCCTCTTTGTTGACTGGTTTGCTGGGGGTTCATCCCTTTTGTCCATAGTTTCCTTCATCAGGATGTGGGTAGGCTGGATACAGGTTCACTGTTAGTGATAAAATTTTGACAAAATTTCTAGCGATCCTTAATTTTTCTGTATGTAGTTTGATGTCGTTCCCAATAGACGGCTCTATTTTGACTACAAAATTTTTAATCCATAGGGGCAGATTTAACTTGGCCCTACGGACACAGACGTTCAAGAATTAAAATATTAATTCTTAATTTGGTGTTTACCTTAGGGTTAGGGTTGGGGTTCGGCTGCTGCTGGGGTGGGGCTGGGGTTAGGGTTTGCCTTAGGGTTGGTGTTGGGGTTTAGCTGGCCACGCTGGGGTTAGGGTTGGGCTGGGGCTGGGGGCTGGGGCTGGGGCTGGGGGCTGGGGCTGGGCCACGTGGGGTTTTGGGATCTTTGTAATTTGCTTGCTCTGTTTGGGGTTTCAGTTGATCCTCATTAAAAAATTGGTGATTGATCTCTTCAATCATATTATTATCTGTATTTAAAATTTTTGTGAAGCCTTCAGAGTTTGGGAAAATTACTGGGGGAATTTTTCCTAAAATGTCTTGAGAGGGGGTTCAAGTGATGGGATAATTTCATTTGGTAATCTTTTACTTATTTTACATCTCTTATTTTTTCATGCAAAAATCTGAATAGGTTTCTTGCAATTTTGCCTATCGATCAATTATTATATTTATTTCTATTTTTTGTGGATGATTTGGCTTCAATTGAATGGAGGCGATGATGGCTTGCCCTCAAGCTTCCACTTTTATGAGCTTTATAGTTATGAGATTGGCGAGGCAAGCTGGTTTGTAGCCATCTTATTTCTTTTCCTAAATTCAAATCCAAATATAAACTGTCTGATTGAGAGAGAGAGAGTATGGGAGATTATGTATTATTCAATGTGTTTGGAAGCTGGCATGTTCTGAGCGTCATCTCTACATGAAAGCTATGGTTTTGCAAAGGGTTTGCCCTAACTATTTTCTGTGGGGAAGCTGAAGGCCTGAAGCTTCATCAAACTCAGGATTGGATTCTGGTCGGGTATTGTAAATTCTTGTGAAAGTTCTGTTCAAGATTTGTTCAGAGCTTGCATAACATCCAATATATGATACTCGATGATAATATGAAACCTTCATATTCCCATCGATACTCATATATGAAACTAAAAGCGCCACTTTGTCCCTACGGTGCCCGACATTTTAATTTAAAAATATTATATCTTAATTTGTTGTTTGGCCCTACGGGCACCTAAATGGGAATTTAATTAAAAAAGGCACAGAAATGCCCTACGCCTCGATATCTTTCCCTCTCGTTCCCAAAATTTTCTCTCGTTCCCGCGTCTCCAATTTTCTCTTCGTCGCCACCGCGCGCCCTCCGTTCTCAGCCCGCCACCGCCCTCGTTCTTCCTCGTCGAGTTCCTCGTCGCCGATATTTGTGCCTACATTGATGCCTCAAGCAACGAATCAAATGATGTGGATCACAAACTAATTAAATAAATTTTGAATACCAATCTGGACTGGGATTTGAATACCAATCCTAGTTTGCTATATTATATCTTGAATTTGCACGCGCACATAATAAGAAGGAGAAGAGAATAATGTGGCAGAAGAAGAAGGAGAAGACAGTAATGTGGCAGAAGAAGAAAAAAATGACATTCCACGTTCTCTGTTTCAGCATCAATCTTCTGATATGAACTAATGATGGTTTTCACATTGGCTTTTCCCATTAGAGACTTCTTAGTGTCCAATGGAAAGCATACATCAGATTTGTGCAGGTCGGGTTCTTCTATGACTTTCAAGAGTCTCAACTGATTCTGTTAATTACACTCTAGTTGGGTGGTACTTTTACCACTTCTCACTGCAGGTGCGCTCTCTAATATCCATTTTGAATGTAATATTATCGATATTCAAAATGGATATTAGAGAGCGCACCTGCAGTGAGAAGTGAGAAGTGGTAAAAGTATCACCCAACTAGGGTGTAATTTACAGAATCAGTTGAGACTCTTAAAAGTCATAGAAGAACCCGACCTGCACAAATCTGATGTATGCTTTCCATTTGACACTAAGAAGTCTCTAAAGGGAAAAGCCTATGTGAAAGCCATCATTAGTTCATATCAGAAGATTGATGCTGAAACAGAGAACGAGGAATGTCATTTTTTTCTTCTTCCGCCACATTACTGTCTTCTCCTTCTGCCACATTACTGTCTTCTCCTTCTTATTATGTTCGCGTGCAAATTCAATGACTATATTGAGAATATGGATTAATAGTGGGTAGGAAAAGTATTTCTCAAATGGCTTTTGCGTCTTAAAACCATAAACTACTAAGTAATGACATACATAATTTTTTTAGTATAAAAGTTGTTATTTTAAGTTTTTCCTTATAGAGATATGATCTAACTGCATCTATCAACTATAAGTGTGCAGAAAATTATGATAAGAAATCATAAGAAAGGGTCGTAGCCATGCATAACCTTGAATCTACATACCAAATCATGCAAAAGCATGCACTTATTGTCATCTTGCCTTGGAATATAAAATATCTTGGAAGACTATAAGCGAGCATTTAAATCTTGTTAGCTTTTGACTTCAACATATATTTTTCTCAAGGACCATGAAATATACTTGCTCCGTATAAACCGTTTTCAGGAAGATGGATTAATAATGACAAATTATCCATTGTGACTCACTAGGTTAGAATTTTCTCTTCTATTAACCATCTTTCTAATCAGCTTGGTAAATTTATTCGGAACCGGCTGCGAATCATTAAAAGACATGCATAAGAAAGAAAACTAAAATACAGATATATAGCATACCGATACATCGAAACTTCATAGTTGCGATGGCAATCCAGAGATATTTATTTCTACACACTTGGTGCGCGTGCGAATGCGTCAGGCATCATGGACAAATATTTCAGAACATGAAAAGTATTATTCGTATAAAGTAATTAAAATTTTTAAACACCTTGGGTAGATATTTTCTTAGTTGATGCAATCATATCATGATGACTAAATTTAAGCTATTATACATATGCTTATGTATTTTTCTAATCTAATATATCACACACACAGAGAGAGAGAGAGGGGGGGAGAATACCAGGTAGATAGAGAAATCAGTTAGCAGGATCCTGAAGAAATGGAGTCCATAGCATTGCTCATCATCATCATCCGTGATCCCTTTGAAAAAATATTATCAAAGGGATCATGGATGATGATGATGAGCAATGCTATGGACTCCATTTCTTCAGGATCCTGCTACCTGATTTTTTTACCTACCAGGTGTTCTCTCTCTCTCTTTCTGTGTGTGTGTGTGATATTTTAGGTTAGAAAAATACATATGCATATATATAATAGCTTAAATTTAGTCCTCATGATATGATTGCATCACCTAAGAAAATATCTCTACCCAAGCTGTTTAAAAGTTTTAATTACTTTATACGAATAATACTTTCCATGTTTTGAAATATTTGTCCATGTTGCCTGACGCATTCGCACGCGCACCACGTGTGTAGAAATAAATATCTCTGGATTGCCATCGCAACTATGAAGTTTCGATGTATCAGTATGCTATATATCTGTATTTTAGCTTTCGTTCTTATGCTACTCTTTTAATGATTCACAGCCGGTTCCGAATAAATTTACCAAGCAGATTAGAAAGATGGTCAATAGAAGAGAAAATGCTAACCTAGTGAGCCACAATGGATAATTTGTCAGTATTAATCCATCTTCCTGAAAACGGTTTATACGGAGCAAGTATATTTCATGGTACTTGAGAAAAATATATGTTGAAGTCAAAAGCTAACAAGATTTAAATGCTCGCTTATAGTCTTCCAAGATATTTTATATTCCAAGGCAAGGTGACAATAAGTGCATGCTTTTGCATGATTTGGTATGTAGATTCAAGGTTATGCATGGCTACGACCCTTTCTTATGATTTCTTATCATAATTTTCTGCACACTTATAGTTGATAGATGCAGTTAGATCATATCTCTATAAGGGAAAACTTAAAATAACAACCTTTATACTAAAAAAATTATGTATGTCATTACTTACTAGTTTATGGTTTTAAGACGCAAAAGCCATTTGAGAAATACTTTTCCTACCCACTATTAATCCATATTCTCAATATAGTCATTGAATTTGCACGCGCACATAATAAGAAGGAGAAGACAGTAATGTGGCAGAAGGAGAAGACAGTAATGTGGCGGAAGAAGAAAAAAATGACATTTCTCGTTCTCTGTTTCAGTATCAATCCTCTGATATGAACTAATGATGGCTTTCACATAGGCTTTTCCCTTTAGAGACTTCTTAGTGTCCAATGGAAAACATACATCAGATTTGTGCAGGTCGGGTTCTTCTATGACTTTTAAGAGTCTCAACTGATTCTGTAAATTACACCCTAGTTGGGTGATACTTTTACCACTTCTCACTGCAGGTGCGCTCTCTAATATCCATTTTGAATGTAATATTATAGATATCCATGCCTGTTTATGTCAAAATTACTTATATTGTCAATGTTTGATTGTCTAGTTGTTGGTGATGCGTCCATATCAGGGACAGAGGCTACTCCCGTTCCTCCAGGTATGTTTATATATTATATAGGGCATGTATATTGATTTAGAATGCTATATCATAAATATACACACATTTCTTTTGCTCTTAGTCGTCCAACTCATTATCATGGGCTGCTTGATGAGATTAGATTTGCGCCTGATGATCTACAAGAGCTTGTTCACTCCCTGTCATATGTGTAAGCAGCGCTATATGCGAGTTTACCTTGTTAGTATGTATGTACTGAAATTAATTAATATTATTCAAATTTTGATACATGCAGATACCAGAGGAGCACATCTTCTATCTCTGTAGGTATGGCTTTGAATTTGTTGATTTTGGTGTTTCTTGTCAATTTTATAGACCAGTATGTGCTAAATATAATGTTCTGACAGTTGCTAGGGGGAAGGCAACATTCGAGGCTGCTGACCCCAGTCCTGGACGCCGCACACGGACGGCACCACGGAGGTTGGGAGAGAGGCCGAGGACTAGGCTCTAGCAGGGCCCATATGAGGTTGGACTCCACCCCGGTGGTTACTTCCTCCGTCTCCAGTGAGCGACGTATCCATCATGAACTGGATAGCTTGAGGGCCAGCGTTCAGGAGTTGAAGGAGATGCTGGTATGTATACTACTTTATAGTAAAATATCATTTCATATTATATACATATCAACATATCAATAATTAGTACGTAGCTTGAGCTTATTTGGTTTTAGACTTAAGTTTGATTAATCATACATACATATGTAATTGAAATAAACAACGCTTTTCCAAACTAGATATCCAAACAGGGTTTCGAAATAACTTAATAATGATACGAATTCGAATAATAAACAGTTCTTACACGCTTCTTACACACGTTATATCCAGACGCGACAGGGTAGATCGGCCGAGCCTCCACACGCAACTCCTTCGGCTGCGGCTCCGCAAGCCACTACATCGGCTGCGGTTCCGCAGACAGCTCATGTAGCTCCACCGCCCACTCAGACTCCCGCAGCCGCGGCTCCGCAAGCGACTACCTCGACGGCGGCTGCACAGACCACATGCCGCTCAGACTCCCGCTCGCGACAAATTGCATAGTTTATTGACCGAGGAGCAGGCGCGCGTTATTCTATCGTTATTCAGAGGTGGAGCTGGACCGAGCTAGGGTAGATTTTTGGTTCTTTTTTTTTGAAACATGTATTTATTTATATCATACACATTGTACTACATTTTGAAACGATATTGATATTGGTTTGTATTTATATCATATTCAGTTTTTGGGTTTCTTTTGTATATTATATATATGCGTGAGATGTGATTATGAATACTGCAATATATGATTTGATTGATGTATATATTATTGTGCACAGGGCGGGAAAAATCAAACAACCCATTTTTTAAAAAAAATTTCAGATAATATGTACCTACGGATTAATCCGTAGGCAAACATGTTACCCCTACGGATATCGCCGTAGGGGCAAAATATCAGCAGTAACTGATATTTCACCCAGATCTCAGTACCAGGGGGTTGGGAAAGCCCCTACGGATATATCCGTAGGGGCCACTGACTCTCCCCTACGGCTTTATCCGTAGGGGCTACATATCAGGAATCCTGAATTTATGCCCCTACGGAAACGTACCTACGCATATATCCGTAGGGGGTAGTACATGCCCCGACGGGTATATCCGTAGGGCAAAGTAATTTATTAAAATAAACCGTAAATAATATAAAATCTTATACCCTACGGATTAATCCGTAGGGGCAACAGGACCTACAAAGATATCCGTCGGGGCAAGAATTTGCCCGTAGGGGCAAGTTCAGGGCCTCAACTTGCACCTGCGGCCTTTGCACCTACGGGGTATTTTTTCGCCCCTACGTATATATCCGTAGGGGCAGTGGGTTGCCCCTACGGATAAATCCGTAGGGGCAACCCCTATTTGTAGTAGTGTTGGTACGGAAGGTGTTAGAAGTAGCACGAGACTGCAACCATAAAAACACCTAACCTGAATTCAATCGCCGTTGTTCCGGGTTTTCTAACGGAGCCTTGGACTCTTTATACCGTAGTCTCTGGTCTAGTGAGACTCCTCTTGTATACACTGGCCTCTTCTGTACCAAGCTACAAACAACAACGTTAACAATAATTACTATATTATAACAATATAATACAACTTTAAAAGTCACACTCTCTCTGTCTATTCTACTTCTCCCTTATCTTTGGGACTTACCGAGCGATTTGTTCGCTGACGACATTTCTTCTCTTTCTTCTTTGGAATGTTGTCAGGTGATTCGGACCTTCAGGAGATCGAGCCCACCAGCGAGGATTTGGACCAACTAGCTTACGACCCAGAGCTCTAGATACTTGTACATTTCATTTCAGTACTACCATTTTTTGTTATGCAACTGTTTAGGCATTGCTTTTCATTCCATGTATTTACATTTCCATGTACTATAAAAGAATGTTAATAAATAAAGGTTGTGTTCATTACATTTGTCTTTTATGTATATTTCTTTTATATTGCTTAATTACGCTTAATGTGTTTACTTCTGAGTAAATACATAGCGGACAGTCGCGTCCCCTTCGCCGTACACCGGGAAGCGGGGCGTGACACAAGGGGATAGAAACCCGCATCAGCACGTCGCCCAGTTCAGAGCATTATGAGGCAATACTAGAGGCGATGAAAAATTGCTGCTTCGCCAATTCGTTGGTAGCTTGTCTGAGACGGCGTTTGAATGGCACTCAGAGCTCCTAAATGAATCCGTGAAAACATTCACTGAAATGGAGCTGCTATCATACAGTGGTTCACCAGCGCAAGTGAGCGCACCCCGATCACGGCATTAATCAATGCCAGGGTCAATCCAGGAGAGACCTGAGTTCAATACACAATTCGGTGGCGGAAGCTATGATCAAAATGCGAACAACGCATAGAAGAAGCTCCTGCCGTGGGCATGTTCGTAGGGACCCTCGATCCTCGGGCGACTGTAACCCAATTTATGATGTTCTTCAAGCCGACCACCTTTCAGGCCTTGATCGACAAGCTGGCCCAAATGGACCAGTTGGGCCAAGAAATGTCCTCTTAAAAAATGGATCCTCGGAATGCAAAGAGTAAAGGGAAAATAGCCTTCATCGCCAACACTCAACAGCAACCGAGTGACCCGAAACCGGTTGCTCGCCAAAACAACGCGCGCCCGCGCTAATCCCTGGAAGAGAAGCTAGGACGTGCTTACTCGTTCCCATATAATAAAATGAGGAGATTGTTCGAACTGGCAATGCGCAACAAACTCATCACACTTCCGGATCTGAGACGTGCACTGCAGCCGGGTGACGTCAACAGTCTCAACTACTCCTCCTACCACAGATTAGTAGGCTACCAAATTGAGGATTTCTATGTCTTCAAAAACTGGGTCGAGGACCAGTACCGTCAAGGGATATTCGCGCTGTCCGAAAACTGGAGGATGAACCCGTCACAGAGGCACGCTCCTAAAAAGGTGGATATTGCTATCATTCTCGTTTGTGGACGAAGCTCCTTTGGAAGTGGTCCTTTCAGCTAAAACTAAAAGAATGATGAAGGATCTTCAATCATGTCTGTCGATCAAATGGAAAATCCCGCTGGACCCCAAGATCATTATGGGGATGCTTAAACCGCGCCCAACACCGAAGGCTGGTAACGATGGGCAAAACACCCAGGTCAAGCCTTCAAAGTCTTCGAAGACAAAGAAGAAGACCAAGAAGCCCGTACAGCCCGATAACAAGTACACGGACATGCAAAAATACATCGACGCGCTGGAGGAATACTACAAGAAGGCACGGAACCCATTCATATTCGAAGAGTTTCTCAACCATATCCTTGAGAACGGAGATAGTGACGATAATAAGGAAAATGACTTGTCGGGAGAAACCGAAGATTATGTGGCCAGTTGCCCCATGGTTTCTCATTGGTCGTCAAATGACGGAGAAACTCCCTCAGCGTCAGAAAACAATGCAGAGGAACTGGGGGCAGGATCAGTGTCAAAATCCTCGGAGCTGCCAGAAGACCCAATTGACAGGTTGCTAAACGAAGCCCTTCAAAAGAGTAAAGCAGACCGAGAACGTGAAACAACCATATATGAAAAGGCTAAGTTTCAGCGTGAGGATGAAGAAGGTGTAGTAAAGATAAGTCGTAAAATACTCCACCCAAGCCAAAGCACACCTGCTACAAACAAGGGCAGGATCAAAGTGGAGAAGCGGTTCACCAAAGCCTTATTATGGGAATGAAGCCGCCCCCTCTCATGGAAAACAATCCCGGGAGTATGTGCCTCGACGAAGCGGATGTACATCTAAACTATTGCTTATACCATCGGAGGGTCAAGCACCCTAACTAAGAGTGCAATGACTTTAAGAAGTGGCGGCAAGGATACGTTGCTCACCGGCAATTCTTCAAGCGGATGAAGCGCAAAACCTTTCGACAACAAAGGAGCGCGACAGATGAGCGTGAAGGAACGGCTGGCAACTGTCATATAGTTGATACCGGTTCGACAAAAGGAAAATCTCAAGTTCTTACATTCGGGAGCGATTCTGAGGAAGAAATAACCCTCGGCCCTCTCTTCAAAGAATCTATCTATGGAAAAGAAGAAGAGGAGAAGAACTGCGAGAACATTTAGCTTCGTAACCGTACGTTGCCTGAAAAGAACCTCGGGCTTACAAACAAAGGTTAGAGCAAAAGTGAAAAGGGGAAGGAAAAAGTCCCTGAGGAAATTTCCTTCGATGATAGAGTCATCAAAGAGCTCGCAGCCAAGGATCCACCTAAGAAAAATAAGGTGGATTACAATGTCCTGGCACATCTGAGGAAGATAACTTCACAACTAAGCATACTGGATGCTCTCCTCCTGTTCAAAGAAGCATGGGATTCTCTGATCAAGGCATTACGAGATCCTGATCAGTTTCAAGCTTTCCTTGCAGAAGAAAAAATGAAGGACGAGCTGGCAGAGATTCATACATCTGACATTACATTCGGCGATGAAGATCTCCTCCTCAGAATGTGTGAGCGCAACCGTCCTTTATATGTCACTGGGTACTGCCACGAGATTAATATAGAGAAGATCCTGGTTGACAACGGTTCCTCCATCAACCTTCTCAACGTG
Organism: Agapanthus africanus; assembly: GCA_030015575.1. Classification (NCBI taxonomy): domain Eukaryota; kingdom Viridiplantae; phylum Streptophyta; class Magnoliopsida; order Asparagales; family Amaryllidaceae; genus Agapanthus; species Agapanthus africanus. Next base: position 63,585,213 of record JASDDO010000022.1, read on the forward strand.
AAGGTGCTGAAGGAGATTTGCATGAACATTCAGCACCTAGACCGGGACAAAATTACCATCTTCGGCTTCGACTCACAGTCATCACGGACGCTTGGGTCCGTGTTATTGACATTACGCTTTGGGATGCTCATCACCGGCATCAAATTTCATGTCATTTACGCCAAGACTTGCTACAACGCTCGGTTCGGCCGGCCTTGGTTACCTGAGTACAACGCCATCCCTTCTACACAACACCAGTGTATGAAGTATTTCAAAGATAGCCTAGAGTACACCGTTGTGGGGGAGCTAAATCCATTCTCCGTAAACGAAATCTGAAAATATGAAGACGCAAAGTACCTCCTACCAGACATCCAAGACACGGAAATATGTCATAAGCCGGAGAACCAACAAAAAGCCATCACTGCTATTACGATTTTTGGGTGCGATACCGAGGAGGATGAAGAGATAGTCTACACGGGGAAACCCCATGGCAACAGGCCAGGACCATCTACTCCTGTTTTGGTCTTTGGCAGTGACTCTGAGGATGAGGTCAATGCCGTGTTCTCCACTCGCCCGTCAGCACAAACCATTACTGGAGCTGATCAGAGCTTGCAAATCACCATAGTTCCGCAGCGGCATTAAAAATAACTCGATGCAATTGATATATACAGCATACAAGAGCTGCAGACCTTCTACGTCCCTCCTAGTCAAAGTGGTGAAAAGGCGATCCTAATCTATCAATCTACGGAGACAAAAGTGGAGAAAGAAGTCGGGCATGGTGCCGAACTTGCGCTTGACAGGATTCAACCAATCCGTTTGCCCAGATATTACGCTGAGGGATTGAAAAGGCTATTAAGATGCCAACCCTTCAAAAAAAACCATTCGACAAGCCCAGTTCTACAACAAGATTTGGGACGTTCCCGAGACTCAGCGAAAGATGCCCAACGGGAGGATGGAGACGACTGGTCTTGGATACGTTCGGTCCAAGAAACGAGAGCGATTCCATGGCTGCCGTGTCATAAATAACTCCGGTGGAGAAGGAAATGCTTTTCTAGATAGCGCTAATATTGAACCATAGCAAGATCCCGCCGTAAGAATGCCAAGTCCATCGTTCGAAGAGCAGGTTGCTACGCTAATAAAGGAAGTAGGTCAAAAGGTCCGGGATGACCACAGCCGCGGAATGACCATTTACGAGAAAGCTAGGACACAACGTCTCACTCAGCAGTCTACGGAAAAAGAAGACTATGATGTTCTTCACCCTCGGCCCGCTGTGCGCTATCGTGGCAAGGAAAAAGCCCGACGCAAAAGCAACAACAAGGTGAAGAATGAGAATGACGTTCGAAAACAGCGAAGCGGATTCAGGAAGCCACGCGATCGAGAAAAAGTCAGATGAAATCCATCGCTAATAAGAATATGGGTCGGGAATACTCTTTCCCCCAAGAAACTCTTTCCCCCAAGAAAAGATAAGGAAAATATTCGACCTTGTCATTAAACATCAAATGATGACGCTCCCGGAGTCTCGGCACCCCGAACAAATAAACGAGGTCCATCACCCGGCTTATTGCTCCTACCGCTTCACATTCAAAGACTGGGTCGAAGACCAGTATCAGTAAGGTAGGTTTTCTCTATCCGACAATTGGAGGGTAACCCCATCACGAAAGCATGAGCCAAAAGCAACCCATGTCGCGAGGGTAAGTCTAGATCAACATCGAGCTTGGAAACGAACTCGTACCTTCCACATGATAACATTCTCAAAGGAGGAGGTGCATAAGAATATGGATGGCCTTTTCCATTGCTTCGTAAATAAGGATGAGGACGAGATGATCTCAGAATTTCCACCGGCGCCAAAAGAGCTGGAAGATAGGATACACAACACGACGGGCAATCTAAGGAAAATTAACCTGGGAACGGAAAACGATCCAAGGCCAACGTTCGTTAGTGAGCTACTGTCTAAAAAGCAGGTGGCCACACCAAAGGACGTGCTTATACAATATAAAGATTTCTTCACGTGGAATTATTCCAAGATGATAGAACTAGATCCAGAAATAGCGGTGCATAAACTGGCGATATCGCCAGACGTCAAGCCAATCAAACAGGCGCCAAAAAGAATGCGGCTCGAACTTGAGATGAGTATCAACACCGAATTCAAGAAACTAATTGACTCCGGCTTCATCCAAGGAGTTCAATATCCTGACTGGCTCGCCAATATCATTCCGGTAATGAAGAAAAATTGGACAGTACACATTTGCGTGGACTTCCGGGACCTTAACAAAGTTTGTCCGAAGGAAGACTTCCCAGTACCTGTTACCGAGCTGATGATCGATAACACATCCACCCATGAAGTCTTATCCTTCATGGATGGATCTTCGGGGTATAATCAAATAAGGATGCATCTCGAAGACCAAAAGCGTACTGCTTTTCGGACTCCGCTGGGCATATTCTTCTATAAAGTGACGCCTTTCAGTCTGAAGAATGCTGGCGCTGCCTACCAGAGGGCCATGACGAAGATCTTTGATGACCTCATCCATGAGATTGTTGAATGCTACATCGACGACCTTGTAGTGAAAATAAAATTGTACGAGGAATATTGGGAAGATGAACCCTCTGAAATGTGTGTTTGGAGTCTCCTCAGGTAAATTTTTAGGATTCATCGTACGGCACCGAGGCATCGAAATAGACCCATCAAAGATCAAGGCGATTATGGAAATGCCCGCGCCAAGAACTCTCAATCAACCGCGGTCTCTCCAAGGAAAGCTCTCTTATATCTGACGGTTCATAGCCAACCTCTCCGGCAAATGCCGCACCTACAGCCATGTAATGAAGAAGGGGACCCCATTCGTTTGGGATCATAAATGCTAAAGTGCACTGGACGAAATCAAGCAATATCTGCAGAACCCGCTGGTACAGACCGCTCTGGTCAAGGGAAAGACCTTCATCCTGTATACAACAGCCCTTAAAGGTTCTTTAGGCGTGCTATGGGCATAGAAGAACGATCAGGGAAAGGAGAGAGCTCTCTACTATTTGAGTCAAGTTCTTATGGGGGCAAAAAACAACTACTCCCCCATTGAAAAGCATTGCCTGGCACTAATCTTCGTGATAACGAAGCTTCGACATTCTGACCTAGCACATGAGGTCCATCTCATATCAAATGTGGATACTCTCAAATATTTGATGTCAAGAGCCATACTAACAGGAAAGCTTGTCAAATGGTCCCTCATCTTGATGGAGTTCTCGATAACGTATCGACCCCTCAAGGCAAATGAAAGTCCAGGCCATTGCCAACTTTCTTGCTAAGCATCCGATGCTAACCGACATTCCCTTAAATTGCGAATCGCCAGATGAACACGCGTTCGACACAATCGAAGGAAAGAATGAGGAAAATAAAGTCCAATGGGAACTCTACTTCGATCGAACATCTTCCATGAAGAAGCGTAAGCGTAACACCCCTATAATCAAAGTCGGGGTGGGCCTCATCTTCGTGATTCTACAAGGAGGGATAAAGCGTTTCGCCCTTTCCTTAACAGAACTAAGAACAAACAAAAAGGTTGAATATGAAGCTTTGATAGCGGATCTTGAGATCGTTGTCGATTTGGGAATCGAAGACCTCCTCATATATGGAGATCCCAGCTGGTCGTTAGCCAAGTAAATAGCGACTATCAGACGTGTAAACCAGAGTTGATAAAATATGGTAGGAGAGTGTAGCAACTGCTGACACAAATCCCCTCATACATCCTCGAAAGCATACCACGTGTGGAAAATAGCAAGGCGGATGCATTAGCCAAGCTTGCTAAGGAGCTGGCTAACGAAAACCTCGATGACGTTAGTATCGTTGTGCAAAACCGCCGGGTTCTTGCACCAGAAGATGTATCTTCAGAGGATTCAGTGCAGCCATCTGAAGGAAATGAAACGACCGAACAAGCGGTCCTCCGAATAGAAGACGAAGAAAAGCTCAAGGATTGAAGGGAAGTCTTCATAGACCACTTCAAATCCCATCAAACGCCCGAAAACGTGTCGTCAAGACTTCAACTCATGAAACGGGCTCTGTCTTTCGCTTTCGTCAATGATACTCTATACAAGAGATCGCTTGACGGTTTGTGGCTAAGGTGCTTGGGGCCAGGAGAAGGAAGGAGAGTCATTCAAGAATTCACGATGGACTCTGCGGTTCTCATCAGGCCGGGCTAAAGATGAATCTGACGATCAAAAGAATGGGTTACTATTGGCCCACAATGGTTCAGGACTGTCTCGAATATGCGAAGCAGTGTCACTCATGCCAAATTCACGAGGACTTCATCCACCAACATCCAAATCTGCTACACTCAATGGTAGCCAGCTGGCCTTTCGAAATGTGGGGAACCGATATAATCGGCCCCATTGAACCAGCGTCATTCAAAGGACATCGGTTCATACTGGCAACGCCGATTACTTCTCTATGTGGGCAGAGGCCGTACCGCTAAAGAAAGTGAATACATAGAACATCCTCCATTCTTTTAGGACAATGCTATCTACCGGTTCAGTACTCCGTGACGAATCATCTCGGATAATAGGCCGGCCTACAGAAGCCATAAGATCAGCTGCTTCACACAGAAGAATAATATAGATTGGAGATGCTCTTTAGTCTATAATCCCTGAGCTAACAGTCTAGCTGAGGCTTTCAACAAGACTTTGATGAAGATCATAAATAAAACGGTGTCCAGAAACAAAAAGGACTGGCATGAGAGACTGCATGAAGCTCTCCGGGCATATCGAACCATGTTCAAAACGGTTACGAATACAACTTCATTCGCGTTGGTATTCGGCACGGAAGCGGTACTTCCCTTGGAGATAGAGCTACCCTCTCTACGAGAGGCAGTTCGATATGAGCTGACGGATGAAGAAAATGCCCATCTTCGGCTTGAGGAGCTCGACGCCCTTGATGAAACTCGTCTCATGGTGCAACAAAACCTGGAAGCTTACAAAACAAGGATGACGTTCTCATACGAAAAACTAACCAGACCAAGAACATTCCGCCAAGGCAAACCCGTGCTAGTCATAAAAAGCCCTATCATCCCCACCCGTGCAAAGCGGGGGAAATTTGAGCCAAACTATAAAGGCTCGTACATCATAGACAAGGTCTACTAAGGTGGGGCCTACTTGCTCATGGATATGCATGGCGAAAGTCCCTTCCGGCCAATAAACGGCCGGTTCCTTAAGAAATACTACGCTTAACAAGTCATGACTCGGGTTAACGATAGATGACGATGCTCATGTATGCTCGCTATCTTCCTGAGTCAAAAATCTAAAAGTAGTATCCAACAGAATTTCTGCCCCACACATGGCGACATAACGGACCGAAATGTCCTTAAACTAACCATTGCCTCCAAACACGGCGGCAATAGACCGAATTGTCCCTAAACTAGTACTCTGACTCAAACATGGCGCATCACCCCAAATACGGCGATATCTTCTCTTGGGATCTATGTTGCAATCAGAGCTCCAATGGCAAAGACTGTAACCCAAGTTAAAAAAAATGGTACGCCCACAAGCGAAATAGGCACGGATGAAAACCCGAAAGGGACGTCTGACATTGCTTGTTGCCACTTCACTTAGGGTCCCGAGCAGCTTCTGCAAATGTCTTAGGTTCGAAAAGGGCAGAAATAGAAAACCATGAGTAAAAACAGCAGGGTTACCGGCGAGCTTGTGAAAACCCGAAAGGGTGCAATTTCGTAAAAGTTTCACTTACGAGATCCTCTCGACTCGTAAGGAGAACTCCCCCTATGAGATCCCTCACGGCTCATAGAATTTAAAGTCTTAAGCTATAGGGACCCGAACCTATTCTTAAGCCGTCATATTCCCTAAGTTGCCCTACAGGTGGTGAGATATTGGGTCTTGTATACAATCTATGGGCACAAATAAACGATTTCCCCCAACAAGTTCCACCAATCACGAAGAATGTCTTCATATGGTAAACGATACTTGTAAGTCCTTTCGACTTATAAGGAGATAATACTCTTATGAGATCCTTATGACTTATAAGAGAAAACACCACTTAGAAGTCCTTACGACTTCTAAGGAGAACATACACCTACGGGATCCTCACGACTCGTAGGGAGAGATGCCTTTACGAGACCCTTACGGCTCGTAATGTCAAAAAGCCTTACTCGACAGGATCCTAACCCTGTTTTCTAAGCCACCTTTTTTCAAATTGACAGAGGCAAATGATGATTCGATCCTGGCGATATCCCGGTGGTAGCAATGTTGATGCCTAAATCGATATCAAATTCCAAGTCCTTTCAAGGCAAATGATGATTTGCTCATGGCAATATCCCAGTCTTAGAGTGATGAAGCCAGGATCGGTATCAGATCTCAAGTTTCGTACTCGCAACAAAAATCAACGAGCAAAAATAAACGCATATGAAATAGCCGAAATGTTTGGGCAACTCGTAATAAAAAGCAGCGAGTAAAAAGAAAAATATCCGAAATGATTGGGCACTGCGATAAAAAGCCGAAATGATTGGGCGATGGCGACTTTCGCGATATAAAAAGCTGAAATGATGGAGCATCGCGACAACAAAAAAATGAAACTTTTGCTCTGCAGGTATGTCCACATCAACCCATATATACAATCCATGGGCATAAAGGAAAAGGGAACCATATTTTCCTACTAGGCTCCGTCAAAGGGAGTTCCAAGTCTCGACGATTCACAGATAACCTAGAGATCACCTCGACATTCATCTCATTATAGCAGATGCAGTGTCAACAATGACGTTTCTTCTCACTCCAGCAGGATGCAGGCGCGCTGTCAACAAACGACCCCAGGGTCAAAACAAAACGGAGCCATGGTAAAGTCCTTAGTTCCAAGCCTTGACGGTTCACAGACAACCTAGAGAACACCTCGACATTTGACTCGTTACAGCAGACGCAGTGTCAACAACGACATTTCTTCTCTCTCCGGCAGGATGCAGACGCGACGTCAACAAACTACCCTAGGGTCAAAGCAAAACGGAGCCATGGCAAAGTCCCTAATTCCAAGTCTCGACGGTTAACAAAACAACCCAGAGATCACCTTGACATTCGCCTCATTACAGCATACGCAGTGTCGACAAAGGAAGCAAAGGCCAAATTCCTAGCTTCAGGGTCTTGACGGCAACTCAAATAAAACCTTAAAGACTATCGGAGATCATCCCACACCAGCACGGAGTGGTTATGACTCATCGAGGCTCCCTAACCGAGCCTAACCTCAAGTAAAATGCGGCATGGAAAAATTCCTACCACTTGCTCTCTCGACGGTAATATGACCTAAGGAGATTATTTGAAGACGTCTTGTCCAGCCCCCGAGGGGATTATAGACATAACAGTCGTGGGGCTACTCGAACAGCAGCATAAAGTCTGCATATCGGGGAATGAATCAGCCAACACGACGGTACGATGGGCAAAAACCCTAGTACCACAGACCCTAACGGACCTCTGTCGTAAAGTGCAGGGGTTAACTATAACGTTAGGACATGTTTTCCTACACGCTTAAGGGAGGTAAACTAAACAAGCTCCGAAATGTGTTCATAAACTAGAGACTCCGGGATGAGTGAATAAACTACAAACTCCGAAATGAGTCCATAAACTAGAGACTCCGGGATGAGTGAATAAACTATAAACTCCGAAATGAGTATATAAACTACTTCACACCAGTTCAAGACATCGAAGAAAAGGAAAATGCCAGTATGAAATAAAATATGTCATTTATTCATGAATTTAAGTGAATACAAGATACATTTCATTCAGGAATCAAAATGAAAACATGTTATTCATGAATCGGAAGTTTACAATGACGCTTATTAAGGAGGAGGCTTTTTCAACAAACTGACGAATCACTCGCGCGCTCCCCTCAACTCCTTCTCGCATTCAGCTACGGTGGCCAACTCTGCTTCGATTTGAGCCTGATGTTGCAAGCAGGATGAAAGCTTATCATCGATTTCCAGCTTGGCAGTTTCACAATTCTGTGTGACTCGATCGGTGAAGTCAAGCATCCGCCTTAGCGCTCGCCCGTCCGAAATACATCTTTAGAGGTTTTCGAAAATAGGTTTCAGCTAAGCAGCATTCGCTTCAACATGGGCACGCAATTCAACATGGGCCGAAGGCCGCCTCATCCTCCTTTCGCCTCAAGGTCGCCTCTTGTTCATAATAGCGAATGAAAGAGATACTTTGCTCGACCTACGCAGCCCGCTTAGAATTCAATGTCAATACCTCAGGAGCGAGACGATTAAGCTTAATCTCATGCAGGCAAGCCTCGATCTTCCTGCAATAATCAACCCAAGAACCGACGAGATCTTCATTATGGAAGTTCACGAGCGTCGCCAGCATCGGATTGACTTCGTCGGCAAAATCCATAGCAAAAGTGAAGGCCTCGGCGTCGAGATCTTCAATAAACTCGCTTAACATCCGCAGGCTATTCACTACGCCCCTGGAAGATGGACGTTTAGCGAAAGGCAATGTGGGCGTAGGAATGCGAGACTCAAAAGGAGCTGAAGTAGGAATAATCGCTGCAAAATAAATCATGTTCAAAATTCAACTCGAATGACAAAGAAAACACCCGAGGGACGGAATCTACCGTACCGGCAGTTGAAGGTGGCAAAACAGGGAACACCTGAGGCGTGGCTATTCTTTCGCTTCCTCCTCTGAGCCGTGATACTGTGGCCAATATAAGGAAGTCTTAGCAACAAGAAGTCTACTCGTAAAAAAAGGAGAAACGCTAGGTGAAGAGTATACTGACCAATACCGGAAAGTGGAACGACATCCAATTGAAAGGAAAAATGCGGGTTTAGCACCTGGTACAAATGGTCGAAAAGTACTCCTGCAGAGTCACGACAATATACAGTCAATACAAAGAGGATTGTATCCACAGCAAAGCAACTAAGTGAGAAACCCATACCTTCCAAAATTTGAGGAGGCACAGAAGAAAGCGAAGGAACCGCGACCGTCAAAGTGGCGGCCTACGATACTTCTTCAGCCGGCACAGCTTCAGAGTTTACCACGCCTACGATAAACAAAACATCATTAGAGGGTCTTAATAGGATTAAAAAGTTAAAGATAATGACCCAACGAATACCTGGCAAGTCAGAAACTGAAACCGTGCCCGAAGCGTCACCAGCTGTGACGGCTTCTTCGGTTTCCATTGAGAGAGCAGACTCAATGCCCATAGCTTCATCTCCTGATTCGACAAGGGCTGTCGTAATGCTTGTCACCCGTCGATATTAAGGATCCATAGGGGGAAAGAGCGGCAGTTGGAATGGACCCAGATTCCAGGGAAAGATTTGCCGCTTCATGCTCTTTAGTTACCGGCGCCTCACCTGTTCCACCGTCATCCAAATTTGGTCCTGTAAATAAAAATGCGTATGTTAAATGAATAGACAGGAATGGAGGAGCTGTTATTAAGGACCATGCGTTGTTCTACCTTGAAGTGGTCGTTCACTCTCTTCACGAGCTATGCGCACAACCTGTCTATGGGCAGTAGACAGGGCAGAAGGAACGTCCACCGAAGAAATGTCAGCAGGCGGAACATTGCTTGAGCCTGCACCCACGGCCAAAATGGCATCACATTCCCTCGCCGCGCTCTTTTAGCTCTTCATCTCAGCCTAAGCCGTGAGAGCCAACCTCCTTAAAACTTCTGACAGGGGGACATCGTCGTCCGAACCGAGCTCTACCTCCGAAGCCGCTACAGCGTCCATCATTGGCTGCTTCAGCAACGCCTCTTGTGGTGGCTTTGGGATGGCCGCGGCCGTGATCGGTAGCTCTGGGAGCTGTGCTGCATCGCCGCTTGGGATTGGCACTACAATTGAAACAACTTAGGTTGTGGTAGTTCCTGCAATAAGACGAAGAGAAGGGTCAGATCATGAATAAAAAGAGTAAAGGTGTAATGAAACGAATTATTCCAAGGCCAAAAGAAGCGCGAAGCCTCTCTACCTCCTTGAATGTCCTGAGGGAAGCCGCGAGAGCCTCTTCGGCAGAAATACCTGTTGAAGAAGAAAGCGTTAATAAAATCATAATAAGGGGAGAAGGGATAGGCGCAAAAGTATGTAAATGAAGTATACCTGACTCCGCAATAGAGATCAATGTCGCTTCCTCACGAGCCAGTCGCTCGGAAGCTGCGAGGGCAGCCTGTAGATCATGTAGGGTTACTAGGCACTAGAACAAGGTTCTACAAGCCATCAACCATGCCAAAATCAAATTTTTCATGTGCCGAACAACCCAAGCATGATCGTAAACTAGAGATTAGGCGAAACAAAGAGCAAGTAAACAACATTACTTCTAAGAGTTTGGGATTACAACCTTTGTAGTCCATTCCTTCACTTCATAAGCTCCGTGTTGTGGTCCCTTCGCTGCGATCATCAAGTATCCGGACTCTAGAGAGGCTCCTTGAAAAGAAAGATGCAAGCTTGCTTCCGATCTTCAATAACTAAGATGATCTATCTTAAAGAAACTCAAACCCAAGCTCTTGCTTTGCTAATCAAGTATTAACAAAGCAAACACCCTAATCTAAGCGGCTAGATTAGATGAGGATGATGAGGTAGGAATTTAGCTCTCATTTGTTTTCAATTTCTCACTCATTTTCATCACATTAGAAAAAGCTAGAAAGCTTTTCTCAAAGGAAGAAGAAGAAGAAATCACTTTGTGATGAATAATGAAATCTAGTGTGGGGTTAGAATTGCAACCATGGGTTAAGTAAGAAGACTTAACCCTTGTAGAGATTTAACTATGGTTAAAGGGTTGGGTTGGGTTAAAGAAATATCTTTGCAAAATATCACAAAATATCAAGGTCAAAGTCAAAGCTTCAAGAAGCTTCTTGAATGCTTCATGAAAGTTTAACCCTAATCCAAACCCTAACCATATTTAAACTCGAAAAATCATGTTGCATTTATAACCATAACATGTTACAATATTATATATCACATATACAATATTTATTGTAACAAAATAAAATAATACAATTAACATATATCACATATATATCAATGTATTACCCGAGTGAGAAAAAGAATCTTTAAGTGAGCTTATATTAGTTAATGTAATATAATATATCAAATATATAATTATATATTAAATTATCGAATCAACACTTGATCCGATAATCCGGATATTTCACAAATAACCGACTAATATCATCTGTATCAGTTCATCGAATCAACACTTGATCCGATGACCCGGCTATATCACATATACCCGGCCGATATCACATATCATGAGAATCTAGTACGGTATCACATACACATATTGTTCTCGGTCCCGCACATATCAGCTCCTACTCCGTTTTTCCTGATCCAGGAAACCTCTGTGTAGGACTCTGAAGAATCGTTATTACACCGGCAGTAGGTGATGATCATATCAAACACCCACAAGCTGCAAGCGGTCAGCTAAATGTAACAGCCACCCAAGTATTGAGTGATCAGAAGATCAACAAGCAAGCATGTACATTCTCCTGCGAATCCAATCAGTAACACTCCCGTACAGTCCGGTCTCTTCATCTGATATGTCGCATATCTCGCTTAGGGGTAGTAAACGTTAGACCCCAGTAGCTTGATAAGTCGTGTCGATATGAGGTCCATAACAGTTCGAGAAACTACTGGTAACACTTAGCAGTAAATCTCAGCAACCCTGGCCAAGGATTTCCAGTTATAGCCAATCGAACACAGCGCAACATCAACTCCCTATACCGGGAGAGACGAATCCCCTCCTATCGCTCATTGCCTCCATGTGATTCGGGACTGTACCCAAAAGCCATTATTTTGCACGCCCTCTTAGACGTGGTATGATGGAAATCAAAGCACAGTGGGAATCACACAAGACTCTATGATGATCCCGGGTCTACAGACTAACCTGTACCAGTGTCACCAGAGAACTGCCATCTGACGTGAGGTATAATACTATCTGGGAGTTCTCAGAGAGTCCGTCCAGTGTACCCAGTCTCCACTGAGCACCCGTATACCTTCTCTGTTGTCAAACACAAATGGACATGGGATCATCCATTGCCCATCAGATGGGTCAAGAAGCGCATACGCTAGTCTATTCTGGAGTATCGATGCCCTGTCTCGGTACTCCCACGACTAGGAACATTTGAATGATGTACCTAACGACTACTCTGTCCCCACTAGTATGATTTGCATCATAGTCCTGGTAGTCAAGTACTCATCCTAAGGGCTTTATCAACATGTAACATAAAGACAATCAGAGTATATGTTAAGATAAAGAGTAACCAGATAGCATACTATCATGTCGAGCAAGAAAGTCCTCCCTATATATGTCCAAGCATCCACTACAATATACATCGTATGTACAGTAATGGCCTCTAGGGCATACATATAACTAACAGATCAGTATCAGTTGTATGCGTGCCAAAAAAACCCTCGTTGGTGCCATATTCACACAAGCCCTCACTGTAGAGAGAATGGCGTTCCTAGCCAAATACGACGTCGACAGAGAATAGAGACTTCTTCTTCTTCTGCAAATGGAAAACAACGGCCGACGATAAGAGCTTTCGCTTGATAGGATTCTTCGGACGGCGGGTTCCGACCTCTGAACCGATGCCTGAGTCTAGAGACACCACGGCTACCGTAGTTGTGGGAACATCTGGTTGAAGCTTCTTAGGGAAATATCGTGGGACTACAGCCGTAGTAATTTCTCTTAAAGAAGGACGAACGGTGATCCGTCGCTTCAAATGGACCCCTGGATTATTGGCTGGGACGGCATCCTTGTGATCAAGCAACAGCCGCCTTTCCTCCTTGATAACAGAACCCGTCGCATGTTGGTACCACGCCACATAAGCGTTCAAAGCTTTCGGCACATAGCTCGGCTCGCTGATGAGAAAATGGGACCCCGTATTCAATCGCATAAAATGGTGCAGCGCGCTGCGAATACCCTCCTCCGTAGCAGCCGGCTCAACTAAGAATATCTCGAGAGGAACACCTTGATTATAATCCAGTTGTTGAGCGAAACTGTGTGGGTTGTACCTCATGAACAGCACCGAATCGTTCTGTCTAAACACTAGGAAGCCCGGCCTGATAGAGTAAAGGTGCATAACCTCCCGGGCCCTCAATGTAGAAGCCCCATCCTTAAAAGTATCACGCAATGGTTTGGCCACTTTGGTGGATTCCTTGCCGATAGTCAAGACTTTATCAACGAAAGTCATACTGTCCCGAACCATGCGTGGCCGAAGGAGCAATCTCCGAGCCTCTTGCTGTGACAGGTCTGGAGCGGAAGAGTCAACCAGGTACATGACCTAGGGGAAGTTTGTAGCTTTCATAGAACTGGGGTCGATTGTGAACGCCAAAAGCACCCAGCACGTGCATCTCAATCCATGATGTGAAGTAATGCAATGGGAGATACACGGTCTTTACCCCCGGCTAAGTATCGTCAGCCGCTAAGCTCAAGCCATGATATAGATGAGCCATCCCTGGGATTCCAACAGCCACACGCATCCCCGCAATAATGCGATGGGCCGGATAGAAGACAGACGGCCTCATATATTGGGGGTGCGATGGAAGTGCGAACCAACTCAGCCACAGGCTAATGAACCCCAAAAAGAACGACTCTTCATCAACACCTGGGGAGGCGATCTCCGCAAAGGGAACAACTGGAGTGTCCGGAATAAAGAAATTATTTAGATCCGCTTCCGCCGACGTCAAGTTACCTAAACCGAACCTGAACGGGTCATAGAGTTTAGCGAATTTCACGGCCTGCTTAGACAGAATTTCCGGACGAAAAAAGTGGGCGATAAAATCTCCGAAGCTAACCCCATGCCCGCCAGACTCTAGGAATAAATTCTCGTACATATTCAACACCTTGATCAAGATGGGGAACGGTGTTGAACGGCGTTCTCCAGGGTAAGGCCGGTTACCATTGACTTAATGGCGAAGATGTACTCATCAGGGGGAAGTATCTCCTCATAGTGCTCCCCTCTAACGGGTAAATCGTAGATCTCCGCGAACTCTTCCAATGAAATCGAAACATCCCGATCTGATAAGAGAAAAGTGTGGGTCGGGATGTTCCATTGTTCCAAAAAAGACTTGATCCACCACACATGGGGAGCATGGTAATAAAAGAGAGATGCATAGATTGCGGGATACAACCCGGTCTTCAACAACGGCGACTTCTTGGCTGACAAGATATACCGGGCCCACTGTAGATAGCCAGCCGAATGATGGGGCGTCAATCCTATCATATAAACTTGCCCCTAAGGGCGTGAATCGCCTTGACATATGCGTCGCCCCAAAATGTCCATGGTCATTAGTGGTTGTACGGGTATCGATGCCATGGACGGCTGAAGACGACCTTCCGAGGTCCAGTTGACCTCTTCTGCGGCATAAGTCATTTGAGGCGGGTCAGCGTAGTGAATAGCTGGGATCGGCTCCGAAGGCGCTGCACAAGAAAAACTGCGCCGACCCCGGATAATCTGACTATACCACGACCCCCACAGGTGAAGAGATTTTTGCTCTGGGTCATGGTCCTTAATAACCGCAAAGACTTCCCAATCCACGGACGCGTTGGCAAAGGCGCTCTCTGAACGTACGAAAGGGAAGGAAGAATTGAAAGCCATAGTACCTGGACAAAAGGAGAAGGGTCAGCTATCGACATTATGTTCAGGACTCTAACACTCTTTGGTACTTCAAACTTGTACTGCATTGCAGTGCAAAAGAAAGGGACAAGGGGGGCCCACAAAATTAAGGTAACACCCCATCAATGATGAGGCAGTCACTAATTTAAGAATTGAATTCAAAAGGATTCTTATTTAATGAGAAAACATCATTGGACTTGGGAGTTAATCTCCCTCGAGAGTTGTGCTCTGCAAACAGATTTCAAATCTGTCAGGAAAATTACGAAAGGAATAAAATTCCCCAAATTTTTTAGAGCCATTCTCTGTAGAACAATGGGATAATATCCTAGAACTTTCAAAAGCAAAGCTTTCTAACAGGGTAAAACCCGAAAGATTTTCAAGATCTGCAAGGAAAATCTTAGAAGTCTAAATGATCTTTCTAAAGGAAGAGCAAAGCTCTGGTTAACGATTGAAGAAACCCTAATTTTTTTTAAAGATCTATGATATAATCACTATAAAAGAATAGCAAAGCTCTGTTAATGGGTTAAAACCCTAGAACATGAGGAGATTCCCTCAAGAGTTCGGTTATAATCCTTACCAAAATTTTTGACAGAGTTCTGACTGTAAAAAAGTTTCCTTGGGCAGAGATCTAAGCTCTGGAAAGAGAATTAAATTCTCAGAAAGAAGAAGGTTAGAGAAGATGAACAACAGTCATCTCAAGGGCCAAAGGCCTTACTTATAGGCACAGGAAGAAGGTTCAACTTCCAAGACAATCTAACGGTGGAAAAGGTGACACCGCTGCACTCACGTGTGAGCCACGTGAACGCAATGGTGAGGGGAATTTGTTTTCCCAATAAAAGAGCAAAGGTCTGTTCAAAACTCAAGAGCCAGCACCTCACGTGCCTTCCACGAGGGCACCAGCGCCAGAGTTAAAAACTCTTATATGAGCAGCACCTATGTGCAAAGCACACAAAACTCAAGAGGCAGCGCCTCACATGCTTTCCACGAGGTCACCAGCGCCAGAGTCATTGGCGCCGCATGTGCTCCTTACATGGGCGCCAATGTGCATAGCACATGAAAGAATTAAAACCTTAATAAGTGCCCACGTGCACAGCACATGAGCGCCGGCGCCTTGTAAAATTAAATTCTACTCTCTGTTAAACAAAACCGTTGGATCAAATATCCAACGGAGATGATAAATCATCAGGATGCAGAATTAAATTTTGTTGAGAGGAAATATTCCTCAAATCTTTCTAAACAAGAAAGATTTCCCTCTATAAAACATAGTGTCTTTGGATTAAAAATCCAATGGTGATCAAAGAATCACCAATCTACAGAATAAATTCTGTATGGGAAAATATTTCCCTAATCTCGTTAAAAACAAGAAAATACTTTCTGTAAAACAGAAGTCCTTGGATCAAAGATCCAACGGTGGGTAAAATCCCCAAAATCAATTAGGTTCTCTCAATGAGAAATTTCTTCAATTAATCAACAGACCTGCCCCTACTATATAAAGGACCCAAGATTTCAAGTCTAACACAGAGGAACCCCCCCCCATAAGTTTCGAAAAAAAAACAAGCAGAAAGCTTCAAAAAGGAAGAAAGAAGAAGATCTCGCTTCTCAGAGAAAAAAATCTAGGTTAATAAAAAAGAAGAGAGATCAAAGCATCTCGTTTACCTATTGAAGAGTTTAACCCTTTTAAAAAGAAGAACTTAGTTCTTTCTCTGGATCTAAGATCCACAAGACAAGTCTCCCACAAGTTGAGAATTTAATTCTCATCAGGACAAACTTCTTCTTGGAGATCAAAGATTCAGAAAAGAACAAGGAAATTTAAATCCTCAGAACAAAATATACAAATAAAAATTAGCACCCAGCGCCTCACGTGGGCGCTACAAAATAAGAAGAGCTTAGCACTCAATGGCCGGCGCCCGGCGCCTCACGTGCCCCTCACGTGGGCGCTACAAAATAAAGAGTGCTTAGCACTCAGTGCCTGGCGCTCACCGCCTTACGTACCCCTCATGTAGGCGCTACAAAATAAGGAGTGCTTAGCACTCAGTGGTGCGGCGCCCGGCGCTTCACGTGGGTGCCATGGAACATAAAAAGGCTTGACACTCCCCAAGAAGTATTGGAGATAGTGCCCTCAGAGTCAATTATTCGATCACAGGCACGTGATTGCAATGATTAAGTGAGGACCTATACCGGTAAGACAGTCTTACTCAAGATGATAGTATGCTATCTGGTTTATCTTTATCATCGTGTACTGCTTTAGGTGACCTTACAGATCACTATTGCGCGTTGATAGAGCCCTTAGGATTCTTGCTTGACGGACAGCAGTATGATGACGATCATATACGTGGGAGCTGGGGTCTATAAGCACATCCTTAAAAGGTCCTTAGTCGTGGGAGTTTTTAAGACAGGGCATCGATACTCCAGAGTAGACTAGTGTATACAGTCGAGACCCCGACGAGGGGTGGTGGCCTGTCTCACAAGCCACTGGTGTCAGTTGGTTCACCTAAGATGTATACAGGTACTCATTGGGTTATGAGTACACCGGACAGGACTCGCCGGAAACATGCTAGTTGGTCTTATACCTGACGTCAAATAGCAGTTCCCTGGTGATATGTGTACAGGTTAGTTCATCGACTTGAGATCGTCATTTGTCTCGTGTGAGTTCCCACTGTACTTTGATTACTACCCTACCACGGCTCAAAGGAGTCGTGCAAACAGGTTTTGGTTGGGTACAGTCCCGAGCCACATGGAGGCAGTGAGCGATCTACAGGGGTTCTTCTCTCCCGGTATTGGGGGTGAAGTCGCGCTGTGTCTAGGAGAGCCATTACACGAAGTCTTTTGCCAAGGAAGGAGATTTGCTGGTAGGTATTCCAGTAATATCTCAGGGTGTTCTGGGCTACACTCCGACACGACTTGTACCGCTTTTGGGGGTCTGACTTTTACCAACCCCTAGGCCCGTCATGCGATGCTCATAGACGAACGGACCGGACTGTACAAATATTGTCACTGACAGGCTCAGTAGGGTGTCAGGATGAGTTCACTCATCGACGTTCCTTTTGGTCAATACCGGGTATCCCATTACGTATGGCTAATACCTCTGACGTGCTAGTGGTTAATCCACAGCCAAAATATTGACGAGTCTTTAGAGTCCCCCACAGACAGTTTCTCAAGTTTCGGGCGAAACGCTGTAGAGGCCGTATGGAGATATGGCAGGGTTCGATCATGTACGTGCACGGATCATGATCGGACGGTTAATACTAGCGGGCTTTGGTTTAAGCCGGATTCTAGTATTGTACAGTGTGGATTTTGTCTCATTGCATTTGTATTCGGTCGGAATACAAATGCGGGTATGTATATACAGTCGCGGGGTTTTCCTGTAATTTATTACGGGATCAGTTTTTTTTGAAGTTGCCAGTTTTCATTCCGTTTTGGCCATTTTTCTTTGTTTCTTTCCTTGGCTGAAAATTGCTGGAGGAGGTCTTATTTGCAAATGTGCAAATTGGCATTGTGGAGGGTGGTCTACGTAAATTGTTGCTTCATGATGATTCTCCTTCATTTGACTTCTTTAGTTCATCATTGCTTGACTTTTGGAGATTTGATGGTTGATGGAGTGGGTTGACATAATTATTGAGGTGACTTTCTTCATGATGATGATCATTCCTTTTGCTTGCATTATTGCTTCCCCACCTCTTGACTTTTCTCTCTCTCCCTTCACCAAGCATGGGCCGGCCATTCTTAGATGGGTGAGATTGATTTTTGGTGTGAGAAATATTTTGGCATCTCATTTTTCATTCATGCTAAAAAGAGAGTCCCACTTCAAAGTCCATTTCCACCTTCACTTCCTCATGGAAACTTCAACCCCAATAGAGACAAATGGATTCTACACTTTGCCTATAGCATCCTTGGGCACGTCGACTTGCCAACTTCGTGCTCGAGTTGCCTCGGTCCAGTGGTAGGAGCCCGTAAAAGAACCCGGCGATGTGGTGCCCTTCCGACGAGGAGACGAAGACCGGAGATTCCGCGGGGAGATCGGGATGACGACGAGAAGGCCGAAGGACACGGATCGCTCGGTATATCTCTCTACCCCTTATCTAGTTAGCTAGGATTAGGTTAATGGCCCGATCCGGGTTTCAAAGTACGCGGCAGCGCCGGTTCTAGTTTATAGAAAAGTTTTTGATTCCGCATTTTGGCCTCGTTCAGACGGCCGGGGCGCTGCCGTGCACTTATACTGGTATCAGAGCCACGCCATTAACCCTGTTTAGCTTGCTCTAACGTGTTTACAAGTTCGATCGAACGGATTTTCCAAAAACCGCGTTTCCATGTCAAGTTTCTGTCGAATTTTTCCAGTGCTCTAAAAATTATTTGGTACATTGTAAAATTACGTGCAGGGTTTTTTATGCATTCTGTGAAAATTTGGTAGCTCGATGGCACTGTTCCACCGCGGAACCGCGGCCAAACCCACGCATTGGCCGCGGTTCTGCCGCCATTTAAACTGTTCACAGCACAAAATTTTTACAGTGGGCTTCTGACATGGAAATAGGGTTTTTGGTATGTTCTGTTTGGGCCCAGATTTATTTTGAGTGTTACAGTTATGCTTGGGGCCCACTCCGGAAAATTTAGTCGATCGAAAATTTTAAACATATTAGTTCACAGTATTTACATTATATCTGCGACCGTGAATGTCACTTGATCGGTAAATCCTGTCTAACTGCTATAGCCCTTTTAGACGGATTTGCGAACGTGACATTCACGTTGATGTTCTGTGTTGTGCTGTGATGTTGCGGATTGTCGTGGTGGATATCCTGGATGCAGTTTTAGTACAGTTTGGTTGTATATGTACATTTGATATTGCGGGGTGAGCGTCCGACATGTGGACTGCCGTTACTGCCTGTTTGTATATTATTCTTTTGGGGCACGACCGGACTGAGGTCGATGTACCCGTTGTAGGTATATTTTACTTTCTGTACTAGGATTACCCCGTGGAGGGGTGCACAGGTAGCCAGGTTCTAGAGGGCAATGGGCCCGCATCTCATGGCGTTGAGACGGAGGGGGCTTTACTCTAGAATTGGCAGGCTATTCACCGCACTCGTAGGGGGTACAGGTTGACCCATGGAGGGGTGCCCAAGTTACCGGATTCCGTGATGTGCTGGGTGGTCCATTCACGTTGCTGAAGGGGGCTGCCTCGCTTCAGGTTTTGGCGGGTAACTTGCCATGCCCATAGGGGTCTAGGATTTCATTGCACAGGCTATCCACATGACCAGGGGAACGTCGGGTTTCAGTAGCGGCTCTATGAAACCCGGGGATCCCAGATATCTGTAGTGTTATGTGATGCTTATTACATTTTTATGATGTTGCATTTTATCACGCCTTGAGCGAATATTATATATTGATATATATATAGTAGTAGATGTTGTATATGTTTTGCATCCGCGCTAATCCAGTCCACGCTCTGTCGTTAGTTAAGTAACCTTACGGGTGATGACGGGACCCAGTGGCGAATACGAATGGCATATACGTACATCATTATTTTCGTTCTTTATTGGTGTGATCAATTGATGGGACTGCATTGATTCGGATCAATGCAAGCTAAACAAACCTATTATGATGTTGTTAGAACGATTTTTCAAAAAGCTGTTATTGCAAGGACGTTCTCTTTTGTTTTGCACAGTGGTATTCGGTTATGAATATCCAGCACCTCAGTCGACGAGGCAAGGGCCGAGATCCCTTCACCGGGAGTGACACCTTAGACAGAAGTTTGCGTCAGGGCAATAAATTCACTATAGCCGATTACTTTCGCTTTGCATCGTGGTATTCAGTTGGAATATCCTGCACCTCATTCTATGGGGAAAGAGCCGAGATCCCTTTACCGGGAGTGACCTCTTTAGCAAAGGTTTTCGTCGCTATATTTTTATAAAAAGCTATCTGGTTCCTTCAACGATATCAAGTTCATTACGTTAAAGGTTTTTCGCCAAAAACCATTCGTAGCCCTCCATCATTTCAGACGGGTAGTACGTAGTATTCATGCTATGTTTGTTGGCCTTCGTCAAAGCATAGTGTATAGTAGCCGCTTATTACCTTTCTGCAGCATAGATAGATGCGTTGGTTTGGGACAGTCATACTGCCTTGTTGGCCAATGTCAAGGGTAGGTACGGGTGGGTTCAAATTAACCTGGATAATGACGGGTAGAACTTGACATGTGACTTATGATTTGTTGACCTTCGTCAAGAGCATGGGGTAAAAATCACATCGGGGGTTTCTAAAGAAACTGAAACTTGCCAGATATGCGCATACCTTCTGGAGTGTGATAGCATGAGTGGATTTCATCACGTTAGCATGCGATGATAGTTGGATCCCGATTCCCACTGATAAGTTGGTTTACTCCTCGGGTGATCCCGACTAATTCTTCTTTCAGGTTTGGAGAAGAATTTGACGTTACAGTGGGAGGTTTCCTGATTAGATAAATTGGCAACCATTCTGATCTAGGTTAGAGTGCACGCTGAGTATTTATTTTCTCTCTCTCTCTCTTTGGCAGAGACCATGACCCGACCCTTGACTATGACTCAGTGACCAAGTTGACTGAACCTTCTTAAACACTGGCTTTTGGATTGTCAGAGTTGCATACCTCATTTCCACTCCTACTTTTACCCTTTTCTCCAGGACACCCCATATCATTACGAACGTCGACTTCCATTGGATAAAACCATCATATGGTTATATACGAACTCGAAGGAATTTATTCGAGGATGGTTTCCGGTTCTGGAGAAAACGAATAGGACTATTCAGTTGTCTTTTCCTTTTACCTTCTCTCAGGTTGCGAGTGCTCCTTAGATTAGGACAATACACCTATTATGCTAATTGGAGAGTCTTCTTCCAAACCTTAGGCTGGTGCCGAACGGTAGGGAATGAAGAAAACCAATTAGCTTAACGATGATGTGCAGAAGGTATTAAGTAAAGACAAATAAAGGGATTAGTAAGAGGGCAAAGTAAATTGCGACTACTATTCACGACAAAACCAAGTATTTCTTCGCCAATCCTATATCACCTTTGTATTTCTCCAGAACACTCCGTATCACTACGAAGATCCACAGTTATTTGGATATTCCATCGTATGGTTATATACGAACTCGAAAGGAACTTGTTCCAGTTCAGGGATGGATTCTGGTTCAGGAGAAATAGGAATAAGGTTTTATTCATTTGACTTTTATCCTCACCTTCTCTCGGATTGTGAGTGCTCCTAGGTTTAGGACAGTACACCTATTATGCTTAATGGATAGTCTTCTTCCAAACCATAGGCTGGTGCCGAACGGTAGGGAAGGAAGAAAACCATTTAGCCTAACGATGGTGTACAGAAGGTAATGACTAAAGACATATAAAGGGATTTGGAGAGATGGCAAAGAAATATCCGGTTTTAGTTGTGAATCTTATAATGGAAGAGGCATTACTAGGAATACCCGGATACCCCATCGAAACATTTCAATGTTTCAGTTTCACTGTATACTGTTAATAGAAAACTGATTTCCCAATTAGACACTTGCTCCAGGGTATGTATTTACCATGTATGATTCTCACATCTGTATAGTTTTACAAATGATGAGTGGGAGTAAGTTATTGGGAATTAGGTGATCATCCTCACTATATCGGAATTCGTTGTAATTGGTGATATTTGAGGAAATCGCCTGTGTTGTTTGCCGGACGACGAATATTTGGTTTTGAATATCCGCTGCTATGCACCAATTTCAAATTGATATATCTGTACGTCTATTTTTATAGAGTGAGATATAACTTTTTGAAATTATGTCCATGACATTTACCTATATCAATGGATGGTTAGGTAAGGAGCATTAAACAACGGTGAAATTCTTCATAATCATAAGTACAGTTTTCAACCTACGAAACACAGGGATTGAGTTATCAGACTCAAGGGACTTATACAGAGTATTGTATGTTGTCCAGTGTCCATTAGGACAGAGGGGATGGTCCTCGTACTATACTCAGTTTACTTATGACTTCTCTAGTTTTTAGACAGGTGTTTCGTAGAAACATAGGGTCCAAGTTTTGAGAAGTCATAGGTATATGAATAAAGTAGAAGACCAAGTATTGCAAGTATCAGGATTCTTCAAGGCGATCGAAGATGTAGATACTTGTGTATGGTATTCAGTTGATAGTAATGATTAAGAGAACTTGCTTCTCTTTCAGGTTACTCATAATTGGAAGCACTCCTAAGTTGAGTAATGCTGATCGGCCTCTCTCCATTTAGTTGACATGCACTGGAGACAGTTGCATGATTTGAATCTGGTTCAATTAAATCAGTGCCTCTGTTTCTATATTGGATATAGAACGGTTCGTATCTTGACATTGTTAAAGGTACGGGGAGTTGTCCGGCTTATGCTTAAAACCAGACTCTGGATAACTCAAGGCACGTTTCTGTAATGGCTGTTTGTGGGTTGACCCAGGCTATGACGAGGGTTGACTTTCTACCATCTGGAAGATCAATAGTGATATTTTTCTAGACTCGCCACAGTTTTAAGTAAAATGGATTTTTTCAGAAAACAGTAGTGGGAGTATGGTAGAACTGGAAGTGATTCCAGAACCGCAAACGATTACTGAAAATTTGATAAGAACCTAAAGATTCAATCTGATTTGACATTCCATTGGCCACTCCACAGATAAGGTGGGTAACCTCAGGCACCCGAGAGGTACTCCAGTAGCCTCAAGGACGGTAGCAGGGAGCTTCTTGTTTACCCAGACTATCCATTATTGTTGTTCCAGACTGTGAGACCCGGCAGGAGGATAAGTATAACGTCGTTCTAAACTAGCTTTAGAAGTGTACGTTTATATGACTCTGCCAGAGGGTTGTCGTGGTCAGTGGGAGCAGCGGAAGAATAGTGGACAAGTGGCTTATGTCTATTTGTAGACTAAAGCAGATATAGCGGAGATAGATCATCTGTTTCTGATGAGACAGTCATAGGTTTGACTTCATCAGAATAGGGGATGGATCTGTTAAGAAGGTAGTAGGGTGTGATGTCCTGGTATTTGGATGACACACACAGAGTAGGAAGTGAAATTTTTATACTACGATCGGTTATACTTTAGTTGTCACATAGCGGTTTCTCCACATAGGAATTGGATATTATGTCAGACATTCTGGTTACTAGATCTATGGTTTTAGATCTAGATTTGGAAACTGTCCCAATCTGGGTACTTAGACAGCATTCTAAAGGTGTTTTAGAATGGAAGACTCCTGGCACGGTAGTATACCTGCAGGTGATGGAGTCACCCTCTCTAAAGGTGTCTTACAGACTAAAGGGGAGAGGGATGTGCATGATTGGCAGATCACTTGCTCAGGCAATTGAGTCGATCATGAGATGTCAAGCACTACACCAGATGTTGTTTTTTGCAGTAGATGCAATAAGTTGATATTAATCCAATCCTGTAGAAACGGTCGGAAGCAGTTTTAGAACATAAGTGAATGTTCTAGGGATTTGATAACGGCATCCCTCATTCGGGAAACAGTTATCATTCCAGGCTTCCAAGGTGACCTAGATGACAGAATGATTGTCAGAGTTATAGTTTTCCATCTGATGAGGGGCAGTATTTTGGACAGGTGGTCCAAGCGGATAATGAGAGAGGCATGGAGCAGGATACTGATTGTTTTCAGTTGACGATACAGTCGAAGAAGTTTGGATTTTGAGTTCATTTATGAACTAGGTCCCATCAGATATCCAGACATATTCTAAGACAGGTATTGCTCATTTCGGGAGATGGCTTTCTCCGCGAACTTAAGATTAAGAGAGGCATAGAAAGAAACATTAGAGCGGATCCACTCACCGACGCTATTCCTCGAACGCATTAGTTTCGCAAGCGGGTTTTTTGAGACTGATTAGTAGAGGAGTTGGGTGTTCGGTATCACACAGGCTGTGAGTATGCGACATCGCAATAATTAACCTTGAGTGCAAGTGGGAGATTGTTGGAGATAATGCCTTCAGAGTCAATTATTGGATCACAGGCACGTAATTGCAATGATTGAGTGATGACCTATACCGGTAGGACAGTCTTACTCAAGATGATAGTGTGCTATCTGGTTTATCTTTATCATCATGTACTGCTTTAGGTGACCTTACATGTCACTATTGCGCGTTGATAGAGCCCTTAGGATTCTTTCTTAACGGCCAGCAGTATGATGGCGATCATATACGTGGGAGCTGGGGTCTATAAGCACATCCTTAAAAGGTCCCTAGTCGTGGGAGTTTTCGAGACAGGGCATCGATACTCCAGAGTAGACTAGTGTATACAGTCGAGACCCTGACGAGGGGCGGTGGCTGGTCTCACAAGCCACTGGTGTCAGTTGGTTCACCTAAGATGTATACAAGTGCTCATTGGGTTATGAGTACACCGGACAGGACTCGCCGGGAACATGCTAGTTTGTCTTATACCTGACGTCAGATAGCAGTTCCCTGGTGACATGTGTACAGGTTAGTTCATCGACCTGAGATCGTCATTTGTCTCGTGTGATTTCCCACAGTACTTTGATTACTACCCTACCACGGCTCAAAAGAGTCGTGAAAACAGGTTTTAGTTGGATACAGTCCCGAGCCATATGGAGGCAGTGAGCAGATCTACAAGGGTTCATCTCTCCCGGTATTAGGGGTGAGGTCGCGTTGTGTCTAGGAGAGCCATTACACGAAGTCCTTGTCCAAGGCAGGAGATTTGCTGGTAGGTATTCCAGTAATATCTTAGGGTGTTCTGAGCTACACTCCGACACGACTTGTACCGCTTTTGGCGGTCTGACTTTTACCAACCCTCTAGGCCCGCCATGCGATGCTCATAGACGAATGGACCGGACTATACGGATATTGTCACTGACAGGCTCAGTAGGGTGTCAGGATGAGTTCGCTCATCGACGTCCCTTTTGGTCAGTACTTGGTAGCCCGTTACGTATGGCTAATACCTCTGACGTGCTAGTGGTTAAATCCACAGCCAAAGTATTGACGAGTCTTTAGAGTCTCCCACAGACAGTTTCTCAAGTTTTGGGCGAAACGCTGTAGAGGCCGTATGGAGATATGGCAGGGTTCGATCATGTATACGGATGCTCAGTGGAGACTGGGTACACTGGACGGACTCGCCGAGAACTCCCAGATGGTATTATACCTCACGTCAGATGGCAGTTCTCTGGTGACACCGGTACAGGTTAGTCTGTAGACCCGAGATCGTCATAGTGTCTTGTGTGATTCCCACTGTGCTTTGATTTCCACCTTACCATGTCCAAGAGGGCGTGCAAAACGGTAGTTTTTGGATACAGTCCCGAGTCACATGGAGGCAATGAGCGATAGGAAGGGTTTCGTCTCTCCCTGTATTAGGGGTTGATGTTGCGCTGTGCTCGATTGGCCATAACAGGGAAGTCCCTGGCCAGGGCTGTTTTAGAGATTTACTGGTAAGTGTAACCAATAGTTTCTCGACCCGTTATGAGCCTCACATTGGCACGACTTATCGGTTATTGGGGTCTGACGTTTACCACCCCTAGACTTGATATGCGACATATCAGACGAGGAGACCGGACTATACGACAAGTGTTACCGTCTGGTTTTTGCAGGAGTTGGAGTGGGCTTGCTTGCTGATCTTCTGATCGCTCAATAAACAGGTTGCCGTTACGTCCAGCTAGTACCGCTGAGGGCTTTTGGGTGCTTGATGTGATCATCACTTACTGCCGGTGTATTGACGAGTCTTTAGAGTCCTACATAGAGGTTTTACTGTCTCAGGCAAAACGAAATAGGAGCACATATGTGATATGTGCGGGACCGAGAATAATGCGTGTATGAGATACCGTATTCTATTCTCGCAACATTTTGTATCGGTCGGTTATATGAGATATAGCCGGGTTATCGAATTAAGGGTTGATTCGATAAGTCGATACATTGGATGTTAGTCAGTTATATGAGATATAGATGGATTATTAAGTCAAGTGTTGATTTGATAATTTAGTGTATAATTGTATATATGATATACTAATTTACATTGACTAACATTGGTTCACTTAAGCATTTGTTTTTCTCACATGTGCACAACTTTAATATATATGTGATATATATTAAATTGTGTTTTCTTTTTGTATCATGGTTGTTGATACAACTTTCATGGGTGTACAAGACTTACACGATGCTAATTATCATGTTGGGTTTAATATTTTAAAGTATTTACAAAATTAGTGGAAAATTGGAAAAATGCATGAAGCTAGTAGAAGCTTGTGGATGCATTAACTAAGTCCATTAGGTTTGTTTTACTTTAGATATTTGTTAACCCAACCATGTTAATTAGCCATGGTTATGTCTCTACATGAGTTAGTGTATGATACTCACTCACCATGGTTAGCTCTCCCACTTGATCATTATCCTCATCTCATTATTTGTTCATCTTCTTCCTTAAAGCCAAAAGATTTCTAGGGTTTGATCCAAAGTGAGAAAGATTGTGAGAAAAGGAATTCTAAAGTGAGACCACTTCCTATTTCTCCATCCTCTACTAGACTAGCACTTTAGTTTAGGGTGTTTGCTTCACTAATTCTCTAGTTAGTGAAATAGAAGCTTGAGTTGGCATCCCCTCGACGTAAATCATCTTCGTCCTCGAAGACTTCAAGCAAGGTCGCTCCTTTAGCCACGTGAAGTCATGCAAGAGTCCGGGAGAACCACGATCGCAGTGAAGGGAGTACTACAAGGAGCTTATGAAGTGAAGGACCGATCTACAAAGGTTGTATTTCGATTTCACTTAGAAAGTAAATAGTTTACTTTGTTTCCGTATTGTATCCTAGCTAACGATTCTAGTTTATAGTTCCCTTTAACGGCAAAAATTTTAAAAATAACATGGACGATTCCTCCCGAAACCTTGATGCCGTCGATAGGAACCCTACAGTGGTATCAGAGCCTAGCTAGGAAATTATACGGATAATGTTAGATTACGAATACGAAACGAACTCCGAAACTTGAAACCTTAAAACCCACTTTCTGTCGAATTTTAAACGAGCCCTAAATTTTTTTTAAACATGTACAGAATGATATATGTATGATACAATGAACACTGAATAAATTTGGAGGCATTCTGAAACTTTTGGGCCGGCGACCCCTCCCTCACCGGCCATTTCCGAGCCCCCCTCCAAATTTTTGCAGTGTTCTTTTACATGGGTTTTGGTGTTTCAGGTGTTGTTTATTCTTGCTAAATTGTCATGTGATGTTAATTTACTGTAATGAAAAATCGGAGTGTTTCGTAGTCGTAATTTTAACTGTTTTCGGGTAACTTTAAACGTTGTTAAAAAGTTTAATCGGATGTCAAATACCCACTTTAACCCTTGCCGGGAAAATTTCCAAGTGTTGGATTTTTCACGTAGTTAAAAAGCTTTCAAAGATCATGCAAGTTATGTGATGGACCTTCTAGAAGAACAAAACCTTAACTCGATTATGTGACCGTCAAAATCGCCACTGAACCCCCGGGTTTGTGGTGGTTCAGCGGTGCCACATATGAGGCGTTGGTTTGGCCCTTCTACGGCTGGTTCATTGGTGATGTAGCGTGTGCTGAATTACTTTAAACTATGCTCAAGTGTTGAGTTTTCTGGGTAATCTTGGGTGTTCGATGATTCGATTGGAATGTTTAACATCGTCTAGTTTTTCTGAACCGTGATGACATGTGATGTTATGTACCGCTGGATATGTTATATTGGATCGTCGCGTTTTGAATAGCCGGGGATTTTATATGAGATGAGAGTTTTTATTTTCATTCATGTAAAATTAAATGTATATTATTTACTTTTCCTCATTAGGATAGACCCAAGGAGGAGAGCACAAGTAACCGGGTTCTAGGGTCCAATGGGAGACCAACTCGAGGAGTCGAGTCCGGGTCTCCTAACTCTAGAATTGGTAGGGTTGCTTGCCTCTCTCATAGGGGTGTAGGGATTTGGGTTTGGCTATTCATCAAGACCGTGGAATCCGTGTTTTATAGAGGCTTAAAATAAAACATGGACCTCCTAGTATATCCAATATTTCATATATTTCTTCTGCTGCGATATCTGTGATGTGATCATTTGATATGTTGTGATAGATATAGTATATAGTATATATGATATATTATATAGACGTTACTTATATTTTACACCCGTGCTAGCCCTTCTCCGCTCTGCCGTTAGTCACCTAACCTAACGGTGCACGAGGGGACATCGAGGCGAATGCGGATGGCATAAGTGTGCGTCGTATTTATCTGTGATGTTTATGTGACTTAAATGATGGTACTTCATTAATGTGATTAATGAAAGAAAAGAAACCTAAAAGATGTTGTAGAATCAAAATTTTCAAAAAAAGGGTAGCTACAGTTTTTGCTTTGCATAGCGATATATGTAATATATCCTGCACCTTATTCGATGAGGAAAGAGCCGAGATCCCTTCACCAGGAGTGACCTCTTTAGCAAAACTGGAAGATGCTACAACACTCGGTTTGTCTTTTGATTGCTTTTGAAGTTTTTGCTTTGCATAGCAATATATATGATATATCCAGCACCTTATTCGATGAGGAAAGAGCCGAGATCCCTTCACCGGGAATGACCTCTTTAGCAAAACTAATGAAAGCCTCAAAAACACTCCTTTTCAAAACTCACTTTTTCTACAACGATATCAGGTTCTTTACGCAATAGGTTTTCAAAAAAACCTGTCATAGCCCTCCGTCATTTCAGATAAGTTGTATATAGTATTCGTGCTGCATTTGTTGGCTTTCGTCAAGATGTAGTATGCGGTAGCTATATGCTGCTTATCTGCTGCATATGATGTGATTGGATTAGGGTAGTCGTACGGCTTTGTTGGCTTTCGTTAAGGGTCGTGCAGGTGGGTTTAATTCAGTCAAGAAATGTACGGGTTGAACTTGACTAGCGGGCTATGGTTTGTTGGCTTTCGTCATGGTCATAGCACGTTAGGGGCAAAATATTATCGGGAATTTCAAGTGTTGAAATTTGCAATGAGATTGCATACCTTCTATGAGATAGTTGGATCCTGATACCCACTGCGAGTAATTGTTACTCCTGGGAGAGTTTTACACAGGACAATTAGCCGATCAAGTAGGTGTCTAGAAAGGCGTCAACGGGTTACGCCTCTGGGAAAACGAGGTTTATTTTAATTAGGTCCGTGCGAAAGCACGGGGAACCTCCCTCAAAGTATAAACACTGGCCTGGCTGAAAGATTGGCAAAATTGTAGGGTGTAATTAATCCCGGCTTGTCTTTACTTTTAGGGTTTGAAGGAAGATTTGACAAAAACAGTGGGAGCCATCCTGATTAGATAAAATAATAACCAATCTGATCTTGCAAGAGCATAAGCTAAAGAGTTTTCTTCTTTCTCTCTCCAGGTAGCGACCATATCATGCCTTAATCAAGATAATAGTATGGATGTATTGACCGAACCCGCATGTTATACTGTACTGGGGAACGCTGGTTCCGTTCTTTCTTATAAAAGTCATAAGACTGAACAGGATATAGGGGAATACCAGGATTCCCATGCCACCCGAATGAAGAAAGTACATGTTGATGCATTTTCTTCGGGTGTGTTCGTTACAGAGAATT
Organism: Agapanthus africanus; assembly: GCA_030015575.1. Lineage (NCBI taxonomy): Eukaryota > Viridiplantae > Streptophyta > Magnoliopsida > Asparagales > Amaryllidaceae > Agapanthus > Agapanthus africanus. Next base: position 63,615,339 of record JASDDO010000022.1, read on the forward strand.
GTTTCTGCATTTGTTTTACGTCCTGGGTATCAGATACCGGGTCAGGATCCCATATATGTAATCAGTTACATGGGCCGAGAAAAGGTAGAGAACTTGGAGAAGGTGATAAAGACATAAGAGTTGGAAATGGTGCAATTGTTGCAGCTAAAACCGTCGGGGAATATCACCTTGTATTACCAACTGGTAATACATTGATTCTGAACGAATGCTATTACATGCCGAACCTGATATGCAACATTATATCAGTTTCTTTATTAAGTAAAGAGGGATATAATTTTGCATTACAGGATAATGTTATGAACATTTTTCTGAACCAAAAGTTGGTTGGATCAGGCACGTTGTGCAATGGCATTTATGTTCTAAATCAATCAACAGTTCTGAGCATAACAAACACACACAAGAGGAAGAGTTCAGAAATGAACGAATCCTTCTTGTGGCATTGTAGACTTGGTCATATAAATGCGACACGGCTAGCAAAGTTGCATAAGGATGGATATTTGAAACCGTTCGAATTTTCATCTTATGGCACTTGCCAGTCATGTCTCAAAGTTAAGATGACCAAAACTCCATTTACGGGACACGGAGAAAGAATTACTGAACTCTTGGGACTGATACATAGCGATGTATGCGGTCCCATGTCTACACATGCCAGGGATGGTTCTTCGTACTTCATTACATTCACTGACGATCTCTCAAGATACAGACATGTGTTCTTGATAAAACACAAGTCTGAAGCTTTTGAGAAATTTAGAGAATATAAACAAGAAGTCGAGAACCAAACCGGGAAAAGTATTAAACTCCTTCGATCTAATCGAGAAGGTGAATACTTGAGCAATGAATTCCTGGACTTCCTAAAAGAGAATGGGATTCTCTCTCGGCTGACTCCTCCATATACCCCACAACACAACGTTGTATCGGAACGGAGGAACCACATCCTATTAGATATGGTGCGCTCTATGATGAGCACAGCTGAGTTACCTATTTCCTTCTGGGGGTATGCACTAGAGACAGCCATACATCTATTGAATATGGCCCCCACCAAATCTGTGCCTACCACTCCATATGAGATATGGAAAGGGAAGAGACCATCCCTTAATTATATTAAGATATGGGGTTGTGTTCAGACCATAATATTGTATTTTTCATTCCCTTATTCTTATCCATTTTATAAATAAATAGGTACTCTTGACGCACGTTTGTTGCATATTACAGGTTACAGGTTTCTGGAGCGAATACAGTGAAAAAGACACAAAACAACAGAAAAGGAACTTTTTGACCAACTATTAGACGGATCCTAGTCAAGCCCAGTTCACATAGGTGCAAGGCAACGAATGTCAAGGTGAAACGGTTAAAAAGCCCAATACAAGTCTTCACTGAAAATCTGGAGAAGATTCAGAAGTCCAACAGAGAAAAGAAATATAAAAAGACAAAGCCCAAGAAGCCCTGAATAAAGACCTGAAGTTTCATAGCCCAAGTCCTCAACATGGCCGCGGAACCGCGGCCAAACCCTGCCTGGCGCCGCTGTTCCGCGGCCATACAGAGCCTGTGTCGGTGCAATTTAAGTGCGTCGGTGCGTCGGTGTTTATGTTAGGATTTTCAGGGGTCAAATCTGTAAATTCACGTGCGCGAGAGTCTGTAACCCTAGATTTCCTATTTTCCTATAAATTGTAGTTTTAGATCTAAAAATTGTATGCCTCTTTTCAATAAATAAAATTCAGAAATTCTGGAAGTGACATTCAGATCTGTTCTTTATCGCTTGGAGGGAGCCATCACAATTAGTAAGTATTTTATTTCTGTTCTTTTAATTTAATGTTATTTCATCCCCTAATGAGCGAGTAGTCTCCTCGCTTGTTAGGGTTAGCCTTAGGGAAAGGGTTGATTGATGAAATCTCTCACCCCTTTCAATGCCATATTAAACCATCCCATTAAGAACTCCATGCATGCGCGCACAACCGCTCCCTGCGGCACCCTACCCCTCGAGGTAATGGTGAACCGCAGTATAAAGGCCCGGTTGCGCGCGTTTTCCATGGGGGTTAGGGTAATTAACGATAAAGGAAGGATATGAATCTAGAGGAAGAAAACATCTTCCCAAAAGAGTCGTATCCACTTTATCGATAATTACTATAACACCTAATGGATCTAAAATACGGCATTGAAAGCGGTAAGGAAACATCAATCTCCAAAACTTCCTCTAAGCCTAACCCTAGCAAAAATTTAAATTAGATTAATTAAGTTTTAGATCTAGATTTTTATAAAACCAAAACGACAAATAGAATCAACTCGTTAGGACACATAAAAGGAATTTACCCGTCTCTGTGGATCGACCCGTACTCACCGGCTAGCTGCGAAGCGACGCCGTTTCTGATTGCGGTAAATACAGTTTTTGACATTAATCAAATTGCGCCGTTGCCGGGGACGGCGTAATTTTTCTTTTTGTGAATTTTCGGATTGATATAAATTTTAAAAATTATAAAAATCTGAAAATATAAAAAATATAAAAAAATATTCAAATTTGATCTGTTTGAAGGGTGTATCTTTTGGATCTTGCAGGAACAGCGAAGAATCAAGGATCTGGAATTTTACAGAGGGCAAATAACAATTTGGAGCATAAAAACAGAGAGAAATTATAATTACAGAACAGTGCAAAAATTTCCAGAGCGCGATCCCACTATAACGCCGCGCTTCCGCCGCATATACTGCGCTCCCGCCGCGGTTCCGCGCTCTGAAGGACACGTCAGCGCACCAACTTTTGTGGGTTTGTCTTTCTTTCTTCCCTCTGCAACCTAAAGTATATCTCTCTGTAAAAAGTTTTCTGCAGGAATTCTTTGCGTAAAGAGTCTTTCTCCCCCTTCTAAATAACAGATCTCTGCAGGTTTCTTTGCGCCGCGCTAAAAATTGAAATTGCAAGTGAAATTTTATTTGTTTTGCATAATTTAACCGGACTCTAAGGGGCTATTTGACCAAATTCAGATTGGGTGGGGATTTCATCACCCTTCCCAGGACCCCAGAAAACACCTAAGCATTTTGCATCGACCACCTTAATTAAAAAAGATTAGACTCAGACCTAAGGACAGCGAGCTCAATAGGAAAAGGACTAGGGTAGGCATCGGCCGTTTATCCTAACCGACATTGCGGTGTCTAGGCTAGTGGTTATTAATTAGGCCCACTGTAGTGGTGGTTCCTTCCCACTTACCTGCCCGTACTTGTCCGTGAAGAGGCGGTTTGAGGTCTATTTCTAGCCCTAGTTAGGAGCTGTCTAGTAGACCTAGGCAACCCTAGATCTAGGTCTGATTGTGCATGTGTGGTTGACACATTGGTGTCACGAGTCCCGTTTCTAAAACATTTTTGCAAAACTCGCACATAAATAAAGAAAAAGAAAAAGAAAAATCTTTTAAAAACTTGCAACTTGCCGCTAAAGAAAACTTGAAAAACTCACTTCCACCACTTCTTCTCACCGACGTTATCTTACCCCCACATTCTGTTTTTCTCTTTTTTCTGACTGCACTACCCTTTAGTGTATGTCATCTTGGACTAGGGATACTAACGCCCGATTAGTCCGTGTTTCGTTGGTACCGATCAACGAACCCTTCGTCGACATTCCTTCCATCTCCTTACCTCCATCCTCAAATTCTTTCGAAGGTATGTCGGGACACGACCCCAACAATACCTTACCGACGGGAAGGATTCCACCTCCACCAGGTGCGAATAACCCGAACCAGCCGCCTGTTGAAGCGCCCGCACGAGTTGCGCTCCAGGACCTCTTCTACCCCATCCGCACTTCTTTACCCACTTGTCTTTCACCCCCACCGGCAAATGGGGACAATTTTGAGATTAAACCACATTTCATCAATATGCTGCCGAAATTTCACGGTTTGGAAACTGAAGACGCATATATCTTTATTAATAAATTCCAAAACGTTTGCGGCATGATGAAGACAACCCAATTAAGTGATGACGCAATAAGGCTAAGGGTCATTCCTTTTACCTTATGTGACCTAGCCGAGAAGTGGCTATACAGCACCGCATCACACTCTATTAGAAATTGGGACGAGTTTGTAAGAGCTTTTCGAAAGAAATTCTATCCTCACCATAAAACTGCTAGAATCCGAAACGAGATTATACAATTTTCACAGCTTCCGTCCGAACCATTCTGGAAATGCTTCGAGAGATTTAAAGACCTACTTGTTCAATGCCCTCATCATGGGATAGAAAATTGGCAACTTTGCCAAACATTATACGAGGGATTGAATGCGGCAACGAAGCAGTTGCTAGAAACAATATGTCAAGGTCATTTTCTCTCCAAGTCTAGCGACGAAGCTTGGCAGTTTCTTGAGGACCTAAGTGAGCAAACAATTCAGTGGGAGAGTACAAAGACCACATCATCTTCTTCAGTTGGTCAATCTAGGGCAGGCATACATCAAATAGATATGTCGATTGCTATGAAGGCCGAGATGGCCTCACTTATGAAAAAGCTAGAAGCCATTGAGACAAAAATCTCATCGTCTTCTCCTGCCCCTACTCTACCCACACGAACTGTTTTTGCTTGTTGTTCGAACCCATCGCATTTAACCGAAGAATGTCCTTATAATGCACCTATTCAAGGACAGGATCAAGTCAATGCTGCATTTCAGCAACGACAAAGAAACGATCCGTACTCTTCGGCATACAACCAGGGGTGGAGGAGTCACCCAAATCAACAGTTCCAAGGGAATAACAATTTTCAAAGAGCTCCTCCACAACAACAACAAGCACCCTTACATACTCAAATACAGCAACCTTTCCAACAATAACCTTATACAAATCAAACGAACAACTTGGTTCAACCTAATGATGATAAGGTTAGCTCGCTCGAGAAAAGTCTTGAAGCATTTCTCAAGCAAACTACAGAATCCGCAGCAAGATTTGAAAGTTATGTGCAATCTTTAATGAATAACAATGCCTCACATGATCAAAGTATTAAATCTATTGAGACACAAATTGCACAATTAACTGCTGCGTTGAGCGAGAGAGAAAAGGGAAAGCTCCCATCTCAACCATTGCCCAATCCCGGTCACGCACAAAACGCATATCACAATCACAATGTAAATGCGGTGACCTCGTTGAGATCCGGAAGAGAGTTGCAAAATAATGTGGAAACTAGTGATGATATCCCCGCCGGTGGTTCTTCTTCTTCTTCCCCTTCTTCATTTTCTTCACTTCCTTCTTCACCTTTTTCTTTAGAGCCTATTCTCCACCCTTCACACGGCTCTACTTATTCTAACTCGAACGGACCCATTTCTCACAACACGAACACATCTACACCGGGATCCGTTTCTAATCCACAGTCTGCTCCACAAACATTTGACTCAACTAATTTTCAAAATGCACCATTTCCAAACAGGTTGAGTCCTAGTAAACCAAATACACAAGTGGAGAAGATTGTGGAAATATTTAAACAGGTTAGCATAAATATACCTCTCTTGGATGCTATCCAACAAGTCCCTTCATACGCAAAAATCTTAAAGGGATTATGCACTTCAAAGAGAAAAGCATCTCAAGTACCCAAGAAAGTGCTAGTGGCTAGTGCAGTGAGCAATGCTATTAACCACCATCAAACCTTATCCCAAAAACGAAAGGACCCCGGCTGTCCTACGATTTCAATTACAATTGGGGATAAGAAAATTAATCAAGCACTTTTAGATCTTGGGGCTAGTGTTAACCTGATTCCCTACTCCGTGTACGAACAATTAGGGGTTGGAGAGTTGAAACCCACTCGTTGCACTCTCCAAATGGCTGATCGATCAATCACCTATCCAAGGGGTCAACTAGAGGATGTGTTGATCAAAGTTGGGGAGTTCATATTCCCCGTTGATTTTATCGTTATGGATACACAACCTGTTGCCAACCCAATAAACCAAATTCCGGTGATTCTTGGTCGACCATTTTTGGCCACTTCCAATGCCGTGATAAATTGCCGCAATGGCTCCATGACTCTATCCTTCGGGAAGAGGTCTAGTGAGTTCAATATTTATAAGATGGGAAGTCTGCCCCCCGTACCTAAAAATAGTACACGAGAAGTTTGCTCTATTCACGAAATCACGCAGGAGGACTGCGAGCTTGAAAGATTTCTATTTGATGAAAACAGTTTTGACGCCACTAGTGCGTCCCTCCTTGAACCTACTACCGTTGACCCAACCGATGTTGATTATGAATGTTTCACTTTCTTGGATGATGACGACTCACAGCCCGAATATGAGTCGTTTGAATTTTTTGATGAGTCAGTCGAACCATCCGAATCGGTTGTTTGCAGTGATTTCGAACCTGTGTTGGAGTCCTTTGAGTTCGAGGTAGATTCCGCAATGGTTCTTTCGCCTCAGAAATTCGAACTCATGCCCTTGCCGTCTCACCGTAGATATGCTTACATAGGTGAGAATGAGACTTTTCCCATTATCATATCAGCCTCTCTAACCTTCGAGCAAGAGAACGCTATTTTAAAAGTCTTACAAGATAGGCGGCAAGTTTTCAGTTGGACTATGGCGGACATCGGGGAGATCAGTTCCCTCATAATTAAATATCATACACAATCGATGGATGATGTCATGTCAATAGAGGACCCACAGGAACATCTTGGGGGTATTGTGGTGAGTCAACTTCCTCCCTTAGAAGTTGAAATACCCCCATTTCTTTTAATAAGGTACGAGAATGCTAACACTCCACTGCTTGCTGATCATTTACATTCTCGTTTCGATGCATCACCATCACCTGTATATTTACCTCCACACCTCCCATACCACTACTTCTATCTTCCCCAATTCTTTGCGGACCACCACAACTTATTTTTCCACCACCCAATATTCTTTACTGATAAATTTTTCAACTGGTTGGTGTTGACTTTTGGCCTATGCAAAGTTGGGCAGTATTGTCTAACATAGTTTAATTGAAGTTTGGGGGAGGGTCTTTTTGTGTATATTTTTGTTTTTCTTAACAATAAAAAAAAAAAATTTAAATAAACAGGGGAGTGCCGGTATTTTGACCCTCTTGGTTTAGCATGACAGTGAGGACACTGTCAAGTTCAAGTTTGGGGGTATGCTCGGTACGTCTTCTTCCTTCGCATTCATTTGTATATATTTTTGCATTTGCATATTTATTTGAAAACCCATAAAAATTTGAAAATTTTCAAAAATTATAAAAAAATTATTGTATTCAATTTTGACTAATTGACTTGAGATTGACAAATAGGTCAACTAGCTAGGAACAACTAGATCTTAGACTTAGTAAATTAAAAACCCTAAAAATAACCTTCCTTAAAGTTTAACAGTAGAAAGTATATGCCTTGTAGTTTATTTAGAAATAGGCAAATTTTGGGTTCACTTCTTGGGCTAAGTCAAAATGAGGGAAGAGTATTGATGTTCTAATTAAAGTATAAGTTTGAAAAAATAGCTCCTAGCTTAAGTCTAGAATCTGAAAACGTATACCCTACAATTTGCACAATCACGCACCTTGAAATTTGGAATAGTAGAAGAGACCTTGAAAGGCTCTTGTCTAGAGTCCTTAGTATGAAAAAGTGTGAATAAAAGAAAAAAATGGACACTGGTTTTTGTGATTACTTAAGGCTGCAAAAATAGAAAAATACTTAGCGAGGGTGCTTCATCACCTAGTGCCTTAGACCAACTGGTTTGGGAGTCACTGCTAAAGTCTTGGGTGTTGCAAAGACTAGGAAGTATGCTTTAAAGTGCAAACGCATTTTGTAATCGGTCGTTGGTACCTAAAGAAGTATTAACGGTCGCATGAAGGATGTGTAAGCAAATTTCATTTAAATTCACCACTAATTAGTACTTTGGACAACGGACAAGGGGTTGATTGCTTAATTTGAATTTCCAAGTGTAGGGGTGACTTATACGCACACGTAGGGGTATGTGATTGGAATTTAGATGAGAGAAAGGAATGAAAAATAGAACTTGTATCTTTAATAGAGTTGATAGAAATTCCTAAGTGGAGATGAAACCCTAGAAGGAAAACTTAAGAAATGCCGAAAGCTAAGTAAGTCTATAAGATATATATAATCTTAAGTTAAATAATGAGGAAGTGTGAAGAATATGGGTGGATAATTTGCGAGTCAAAAGATAATAGAATTCCTTGTTAGAAAATCCTAATTGGAGAACAAAAGTCAATGGGCCGAATTGATAGGATTTTGTGGGTAGTATCCGCTGAAAACCCTCAGGAGACAACACTCCTCCTACTAGGGACACCTAGAGGTTTAACGGCTTGTTGCACGAGCTCAGTGCAATCGCGTTTCCCTGCGAAAATGCGGTTAGGTTTTTTGTAGAGAATAAAAAAAATAAGTTTGCTCGAGGACGAGCAAAAGGTAAGTTTGGGGGTATTTGTTCAGACCATAATATTGTATTTTTCATTCCCCTATTCTTATCCATTTTATAAATAAACAGGTACTCTTGACGCACGTTTGTTGCATATTACAGGTTACAGGTTTCTGGAGCGAATACAGTGAAAAAGACACAAAACAACAGAAAAGGAACTTTTTGACCAACTATTAGACGGATCCTAGTCAAGCCCAGTTCACATAGGTGCAAGGCAACGAATGTCAAGGTGAAACGGTTAAAAAGCCCAATACAAGTCTTCACTGAAAATCTGGAGAAGATTCAGAAGTCCAACAGAGAAAACAAATATAAAAAGACAAAGCCCAAGAAGCCCTGAATAAAGACCTGAAGTTTCATAGCCCAAGTCCTCAACATGGCCGCGGAACCGCGGCCAAACCCTGCCTGGCGCCGCGGTTCCGCGGCCATACAGAGCCCGTGTCGGTGCAATTTAAGTGCGTCGGTGTTTATGTTAGGATTTTCAGGGGTCAAATCTGTAAATTCACGTGCGCGAGAGTCTGTAACCCTAGATTTCCTATTTTCCTATAAATTGTAGTTTTAGATCTAAAAATTGTATGCCTCTTTTCAATAAATAAAATTCAGAAATTCTGGAAGTGACATTCAGATCTGTTCTTTATCGCTTGGAGGGAGCCATCACAATTAGTAAGTATTTTATTTCTGTTCTTTTAATTTAATGTTATTTCATCCCCTAATGAGCGAGTAGTCTCCTCGCTTGTTAGGGTTAGCCTTAGGGAAAGGGTTGAGAGATGAAATCTCTCACCCCTTTCAATGCCATATTAAACCATCCCATTAAGAACTCCATGCATGCGCGCACAACCGCTCCCTGCGGCACCCTACCCCTCGAGGTAACGGTGAACCGCAGTATAAAGGCCCGGTTGCGCGCGTTTTCCATGGGGGTTAGGGTAATTAACGATAAAGGAAGGATACGAATCTAGAGGAAGAAAACATCTTCCCAAAAGAGTCGTATCCACTTTATCGATAATTACTATAACACCTAATGGATCTAAAATACGGCATTGAAAGCGGTAAGGAAACATCAATCTCCAAAACTTCCTCTAAGCCTAACCATAGCAAGAATTTAAATTAGATTAATTAAGTTTTAGATCTAGATTTTTATAAAACCAAAACGACAAATAGAATCAACTCGTTAAGACACATAAAAGGAATTTACCCGTCTCTGTGGATCGACCCGTACTCACCGGCTAGCTGCGAAGCGACGCCGTTTCTGATTGCGGTAAATACAGTTTTTGACATTAATCAGGTTGTCCAGCCTATGTCAAACAACGAAATCCAGACAAACGCGAGGCACGGTCTGTTTTATGCAAATTTGTAGGATATCCCAAGAATTCACAAGGGTATGTCTTCTACCACAATGAGGAACAAAGCGTGTTTGTTTCTCGGCATGCCACCTTTTTAGAAAAGGAATTTCTTGCAAAAGAGATTAGTGGTCATGAGGTAGAAATGGAAGAGGTTCCAGCTACAAAAGCTGCAACAGAAGATCTGGTGGAACCAGAGGATTTGGTAGTTCCCAATGAACCCCGGCCACTCCGCCGATCTAGTAGGATTCCTTACCCACCTGAGAGATACTACGGTTTTCTCATGGATGGTGGGAGCGAGGATTGCATCATCGAGGATGATGACCCAACTAGCTTCGAGCAGGCCATCACGAGTAGGGAGTCAGTGAAATGGCTGGATGCAATGCGGTCCGAGATGAAATCCATGTACACCAACAAAGTATGGACTTTGGAAGATACTCCTGAAGGGGTAAAACCCATTGGGAGCAAGTGGATCTTCAAGAAAAAACTCGATGTAGATGGGAAAGTAGAGACTTTCAAAGCTAGACTTGTTGCAAAAGGTTTTCGTCAAAGACCAGGAGTGGACTATGACGAAACCTTTTCTCCAGTGGCTGTGCTTAAATCCATTCGGATCATGCTTGTCATCGCTGCATATCATGACTACGAAATCTGGCAAATGGATGTTAAGACCGCCTTTCTACATGGTGATTTGGAAGAGTGCGTGTACATGACTCAACCAGAGGGCTTCGTAGACAGTGGGAGCAGCGGGAAGGTGTGCAAGCTGCTTAAATCTATTTATGGATTAAAGCATGCATCGCGGAGTTGGAACATCTGCTTTGACGTCGTTATCAAAGAGTTTGATTTCGTCAAAAACGTAGATGAACCTTGTATATACAAGAAGGCAGCAGAGAGTAAGGTTATTTTCCTCGTATTGTACGTGGACGATATACTCTTGATAGGAAATGACATTCCTATGCTGCAATCGGTCAAGCTCTTCTTATCACAACGATTCTCAATGAAAGATCTAGGGGATGCCTCCTACATCTTGGGGATTAAGATCTATAGAGATAGATCTAAACAGATTCTAGGATTGTCCCAATCCAGGTACATTGACACCATACTAAAGCGGTTTAGTATGGAAGAATCCAAGCGTGGGTTTTTACCCACGATCTCTGGGCTCACTCTCTCCAAAGAGATGTCTCCCAAGACTGATTTGAAAGGAGCTCGCATGCTAGGGATACCCTATACTTCGGCAGAAGGCTCTATCATGTACACGATGCTATGTACCAGACCCGATGTAGCACACTCACTGAGTGTAGAGAGTAGGTATCAAGATGATCCTGGAGAGAGTCACTGGATAGCAGTGAAGAGCATTCTCAAGTACTTACGAAGGACTAAAGAGATGCTCTTGGTGTATGGTAACGGAGAACTCCAAGTGGAGTCTTTTACCGATTCAAGCTTCCAGAGTGATAAGGACGACTCTAAGTCGCACTCGGGATTTGTAGACCGGTTTAGCTAACCCTAACTAGAATCGTTAATTAGAAATAATACGGGATATTAATGCAAACACTTTGCAAAAGTAAAGAGAGCAAGGAATACAACCTTTGTAGACCGGTTCTTCACTTCAAATAGCTCCGTGTAGTATTCCCCTCCGCTGCGATCGCAAACTCCAGACTCTAGAGAGACTCCACGAAGAAACGAACGTGCTTGCTTCGATGACTTCGAGGCCGAAGATGATCTACGTCGAGGAGACACTAACTCAAGCTATTCCTTCACTAGGTCATGAACTTTGTGAAGAGAACACCCTATACTACATGCCAAGTAGTAGAGGAAGATGAAGTAGGAAGTGAGATCACTTTAGAATTGATTTTCTCACACTTTTTCTCATACCTCCATTGAAGCTAGCATGCCTTTTTTATAGAGGAGGAAGAAGAAGAAGAACTAACACATCCAAATGAATTATTGGTGAGGTTAATAATGCAACCAAGGGTTAAGCATGTCATGCTTAACCCTTGTATAGATTTAACCATGTGCTATGGTTAATGGTTAGGTCAAAAATATCTTAAGCAAGACAAAGAGAGAGAACAAAGTCAAAGATGCCTTGAAGCTTCTACAAGCTTTCAATAAAGATCAACCATGACTAATTCCTCAATTTTGAATTACTTAATGATAAATTTAAACCCTAATCTTAACCTTAGTATGGTTTAACTCTCATTAACCCTAGTTGCATTTGTAACCTAACTTGATACATTTAACATATATCACATATACATCAATGTACCCAATGTGAGAAAAGAAATCATAAGTGTGCTAATACTAGTTAATGTAATGTAATATATCAAATATATAATTATACATTAAATTATTAAATCAACACTTGATTTAATAATCCGGCTATATCACATATAACCGACTAATATCATAATGTAACATCTTATCGAATCAACACTTGATCCGATAACCCGGCTATATCGCATATAACCGACCAATGTCACAAATTGCGGGAATAGAATAAGGTATCTCATATCGTATCAATCTCGGTCCCGCACATATCACATATGTGCTCCTACTAAGTTTCGCTTGAGCCAGGAAACCCTTGTGTAGGACTCTAAAGACTCGTCAATACGCCGGCAGTAGGTGATGATCATATCAAACACCCATAAGCCGCAAGCGGTCTGCTAAACGTAACGGCCACCCGGGTATTGAGTGATCGGAAGATCAACAAGCAATCCTGCTCACACTCCTGTGAATCCAATCAGTAACACTACCGTACAGTCCGGTCTCTTCGTCTGATATACCGCATATCTTTTCTAGGATTGGTAAACGTCATACCCCAGTAACTCGATAAGTCGTGTCGATATTGTTGGAGATAGTGCCCTCAGAGTCAATTATTGGATCACCGGCACGTGATTGCAATGATTGAGGGAGAACCTGTCCCAGTAGGACAGTCTTACTCAAAATGATAGTTTGCTATCTGGTTTATCTTTATCATCGTGTACTGCTTTAGGTGACCTTACTAGTCGCTATTGCACGTTGATAGAGCCCTTGGGTTCTTGCTTGACTACCAACAGTATGAGGGCGATCATATACGTAGGAGCTGGGGTCTATAAGCACATCCTTAAAAGGTCCCTAGTCGTGGGAGTTTCGAGACAGGGCATCGATTCTCCAGAGTAGACTAGTGTATACAGTCGAGACCCCGACGAGGGGCGGTGGCCGGTCTCACAAGCCACTGGTGTCAGATAGTTCACCTAAGATGTATACAGGTGCTCATTGGGTTATGAGTACACCGGACAGGACTCGCCGGGAACCTGCTAGTTGGAATTATACCTGACGTCAGATAGCAGTTCCCTGGTGACATGTGTACATGTTAGTTCATCGACCTGAGATCCTCATTTGTCTCGTGTGAGCTCCCACCGTGTTTTGATTACTACCCTACCACGGCTCAAAGGAGTCGTGCAAACAGGTTTTAGTTGGGTACAGTCCCGAGCCACATGGAGGCAGTGAGCGGATCTGCAGGGGTTCGTCTCTCCCGGTATTGGGGGTGAGGTCGCGCTGTGACTAGGAGAGCCAGTACATGAAAAGTCCTTGGCCAAGGCAGGAGATTTACTGGTAGGTATTCCAGTAGTATCTCAGGGTGTTCTAGGCTGCACACCGACACGACTTGTACCGCTTTTGGGGGTCTGACTTTTCCAACCCCCTAGGCCCGCCATGCGATGCTCATAGATGAACAGACCAAACTGTATGGATATTGTCACTGACAGGCTCAGTAGGGTGTCAGGATGAGTTCGCTCATCGACGTCCCTTTTGGTCAATAGCTGGTAGCTCGTCACGTATGGCTAATACCTCTGACGTGCTAGTGGTTAAATCCATAGCCATAGTATTGACGAGTCTTTAGAGTCCACCACACACAGTTACTCAAGTTTCGGGCGAAACGCTGTAGAGTCCATATGGAGATATGGTAGGGTTCGATCAGATACGTGCGGTATTGCACGGATCGTGATCGGATGGTTTTTACAAGCCGTCTTTGGCTTAAGCCGGATCCTAGTTTTAGATAGTGTAGATTTTGTCTCTTTGCATTTGTATTCAGTGGGAATACAAATGCGGGCATGTATATGCAGTAGCGGGATTTTCCTGTAATTTATTACGGGATCAGTTTTCTGAAGTTGCCAGTTTGGATTCTATTCCGATGGAGGGGGTTATTTGCAGTTGGGCAAATTATCTTTTGTGAAGGGGTTTCTTGCATTTGTGGCATTATGATAGGTTAAGCATCTTTGCTTTTTCATGATGGTTTAGCATTAATGAGATTAGAAGTTGATTTGATAATGTTATCATTGCCTTTTGGATGTGGTCACCCCTTTGCTTTTCCTACACTTACCTCCCTTCTTGGTTTTGATTGATTCCCTCCACCATTTGTTCTTAGAAGGGGCCCGGCCACTTCATGAGTGAGGATGAGAGGGTTCATTTTTGATGAGGGAAAATTTATTCATCTCATTTTCTTGCTACACAAAATTCAAGCTCCACTTAAAAGTTCATAGTTCATTCTATTCCTCCATCAAGGCAACTTCACCCCATTGAGACAAAGGTTTTCTACACTAGCCTACAGTAAATCATGGACGCGTCGGCTAGCCAACTTCGTGCCCGAGTTGCCTCGGTCCAGAGATGGGAGCCCGTAAAAAGAACCCGACGATGTGGTGCCCGTTTCGACGAGGAGGCGACGACCGGAGATTCCGCGAGGAGATCGGAGTGGAGATGAAGACCGAAGGACACGGATCGCTCGGTATATCTCTCTATCCATCTTTTAGTTTGCTTGTAGCTAGGTTAATGGCCCGATCCAGGATTTTTGTGCACGGTGGTGCCGGTTTGCTAGTTTGCAAAGTTTTTCGTTTCCGCAGTTCCGGTATCGGATCGACGGCCGGGACGCCGCCGTACACTTACATTGGTATCAGAGCCACGCTATTAATTTAGTCTTGCTTTCTCTTGTATTTTGAAAGACTCGATCGAACAAAAATCCTAAAAACCGTATTTTTCTTGCATCAGGTTATTGTCGAAATTTTTTTAGCTCCAAAAATTTTTCAGGGTATTGCAGAAATATGTGCAGGGTGTTCTAAGACTTCTGGAAAAATTTGGTGGCATGATTCGACTTTTCCACCGCGAAACCGCGGCCAAACACATGCATTGGCCGCGGTTCCGCGGCCATAATGACCCCTTATTGCACCATTTTTTTTCCAGTGGGTCCTAGTATGTGAAATGGGGTTTTTGGAATATTTTTTTTGGGCCCAGATTTTCTGTGAGTGCTACAGTAGTGCTTAGGGCCCACTTCGGTGAATTTGTTCGATCGGATATTTTAAACATGCTAGTTCATAGTATTTACATTATATCTGCAACCGTGAATGTCACTTGATCGGTAAATCCTGTCTAACTGCTATAGCCCGGTTAGACGGATTTGTGAACGTGACATTCACGTTGATGTTTTGTGTTGTGCTGTGATGTTGCAGATTGGTCGTGGGGATAGCCTGGATGCAATGTTAGTACAGTTTTTTTTATATGTACATTTGATATTGCGGGGCGAGCGTCCGACATGTGGACTGCCGTCACTGCCTGTTTGTATATTATTCTTTTGGGGCACGGCCAGGTTGAGGTCGATGTACCCGTTGTATGTATATTTTAATTTCTGTACTAGGATTACCCCGCGGAGGGGTGCACGGATAGCCGGGTTATAGAGGGCAACGGGCCCGCATCTCATGGCTTTGAGACGGAGGGGGCTTCACTCTAGACTTGGCGGGCTATTCGCCGCACTCGTAGGGGGTACAGGTTGACCCAGGAGGGGTGCCTAAGTTACCGGATTCCGTGAAGTGCTGGGTGGTCCATTCACGTTGCTGAAGGGGGCTTCCTCGCTTCAGGTTTTGGCAGGTAACTTGCCGCGTCCGTAGGGGTCTAGGATTTTCATTGCACAGGCTATCCATACGACCAGGGGAACGTCGGGTTTTAGTAGCGGCTCTATGAAACCCGGGGATCCTAGATATCTGTATTGTTCTGTGATACTGTACATTTCTGTGATTTTGTATTTTATCACGCCTTGAGCGAAATATTATATATTGATATATATACTAGTAGATGTTGTATATGTTTTGCATCCGCGCTAGTCCAGTCCCCGCTCTGTCGTTAGTTAAGTAACCTAACGGGTGATGACGGGACCCAGTGGCGAATGCGGATGGCATATACGTACATCATTATTTTCGTTCTTTTGTGGTGTGATCAATTGATGGGACTGCATTGATTCAGATCAATGCAAGCTAAACAAACCTATTCTGATGTTGTTGGAACATTTTTCAAAAAGCTTTTATTGCAAGGACGTTCACTTTTGTTTTGCACAGTGGTATTCAGTTGGAATATCTTGCTCCTCAGTCGACGAGGCAAGGGCAGAGATCCCTTCACCGGGAGTGACCCCTTGGACAGAAGTTTGCCTCAGGGCAATAACTTCACTATAGCCGATTACTTTTGCTTTGCATCGTGGTATTCAGTTGGAATATCCTGCACCTCATTCTACGCGGAAAGAGCCGAGATCCCTTCACCGGGAGTGACCTCTTTAGCAAAGGTTTTCGTCACTATATTTTTATAAAAGCTATCCGGTTCCTTCAACGATATCAAGTTCATTACGTTAAAGGTTTTTGCCAGAAACCATTCGTAGCCCTCCGTCGTTTCATATGGATAGTCAATAGTATTCAAGCTGTGTTTGTTGGCCAAAGTCAAGGCACAGTGTTTGGTAGCTGTTGGGTATTCATATGCAGCATAGATAGATGCGTTGGTTTAGGACAGTCGTATAGCCTTGTTGGCCAAAGTCAAGGGCTTGTACGGGTGGGTTCAAATTAACCTGGATAATGACGGGTAGAACTTGACATGTGACTTATGATTTGTTGGCCAAAGTCAAGGTCATAAGTGCATGGGGCAAAAATCCGCATCGGGAGTTTCTAAAGAACTGAAACTTGCCAGATATGCGCATACCTTCGGGAGTGTGATAACGTGAGCGGATTCCGTCACGTTATCATGCGATGATAGTTGGATCCCGATTCCTACTGATGAGTTGGTTTACTCCTCGGCTAATCCCGACTAATTCTTCTTTCGGGGTTGGAGAAGAATTTGAGGTTACTGTGGGAGGTTTCCAGATTAGATAAAGTGATAACCATTCTGATCTAGGTTAGAGTGCACGCTGAGTGTTTCTTTTCTCTCTCTCATTGGCAGCGACCATTGACCCGACCCTAGACTATGACTCAGTGACCAAGTTGGATGAACCTTCATAACACTGGCTTTTGGATTGTCAGAGTTGCAAACCTCATTGCCACTCCTACTTTTACCCTTTTTTCCAGGACACCCCGTATTACTACGAACGTCCACTTCCATTGGACAAAACCATCGTAAGGTTATATACGAACTCGAAGGAATTTATTCGAGGATGGTTTCCGATTCTGTAGAAAACGAATAGGACTATTCAGTTGTCTTTTCCTTTTTACCTTCTCTCAGGTTGAGAGTACTCCTTGGTTTAGGAGATAGTACACCTATTACGCAAATTGGATAGTTTCTTCCAAACCTTAGGCTGGTGCCGAACGGTGGGGAATGAAGAAAACCAATTAGCATAACGATGGTGTGCAGAAGGCATTAAGTAAAGACATATCAAGGGATTAGTAAGAGGGCAAAGTAAATTGCGACTGATATTCACGACCAAACTAAGTATTTCTTTGCCAATCCTAAATCACCTTTGTATTTCTCCAGGACACTCCGTATCACTACGAAGATCCACAGTTTATTGGATACTCCATCGTATGGTTATATACGAACTCGAAAGGAACTTGTTCCAGTTCGGGGATGGATTCTGGTTCAGGAGAAATAGGAATAAGGTTTATTCGGTTGTCTTTTATCTTCACCGTCTCTCGCATTGGGAGTGTTCCTAGGATTAGGACAGTACACCCAATATGCTTTTTGGATAGTCTTCTTCCAAACCATAGGCTGGTGCCGAATGGTAGGGAAGGAAGAAAACCATTTGGCCTAAAGGGGTGTACAGAAGGTAATGACTAAAGACATATAAAGGGATTTGGAGAGGTGGCAAAGAAATATACGGTTACAGTTGTGAATCCGGATAATGGAAAAGGCATTATTAGGAATACCCGGATACCCCATCGAAACATTTCAATGTTTCAGTTTCACTGTGTACTGTTAAAAGAAAACTGATTTCCCAATTAGACACTTGCTCCAGGGTATGTATTTACCAGGTATGATTCTCACATCTGTATGCTTTTACAGATGATGAGTGGGAGTAAGTTATTGGGAATTAGGTGATCATCGTCATTATATTGGAATTCGTTGTAATTGGTGATATTTGAGGAAGTCACCTGGGTTGTTTGCCGGACGGCAAATATTTGGTTTTGAATATATGTTGTTATGCACCAATTTCAAATTGATATATCTGTACGTCTATTTTTATAGAGTGAGATATACCTTTTTGAAATTATGTCTATGACATTTACCTATATCAGTGGATGGTTAGGTAAGGAGCATTAAACAGCGGTGTAATTCTTCTTAACCATAAGTACAGTTTTCAACCTACGACATACAGTGAATGAGTTATTAGACTCAGGGGACTTATACAGAGTATTGTATGTTGTCCAGTGTCCATTAGGACAAAGGGGTTGGTACTCGTACTTTATTCTGTTTACTTTTGACTTCTCTAGTTCTTAGACATGTGCTTCGTAGAAATGCAGGTTCTGAGTTTTGAGAAGTTATAGGTATAAGAGTAAAGTAGAAAACCAGGTGTTTCAAGTATCGGGATTCTTCAAGGTGGTCGAAGATGTAGATACTTGTGAATGGTATTCAGTTGTTAGTAAGGATTAAGAGAACTTGCTTCTCTTTCAGGTTACTCATAATTGGAAGCATTCCTAAGTTGAGTAACGCTGATCGACCTCCTTCCATTTAGTTGACATGCACTGGAGACAGTTGCATGATTTGAATCTGGTTCCAATTAAATCAGTTCCTCTGTTTCTATATTGGATATAGAACAGTTCATATCTTGACATTGTTAAGGTATGGGGAGTTGCCCGGCTTATGCTTAAAACCAGACACTGGACAACTCATGGCATGTTTCTGTAATGGTTGTTTGTGGGTTGACCCGGGCTATGAAGAGGGTTGACTTTCTACCATCTGGAAGATTAATAGTGATATTGTTCTTGACTCGCCACAAGTTTTAATAAAAATGGATTTTTTCATAAAACAGTAGTGGGAGTATGGTAGAACTGGAAGTGATTCCAGAACCGCAAACGATTACTGAAGATTTAATAAGAACTTAAAAATTCAATCTGGTTTGACATTCCATTGGCCACTCCGCAGATATGGGGGTAACCTCAGGCACTCGAGAGGTACTTCGGTATGCTCAAGGACGGTGGCAGGGAGGTTCTTGTTTACCCAGACTTGCCATTGTTGTTGTTCTAGACTGTGAGATCCGACAGGAGGATGAGTATAGCGTCGTTCTAAACTAGCTTTAGAAGTGCACATGTATATGAATCTGCCAGAGGGTTGTCGTAGTCAGTGGGAGCAGTGGAAGCATGGTGGACAAGTGGCTTATGTCTATTTATGGACTAAAACAGATATAGCGGAGATAGATCATCTGTTTCTGATGTGACAGTCATAGGTTTGACTTCATCAGAATAGGAGATGGATCTGTTAATAAGGTAGTAGGGTGTGATGTCCTGGTATTTGGATGACATACACAGAGTAGGAAGTTAGATTCCTATACTACGATCGGTTATACTTTGGTCGTCACACAGTGGTTTCTCCACACAGGACTTGGATATTATATCAAATATTCTGGTTACTAGATCTATGGTTTTAGATCTAGATTTGGGTAGTTTCCCAATCCGGGTAATTAGACAGCATTCTATGAGTATTTAGAATGGACGACTCCTGGCATGGTGGTGTACCTGCAGATAATGGAGTCACCCTCTCTAAAGGTGTCTTACAGACTAAAGGGGAGAGGGATGTGCATGATTGGCAGATCACTTGCTTAGGCAATTGAGTCAATCATGAGATATCAAGTACCACACCAGATGTTGTTTTTGCAGTAGGTGCAATAAGTTGATATTAATCCAATTCTGGAGAAACGATCGGAAGCAGTTTTAGAACATAAGTGGATGTTCTAGGGATATGATAACAGCATTCTCCTTCGGGAGACAGTTATCATTCCAGGCTTCCAAGGTGACCTGGATGACGGAGAGACTATCAAAGTTGTAGTTTTCCCTCTGACGAGGGGCAGTATTTTGGACAGATGGTCCAGGTGGATACTGAGGGAAGGTATGGCGCAGGATACAGATTAAGTTCAGTTGACGATACAGTCTAAGAAGTTTGGATTTGGAGTTCACTTATGAGCTAGGTCCCATCAGATATCCAGATACATTCTAAGACATGTATTGCTCATTTCGGGAGATGGCTTTCTCCGCGAACTTGAGATAAAGAGAGACATAGAAAGAAACATCAGAGCGGGTCCACTCACTGAGGCTATTCCTCGAACGCAATAGTTTCGCAAACGAGCTTTGTGAGACTGACTAGTAGAGGAGTTGGGTGTTCGGTATCACACGGGCTGTGAGTATGCGACATCGAAATAATTAGCTTTGAGTGCAAGTGGGAGATTGTTGGAGATAGTGCCCTCAGAGTCAGTTATTGGATCACAGGCACGTGATTGCAATGATTGAGGGAGAACCTATACCAGTAGGACAGTCTTACTCAAGATGATAGTATGCTATCTGGGTTTATCTTTATCATCGTGTACTGCTTTAGGTGACCTTACGAGTCGCTATTGCACGTTGATAGATCCCCTGGGATTCTTTCTTGACTACCAGCAGTATGAGGGCGATCATATATGTGGGAGCTGGGGTCTATAAGCACATCCTTAAAAGGTCCCTAGTCGTGGGAGTTTCGAGATAGGGCATCGATTCTCCAGAGTAGACTAGTGTATACAGTCGAGACCCCGACGAGGGGCGGTGGCCGGTCTCACAAGCCACTGGTATCATTTGGTTCACCTAAGATGTATACAGGTGCTCATTGCGTTATGAGTACACCGGACAGGACTCGCCGGGAACCTGCTAGTTGGTATTATACCTGACGTCAGATAGCAGTTACCTGGTGACATGTGTACAGGTTAGTTCATCGACCTGAGATCGTCATTTGTTTCGTGTGAGTTCCTACTGTGTTTTGATTACTACCCTACCACGGCTCAAAGGAGTCGTGCAAACAGGTTTTAGTTGGGTACAGTCCCGAGCCACATGGAGGCAGTGAGCGGGTCTGAAGGGGTTCGTCTCTCCCGGTATTGGGGGTGAGGTCACGCTGTGTCTAGGAGCGCCAGTACATGAAAAGACCTTGGCCAAGGCAGGAGATTTACTGATAGGTATTCCAGTAGTATCTCAGGGTGTTCTGGGCTGCACTCCGACACGACTTGTACCGCTTTTGGGGTTCTGACTTTTACCAACCCCCTAGGCCCGCCATGCGATGCTCATAGACGAACGGACCGGACTGTACGGATATTGTCACTGACAGGCTCAATAGGGTGTCAGGGTGAGTTCGCTCATCGACGTCCCTTTTGGTCAATAGCCGGTAGCCCGTCACGTATGGCTAATACCTCTGACGTGCTAGTGGTTAAATCCACAGCCATAGTATTGACGAGTCTTTAGAGTCCACCACACACAGTTACTCAAATTTCGGGCGAAACGCTGTAGAGGCCATATGGAGATATGGCAGGGTTCGATCAGATATGTCCGGTATTGCACGGATCGTGATCGAACTGTTTTTACTAGCCGGTTTTGGCTTAAGCCGGATCCTAGTATTAGATAGTGTAGATTTTGTCTCTTTGCATTTGTATTCAGTGGGAATACAAATGCGGGCATGTATATGCAGTAGCGGAGTTTTCCTGTAATTTATTACGGGATAAGTTTTCTGAAGTTGCCAGTTTGCATTCTATTCCGGCCAGTTTTCCTTTGTTCCTTCCCGGCCGGACTTTTCCGATGGAGGGGGTTTGCAGTTGTGCAAATTATCTTTTGTGGAGGGGTTTATTGCATTTGTGGCATTATGATAGGTTAAGCATCTTTGCTTTTTCATGATGGTTTAGCATTAATGAGATTAGAAGTTGATTTGATAATGTTATCATTGCCTTTTGGATGTGGTCACCCCTTTGCTTTTCCTACACTTACCTCCCTTCTTGGTTTTGATTGATTCCCTCCACCATTTGTTCTTAGAAGGGGGCCGGCCACTTCATGAGTGAGGATAAGAGGGTTCATTTTTGATGAGGGAAAATTTGTTCATCTCATTTTCTTGCTACACAAAATTCAAGCTCCACTTAAAAGTTCATAGTTCATTCTATTCCTCCATCAAGGCAACTTCACCCCATTGAGACAAAGGTTTTCTACACTAGTCTACAGCAAATCTTGGATGCGTCGGCTAGCCAACTACGCGCCCGAGTTGCCTCGGTCCAGAGGTGGGAGCCCGTAAAAGAACCCGGCGATGTAGTGCCCGTTTTGACGAGGAGGCGACGACCGGAGATTCCGCGAGGAGATCGGAGTGGAGACGAAGACCGAAGGACACGGATCGCTCGGTATATCTCTCTATCCATCTTTTAGTTATCTTGTAGCTAGGTTAATGGCCCGATCCGGGATTTTTGTGTGCGGTGGTGCCGGTTTTCTAGTTTGCAAAGTTTTTCGTTTCTGCGGTTCCGGCGTTGGATCGGCGGCCGGGGCACCGCCGTGCACTTACAGATATGATGCTTATAACGGGTCGAGAAACTACTGATAACTCTTACCAGTATATCTCTGAAGCATCCTTGGCCAAGGACTTCCTGTTTCCAATCGAGCACAGCGCAACATCAACTCCCTATTCCGGGAGAGACGAAACCCCTCCCATCGCTCATTGCCTCCATGTGACTCGGGACTGTACCCAAAAGCCACCATTTTGCACGTTCTCATATAACCGACCGATACAAAAAGTTACGAGAATAGAATACGGTATCTCATACACGCATTATTCTCGGTCCCGCACATATCACATATGTGCTCCTATTTTGTTTTGCCTGAGATAGTAAAACCTCTATGTAGGACTCTAAAGACTCGTCAATACGCCGGCAGTAAGTGATGATCACATCAAGCACCCACAAACCGTCAGCGGTACTAGCTGGACGTAACGGCTACCTGTTTATTGAGCGATCAGAAGATCAGCAAGCAAGCCCGCTCCAACTCCTGCAAAAACCAGACGGTAACACTTGTCGTACTGTCCGGTCTCCTCGTCTGATATATCGCATATCAAGTCTAGGGGTGGTAAACGTCAGACCCCAATAATTGATAAGTCGTGCCGATGTGAGGCTCATAACGGGTCGAGAAACTATTGGTTACACTTACCAGTAAATCTCTAAAACAGCCCTGGCCAGGGACTTCCCTGTTATGGCCAATCGAGCACAGCGCAACATCAACCCCCAATATAGGGAGAGACGAAACCCTTCCTATCGCTCATTTCCTCCATGTGACTCGGGACTGTATCCAAAAACCACCGTTTTGCACGCCCTCTTGGACATGGTAAGGTGGAAATCAAAGCACAGTAGGAATCACACAAGTCTCTGTGATGATCTCGGGTCTACAGACTAACCTGTACCAGTGTCACCAGAGAACTGCCATCTGACGTTAGGTATAATACCATCTGGGAGTTCTCGGCGAGTCCGTCCAGTCTTCCCAGTCTCCACTGAGCCCCGGTATACTGTCTCCGATGTCAAACACCAATGGATATGTGATCATCCTTCGTCCATCTGTATGGGTCGAGAAGCTATACGCTAGTCTACTCTGGTATATCGATGCCCGTCTCGATACACCTACGACTAGGAATATTTGAAGGATGTACTTAGCAATTACATTGTCCCCACTAGTATGATCTGCATCATAGTCCTGGTAGTCAAGTACTCATCCTAAGGACTTTATCAACATGTAACATAGAGACAATTAGAGTACATATTAAGATAAAAAGCAACCAGATAGCATACTATCATGCCGAGCAATAAAGTCCTCCATATATATGTCCAAGCATTCACTACAATATACATTGTATGTACAGTAATGGCCTCTGGGGCATATATATCACTAACATTCACCCACTTGAACTAGGGCCATCTGTTGTAGTATCTCATACCCAAAAATCTGCAGTGGTTGAAGTATCTCATACTCAACCATCCCATAAAAGTCTCTACTGGGAAATAGGCATTTGTGAGTGGATCCGCGCTGTTGTCCTCTGTTTCTACTCTCCTATCTTCGATCTTCCTGGAGATCAACCATCTCCATGATCAGGTGATACTGCCTAAGAATATGTCTGGATCTATGATGGGACGGGGGTTCCTAGGCCAAAGCCACAACTCCATTGTCACACAATGGTAGGAACGAAGTTCATCTCATGAACTTATATATATCCAGACTACTTCTTTGGTAGCATCGTAGGTAGCAATGTATTAGCCTTTATCATCTAGCATGCCACGGTATCTAGCTTGGAACTCATCCAACATACCGTCCCTCTACTGAGGGTAAATACAATGCCTGTGACTGACATTCAGTCGACCTTACCACCCTGGATCCTATCCAGTGATTCTCCCCAGGATCGATTGATACTATCCCACTTCACCTAGTGAGAATCCTAACATCTAATTAGATCTATCTCATAGATCCAAAATCCAAGATGTAGGAGGTATCACCTTGATCCTATATGGAGAATTCTTATGATAAGAGGAGATTGATCGAGCGTAGCATAAGAAACACCTTTCCTATCAAGAGTATGTCATCCACGTACAATACGAGAATCACTACCATCCTCCCTACTACCTTTTTGTATATACAAGGTTCATCTACCATTTTGATGAAGCCATACTCTTTGACTTCCACATTAAAATAGATGTTCCAACTCCGCGATGCCTGCTTTAACTCATAAAGCAACTTGCACACGTTTCCGCTGCTCCCACTTTATACGAAACCCTTTGGCTGTGTACTTATAGACACTCTCTTCTAAATCATCATTTAGAAAAGCAGTCATGACACCCAACCGTCAGATATCATAGTCAATGTATGTAGCAGTGGAAAGTAGGATCTGGATGGACTTAAGCATAGGCACTAGAAAAGGTTTCATCATTATCCTCACCTGGTCGATGACGAGAACCTTTTACAACTAGTCTTAGCTATGAAAGTCTCAACTTTTCCATGTACGCCTAGTAATCTTCTCACGATATACTTGCTCCTGATGGGGATTTAACCCTTCAGATAAAGCAACCAAAGTCCATACTTTGTTGGTGTATATGGATTCCATCTCAGATCGCTTAGCATCCATCCATTCTTACAGAGTCACCACTCATGATGGCCTGCTCGAAACTAGTTGGGTCATCATCTCATGATCCAATCCTCGCTCCCACTGTCATAGAGAAACCGAAGTATCTCTCAGGAGGATGAGGAACCCTACCAGATCGGCGAATAGGCTGAGGTTCGTTGGGAACTATTGAATCCTCCGGGTTTACCAAATCATCAGCTGCAGTTTGTATAGCTGGAACTCCTTCCAGTTCTACCTCATAACCACTAATTTCTTCACAAGAAATTCCCTTTCTCAAAAGGTGGCATGCTGAGAAACAAAACACCTTTTGCTCCTCAGTGTGGTAGAAGATATTCCCTTGCGAATGCTTGGGATATCCAACAAACTTCTACAGAACTGACCTTGCCTCGAGCTTGTCCGGATTTTTCTTTTGACATAGGCTGGACAACCCCAAATCTTAACATCCTTAAGAGATGGGCTCTTCCCATATCATATCACATATGGAGTGGTAGGCACCTGATTTGGTTGGAACTCTATTCAATAGGTATGCAGCTTCACAAGTGCATAACCCCCAAAAAGGAAATAGACAACTCAGTAGTACTCATCATAAAGCACACCATATCACATAGGGTGTTATTGCTCTACCTCGATACACCAACGCACTGTTGTGTATACGGAGGAGTAATGCTGAGAGAGAATCTCATTCTCCTTTAGAATAGTCCAGGAATTTCGTGCTCAAGTATTCTCCTCCCTGATCTCATCAAAGGACATAATACTTATACCCGTTTTGGTTCTCTACTTCTAACTTATATTCTTTGAATATCTCAAAAGGATCAGACTTGTATTTCGACAGGAACACATGTGCGAATCTTGAGAGATCATCAGTGAATGTAATGAAGTACAAAGAACCAGTCCTGGCATGTGTGGACAGAGGACTTACATACATCATCATGTATCAATCCCAAGAGTTCACTAACTCTTTCTCTGTTTCCAATAAACGGAGATATGGTCATCTTATCTTTGTGACATGACTGGCAAGTTTCATAAGATGTAAATTCAAACTGATTTAAATATGCATCTCAATGTAACTTAGCTAGTCAGGTCGCATTGATATGACCTAGTCTACAATGCCTCAAGAAGGATTCGTTCATTTCTGAACTCTTCCTCTTGTGTGTGTTCTATACGTTAAGAACTGTGGTTTGATTTAGAACGTATATGCTTTTAGACAGCGTGCCTGAACCGATCAACTCTTGATACAGGAAATGTTCAAAACATTATCCAACAATACAAAATTATATCCTTCTTTACTAATAAAGAGACTGATATGATGTTGTATATCAGGTTCGGTATCTAATAACATTCGTTCAGAATCAATGTATTTGGTAATACAGGATGATAACTGCCAACAGACTTGGCTACAGCACTTGCACCATTTTTAACTCTTAAAACTTATCATCCTTTCTCAGTTCTCTGCCTATCTGTAGCCTATGTAACATATTACATGTGCGGGATCCTGATCCGGTATCTCATACCCAGGACGTAAAGGATACTGAGAAAACAGTTCTCTATAATGAACATACCCGAAGAAGATGCATCATTATGCACTTTCTTCGTTTGGGCGGCACGGGAATCCTGGTAATCCCTTATTTCCTGCTCGGTCTTATAACAGTTATAAGTTGGAGCGGGACCAACGTTCCCTTAGCTTAGTATAACAAGCGGGTTCGGTAAATACATCTGTATTATTATCTTGATTAAGGCGTGACATGGTCGCTACCTGGAGAGAGAGAGAAGAAAACACTCGGCGTATGCTCTTGTAAGATTAGATTAGCTATTAATATATCTAATCAGGATGACTCCCATTGTTTTAGTCAAATCTTCCTTCAAACCCTAAAAGGAAATATTAGCCGGGATTAATTACATTCTACAAGTTCGCCAATCTTTCAGCCAGGCCAGTGTTGGTACTTTAAGGGAGAATCTCCGTGCTTTCGCACGGACCTAATTAAAATAAACCTCGTTTTCCCAGAGGCGTAACCCCGTTGACACCTTTCTAGACACCTACTTGATCGGCTAATTGTAATGTGTAAAACTCTCCCAGAAGTAACTCTTGCTCGCAGTGGGTATCAGGATCCAACTATCTCATAGGAGGTATGCAATCTCATTGCAAATTTCAACACTTGAAATTCCCAATAATATTTTTCCCCTAGCATTCTATGACCTTGACGAAAGACAACAAACCATAGGGTACTAGTCAAGTTCAACCCGTCATGTCCCAATTGAATTAAACCCACCCGCACGACCCTTAACAAAAGCCAACAAAGTCGCACGACTACCCTAACTCAATCGCATTATATGCTTATGCAGATAACCATAAATAGCTACCGCACACTACGCCTTGATGAAAGCCAACAAACGCAGCACGAATACTATGAAGTACATATCTGAAATGACGGAGGGCTACGACAGGTTTTAAAGAAAACCCTTTGCGTAATGAACTTGATCTCGTCGTAGAATCAAATGATTTAAAATGGAGTGTTTTTAAGGCTTTTACTAGTTTTGCTAAAGAGGTCACTCCCGGTGAAGAGATCGTCGGCTATTTCCTTATCGAATAAGGTGCAGGATATTTCACAAATACCGCTGTGCAAAGAAAAAACTATAGAAGCAATCAAAAGACAAACCGAGGGTTGTAGCATCTGCCAGTTATTGCTAAAGAGGTCACTCCCGGTGAAGGATCTCGGCTCTTTTCTTATCGAATAAGGTGTTGGATGTTCTATAAGGAATGCCGCTATGCAAAGCAACAACTAGAGCTACCTGTTTTTGAAAATTCAATTCCACAACATGTTTAGGTTTCTTTTATTTCATTAATCTCATTAATGAAGTCCCATCATTTTAAGTTACCTAAACATCACAGATAAATACAACGTACGCTTATACCATCCGCATTCTCCTCGATGTCCCCTCATGCACCGTTAGGTTAGATAGCTAACGGTAGAGCGGGGCAGTGCTAGCGCGGCTGTAACACATAAGCAAGTCGCACAAAGTGAATGGGAGAAGACGCAAGCGCATACCATCCACAGTCAGTTGTGAAGTTTCCATCATTGCGCATACGTTTTCAAATTTAGTGATGAAAACGTACGCGTCTTCAGATTCAAGACCGTGAAATTTGGGCAACAGATTGATGTAGTGGGGTTTAATTTCAAAATTATCCCCATTGGTTGGTGGAATGGATAGACAAGTAGGAAGGGGACCACGGATAGGATAGCATCTCTCTTGGAGAGAGATGCGCAGTGGATTTTGCTCACCTACGGGCGGTGGCAGCGTGGTATTATAATTTGATGGAGTACCGTCCATCTCGGTTGATATGGTGTGTGGTGGGGGAAAAGAAGATGAAGAAGTACCGACTTCGGAGTCGATAGCAGGAACGCGGACAAGACGGGCACTAGAATCCCGTGTCCAGCCAAGCATGCACTAAGCGGGTTTAGCGCAAGTGGCAGTGTGTGTACTTTTTAGAAATGGTATGTTTTAAAAAGTGTGTCGGACTTAGACAAATTACACAAAAATGCACAAATAACCCTAGAACTAAGGTTACCTAGGTCAAGTTTCTAGACCGCTCCTAGACTTCCAAAGGACAAGCTATAGAATCAATCCTCTACCACCTCTTAACTACTCCTGTGGCCAGGTAAGTGTCGGGTAAGTAGGAGGTATCCACTACGTAAGTAGTGGGCCTAATTAAGTAACCCTTGCCTTAGACACACCTACCTAGACACCACAAAAGTAATGCGGATAAGCGATAGATTACCCACGACCTTCCTCTGTCTTTATTGAGCGCGACAGTCCTTAGAGTCTTGTCTAGATATTTTTTAAATTAATGTAGGGTTGATGCAGATGCTCGGTTTGTGATTTGTGGGGCTTAGTAAGGGTGATAAAATCCCCACCTAATCTGGATTTGGTCTTTGCCCCTTAAAGTCCGTATTAAAATATGTAAAATAAACCAATCACAAAACTTTGCAAAAAAATTTTTGAGCGGCGATATTTTGCAAAGAATCCTGTAGAAAAGATATTTTATTGGATTTAAGAGGAGAGAGAAAGATGTTAGAATCTTACCAGAGAAGTTTGGAACCCTAGATCCTCTAACCCGCCGCGCTTCCGCCGCGAATATGCTGTATCTGCCGCGGATCCGCCGCAAGAAGGATGGATCAATTGATGAAATTTTCTACGTGGCCTCCTGTACTCCTCTGGATCTCGATGAATGTCTCTGTCTTCCTATTTCCTCAAGTCTGTGACTCTAGATCTCCTTGCAAAAAAAAAATCACACTTCGTTAAATATACGATTTGCAGTTTTGTTTTAATTAAGATATAGATCGTATAAGAATTCAACACAAATAGTAAGAATAAAAAATTACGCACGTATCCCCGGCAACGGCGCCATTTGATTGATATGTCTTTAGAGTTGTAGTATGTAGTTAACCGCAATCAATAACGGTGTCGCGTGTAGTTAGACCGAGATGAGTACGGGTCGTCCTCTGGGAAACGCGGAACCTTTTATTCTTACTTTATGTGTGTTGATTAGGAAGGGAGAACAAGAATGGTGAAGAATGATTGTAGGATCTAGATCTACGTTTAAACAAGGATGCAAAATATAGATTAAGATTAACTACGGAGGTAAGTTTAATATTAAAAGGGGCTTTTAGGGTTCATTAAGATTTAGAAGTTATGGATGATTAATGAAAGATTACTCTTTTTATCCTTTAATAGATTTAAAACTAGAATGACAGTGATGCATGCAGATTAGGGTTTCTGGAGGGAAAAGGGTTTCCACTCTTAACCCCTATCTCGACATGGAACTCCGTTCATATCTAGCCATTACCAAAACAATCATTGATCTAATCTTTAATCGCGGTCGAGACTAGCAATAAATTGGTAGCGCGTCCGATTAGGATGTTAATGATTCTTTTGGTAAAGTTTATAAACTTTATAGGACGTAAAAAGAGTTTAAGGATCTTCATCATCCATTAACCTACCCTAATCCTACGAACCCTAACAAGCGGAGAATTACTCTTGCATGTTGGGATAAGAAGAGATAGAAATCATGAAGAGAATAAAATGCAATAAAATAAACTACTTTTATTAATCAACAAGATCAATTACACTTTGTTCCCTTAGAAAATGATTACAAAATGCTAGTTTGCTTCTCGATCTCTTCTAAGGAGGTAGACGAACCGTTGATGATCAGTCTGGATGCGTGAGCCGTCTTGGACTTCGTGATCTCTTCAGCTTGATGATTTTTCCAAGAGGATCTCAGTCTTTATTTATAGTCCCAAAGCCAGAACCCTAGCTTCCTAAATTGGAAGCTAGAGGTTAAAATCCAACAGAAGAAATCCCAACTCCCAAGTCTTCTGGAATGCGGCGGATCCGCGGCCAACAGGTGGGTTTAGCCTCGGATCCGCGGCCTTGTGGAGGGATCTTCTGTTTATTTTTCTGGGGCTTCTTCAATTATGACACGTGGCAATCTTTTGAATCTCAGGAAACTGAAAATCTTCTTGTAGTTACTGCCAGACTTGATTTCTTAGTTTGCTTTCTTAATTAGGCAGGTTTGCATTAACAACTTTGATTCCCTTGATTTTAGCCCTGAAAATTCTGCACAACAACTCAACAAATAATATTAGTGGAGTTTGTTTTATTGAGATATTAATTTCGCCATTAAGATTTGGTCAATGGTATTTATGCATACATTTTCCTACCAAATGTTAATTATAATATATAAACACATGAAAATAGTATTTTTACAGATAAACCCTCATATGCATCATATATTATAATAAACACCTTTTCTAATATAGAAATAGTAGGAAAAATGTCATAATAAATGTGCAGTTTTATCAACTGAACAAATACCCCCAAACTTATCTTTGATCGTCCCGAGCAAACTAGTTTATTCAAGAGAATGAGAAAAAGAAAGGAGAAAACTAAGCACACTTTCGTAGGCAACACGATTACACTGAGCACGTGCAACAAGCCGTTAAACCTCTAGGTGTCCCTAGTAGGAGGAGTGTTGTCTCCTGAGGGTTTTCAGCGGATTACACCCACAAAATCCTATAATGAAAGAAAGATGGTGAAAGTTACATATAAAGATAAGAACTATAAAAGAAAGACTTTGAAAATTTAGAGTTTCCAACTACACTATCTTTTCAGTTGTCATGAGCCCTATCTTAATAGTCATGAAAAAATGTTAGAAATCACATCATCCCTCAATAAAACATTGTCTTTATTCTTCATTCCTATCTTTTATCCAAACATCGATCATATACCCCTACGTGTGTGAATAGAACATCCCTACACTCGGAGAATTCAATTCAAGCTATCATACTCTTGTCTATCTACCTCAGTACTTTTTAATTGATATTTAGATGAAATTTGCTCACACATTTTTCATGCGACCGTTAATACTTCTTGAGGTACTAACCGACCGATTACTCATGTTATTGCTTATACGGTGTATTTAGTGTTTTCCTCGTCTTGCACCACCTAAGGCTTAGCGGTGACTCCGAAACCAATTGGTCTAAGGCACTAGGTGATGAAGCACCCTCGCTATATTTTTTTATTGCTGCCTTGGCGATAACAAAACCAGTGTTCATTTTTCTCACCATTTTATCTTTTATTTTCCATTTATTATTTCCTTCATACTCTGGCTTTTAGACAAGAGCATTTCAAGGTATCCTCTACTATCCCGAGTTTCAAAACGTGTGTAAGTGCATATAGTAGGGTATCAACATTCAAATGTTTGGCTTCCAGAATAGGAACTATTTTTCAGACTTATTTTTATCCTCAGATTAGTGACTTCCTTCATCTTACTAACCCTTGGGACAACGGCTCATAACTACTTATTACTAGTTTCGTTTAAGAAAACTTCTAAATTTCTTGGTTTTCTTAAATTTTTCTAATCTTTTGGATGTAATTTTTCACTATCTAAACTTTTGTTATAAATTTTTTTTGAATGCCCAGTGTCAAAGATAATTCAATGAATACAAACCCCCCCAAACCTATTTTCAGCAGTGTCCTCACTGATGTTGTCTTTTGAGAGCATGGACCTGTATACTTGGGAAGAGACAAAAAGGGGTAAAATAATAGTTAAATAAAAACTACACCCAAACTTGTTCTTTGGCACGCACAGATATTCAGTTAAGTTCATTTTCACTCACCTCCATTCTTAAAACGAGAAATTGTTACCAAAACATGGAGGTGAGGCAGAGGAAATTCAGTTCTGATAAAGCGGCTCCTGTAAAGACAGGAGCTCCTCCGCTGGGTCAGCAGAGAAATACGGTTTTAATCTATGCCTATTTACTTTAAAAATTGAACCGTTTTTCAAATTTTCAACTTCTACTGCCCCGTGCGGGTGTACATACCGCACCACAAAAGGTCCTTTCCAACGAGATTTAAGCTTACCCGGATGAACATGGAGACGGGAATCATAAAGAAGGACTTGTTGCCCCGATGTGAAAGTTTTTCTAAAAAGGTTTTTATCATGGAACACTTTAGTCCTGTTCTTTACTATCACCGCATTATCGTAAGTTTCATCACGGAGTTCGCTTAGCTCATTCAATTGCAGCTTCCGATAGCTGCTTGCATGATCAAAATCGAAATTAAGCTTTTTAATAGCCCACATTGCTTTATGTTCGATCTCGACAGGAAGGTGGCATGCCTTCCAAAACACAAGGCGGTATGGAGACATACCAAGATCGGTCTTATAAGCAGTGCGAAATGCCCAAAGAGTATCCGTCAATTTGGT
Organism: Agapanthus africanus; assembly: GCA_030015575.1. NCBI lineage: Eukaryota > Viridiplantae > Streptophyta > Magnoliopsida > Asparagales > Amaryllidaceae > Agapanthus > Agapanthus africanus. Next base: position 63,648,143 of record JASDDO010000022.1, read on the forward strand.
TGACCAATCTTTACGGCTTTTAGAAACCGTCTTCTCCAAAATTTGTTTGATCTGCCTATTTGAGATCTCAGCTTGCCCGCTTGTTTGGGGATGATAGGGCGCAGAAAGTTTGTGAGTTATTGGATATTTCCGCATCAAGGCCTCGAAAGACCGATTACAGAAATGTGTCCCGTTGTCGCTAATTATAGCGCGAGGGTGTCCGAATCATGAAAAGATATTTTCTTTAAGGAACTTAATGACAACTTTGTTGTCATTAGTGCGACACGGTATAGCTTCCACCCATTTCGAGACATAATCAACCGCTAACAAGATATATAAATTCCCAAAGGAGTTGGGAAAATGGCCCATAAAATCAATACCCCAAACATCGAATATTTCCACAACCAATATAGGTTGGAGCGGCATATCGTTTCTTCGTGAAATCTGACACAAATGCTGACATTACGGACAAGTTTTGCAATGTTCATATGCATCTTTAAATAATGTTGGCCAATAAAAGCCACATTGCAAAACTTTCTCCGCCGTTTTTCGAGGACCAAAATGACCTCCGCATGCCTGATCATGACAAAATGATAACACACTCTTTAATTCATCGTTAGGGACACACCTGCGAATGATTTGATCGGAACGATACTTAAACAGATAAGGTTCATCCCAGTAAAAGTATTTTACTTGGGATAGAAATCGAAGTTTGTCTTGTTTCGACCAATCGCTAGGAATAAGTCCCGTCGCAAGATAGTTCACAATATCCACGAACCAAGGTTCGTAGGATACAGTCAAGAGCTGTTCGTCAGTAAATGAGTCATTTATCGGCACGGTCAAAGTTGGCGAAGAAGTGATGCGTGAAATATGGTCGGCTACAACGTTTTCACATACACTCTTGTCTCGGATGACAAGATCAAATTCTTGTAATAATAGGATCCAACGTATAAGCCTGGCCTTAGCATCCTTCTTCGATAAAAGATGTCGTAGGGCGGAGTGATCAGTGTAAACCACTACTGGCGAGCCAATCAAGTAGGGCATGAATTTCTCTAATGCAAATACAACTGCCAGGAGTTCTTTCTCGGTAGTTGTGTAATTTATTTGTGCATCATTCAAGGTCCTACTTGCATAGTAAATTACATGTGGCATCTTATCAATGTGTTGTCCTAAGACTGCACCAATAGCAAAATCTGATGCATCACACATAAGCTCGAATGGGTGGTTCCAATCCGGAGATGAAAGAATGAGGGTTGTGGTGAGCGATCCTTTAAGTGATTCAAAAGCAACCTCACAATCCGAATTGAAGTGAAATGTAGTATCCTTGGCTAATAGAAGAGTTAAGGGTCTAGCAATTTTGCTAAAGTCCTTAATGAATCTCCTATAAAATCCTGCATGACCAAGGAAGGATCGTATATCTTTGACGCATTTGGGACGAGGGAGGTTATGAATGACATCAATTTTAGCTCTATCAACCTCAATGCCTTTTCGTGAAATTATATGTCCAAGGACAATACCTTCTCGGACCATAAAATAGCATTTTTCCCAATTCAAAGTTAAGTTCTTATCCTTACAGCGGGTAAGAACCGTGTCAAGATTACGAAGGCAATCTTCGAAGGAGTCCCCAAAAATGGAGAAATCATCCATAAAAATTTCCAGAAAATTCTCCACCATATCTGAGAATATCCCCATCATACACCGCTGAAATGTAGCGGGAGCGTTGCACAACCCAAAGGGCATGCGTCTATAAGAAAAAGTACCGAAAGGACAAGTAAATGTGGTTTTATCTTGATCGTTTTCGGCGATGGGGACCTGGTTATATCCAGAGTATCCGTCCAAGAAGCAATAATATTCGTGTCTAGCTAATCGTTCTAACATCTGGTCAATGAAAGGTAGAGGGAAGTGATCTTTCCTCGTCGAGGCATTGAGCTTTCTGTAATCAATACATACGCGACACCCAGTTTGGGTGCGTGTTTGGATTAATTCATTAGCCTCATTAGTTATGACCGTGATGCCAAACTTTTTAGGGACCACATGAATTGGACTTACCCATTGGCTATCAGATATAGCGTAAATTATACCACTATCAAGGCACTTGACGATTTCTTTCTTTACCGCCTCCTTCATAACGGGATTTAACCGTCTTTGTGGGTCTCGGGTTGGTTTGGCTTCATCCATCAGATGTATATAATGTTCAACAATTAAGGGACTAATCCCTTTGATGCCAGCCATTGTCCAACCAAATGCTTGCCGATTCGATCTCAACACTGCCAAAAGTGCGTTCTCTTGCTCTAAGGCTAGAGAAGCGGATATAATCACCGGCAAAGTCTCATTCTCACCTAAATATCCATATTTAAGATGAGAAGGTAGCGGTTTGAGATCAAGTTTTGGCGGAGAGACAATAGAAGGTGGGATAAGGGAATGATATTCGGACTCCCTAAGAGGTTCAAAACTTGCATAGGATATTGACTCGGAAAGTGCTACTGACTTTTACAACGAGTCAACTGATTCAAACTCAGGGGTGGACTCATCGAACATATCCTCACTATGAAGTTGTACAAGATCAAACGAACGCCTCACATGTGAAACGTTAAACTACCACAAACCCTAGGGTTCAGTGGCGGTTTTGACGGCCACATAATCGAGTTAAGGTTTTGTTCTTGTAGAGGGTCCGCAGAATCACTTGCTTGTTTTTCCGAGTACGTTAAACTTGAAAAAATGGGTTTTTAACATTCGATCGAACCTTTTAACATTGTCTAGACAATATGTGAAACACCCGAAACATTGTTAAAACTACGAATACGAAACACTCTGAATTTTTTAAAGTGTAAGATTACATTACATGCAAACTTAGCAAAATTAAACAACACCTGAAACACCAAACCACAGAGAAAAGGCCAAGGAAAAAATTTGGGACCAATCTGAGAAGCCCAGGCCGGCCTCCTCGGTTTTCATGGCCTTGTGCTCGGTCCAAATCTGAGCACAGGGTCCCCAATTTTTCCCATGTTCATATAATTGCTCATAGATGATTCTGCACTTGTTTGGAAATTTTTTGGAGCTCATTTAAAAATCGACAGAAACATCGTTTTAGCGTTTCAAGTTACGGAGTTATTTCGGTTACGTGATCTTAACAAAATCCGTATTTATTTCTAGCATGGCTATGATACTACTGAAGGGTTACCTACGACAGCAGCAAGGTTTTGGGAGGCATCGACCATACCAAATTAAAATTTTGCCGTTTTAGCTAACCCTAACTAGAATCGTTAACTAGAAATAATACGGGATATTAATGCAAACACTTTGCAAAAGTAAAGAGAGCAAGGAATACAACCTTTGTAAACCGGTACTTCACTTCAAATAGCTCCGTGTATTATTCCCCTCCGCTGCGATCGCAAACTCCGGACTCTAGAGAGGCTCCACGAAGAAACGAACGTGCTTTCTTCGATGACTTCGAGGCCGAAAATGATCTACGTCGAGGAGACACTAACTCAAGCTATTTCTTCACTAGGTCATGAACTTTGTGAAGAGAACACCCTATACTACATGGAAAGTAGTAGAGAATGATGAAGTAGGAAGTGGGCTCACTTTATAATTGATTTTCTCACACTTTTCTCTTACCTCCATTGAAGCTAGCAAGCTTTTTTTTTTGAGAGAGGAGGAGGAAGAAGAAGAACTAACTCATCCAAATGAATTATTGGTAAGGTTAATAATGCAACCAAGGGTTAAGCATGTCATGCTTAACCCTTGTAAAGAGTTAACCATGTGCTATGGTTAGTGGTTAGGTCAAAAATATCTTAAGCAAGACAAAGATAGAGAACAAAGTCAAAGATGCCTTGAAGCTTCTACAAGCTTTCAATAAATATCAACCATGACTAATTCCTCAATTTTGAATTACTTAATGATAAATTTAAACCCTAATATTAACCCTAGTATGGTTTAACCCTCATTAACCCTAGTTGCATTTGTAACCTAACTTGATATATTTAACATATATCACATATACATCAATGTACCCAATGTGAGAAAAGAAATCATAAGTGAGCTAATACTAGTTAATGTAATGTAATATATCAAATATATAATTATACATTAAATTATTAAATCAACACTTGATTTAATAATCCGGCTATATCACATATAAACGACTAATATCATTATGTAACATCTTATCGAATCAACACTTGATCCGATAACCCGGCTATATCGCATATAACCGACCAATGTCACAAATCGCGAGAATAGAATACGGTATCTCATATCGTATCAATCTCGGTCCTACACATATCACATATGTGCTCCTACTTCGTTTCTCTTGAACCAGGAAACCCCTGTGTAGGACTCTAAAGACTCGTCAATACGCCGGCAGTAGGTGATAATCATATCAAATACCCACAAGTCGCAAGAGGTCTGCTAAATATAAGGGCCACGCCGCTATTGAGCGATCAGAAGATCAACAAGCTAGCCTGCTCACACTCCTGTGAATCCAATCAGTAACACTACCGTACAGTCCGGTCTCTTCGTCTGATATGTCGCATATCTCTTCTAGGTGTGGTAAACGTCAGACCCCAGTAACTCGATAAGTCGTGTCGATATGATACTTATAACGGGTCGAGAAACTACTGATAACTCTTACCAGTATATCTCTGAAGCACCTTGGCCAAGGACTTCATGTTATAGCCAATCGAGCACAGCGCAACATCAACTCCCTATACCGGGAGAGACGAAACCCCTCCTATCACTCATTGCCTCCATGTGACTCGGGACTGTACCCAAAAGCCACCATTTTTCACGTTCTCTTGAACGTGGTAAGGTGGAAATCAAAGCACAGTGGGAATCACACAAGACTCTGTGACGATCTCGGGTCTACAGACTAACCTGTACCAGTGTCACCAGAGAACTGCCATCTAACGTTAGGTATAATACCATCTGGGAGTTCTCGGCGAGTCCGTCCAATGTACCCAGTCTCCACTGAGCACCCGTATACTGTCTCCGATGTCAAACACCAATGGATATGGGATCATCCATCGCCCATCTGTATGGGTCGAGAAGCTATACGCTAGTCTACTCTGGTTTATCGATGCCCTCTCTCGATACACCTACGACTAGGAACATTTGAAGGATGTACATAGCGACTACACTGTCCCTACTAGTATGATCTGCATCATAGTCCTGGTAGTCAAGTACTCATCCTAAGGGCTTTATCAACATGTAACATAGAGACAATTAGAGTACATGCTAAGATAAAGAGCAACCAGATAGCATACTATCATGTCGAGCAAGAAAGTCCTCCATATATATGTCCAAGCATCCACTACAATATACATCATATGTACAGTAATGGCCTCTAGGGCATACATATCACTAACACTGCCCTGACCTCATCTCTAGCGGTAGCCCTCTGGGCCCTCGGAGTATTTGGCGGCATAGTGGCTGGAACAAGAAACAGAATTCGATAAGAACATAGAAATCGAATCATAAGGATACATGGAATCAAGGAAGGAATTACAAGCAAACATGTCCTAAGGTCACTTAAGCGGAGTATCGTGTTGTAAGTATGCCGCGGAATATACAGACTCTACGTCACTCTGCTTAAACTACCTACTCCATCATACCAAGGGTCATCCTACACACTAACGCTCTGATACCAAATTTGTCATGACCCAATTTAGGAACGTAACCAGCACTCAAATCACGCAACGTCTTAAGACATAACGAAATTCAAGCTAGTCGAAAACACAAAAATCTAAATCGTTAATTTAAGTAGAGTGGTAAAACATTAGTTTCAAAATATAAACCTTTTAAAATCTCAAGTTGATACTAAAAATTTCGGCAGCATCTTTTTTGTAAAAACTGATCCAAAAACGGATACAAAACATGATATATAAAAACAACATCCCCACTTGGAAGCAAACCTATGCCTAAAGGCGAAACACAACCACAACAGATATACGATGCCAAAGGCGAAGAAATAAGCGAATATGAAAAGAAACAATATCGCAACATAATACAAAGTCGGCTCACACGAGCACGACACCCAAAGTCACATATAATACAATATTGAATCTCTCGGTCTCTTCTCTAAGTCAATACATATATATGGTAGATGGAGAATACTAGATACAAGGATAAGAATACAAATAGAAGCATACGGATACTGGCAAACCCACCTACAAAATATTTCTAGCCTAAAAGTAGCGGTATCCACAAAATAGAAGAAGTAGAGTGCTTCACCGTGACTACACTGAGAATCAGTCTTGCAAGAGACTGTGGCATAATGGGAGTGGGTTGCCAGCTCGTGAGTAGTAAATAACATCATACATATAATCGCAAGCATGCACGAAATAGCGATAAATCCTATGTATGATGTTATGATGGCATATGTATAACAGTGTGAATGCAACATAATCATGAGCAAGGTACAACATCAGGATGCAACATCTGTATGAACAGAGCATGTCATAATCAGTCCTGAAAGTGAAATAAAACAGCGATACCATCGATAAATCATCATCATAAAAACCGGTGTCAATCAACGACACTCAAATCCCAAAATCTCAGGCACCGTCACTCTGATCGTCCCTCATATCCATCTCATCATATAACTCCGATCTTCTGGATATCCGCCAAGTTTCCATACAGTCACCGGTAGATAGTGCTCCCCTGCCGGGCTCATCGCCTTTCTATACGATCTTCTTTCCCTAGGCCACCTTACTGGGCCACCATGTATCCGCAGACGGTTCCTCCTCACTTCTGGAATCAGATATACTTATAACTCAGAACCGAGAACACCCATGGTGGACATCAAATATCATGTCAAGAAAACCGCAAATCTCATGAAACATCATATGAGAGCATGGTACTAATAGCAATGTATGCATGATGCTGACATGATGTGTACTAGTACAATAACGATAACATAACTACCAATTAAGAATGTAATACAATGTAGTTATTCATGGCAATTTTTATAGTATGTGTATCATGGCAATTTCCAACGGTGTGTGCGGTCTTATGAATCAGTGCTCGCGCGACATGAACTGTCGGTAATGGTGTAGTATCCTACTGAGGATATGTCAATGTATAGCGTGTAATGGAATGCACACTATGATACTCATGCACAATCACAAATGTATAAGCATGAAGTATAAAGTTGTAACTAGAATCTCGCCATCGGCGCATAACGTTATACAAGTGATTGCCCCGTAGATGTTAAATCTACTCCCCGGACGGTCTCGAGCTAATGGAATCTTATCACCTCCTTCCCCTTCCTAGCTGCGTCCGAAGTCCCCGCAAGTGATCCTAGCATCGCACAAAACCATAATTCGTGAAGTTAATAAACTTTCCGATAAGACACGGACATATACGCTAAACTAACGAACCAACTCCCATAAGCTATTAAGTGTTAGCTTAGCGGACTAAACGTGTGCAGTGACATCCTAAACCACCCATAAGGCTGCTAACTACACGAAACACTTAAACGAGAGTCGGATAAATCCGTATCGTAATTTATCGAAATACTTGAAATTAGAAAAACAGTCCTAGATTTTCCTATACAAGCAATTAGGGAAAGTTGCACATGCCAAAGGTCTACAGGTAGCTCCAGTAAACCCACGACCAACACTCAAACTTCAACTACCAAGACTGGCCGCAATTTGCGGCCAGAACGATTAAATCTGCGGCCAAGTGATGGGGGATTGGGCTCACGTTTTGAGGTTATGTTCTAGGCCTCTAGACTATCTCTCAGTCATGGCAACTTCCCAAAAGGATCTCGGGATTGATAGCAGATTCAAACTAAAACCCTAGGCTTAAACAAATACGATATTAACCTCTAAACCAAAACATTAAGGTATATTAGTGAAAATAAATAACAAGAAGACTTTCCTTAGAGCCTAATTAAGGATTTTAGATCATTACCTCACCAAAAAATTGAAGAAACCCTAGCCATGCAAGCTCCAAGGCATCTCAAGAGGGTTAAACATGATTAATGGAGGGTTTAGTGAAGTTTTATGGTGGTTTAGGCTCAAGATTAATGGTGGATAATTTGCGAGAGGAGAAATTGAAGAAAGAAGAAGAAGAAGAAGAAGAAGAAGAGAAGAATGAGAAATGAGAGTTGAGGGTTAAGAGAGAGATGGGGTTAGAGGGTTGACTCTTGAGAGCCATGCCCCCCCTCTCTCTCTCTTCATTAATTGCCCCCCACACTTCCTTGTCCCCCCATGCCTTCATGTCTTTTCTTTTCTTTTTCTATTAAAAACAAAACCTTTTTATTTACTTAAAATATATAACATAACAATATGGTTAATGTGCCATGGCTAGCCAAACATGATTAACATATCCTTAATACTATTTTAGCATGCATATGTGTATGCCTAATTACCACTAGTACATAAATAATTAAATAAAAATATTAATTAATTAAATTAAATATGTGAAAAATAATTATTTGTTAAGTTTATCAAAAACCCATATTATATCGCTTAGTTTACTATAATCGCGTTTTAAGGTATTGCAGAGAAACTACTGATAACACTTACCAGTAAATCTCATCAGCCATGGCCAGGGACTTGCTGTTATAGCCAATCGAGCATAGCACAACATCAACTTCCAATACCGGGAGATATGAAACCACTCCTATCACTCACTGCCTCCATGTGACTCGGGACTGTACCCAAAATCCACCTGTTTGCATGACTCCTTTGAGCCGTGGTAGGGAGGAAATCAAAGCACAGTGGAAACCACACAAGACACCTTGGTGATCTCGGGTCTACAGACTAAAATATACAATTGTCACCAGAGAACCGCTATCTGAAGATAGGTATGGTACCATCTAGGAGTTCTCGGCGAGTCCTGTTCGGTGTACCCATTCTCAAATGAGCACATGTGTACAATCTTTGATGTCAAACACCAATGGTTGTGGGATCAACCATCGCCCCATACAAGGTCAAAAAACGTACACACTAGTCTACTCTGGAATATCGATGCCCTGTCTCGATACTCACTCGACTGGGAACTGTTAAAGGATGTGCTTGCGGACTACACAAGCCCTACTAGTATGATCTGTATCATAGTCCTGGTAGTCAAGCCTACATCCTAAGGGCTTTATCAACATGTATCAGAGAGACAGTATACTAAAACAAGTGTATATGTTAAGATAAAAAGAAACCAGAGAGCATACTGTCATGTCGAGCAAGAAAGTCCTCTATATATATGTCCAAGCATCCACTATATCATACAATAATGGCTTTTAGGGCATACATATTCCTAACAATCTCCCACTTGCACTAAGGCCAGTTATTGTAGTATCGCATACCCAACATCCCAAAAATTCTCTTAAACTGAGTCTGGGGGAGGGCCTTAGTGAGTTGATCCGCCGTGTTTTCCTTCGTATCTACTCTCCTGACTTCGATCTCCCGGCGATCAACTATCTCCCGGATCAGGTGATATCACATCAGAATATGTCTGGATTGCTGATGGGACCGGGGTTCCTTAGCCAAAGCCACAGCTCCATTGTTATCACATTACAAAGTTATTGGATCCTCAATGGATGGAACCACACCAAGTTCAGCAATGAACTTCTTCATCAAGACATCCTCTTTGGCAGCATCGTTGGCAGCGATGTATTCAGTCTCCATCGTCGAGTCTGCTGCGGTATTTTGCTTTGAACTCTTCCAACATACCGTCCCTCCATTGAGGGTGAAGAAAAAACCCGAGACAGACTTGATTTCGTCCTTATCACTCTGAAAGCTCGACTTAGTAAAAGACTCCACGTGGAGTTCTCCGTTACCATACACCAAGAACATCTTTTTAGTTCTTCTCAAGTACTTAAGAATGTTCTTCACAGCTATCCAGTGCTTCTCCCCTGGCTCTGATTGATACCTACTTACCACACTAAGTGCGTAAGCTACATCCGGTCTGGTGCATAACATCGCGTATATGCTATACCCAACCGCAGAAGCATAGGGTATCACGTTCATACGAGCCCTCTCCAAATCAATCTTAGGAGACATCTCTTTGGAGAGAGTGATTCCTGAACAAGCGGGTAATTTACCACGCTTAGAATCTTCCATATTAAACCTCTTTAGTATGGTGTCTATGTACCTGTATTGGGAGAATCCCAACATCCTTTTAGATCTATCCCTATAGATCTTTATCCTCGGGATGTAAGAGGCATCACCCAGATCTTTCATGAAGAACTTTTGTGATAGGAAGAGTTTGACCGAGTGCAGCATAGGAACATCATTTCCTATCAAGAGTATGTCATCTACGTACAATACGAGGAAGACAACCTTACTCTCTACAATCTTTTTTTATATATAAAAGGTTCATCTACGTTTTTGATGAAGTCAAACTCTTTGACTGCTACATCAAAACAGATGTTCCAGCTCCGCGACGCCTGCTTTAATCAGTAGATTGATTTAAGCAGCTTACATACCTTTTCGCTGCTCCCACTGTCTACGAAACCCTCTGGCTGTGTCATATACACGCTCTCTTCTAAATCGTCATTTAGAAAAGTGGTCTTGACGTCCATCTGCCAGATTTCATACTCATGGTATGCAGTAATGGCATGTAGGATCCTAATGGACTTAAGCATAGCCGCCGGAGAAAAAGTCTCATCATAGTCGACACGTGGTCGTTGACGAAAACCTTTTGCTACAAGTTTAGCTTTGAAGGTCTCAACCTTTCCATCTACAGCAATTTTCTTTTTAAAGATCCACTTGGTCCCAGTGGGTTTTACCCCTTCAGGAGCAACTTCCAAAGTCCATACTTTGTTGGTGTACATGGATTTCATCTCAGATCACTTAGCATCCAGCCATTTCACAGAGTCCCCACTTGTGATGGCATGCTCGAAACTAGTTGGGTCATCATCTTCCATGATGCAATCATCGCTCCCACTGTCTACGAGAAAACCGTAGTATCTCTCAGGTGGATGAGGAACCCTACTAGATCCGCGGAGTGGCTGAGCTTCCTCGAAGACTATTTAATCCTCCAGTTCTACCAAATCATCAGTTGTAGTTTGTGTATCTGGAACTTCTTCCAGTTCTACCTCATTACCACTAATTTCTTTTACAAGAAATTCCTTTTCTAAAAAGGTGGCATATTGAGCAACAAATACTTTTTGTTCCTCACTGTGGTAGAATAGATATCCATATGAATTTTTTGGATATCCTACAAACTTGCAAAGAACTGATCGTGCTTCGAATTTGTCCGGATTCTATTTTTTAACATAGGCCAAACAACCATATATCTTAACTCGTTTAAGAGATGGTCTCTTCCCATACCATATCTCATATGGAGTGGTAGGTATGGATTTGGTCGGAGCCCTATTCAATAGGTATGCAACTGTCTTAAGTGCATAACTCCAAAAGGAAATAGGTAACTCAGCAACACTCATCATAGAGCGCACCATATATAATAGGGTACTATTCCTCCACTCCGATACTCCATTGTGTCGTGGTGTATACGGAGGAGTAAGCTGAGAGAGAATCCCATTCTCTTGTAGATAATCTCGGAATTCTGTGCTTAAGTATTCTCCTCCTCGATCAGATCGAAAGATTTTAATACTTTTACCCATCTGGTTCTCTACTTCGCTCTTATATTCTTTGAATTTCTCAAAAGCTTCATATTTGTGTTTCAACAGGAACACGTGTCCAAATCTTAAGAGATCATCGGTGAATGTAATAAAGTACGAGGAACCATTCCTAGCATGTGTAGATATAAGACCGCATACATCACTATGTATCAGTCCCAAGAGTTCAGTAGCTCTTTCTCCATGTCCAATAAATGGAGTTTTGGCCATCTTTCCTTTGAGACATGACTGACAAGTTTCATAAGATGTAAATTTGAATGGATTCAAATATACATCTTTATGCAACTTAGCTAGTCTGGTCGCATTGATATGACCAAGTCTACTATGCCACAAGAAGGTTTCGTTCATTTCTGAACTTTTCCTCTTGTGTGTGTTTTGTATATTTAGAACTGTATTTTGATTTAGAACTTATATACCAGTACACAATGTACCAAACCCAATCAACGCTTGATTTAGGAAAATGTTCATAACATTTTTCTCTAATGCAAAGTTATATCCTTCTTTATCTAATAAAGAAACGGATATTATATTGCACATCATCGACGGTACGTAATAACAGTCGTTCAAAATCAATGTATTACCATTTGGTAATACAAGGTGATATTCACAGACTGCTTCGGCAGCAACTCCGTTCCCTACTCTGAGAGACATATCACGCTTTTCCAGTTCTCTACTTTTCTTTAACCCTTGTAACAGATTACAAATATGGGATCCCGATTCGGTATCCAATACCCAGGACGTAGAGCAAACTAAGAAACAGTTCTCAATAACTAACACACCCGAAGAAGATGCATCAAAATGCTCTTTCTTCATTCGGGTTGCGTAGAAATCCTTGCATTCCCCTATCCCTAACCCAGACTTATGATAGTTTTCATACATTCATATTATTATCTTGATTAAGGCGTGACATAGTCGCTACCTGGAGAGAGAGAGAAAGAAGAAAACACTTTAGCGTGCGCTCTTGCAAGATTAGATTGGTTATTATCTTATCTAATCAGGATGGCTCCAACTGTTTTTATCAAATCTTCCTTCAAATCCTAGAAGGTAAGACTAGCCGGGATTAATTACACCCTACATGTTCGCCAATCGGTCAGCCAGGCAGGTGTTGGTACTCCGAGGGAGTCTTCCCATACTTCCGCATGGAACTAATTAAATAATCTCGTTTCTGCAGGAGCATAACCCCGTTAATACCTTTCTTAGACACCTACTGGATTAGCTAATTGTAAAGTAGAAAACTCTACCAGGAGTAACACTTACTCGCAGTGGGTATCAGGATCCAACTATCATATAGAAGGTATGCAATCTCATTACAAATTTCAACACTTGAAATTGGCGATATCTATTTTTACCCCTAATGACTTATGACCTTGGATATGGTCAACAAATCATAAGCGATAGTCAAGTTCAACCCGTCATTTCGTGATTGAAGTAAACCCAACCGCACGACCCTTGTCTATGGTTAACAAGGCCGTATGACTACCCTAATCCAATCGCATCAACATACGGCAGATAAGTACTAATCATCTATCGCACACTATGCCTTCAAAAGGTCAACAAACGCTGCACAAATACTAAATAGTACTTATCTGAAATGACGGGGGGCTACGACTGGTTTTGAAGAAAACCTTTAATGTAATGAACTTGATATCATTGTAGAATCTAGTGATTTGAAAAGGAGTGGTTTAAGCTCCGCTTTAAAATCGAGTAGTTTTCAAAACAATCCGGGTGGGTTGTAGCATATGCTAGTTTTGCTAAAGAGGTCATTCCCGGTGAAGGGTTCTAGGCTCTTTCTTCATCGAGTGAGGTGCGGGATATTCATAATGGAATACCGCTATGCAAAGTAAGAACTAGAGCTACCTATTTGAAAATTTTGATTCTACAACATTTTTAGGTTTCTTTTGTTTTCATTAATCTCATTAATGACGTCCCATCATTTATGTTTCCTAAACATCACAGAAGAAACGAAAATAAAATACACATATATACCATCCGCATTCGCCACAGGGACCCGGATCTTCACCGTAAGGTTACTTAACTTACGGCAGGGTGCGGTCAAGACTAGCGCGGATGCAAAACATATATAGTGTCTACTAGTATATCATATACATAAGTAGCATTCGTCTCACGCAGTTATATGTTCACATCACATCACAGAAACAACAGAAGCAAATATAGGATAAACTAGGAGGTCCGTGTTTTAGATTAAGCCAGTAATAAAAATCACGGATTCTACGATCGTGATGAATAGCCAAGCCCACATCCCTAGACCCCTATAAGAGTGGCAAGCAACCCTACCAATTCTAGAGTTAGACGACCGGTCTCGACTCCTTGAGATGGCCTCCCACTGGACTCTAGAACCCGGTTACTTGTGCTTCCCACCTTGAGTCTATCCTAATGCGGAAAAGTAAATAATATACATCAAATGGAGACAGCAACCTCAATCGGGAAGTGTCACAATAAAATAATATTACATACAAATATTTACATGAATGAAAATTGAAAAACTCTTATCTCACGTAAAACCCCCGGCTATTCAATCACGACGATCGAATATAGCATATCAATAGCAACACAATAATATCACATGTCATCAACCTAAGTAAATATGTGTATCCCTAATGTCGTTGACGTATAGTAACGAGATCGGGGATACTGCCATATATTACACTTACGGTCGCATAAAAGAAATGAAAGCTAAAATGATTAGAATCTGCATCATCCTTAAACATCATAAACTCGGATTATCATATATTCTGGATTTCATGCTTAACCCTATAAACCTTGCATTTAAGTCTCAAATTGAAAACACTTTTCAAAAATAAGTAGGGCAATTCAACAAGATTCCCGATTCAAAGATCGAATGCTCGTCGGGAACATTAATAGATGGCCGCACCCCCGAGGCCGTCAACGAAGAGCACTTGGGCGGAAGATGGTGGCCGCGAGCACCCAAGTGGATGCTTTAGACTATGGGGTTCTCCTATAATCACTTGGTCAGGGAAATGGGGCGTGGCCGTCTACTAGTGTCTTCCGGCGACTATTTGCGTACGATACGAGATTACGACGAAGTTTTGATCCAAATCGAAACTCTGTGGCAATCCATCACTTGAGACTAAAACGCGAGATTTACATTTCGTTAACTAGTTTTCACAAAACAATATGGATTCCAAAAATTGTATCACATATCCAAAGCTATCTTAACGATGTTAAACATTTCGATCGATATTTCAAACAATACCAATTCATAGAGATCTCAACAACTTAAGCCTCACCAAAAATACCCAGAAAGTAAAAAAAAAAATGTCACAATGAAGCAGCAGAAGAAATACGAGTCAATAATCTCTCAAGTTGGCGGCGGAACCGTGGCCAAACTATGGATTAAGCGGCGGTTTCGCGGCCACGTAGAGGAGTTAGGCCCTCCTACTTCTTATGGCTCCATAGAATTACCTGCATAATTTTCTGAGAATTTTTAATTGTGAAAATATCAACTTTACAAAAATTGGACAGAAACCACAAAAAATCGGGTCTTGAAACTTCGATCGAACACTTTAACGTCGTCTAGATTTCACCTAAGTCTCTAGGTTGGCTCTGATACCATGAAAGTATGTCTTAGCAGCTCTACTAGGTTTCAAGGAGTATCAAGTATGCAATTTTTAAAAAATATAGAGTGCTAAGTATACTAACCTAGAATCGAACTATAGAATTAGGGTTTTATAGGTAGCAAACAATTTCTACACTAAGTGAAGAGAGCATACAACCTACGTAGACCGGTCCTTCACTTCTAAAGCTCCAAGTAGTTGTTCCTAGAACTCTTCTCAAGGCTCTACTTGAAAAAAGGATCGAGCTTGCTTGTTGTCTTCGATGCCGAAAATGATCCATCTTAAAGTCTCTTTCACTCAAGCTCACTGTTCACTAATCAAGATATTAGTTTAGCAAACAACCTAAACTAATTAGCTAGATAAGTGTAGGTTGATGAAGTAGGAGATGTGCTCACTAGAAAATAATTTTCTCTTTTCTTTTCTTCAACTCAAGAAAATTCTAGAGAGGAAGTGAGGAAGATGATGAACTTGGATGAAAGAATGAACTATGTGCTAGAGATAAGATAAAGATGAATAAATATTTAAGAGTAAAACAAAAAATAGGACATGAGTCATGGCTTCTCAATACTTCTCCAAGTATCCAAAGCCATAACTCATTTTCCTTATTTTTTCTTTTTCTTAGAATATAAATCATCCCATTTATCTTTAGTCTTGTGTGTTATTCTCATACACCCATGTTCTATGTATCATCTACTATGATACAATGATATATATATATATAACAAGAGAAAAAAATCTATAGTGAGCTAATATTAGTTTATATATATATATATATATATATATATATATATATATATATATATATATATATATATATATCAAATATATAAATATATATATCAAATTATTAAATCAACAAATGATTCAATAATCTGGTTATATCATATATAACCGACTAATGTCATATATATATATATATATGTATATCAAAATATTAAATCAACACTTGATTCAATTATCTGGTTATATCACACATATAACCAGCTAATATTCAATATTAGATTAAATTAACACTAGATTCAATAATCCGGTCATATCATATATAACTGGCCAATATCAAATATATATAAATAAATCAAATCATTGAATCAACACTTGATTCAAAAATCCGGTTATATCACATATAACCTGAATGATATCAAATATCGCTAGATTAGAATACTGTATCACATACTCGTATTTAATCAAGCTCCTGCACATATCTCCATATGTGCCCTATTTCGTTTCGCTTGAGCTAGGAAACCTCTGTGTGGGACTCTAAAGACGGTCAATACGCCAGTAGTAGGTAATGATCACATCAGATACCCACAAGCCATCAGCGGTATTAGCTGGACGTAACGGCTAGCCAGGTATTGAACGAATAGAAGATCAACAAGCAAACTTATTCAAACTCCCATAAAACCTATAAGCAACACTTACCATACAGTCCGGTCTCTTCGTCTGATATGTCGTATATCGAGTCTGGGGGTGTAATCGTCAGACCCTAGTAACTTGATAAATCATGCCGATGTATGACCTATAATCTTTCGAGAAACTACTGATAAAACTTACCAGTAAATATCATCATCCCTGACCAGAGACTTGTTGTTACAACCAATCGAGCATAGCGCAATATCAACTCCCAATACCGGGAGAGACGAAACCCCTCCTATCGCTCACTGCCTCCATGTGACTCGGGACTGTACCTAAAATCCACCTGTTTGTACAACTCCTTTAAGTCGAGGTATGGAGGAAATCAAAACACGGTGGGAAACACACAAGACGCTATGACGATCTCAGGTCTACAAACTAACATGTACAATTGTCACCAGATAACTGCTATCTGACGATAGGTATGGTACCATTTAAGAGTTCTCGGCGAGTCCTATTCGGTATACCCATTCTCCAATGAGCATCTGTGTACAATCTTTGATGTAAAACACCAATAGTTGTGGGATCAACCATTACTCCATACAGAGTCAAGAAACGTACACACTAGTCTACTCTGGAATATCGATGACATCTCTCGATACTCTCTCGACTAGGAACTGTTAAAGGATGTGTTTGCGGACTACACAAGCCCCACTAGTATGATCTGCATCATAGTCCTGGTAGTCAAGCCTACATTTTAAGGACTTTATCAACATGTATCAGAGAGACAGTATACTAAAACAAGTATACATGTTAAGATAAAGAGTAACTAGATAGCATACTATCATGTCGAGCAAGAAATTCCTCTATATATATGTCCAAACATCCACTATATCATACAATAATGGCCTCTAAGGCATACATATTCCAAGCATCACATCATCTGAATGGAATAAGGCCAAGCAGCATTACTTATCAAGGAGCGCACCCACGGATGAGTAACCCAACATAGAATACTATCACAGAATACCTAGCATAAGAATATATATTTTCGATCAGCTTGAAGAATCCTGATACTTGCAACATATGGTTCTCTACTTTATTCTTATACCTATAAACTTCTCATAATTTTGGACCTTGAATTTTAACAAAAATGCATGTCTAGAATAAGAGAAATTATTGGTTTTCGGAATATGGTAAGAGTACCAACCCTTGTCTAAATGGACACTGGACAACATATAATATTTTTTATAAGTCCTCTAAGTTTACTAACTCAAACTCTGTGTGCTGTAAGTTAAAAACCATATTTTGGTAAAGAAGAATTACACCGTTATTGGATGCACCTTTCTTAATCATCAACTGATAAAGGTAAATATTGTAAATATAATTTCAAAAAGTTATATCTCATTTTATGAAATAAACATACAGATATATCAGTTTGAAATTAGTGCATAACAACGGATATTCAAAACCAACAAATCGTCAATAGACAGACCCATTTGATTTCCTCAAACATCAACAATTACAACGAACTTTGATATTGAGGATCTAATCACCCAATTCCCAATATTCTACTCCCACTCATCATCTGTAACGCCATACAGATATAAGAATCTAAACCAATATATACATACCCTGGAGTCAGAATGTAATCAGGAAAGCGGTTTTCAATAACTACTGCATAGGAAAACTGAAACATGGGAATGTTTCGAGGGCTGGCTGGGTATTCTTAGTAATACCTCTTCCAAAATCCAGATCCATGACACCAGTTGCAATTTCCATTACCCTCACTTCAATCTCTTCATTTGTCTGTACTTCTTAGCTTCTATACACCGTACATAGGCTAATTGGTTTTTCTTCCTTCCCTACCTTTCGGCACCTGCCTAAGGTTTGAAGGAAGACTATCTAATAAGCATAATAGGTGTATTCTCCTATACGAGGAGTTCTCACAACCTGAGAGAAGATAAATGGTAGACACAACCGAATATCCTATTTGATTTCTCCAGAACCGGAATCTATTCTCGAACTGAAATAAATTTCTATGAGTTTGTATGTAATTATACGAGATGGTTTTATCCATTCTATCAGGATCTTCATAGTGATACAGAATATTCTGGATAAAGCTAAGGGTAAAATAGGAGGGGCATGGATATACGCGACTTTGTCATGAATCTAGAAGATCCAAAATCCTGATGGTAAAAGTTTCGGTTAACTTGGTTATGAGTTTTAGTTTAAGGCGGGTCAATGTCGCATCCAGAGAGAGAGAGAGAGAAAAGAAACACTCAGTGTGCACTCTAACCTATCAGAAAGGTTAATTACTTTATCTAATTTGGATGGCTCCTACTGTTTCTTCGAATTCTCCTTCAAACCCTAAAAGGAGAACTAATCGGGATAACCTGAGGAGCAATGCCTACACATCAGTGGAAATCGGGACCCAACTATCATCGCATGATAACCTGACGGAAGAAACTCAAGTCACCACACTCCAGAAGGTATGAGCATGCCTGGCAAGTTTCCCATATGTTTGAAACTCCCGATGTAGTTTTTGCTCCTAGGACCCAAGTGACCTTGACAGAGTCAACAAATAGCTGTAAGACGGTCCATCACCCCTCGTCAGGGTCAAGAACCATATACACTGGGCTACTCTGGAATATCGATGCCTAGTCAAGATATTCCCACGATCAGGGACATTTAAGGATGTTCTTATAGACTCTCACAAGTGTGATCGCTATCATAACCTGGTAGTCAAGCATGAATCTTATGGGCTGTATCAATATGTAATAGTGATATGCTATATCATACAAGACATGTACATAATGATAAAGTCAAAATAAATAGCATGCTATCATCTCGATTAAAATTGTTCTAACTGTATAGGTCATCCCTCAATCATCATAATCGCCTGCTTGCGATTACAATAATTGCCTTGAGGGCACTATAGCCAACAATAAGGTCTTCTCCTTCATGGATAGATTGTTAGGATATTATTAGATAAAGATGCATCCCGAAGAACAGAAGCTTACGGACTTCCTCACACCGTTAAGCACATATTGTTACAAAGTTATGTCTTTCGGACTAAAGAACGCTGGAGCGACATATTAAAGAGCAATGACCAAGATATTCGACGACATGATCATAACATCGTTGAATTCTATATCGACGACCTCGTAGTCAAGAGCATGCCACATGAAGAACACTTGGAGCATCTAAGGATAGTCTTCAAGCGCCTTCGAAAATACAACCTGAAGATGAATCCGCTGAAATGTGCGTTCGGGGTCTTGTCAGGGAAGTTTTTAGGTTTTATAATCCGTCGCCGAGGAATAGAGATAGATCCGTCCAAAATTAAGGCAATTATGGAAATTCTCCCTCCAAGGAATCTCAAACAACTACGATCTCTCCAAGGAAAGCTCACTTATATCCGACGATTCATCGCCAACCTCTCTTGAAAATGTCGTTCATACAACCATCTGATGAAGAAAGGGACCCCATTCATATGGGACCAGAAATGTCAACAGACGCTGGAGGAGATCAAGCAATATTTATAGAATTCACCGGTTCTGGCCACTCCGGTTAAGGGAAAGCCTCTTATCCTCTATACGACCGCCCTTGATGGCTCTCTAGGAGAGATATGGACACAAGATTACGGCCAAGGAAAGGAGATGGCTCTATACTATCTAAGTCGAGTCCTGCTAAGAGAAGAAAGCAATTACTTTTCTATCGAAAAGTATTGCCTGGCGTTGATCTTTGCCGTCACAAGGATCAGACATTATGCCCTAGCGCATGAAGTCCATCTTATATCGAAGGTGGACCTCCTCAAGTACCTTATGTCTAAAGCTATGCTGACAGGAAGGCTCTCTATATGGGCCCTTATGTTGATGGAGTTCACGATTATTTATCGCCCCATCAAGACGGTAAAAGGATAGGCCATCGCCGACTTCCTCGAGGAACATCCGATCCTGGCCGACTCTCCGTTAAATAGAGAGCTGCCGGATGAATATGCATTCAACACAAGTGAAGAGATAGAAGAAACTGGAAAGCCTTATTGGGAACTATACTTCGATGGAGCCTCCTTAATGAAAGCACAGAAATGAACACCCCAATAATCAAAGTCGGGGTAAGTCTTATCTTCATGACTCTATAAGGAGGGATACTTCGCTATGCCTTCTCGTTGATAGAACCAAGAACCAACAACGAAGCTAAATATGTAGCTCCCATTGCCGGTCTCGAAATCGCAATCGATATCCGCATCAAAGATCTTATCATATATGGAGACTCGCAGTTAGTCGTCAATCAAGTGAATGACAACTACAAGACAAGCAAGCCGAAGCCAATAAGGTATAACGAAAGGGTAAAACAACTACTAATGAATATTCCCTTTTATGTACTGGAAAGTGTGTCGTGAGCATAAAACAGCAAAGCAGACGCGTTAGCAAAACTTGCCAAAGAAATGGTAGAAGAAAATCTTGAAAATGTAAGGATCAGTGTCCGAAACCGCAAGATCCTATTGCCGCCGAATTTCCTTCGGGGTCTCTAGTGGAAACTGTAACATTTCATAAATATAAATAATATTTTTGGAAATTAAATATTAAACTAATTTATTTCACGAAAACTATTGGATTTGCAAATAGGTTTTTTGTAAAATGGTATAAGTACATACCAATATTTGGAATATAAGTGGAGATTAAAATGATTTATTCATTAAAAAGATATTTATCGGATTTTGGCTCATTATAAACCCTTTGAGCCATTCAAGTTAGGATTTTGAAGCCTTTGGGCAACTCAAGAATTTTCCTAAGTTGCCAAATGGGGAAATTCCTACACTTTTAGTTAAGTATTTGTGTTTAGTATATCCTAGTCTAGTTTAGAAATTGATTTAATTAGGTTTTTTGATCTTGAAAATTTCTAATTTGATAATTAGTGATTTGTAGACTTGTTAAGATGCAATAGAGGTGTGGTGAGTGTTTCAAGACCTTAGAAATTGGTTTTCTAGACCAAAACAGAGATTAGAAAGTGATACACGAACTTAAGATTTACCCCGTGTCGGTTTTATGAAGTTTTGTTGGCCTACAGGGAATCTGGAACTATCTAGGATATTTTTAAGAAAATCAAACAAGTCCATTAACCTAGATAAACCACTAGAAGACCACCACCAAATTTCGAGCCAATTTGCCCCTACTTAGACCGGCGGCGCCGGATTTTAGCACACTTTCGATGGACCGACCATGTGTGTTGGTGTTGTAGTTTTGTCTATAGCTCACTTACCCTACAACCTATCCCATGTACTTGGTTGTTTAATCCCAATTAACCTGAGCCAAAATCTGGGAGCTGTTTGTGAGTGCTTTGGTAAAGTTTTCCGATATTTGAATTCTTGGGTTTTATATTTGAGATTTGATTTGGTTGTTGGACGTTTGTACGTCAACAACGAGGGTTATTTGGTTGATCTTGTATGCGTAAGCTATAGGTTCTAACCTATAAGCAATTCGTGTGCCGTATCGATTTTCGGATATTGGTTTTAATAGAATTGCGATTGTGTATTGATTGTAGGAAGCTTCGCGTAGACTTCCGAGACGACGAAGCACATCGACTTCGGCTAAACGAGGAGTTTTGCAGATGACTAGATTTATATCTATAGGGGAATTTGGGTGGATGGTGTATAGTACCCCCGCAACCATTGATATGGAAAGATTGTTATATTAATTATAATTTTGATTAAAAGTTTTAGTAAGAGATGATGTGATAAAAGTTGACACTAATGGATATATTGGCTTGAGAATATAAAATGAGAAAGTGAATCATGATAAGTATGAATTGAAAGAGGACAATTATGAGTTGATAATGGTATGATATGAGATCGAGATCGATACGACTTGAGATTAATAAGATATGACGTATATGCAAGATATCATTATATGAGATTGATACAAGTGTGACTTGAGATATATGTGTATATATATTTATTTATGAGGATAAAGAATGATATGACGTACGAGATTTTAGATCCATACCCTTATTGATGAATAAGACGATAGAATCCATATTCTGTTTGATGTCACCGTACGATAGATTACCGTGCGCGATAAGTTACCGGATGAATGATCCGCGCTAGTGATTTGAGAATGATGATCGAAGATTATTTTCATATCGGATGTTATGAGGCGGGATCGCCGACGTAAAGATTTCCACCTGAACCATACCTATTTTCAAAACGATAATTTGTATCTTTTAAAAGTGACCGTATGGTTCATGTGTTGATAGATATACCCATTGATTCTCCATGTTATGTAGGATATTACCCCTCGTGATGTACATACCACGTTCCGGTATTTAATGCTATATGATATCATTTGCTAGTACACATGCACAATTGTCGTTGATGCGCATGTTACACTTACACAAATTTGCTGGCTCACACACATTCTTCATCGGTAATTGCCATGCCACTTATACAGTAGAACTGCCATATCATGAGATTGATCTTAAACGTAAAAGTACATTCATTGTTCAATACTATCACTTGACATGCTTGCATGATATACTCGATATGCTCATATTACTACTCTATGTTGCAAACATCGTACCTTATGGTTATATGCTTGAGATGGTGTTTTCATAAGATCTCTGGTTTTTATAATCGCGGTTATATTTCAAAGGGAATTATGTATTTCTTCAAAAACACGGTTTCTCTTGATATGATATTTCGAGACGTCCACCATGAGTTTTCTCAGTTCTGAGCAATGATTATTCCCGATTCGAGGAGCGGTATGCACCGTCTGCGGGTACATGGTAGACCCAGTATGGTACCCAGGGGAAAGAAATGATTTTTGTGGTGTAAACGATGAGCCTGGAAGAGGGAACACTACCTACCGGTGATAGTTTTGGGCTCGGCGGATATCTGGAGAATACCGACCGAAGTCGTGAGATGATATGGGTCGATCCGGACTGACGGAGACCGGGATAGTTTAGCACGGCGGATATCTGGAGGATACCGACCATATTCGTGATATGGGCCGATCCGGACTGACGGAACCCGAGATATGAGGATTTACGTGTCGATGCTGGACACGGGTTTCATGATATTTCGAGTGTCGGTGTTGGACACTAAGGTTCCATGATTTTGATGTGTCGTTGATGGACGCACGTGGTTGATATCCTCATATATATACAGGCATATTTTTTCATGATTTTTCGAGTGTCGGTGTAGGACACTCAGATTCCATGATATTTTTTATGTTGTTGATGGACACGTGGATGATATCCATATGCATACAGGCATATGATGTCGGATGTTTATTTATATATGTCATTGCATTGACTTAATTATTGACATATATGCATACATGGTCACCGTAGATATCATAGTATTACCTTCAGGATATAGTGACCTAGGAAATCGTTGTTTTATTCGATTTCTACCTGCTGATATTTTCTACTCACGAGTTGGCAACTCACCCCCGTTGTACTACAATTCTTGCAGGTTTGACTGCTTGGGATCAGTTGCGGTATTGCTGGCATACAGTTTCTTCCAGGGTGCTTTTCTTTGGTAGATGGGACACATGTTGGATCGTTCCCACTCTCGTACTTTTATATTCCAATTGTCTCTAGATAAACTCCATTAAATCAGAAACTAGAAATTGTATATTGGTAGACCTATTCATACTTGGGTATTGTGCGAGACTTAGAGCGATGGGTTTATGTTCGCTTCTTGAGTTTTGATGTCTTAATTATTTATTGTTCTTTCTGGGTTGATCTTCACCGTTGGACGTCGTATATATGTTATTGCATGGTTATGATTCCGCCAGTTGGCGAAGAGCTAGCTCCCGCTTGGGGATGCCTATATATTGTATGTATGTAGTTTTTGGATCAAAATATACAAGGGAGGTGCTGCCCAAATTTTTAAAGACGAAACATGTTTTCAACTGTAGTATAATCCACTTGTATTTTCATGTCTCATTAGTTATGCATTTAAAGAAAAATATGATTCATGATACCTTTATTTCAAGACTGCACCCCCACTATTTTCCGCAAAAGGGTTTAGATTTTCTGGGCTTCGGCTTACTTGATTTACGTTACGCCTTTAAATGTTGTGTAATTTAAGTGCCGGTCACGTGCTAAATTACGGGTCGTGATAAAGTTGGTATCAGAGCGTTAGGTTTAACCTTGGTTTGAGACTGGGTTTGACTATGCGGAGTCTAGGGCGTATATATTTCGGAACCTAGGCTTGACCTTACGGAACTTAGACTTGACGGGGGGTATTAGGCCCGAACTTTCGTTTCATAGGTTGACCTTGATTGATGTAGTAGGTAGCTTGAGTAGAATGGCGTACCGTAAGTATGTTCTGCGGCATACTTACGATACGATACTCCACTTAAGTAACCTTAGGATGTACATATCTTGAGATCTGTGATACTATTCGTTCCTATGATCATATATCCATTTGGGATCTGTTGATTTCTTTCGTTCATTTGATCTATCTTCATCGATACCTGCTTGAGGATCCTGTCACCATGGTTTGAGCATAGAGAGAGTTGCTGCTAGGGATGCGGTCAGAGCGAGCTCGTCACGGACGAGGGCTGACCATGATGTTTTCTGGTGACATAGGAACGTGTAGGTATAGTGTTTGTATCATGACCTGTCGTTAGAAGCGAGTGTTTGGTTTTGCACCGGATGATCGGGTCATTCATAGAGGCTGCCGGATTGAGAGGATTGTTGATATACAGCCTGCCTCAGAGATCGTGATGTTTTCTACCGTGCAGACAGATGACCCAGCTGTTGCTGAGATTGATATGATGTCGCTTTCAAAGATTATAAGTTGAAACCGCTGGAGCTTTCAGGTAGAGATGTGATGGAGATAGCTAGTCTATCTTGAGTTGAGCGACTAATATGATTCGTCTGATTTGATGTGCCGACGCAGACTCATTTGAGTCGAAGAATTCCAGTTGAAGGATCTTACTCAGATTTAGAGTAGATCGATCAAGATATGACGTTGTTCGTCGGATGCTCCGATATGAGATCGGTAAGCTGACCAATTTTGGATAGAAGGACCTCACCAAGATGCGTTGTGAGTTGATCGAGAACAGACGAATAAAGTGTATTCCTCTGATTATTTGGACAAGTTCTCGAGGACATGTTCGGCTAGATATCTTCTACAGAGTGAAGAAGATACCGAGTTCGTAATTTCGAGTCCGTGTGAGAGACTCCGGATTGACCGTAGCCGAGAATGAATTGCAATATGCAGACGGCAAGAGATGACGTCGAAGTGGACAATAATAAAGACGAGTGGAACAAGAGGTTCGTGTGAGATGTTAACGAGCTGTTGTTACTCTCAGTTGATGCCAGAGGATCGATACGTGCGCAAAGGCGTTAGATACAGCCAAATATCCAGATGAAAGTCGTGCTGAGGACACAGTTGTCCGGTTATGAGAAAAGAGTTAAGCAAGAGTGCCAACCTTCGTATAGTTCGGCATAGGTGAGATCGGAAGAGACCTTGAGTAGGTTCTTTCCTGGGCACCGCATCGATAAAGATTTGCACCCAGGATCAGTTATATCGCACGTATTCAGAGGGCTAGATGCCGCCGTCAGTAACATGTCATTTGTGAGTGGTCATGTTGATTAGGCAAACGGTGATCAGAGGAGTTCCAGAGCGGAACTGTTCCGTTAGTACACCTGACCGGGTCGACGAGCAGAAGGATCGTGAGATTGGTAATCCATAGAGAAACGGGAACCCAGAGACCGAAGACGCCATATCGTGAGCAGGAAGCAAGTAGATGATCTCGCTCTGACAGCTTGAGCGTACCGGTATTTTTCGACATTATAGAAAGGTGTACCTCAATGTCATTTATTGTGATTGCGTTTTGTGATCCGAGTATCACACTTTTATCGCATGGACTTGAGTTTCGATGATTGGGTTTCATGATTTTTGTTTTCGTGCACCATGGCTACACCTACTGGAGATTTATATTTTGTGCACATTTATTGCACTTGATTTATGTTTCATTCACCGCTACATTGGGTTATTATTTGAGCATATCTATTGCACTTGGTATCGATTTATGCCTTCGTTGCACGTATTTATGGTTTCATGGATTCGATACTGTCGATTTGATTTCGTGCATGTTGTATGCTCTTGCCTTTACTTACGCACTCGGTATAGCTTATATGTGCTTGCAGTGCATTGGGATGGATTTTGTGCACGCAGTTGCACACGTTTATGATTCTATACACCTTGATATACTCGATGTTGTTTTTGTGTGCGTTGATATATTGATGAGTTTTCGTGCATTTGTTACACCAGATTTATGTTTCCGTAAGCGTCTGCACTTGGCGTTCGTTATCGTGCACGCTACTGCACTAGATATTTTGTGCGGACCTGACGCACTTGATTTTGATTTTCGCGCATATTGGGCGCATGGTATGAGATGTTGTGCACATCGGATGCACTTGATTGAGATTTTCATTCATGCATGTTAGTTGCACTGGATTGAGATTTTCATGCACTATAAATGCACTTGATATTGTTATCGTGCACATCCGTTGCACTGGACAGATACTTTCGTGCACACCCGTTGCACTTAGTTTTGCTTTTGTGCATATTCGTGGCACTTATATTGGATTTGGTTTTCCGTGCACACCAGACGCATGTGATGTTGGATACGCCTTTTAAGGCTGATTTTATTTATGAGTATCGCGTTTTGATGATGGGTACTGTGTTATATAGTAGTCGAGTAGGAATGATCTGAGGACAGTACCTGAGTACTTTTGCATGCATGAAAAGTTTACCAAAAGGTTTTCAAAAAAATGATCTATAGCCTCGCTATTTCTTAAATGTCCGTGAGTGACAAGAACCTTTACAAGGAAAACCTTCTGGGATATTTCAAAAAGGCGGGACGTATAAGCAAAACCATATATAGGTATATATATTTACTACTTTACAAATGATCGTCCGCCACTTATGCCGTGAGCTACGCATAGCACGGCGATTTGGAAAAGATTTTGCATGTGTTTTATTCAGTGTTAGAGGATTTTACGAGTATGCGTACTATTTACGTATTATGATTTTGAGTTAGCATAATTGAGTATGGTATTGGATTTCGAGATTTGCATCTCCTTTATAACTCTGATGATTGCATGATACTTGACGGAGTTTGATTTTGAGTTTCACACTCGTTTTCATGCGCACACGATGTGTTGCGGTATTTCTGTGTCTTCCGTGATTTCGGAGCCCCGTTGATTTGAGCTGATTATTGAAATGTTTTAGTATTTGGGGATTTAAATTTAAATTCGGGGACCAAATTTATTTAAGGGGGGAAGATTGTAACGTTTCAGAAATATAAATATTACTTTTGGAAATTAAATATTAAAATAATATATTTCGCGAAAACTATTCAATTTGCGAATAGGGTAAGTACATACCAATATTTGGAATATAAGTGGAGATTAAAATGATTTATTCATTAAGAAGATATTTATCAGATTTTAGCATTTTTATAATTAAATATATGCAAGTTTAAATTAAATTGATTAGTGCACTACTAATCACGACTAAGCCAAATCCATATTTCTATATTTTTCCATGGTTAGTGCACCATGTCATGTGCATTTTTGTTACATATTTGTTCATTTCATTTGGTTTTATTTTTAAACAAAAGAAAGAAAAGAAAAGAGATGCCATGAGATATTTTAGAGAGAGTGAGCATAAGAGAGAGAGAGAGTGAGGTTAAGAGAGAGAGAGAGTAACCCTTTACTTCTTTAATCTTCTTCTTCATTCCATTTCTTCTCTTCTTCATCTCCTTCATCCTCCTCTACCTTCATGTATCATCTTCAATTCATTACTAAAACTCCATGCCACCTTCCGTAAATAGATCCATAAGCTCATCCTAAACCCTTTGAGCCATTCAAGTTTGGATTTTGAAGACTTTGGGCAACTCAAGAATTTTTCTAAGTTACCAAATGACGTAATCCTTACACTTTTAGGTAAGTATTTGTGTTTAGTATATCCTAGTCTAGCTTAGAAATTGATTTATTTAGGTTTTTTGATCTTGGAAATTTCCAAGTTGATAATTAGTGATTTGTAGACTTGTTAAGATGCAATAGAGGTGTATTGAGTGTTTCAAGACCTTATAAATTGCTTTTCTGGACCAAAATAAAGATTAGAAACCGATACACGAACTCAAGATTTACCCCATATAATTTTTGTGAAGTTTTGTTGGCCTACAGGGAATCTGGAGCTATCTGGGATATTTTTAAGAAAATCAAATAAGTCCATTGACCTAGATAAACCACTAGAAGACCACCACCAAAGTTTAAGCCCATTTGCCCCTACTTAGACCGGCGGCGCCGGATTTTAGCACACTTTCGCCGGACCGACCATGTGTGTTGATGTTGTGGTTTTGTCTAAAGCTCACTTACCTTACAACCTATCCCATATACTTGGTTGTTTAATCCCAATTAACCTGAGCCAAAATCTGGAAGTTGTTTGTGAGTGCTTTGGCAAAGTTTTCCGATATTTGAATTCTTGGGTTTTATATTTGAGATTTAATTTGGTTGTTGGACGTTTGTACGTCAATAACGAGGGTTATTTGGTTGATCTTGCATGCGTAAGGTATAGGTTCTAACCTATAAGCAATTCGTGTGTCGTATCGGTTTTCGGATATTGGTTTTAATAGAATTGGGATTATGTATTGATTGTAGGCACCTTCGCGTGGACTTCCGAGACGACGAAACACATCAACTTCGGCTAAGCGAGGAGTTTAGCAGTTGAGTAGATTTATATCTACGGGGGAAGTCGGGTGGATGGAGTATACCACCCCCGCAACCATTGATATAGAAAGATTGTTATATTAATTATAATTTTGATTAAAGGTTTTATTAAGAGATGATGTGATAAAAGTTGACACTAATGGATATATTGGCTTGAGAATATGAAATGAGAAAGTGAATCATGATAAATATGAATTGAAAGAGGACAAGTATGGGTTGATAATGGTATGATATGAGATCGAGATTGTAACAACCCCAAACTTTCTGTACAATTTTTTTTCAAAAATACAGAAAGGCGTACATGAGCCCGAGCACAAGTTATAAGTTTGATTTGCTTTTGAACAGCAAGAAAGAGCTTGTAGCTCACTGGTAAGACCTTGCGCTGCTGTTACAAAGCACCAGAGTTCAAATCCCATCTGCCACATTATCTTTTTAATTTGATTTCTTTTAATCTTTTTAGAAGCCCAAGAGTCTGCACGTCCACAACCCGTAAAACCAAGAGTCACACATAAGATAAACGGGTCCACGAGTCAATTCCAAGCATCGGGGACACGTGGCAAGAAGATGGACCCCGACTCGGCCGACTCAGGCCGGCGGAACGGATGAATCGGTCGGCGGTGCCGGTTCCAGTGAGTCAAAACTTGATTTTTCTTAACTCATCTGCAACCTTTGGCCTACCCCATAACCCATGTACTATTTAATTCCCCTGCACATTTACAGAGAAAATTAAAACCCCATTTAATCCATTTTTTAATACAATTTTTATCACACCCTTTCATTTACCCTAAACCCTGATTTTTCCTATAAATACCACCCCTCAAATCACCCCCCCCCCCTCACTCATAAATCACTGCCCAAACTCTCAAGAAAATTCTCAAGACTTTTTGTGTGCAAGTGGAGTTAGCAAAGGGCGAAGCTCCGACGAACTTCCGACGACGATCCGAGGGGTTTTCGGCGACGAAACGACGCACCGGTGCTTTCCAAATCTTCCTCTTCCTCCTCTCTTGACCCTAATCTAGTAAGTCCCCCTTCTCTCTCTCTTTTACTATTCTCAAATTCTTAATTCTTAAAACGTGTCGGAAGCGGAGTTATCCGGCTTTCGATTCTCTTTTCTTTCAAAAATACAATATTTTCTTAATAATAAACCTACAACTTTTGATATATTGTTTAATACTCATTAACTAAGACAATAGAACAAGTTTGACATTAAAGTAATAATCTTAACAAGTTTTATTCCACTTTTACAGTAAAATACATTTATGTTTCATATCGACATATTTATACCTTTTAACCATGCTAGATTTAGAAAATTCACGAGTTAATGACCTACCTCCTCACAACCCTCATATGTAACATAGCACGATGGAATTTGGGAATATTGATTTGGGAAAATACGACTTTACACATAACTACCTCCCACTTATAAAAACCTTTTTATACAAGATGTGTATTTTAACAAATCTTTGCAATTGCGCCTCTACACCCCATTTCAAGAAACCCGTTCAGGATGGTGCGGATTATCGCATATCCTCGGGCCTATTAGAGTGAGATGCAGATCTCCGCAAGGAGCATACGATCTCGAAAGATTTAAAATACAATTTTCTTTAGAAAATGTGATTTCTATTATAACTAAAACTTATATTTTTAATAAATAAATATATATATATGTAATTAATATCAAAATATCTATTTTTA
Source organism: Agapanthus africanus (assembly GCA_030015575.1). NCBI lineage: Eukaryota > Viridiplantae > Streptophyta > Magnoliopsida > Asparagales > Amaryllidaceae > Agapanthus > Agapanthus africanus. The sequence goes on from JASDDO010000022.1 coordinate 63,679,103, forward strand.
ATATTTATAATATTTCACATTTTCAAAATTCAAGAAAAACATTCCATTTACAAGAAAATACCAAACAATTCCAATATTACAAATAAATACCGTATATTATGAAATTAGGTTTATTTCACTAGAAATGCCACATTGATAAAATATATATCAATGAAAACTCTAAAGACGATAATAAAATACTTGAGGTGTATTTTAAAAATTATACAAAATTATTTTTACATAAAACGCCCTCAAGTTATACTAAATTACAATAAGGACCCTAGTAAGCATAGGTTTAAGCAGGACCAGTCTCTTGAGCCTCAGGGAGCCGGAGATATGGGTGCTTGCCTATTTAAGGTAGACAACTTAACAAACGGTGTTATCAACACGGTAATCATCTTTGAAAAAGACAAAATTCATGCCGTCTATGTGCAGCGGTTACCGATAGCACCAAAACATAATTCAGGATTCAATTTCTTTTCAAATTGTCTGACTCAGACTGCGTCTCGATATAATCAATCTGACTTGAATGAGATTCAAGTATATCTATAACAATTCAATATGAATACATATAATCAATCTGTTCAATCTGTATTGACTGAACCGAACCATGGATATACATCCATCTACATGATTCTCCAGTTACATCCATTTACTGATATCATGGTTCTGGCAAGTCATCCATCTATACAATCTATAATATAAGATAATACAATTTACAATTCAATATAATCAAGACATCGCGGGGTTTATAAGGGGTAGATTGGTACGAAAGGTGTTAGAAGTGGCACGAGACTACAACCTTTAAGACACCTAACCTGAATTCAATTGCCGTTGTACCGTGGCTGAATGGTTCCTTGTATTCCATCCACCATAGTATCTGGTGTATTGAGACTCCTCTCGTATACAGTGGCCTCTTCTTTACCAAGCTACAAACAGCAGCGTTAACAATATAATACAACTTTAAAAGTTACACTCTCTCTGGCTATTTTAATTCTCCCTCATCTTTGGGACTTACCGAGCGATTTGTTCGCTGAAGACATTCTCTTTCTTCTTCTTTGGAATGTCGTCAGGTGTTTCGGACCTTCTGGAGACAGAGCTCGGCAGCGAGGACTTGGATCAGATAGATTTCTATAATGTCGTTGTTTAGGCATTGCTTTCCATTCCATGTATTTACTTTTCAGATGTATTGTAAAAAGAATGTTAATAAATAAAGTTGATGTTCAATTATATTTATTGTCTTTGTCTCTTGTGCATTTTACTTATATTGCTTAGATACGTTTAGTGTGTTTACTTCTGAGTAAATACGTAGCGGCCCCGTCTCATCCCCTTCACCGTACACCGGAAAGCGGAGCGTGACAGAGATCGATACGACTTAAGACTAATAAGATATGACGTATATGAAAGATATCATTATATGAGATTGATACAAGTGTGACTTGAGATATATGTGTATATATATTTATTTATGAGGATAAAAAGTGATATGCCGTACGAGATTTTAGATCCGTACCCTTATTGATAAATAGGACGATAGAATCCCTATTCTGTTTGATATCACCGTACGATAGATTACCGTACGCGGTGAGTTATCGGATGAATGATCCGCGCTAGTGATTTTAGAATGATGTTCGAGGATTATTGTCATATCAGATATTATGAGGCGGGATCGTCGACGTAAAGATTGCCACCTGAACCATGCCTATTTTCAAAACGATGATTCGTATCTTTTAAAAGTGACCGTATAATTCATGTGTAGATAGATATACCAATTGATTCTCCATGTTATGTAGGATATTACCCCTCGTGATGTACATACCATGTTCCGGTATTTAATACTATATGATATTATTTACTAGTACACCTGCACAATTGTCGTTGATGCGCATGTTACACTTACACAAATTTTCCGGCTCACACACATTCTTCATCGGTAATTGCCATGTCACTTACACAGTAGAACTGCCATATCATGAGATTAATCTTAAACGTAAAAGTACATTCATTGTTCAGTACTATCACTTGACATGCTTGCATGATATACTCGATATGCTCATATTACTACTCTATGTTGCATACATCGTACCTTATAGTTATATGCTTGAGATGTTGTTTCCATGAGATCTCTGCATTTGAGAACTGCGGTTATATTTCAAAGGGAATTATGTATTGCTTTAAAAATGCGGTTTCTCTTGATAAGATATTTTGAGGCCTCCACCATGAGTTTTCTTAGTTCTGAGCTATGATTATACCCGATTCGAAGAGCGATAGGCACCGTCTGCGGGTACATGGTGGACCCGGTATGGTACCCCGGGGCATGAAATGATTTTTTTGGTGTAGACGATGAGCCTGGCAGAGGGAACACTACCTACCGGTGATAATTTTGGGCTCGACGGCTATCTGGAGGATACCGACCAGAGTCGTGAGATGATATGGGCCGATCCGGACTGACGGAGCCCGAGATAATTTGGCGCGGCGGAGATCTGGAGGATACCGACCATAGTCGTGATATGGGGCCAATCCGAACTGATGGAGCCCGAGATATGAGGATTTACGTGTCAATACTGGACACGGGTTTCATGATGTTTCGAGTGTCGGTGTTGGACACTCGGGTTCCATGATTTTGATGTGTCGTTGATGGACACGCGTAGTTGATATTCTCATATATATACAAGCATATGTTTTCATGATGTTTCGAATGTCGGTGTGGGACACTCAGGTTCCTTGATATTGTTTGTGTCGTTGATGGACACGTGGATGATATCCACATGCATACAGGCATATGATGTCGGATGTTTATTTATATATGTCGTTGCATTGATTCGATTGTTGACATATATGCATACATGGTCACCGTATATCATAGTATTACCTTCAGGATATAGTGACCTAGGAAATCGTTTTTTTATTCGATTTCTACCTGCTGATGTTTTCTATTTACGAGTTGGCAACTCACCCTCGTTGTGCCACTGTTCTTGCAGGTTTGACTGCTTGGGATCAGTTGCGGTATCACTGGCACACAGCTTCTTCCAGGGTGCTTTGCTTTGGTAGATGGGACATATGTTGGATCGTGCCTACTCTCGTACTTGTATATTCCGATTGTATCTAGATAAACTCTATCAAATCAGAAACTAGAAATCGTATATTGGTGGACCTAGTCAGACTTGGGTATTGTGCAAGACTTAGAGCGATGATTTTATGTTCGCTTCTTGAGTTTTGATGTCTTGCTTATTTATTGTTCTTTATGGGTTGATTTTCGCCGTTGGGCGTCGTATATATGTTATTGTGTGGTTATGATTCCGCCAGTTGGCGAAGAGCTAGCTCCCGCTTGGGGATGCCTATATATTGTATGTATGTAGTTTTTGGATCAAAATATACAAGGGAGGTGCTGCCCAAATTTTTAAAGACGAAACATGTTTTCAACTGTAGTATAATCCACTTGCATTTTCATGTCTCATTAGTTATGCATTTAAAGAAAAACATGATTCATTATACCGTTATTTCAAAACTGCACCCCTATTATTTTTCGCAAAAGGGTTTAGATTTTCTGAGCTTCGGCTTAGTTGATTTACGTTACACCTTTAGACGTTGCGTAATTTAAATGCCGGTCACGTGCTAAATTACGGGTCGTGAAAGAAACGCCCAAAGAAGAAGAGATACTTAGAAAGAAGGCTTTCCAAGCCGAGAAAGGAGGGGATGATGATTGGATGTAAGTCTTTATAGACTACTAGAAGTCCCAACAGATGCCTAAAGATGCATCGCAAAGGCACCAGCTATTCAAACAAGCGTTGTCTTTCGCCCTAATTGATGGAACTTTATATAAAAGGTCATTTGATTATATATAGATGAGGTTTCTAGGCCCGAAGGAAGCCAAAAAGGTCGTCCAAGAAATTCACGACCGTCTTTGTGGATCTCATCAAGTCGATCCTAAGATGAAATTGAAAATCAAAAGGATGAGTTACAATTGGCCCATGATGATTCAAGATTGCATCGAATATGCCAAGCGATGCCACTCATTCCAATTACATGGGTACTTTATACATCAACACCCCAATCTGTTGCATCCGACCATAGCCAGTTGGCCTTTCGAAATGTGGTGAACCGATATAATCAGCCCTTTGAACCAGCGTCATCAAGTGGGTGTCGATTCATCTTAGAAAAAACAGACTACTTCTCCAAATGGGCAGAGGCGATACCACTGAGAAAAGTAAAAATGGAGAATATTCTCCACTTCTTCAAAACCTATGTGATATACCGGTTCGGAGTTCCACGGCGTATAATCTCGAACGTCGGAACAGCATATAGAAAGCCATAAAATAAGTCGCTTCGCCAACCAACACAAGATAGACTGGAGATATTCCAAGAATAAAAAAGGATTGGCACGAAAGGCTGCATGAAGCTCTTTAGGCATAACGAATGACGTTTAAGACGGCCACAAAGACAACACCTTATGCCTTGGTGTTTGGAGTCGAAGCAGTGCTCCTACTGGAGATAGAACTTCTCTCATTAAGAATGGCAGTTCACCATGAGCTTACGGATGAAGATAACACTCACCTCCGACTCGAATTACTTGATGCACTCAACGAGACCCGTCTCACAGCACAACAAAGCCTGGAATCCTATCGAGCAAGGATGACGCAAGCATATGAAAGATTGATCAGACCGAGGACATTCTGCCAAGACGAACTCGTACTGGTTGTCAAAAGACTCATGAACCCTAACCGCGCAAAACATGGGAAGTTCGAGCCGAATTATGAAGGTCCGTATATTATAGAGGAACTCTACCGAAGTGGAGCTTACCAATAAACGATCGATTTCTCAAGAAGTATTATACTTGAAGGGTTGCAACTTAGGTCAATAATAAATGATGACGCCTATGTCCGCTCCTTATCTTCGTAAGTCGAAACTCTGAGAGCCAGGCTCCCCCCAACATGTCCATATTGGACCAAAATGTCCCTAAACTAGTACTTCTCCCCAAACACGGGGATGCTGGACCGAAATGTCCTTAAACTAGCAATTCATCCCAAACACGGGGATGTTGGACCGAAATATCTCTAAACTAACGCGTCACCCCGAACACGAGGATGTTGGACCGAAATGTACATAAACTAGCACATCGCCCCGAACACGGGGATGTTGGACCGAAATGTCCCTAAACCAATATTTGTTGCCCTACGGACAGTCTCCAAATTAATTACCATATACAATCCACGGGCAAAAATAATCCATATGTTCACCAAGTTCCACTGGCAAGATTATACACCGAGTCCATACCGGCTACACAGCTACTCTAGCAATTAAGTCACCTGCAAATCCCGCCGACAAGAAATGTTGAATCACCATCTACGAAGCTTCATAAAAAAATGATAAGTCCATAAGCAAAATAGGTACGGATGAATACCTGAAAAGACTTTGTTGGTAAAAACAGCTGGACTGCCGGTGAGCTTGTGAAAACCCGAAAGGGCGCAAACTCATTAAAAATGGGGAATATACATTTGCAAAGTCCTCTCGACTTGCAAGGAGATGACCTAAGTGAGATCCTTACGACTCGTAAAGATGAAAACACCCCTTTGTGAAACCATCAGGTCTTATAGAATTCAAAAGTCTTAGGTTACAGATCTGAACATGTTCCTAAGCCATCAAATACCCTTCTAAAATAGCCCTAAAATCATTTCAGTACTGACTCTTGTATACAATCCATGGGCACAAACAGATGAAAATGAGCAATGTGCTCCACTGAATGCTACCAAGCAAGGAATGCTTTAGCAAAGATTTGAGTCTCCGTTGTGCCATATAAACCCAAATACTACCGAGAGCTACTTCGTCCCCCGAAAGATTTAGTAGCAGCTTCTCAAGAAAATCAAAAGCGGAGTAATTGCAAAATCCTAGCTCCAGATCTTGATGGCAACATATACAGCCTAAAGGTTATCTCGACGTTCCTTCTCATTCCAACAGGGTGCAGATGTAACGTCAGTAAGGACCAAAGGGTTAAATCAAAGATGGAGTGACGACATATTCCTAACTCCAAGTCTCGATGGCAATATATGAGGCCTAAAGACCAATTCGACGTCCCTCTTACTCAAACATGGTACAAACGTGACATCATGAAATCTTTAAGGAGCCAAAGCAAAAGTAGAGTGATGGAAAAATCCTAGCTCCCGATCTCAATGGCTGTATATAAAACCTAGAGATCATATGGATGTCTACCCTACCTCGGTGAAGAATAGGCGCAACATCAACAAAGAAAAAGCGAAGTGATAGCACATTGCTAGCTTCGGGTCTTAATGGCAATACATACGATACTTAAAGACCATTGGATGTTATCCCACCTCGGACGGATGCGGCTTTGATTTCCCTGGGACTCTTCAAAGAAGGGAATCCGACCTCAAGGAAAATGCCACGGTGACGCCTAACGCTGAATCATCTGACGGCAATATGGGCATACCGGCCTAAGAAGATTACTTGAGACGTTGTATCCTACAGTGGTAGGATTGGGTGATAAAAAAAGTACGCGGCTGCTAGAACCAGCGACCTGGGTGGATGTGGATCGAGAAGATAGTTGCTGACGTAATGGTGCGATGGACTAAACCCAGCACCACAAACCTAACGGGCTCTTATGATAAATAGGGGTTATGTATGTTTAATGTTAGGATGAGTTAACCAATAAGCAAGGGAAGGTTAAACTAAACGCTCCGAGACGAGTAAATAAACTAAGCCAGGTCACTTCAGCACAAACGATAAAGTGAAGAAACCACTTATGAGTCATCTCAACTCGTAAAGGGAAAATACTCTTGGGAGATCCTTACGACTCTCAAGAGAAAAGACACTTTGGATTCTTCACAACTTTCAAGGAGAAAATGCACCTACGAGATCCTCTCGAATCGAAGGGAGAAATGCCTTTATGAAACCCTTATGGATCATAAAGTTGAAAAGCCTTTGGTGGCATGGATCTAAACATGTTTCCTAAGCCAACGCTGCCCTGCGGACTGTCTGCGTATTAACTACCGTATATTATCTATGGGTCACATACGACAAAATCGCATCAAAGTCGTCCTCTATTGGCCAACCAAGATACCAATGGGCAGAAGAAACCACTTGCGTGTCCTCTCGACTCGTGAGAAGAAAAACACTCTTGTAAGATCCTTACGACTTATAAGGGAAGAATACACTTAGAGATCCTCACAACCTCTAAGAAGAAAATACACCTACGAGATCATTTTGACTCATTGAGAAAAAATACTTTGTGAGACACTCACGGCTCATAAAAATTGAAAAAGCCTTGGGCGACAGGGATCTAAACCTATTCCCTAAGCCCTCAAATATCTGTCGATATATTACTTTGCACTACATAACCCACGTACATACTTACGTGGACAAAGTTGTGGGGGGCATTTGTTCTGGCCAAAATTTTTGGCTTAAATTATGAAAACCCCAAAGTGGGTACTTGAAAAATAATGAAATAAAGTTCCTAAGGTTAAGGTTTGAAAATCCCAAAATGGGTATTTTAAAAAATAAATAAATAAAAAAGAACTTAAATTCATGCCCCAAAATAACATTGGAACAAACTCCACGTGTTAAACACATGGGCACTCACGTGCAAAGCACGTGAGCGCTGGAACCCAAAATCATTCCTTTATAAAAGATAAAATGGCAGCCCCCACATGTTAAACACGTGAGCACTCATGTGCAAAGCACGTGAGTACCGGTTTCAGATAAGATTAAATTCTATAACAGTCCCCACGTGTTAAACATGTGAGCACTCATGTGCAAAACACATGAGTACCGGCTTCAGATAGGATTAAATCCTATAAAGAACCCATGTGTTAAACTCGTGATCACTCACGTGCAAAGCATGTAAGTACCGGCTTCAGATAGGATTAAATCCTATAAAAGCACCCACGTGTTAAATACGTGAGCACTCACGTATAAAGCACGTGAGCGTTGGAGCCCAAAATCGTTCCCTTATAAAAAAAATTGGAGGGCAACGCCCACGTGTTAAACACTTGAGCAATCATATGCAAAGCACATGAGTACCCTGACCATAATTATATTGCAGCGCCCACATGCTAGGTACGAGGGCGCCGCTTCTATATATATAGCAGTGCTCACGTGCCGTACACATAAGCGCCTTAGTAGAATTAAATTCTATATGATAGAATTAAATTCTATTCGAGAAATATTTCTCATGATCTTTCTAATATAGAAAGATCTTCTCTGTTAAATAGAGAGCCTTTAGATTTAAAATCCAACGGTGATTATAAAATCACCGATCAGATCATCTGATAGAATTAAATTCTATGTCAGGAAAATATTTTCCTAATCTTGTTTAAACAAACAATAAATATTTTCTCTTAAACATAAAGTTATTGGATCAAAGATCCAACAGTGAATAAAATTCCCAAAGTGATTTTTAAGATCAATTAAATCAATTGATATCTCTCAATAAGAGATTTACTCAAACTAATTGATAGTTTTTGCTCTCCTGTATAAAAGACTTGAGACTCTAAGTCTCATAGAGACGATACTCTCCATAAGCTTCTGCGAAATACAGAATACCCCCAATAGGCTTCCATAAAAACCGAGAATTTAATTCTCCTGGAAGATCATCTTCATCCTTTCAAACCCTAAGTAAAAAATAAGGGAGAAATATGTCTCATTTTACCTATTATGCATATAAAAACAGGGTTTAACCCTTCAAAGAACTTAGTTCTTCCTCTGTATCTGAGTTCCATAAAACAAATCTCCCATAAAGAGAATTTAATTCTCATAGGGAAGTTCTCGTTCTTTAAACTCAAAGATCCAGGGGAGAATAATGTTGTTTTACCATCACCAAAACTCAGCGGCTCACGTTATATGCAAGTAAGCGCTGAGAAAAAAAGCAAATAGAAGCATCTCACGTGAAAGGCATGTGAACACCCAAGGAAAAAACATCTCACATGAAAGGCACGTGAGAGCCCAAAACTTAGTGGCTCACGTGATATCCACATGAACGCTATATGAGTAAGTGCTTAGCACTACTCACGTGATAGCACACCAAAGAAGCTAGCGTCTTACATGATAGCACGTGAGCACTGAAGTAGGAAGGATGTTATATCCTTTGTTGAAGCTTAAGCTTCACGGCCCAGTGCTTAGCATGGTTGGGTTACATAAATCCTAAAACAAAAAATATGGCCCAGTGCTTTGCACTGTTGGGTAATACAAAACCCAATGTTTAGTCTAAAATAGACTAAATCCCTGATGTTTTAAACTTCTTTGATTTTAAAAGTCAATCAAGCTCATATGTTCATATAGTTTAAGTCGGCCTTAATCTTAAGCAAGATTAACAGTTTTTAACCATATTTTAAGTCGACCTTAATCTAAAACAAGATTTACGGTCCTTAACTATATTTTATGTCGATGTTAGTCTAGAACAAAATTAACGATCCTTAAACTTCTGAACTGATGGAAGATATAGCTTAGGTTCAATCCCAAATCTTAGAATTGCATATTTGGACTAATCCACGCCCTACAGGTGACGACAAAATTAGTCTCCATATACAATCCTAGGGCAATAAAAAATGAACAATATATATAACATGACATGAAGTGATATTCATGGAGAAAGAGAAAATTGTTATCGCATTGCGATAACGTATTTAACTGCAGAGGATTCTCCCTGTACTTCTATCTAGGGTTAATGATGACGTCAGGAGCAAGGAGGGCACCAGAGGCACCAGCAGGGGCATGGGCAGCGGTAGAGAAAGAGAAACCGGCAGAGGGATTCTGCTGCCCGGAGATCTGCGTAGGGAGCAGATCCTACGGCAGAGGGATTATGTTGCACTCCCATCCATATCCCCTCCAGATCTCCCATTATATGTGGACTTTGCCACAACTTCAGGTACAATGCATGTATATTAATTAATTTTGAATGTTATATTATAGATATACACGCATATTCATTTTGAAGTTACTTATATAGTAATTTTTTATAGTCTATTTTTATCCGGGGCACATTCTGTTGCTACACCTGCAGCAGGTATGTTTACATATTATATATTGCAAGTATATTCATTTTTAATGTTATATTATAGATATACACGCATATTAATTTTGAAATTCACGCATATTAATTTCGAAATTACTAATTATAGATATACACGCATATTCATCGGGATAGAGGCCGCTCTTGCACGATCCGTACCCTCCGAGCAGTCTGAAAATTAGTATTATTTTAATATGTCAAATTGATTATGTATTATTTTATTCAAAAGTTACTTATATCATCATTATTTATTATCTAGTTGTAGGGGATGCATCCATGTCCGGGTCACCGGATGTTCCTCACCGGAGGAACTATCGTCCCGCTCGTACTGCTGCCCAGGCTCAGGCTCATACTGATGTCGCCGGAGGTATATATTACACTTCACTTTTCGTTAATTCTTGCATTCTAAATATTGTTTTGTCTTGATATCGCTTGTATATCTATATATTTTGTAAATGCAGGGCAGCCACGGTCCGAGAGAGGGACTCGAAAGCCCAATCAGTCTTACAAGCTGAGGCCCGATACCGCTAAGGGGCATACAACATTCCTTATCTTCTTTACCTCTGATCATCGCTATATTGGCGATAATGCCGAGAGATTCGGCCGGTATATGGATAATGAGAGCCGCATCCAAAAGAAATATCCTCTTCATGTAGACTGGGGGGAGCAGCACACCTACTCTTTTGCCCTGTTCTGGAAGCAGACCTAAGTATTATTATATATTTTAATTTGATTTATCAAATAAATTTACTATCATTTGGCACTTATAATTTAAAAATATTAATTTCTTGTATTTGCATTCGGATTACGACTTTAGCCTGTACTCGATCCCTATCATCCTGATAGAACGCTCGATCTTCACGCTCTAACATGCAGACTAAGATCCGGATCATAGGAATGAGCTAAAATGATTGCTATGGGCTATGAAGGACGACCCCCGAGGAGGAGAGAGCGGCTCTTCTATAGATTTTGGCTTTTAGCAGGGTCGATGTAGATATATGGCCTTTCTTGTGCCAGTTTTTTTGCGTCTGAGCGCAAGCAGATTTGTAATTTAAATGTAATTCAGTATTTAGCATATAATTTGTTTTTTTGTAGCTTAATTAGAAAACTAAATCCGATTGTGTCGTGCAAAAACAAGCCGCTCAAAACAAGAAGAATTGGAAGTCCGCGAAAAGGGGTCAACCTACCTACATCGGTGGATCAAGGAACAATACTCGTGCCATGGAGGCGGTGGTAAATTACAATATATCCATTTTGATATAATGTAATATGAAAAGTTATGTTATTATATATGTAATTTTTTGGTGAATTGCAGAAAGCTCAGACCCTGGCTCAAGGTGGTACACCGAACGTGTTGAAGGATTATCTATCTGTCCACGCCACATCAACAGATTCGGCCACAGACGAGCTTCGATATCCCGACACTGCTAGCTAGGGGTATTGCGTAAGTGTTAATATTTGTTATAATTCGAATGAAATTTTGTTCTGAATAGTTTAAATTTAAATTGTTTACTTACGTTTCAATACTTTACATGGTGTTGGAGCGGGTGGTGCAGCAGGCGGAGTCATTCGGGATTGATTTCACCGCAGAGACCGATCCCGCTGTGCCGATCCCTGTCTTAGACACCGTGCATGAAGGGCACTACAGTGGTTGGTAAAGAGGCCGTGGACTTGGTCCCATTAGGGCTCATCTAAAGTTGTCATCCTCTCCTGCAGTTATTTCTCCTACCCCCGCGAGCGACGTCTGGAGCAGCAATTCGACACGCTGAACTCCAAATTCAAAACGTTGCAGAAGATAGTACGTAAGTTACAGACACACACACAAACACATACACACACAAGCGTGCACGCACACACATACACACACAGACAGAAACACACATACACACAACAAAAACACAACAACAACAAATACAAAAACAAATATGAGGGATGAGCCTATAGATCAATAACATATCATTTCAATTCGCAAGACTTGATTTCTAGACTTTGAATTTCACAGCTATACATATAGACTAAATCTAGCACACCGTTTCTTACTTGTTTAATATAAAAACTTAAAAACTTTATAGATTCGACAAGCCACTTATTCGGCTGTGGGTCCACATGTCCCTGCTTCGACTATGGCTTCGCAAGCTAGTATTTCGGCTGCGGCTGTGTAGGCCACTAGTATGGATCCGACTCCTTCGAATCATCTAGGTTCTTCTGTGCATGCCACTCCTTCTGTGCATGCCACTCCTTCTGCTCCACAGCCCACTCCTACTCCTGCAAAAGACACTCCTTCATTACTCAAGATTTTATCGGCACAGGGTTGCAGTAAGGAGCAGATGCACCAGATTTTCTAGATACTTGGAGGTGGAGCATCTGGACACTGCTAGTATAGATTTATTTATTTTTTTTGGATTTCTGGAGGATGTATGTAATTTATTTGATATATATTTTTTATTTTGGATATCGGTTGTTGTATAAGATGTTTATGATCATGACTTTAGATTAATTTCGTATTGTTTTCATTATATATTATGCGTGGAATTTTGCTTATAAATATTTATGTATTTTGTTATATGATATACTTTACGGGAAAAGCATTTTTTTTAAAAATATGTGAAACTTTGCCCCTATGGTTGTCATCGTAGGGGCATATATTACCCGTACGGTTGCCACCGTAGGGGCAATAGATGCATCTGAGGCTGCAATCGTATGGGCAATAATAAAAAAAAACTGACAGTTTGCCTTTACGGTCAAATCCGTAGGTTCAATTGTATGTTCCTACGGTAAAAATCGGGGCATAAATTGCAAATTTTTTATACTAAAAATTTATTAAAATGAAAGTATGATCATACAGAGTAATCCTAAGGGCCAAATTTATGCCCCTACGGTGACAACCGTAGAGGCATAGATTACAATTTTTTATATTAAAATCAATGTCTAGTCTCCACGGATTAGTTTAATTTTCCCCTACGGTTTCTACCGTAAAGGCAAGTAATTACTATTTTTTCTATAAATTACAAAAAATAACTAACCCTACGTTGGAAAGCGCAGAGACGGTTTTCCGGATGATTATGTCCGTAAGTGAATTTTTTTATCCGTAAGTGCAGAAAAATGTCTCTACTGCCTTTTGACCTATAGATGACCTTTTTTGCCCCTACGGTTAGAACCCTAGGAGCGAGGGTTTGCCCCTATGGTGAGAATCGTAAGGGTAACCCCTCTTTGTAGGAACGCAGGTCTCGTTTTTCGTAAAGCATTTAACCGATTTAGCAAACACATAATGCCTTTATCTATTAACTACTATGCATAACCATTAACTACTACACACAAAACCTGTTAATTATCTATGCATAATAATTAAACTTGCTATGCATAGTAGTTAACAATTAATGTATAATAGTTAACAGACTATGTGTAATAATTAACAAAGAAGGATATTATGAGTATTGAATAAATCGGTCAAATTCTAAATACTTGAAAACATGAAAAGTATGTATTAGATATTTTTTTCCAACTTCTAAAACCCTGTGGATCTAAGCCTACCTTTTTCTTATCCTATATGGAGGTAGATCCATTTTCCATATATTTTTGGAGTAAATGGACTTGCAGAGTGTGTATAGATACTCTACAGAGTGAATTAACAGAGGTTTTTGCTCAGTTAACCTTTTAATTCACTTGCAAAACCTAGTCAATGAAAAACAAAAGGTATATAATTTCATAAACGAAAAATCGTTCAACATAGATTTGTTGCAATACAAACTATTGGTTTTCTTCGAATTGAATTAGAAGAAGCGAAATCATTTTATTTTAACTTAAGAATCTGAGTCAAATTGGTGTAAATAGGACTCCTTATTTTTATGAGCAATTGTATAGTGAGATGCTCCCAGAACGGTTTGAGTCAAGTCGAGTTGGGTCGAGCCTCAATTCAGCAAGATGAAGGGACAAAGGTGATATGGTTTTGGGAAAATCGTCAAAAAGCCCTCGGCCCGCTTCAAACATTTGTAACAACCTCTGGGCTTTTTGCTCTTGTTAAGAAACCTCTGGGCCTAATCAAAACCCATGTATACAAGTTGCTTGTAATATTTAAGCAATTGCATATAACATATAAACAGTTGTCTGTAACATCTAAGCCGTTGTAGTTGCATGTAATATCTAATTAGCAAACTATAATATCTAAGCAGTTGCCTGTAATATCCAGGTAGTTGAGATACAAGGCATAAATGAAATACCACGCGTGTTTTTTCATAATGATTTTGAACAATAAGCCATTTCCAACAATTTTGAAAATTAAAGGGGTTTTTAGATAACTCATAAGCGGGCGGGTTTTTTTTGTGACAATTTACCTTAGGTTTTTTTTTCTTTTCTGAAAGCCCTGTTTTTACCATTGTCACGACCCAAAAATGGCACGTGACCGGAAGTTAGATCACGTGGCGTCGAAAGATGTCGACAAGTCCCAAGTAAACCAAAAATCCGGAATCTAAACCTTTTTAAGAAAATTGCGAGGTGAAGTTTTAAAAATAGTTATTAAATGGAATCAAGTTTCTTTTTAAGGTATAAGTAAGTTTGTTTGAAAACGCCTATGTCGTTTGAAAATCGGGAGGCACCTCTTTTGTAAATTCTAAATAAAATCGCATACAAAGCATAATATATAAAAAGTATCCCCAACGGGAGTTAACTTTCACGCCCAAACGGCAGAGCAACCACGCAGATAATATACGACGCCCAAGCCGAAAGAAAAAGAAAACAAAAAAAATAACCAACAACAATATAAAATCGACTCCAAACGAGTGCGATGCCCAAAAACACATAAACGTCTAAGGCTCGCTTCTAAGTCCACAAATATACAAGGTTTGGTAGATGGATTTTGTAACTAGATCCAAAAGAATATATATATATACAATATATGGTTACGATCCAACATGTAACCCACCTAACAAAGCAATTTTCGAGAAAGAAATGTGTCGGCAAACCGCTACTGATCTGAGCGGTCAATCCTGCAAAAAACCGGGGCACAACGGGGGTGAGTTGCCAACTCAGTGAACAAAAGTATATCATAAGGTGGAAATCGAAATGAATAACGATCTACCTAGGTCATAAAATATATTACTATCATATCCTGTACTAAAATATTTATAATGCATAAGTATTATAAGCGTATCGATATCGATCATGTAAATATGGAAATATATCAACATATCATATATATATATTTATATATATATATATATAGCATGCATCCATATACAAGCATATAAAGTAGCCGAAAGATGTAAGTAAAACCCTTTCAAAATAGCCGTATGATACGTATATCACGGCACAAATAGCAGACGTAGTTTTATGAAGTATTATATGTGTTTTGTTTAAAATATACGTCTCGCTTTTTAGAAATGAGGTTTAAGAGGGTTTCCGTTTAACAGTTTCTTGTTTCATCCCAAACACGTCAAAATAGTGAGACTATAGCTCATTTGGAAATCTCTTATGTGCATCTAAAAGTGAAATAGTATTCAGGTACTGTACTATGGATCGGTCATGTTCGGCTACTATATGGCATAATATGTAACAACGCATCTCGACGGACCGCGCAAATATCAACAAATGAGTGTCCAGCATCGACACTATAAATCTCATAAATCTCGTATCTATCACCGACATGTAAATACAGATATCATAGGCACCGTTTCGTCAGACTGGTGCTCCCCCGATATCAATAGCCACAGCTGGTATCTTCCGGATATCCGTCGCACTTTAATACTCACTCCGGTATCGATCCACCTCGCTGGGCTTCCCGTACATCCCTATGGTCTTCCTACGCTTTGGTGTCGTACCGAGACCACCATGTACCCATAATCGGTTAATCTCTCTCTCGATTCTGATATCTCATCATAAAAACCAAAACTCATGGTGGACGCTAAATCATCATATCACGAGAAAACATCATTTAAAAACATTCATAAGTTTTGTAAATCCTATCGCGGCTTCTCAAATCCATAGAAAACAACAAGTTCCGAAGAACACATATATAATCTATTTCGAGTTCATAAAAACGTAATGCATATATCATCTTTGCCACATTGGCAACAAACATATACGAATATGCATAACGATGGTATCTGTATATCAAAATCATAATAGGTATCATCACATCTATCATGGATATATAAAGCACAAGTAATATGGCAGTCCTATTGTGTCATAGCAATACTAATGATGTGTAGTGCAGCATATGCGTCTGTGCTCGTGCAACATGACAATTATTAATAGTTGTGCAGTGTTCTATCAGTGTGTTCATATGAGAATAACAACGCAACTAGAATATATAATAGGTAATCGAAATGCGGACGTATAAAAAGGTTATCCTAATCGTAACGTGAATAGTCGTTAAATGAAGCTAATCTGTATGAGCTATACCATTATAATTTAAAATAAAATGAAACGTTATTTTACAAATAAGGAGGCTACAGTGTATTTGAAATAGATATTCATTTGAAATTTGTAGGACCTCCTTGATATTGCCATTTAAAAGTAGGAAACGTATCATTAGTTTTTAAA
The DNA here is from genome assembly GCA_030015575.1 of Agapanthus africanus. Taxonomy (NCBI): domain Eukaryota; kingdom Viridiplantae; phylum Streptophyta; class Magnoliopsida; order Asparagales; family Amaryllidaceae; genus Agapanthus; species Agapanthus africanus. The sequence continues at coordinate 63,695,640 of JASDDO010000022.1, forward strand.
AAAGTATAACTCAACAAACATAACAATATCCTAATCGGGATATAGTAAGACTCTGCAAGTCAAATATATCTCTGCTGCATCCGGCAATCTATCCTCGTTATAACAATATCCCAAACGATATCGTACGAATCTATAGTCGCATACGAATATCACAATAATCACATAATTATATATCCACACATATATATATTCTACTAGATACAAACTATATACTAACTTAGTTATTAACTAAGTTATCTAACATAACCTTATCCTAGATATATAATAGATATCTTAGTTAATTGGTTGTGGGGTGCTATATGACATCCACCTGACTTCCCCCGTAGATTTAAATTTACTCACTGACATATCGAGTTAATCGAAATCCACAACCGTCTAGCCCGTCCTCGCTGTCTCAGATGTTGGCTATAGTGCCCTCAATGCAATTATCGTAATCGCAGGCAGGTGATTATAATGATTGAGGGAAGACCTATACCGGTAGAACAGTCTTACTCGAGATGATAGTATATTATTTGGTTTGTCTTTATCATCATATACATGTTGATAAAGCTCATAGGATTCTTGCCTGACTACCAGCATTATGATGGCGATCATATACATGGGAGTTGGGGGTCTATAAGCACATCCTTAAATGTCCCTAGTCGTGGGAGTATCGAGACTGGGCATCGATACTCCAATGTAGACTATTGTATACTGATCGAAACCCCGACGAGGGGCGATGGCCAGGTCTCACAAGCCATTGGTGTTAGTTTTTTCACATAAGATAGTATATAGGTGCTCATTGGGTTATGAGTACACTGGACGGACTCGCCGGGAACCTGCTAGTTGGTATTATACTTATTGTCATATAGCAGTTCCCATGTGACATGTGTATAGGTTAGTCTGTTGACCTGAGATTGTCATTTGTCTTGTGTGAGTTCCCGCTGTGCTTTGATTACTACCCTACCACGGCTCAAAGGAGACGTGCAAACAGGTTTTAGTTGGGTACAGTCCCGAGCCACATGGAGATAGTGATCGGATCGTCAGGGATTTGTCTCTCTCGGTATTGAGGGTTGATGTCGCGTTGTGCATGGATGGCCATCACCAGAAATCTGTGGCCACGATGGATGAGAATTACCGATCAAGGATCGATAGTTTCTCGGTGGGTGATGGGCTTTATACAGACACGAAATGTCGCGTTGTTAGGGGTCTGACTTTATCCACCCCCTAGACTCGATATGCGATACTTTTAGACGAACAGACCAGACTATACGGATATTGTCAATGTCAGGATCAGTAGGGGTTCAGGATGAGTTTGCTCGTCGGCCTCCCTTTCGCTCAATACTTGAGTAGTTGTTACGTACAACTAGTGCCGCTGACGTGCTTGTGGTTAAACCCACTGCCAGCGTATTGACGAGTCTTTAGAGTCCCACACAGAGGGTTTTCACGGTACAGGCGATATGGTGTAGATGACGTATGTTGGTACATACAGGTGTCCGATTAAATATGTGCACATGCTGCACAGACTTTAATCGGACGGTTATTAATACTAGCGGCTTAGGATTGAGCCGAATTATTAAATCCGGTTTTGATTTAATAATTTATATATGTATTCTAGTATTATTGTTCACTATTCATTTTCTCTCTTGGCTATTCGTATGTTTGTACGAATACGCGTATATGTATTTCGATACATATACCGGGTTGTATTCCGTAATTATACGGAATAGCTTCTAGAAGTGGACACCTTATTTGTATGATTTTCCTTTTTTGAAAATTCATTTGTTTCATAAATGAGGTGGAGGAGTGAGGTGGCAAGAGCATGGGTCATGGCATGTAGAGGTATGGCTTGGAATTGTTTATTTGGAAATTGAGATGAGATATTTTTGTGCATGAGAGAGAGAGAGAGGCAGCCACTTCTTGAGCACCTTGGCTCATTTGTTTTCCTCACTTGATTCTTCACTTTCTCTCTTCACTCACTCAATTCTCACTTGGAGACTTAGCACATTTCTTGAGTTGCTCATGCCACATATTTCCTCACTTCCTTCTTCATCTTCTATGGTTGCTCATTGAGCATATGTGATGAGAGAAAATTATAGTGACACATTCCTACACCTCCACTCTCCATTGCTAGCAACCTTGGAGCATCGGTTGCCTCGCTCGACGAGGCTGAAGCTTGCGCCGTTTCCCTCAGGTGGATCATCGTAGATGGAGGAAGACGGCAACCAAATTCGATCAAGGAGCCACTGGGAGCTTTGGGATGATGGTTGAAAACCGAAGGACACGGATCAACTCGGTATAACCATTCTAATCTTTTTTTATAGCTTGCTAGTATAAGGTTTAGGGAAGATCCGGACATCGGGTAATGTTAGCGCCAGTTTAGAAAAAACTTGTTCCGCATTTGGCCACGGTTTGATGGCCGGGGCGCTGCCGTAACCTAACATGGTATCAGAGCCAGCCTTTAAACCCTAAGCTAGCTTGTTTAGACAATATTAAAGTATCGAAACCGAAACAACTCCGAAACAGTGCACTGCACATTGCAGTCTCTGTCGATTTTTAAAGTCTTCAAAAAATTATTTAAGCAACTGCAGAAGACTACTTATATGACTACTAGAACATACCCCAAATACGAACCCATTCCACCCGTTTTAACCCGAGCACATGCTCAAAATTTTCGAGCTGGCCGGCCTGGGGAGGAAGTTTGGGCTTCGTATTTTGGGTGTGGTTTGGTCTTTAGAATATTGGTTCAGTGGTATTGCTTGTTTTTCCCAGTTTGGATATAGTGTTGTCTTTTTGTTCAGGGGCAATTCGGGGTGTTTCGAAGTTGATAATTTAATACTGTTTAAATATTTACAGTACTTACATTACTATCTACGACCGTGAATGTCATTCGAGCGGTACAACTCGTCTAATTACTATATGTTCTTTTAGACGGGTTTGTGAACATGACATTCACATTGATTTCTGTGTTGTGTTGTGTTGTGGTTGGATCGTCGTGGTGGATAGCTTGGGCGCAATGTTAGTACGGTTTAGTTTCATTTGTACATTTGATATTGCAGGGCGAGCGTCCGACATGTGGACTGCAGTCACTGCCAGTTTGTATATTATTCGTTTGAGGCACGACCGGGTTGAGGTCGATGTCACCCTTGTATATTATTTTCTTTTCTGTACTAGGATTACCACGTGGTAGAGTGCACGAATAGCCGGGTTCTAGAGGGCAATGGATCCGCATCTCATGGCGTTGAGACGGAGGGGACCTTACTCTAGAATTGGCGGGCTATTCGTCGCCCTCGTAGGGGGTATAGGTTGACCCTCGGAGGGGTGCTCAAGTTACCGAATTCCGTGAAGTGCTGGGTGGCCTATTCACGTTGTTAAAGGGGGTTGCCTCACTTCTGGTTTTGGCGGGCAACTTTCCACGCTCGTAGAGGTCTAGGTTTTCATTGCACAGGCTATCCACACGACAGGGAACGTTGGGTCTCATTCACGGCTCAAATGAAACCCGGGGCTCCAAGATTATCCACCATTCTGTGTTTCTTCTGTGATGCTTCTGTGATGTTGCTTTATATCATGCCTGGGACGATTGTTATATATATTTATATATATACTAGTAGGTGTTGTATATGTTTTGCACCTGTGCTAGTCCAACCCCCGCTCTGTCGTTAGTTAAGTAACCTAACGGGTGATGACAGGGCCCAGTGGCGAATGCGGATGGCATATACGTACATCATATATTTTCGTTCTTTCTGGTGTGATTTATTGATGGGACTACGTTGATTCTTATCAATGCAAGGATAAAAAAAACCTTTATGATGTTGTTGGAACCAAGTTTTTAAAAAAATGACATTACAGACATTCTCTTTTGCTTTGCATCGTGGTATTCGGTTTGGAATATCCTGCACCTCATTCGACGAGGCAAGGACCGAGATCCCTTCATCGGGAGTGACCCCTTGGGCAGAAGTTTGTGTCAACGTAATAATTTCACTATAGTCGATTATTTTTGCTTTGCGTCGTGGTATTCAGTTTGGAATATCCTGTAGCTCATTCGACGAGGAAAGAGCCGAGATCCCTTCACCGGGATTGACCTATGTAGCAAAGGTTTTTCACTACTATATATTTGTAAAACCACTCGATTCCTTCAACGATATCAAGTTCATTACGTTAAAGGTTTTTTGCCAAAAACCAGCCATAGCCCTCCGTCATTTCTTATAAGTATTGCTTAGTATTCGTGTTGTGTTTGTTGACTGTGTCAAGGCGTAGTGTGCAGTAGCTAAGTAGTGCTTGTTTGTGGCATATTAATGCGATTGGTTAGGACAGTCATGCGGCCTTGTTGACTGCGTCAAGGGCTCGTATGGGTGGGTTTAATGCAATCCTGGATAATGACGGGTTGAACTTGACTAGGACTCTTTGATTTGTTGACTGTGTCAAGGTCACTTGGGTCCTAGGGGTAAAAATCACATCGGGGGTTTCAAACATACAGGAAACTTGCCAGGCTTGCGCATACCTTCTGGAGTGTGGTGACTTGAGTGGCTTCCATCAAGTTATCATGCAATGATAGTTGGATCTCGATTCCCACTGATGAGTAAGATTAATCCTCGGGTGATTTTAGATGATCCCAACTAATTCTCCTTTTGGGTTTGGAGGAGAATTCGAGGATACAGCAGGAGCCATCCTGATTAGATAAAGTGATTAACCATTCTGATCTAGGTTAGAGTGCACGCAGAGTGTTTCTTTTCTCTCTCTCTCTCAGGTAGCAACCATGACCTGACCCTAGACTAAAACTCATGAACCCAGTTGACCGAACCTTCTTAAAATACTTTGGCTTTTGGAATGTCACGGTGTCGTATATATCCTTGTCACTTCTATATCACCTTTACATTTCTCCAGAACACCCCGTATCACTACGAACATCCACTCCTATTGGATATATCCATCGTATAGTTACATACGAACTCGAAAGAACTTGTTCCAGATTCGAGGATGGATTCTGGTTCTGGAGAAATTGAATAGGATTATTCGGTTGTCTTTTCCCTTTACCTTCTCTCAGGTTGTGAGGGCTCCTTAGATTAGGAGAGTACACCTATTGTGCTTATTGGATAGTTTTCCTCCAGACCATAGGCAGGTGCCGAAAGGTGGGGAATGAAGAAAACCAATAAGCCCAATTATGGTGTACAGAAGGTAATAAGTAAAGACATAATAAAGGGATTAGAATAAGGGCAAAGAAAATTGCGACTGCTATCATTCACGACAAAAACCATGTATACCCCTGCCACGCCCACATCCACTTTGGATTTCTCCATAACACTCCGTATCACTACGGATATCCACTCCTATTGGATATTCCATCATATAGTTACATACGAACTCGAACGAATTCGTTTCGGATTCGAGGATAGTTTCCGGATCAGTAGAAATAGAATGGGATTATTCAGATGTCTTTTCCCATTACCTTCTCTCAGGTTGCGAGGGCTCCTGGAATAAGGAGAATACCCCTATTACGCTTATTGGATGGTCTTCTTCCAAACCTTAGGCTGGTGCCGAAGGGTAGGGAAGGAAGAAAACCAATTAGCCTAAAGAAGGTGTGCATAAGGTAATAAGTAAAGACATAATAAAGGGATTGGAGTGAGGGCAGGTAAGTATATGGTTATTGTCATGAATCGGGATAATAGAAGAGGCATTACTAGGAATACCAGATTACCCCTTCGAAACATTTTCATGTTTCAGTTTCACTGTGCGATGTTAAATGAAAACTGTTTTCCCAATTGGATTCTAACTCAAAGGCTTGTATTTACCAGATTCGTTTCTCACATCTGTTTAGTGTTACAGATGGTGAGTGGGAGTAACATATTGGGAATTAGATGATCAGATACTCATTATATCGGAATTCGTTGTAATTGGTGATATTTGAGGAAATCACCTGGGTTTTGCCTGACGGCAAATATTTGGTTTTGAATATCCGTCGTTATGCACCAATTTCAAACTGATATATCTGTATGTTTATTTTATAAACTGAGATATAACTTTTTAAAATTATGTCTATGACATTTACTTATATCAGTTGGTGATTAGGTAAGGTGCATTCAACAGCGGTGTAATTCTTCTTAACCATAGTACAGTTTTCAATTCACGACGCACAGGGTCTTGAGTTATTGAACTCAGAGGACTTGTACAAAGTATTATATGTTGTCAAGTGTCCATTAGAAGAGAGGGGTTGGTTACTATATTCTGTTTACTCATAACTTCTCTAGTTCTAGACAAGTATTTCATAGAAATACAAGGTTCAGATTTTGAGAAGTTATAGGTATAAGAATAAAGTAGAGAACCATTTGTTGGCTATAGTGCTCTCAAGGCAATTATCATTCTGCTGTCTTGCCCATCCTCGCTCTCTCGGATGTTGGCTATAGTGCCCTCAAGGCAATTATCGTAATCGCAGGTAGGTGATTATGATGATTGAGGGAGGACCTATACCGGTAGAACAGTCTTACTTGAGATGATAGTATACTATCTGGTTTGTCTTTATTATCATGTACATGTTGATAGAACCCATATGATTCTTGCCTAACTACCAGCATTATGATGACGATCATATACGTGGGAACTGGGGGTCTATAAGCACATCCTTAAATGTCACTAGTCGTGGGACTATCGAGACTGGGCATCGATACTCCAATGTAGACTAGTGTATACTGATCGAGACCCCGACGAGGGGCGGTGGCCAGGTCTCACAAGCTATTGGTGTTAGTTTGTTCACCTAAGATAGTATATAGGTGCTCATTAGGTTATGAGTACACTGTACGGACTCGCCGGGAACCTGCTAGTTGGTATTATACCTATTGTCAGATAGCAGTTCCCAGGTGACATGTGTACAGGTTAGTCTGTCGACCTGAGATCACCATTTTTCTTGTGTGATTTCCCACTGTACTTTGATTACTACCCTACCACGGCTCAAAGGAGTCTTGCAAACAGGTTTTAGTTGGGTACAGTCCCGAGCCACATGGAGGCAGTGATCGGATCGTCGAGGATTCGTCTCTCCCGGTATTGGGAGTTGATGTCGCGTTGTGCACGGGTGGCCATCACCAGAAATCCGTGGCTACGGTGGATGAGAATTACCGATCAAGGATCGATAGTTTCTCGGGTGGTGATGGGTTTCATGCCGACACTAAATGTCGCGTTATTAGGGGTTTGACTTTATCCACCCCCTAGACTCGATATGCGATACTCTTAGATGAACAGACCGGACTGTACGGATTGTTAGGCTCAGTAGGGGTTCAGGATGAGTTTGCTCGTCGACCTCCCTTTCGCTTAATACCTGAATAGCCGTTACGTACAACTAGTGTCGCTGACGTGCTTGTGGTTAAACCCACTGCCAGCATATTGACGAGTCTTTAGAGTCCCACACAGAGGGTTTTCACGGTTCAGGAGATATGGTGTAGATGACATATGTTGGTACATACAGGTGTTCGATTAAATATGTGCACATGCTGCACAGATTTTAATCGGACGGTTGATAATACTAGCGGCTTAGGATTGAGCCGGATTATTAAATCAGGTTTTGATTCAATAATTTATATATGTATTTATATATGTATTCTAGTATTATTGTTCACTATTCGTTTTCTCTCTTGGCTATTCGTATTTTTGTACGAATACGCGTATATGTATTTCGATACATGTACCGAGTTGTATTCTGTATTTATATGGAATAGCTTCTAGAAGTGGACACCTCATTTGTATGATTTTCCTTTTTTGGAAATTCATTTGTTTCACAAATGAGAGGAGGAGTGATGTGGCATGGGCATGGGTCCCGGAATGTAGAGAGGTATGGCTTGGAATTGTTTATTTGGAAATTGAGATGAGATATTTTGTGCATGAGAGAGAGAGAGAGAGAGGCAGCCACTTCTTGAGCTCCTTGGCTCATTTGTTTTCCTCACTTGATTCTTCACTTGCTCTCTTCACTCACTCAATTCTCACTTAGAGACTTAGCACATTTCTTAAGTTGCTCATGCCACATGTTTTCTCATCTCCTTCTTCATCTTCTATGGTTGCTCATTGAGCATATGTGATGAGAGAAAATTATAGTGACACATTCCTACACCTCCACTCTCCATTGCTAGCTACCATGGAGCGTCAGTTGCCTCGCTCGACGAGGCTGAAGCTTGCGCCATTTCCCTCAGGTGGATCATCGTAGATGAAGGAAGACCGGCAACCAAATTCGATCAAGGAGCCACTAGGAGATTGGGGATGATGGTTGATGTATAACCATTCTAATCTTTTTTATAGCTTGCTAGTATAAGGTTTAGGGAAGATCCGGGCATCGGGTAATGGTAACGCCAGTTTAGAAAAATTTTGTTCCGCATTTGACCACGGTTTGATGGCCGGGGCGCTGCCATAACCCAACATCGGAAATCCCCGCGATCGTACCTACAATCGTAATTAGGACATAACGGTATAAATATCCAAATAAAAATTGATATAACGAGCGAAGCGCACATAGGTTAGAACCTATAATTCACTTACTCAAAATATGACCAAATACCCCAGACATCGACGTAAAATAGTCGAACGATCTAGTCGATATATAGAAATACGAAAAATCAAGTTTTAAATATCGGAAATATTGCCAAAAACAAACTAAAACACTCCCAGATTTTTCTACAAGTAATCTGAGACAAAATAAATAATGAAATGGCCTAATTACCACCAAAAGAAGCTACAGAACAAAAACCACCACCTAACTCTAAAGGAAAACCGCCGGTAGCGGGATTTTGGGAAAAATTGGCGGTTAAAACAAGGAGTTAGAGGCTCAGGCGTATAAGGTACTCTTCTACTGGTTTCATCATATCACGGTATTCTTATTTTATCTTATAGACAACCCAACTAGCTCCAGATTCAATTTGAACATCAAAAGCTTTATGAAAACCATGTTCTAAAACTCAAAACACATACAAAACTTAAACCTGAGAGCCCTAAACCAATAAAACCAAGACTTTATGCTAGAAACACTAAACAAACAAGGAAAGAGTTATAAAGACATATCAAAGTGAGGAAGGTGATGAAAGAGAAGGATTCAAACTTTTGAGATGTCATAGTGATGCATTATAAAGAGATATGTGTATATCTAGGTGTCTTGATGAATTTGCTTGAAGAAATCTGTCACGTCCCGCTTCCCAGTGTACGGATAATGAGACGTGACAGGGCCCGCTACGTATTTACTCAGGAGTAAACACGCTAAGCGTATCCAAGCAATATAATAAAGTACACAAGAAAAATGACAAGAGATATAAATGAACAGCAACTTTTATTTATTAAATATTTCTTTACAATACAACTGAAAATGAAAATACAAGGATGGAAAGAAATGCCTAAACAATGGCATAACTGAAAGTAAAGTGAGTACAAGTAAAGTCTAATGGCCGTGCTTCTCAGTGGTCTACTCCAAGTGCTCCTGGCTAGTCTCGAATTCCTCAGAATCGGGTCTTCCTGACAACATTCTAAAGAAAGAAGAGACATAGGAATGTCGTCAGCGAACAATCGCTCGGTAAGTCTCAAAGAAAGAAAGAAATAGAATAGACAGGTGGGAGAATATAACTGTTATGATGTTTGATTGTTATGTTAACGCGGTTGTTTGTAGCTTGGTACAAAATATGTCAGTATATACGATAGGAGTGCAACTTACACCATGGACTTTGGTAACCCGTAGTACAAGGCTCCGTCGATAAAACCACGGAACAACGGCATGGATGTTTAGTTACGTCTTTTAGTGACCACCTCGTGCTACCTTTAACATGTTCCGTACCAGTCTACCCCTTAAACACCCCATAATGTCTCTTATATTGTTTGTATTGTTGTAATGAATGGTTGTATATGACTTGCCAAAACCATGATATCATGTAAACGGAATGTATATAAATGGATAGTCATGTAAACAGAGTATATCCATGGTTCGTTTTGGTCGAGTCGTGTTGATATAGATTGAATTCTGGTATAAATGGATTCATTTTATATTTGAGTTATACTTGAATTGTATTCAAGGATAGATTGATTTCTTATTAGACTAAGACTCGGACTGGTCAGACCTTTTAGACAGAATTGAAGTCCTGAATTTATTTTGATGTTATCGGTAACGGCTGCACATGGACGGTAGGATTTGTGTCTTTTTCCAAGACAATTACCGTATTGATAACACTGTTTTTAGGTTGTGTACCTTAGATAGACAAGCACCCATATTCTTCAGCTCTCTGAGGCTCAAGAGAACCGGTCCCGCTTTAACCTATATTTATTAGGGTCCTTATTGTAAATTAATATAACTTGAGAGAGTTTTATGAAAAATATTTTTGATATATTTTCAAAATACACCTCAAGTATTTAATTATCGTTTTTAGGGTTTTCATAATTGTAATTTTTTTTATAAAGTGAAATATTTTAGTGGATATAACCTAGATTTCATTGTATATGGTATTTTAGTGCAATATTGGAATTGTATTGAGTTGTAATGGTAGTTTCATGAAATTTGTGATTCCTTTGATTGAGAAAAAATGGAATATATATATTGTGTATTTAAAGTATATATTTTGATAATATTTATGTATATATATTTATAAAAAAATAGAACTTATTCATTAAATAGAAATCACATTTTTCTTAAAAATTCCATCGAGATCGGATGCTCCGTGAGGAGGACTGCATCTCAATCTACTAGGCCCGAGGATGTGCGATAACCTGCACCATTCCGATCGGGGTTCCCCAAAATGGGTTGTAGAGACGCATTTGCAAGGAATTAAATAATACACTTTTAAAGAAAACGGTTTTTGAATGTTTATGGTATTTAAATGTAAACTCGTATTTTCCCACAAACTAATTTTCCAAAAGTCATCGTGCTATGTCAAAAATGTGTGTTGTGATGAGGTAGGTCATTACTTCGTGAGTTTTTTAAAGTTAATATAGGTAAAATGAATAAGCAACGTCGTATGTAAACACGATGGTATTTTACCGTAAAAATGGAATAGAAGTTGCCATACATATTATTTTGAATTGAAACTTGTTTTGAATATTGTTTTATGTTTGTTAAACAATATAAGAAGAGATGGTAATTTTTTGTTTAAGAAAAATTTGAGTTTTTAAAGAAAAGATAATCGGAAGTCGGAATAACTCGGCTTCCGACGAGTTTTGAAAAATGAATTCATTTTAATGGAAGAGAAGGGGGAAAGAGGGAAATTACAGGTAAGAATTAAAGAGGAGAGGTAGAGGGAGATTTTGCGATCTTCGGGGAGTCGTTTCGTCGCCGGATTCTTCCCAAAACGTCGCCGGAACTTTGCCTTGAGCTAACTCCACTTGTACAACTTTTTAGGCTTAGAATTTTAGAGAATTTTGATACTAGATTTCAGAATGAGGATGTTCAAAGTGTAGGGTTGTATTTATAGGGTAGGATTACGGTTTAGGGTATTAAAATTTGGTTTAATGCATTATTTTAATTCTCTGTTTATATATTAATTTACAATAAGGACCCTAGTAAACATAGGTTAAAGCGGGACCAGTTCTCTTGAGCCTCAGGAAGCCAGAGAATATGGGTGCTTGTCTATCTAAGATAGACAACCTAAAAACGGTGTTATCAATACGGTAATTGTCTTGGAAAAAGACACAAATCCTGCCGTCCATGTGCATCAATTATCGATAACATCAAAACTAATTCAGGATTTCAATTCTGTCTAAAATGTCTGACTCGGACTGAGTCTCGGTATAATAAGAAATCAATCTATCCTTGAATACAATTCAAGTATAACTCCAATATAACATGAATCCATTTATACCAGAATTCAATCTATATGAACATGACTCGACCGAACCGAACCATGGATATACTCTATTTACATGACTATCCATTTATATCCATTCCGTTTACATGATATCATGGTTTCGGCAAGTCGTATTGTCACGACTCGAAAGTACAGAACATGACCGGCACTTAGGCTACGAACGTCTCAAGGCGTACGTGCTCTAAGTAAGCCGAGCCCAGAAATCCAAACCAAGAAAAGTAGTGGAGTGAAGGAAAAACCATATGTAAATCAACCAGTTTGCAACATAATATACAACGCCTAAAGGCGAGGATCACAACAGAAAAGGGAACTCAACAGCATGAAACCCAGAGAAATATAACGTGCGACTCTAAGGTCGAAAGAAAGATCAATACTGGTCTTAAACTCAAATAATTACATGTTTGGTTGATGGAACTTCTAGATACAACTGAAATATAATATACAAGGTATAATGATGGGTATGATACAAATAACCCACCTACTAGCAAGTCACCTGAAGAAGTTGTGCCTACAAAGCCGTAATGGAACCCGTACGGCAACACCTGCAAGAAACTGGGGCATAACGGGGGTGAGTTGCCAACTCGTGAATAGAAACACATCTACGAACAGAAAATCGCATGTATGACGCAATCCTAAGTCATACGATCATAATATAATCCTCAAATATATAACCAGCATTCTATAACCATAACTAGGGTAACTATCTAACCCAAATGTAATCCCATGTACCCGTGTCAATGTCAGTGTCTCAGGTAGCAATGTATCATATGAATGATGTATGAATGCATGAAAAGTATGATCAATGTAATCAAGTCTGTATGTGATCAATGTCTGTATATAGGTGGATCCCGTCCACGTATCACCCAATGACAATAAGCATCATGCATGTAAATATGAGGATATAGTCAAAATCATGAAAACACATCATGAAACCTGTGCCCAGCATCGACACGAAACATAGTCTCAATCTCAATATCTCTGATAAATCTCACCATCTAGGGCGCCGTCAATCCAGACCGGCCCCTACCATCAATCTCAAGACCACGACGGTATCCTCCGGATATCCGACGTGTCGGGTAAAATCACCGGTCGGTAGTGCTCCCCTGCCAGGCTCAACGCCATCTCCTGCGATCTTCTTGCCCCGGGGTACCGCACCGGGCCCACCATGTACCCGCAATCGACCTCATCCGCCTCCTCAAATCGGGTTTCATATGTCGCTCTCAGTATCAAGAAAACATATGGTGGACGCACTGAAATATCATATCAGGGGTAACCGGGTTTTTACAACAATTACATAATCTCTTTGAAATACCCACGGTTCCCAAATCCAGAAATATCATAGAACAACATATCTCAATGCGCATAATCAGAAAACATGATGTATGTGACATATCAATGAAGTGCAAGTATAACAGCATATCATGCAACATGGAATAATAGTATGCACATACAAGGGTCATATCCTGCAGCGATAATACTACTGTGTAGTGACATGGCAATTACCGATGAAGATGTGTGTGAACTGGCAAGTAAGTGTACGTGGTACATACGCATCATCGGTAATGGTGCTGGTGTCCTAACAGCATGATATCAATAATAGAATATGAATCACAATAAGTGTGCGATGCAGAACAACAATAATAATATGCGGGAGCTGAATACCAAATACCAGGATAACTAAATTGCATCTAATGTCATAAGAGTCAAATAGCTACACCACTATAAGGCTGAGCTGAAGCTAACAGTAGGTAAGGGAAACCGCCTAACCTCTGAGTCGATACATATATATATATATAGTCGGTGATCCCGCCTTATCATATCACATCCAATACCATATCTCTATAATCGGTTATTCCTAAGTCAAGAGGGCGGATCAACCATCAAAATATAGCTCGTACATGAATCCGTCGTACGGCATCCCCAAATCTGGGTACGGGTCAATCATATTCATTATATTACTCATCTGGTATCCTCTTATCAAGATCATCATATGGGGTACTGACCTACGTCTAGTATAATGCTAATATCATCACTATAGTCATGACCTGACTACTGATCGACAGTCTCGTATGAATCGATATCATCATCATAAATCGTCAATGTAATCATAATCCGGCTTCCGATTGACAGCCTCTAGCAAAACGATATCATCAGCACATATCATCTTAAGGAGTAAACATGTTAAAGGTGGCACGAAGTGGTCACTGAAAGACGTAACTGTACATCCATGTCGTTGTTCTGTGGTTTTATCGACGGAGCCTTGTACTACGGGTTATCAAAGTCTACGGTGTAAGTTGGACTCCTCTCGTATACACTGGCATATTCTGTACCAAGCTACAAACAGCTGCGTTAACATAACAATCAAACATCATAACAGTTATATTCTCCCACCTGTCTGTTCTATTTGTTTCTTTCTTTGGGACTTACCGAGCGATTGTTCGCTGACGACATTTCTATTTCTCTTATTTTTTTAGAATGTTGTCCGGAAGACCCGACTCTGAGGAATTCGAGACCAGCCAGGAGCACTTAGAGCAGAACACTGAGCAGCATGGCCATTAGACTTTACTTGTACTCACTTTACTTTCAGTTAAGCCATTATTTAGGCATTGCTTTCCATCCTTATATTTTTATTTTCAGTTGTATTGTAAAGAAATGTTTAATAAATAAAAGTTGTTGTTCATTTATATCTCTTGTCATTTTTCTTGTGTACTTTATTATATTGCTTAGATACGCTTAGCGTGTTACTTCTGAGTAAATACGTAGCGAGCCCAGTCACGTCTCATTACCTGTACACTGGGAAGTGGGGCGTGACAGGTTTTGTGGGCGGCCCATGCAGGTCAGTGCTGCATGGAACCCTACCATGCAGGTCAATTCTGCATGAAGTCCTAAGCAATATAACACATGAATCAGCAACTAAAAACATTCTTTACATTTCATATTCCTTGAATCTTATAATTTCATATACTTTGAATCTATCATAACCTTATTTTTCTTTCAAGGTTATGAATTCTCCAAACAATACCAGCACCAACTTCAACAACACACCACCACCTCTATCGTTTACACCTATCGTTACTGCTCCGATTAATGAACAGACGGTACTGCTTGAGACAATCCAAAACCTCCTAGACGGACAGCAGCAGCAGACTGCTATATTACCGAACCGTCCAGAAGCGGAAGCGCCCGGAGTAAACCAATTCCGGGCATTGCACCCAAAGCAATTTTCAGGAAAAGAAAGCCCTCTGGAAGCTGAAGAATAGGCTCAGAGCATTGAGGACGACCTTGCATCAGCACAAGTGCCAGAGATTGCTTGGATACAAGTTGCGAAGCTGCAACTCACCGACAACACCCGAGTTTGGTGGAAGGCGGAAGAAAGCCGTCTTGACCAGCCGATCGAATGGAAAACTTTTCGTGACATGTTCGACTCGAAGTACTTTCCACAGACTGCCCGATTTGACATGGAGCAGCAATTCATCCACCTGCAACAAGGTTTGATGTGGACTAAATCTGTGGATGAGTATGATACTGATTTTACCATACTTAATAGGTTCGCGGCACACTTGATACCGACTGCTGAGATCAGGTCCAGATGATTTCAGCAAGGGTTAGATCCGGAGATCCAAGCTGCCTTAGCTACAGGGGATTTCCCAAGCCACGACCTGGCCCTGAAAACTGCCCGTTGATATGAGACAGTAGTGAAGAAGAAGGGCAGACCTCAATCTGCCAGTGTGAAGCGCCCTGCCACCCAGATGGCAGGAGGAGCCTCTTCAATACCAACTCATGAACCCAGGAGACTGGAAGTAACCAATAACCGGCCAAGTCCGGATTTTTGCTTCTACTGTAAGAAAGATGGACACATGTTGTAGGCACGCAAAAGGCATGTGCTTAGTTTGTGGTGCATCCACTCATGGAATTAGAACATGTCCTTATAGACGCAACCCAGCTCCAACACACACCAACTATCCGCAGCGGCCAGCTATCCAGGCTCCTCCACCTCGTCTTGCTCTCCCAGCTCCACCTCCACGTGGACCTCCTGCACAGCCTAATCGCCAATTCTAACAGGCACTGAGGAACATACTTCAAGGACAGAGGAATGTGCTTCCAGCTAGGAGGAATGTACCCCGGCGACAGGCTTTCACATTAGCAACCGTAGAAGCCGAGACTGTAGACCAAGCTAACCCTGGTGATTCCCTCACATCTTTTTTAATCTTTCCAAAACTTTTGCATTCTTTCGTTCTTCCAAATATTTTTCATGCACTAACAATAGTTCTATCACCAAATTTTTTTTTGAATCTGTTACACTTTCCTTTTATAAATTTCGAGGACGAAATTTTTATAAGGAGGGTAAAATGTAACAACCCTAAACTTTCTGTACAGAATTTTTTTTTCAAAAATACAGAAAGGAGCACTTATGTCACGCCCCGCTTCCCAAAATACGGAATACGAGGGGTTGACAAGGCCAGCCATGCTCCTACGGTCTAGGTAATATCTCTTCGTAGTCACACTTCGGCTTCTAGTTTTACGTGGTAATCAGTAAACAATGCACAGGTAATGAAAAATGCAGTAACTGAATCAAAACAAATACAAAGGACTAACCTGATGGAGATCAAAAGAGTATGGTTCTGGGTAGCTGATCAAGATGTCCGCGATGTACATCTAATCCTGGTCCAAGCTAGATCCACTTCTCACTCTGAGCATGCATACTCAGGTCGTCAGAGCGACGCGATAGCAATATATATATATATATATATATATATATATATATATATATATATATATATATATATATATATGCAGGTGGTAACTCGTACAGTAATAATGAATATATAACAGTAAATCAAGATAGTAAATATGTGAACATGAAGTAGCCAATGCGGGTGTCTAATAGAGCAGGTGAAAAGTAAAGCAGTAAAATAATATGTCAGGTGTGTTGATTCAGTAAGCAACACATGTCAATGTCGCTATCCCTATCAGTCTCTAAGTCTCACTGTACAGGTCACTAAGCCTATCGTCAGTCCAAGTGTGAGAGTCAACCACTCGTGAGTATCCCTCACCCAAGGGTAGGACCCAAGAACAACGGAACAGGGGCCCGAGTCGCTCGCTAATAATCAGTGATATCCCTGTATATCTCCATATATCTCCATATGTGCCGGCATGGGACACCCGAGATTATGTTGAACTCACACTCAGACCACCCTACATCCCGTGGTCTATATCAAACGCCAACCATAAACTCAAATACCAATCGGTCAATGACGAGTCTACGCGAGAACTGAAGACAGGGTCTTCATCAAGCATGTCTCGACTGATACCTAAGATCAATGGACAGTGTTTGGTGCCTTACCTGTGACACCTATACAAGTGCTTCCATAATTTTCCCATACCAATTATAGTCACACTTATACACGTCCCACAGACGTCGACAATGCAATAAATCAATAGGGTTCACTGATTGTGTACAAGTACGTGTCACATTCACTTATCCATTCATGCTCAAACATTAACGTACTTGCCACAATCACCACTAATACCTAACACTGGGTAATGCACATGAGCACTAGGTTACCAATGCAATGACATATATGTGATGTGATGAAAAAACAATATTTAAGGCATGATTGTGAGGTCATCACTCGGTGTCTTACCACTTGCATAATTCTTCGTAAATCATACGTGCACAATTTAGCAAAACAATGAACAGGGGATGAGTAGTATGTTTGATTATCTATCCAGCAAATTTAGTTTCACGTCAATCGGGTTTTGGGATCACTAGATATGGCCATTTCATTTTAAGCGTTCACTGATGGAACTCCGGTTTCAGAATCGGAAGTCCATTTCGTAACGCATTTTAATCCCAGTTGGGATCAGAATTTAGCAACGCTACAGTTGAATGGGATTTAGGGTTTTCGATAGAGTTTTCAACGCAATAGACGGATTCTCAATCGCGTCTCTACGTCAGAAGTTATGTACTGTTCAATCATAGGGTGTCAAATCTGTTTCAGTTTGGGACTGCTATACGTCCTACCCTTTTAAATTGCAGATTAAATAGTAAATGACGATAAAAGGGTGTGAAATCACTTGAGTTATTTAGCTAACAGATTCATCTTCAATAAAGTGTAGGGTTCCGCAATATACAAGTTCAGACAGCAAGGTAGTAGGCATTACGAGATAGAAATTAACAGTCGGAGCTGCTCTGGACTGCAGTCCAGAGCCGCCCTCCGAACCAATTCTCGTCACAATTGCAGTACATAAACAATTAAGAACTTGTATAGGGTTATAGGTCGTCGAGTCGGATTCGATTTGAGCCCTCGAACGCATCATTTAAATATATACACAATTAATTATGATTTAAACAATTTTCAGGTGCGGGAAATTCCCAGTTTTTACGGGTGTAATTGGGGGTGTTCGTTTAAGCCATTAACAATTGTATTTTCCAGTAAAATTTCTACACAGTGCTCATTGCCAAACGGGCCAGAATATGCAATCGAGTTCCATCAAATTAAATGAAGGTTTCCATTTGGATCTTGCATCAAACACTTATGTCATTTAAGTTTTCATGAATCGCAAATATGGAATTAATACGGTTTTGATTTGTAACGGAAATAATCTAGCATGTAGCAAGTAGGGTACTTGCCTAGAGACGTTTTGGAGACACACGGCAGCGGCAATGGCACGAACGCACGACGAACGGCGTGGTTTGGATTTGCGGCCTCGGCTCGTGTTTCGGGTTCGTCGTCGGAGTTGCCCAGAGATGGCTCGTGTTCGCTGGAAGCGAAGTGAGTTGCTCTGTGGATCTCCTGGGATGTGCTTGGGTCGACGATGTTGGCGGTGGTCGCTCCGGCCATGTGCACAGTGGGGGTAGAGATGTGGGTTTTGGAGAGAGAGAGAGAGATAGTGGGACTCGGGTTTGGAGTGATGATGATGATGCTGAGGATGTATGGGTGTCGACGAGGTGGTTCAGGGCAGTGGGGGCTCGCCGGCGTCGAGGTGCAGGGGGTGACTGTGGTGGTGCGGGAAAGGCTCGGTGAGGCAGTAGGGTCTCTGTTGATGGAGAGAAAAGGGCGAGGGAGGAAGGATGATGGCTTTAGGAGGAGGCTAGGGTGCCCGGTGATGAAGGAGGAGGTCGGTCGTCGGAGGTGCTCGAAGGCAGTGGGTTATGGGAGTCTTCGAGAGAGGGGGGGAGTGAGTTGGAGAGTGAGAGGGAGAGAGGAGTTTGAGACGAGGAGAGGTTTGAGGGATCGCGAGGGGGTGCGCGGCGTAGGGTAACGGCGCGGGCGACGTGGGGGCGAGGGGGGACGTGGGTGCAACGAGAAAGAAGCGGGAAAGTTTTAGAAGTGGGGGAAAAGGGAGTTAAAGAAGCGGGTCGGGTTGGTGATGGCGGGTGCGGCCGGGTTTGTGGGGTTATGGAGTTGGGCTGGGCCGGAGGGAATTAAGTGTTTAATTCATATGGGGAAAAGGGAGTGGGCCGGAGGAAAGGTGTGGGCTGAGGAGGGTTTAAATATATATTTAGTTTAAATTTTCAGTTGGGCCGAGGATATAGAAATGGACTTGGAGAAATATATATAGTTTTAGATTTTGGGCTTTGATTTTAAAGGTTCAGAAAGATTTAAATAAGACAAATTTAGCAACCTATTTCCTACGAAATTGCGAGGAAAAGGAAAAGGGAAAATATAGAAAAATAACAGAGAGAGTGGGCCGACTCAGGTTGGGCATTAAATGGAAGATAGAGAATTAATGAAATTGGGGAATTTGGGCCGGGCTTGGGAATTAAAATTAAGAAATAAAGGAAAATGGGGGAAAATGGGCCGGGCTGTCAGAGGTCATAGGAAAAGCAAGGAAAATGAAACTGGGCTGGGGAATTAATTTGTGTATGTTAAGAATTGGGTTGGGTTATAAGGAAATGGAAATTATAAAAGAAATAGGTAATAGGGTTTTGGTCTAGTTTAGGGAAAAGTAATGAAGGGGAAGATGGAAGTGTGGTTAGGGTTTTTGGAAAAATGAAAGGGAGAAAATAAAAAGGGTTTTAGATAAATTAGGGTTAGGAAAAGTTATAATACTAAAAGTAATAATTATAAAATAAATAAATTTTAAGGGTAACAAAATATACGGATATTGGTATACGAGAGGATTGGGTATTACAACCTAACCCTGAGCACAAGTTATAAATTTAATTTGATTTTGAACAGCAAGAAAGCACTTGTAGCTCATTGGTAAAGCCTTACACGGTTGTGACGTAGCCCTGTGATTGAACCCCCTCAAGTTATATTAATTTACAATAAGAACCCTAGTAAACATAGGTTAAAGTGGGAACGGTTCTCTTAAGCCTCAGGGAGCCGGAGAATATCGGTGCTTGTCTATCTAAGGTAGACAACCTAAAAACGGTGTTATCAATACGGTAATTGTCTTGGAAAAAAACACAAATCCTACCGTTCATGTGCAGCAGTTACCGATAACATCATAAATAATTCAGGACGTCATTATGTCTAAAAGGTCTGACTCAGTCTGAGTCTCAGTCTAATAAGAAATCAATCTATCCTTGAATACAATTCAAGTATAACTCCAATATAACATGAATCCATTTATACCAAAATTCAATCTATATCAATATGACTCGACCGAACCGAACCATGGATATACTCTGTTTACATAACTATCCATTTATATCCATTCCATTTACATATTATCATGGTTTCGGCAAGTCGTATACAACCATTCATTACAACAATACAAACAATACAAAAGACATTACGGGGTATTTAAGGGGTAGACTAGTACGGAACATATTAAAGGTGGCACGAGATGGTCACTAAAAGATGTAATTATACATCCATGCCGTTGTTCCGTGGTTTTATCGACGGATTCATGTACTACGGCTTACCAAAGTCCACGGTGTAAGTTGGACTCCTCTCGTATACACTGGCATATTCTGTACCAAGTTACAAACAACCGCGTTAACATAACAATCAAATATCATAACAATTATATTCTCCCACATGTCTATTCTATTTCTTTCTTTCTTTGGGACTTATCGAGCGATTGTTCTCTAACGACATCATATTTCTCTTCTTTTTTTGGAATGTTGTCAGGAGGACCCGACTCTGAGGAATTCAAGACCAGCCAGGAGCACTTGGAGCAGACCACTGAGCAGCACGGCTATTAGACTTTACTTGTACTCACTTTACTCTCAGTTATGTCATTGTTTAGGCATTGCTTTCCATCCTTGTATTTTCATTTTCAGTTGTATTATAAAGAAATGTTTAATAAATAAAAGTTGATGTTCATTTATATCTCTTGTCGTTTTTCTTATGTATTTTATTATATTTCTTAGATACGCTTAGCGTGTTTACTTCTGAGTAAATACGTAGCGAGTCCAGTCACGTCTCATTACCCGTATACTGGGAAGCGGGCCGTGACAAAATCTTTAAGAACCATCATGATTTGGTGGAAGGAGATTAGGGTTTGGATGAGTGTGGAGGAGTTGGGATAAATTGAGAGATGATGATATTTGGTTGTGAGGATAAAGAAAAGAGGAGAGAGGGTGTTACATATTAGGATATTATTTCAAGATATTTTGTGCAGCGTTGTGATGAACATGAAGGGTATAATATAAGCTAACATATACCCCCCCCCCCCCTCTTTTTCTCACAAAATTATATAAAATATGCACAATTCATTTAAATAGCATATTTTTTTGAAAACAAAATACACGTTATCTTTACAATATTTCATATTTTTCATTTTTCCCAAAATAATTATATTTATTTGGATACCAATCCGAAAACTTAAAATACATACATGATATTATTTTCGTAAACTTATAATACCCATATTTAAATTATAAAATAATATTTATAATTTTCAAAATGTTACAACCATTTCAATTGCTAAAGTGAAGATGGGGAAGAACTAACTTACGTACAAAAATAAAAAAATAAAAAATAAAAAACCAAAGGGTATCAAATTGAAATTTCATTTCCAAACTTAGCATTACATCACTAGTAAAATAAGGGGTTGCCCCTACGGATATTGTAATCCGTAGGGGCAGAAATAACTTGGCCCTACGGATTAATCTGTAGGGCTAAAAGGTTGCCCCTACGGGCAAAGACGTCCAAGAATACAAATATTAATTCTTAATTAGGTATTTGCCCCTACGGAGCCGCAAACAAAGGACCTACGGATATGTCCGTAGGGACAAGTAAATATCGATTTAACAAAATCCCAGATCGATCGCCTACGCTCACTTCCCTCTCTCTCTCTCTCGATCGCGCGCGAAAATAAGCCCCATATCGCCACGCCGTCGCCGCCAAGGTTGTTCTCCTCGTCGCCACCGCCGGTTTCGTCGCCTCTGCAGTTCTCGTCACCACCGCGGTTCAGGTCGTCGCCACCACCGTTCAGGTCGTCGCCCCAGCCCCAGCAGCCGTTCAGGTGAGTAAATCCCGAGGTAAGTTAAAGAATTTATTGGATTATTTTGGGCTTAGGGTTCATGGCGCGCGGGTTGGGGTTGGGCTGGGGTCGCAGTCGGGGTCGGGTTAGGGTTGGGGCAGGGGCTGGGCTGCGGGGTCGGGTTCGGGGTCGGGGTAGGGTTAGGGTCGGAGTCGGGGTCGGGGAAGGGTCAATTTATCAAATTTTTTATTGGGGGTGCGGCTGGGGCTGCGGGCTGCGGGCTGGGGCTAATGCTGGGCTGCGGCTAGGGCTAGGGTTGGGGCTGCGGCTGCGGCTAGGGCTGTGCGTCCTCCAGAGGGCGATCATAGGATCGGTGAAGTGAGGTGGCTGGATATGAGATACGATGGATTTCCATGTGTTCAATGGAATGCTGAGGGTCAGAGTCGGTTATTCATATATCTCCCAAAAAAGAATGAGTTTGTTATCAAAGGTGTATTGACTTCTACATCAAGGAATATCAGTTATATGTCATCCAGTGACTAAGTCTGTTTCTGGCCCAACCATATTTATGAATCGTTTCTTCTTTTTCCTTCTTACGTATATTTACTAGTTCAGACTGTATGCACCTCTGCAATCAACGCCGAGAACTTGTACATTATAGGTTAATAGACATATGCTATGAAATCACGGTGCATATCGAATTCATGATATGTTATAGTCCCTCATTATTTTTACTGTGGTGAGAAAGCAGTCGCTGGTGGCCACAAGCCATAGAATTGGCAGTTGTCCTACCTGCGATAACATCTTACAAATCATCGGTAGACATCTCTGCTATATTAATCTTTTAATGTCTGCATGCATGCATGTTTATTTGCATATTTCCACTTGTTTGTGCCATAGTTTTTGTGTGCATGTGTGCGTGTGTGCCACAGTTATATTTACTTCTACATCAAGGAATATCAGTCGCATGGCAGGATTTAGTCCGGTTTTGGCCTAACCGCATTTATGAATTTGTCTTTTAGATGTTTTCCTGAGTGTCACATCGTTCTCACCCAAGTTTGTAAGCCATGTTCATTATTCTTTCAATTCTTTTAACTTGAATATGCCAGTTATTGTTCCGTTTACTATAAAGTTGCAACAAAGAGTCTCTGTTAGCACTTCCATGCACCCTTTACATGTTTTTATCATATCCACTCCTATCTATCCAGAAAGTCAACATCTTCTGGTATTTGTTTTCAAAAAGAAAAGATAAGAGAGGAAAAGATATTTGTCCGTCTCATATTTGAGCCATACTTTTGATTTTCTTGCAGATTCTGGGTTGATTTTCTGTGATAATTCATAAACATAGTAATATTTGTAATGTTTCTTCTTATTAGTCTAGCTTTCCTCTTATGAATGCCAACACTGTTTTTGCCCTCCTTTTCTTCGGGGCACATGATATCTTGCACCTCTCCTCTTGAAAACTTATTTCTCTTTTATTTTATATATCTTTATTTTATTTTATCTTATTTGCTACGCTTTGTTTTGTTTTATTATATTTTTCCTCTGCTAATTATATTCTTCTAGATCATGTTTGCCTAATCTATCCGAGGCTTAGCATAATCTAGTTGCGATAAACAATTCCATCTTCTGCTACTATGGTGGCACTGAGAAACTTCCATTTAGAAATGACAGCACGTATTTTGTGGAAGTACTGTACATAAGTAAAACCACAACGGGCATGACAAATTTTTTGACCAGGTTCCGATTACTGTGTGAAAGTTGTTCGGATGAAATTCTAATTCTGGTGGAATTGAAACCGATAACCGGTTCATATGGTGATTTAGGCTGCTTCAGTGATATTTGTGCCTACATTGATACCTCAAGCAACGAATCAATGATGTGGATCACAAACTAATTAAATAAATTTTGAATACCAATCTGGACTGGGATTTGTGATCGGGGAGAAGTTTGTGTGCTCATGGGCATGGCACAAGTCTGGAAAGTACAACTTACAACGATCGTGTTCCAAATTAACGTAATTCAAATAGCAATTCCTTGGAATTTTTTAGTCCAGAGAATTTTGATCGAGTCTCAGTTCCATATTATTGCTAGTGGATGCGTTTTGTTCAAAGAGTCTTTTCCTTTTAGTAATTTTCCTTTTTAGGGAGTTTTCGACATTGAAATCTCACTAGTTGATAATGTTAAATGAGTTCTAGTCCTAGTTTGCTATATTTTTTTATATATAGTAGATGGTGATACTTCATTAAGTAAAAACAACCCTACACTTAAGCGAAATCATAAATCGAAACACACATATATAGAATACAACTCATACATAGGTATCCTCAAATCTAACTTTAATTATCGATAATTTATTTTTTTCAACGATAAACGCACACACAAAGCATATACACGGATTTTCTCCTTTGTCAGTAACCATCCCGTTCTTAGATTTCTCAATATAGTCATCATAACCTACAATTTATATGATACAGTCTAACATGGCCCATGAGTACGTCAGGGTTATGGACTGGATGTATGTGAATTGGCAACAACGTATGCAACCTAAGTTTGTCACTGGAGTTTCCGCTTTCATTGAATTTGCACGTGCACTTAAAATAACAACCTTTATACTAAAAAATTATGTATGCCATTACTTAGTAGTTTATGGTTTTTAGACGCAAAAGCCATTTGAGAAATACTTTTCCTACCCACTATTAATCCATATTCTCAATATAGTCATTGAATTTGCACGCGCACATAAGAAGAAGGAGAAAACAGTAATGTGGCAGAAGAAGAAAAAAATGACATTCCTTGTTCTCTGTTTTAGCATCAATCTTCTGATATGAACTAATGATGGCTTTCACATAGGCTTTTCCCTTTAGAGACTTCTTAGTGTCCAATAGAAAGTATACATCAGATTTGTGCAGGTCAGGTTCTTCTATGACTTTCAAGAGTCTCAACTGATTCTGTAAATTACACCCTAGTTGGGTGATACTTTTATCACTTCTCACTGCAAGTGCGCTCTCTAATATCCATTTTGAATGTAATATTATCGATATTCAAAATGGATATTAGAGAGCGCACCTGCAGTGAGAAGTGATAAAAGTATCACCCAACAAGAGTGTAATTTACAGAATCAGTTGAGACTCTTGAAAGTCATAGAAGAACCTGACCTGCACAAATCTGATGTATGCTTTCCATTGGACACTAAGAAGTCTCTAAAGGGAAAAGCCTATGTGAAAGCCATCATTAGTTCATATCAGAAGATTGATACTGAAACAGAGAACAAGGAATGTCATTTTTTTCTTCTTCTGCCACATTACTGTCTTCTCCTTCTTCTTCTGCCACAATACTGTCTTCTCCTTCTTATTATGTGCGCGTGCAAATTCAATGACTATATTGAGAATATAGATTAATAGTGGGTAGGAAAAGTATTTCTCAAATGGCTTTTGCGTCTAAAAACCATAAACTACTAAGTAATAGCATACATAATTTTTTTAGTATAAAGGTTGTTATTTTAAGTTTTCTCTTATAGAGATATGATCTAACTGCATCTATAAACTATAAGTGTGCAGAAAATTATGATAAGAAACCATAAGAAAGGGTCGTAACCATGCATAACCTTGAATCTACATACCAAATCATGCAAAAGCATGCACTTATTGTCACCTTGTCTTGGAATATAAAATATCTTGGAAGACTATAAGCGAGCATTTAAATCTTGATAGCTTTTGACTTCAACATATATTTTTCTCAAGTACCATGAAATATACTTCCTCCGTATAAACCATTTTCAGGAAGATAGATTAATAATGACAAATTATCCATTGTGTCTCACTAGATTAGTATTTTCTCTTCTATTGACCATCTTACTAATCTGCTTGGTAAATTTATTCGGAACCGGCTGCGAATCATTAAAATACATGCATAAAAAAGAAAGCTAAAATACAGATATATAGCATACCGATACATCGAAACTTCAAAGTTGCGATGGCAATCCAGAGATATTTATTTCTACACACGTGGTGCGCGTGCGAATGCGTCAGGTATCATGGACAAATATTTCAGAACATGGAAAGTATTATTCGTATAAAGTAATTAAAACTTTTAAACACCTTGGGTAGATATTTTCTTAGTTGATGCAATCATATCATGAGGACTAAATTTAAGCTATTATACATATGCATATGTATTTTTCTAACCTAATATATCACACATACACACACACACACACACACACAGAGAACACCAGTTTGGTAGAGAAATCAGCTAGCAGGACCCTGAAGAAATGGAGTCCATAGCATTGCTCATCATCATCATCCATGATCCCTTTGAAAAAATATTATCAAAGGGATCATGGATGATGATGATGAGCAATACTATGGACTCCATTTCTTCAGGATCCTGCTACCTGATTTCTCTACCTACCTGGTGTTCTCTCTCTGTGTGTGTGTGTGTGTGTGTGTGTGATATATTAGGTTAGAAAAATACATATGCATATGTATAATAGCTTAAATTTAGTCCTCATGATATGATTGCATCAACTAAAAAAATATCTACCCAAGGTGTTTAAAAGTTTTAATTACTTTATACGAATAATACTTTCCATGTTCTGAAATATTTGTCCATGATGCCTGACGCATTCGCACGCGCACCACGTGTGTAGAAATAAATATCTCTGGATTGTCATCGTAACTTTGAAGTTTCGATGTATCGGTATGCTATATATCTGTATTTTAGCTTTCTTTCTTATGCATGTCTTTTAATGATTCGCAGCCGGTTACGAATAAATTTACCAAGCAGATTAGTAAGATGGTCAATAGAAGAGAAAATGCTAACCTAGTGAGCCACAATGGATAATTTGTCATTATTAATCCATCTTCCTGAAAACGGTTTATACGGAGGAAGTATATTTCATGGTACTTGAGAAAAATATATGTTGAAGTCAAAAGCTATCAAGATTTAAATGCTCGCTTATAGTCTTCCAAGATATTTTAATTCCAAGGTAAGGTGACAATAAGTGCATGCTTTTGCATGATTTGGTATGTAGATTCAAGGTTATGCATGGCTACGACCCTTTCTTATGGTTTCTTATCATAATTTTCTGCACACTTATAGTTTATAGATGCAGTTAGATCATATCTCTATAAGGGAAAACTTAAAATAACAACCTTTATACTAAAAAAATTATGTATGCTATTACTTAGTAGTTTATGGTTTTTAGACGCAAAAGCCATTTGAGAAATACTTTTCCTACCCACTATTAATCCATATTCTCAATATAGTCATTGAATTTGCACGCGCACATAATAAGAAGGAGAAGACAGTAATATGGCAGAAGAAGAAGGAGAAGACAGTAATGTGGCAGAAGAAGAAAAAAATGACATTCCTTGTTCTCTGTTTCAGCATCAATCTTCTGATATGAACTAATGATGGCTTTCACATAGGCTTTTCCCTTTACAGACTTCTTAGTGTCCAATGGAAAGCACACATCATATTTGTGCAGGTCAGGTTCTTCTATGACTTTCAAGAGTCTCAACTGATTCTGTAAATTACACTCTTATTGGGTGATACTTTTATCACTTCTCACTGCAGGTGCGCTCTCTAATATCCATTTTGAATGTAATATTATAGATATCCATGCCTGTTTATGTCAAAATTACTTATATTGTCAATGTTTGATTGTCTAGTTGTTGGTGATGCGTCCATATCAGGGACAGAGGCCACTCTCGTTCCTCCAGGTATGTTTATATATTATATAGGGCATGTATATTGATTTAGAATGCTATATCATAAATATACACACATTCCTTTTGCTCTTAGTCGTCCAACTCATTATCATGGGCTGCTTGATGAGATTAGATTTGCGCCTGATGATCTACAAGAGCTTGTTCACTCCCTGTCATATGTGTAAGCAGCGCTATATGCGAGTTTACCTTGTTAGTATGTATGTACTGAAATTAATTAATATTATTCAAATTTTGATACATGCAGATACCAGAGGAGCACATCTTCTATCTCTGTAGGTAAGGCTTTGAATTTGTTGATTTTGGTATTTCTTGTCAATTTTATAGACCAGTATGTACTAAATATAATGTTCTGACAGTTGTTAGGGGGAAGGCAGCATTCGAGGCTGCTGACCCCAGTCCTGGATGCCGCACATGGACGGCACCACGGAGGTTGGGAGAGAGGCCGAGGACTGGGCTCTAGCAGGGCCCATATGAGGTTGGACTCCACCCCGGTGGTTACTTCCTCCGTCTCCAGTGAGCGACGTATCCAGCAGGAACTGAAGAGCTTGAAGGCCACCGTTCAGGAGTTGAAGGAGATGCTGGTATGTATACTACTTAATAGTAAAATATAATGTCATATTATAGATATCAACATATCCAATATCAGTACATAGCCTGAGCTTATTTGGTTGTAGACTTATGTTTTATTAATCATACATGTATATATCTAATTAAAATAAACTACAGTTTTCCAAACTAGATATCCAAATGGGGTTTCGAAATAACTCGATAATGATAAGAATTCGAATAAAACAGAGTTCTTACACGCTTATTGCACACGTTAGGTCCAGACGCGACGGGGTAGGCGCAAGATTCTAGCGTTTATCAGAGGTGGAGCTGGACCGAGCTAGGCTAGCATTTTGATTCTTATTTTTTGAAACATGTATTTATTTATATGATACATATTGTACTACATTTTGAAACATTTTAGGCGATATTGATTTTGGTTTATATTTATATCATATTCAGTTTTTTGGTTTCTTTTGTATATTATATGGGTTTTTTTGGTTTCTTTGTGTTTCTTAATTAGAAAACTAAATGTTAATGCGTTGTGCAGAAACAGGCCGCTTAGAATACGGAGAACAGGAAGTCGGCAAAGAGGGGTCGCCCCACTTACACAGGTGGCTCGAGGAACATTACTCGAGCCATGGAGTTATCGGTAAATTAAGAGTTATTCTTTAATATTCTGCAATATTAAGAGTTATTCTCTAATATTTCTAATATTAAGAGTTACTTTCTAATATTGCAGACATCTCGGACCGTGGCGTCAGGTGGTACACCGAGCATGCTGTCCGCATATCTTGCCGTCCACGGCACCTCGACAGATCCCGCCACGGGCGAGCTTCGATATCCCGACGTCGCTACCCAGGAGTACTGCGTAAGTGTTAATATTTTTTCTACCCAAATTTGAAATTTTAGTTTTGGAAGGTTCAAGTTTAAATTTTATACTTATACTTTACTGCTTAATATGGGTGTAGGAGCGGGTGGTTGAGCAGGCCCAGTCCTCGGAGATCGATTTTACCGGACAGAACGATCCGAGACTGCTGACCCCAGTTCTGGACGCCGCACACGGAGGGCACCACGGAGGTTGGGAGAGAGGCCGGGGATTGAGCCCTAGCAGGGCCTATATGAGGTTAGACTCCATCCCGGCGGTTACTTCCTCCGTCTCCAGTGACCGGCATATCCATCATGAACTGGATAGCTTGAGGGCCAGCGTTCAGGAGTTGAAGGAGATGCTGGTATGTATACTACTTTATAGTAAAATATCATTTCATATTATATACATATCAACATATCCATAATTAGTACGTAGCTTGAGCTTATTTGGTTTTAGACTTAAGTTTGATTAATCATACATACATATGTAATTGAAATAAACAACGCTTTTCCAAACTAGATATCCAAACAGGGTTTCGAAATAACTTAATAATGATACGAATTCGAATAATAAACAGTTCTTACACGCTTCTTACACACGTTATATCCAGACGCGACAGGGTAGATCGGCCGAGCCTCCACATGCATCTCCTTCGGCTGCGGCTCCGCAAGCCACTACATCGGCTGCGGTTCCGCAGACAGCTCATGTAGCTCCACCGCCCACTCAGACTCCCGCAGCCGCGGCTCCGCAAGCGACTACCTCGACGGCGGCTGCGCAGACCACATCGCCGGCTCCACATGCCGCTCAGACTCCCGCTCGCGACGAATTGCAGAGTTTATTGACCGAGGAGCAGGCGCGCGTTATTCTATCGTTATTCAGAGGTGGAGCTGGACCGAGCTAGGGTAGATTTTTAGTTCTTATTTTTTGAAACATGTATTTATTTATATCATACATATTGTACTACATTTTGAAACTATATTGATATTGGTTTGTATTTATATCATATTCAGTTTTTGTGTTTCTTTTGTATATTATATATATGCGTGAGATGTGATTATGAATACTGCAATATATGATTTGATTGATGTATATATTATTGTGCACAGGGCGGGAAAAAATCAAGCAGCCTATTTTTTTAAAAAAATTACAGACAATATGTACCTACGGATTAATCCGTAGGCACACATATTACCCCTACGGATATGTCCGTAGGGACAAAATATCAGCAGTAACTGATATTTCCCCCTGATCTCAGTGCCAAGGGGTTGGGAAAGCCCCTACGAATATATCCGTAGGGGCCACTGCCTCTCCCCTACGGCGTTATCCGTAGGGGCAAAATATCAGGAATCCTGAATTTGTGCCCCTACGGAAACGTACCTACGTACATATCCGTAGGGGGTAGTACATGTCTCTACGGACATATCCGTAGGTCCAAGTAATTTATTAAAATAAACCGTAAATAATATAAAATCTTATACCCTATGGCTTAATCCGTAGGGGCAACAGGACCTACACATAAATCCGTAGGGACAAAAATTTGACCATAGGGGCAAGTTCAGGGCCTCAACTTCCACCTGCGGCCTTCGCACCTACGGGGTATTTTTTCACCCCTACGTATATATCCGTAGGGGCAACCCTTCTTTGTGGTAGTGCATGATGCCAAAAATATTTTCATTTTCAGCAATTCTAATTTACTCAAGAAAATTAATTATACCTCAGTTGGTAATCAAAGAATATTGTACAACTGTTCTTATCTTTTAAGAAAAGCATATCGGAACTTTTAAAATAAAAAAAATATCTATAGACTAATGCAAGCGGGAGTTGAAACACAGAACTTATGCTCACCTCTTTCCTCATTTAAACATCACAATATGTACAAAATAGAACTGTATATAAAACTTTGAAGTGACCAATGCGCAATAACTCGGTTGGTAAGGACACTTCCACTTTTGGAAGAGTATAGGATTCGAAGCCCAAAATCCCCAAAAGATGAAATAGCAACAAATTAACGTTTTCAGGACAAATTTTAGTATCCCCTAGATGCGTGCGTGAGTTGTGTGCTTATATGCTGTATGAGTAAGTGTGGTGTATGCATCAGGAGGCAGCAATAAAAAAATTAATAAAAAACAAAAAAATCCTTTGAGGTAATGGGATACCACTCATCGACATCAGAGCACCTAGACACATATCCAAAAATATAAATTTCCATGTTGGTGAGGTAGACATATCACACACTCTTGTACATAGTATAATTTTTCGATCTGGCTTCATTGCATATAAAAACTTTACCCAACACTATTTCAAAACTTACCTTCCTCAGGAATCAAACAAAACATGCCCTACAGTGGAAAAAAATCGAATAATATGAAATAATCATATATCAGGATGCAAATGCAATAATGTCAAAAAAAAAGGGAAAAAAGAATGCCTATATACGATTGTTACAGTAAACACCGAGATCTCTCATCTCCACATGAATAAAAAATTTAAAAACTGATGATCGAAAAGCTCTTTCCATCATCTCTCAGATCGCGATGGCGACGGCGGCGAAGGCGACGAAGCTGAAGGCGGAGGATGCGGTGGAGTTCTGGGTCGGAGAAAGGGCGGCGGAGGGCGGCAGAGCGCCGGTGACAGGAGCGGGCGGGGAGGATACTGGGGTGATGATAGCGGATGGAGAAACGGGTGCGGATTTGGGAGCGGTGACGGTGGGTGGGACAGCGGGTACGGGTGAGGATCTGCGTGTGGGTTTGGGTGGGGAGATGGTGGGGTCTGCTCCTGGGGTTTGGGCGAGTGATGTCACCTCGAGGGAGAGGAATAATGCGAGGACGATGATTTGGAAGGAAGCCATTAATTTTGAGAGCTTTGTAGAGAGAATTTATATGCATGAATGAGAGAGAGGGAGAGAGTGAGAGAGGGTTGGAGATATGAGTGAGAGGGGAAGGAGAGAAATAGAGGATTAGATATGATGATTTAGAGAGGTGGCACTGGCAATTCATCCAGCTGGCGACTGTCCGTTAAGGTGTACCAGACGGACCGATCATTCCATTTCTTTACTTTTCTTTTACTTTAAAATATGGGAAAAGTAAAACAGTAAATCGGTGGAGATATAACATACTCGATTTTTTTTGCCGTCCACGAGCCCTAACCTAACCTATACGTACGACACATAACATATATGCATACACACAAACACGAACAAAACTTGTCTACAAGGACTTGTAGACAAAATTTCTCTCCGAGAAATTTCTCTATAGATCCTTATAGAAAAGATTTTTTCTCACAAGCACACAAGCATCCAAGAAGTCCATAAATTTGCCCTCAAGAGCGCTAATTCATGGCCACTTCCCCTGCTGAGTTCCTGAGTTAGAACTCAGCATTCTCCCTACGAGGGGAAGTGTCTAACCAACTGAGCTAAAGCTCATTGGTTTGAAGATACTGATTTGGAATCGTCTTATACGTTGAATTAAATTCAACAGGCCAATTAGGAGATTAGTTCAGCTAACCTTTGAGGGAAATGAGCCATTAAAATGGGCAAATATCATGATCTCTGCATATTGTGCATATTGTCAACAGAGCGGTTTGAGAGAAATCTTATTCAGTGTCTCTTCCATAACGCTCTCAAGTCATCTCTTTTATCGTCCTCTTTGATGGAATTCCTCATTGGACTCTATACTTTATCGGATTCTCTAATCATCTCCTACTTTAATCGTACTGTTTCGACGATAATCCACTTTGTCACTCTCGGACGACAGTCTTCAATATTTCTCTTTCAATATTTCTCTTTGACATCTTTATATTCTAAAAAGTTTCTGCATCTCACTTCAGATATTACTATTATTTTATTTTATCGGGTAGCAAAATTCCCAATTTTTATAAGTTAAAATAAAAAAACATTTAAGGAAAGAAAATTAAATACAAGAACAATGCTATTTATTATAAGGTAATAGCTCAAAATTGAACTTGTAAAAGAAATAAGGTGGTGCACTTCAATTTCAAGCGACCGGTCCACCTCCGAGAGTCGCTGTATCAAAAAATTTAGCTACTCTAACGGAAGTATTGGATATGACATCCCAATGATCTATCTCTTAATATCTACATTGAGACCTAAGAAGTCTATAATTCCGTTTCTAAAGATATTAACAATATTTGCAACTATCATTCGAAGAAGTGCTCGGGTAGATTCTTTACATGTGACCTTTAATTGTAAAGCTTGCAACGTGCTAATGATTCCTAGATCATCCAATCAGAAAACTCACGGTTTAAAATAAATGTTTATGGGGTTATCAGAGATCAACTTTGATGCCATATATTAACAAGAAGCCCAAATGTCCTCTCTCCTTACACTCTCTCTTGGTCTTTTGACAGTAAGCATGAGCTCGAAGAAGAATTCTGAATATAATATCACACAATAATGTGATACATGGTTGATTTGATTGCATATTATGAGCAATATAGCTTTTTCATCAAAACCCTTGTTAAAAAGCCTTTTTCATCTAGCCCAAAATTGAAAAGCCCACATAAGAAGGGGTGTCTTGATATACATCATTTGGGGAAAGGACTCCAACTAGCAAGCATGTCTAGATATACATTATCGGCAATGCAACTGCTTAATCTTTCAGATAAAGTGATTCTAAAGAGAGAATAATTAAACAGCTAAATAACATTATCAACTATAACACCAAATCTTAACATATAAGCCAGTCCAAATCATAACAAATCATATCTAAAATAAAAACAATATGCAATTCAATTACACATTGGTATATTTCAAAATCTACACGGACGGATTTTAAGCACTGAAAGAGGGAATAACATTAAAAAGAAAAAAAGAAGAAGCAATCCAAGATACAAGTGCAATAATACAGAAAAGAATGACTAAAATATAAATGTATCAATGAACACAACCCCCTTTCCACATGGACCACAACCAATATCTCAAACTCTCAACTCTACAAATAAAATTAAAAGAAAATAAAGGCTAGCTCTCTCCAACAAATCTCAGATGGCGATCGCCACGGCGATCGCTGCGGCGACGGAGACGAAGCTGACGGCGGAGGATGCGGCGGAGTTCTGGGTCGGCGGAAGGGCGATGGAAGGGGGCATGGCGCCGGCGACCGGAGCGGGCGTTGAGGACACCGGGGTGATGGTGGTGGGTGGAGAAACGGGTGCGGATTTGGGTGCGGCGACGGTGGGTGGGACAGTGGGTGCAGGTGAGGGTACGGGTGAGGATCTGGGTGAAGGTTTGGGAGGGGAGATGGTGGGTGCGGCGCCTGGGGCTTGGGCGAGTGAGGTCACCGCGAGTGAGACGAATAATGCGAGGACGAGCATTTGAGAGCAAGCCATTGATGCTGAGACTTTGAGGGATTGTGTGTGCGTGAGAGAGAGAGAGAGAGATTTGATTGTGGAGACGATGGTGACGATAGAGAGAGAAGAGAGAGAGAGAAGAGGGGGTTTGAGATTTTAGTGAGAGAATGGAGAGGAGAAGAGTAAATATAGGAGTTCAAGCAAATTACTTTTTAATATTTTGAAATATTTTATTATGATTGAAAATAATAGAGTAGGGGATGGATGAAGCTTCCGGCCTTTGGACTTTGTCGCATACGAAGCTGGCGCCGCGTTAAGGTGCCAACGGTCTAATAACCTTTCCATTTCTTTACGTTTCTCTCTGTTTTATTTAAAGATATTGCTGGATAATGTTAGGAGGCATGTATTTATGCAAACATATATAGACTGTAAATTTGTTGTCCTTCTATCTCTGAAAATCAGGTATAAAATATTAGTGTCAATTAAAAATTTTAATTCTGATGACGAATTCAAACTCTAAACAATAAGCAATTAATAATTAATTGTGTGAGTCGGCTCCCATCGAAACTGAAGCGTGTGAGCTTGTTCATCTAAAAAAATATTTCATAAATATAGTCTTATATACCGTGAAATCCACCGATCTTTGAAACAATTGTTAATGCATCTATTCATACATTCTAGTTGGAGATAGATTATCAAAATCATTATAGATAGATAGATGGACATGTCATATTGTGTAATATCCTTTTCCATCTTTTCCTTTAGTTTAAATGTGGGAAACGGGAAAATCGGTGGAAGATGGAGACACTAATTTGAAGTTGGCTTACATGTTGAAGTAGGTGATACATTTTTAAAAAAATAGTAAATATATAATTGAAACTTAATTATAAACGAAGAGATGTTCGCTTAATCTTTGAGGGACAAGAGCCTTTGAAAGGGTAGTACATATTTTGTGTTTTGTATTACATTATCAAATAAACAACATTATAAAATTCAAACAACAAATCATAATCTTTGGCATATTGTCAAAAGGGTGGCATTAATGTGCCAATGACTTCTCTTGTACTTAAAACTTAAAGCCTTTTCTCTATTTTGGGGAACTAATCTTAATACTGAACAAATTATTTATTCTCCGTGGATTTATTGAGATTTTTGGTAGACATGCTATTTCAACAAACTCCGTCCTCTCATCCGGTCCGATCCTCTATCTCCAACCTCACCAGTCCCATATCCTCTCTCCCCATCTCCTTCCTCTCCCATCTCCACCTTCTCAACATTTTCAACAACCTCCGTCCACTCACCCGACCCAATCCTCTCGCTCCGGCGTTTCTTGATCCTAACAGATCTACTGGCCAAGATCGACGGCATGTTCAGAGACAAGATCGATGGCGTCAAGTACCAACTTCCCGATGAGGATCTCGATGCCCTCATTTCGATCTCGTCACAGGAGCATATCGGCAACATGACGAAAGTGCTCGACCGCGTTGCCGATGAGCCTGCGAGGTTGAGGATCTTCGTGATCTCGCTGATGACGACCATCCTGCTATCGATAAAGGGCAGTGCTACATTGAAGCCGTGAATATGATCTGGATCCGGATCAAGAGGAAGGACTGCATAAAAAGACAAAAATTAAAGTTTGATGTAGTTAAGTTTAATTTTGTCTATACACAAGTTTTGTTGTGGATTTATCATATAAAGTTTTGTCAATATCCCACACTTTCAAATTACCCAATAAGTAAAATACATTGGCAATCGAATCATTGGTACCGCTTTGTTTCTGATGCGACTGCAACAATAAAGTGTCGTTTTGTTGGTCCGTACACTTTTGACACACCTCTTTGTTTATATTTTCACTCTTTTTCGTGAAAAATGGATCAAAGATTTTTGACTCACCGCTTTGTTTCGATGGCATCAAGTACCAGCTTCCCGATGAGGACCTCGACGCTTTCGTCTCAATCTCGTCACAGGAGGATCTCGGCAACATGATGAAGGAGCTCGATCGTGTTGCCGATGAGCCTGCTAGGTTGCGAATCTTCGTGTGAGGCTGAGGATCTTCGTAATCTCGTTGATAACTACCATCCTGCGATCGATTAGGGGCAGTGCAACATCGAAGCCGTGAACATGATCCGGATCGGGATCAAGAGGAAGGACAATATAAAAAAAAACAAAAATTAAAGGCTGATGCGGTTGAAATTAATTTTTTCCATACACAAGTTTTGTTGTGGATTTATCAAATAAAGTTTTGTCAATACCCCACCCTTTCAAATTATCCAATAAGTAAAATACATTGACAGTCGAATGATTGGTACCGTTTTGTTTCTATTGCGATTGCTACAATAAAAAGTCGTTTCATTGTTCCGTACACTTTTGACTAGGGGTGGTAATTGAACGAGCCAGCTCGGGTTCGATTAAGGTTCGGCTCGGTATCAGCTCGTTCAAATTCGGTTCATTTATTAACGAGCCGGACATGAGCCAGAAAGCCTGGCTCGTTTATTAAACGAGCCGGACTCGAGCTCCGCCAGGCTCGTTCGGTATTGACTCGGGTTCGGCTGGGTTACACAGTTTGAAAAAAAACAGTAATATGTAATATATAGCAGATTCTATACAACTCTCAGAACACTTAATTCAATTAAATAACAGTATATAAAGTGTACTGAGATAAATATAAAACCCAGCACTTAGATCCATTCAATGCCCTAGATGTTAATGTTTTTTTAATTTTTCCATATCTCAAAACCCTGAGTTTTAAGCATTATTGTTAATTATGTGTTTTTCTTGGAAGATACTATTAATACGAGTAAATGAGCTGAAAACGAGCCGAGCTCACAAACGAGCTCTAAACGAGCTCAGTTGAGCTCGGCTCGTTTAGTTAATGGGCCAGAAATGAACCGAACACGAGCTGGGCATGTTTAATCGAGCCGGACTCGAGCCGAGCATCTCTAGCTCGATTAACTAAACGAGCCGGACTTGGGCCAACAAAAAGAACCACGAGCCGAACTCGAGCCGAGCTTGGCTGGCTCGAGTTCGGCTCGTTTACACCCCTACTTTTGACACACCTCTTTGTTTTTATTTTCGCACTTTTTCAGGAAAAATGGATTAAAGATTTGAGATGATTATGTTTTGGGAAAAAATGTTTTAGGTCCACAGGGAAATCCGTTGAGATTAAAATGTTTAGAAAGAAGTACTTAATATTGTTGTGAATTTTTCTATATATATGATCTTTCGAGAAGTCACAAAACACATCTAGAGTCGTAGTGGAAAATTAACATATTAGGATCGCATGCAAACAAATTACTTGAAAAAAACTAACCGGACAATCTACCAAAAACAATGTAAGTTATAAAACGCACACAAAACAGCACAAATACAAGATTTATGTGACCACGGAAACTTTCACTATTAAGAAAGTATTACATGAGAATCCTCCCTCTCCGATCAACGCCCAAATACAATGAAAATCCCTATCTCTATACAAATCTCTCTGCCAATTAATCAGCCATAGCCTTCAAAAAACTTCTCAGTTCACTATTAAGGGGCAGTGCTCTAATTGACCGCAGACTGCAAACCTTTCTGTTGGATTTAATTTTGGCCTTCTCTGTGGATTTCTTTTGCAAAGCAGCTGCAGACTTTCTTTATAATTCATCCAATCACTCTCGATTGATTAATCTAATATATATACACTTGTGATTAATTAATCATAGAGTATATAGGAATATAAGAGGTAAAATTGGAATTTAAACTAATGACTAATTTAAATCTTCCCTGCATGTACGGGCACATATTCACATTCGGGCTCTTGATCTTAAACTCCGAATTTGTAATCAATTTTAACAATCTCCAGCTTTATTCAAATTCATCACAAACTTGACACTTTCTTAAAAAACTTAGAATTCCTGCTCTCATCGTCGCCGCACCTCATCAATCAACTAGGCAGATCAAGTCCAAACACTGCTTGAACTCGAAATACAAAACCATCCCCGTAAATGCAATTGTCGGATTCCTATGGATACCAACCTTCGTATGATCCACAACTGTCTTCCTGTCCTTCAAGAAGAACACTCTCACCTTTTGGAACACCTAAAACCAACAATGGAACACCTAAAACCAACAATCTTCGCAAATACCTAGTCTTCTTAACCGTCTCCAAGACGGTCAACAATCATGCCTCTCATGTTGATGTCTCGATAACAATCTGAAGCGTTGATATATCTGACACTGTATCCGCATCCCTGTAACCCGTCCTCGAACTCCAATTGTTCCCATCACGAGCTATACCTAATGATGACACTAATCCGAAGTGCGCCATTAACCGAGAAGACACGGGCTGAGTCTCTCTCTCATACCAAGCGAGACCCTGCTCGATATACCGCTGCAACGAACGCAACTCCCCATCCATGACAATATCCATGTCATGAATCTCGCATGCAGATTTTCTGTCAAACTCCCGATCCCATATCCTCGGTGCTTCATCCCGAGCCTCCCTCGTGCGCCTAAATACTATAGGCCTTCGCACAACTGGTTGTACCGGATTTTCCGCCTGATTCAAAATATCAACCAGCTCATCTATGACATAGACCAAAGCCTCGAACACTACCTGGCTCGATGATCATGTTCCCTGCTCATCATCTGACTGGATCTGTTTTCTCCGAGAAATCCCAAACTCATCGACTATCATATTTTACCTGATTACTCCACTCTTAGTATAACACCCTAACACGATCGTACATTATTTAACGATATTAATTAGTATTTTGAA
This sequence comes from Agapanthus africanus, assembly GCA_030015575.1. Taxonomy (NCBI): domain Eukaryota; kingdom Viridiplantae; phylum Streptophyta; class Magnoliopsida; order Asparagales; family Amaryllidaceae; genus Agapanthus; species Agapanthus africanus. Next base: position 63,735,024 of record JASDDO010000022.1, read on the forward strand.
TTTCTTTTAATTATTATTGTTTGGATTGTGATTGGTGTTTGGATAGTATGTGTGTTTATTGGACCCGACTCGCTTGCATGAAATCCGTTATGGATTGATAGTTAGATATAGTATATTTTATTGATATTTATTTATAAACTAAATCTATATGAATTTCAAATAATAGATATACAATACTTAAACTTTATATATATATATATATATATATATATATATATATATATATATATATAGTATCCATACGTATGGATATTTTATATTAATTGTTAGTATGCTTATCCTATTTAAAGTATCCCATGATATTATATTAACGATTATCTATTGCAGGTAAATTCTAAACATCCTAAGATATTGTGTATGATATGTTAGATTACAATATATTTGTCTAACCACTATATTTATAGTTTAAGTGGGTTACGTATGTATAGATAATTTCTACTTATTTTTTTTGAGATTTAGCAGAGACGGATCGAGAATCGTAATATGTTTATATAATATTATTTAGTTTTATACAAATTTACACACACACACAATATATATACCTTTACTTATATAAAATAAATATATATTTCCTATATATAAAACCCATCCTCGGCATCTCTTCACCGCGGCTATCACCGTCTCATCTTTACCATTGCCATCTCCTTCATCTCGCCGGCGCAACCATCTCCTTCCCTCGACCCAACCACCAACCGATACACCATCACCGATCACCATCATCATCTTTATCCCCTCCGAGCAACCCACCATTAGCAGCCGCGCCTCCAAGCCCTGAGCATTTCCTGCACCGACCCGTCCAACTCCGGCCACCTCTTCGGCCTCAACCTCCACTAACATCGCCACTATCGACTCCAATCCCCAGCCATCATTTTCACTTCATCGTAGAAGCTGAGCACCTCGCCATCGCCATAGCCAAGGTTGCAGTAACAGCCGTAGACCTCGCCGTCGTCCTCAGCGCCGTGTCGTCGTTGCTGTCATCTTCTTCTACTTGATCTCTCGGTTGCAACATCTATACTAGATCCAAGCATCCGACGTCGAGATATTGTGTTGCATCGCACTCCGTCGTTGTTCCGTTCACTTGTTCGTCGTTTCCAAGGCAAGTTTATAAGTTGCTACATGCTATAGTTTACGCAATTTACATATATGTTGTCATATTATTATAATTATTATTATTATACAATTATATCTATATAATTCGTATATCGTAGTTATTTAATATTAATCGGTTTTAGAATATACAGTTTATGCAAGTATATCTAAATAATAATACCTAGTCATTATAACAAAATACTCTAGTATGGTCAAATTGATAAATTGGACTGTAGGAATTGATATGCTTGTTCCCTTTACATCATAACTTGTGTACGTGATATTATTGCGAGATAACACTTCATATAATTAATACACCATTCCTGATATGATGTAACCTACCAGACTATTACTATTTTGTTATCATGTTAATACCTGTTGCCTGTAATGCTTACCGATACCAACAATCCTGACTTGTTGTCCTGATGGACATGACTTATTGTCTTGATAGACATAATTTGTACCTGCCTATTCATGTGTTAGCATTAGGTACATATTATATTCATACCTGACTTGGAAAACGAAACCTAGGGAAATGAGGAAATCAAAAGTGTAACTGAAGTGTAATTTAAAATGATATTACATATTTCCGTGGTTCCGGGGGTTAAAAGAACAAAATTATTCTTGATTCATGCATCTTGCATCCGTAGTCTCGGGGAGTAACGAGATATATTTTGCGTCCGTGGTCCTGAGGGGGGTAACGGGATATATACTTTTGAGTTACTTGGATGAGTACATTCATTGGTTTCAAATGTCTGTAGAATAGTTAACCTAGAAACACAGACCTTACGATACACATAACATGTTTGACTACCTATAGCCTACTGTTATATCACCCGTGATTGATTTTGTTTATACTCATATCTCACTCTTGCACGTGACATCCTGTATATCATAATGTTCAGTTTATTATTATTATGACGATGATATTTATGATGTACTGACGTCTGGATTTTGCATAGCCCAGTTCTTTTGACCCTATCACAGGAAGATCAAGAATACTTTGACAGGCAAGCGGAGCAGTGAAGAGCTTTTCACTTATTTAGTTTAGTGATATTTTAGATTTATTTTCTAGTTATGGTTTTATCGTTGTAATCCCATAAGGGACGAGATTAGGATATTATTTCTTTTGTTGGATCTTTATTTGTTTCCGATATCTTGTCGTTATTATTTATTGTGGCAGTTTGGACATGAAATAGATAGATGTTTATTTATTGTTCTTGATATCTGATTGACAGCTGTAATGTGACTATGGAAGGATATTTTCTCATCATAGATAGTATGATTGGCTTTGTTATGTTCCGTATTTACGTATTTTGGGAAGCGGGGCGTGGCACTTAGTACCGGGACACCACAACCTGTGCCTTTTTGCTTCACTTCTAGAATTACGAAGTCTTGAGTAATCAACAACCCCTCCAGTCCATACCTTCTTGTGAATTATCCTATCTACTGCTGTCGATGGTAACCGATCGATGAGGTACTCGGCAGTAGATAGAGCCTCCGTTTGAAACTCCCTCGGAACTACAGTCATAAGCCGTGAATACCTATTCTTTCCAAACACCTTATGAACCATCTGCTCTGCTCCGTCAATATTCCTAGTCATAAGTTGTGTGATGAATGATCCTCCTTGATTTGAAAAACTCTCCACCATAATCGGAATGAAGAACCTTCACACGCTTTCCGAACTGTTTCTCCACAACAGCCTTCCTGAAGATATGAAAATTCTCTGTTTCGGCTTAACACCATGTATGGTGTTTTTTGCCACCCCATTGAGATGGGAATGCGTGCGCTTATCAGGCGTATTACAGATTCCTCCTGTCTAGGGTTGGCCGGGGTTTATTGATTGTGGGGATCCAAATTTTCGGCAGCCATGGACTAAGTAGCCGTTAATTACCTCCCACTTTTGGAGCGAGAGAACCTCCGATTGACGGGTCAAACTGGTCATGCGAACTCAATGTGCAGTGTTTGTGTGTTTGTGTTTTTTTAAACAATAGGGACGCGTCAATTTTTCTTTTATTCTATTTGGGACAAATGATTTTTTTAAACAAGTTATTCAAAAAAACATTTTTTTATTTATTATTTTATATTTTATTAAAAAGAAAAAGGAAAAAAAGGGAAGGGAAGCCCCCTCCACTCACGTGAGAGGGAGCAGCGGCTCCTACTTAGTGGGAGCATTTCCTCATTAGTGGGAGCCCCTCCCCTTTACGTGAGAGGGAGCAGGGGCTCCTACTTAGTGGGAGCCTTTCCTCACTTGAGGGAGAGGGGCAAGCTCCCACTTAGTGGGTGGGAGCTCCCTCCCCCTCACGTGACAGGGATCAGAGGCTCCCACTTGGTAGGAATCTCCCCCTCATGTGAGGGGGGAAAGCTCCACTTAGTGGGAGCTCACACCCCTCACGTGAGAGGAAGCAGGGGGCTCCAAAAAAATTTTTAATCGAGTTAAACTGCAAAAGATTTTATTTGGAGTTAAACTCCTAAAACAGTTTTATTTGGAGTTAAACTTTCAATTGTTTTATTTGGAGTTAAACTCCAAAAGATTTAAGGTGGAGTTAAACTCCCCAAAAGGATTTTTATTGTCAACTTCAAAATATTCAAAATGGAGTTAAACTCCTAGAAGAATTTTATTTGGGGGGTTAAAATCCAAAAGATTTTTTTTATTGTGGAGTTGAATTACAAGAGATTTTAAATGGAGTTAAACTCCCAAAAGAATTTTATTTGGAGTTAAACTCTAAAAGATTTTTTTTATTTGTGGAGTTAAACTCTAAGAGATTTTAAATGGAGTTAAACTCCCAAAAGAATTTTATTTGGAGTTAAACAGCCAAAAAAATTTATACGGAGTTAAACTCCCAAAAAAATTATTTTATTTTATTTTTATTTTTCTTAAGAGGAAGCTCCCACTGAATGTGAGCTTCCCTCCCCTTCACGTGAGAGGGAGGAAGGGCTCCCACTTAGTGGGAGCCTGCCCTTCATGTGAAGGGGAGTGGGGAGTTCCCGCTAAGTGGGAGCTCCCTCCCCTTCATGTGAAAGGGAGTAGGGGCTCCCACTTAGTGGGAGCCTCCCCCTCACGTGAGGGGGGGAAAGCTCTCGCTCCCTTACTCCTCCATGTGAGGAAGCAGGGGGCTTAGTAGGAGCCTCCCCCCTCACGTGGGGAAGGGAACTCTCTCAGTGGGCTTCAAAACTTTTTTTAATGGAGTTAAACTCCAAAAGATTTTATTTGGAGTTAAAACTCTCAAAAGAATTTTTATTGTGGAGTTAGACTCCAAAAGATTTTCTCCTTTCTCTTTTAAGAAGAAACCTATAATGGGTTCTCTTGAAACTCCAAGATTTAGATATTGGATGATGAAAAGAGACTCCTTTTCTTCTCTTGATGGAGTCTTGGGAGGTGGGTTTTTCTTCTTCTCCCACTCTCAAATTGGATCTTGAGGAGGGAGAAGAAGGTAGCGAAAATCTTCTCTTTTTTTCGGATATGAGAGTTAAGCTCTCCTTCAGTGGGTTTATGGTGAAACTTTATTTATTTTTGAAAAAAAGAAAGCTAAGCTCTTGATTTAATTGGAAAATGAAGAGGAAGATGAAAAACTTGAGAGAGTGAGGATGGAGGCACAAACCCTAGAGATTTGATGGGGAATGAATTCTCTTTTTTTCATTTCATCAATGTTGCCTTATATAGACTTACAAATTTATACATAGTCCCTTGGGCTTTACAAAATGGCATTTTGCCCATCCCATACCCCATGTGCTTATTTCTTTTGCATATGGGCCATGTGATTTACAAAAATTTGGCTTTATACCCATTTTTCTTACATTTATTCATCAAAATTATTTATTATATAATTTTCATTTTGGCATGGGGGAGGCAGGCCGCAGGGCTCGACTTGGGCATAGGCCCACTTGACCTGGGCTTGGGGCCGCTTACTTAGGGTTGACTTTGATTTTGACTTGGTCAACCGGGGTGTAATTTTTGATCCCAACAAAGTGCTCCCCATCAATAAAAGCACACCACGTATATGAGTTGTGTGCATGAAATTGATGGATCTTGGAGTTGGACTTCGAGGTGGAACATCATTCCGGAGGCGGAGCATCATTCCGGGAGCATAATTTCGGGGATCGGAGTATAATTCCAGGATCGGAGCGTCATTCCGAAGAGCGGAGCATGATTCCAGGGATCGGAGCATAATTCCGAAGAGTGGAGCATGATTCCAAGGGGAGGATATATTCTAAGACGAAGCGTAGTTTCGACGCAGGGTTCCAGGGGCGAAGCATAATTTTGACATGGGACAAGTGTATCCTGAGACGAAACTTTGTTCCGGTACAGAGCAGACATTCTGAACGAAGTATAGCTCCGACGCAGAGGTTGATTCCGAGTCGGAGCATAATTCCGACAGGGAAGGAAGATACTCCGAGGCGAAGCATGATTTCGACATGGGATACACTTTGAGACAAAGCATGATTCCGACGCAAAGGTCAACTCCCAGGCGAAGCATAATTCCGACGGGGAAAGCAGCTACTCCGAGGCGTAGCATGATTTCGACACGGGGTACACTCTGAGATGAAGCATGATTCCGCCGCAGAGGTCGTTGGTTGACTTGATTCTGAGTCGGAGCATAATTCTGAAGGGGAGGTCGTTGGTTGATTTGATTCCGAGTCGAAGCATAATTCAGACGGGGAGGTCGTTGCTGCCATTTTTACGACTTGGACGGTTGGTGCTTTATTTGACTTACTCCGCTTGTTGCGGTGTCAGTGATTGGATTTGACTTACTTCACTTTGTGCGGTGTCAGGGTTGAAATTGACTTGCTCCGCTTTCTGCGGTGTCGGGATTTGACTTGTTTCCGAGGTGAAGCTTGATCCGCCAGGGAGGTCGTTAGTTGTCTTGCTGATTTGATGTGATTTGGGTTGACATCAGTATCACTATACTGGAATATGGTACCAGGAGCAAATCATCATTTTCCATGAGAGGATTTGGGGATTTTGGTTTTGGTTTGGTGATCAGTCGAAAATATTGCATTCTTAACACATCAATTTCCCTACTCTTTCTAATCATCTAAGGGTATTTATTACAAATATAACACGGATTACAAATTCATCTGTAAAATACCAAATACCACGTGTTATACTTATAATCGATACTCTGGAGGGAAATTGTGCGTTTATTACTACACGCATGGTATTGTATATCTCAACACATTTTATCAAGATTGTGTGCAGAAATTATTTAAGTCAAAGAACCGGAATCGCAAAAGTGCCGATAAAATGCAGTAAGTCAAACACTTACAATCTGGCAGAGATTTAGAAGAGATTAAATGATTCCAGACATCAAAAGAACACCCAAAAGCTAACATCTAATCACCCCAGAAAGTTGAAGAAGAGATCTTCTTATATGGCCGCGGATCCGCGGCCGATCCGCCGCGGTTCCGCGGCCGATCCGCTGCGGTTCCGCGGCCGAGTTGGCTCGTTGGCGATCCAAACTTCTCCAGAATCTTCCTTGTAACGGCCTAACTTCCTCAAGACGCTCCATTTCCACGTGGCATCTTCTGGAAGGCTCTGTATAACTACCAAGCTTATGAAGGAAGCTTAATTGGAAATCTATAAAAGGGGATCTAGATCTAAATTTTTGGGTTGTTCATTAGTTGTTCAAGAGTTGTTCATTAATTACACAGTGAGCCACAATTCAAATTCAAGTTGAGTGACACAACTTGAGATCAAAATCCAAAGCAAAATCAAGATCCATTAAGAAGCAAATCAAGTGAGCAATCGAAGATCTTTTATCGCAATGCCGATCATCATCAAGAGCAAGAGATCCGCGACGATCCACGACTCACGGTGATCGAGCCGAGCGAAGATCGACGACAAATTCCCTTTCAGGAAAGCGATCGAGAGCAAGTCTTGTAATCTTAAATTAAGAGGTGTAATTCGAAGGAGATTTAATAAAGGTGATAATTGTAATTCTCGCTTTCTTTACATTTTTGCATTATGAAATTTCTCATTTGTTATTCTTTAATTTTCATGATGTGTGAGTGAAATCTCCGCTTGTAAAGGAATCGAGAGAATCGGTAGATCTAGTGATGATAAAATCCTAATACTAATCTTAAGTCTTATGAGATTTGTGAACTTTAGTAAAAAGAATTATCAATGACCTAATTTAGATCGAGATCACATTCTTGCTAATTTCGTTGCAAATTAGAGATCAAATGATTGATGATTCTCTTTGCTAAAGCCTAGATCCGAATGATGATCAATGAAAAGACAAGAGATAGAGAAGGAGAAACTCTAGTTTCTTCAATAGATTCCTAATCTTCATTCATCACCATCGTCCTAGTTACAATTCATCAATAGATAAGATAAGTCATTGTTAGATTCGTCATTGCTACTAATTCAATCGATTCCTATAAGCTATTCTACATAATCTTGATACTAAATTGATTTGGACATATTCTTGATTCTAGATCTATTTTCTTGATGTTTCTTGAAATCAAATCTCATAAATCTTGAATCGTTTTCTTTATTATTTTCATTTCAACTCAATTAAAGCAAGATCGAACAAGTACTCGCATCTCTGTGGACGATCTGTATTCATTAACGAAACTACATCGACACCGTTATTGATTGCGGTTTATAAATTCTTTGGTTGTGATTACATTTCAAAACACGATCCAAAATTTTAGAATCAATCAAATGGCGCCGTTGCCGGGGATGTGTGCTATTTTGTTCGTTTTTGTTTTTTGAGTTGAAAATTTATTATTCTATCAGAATTTTTAGATTAAAATCGCATCAAGCGCTTATCGATTAGTTGTGAATTTTTGCGAGAGAATCTGAAATTATTGTAGCAGTGCGATCAAGATTCAGAGACTTGCTGAAGAATCCAGAGGAGCATAGAAAGCAACAGAAAAAGTGTGAAACCCTAATCCCTCCTTACCACCGCGGATCCGCGGCCAATGAGGTGTTTTTGCGGCGGTTCCGCCGCCGTTTAGGTGGTTCACTGTTCTAAATTTCTGTGGTATACTTTCTGTTCTCTCCTTTTCTCTCTGATCTTCTTCAATAACCATTTTCTGCAGGATTCTTTGCAAAATTCGCAGTGCTGCTAAAAGAAAAATTTGTTGCGTGTTTGATCTTGGTTGTTTGCATATTTTAATACAGAAATTAAAGGGCAAAGACCAAATTTAGATTAGGTAGGGATTTCATTGCCCTTCCTAAGCCCCAAAAATCACAAAACTTGCATCCGCATCACCCTCATTAACTAAAAAATATCTAGACGAGACTCTAAGGACCGTCACGCTTAATTAGGATAGAAGAAGGCCGTGGGTAATCTATTGCTTATCCGCATTTCTTTTATGGTGTCTAAGGCAAGTGTGTCTAAGGCAAGTGGTTACTTAATTAGGCCCGCTACTTACGTAGTGAAGAACCTCCCACTTACCTGGCCACAGAAGAGATAAAGAGGTAGTAGAGGATTTATGCTGCGACTTGTCTTCTGGAAGTCTAGGAGCAGTCTAGAGACTTGACCTAGGTGACCATTAGATCTATAGTTGCTTGTGCATTTTTGTGATTTGATTTTTCAAAATCCGTCTTTTTCAAAAAAAAAAACAAACACCAAACCAACATTTTTCTCTAATTATCACAACGCTGCCGCTTGTGCCAAATCATTAGTGCATGCTCGGCTGGACACGGGATTCTAGTGCCCGTCTCGTCCGCGTTCCTCCTATCGACTCCGAAGTCTGCATTTCTACATCTACTTTTTCTTCACCCACTACCACATCCACCGCGATGGACGGATTTCCATCAAACTTTAACACCACTCTGCCACCATCCGCAGGTGCGCAGAATCCACCCCGCATCTATCTCCAAGAGAGATGCTACCCTATTCGAGGTCCTCTTTCGACCTGTCTTACCATTCCACCAGCCAATGGGGACAATTTCGAAATAAAACCTCAATACATCAATATTTTACCAAAATATCACGGTCTCGAGTATGAGAACGCATACGTCTTTATTACCAAATTTTAAAATGTTTGCGCTATGATGGCTACTTCACAGCTTTCTAAGGATGCTATGAGATTACGTCTTCTCCCGTTCACTTTGTGCAATTTAGCCGAGAAGTGGCTATATAACACAGCCGCACATTCTGTTTCAAACTGGGATGAATTCGTCGTAGCTTTCCTAAAGAAATTTTATCCCAATCATAAGACAGCTCGAGTCCGTAGTGAAATAAATCAATTTACCCAGCTTCCCAATGAACCATTTTCGAAGTGTTTTGAATGCTTCAAGGATCTGTTAGTTCAATGTCCTCATTGTAGGGCGTTTTACGTCATCCAATTGAGATGGGAATACGCGCACGCTTGTCAGGCGCATTACAGATTCCCCCTACCTAGGGTAGGCCGGAGTTTATTGATTGTGGGGATCCGAATCTCCGGCAGCCGCGGACTAAGCTGCCGTTAATTACCCCTCGTATTTGGAGCGAGGGAACCTCCGATTGACGGGTTAAACTGGTCATGCGAACTCAATGTGTAGTGTTGTGTTTTGAAGGGGTTTTGGATATATCGGGGGCCCCGCAGAGTTTTCACGGGGGTCCCGCTACCCGGATAGCGGGCTGGGGGTCAAGGGGGCTAGAAGCCCCCTTGCGGGGTGCGGGACAGCGCCCCGTTAGAAATTTTTTTTCTAACAGGGACAGTGTCGTGGTGTATGTGTGTGTGCACATATGTATGCATATGTGTATATATATATATGTGTATGTGTGTATATGTATATATATATAAAAGAAAGAGGGGGAAAAGGCATCCAAAGGATGCTTGGGGCCAGCGCCTTGGGCGCTTTGCGCCCAGGTGCTATGCGCTCAGGCGCTAGCGTGCCACGTGTCGGCACGTGGGCGCTTGAGCACAGGGCGCTCTAGCTCAAGCGCGCCACGTGTCGGCACGTGGGCGCTTTGTGCTTCAGCGCCTGACGCTCAAGCGCAAGTGCGCCACGTGTCGGCACGGGGGCGACTTGCACCAGAGCGCTGTGCGCTTGAGCGCAAGCGCGCCACGTGTCGGCACGTGGGCGCTTTGCGTTCGAGCGCAGGACGCTGTTGTGCAAGCGCGCCATGTGTCTGCACGTGAGCGCTTTGCGCTTGAGCGCAAGCGCGCCACGTGTCGGCACGTGGGCGCTTGAGCGCCGTCGAGGAAAAAAGGCTTTTAGCCAAAAAAGATTCTCGGAAGAGAAATCAGAGTGGAGTTGGACTCCTAAGTGTGTTTTTGGGGTTAATGGAAGGGGTTCTTCTTCTTCCTCCTCTGTTAGCTGGATCTTGAAGATTAAGAGATGTGGGATCTCAAAATCTCTCCTTTTTAGGATCTAAAGACAGATCCAAGTTCTCCTTTGTGGGTTTGGTGGTGAAAAACTATCTTGTTTTTGAAAAGGAAGAGTAAAACTCTTGATTTAATTCAAAAGAAAGAAGAAGGTTTGAGACCTTCAGAAAAGGGATAGAAATACAAACCCTGGTGTTTTTTTTGAGAGAATGAAAGTGTTTTTTTATTCATCATCATGTTGCCTTTTATAGGCTTACATATTTGCATATAGCCCCTTGGGCTTCACAAAATGGTATTTTAGCAATCCCATGGCTCATATGTCATTTCTTTTTGCACATAAGCCATGGGTTTACAAAATATTGGCTTTATGTCCATTTTGCATGCATCCATGTATAAAAAATTATATAAAAATTATTTATTAAATGATCTATATTTTGGCATGGAGGAGGCTGGCCGCGGGCTCGACTTGGGCATGGGCCCGCTTGACCTGGGCTTGGGCCCACCTAGCTTGGGGGTTGACCTTGACTTTGACTCGGTCAACCGGGGTGTAAATTTTTACCCCAACACTCATCACGGAATCCCCAGATGGGATCTGTGCAGAATCGTATATGAGGGCATTAATCCTACAACAAAACAGATACTTGAATCCATGTGTCAAGACACCTTCATGTCTAAAGATGATGGTGAAGCCTGGAGATTTTGAGAAGATTTCGCTGAAAAAACTTTACAGTGGGAGAGTGTAAACCAACCATCATCTAGGGGTGGCATTCACCAACTTGATGTTTCCATAGGAGTTAGAGCTAAAATGACAGCAATACAAAAGAAACTCGAAGCCGTGGAACATAAATTTTTAGTAGCCTCCCTAAATCAGATGACACTCCCCAAAACTGTCTGTGGATGCTGTTCTGACCCATCACATCTTATGGAAGAATGTCCTTTAAATTCTCTGTTTCAAGGTCAAGAGCATACTAATGCTGCTTTCTAGCAAAGACCTAGAAACGATCCGTATTCTTCCACTTATAATCAGGGTTGGAGGAATCACCCTAACCTTGTTTGGAACCAACAACAAACTCAAAACACGGTTCCAAACCAAAACAACTTTCAAAGGGTCTCTCCACAACAACAACAACCACTACCACTGAGTCAGCACCCCTACCAAACACAAAATTTTCAAAATCCGGCCACCAATTCTGCACCTGGGAATAATTCTTTCCAAACGGTCGGCACAGAAAACTCCTCTGCACTCGAACGCACTTTGGATTTGTTCATGAAACATTCCATGCAAACATCCGATGATATTAAGTTTTATATCCACACTTTAACGCAAGGACACACCTCCCAAAGTGAGAGTATTAAAGCGATAGAGACACAAATTGCAAAATTAACTGCTGCGATGAGTGCTAGAGAGAAAGGAAACTTCCAGCTCAACCCGTACCGAATCCTGGTTACTCACATCATGTGAATGCTATTATTACGTTGAAATCTGGAAGAGTGCTAGACAACCATGTCGGTGAAGAGATTGATGGTGAGGAATCAATCGATGATACCCCGGCTGAGACTTTTCCTTCCACTTCTACTTCTACTTCTGACCCCAGTTCGTCTACCCCACCGCCTTCTTCCGAGCCTATTCTCTGTTTCCCCAAGGCTCGAACCCTCAGCACACTTCTTCTAGTCCACCAAAGACGATCCCCACTCCTAATCTGGGATCTTTCCTACCCACACGATCTTCTCCAATGTTGGACCCAGCTATTATTGCTAAAGCTCCTTATCCTAATAGGTTAAGGGGAAACAGACCAAGTCCGCAAATGGAGAAGATCACTGAAATCTTTAAAAAGGTTAACATCAATATCCCTCTCCTAGATGCAATACAACAAGTCCCGGCTAATGCGAAAATTCTCAAGGACTTGTGCACTAGGAAGAGGAAGACTCATGTGCCAAAAATGGTGTTCATGTCGAGTACTGCAAACACAACTTTTTCCCAATAATTACCAAGGAAACGTAAGGACCCTGGGTGTCCTACAATTTCTATTTCTATTGGGGGTAAAAACATTAATCGTTCTTTACTTTTCCTTGGTGCAAGTGTTAACCTGCTTCCTTATTCAGTTTATGAGCAATTAGGTATCGGAGAATTAAAGCCCTCGAACACAACTCTCCAGATGGCCGACCGATCAATCACCAAACCTAGGGGTGAGCTTGAGGATGTGTTGATAAAAGTCGGGGAATTTTTATTCCCTGTAGACTTTATTGTTCTAGATACACAACCTGTAGCGAACCCACGGAACCAAATTCCGGTGATTCTCGGTCGACCCTTTTTGGCCACTTCCAATACTGTAATCAACTGTCGTAACGGCTCTATGACTCTATCCTTCGGGAAGATGTCAATTGAGCTTAACATTTACAAGTTGGGAAGTGTACCCTCCGAACCTTCTGCTTAAGCATGTTCTGTCGAATTAATGGATGTCGACAGCAGCGAATTTGATCATCTTCACGATACTGATCTAGACTTTTTTCATACGTTGTTGTTTGACCCAGCTATGTATTATACACATATGGACTCTTCCATCGAGTTGTCCGGGTCAACATCTAACGCTAATTATGAATTTGTTATGGAGTCTAGAGATCATCCCACTCTTTCTGATGACATTATTCTTCAGGGTATCGAAGAAAGCTTTGAGGAAATTTTTGCTGATGAACTCGCATTTTTAGCAAACACGGGTGTTGAGATGAATCAACTCCAAAACAAAGAAATTGAACCTCCACCCCTTTTTCTTGACAATCACAAGAATGCGAGTAATCCATCATCACAATCACTGTGTCGTCTCTCCAAATCAAGACGCAAACCCTTTCTTTTACACCACTTCTCTCTTCCCCACTTCTTCCTGGCTCCATACAACATGTTCTTCCACCAACCGGTGCGTTTCACTGATAAAATTTTCGAATGGTTGGTGTTGACTTTCAATCTTTGCGAAGCTTGGCATTGACCAATAACTTTACTCACTCTTGTGATTTTCAAAGCTTAACATTGTTTAACTCAAGTTTGGGGGGGTGTATTTTTGGCTCTTGAAAATAAAAGTTGTCCTCAAAATTGTGAGCCAAAAATAAGTTTGGGAGAGATTTTCACGTTCACTTATTCTTGTCACCGTTAATAAATTTTCCACCCAAGCCTACAGGTTTTCGAGATTTAACAGATGGCAACAGTGAGGACACTGTTCTAAACAAGTTTGGGGGAGGTTTGTGCTTATTTACGCATCACTTTGCATCATATTTTGCATAAGCACAAAACAAATAAAAAAATTTGATAATAAATGATTAGAAATTGAAAAATTACATCCAAAAGATTGGAAAAGTTTAAGAAAACCAAGAAAGTTAGATGTTTTCTTAAACGAACTAGTAATAAGTAGTTATGAGCCGTTGTCCCATGGGTTTGTAAGATGAAGGATTTCACTAATCTGAGGATAAAAATAAGTCTGAAAAATAGTTTCTATTCTGGAAGCCAAACATTTGAATATTGATACCCTACTATACGCACTTACACACGTCTTAAAATTCGGGATAGTAGAGAATACCTTGAAATGCTCTTGTCTAAAAGCTAAAAGTATGAAGGAAATAATGAATGAAAAATAAAAGATAAAATAGTGAAGAAAAATAAACACTGGTTTTGTAATCACCAAGGCAGCAATAAAAAAATATAGCGAGGGTGCTTCATCACCTTGTGCCTTAGACCAACTGGTTTGGGAGTCACTGCTAAGCCTTAGGTGTTGCAAGACGAGGAAAATACTAATACACCTAATAAGCAAGCACATGAGTAATCGGTTGGTTAGTACCTCAAGAAGTATTAACGGTCGCATGAAAAATGTGTGAGAAAATCCATCTAAATATTCACCGACTAAAAAGTACCGAGGTAGATGGACAAGAGTATGATAGCTTGAATTGAATTCTCCGAGTGTAGGGATGTATTTTACACATACGTAGGGGTATATGATCGGTGTTTGGATAGGAATGAAGAATAAAGACGAAGTTTTATTGAGACATGATGTGATTTCTAACATCTTTTCATGACTATTAAGATATGGCTCATAGCAACTGAAAAGCTAGTATAGTTGGAAACTCTGATTTTCAAAGTCTTTCTTTTATAATTCTTATCTTTATATGTAACTTTCACAGTCTTCCTTTTATTATAGGATTTTGTGGGTGCAATCTGCTGAAAACCCTCAGGAGACAATACTCCTCCTACCAGGGACACCTAGAGATTTAAAGGCTTGGTGCACGTGCTCAGTGCAATCGTGTTTGCCTACGAAAGTGTGCTAATTAGTTTTTCATTTTATTAATAAAATTTTCTCCTTCTCTTGAATAAAAGATGTTTGCTCGAGACGACCAAAATTAAGTTTGGGGGAATTTGATCAGTCGAAAATATTGCATTCTTAACACATCAATTTCCCTACTCTTTCTAATCATCTAAGGGTGTTTATTGTAAATATAACACGGATTATAAATTCATCTGGAAAATACTAAATACCACGTGTTATAGTTATAATCGATACTCTGGAGGGAAATTGTGTGTTTATTACTACACGCATGATATTGTATATCTCAACACATTTTATCGAGATTGTGTGCAGAAATTATTCAGGTCAAAGAACCGGAATCGCAAAAGTGCCAATAAAATGCAGCAAGTCAAAGACTTAAAATCTGGCAGATATTTAGAAGAGATTAAATGATTCCAGACATCAAAAGAACACCCAAAAGCTAACATCTAATCACCTCAGAAAGTTGAAGAAGAGATCTTCTTATATGGCCGCGGATCCGCGGCCGATCCACCGCGATTCTGCGGCCGAGTTGGCTCGTTGGCGATCCAAACTTCTCCAGAATCTTCCTTGTAACGGCCTAGCTTCCTCAAGACGCTCCATTTTCACATGGCATCTTCTGGAAGGCTCTGTATAACTACCAAGCTTATGAAGGAAGCTTAATTGGAAATCTATAAAAGGTGATCTAGATCTAAATTTTTGGGTTGTTCATTAGTTGTTCATTAATTACACATTGAGCCACAATTCAAATTCAAGTTGAGTGACACAACTTGAGATCAAAATCCAAAGCAAAATCAAGATCCATTGAGAAGCAAATCAAGCGAGCAATCAAAAATCCTTTATCGCAATGTCGATCATCATCAAGAGAAAGAGATCCGCGACAATCCACGACTCACGGCGATCGAGCCGAGCGAAGATCGACGACAAATTCCCTTTCAAGAGAGCGATCGAGAGCTAGTCTTGTAATCTCAAATTGAGAGGTGTAATTTGAAGGAGATTTAATAAAGGTGATAATTGTAATTCTCGCTTTCTTTACATTCTTGCATTATGAAATTTCTCATTTGTGATTCTTTAATTTTCATGATGTGTGAGTGAAATCTCCGTTTGTAAAGGAATCGAGAGAATCGGTAGATCCAGTGATGATAAAATCCTAATACTAATCTTAAGTCTTATGAGATTTGTGAACTTTAATAAAAAGAATCATCAATGGCCTAATTTGGATCGAGATCACATTCTTGCTAATTTCGTTGCAAATTAGGAATCAAATGATTGATGATTATTCTTGCTAAAGGTTAGATCCGAATGATGATCAATGAAAAGACAAGGGATAGAGAAGGAGAAACTCTAGTTTCTTCAATAGATCCCTAATCTTCATTCATCACCATCGTCCTAGCTACAATTCATCAATAGATAAAATAAGTCATTATTAGATTCATCATTGCTACTAATTCAATCGATTCCTACAAGCTATTCTACATAATCTTGATACTAAATTGATTTGGACATCTTCTTGATTCTAGATCTATTTTCTTGATGTTTTGAAATCAAATCTCATAAATATTGAATCGTTTTCTTTATTATTTTAATTTCGACTCAATTAAAGCAAGATCGAACAAGTACTCGCATCTCTGTGGACGATCTGTATTCATTAACGAAACTACATCGACACCGTTATTGATTGCGGTTTATAAATTCTTTGGTTGTGATTACATTTCAAAACACGATCCGAAATTTTAGAATCAATCATTTGGCATCAGCACCGATACACTGGAATATGGTATCATGAGCGAATCATCATTTGCCGTGAGGGGATTTCACTCGTTCCCAGTTTAACGACTTAGGGGTCATCTGTTCCCAGTTTAACGACTTAGATGTCATATGTTCCCAGTTTAACGAATTAGGGGTCTATTGGATCGGAAGTTTGGAATTTTGGAGTTGGGGTCGGCATTAGCGTTGCTAACACTGGAGCACAGGTCCAAGGAGCAATTCATCATTTGCCTTTGCCTGTTGGGAAACGATGGCTTAGGAGACATGTTTAGGTCCCTATCACCTAAGGCTTTTCAATTTTATGAGCCGTAAAGGTCTCATAAAAGTATTTTCTCCCTACGAGTCGAAAGGATCTCATAGGTGTATTTTCTCCTTAGGAGTCGTGGGGACTCCCAAGTGTGTTTTTCCTTTGTGAATCATAAGGATCCCACAAAGGTGTTTTCTTATGAGTCGTGAGGATCCCGTAAGTTTTGTTCTCCTCATGTATTGTGAGGACACATGAGTGGATCCTCCCAAATGGAGCATAATTCCAAGGGCGGAGACCGGCCGCTGGACTAGTGATTATGGTGGGGTATGGGTGTGATGAGAATTATTTGAGCCCGTGGATTGTATACGGTAATCAACTTGGGGACCAACCGTAGGGCCGGGAGAATTTATGGGAAATTGGATTTTGGTTAGCGTCTGTATCGCTGCACTGGAATATGGTACCTGGAGCGATTCATCATTAGCCGTTTGGAGGTTTGGGGATTTTAATTTTGGTTGGCGTCTGCATCGCTGCACCGGAATATGGTACCAGGAGTGACTCATCATTCGCCGTTGGGATATTCGGGGATTTGAATTTTGGTTGGCGTCTGCATAGCTGCACTGGAATATGGTACCAGGAGCGACTCATCATTCGCCGTTTGGAGGTTTGGGGATTTGGAAATTGGTTGGCGTCTGCATCGCTGCACTGGAATATGGTACCAGGAGTGACTCATCATTCGCCGTTTGGAGGTTTGAGATATTTATTTGTATACATGTTTTTTTTTCTATTTTTTGTTTTTTTTACCGCGATTGCTCCACCATTTCAGCTTTTCTTATCGCGAAGGTCGCGATTGCCGTATTATTTCAGCTATTTATTCGCGGTTGTCCCATCATTTCGGTTGTTTATTTTTATTTTTATTTTACTCGCTGATTTTTATTACGAGTTGCCCCATCATTTTGGCTTTTTTAAAAATTTATTTACACATTTTTTTACATCCACAGTTTAACGACTTAGGGGTCGATAGTTCCCAGTTTAATGACATGGTGGTCAATTGTTCCCAGTTTAACGACATGATGGTCGGCTGTTCCCTGTTTAACAACGTGGTGGTCGTCGATGTCTGCTTACCCAAGCCTCTTAAACTTTGATTTTGGCGGGGTTGAGTTGATGACCATAACTTGGTGGTTTTCCGGTACATCCGAGGACGGTAGGGTTTTCCCAGCCTTGTATTGGTTCTCTACCTAATCTTTGATAACCTAGCAGTCTTCGATGGTGTGACTCACCATCATATGATATGGGCAGTACATGGGATCATCAGTCATGTTCATTTCGTGTGGCCTCTTTGGAATAGGCAGTTGCAGACCGTTGTCCAAGGCATCCTTGAATATTTTGCGGACCTCGTCCCCCCTGAAGGAGTATACTTTCTTCCTACTCTCTATTAGATCCAGTGTCTTTCCTGATGGTAGTCCTCGAGGCCGATCAGTTCTTGGTTCGCCTGCTGTCCGCTTACCCTGTTTAGTGTACGTATCGGAAGGATTGGAAGCTGATCACGGCCGTTTTTCGCAAAGGTGTTCCGCTCTTGGGTAGGAGAGAGTATCGGTTGGCTGTTTCAGGATATCAATCCATGGCTCATGAACCAAATTTTGATTTTGCTGTAAATACAATCGGGCGACTTGGGTCATGAGATCTGCCACGAAGTTTGCCATCTCGTTGACTTTGGAATGGACCTTGGCCAACTTTTCGTCCCTATCCTGAAGCTTCTTTTGAAGCCATTGGAATAACGCTTTCTCTATAGTTCCGAGCATGATAACCCGGTCCTCCTTACTGCCTGATCTCGATTCCGCAGGAACCACGAGCTTCTTTGGCTTAATGGCCTGAGCGGGCTCTTCCTCATCTAGACCGAGTCAGTGTTGGGTAGCAACAACCACCTCATTGTCATGGCTATGCGGCGTAGGAGGACTTGTTCCTCTGGGCTCCATCATGTAGACCGTATGGGATGTGTACCCGTCTACTGCTTCTTCTTTGGCAATGTTGCTCGTTTGACTTTTGGCTTGTTACCTTGGTCCACTCTTTTCGGAGAAGGGCAGATGACTGAGAGAATCAGGTTCCCGAAGGGCTTCGGTCTTTGTTTGTATAAAATTGGCGGTCGCAGCTTGACTGTTTGTTAAGAGGCCTTTAGATAATTCTATCTCTCCTGCCTTGTATTGCTTTATGACCCAATCTTTAAAGACGAAGCAGTTCTCAATAGCATGACCTATCACTCTGTGATAGGGGCAATATTTGGGGTCGCCAGTCATAATCTCTTCTTGCGGTCTTTTTTATTATGGCAATTGTAGACCGTTTCTTAGGGCGTTTTTGAATATTTTATGGAATTTGTCCCTTATGAAGGAATAGACCTTATCCAGGTTCTGTTTCAGTGGAGATTCTCCTCTCTCACCCAACACTGGATTCCGATGCTGATTGGCATCAGGCCCGCTCATCCCTCGCTTATTTCGGTTAGCCAAAGTGTTAAAACATTCGGTATCGTCGGAATTTCCGCCTTTGCGATTATTGTCTTTTCGGTTTCTCCAGGACCTATTGTTATTTAAGGAATTAGAGGAGGACTTTTGCTTTGAGCGCTCCAACATATGAACATTCCTGGTTAGCTCTTGGAATGTTTTGAGACCCGTGGTGCATAGAAACGGGGCCATCCAATTGTTAAGATTTCTGACGAGAAGGCTAAAAGATTGGTCCTGCTCTATCGGCGGTTCACATTTGACGGAGAGATTGCGCTATCGGATTATAAAATCCATGCTGCTTTCATTGTTCTTTGGCTTGGTTCTTACGAGGTCGGCAATGGTGATTTTATCGCTGACACTCATGAACCTTTACCGAAACAGAGATTCCATTTGGACGAAAGTAGTGACGGAGCTATCCGGTATGCTCGCGTACCAATCGAAAGAGACATCGGTTATGCTATTGACGAACTGGCGGAGGAGAAGCATATCATTGCCCCCAGTATTCTCACATGAGGCTTTAAAGTGGACGATGTGCTGATTCGCATTTCCCGTCTCATCGAATCTTCCGAACTTGGGGATGACATAACCACCAGGAAACTCTACCAGATCATACCGAGCGGGATATGGTCTCCCACTATTGCTGATATCTTTTTGTGCTTCGACTACGGCTACCATGTTTTGACTTTGTTGACGACCAAATTCATGATTTGATCTTGCGTTAGCGGGTTGCTGTCATCGGTAGTCAAGACATTTCGCGAGATAGGATGCATGTCACGCCCCGCTTCCCAGTGTACGGCGAAGGAGATGCGGCGAGGTCCGCTACGTATGTACTCAGAAGTACATACGCTAAGCGTAGCTAAGCAATATAGAAATAATTACACAAGAGACAAGAGTATAAAAAGAACAGCAACTTTTATTTATTAACATTCTTTGTACAATACATGAAAAGGAAATACAACTGAAAATAAAGATGCCTAAACGGTGGCATAACAGGGAATGTAAAGTACTGGAAAGAAAAGTGTACAATGAAACTACAGTGTAGGGTCTTCAGTAAAATGCTCCAAGTCTTCTTGTGATGGCTCGATCTCTGCCGGGTCCAGACCACCTGACGACATTCCAAGAAGAAAGAAATAGAATGTCGTCAGCGAACAGGTCGCTCGGTAAGTCCCAAAGATGGGGGAGAAATAGACAAGAGTAAGAGAGATAGATAGAGCTTTTAATATTGTATTGTATTGTTGTAATGTTGTAATGTTATATTAACGTTGTTGTTTGTAGCTTGGTACAGAAGGATGCCAGTGTATACGAGAGGGGTCTCTATATGCTAGAGACCAGGGCAAACGGAAATAGAGTACAAGGCTCCGTTATACAACCCGGAACAACGGCAATTGGATTCAGGTTAGGTGTCTTAAATCTGACCGTCTCGTGCCACTTTTAACACCTTCCGTACCAATCTACCTCTTAAACCCCGCGATGTCTTGTTTGTATTGTTATCTTGTAAAATTGCATTGATTGCATGATTGACTGACTGATTGACCGAAACCATGATATCAGGAAACGGTTATAACTCATGTAAATGGAATACTGGGAAACATATAAAAGGAATATATCCATGGTTCGGTTCAGTCAAGTTATATAGATTGTTAACTGGATTCTGGGATTCATGTGTTCATATTGAGTTGGAATATAAAAGAATATAGATTGACTTGAATCAAATTCAAGTCAGAAATAGTCAGTCTCTAACCCGAGTTAGACTAAAAGAAAGATAATTTGAAATTCTATAATTTGTTAGAGTCCTTATTGTAATTTATAAAACTTGAGGGGGTTTTATGTAAAAAGTACTTTTGTATAGTTTTCAAAATACACCTCAAGAATTTATTATTCGTCTTTATAGTTATAATGAGTGTGGATTTTATTTGTGTTATTCTAGTGAATATATCCTAATAAAAGTATTAATTTATAAAATTGATTTATTTGAAATTCATGATATTAAATGTAACTTTTAATCTTGTAATTTTTAGAAAAAGGTGGAAACTTTATCTTCTAATAAAATAAGTGTTTAAATGATAAATATATATATTAATACAAGAATAATTTAGAATAACTATTTTATTTTCTAAAAATCTCATTTTTTTAAATGTCGTATTTTAAACCTTTCGAGATCGAATGCTCCTTGCGGAGGTCTGAATCTCGCACTACTAGGCTCGAGGGTGCACGATAAACCGTACAATCCCAAACGAGTTCCCCAAGGGTGGGTTGTAGTGGCGCTTTGCAAAGATTTAATAAATACTATTCATTTAGAAAAACGGTTTCATAAGTATAAGGTATTTATTTGTAAGAGGATGTAATTTCCGTATTTTAGTTTCTAGGGTTTCCTAAGCCAACTAGCATATTTCTAAGGTCTAAACGATAAGTCATTAGAAGCCTCAAATCGCCTCTTCACCGCCAATTGCGGCCAGGTAAGTGCCAGGTAAGTGGGAAGGAACCACAATAGTGGGCCTAATTAAAAACCACTAGCCTTGACACACTTGCCTAGACACCACAAAGTCAGTTTAGATAAACGATCGATGTCCACAACTTATTGTATTTTCCTAGTAAGAACTATTTACTAAAAAGTGTAACAATCTAAAATCTTTAAGAATGGTTTTATGAAGATTATGGTATTTTAATGTAAAGTCTTGTATTTTCGTATTCTAAATTTTGGGAATATCAATTAAGGTTGTATTTGCGTGTGGGTAGAGGTAGGTCATTACCTCGTGACTTATTTTAAGGTATTGTGATGTTTAGGGGTTAAACATGATATATTAAACATGAAGGTATTTAAGTGTAAGAATACGGTATTTGTAAACGTTATCATTTCATGTGTGAATTCAAATTGATTTCTACAAGTTTAGTGATCAAGATGAACATGTTTAGGAATGAGGGAATTGATTAGAAGAAGAAAACTAAACTTTATGGTATTATTGTGAAAAGAATACGAAATTACAAGAAAGTTATCATTTCATGTGAGAAACTTTGTCTAATTTGATTTTTATGTGATTAATAGTCATCATGTATATGTTTAGGTGTTATGGATTAGGTGACAAGTGGGATTTTGTAGAAAAACCGAATCGGAAATCAGTTTGTTTCGATTTCCGTTGGGTTTCATAATTCCGTATTTTAAGAAATAGAAAAGAGAGAAGAATGGGGCTTACGGGTTTCAAACTCTTCTAAAGAGTAAAGAGGAACTAGGGAGAAAGGCTGAGGTGTGGTTTCGTCGCCGGTTGCTTCAAAGCACATCGCCGGAATCCGTCGGCGCTTCGCCGTGAACTCGGTTTCAAAGCACACTTTGTTGTGAAATTTTCAAGAGAGTAATTCTATGGTTTTGGAATGAGAAGGTAGGGGGTAGGGGTCTATTTATAGGGTAGCTAGGGTAGGGTAGGTGAAGGGTTTTGTTTATTAAAAAAAATTGTAAAAATTTAAAGAAAATCATTAAAATTTTGTAGTAATTAGGGTGTAATAAAAATTCTGGAACTGATATAATAATTTGGAGTTAACAAGGAGTTATGGGAGACGAAAAGGCACACATTTCATTTTGGGACCCCGGCCATCCGACCAACTCCGGCCGGCGGCGCCGGCCGGCCGAGTTGGCCGGGATCGGCGACGGTTGGGTGCGGGGTCCTCCGACTAAGATTTTGGCATACTTCATTTTTGGGGTTCAGTTCAACATTTGGGAGTTATGGCCTGTGGATTGTTGGGCTTCCAAGAATTTTAAAAGAAAAATAATCTAAAAATAATGTGTGGCATGGGATTCGAACTCTGGTGGCTTGGTTCAGCAATGCAAGGTATTACCAATGAGCTATAAGCTCCTTCTTATAATTATTGTGTTATTTAATTACTTAAAATGATAGCAGTAAGAGTAAATACTCCAAGTATACATTAAATTTTAAAGTAATTTCTTGTACACTAAAAATGGAGTTATTTCATTCTTGTAGCTTGTAATTAAAAACAAAAATAATTACCTAAATCTTGTGCTCAGGCTAAAATACCCCTTTGTGGATTTTAAAAATATTTTGAAAAAAAATTTGTATAGGAAAAAGTGTATAAGAAATTAGGATTGTTACAATGCAACCAACTTTCATGTGGCTCGCCCACCTTTGGATTTGAAAGAACAGGAGTCGGCTGTCTCGGGACACCATTTCCCGGTTCATGAGAAGAGACCTACGCTTGATTTGGAGGCTGAGAGACAACTTGGACTGTGAGCTGCAAAACGACGTTTGTCAAGTCGTCAATTGTAACAACCCTAAATTTCCTAAACAAGTTTTTTAAAAAAAATTCAAAAAATCCATAAAAGGGTATTTATTGCCTTAGCACAAGACTTAAGTAATTAATTAGCAATTTAATTACAAGAAGGAGCTTGTAGCTCATTGGTAATACCTTGCACTGCTGAACCAAGCCACCAGAGTTCAAATTCCATGCCCCATATTATTTTTAATATTTATTTGTTTTAAATTTTATAGAAGCCGAACAGTCCACACGAGATAACTCCAGATTTTCCCACTAAACATGAAAAGTTAAATGCACCAGAGGCTACACCAGGAGACCCCCCACCCCCCGACCACCTGACTCGGTCCGACTCGGCCGAGTCGGCCGGACAGCCGAGTCCCCAACATGAAAGTTGGGTCTCTTCGTCTCCCCTACCTCCCTGCACACTTTAATTATTGGATCGGTTCCAGAGAGTTTTTAAAACACCATTTACTCTACTTTTAATGAATTTTTAATGTATTTTTTACATTTTTTAATTAAAAACCCTACGCCTACCCTAACCCTAGCTTAATCCTATAAATACACCCCTACCGCCTACCCTCTCACCCCAAAATTCTGAGCCAACTAACTAAAAATTTCCAAGAATCTTGTGCACTTTGTAAACGAGCTAGAGGCGAAGCTCCGACGAATTCCCGGCGGAACTTCTGGCGATCGTTCTAGGAACTCCAGGCGACGACGCAACACATCGGTGATTCCACTACTCCCCTCTCACTCTCTTGTGTGTCCTAAAACCCGTAAGTCCCTTTTTCTATCTCTCTCTTCTATTCTAAGAATACGAAATTACAAAACCCGACGGAATCAGCACAAATCCGATTTCCGATTCGGTTTTCTTATAAACTTCACTTCTCGTTATTTCAATTATGTTTAAACACTCTCATGTTGACTATTAAACACTAATCAACTAAATTGATCAAGTTTAAATTCATAAAATGATAGCTATTTCCATTTATCGTTTTTTTTCACTTAAATACCACATTGTTTGAATTATACATTTAACTCCATTAAACTTTCTATACCATTAAGTAGATCACGAGGTAACGACCTACCTCCTCACACACTCATATGCAAACATAACACGATACCTCGAGAACTTAGAATACGGGAAAACAAACATTTTCATTTAAATACCCTTTACTTAATAAAAACCAATTCTAAAAGATTTAGTATTGATATATCTTTATAAATAAATAACTTTTGAAGTAATAAAAAAATATCTAGACTCAGCCAACTAAGGACTGTCACATTCATTAGGACAGAGCTAGGTTGTGGGCATTCAGTCGTTTATCTAAACCTGACTTTGTGGTGCCTAGGCTAGACAAGTGAGAAAGGTAAAATGAATCCAGTTATCAATCTATACAACTTGACTGAATCAAACCATGGATATACATCCATTATCCAGTTATTCCATTTACATGATTATGCAGTTGCATCCGTTTACTGATATCATGGTTTTGTTCAGTCATCCAACAATGCAATACAATACTATCAATACAATAACTACACGGGGTATTGGGGTAGTTCATTCGTGAATCCAACATAATCTCAAGAGTCCCCCTAGATCATGAATCTATATCTACTAACACAAGCAAGCAATCATGAGGGCCCGTGTTTCCGTGCTCCTGGACTGTGGCCTGTTGAGTTTGGAATACTTCGACGACGGTCGAAGTCCCGCTACTAACATATCATTTGGGCCCGTGGTTCCCTACCCCTGGACTGTGGCCTGTTGGGTTTGAGAACACTCTTGAGATTAGTTAACATTCACCCTTGAACTTACAATAATAACAGCATTAACATTATAACAATATAATACAACTTTAAAAGCTACACTCTCTCTTTCTTCTCTTCTACTTCTCCCTTTATCTTTGGGACTTACCGAGCGACCTGTTCGCTGACAACATTCTATTCTTTCTTCTTTGAATGTCGTCAGGTGATTTGGACCCGTCAGAGATCGAGCCCACTGCTGAAGACTTGGACCAGTTCAGTGAAGACCTTGAGCTCTAGTCATTGTACACTTTCCATTCAGTACTTTCATTTCTGTTATGCCACTGTTTAGGCATCGCTATATTCCATGTATTTACTTTTCCATGTATTATAAAAAGAATGTGAATAAATAAAGTTGTTGTTCTATTATATCTTGTCTCTTGTGCTTTACTTTTTTTTATATATATTTCTTAGATACGCTTAGCATATTTACTTCATAGTACATATGTAGCGGACCAGTCGCATCCCCTTCGCCGTACACCGGGAAGCGGGACTTGACAGGTTTTGTTGGTGGCCCATGCAGGTCAGAGTTGTATAGAACCATACTATGCAGTTCTGTTCTGCGTGAACAACCTAAGCAATATAGCACAAGAACCAACAACTAAAACGTTCTTTACAATTCATGTTCCTTGAATCTTACAATTTCATATTCCTTGAATCTTATCATTTCATGTATTTGAATCTGTCTTAACCTAAATTTTTCTTCAAGGTTATGGATTCCCCAAACAACACAAGCGCCAACTTCAACAACACTCCACCTCCACTACCAATCGTTCCTACTGTTCCTGCTCCACCTAACGAGCAAACGGTTCTGCTTGAGGAAATCCGAAGCCTCCTGGTTGGACTGCAGCAGCAGACTGCTATATTATTGAACCGACCAGAAGCAGAAGCAACCGGCAGGAAACACTCTTCCTCCCAGATGGCAAGAGGAACCTACACTACACAACCTTCTAAACCCAAGAGACAGAAGGAAACAATTAACCAGTCAAGTTCAGGATTTTGCTACTACTGCCGTAGGAATGGACACTTGTGGAAGGACTGTAGGCACGCAAAAGGCCCGTGCCTAATTTGTGGCGCATCCGATCATAGAATTGGAAACAGTCCCTATAGACGCAACTCAGCTCACATCCCCACCAACTTCACATTAGCAGCCGTAGAAGCCGAAACTGTAGGCCAATGTAACACCAGTAAGTCTTTCTCACACTTTTTAAAACTCTTGCAACATCTTGTTATACACTATCTGTACTTCAGTCACCACACTTTTCTTAAATCTGTTACACTTTCCTTTTACAAATTTCGAGGACGAAATTTTTATAAAGAGGGTAGAATGTAACAACCCTAAATTTCCTAAACAAGTTTTTACAAAAAAAATTCAAAAAATCCATAAAAGGATATTTATTGCCTGAGCATAAGACTTAAGTAATTAATTAGCAATTTAATTACAAGAAGGAGCTTGTAGCTCATTGGTAATACCTTGCACTGCTGAACCAAGCCACCAGAGTTCAAATCTCATGCCCCATATTATTTTTAATATTTATTTGTTTTAAATTTTATAGAAGCCTAACAGTCCACATGAGATAACTCCAGATTTTCCCACTACACATGGAAAGTTAAATACACCAGAGGCTACACCAGGAGACCCCCCACCCCCCGACCACTTGACTCGGCCTGACTCGGCCGACTCGGGCCGGCGCCGCCGGCCGGACTTGGCCGGACGGCCGAGTCCCCAACATGAAAGTTGGGGCTCTTCGTCTCCCCTACCCCTTGCACACTTTAAATATTGGATCGGTTCCAGAGAGTTTTTAAAACACCATATACTCTACTTTTAATGAATTTTTAATGTATTTTTTACATTTTTTAATTAAAAACCCTACACCTACTCTAACCCTAGCTTAACCCTATAAATATACCCCTACCCCCTACCCCCCCATCCCAAAATTCTGAGCCAACTCTCTAAAACTTTCCAAGAATCTTGTGCACTTTGAAAACGAGATTGAGGCGAAGCTCCGACGAATTCCCGGCGGAACGTCCGGCGATCGTTCTAGAAACTCCCGGCGACGACGCGACACATCGGTGATTCCACTACTCCTCTCTCACCCTCTTGTGTGTCCTAAAACCCGTAAGTCCCTTTTTCTATCTCTCTCTTATATTCTAAGAATACGAAATTACAAAACCTTACGGAATCGACATAAATCCGATTTCCGATTCGGTTTTCTTATAAACTTCACTTCTCGTTATTTCAATTATGTTTAAACACTCTCATGTTGACTATTAAACACTAATCAACTAAATTGATCAAGTTTAAATTCATAAAATGATAGCTATTTCCATTTATCGTATTTTTCACATAAATACCACATTGTTTCAATTATACATTTAACTCCATTAAACTTACTATACGTTTAAGTAGATCACGAGGTAACGACCTACCTCCTCACACACTCATATGCAAACATAACACGATACCTTGAGAACTTAGAATACGGGAAAACAAACATTTTCATTTAAATCCGCTTTACTTAATAAAAACCAATTCTAAAATATTTAGTATTGATACATCTTTATAAATAAATAACTTTTGAACTAATAAAAAAATATCTAGACTCAGCCAATTAAGGACTGTCACATTCATTAGGACAGAGCTAGGTTGTGGGCATTCGGTCGTTTATCTAAACCTGACTTTGTGGTGCCTAGGCTAGACAAGTGAGAAAGATAACTTTAAAAGGCCCGTCTCACGGCGATTCGTGAGCGGATCCCTCCTTTCTTCACTTGTACTTACCTGGCCATAATTAGCGGTGAAGAGGCGATTTGAGAGATATCTCACAACTTGTCGCCAACTAGGAACAATCTAAACCATAGAATACAGAAAATCGACATCTTTTGCAAATAAATATCATTAACTTAATAAAACCGTTTTTCTTTAAAGATTAGTATTTAAACAAATCTTTGCAAAGCGCCGCTACAACCCACTTTGGGGAACCCGTTCGGGATGGTGCGGATTATCGCACATCCTCGGGCTTAGTAGTGCGAGATGCAGAACTCCGCAAGGAGCATTCGGTCTCGAAAGATTTAAATACGACATCTTAAGAAAAATGAGATTTCTAGATTATATTAAATATATAAAAATTTATTTTCATATAAATATATGTATATGTAACTCCAAAATACCTACTTTGAATTATTATGAATATTCAAACTTTTTCTAAAAATGGCACAAGAATCGGTTTACACTAAAATACCATGAATTCCATTTAAACAATATTTACACATAAATACCTTTATTTATGGAATTAGGTTATTCTCATTAGAAATATCACTAATATAAAATCTAAAATTATTACAACTCTAAAGACGATAATAATTACTTGGGGTTTATCTTGAAAACTATATAAAAAATATTTTTACATAAAACCCCCCTTAAGTTTTATAAATTACCCTAAGGACCCTAGTAAATATAGGTTTAAGAAATAATCAAGACTTCGATTTACATTTCTAATTGTCTGACTCGGGTTTGAGTCTGATTATATCTGATTTGAATATGATGCAAGTACAATCTACAATCTACAATATTCCAATTCAATATGAACACATGAAACCATGAATCCAGTTATCAATCTATACAACTTGACTGAATCAAACCATGGATATACATCCATTATCAAGTTATTCCATTTACATGATTATACGGTTACATCCGTTTACTGATATCATGGTTTTGGTCAGTCATCCAATAATGCAATACAATACTATCAATACAATAACTACACGGGGTATTAGGATAGTTCATTCGTGAATCCAACATAATCTCAAGAGTCCCCCTAGATCATGAATCCATGTCTACTAACACAAGCAAGCAATCATGAGGGCCTGTGTTTCCATGCTCCTGGACTGTGGCCTGTTGAGTTTGGAATATTTCGACGACGGCCGAAGTCCCGCTACTAACATATCATTTGGGCTCGTGGTTCCCTACCCCTGGATTGTGGCCTGTTGAGTTTGAGAACACTCTTGAGATTAGTTGACATTCACCCTTGAACTTACGATAATAACAGCATTAACATTATAACAATATAATACAACTTTAAAAGCTACACTCTCTCTTTCCTCTCTTCTACTTCTCCCTTATCTTTGGGACTTACCGAGCGACCAGTTCGCTGACGACATTCTATTCTTTCTTCTTTGAATGTCGTCAGGTGATTTGGACCCGTCAGAGATCGAGCCCAGTACTGAAGACTTGGACCAGTTCAGTGAAGACCCCGAGCTCTAGTCATTGTACACTTTCCATTCAGTACTTTCATTTCTGTTATGCCACTGTTTAGGCATCGCTCTATTCCATGTATTTACTTTTCCATGTATTGTAAAAAGAATGTGAATAAATAAAATTGTTGTTCTATTATATCTTGTCTCTTGTGCTTTACTTTCTTTTATATATTGCTTAGATATGCTTAGCGTATTTACTTCATAGTAAATACGTAGCGGACCAGTCGCGTCCCCTTCGCCGTACACCGGGAAGCGGGGCGTGACATCAATTTTCGAGTAAAGCTTGGCCATCTCCCTGTCTTTGTTTCTGAGCTGCTTTTGGAGCTCTTAGAGAATTTGTTGCTCTGCGGTCTTGGGACGGATGATTTGCTTCTCTTCGCTTTCCAAGCCCGACTCCTCATGAACCGAAGGATTTCTCTGCTCATCAGCCTCACTGGCAGGGTTTTCATTACCTTCCAGAGAAGGCTGGTCTTGGAAAGTGGCAGCCACATTCACACCAAATTGGATTTTAGATGTGGTGGCCCCGTCGTTGCTCTTGATGCGTGTGCCCACCATGTAGACAGTGTGGACCACATGTCCAGCCATCTTTTTATCTTTGGCTGCTGATTTTTTGTACCGTCGTCGTGGTCCATCCTTTTCTGGAAAGGATAGGTGACTGAAAACGGTTGGCTTGACTGGGTCCTTGGGTGGCATGGTCTGGGTTGCAGTTTTGTTGACTCTTGCGGTCATGGCATTCTTCTGGACCAATTTCAGTAGTTCAAAAGAGTTGGCGAGCTTTACAGCCGATTCAGTTGTTGTTGCGGGATAACCTCGTTCTTGGAACCCCACGAAGTTCCAACTAGCAGGAGTCTTAGCCCTTTTGTTGGCTCTGTATCTAAGCATTTTCTGTCTTAGCTTCTCGATTTTAAGGGCTTGGCGGATATCCGTTTTCCGGGAAGCCACCGTGAGTCGGTTGACGAGGAGCTTAGAGAAGATACCCGATCGAGCAGTTGTCAGGGGCACCGCTGGAGCTTGCCCGAGATGCGTTATTGCTTTGTTGGTATGGATGGCCTTGCCTCCAGCTGGAGCAATGAAGAGTTGTTCGGAGATAGATTTATGCTTGGGTTGAGGTGCTTTCGAGATCACCGCATTTGGCCTCCTGCAGTTCGAGGCCCGTCTGTTTGTTACTGGAGCTTGAGAAACTGGGAAGGCATTAGCTGGCATGAACAGAATAGAGCCAAATGGTAGCCGCGGCTCCTCCCACTGTCGCCCGAGACTAGCCGGGAGGATCGTCCTGACGTCCATCTTCATCGTGTAGGAGATGGAAGCTGTGTCGAGAGCTGAGCTTATCCTTAGAGACATTGTTGAGGCTTGATCACTTGAAATCCTGCATGAAAGCACATTATTTTAATATAAATATCGATATGTATGTTGATTGAGTTCGCATGAACGTTTAACCCGAAATATGCGATGAGAGAAAAGGTCCCACCGGGCATGGCAGAATCTGTAGGGTGTTTTTAGCCACCCCATTGAGATGGGAATGAGTGCGCATGTCAGGCGTATTACAGATTCCCCATGTCTAGGGTTGGCCGGGGTTTATGGATTGTGGGGATCCAAATCTCCGGCAAGTGCGGACTAAACTGCCATTAATTACTCCTCACTTTTGGAGCAAGAGAACCTCCGATTGACGGGTCAAACTGGTCATGCGAACTCAATATGCAGAGTTTGTGTTTATGTGTGTGTGTTTAACAATAAGGACGTGTTCATTTTTCTTTTATTCTATTTGTGACAATTGATTTTTTTAAAACAAGTTATTCAAAGAAACATTTTTTTAAAAAAAATATTTTATTTATAATTTATATTTAATTTATTTTATATTTTATTTTATTAAAAATAAAAATAAACAAAATAAAAAAAGGGAAGTGAAACCCCCTCCACTCACACGAGGGGGGAGTGAGCCCCTCTCCCTCACGTAAGAGGGAGTAAGGTCTCCCACTTAGTGGGAGCCTTCCCCTCATGTGAGGACGGGGGAGGGAGCTCCTACTTAGTGGGAGCTCCCCCCCCCCTCACGTGAGAGGGAGCAGGGGCTCCTACTTGTTGGGAGCCTCCTCCTCATGTGAATTCCCCCTCACGTGAGAGAGAGCATAGGGCTCCAAATTTTTTTTAATGGAGTTAAACTCCAAAAAAATTTATTTGGAGTTAAACTTGCAAAACAATTTTATTTGGAGTTAAACTCCCAAAAGTTTTATCTGGAGTTAAACTCCATAAGATTTAAGGTGGAGTTAAACTCCCCAAAAGGATTTTTATTGTCAACTCCAAAATATTTTAAATGGAGTTAAACTTCTTAAAGAATTTTATGTGGGGGGTTAAACTACAAAAGATTTTTTTATTGTAGAGTTAAACTCCAAAAGAATTTTATTTAGAGTTAAACTCCAAAAGAATTTTTTTATTTGTGGAGTTAAACTCCAAAAGATTTTAAATGGAGTTAAACTCCCAAAAGAATTTTATTTGGAGTTGAACTCCCAAAAAAATTTATACGGAGTTAAACTCCCAAAAAAATTATTTTGTTTTATTTTTATTTTTCTTAAAAGGAAGCTCCCACTGAATGGGAGCTTCCCTCTCCCTTACGTGAGAGGGAGTAAGGCTCCTACTAAGTGGGAGCCTCCCCTTCACGTGAAGGGCAGTGGGGAGTTCCCGCTAAGTGGGAGCTCCCTCCCCCTCACGATAAAAGGAGCAGAGGCTCCCACTTAGTGGGATCCTCCTCTTCACGTGAGGGGGGAAAGCTCCCACTCCCCCCACGTAAGGGAGCAGGAGGCTTTCACTAAGTGGGAGCACCCCCTCACGTGGAGAAGGGAACCCTCTCAGTGGGCTTTAAAACTTTTTTTAATGGAGTTAAACTTCAAAAGATTTTATTTGGAGTTAAACTTCAAAAATAATTTTTATAATGGAGTTAAACACCAAAAGAATTTTATTGTGGAGTTAAACTTCAAAAGATTTCCTCCTTTCTTTTTTGAGAAGAAACCCAAAATGGGTTCTCTTGAAACTCCAAGATTTAGATCTTGGATGATGAAAAGAGACCCATTTTCTTCTCTTGATGGAGTATTGGGTGGTGGGTTTCCCTTCTTCTCCCTCTCTTAAATTGGATCTTGAGGAGGGAGACGAAGGTAGAGAAAATCTTCCCTTTTTTTCGGATACGAGAGTTAAACTCTCATTCGATGGGTTTATGGTGAAACTTTATTTGGTTTTGAAAAAAAAAAAGCTAAGCTCTTAATTTAATTGGAAAATGAAGAGAAAGAGGAAGAACTTAAGAGAGTGAGGAATGAGGCACAAACCCTAGAAATTTGATGGAGAATGAATTCTCTTTTTTTCATTTCATCATGTTGCTTTGTATAGGCTTATAAATTTATACATAGCCCATTGGGCTTAATAAATGGTATTTTGCCCATCCCATGCCCCATGTGCTTATTTCTTTTGCACATGAGTCACGGGCTTTACAAAAATTTGGTTTTATGCCCATTTTTCTTACATTTAGTCATAAAAATTATATGAAAATTATTTATTACATAATTTTCATTTTAGCATGGGGGGGCTGCCCGTGGGGCTCGACTTGGGCATAGGCCCACTTAATCTAGGCTTAGGCCCGCTTACTTAGGGTTGATTTTGACTTTGACTTGGTCAACCGGGATGTAATTTTTGACCCCAACACACTATACACCCACAACTTTCTCGAGAAGTTGTCAATGAAGGAACCGCAATGCCTGACTCCACCTCGAGAACAAACTGGTGCCAGAACTATCTCTATCTTCTTCTCTTGAATACAATCCTCCCGATGATTTCTCCTGCCAATCTCTACACCTCCAAGTGACTGCCTCTTCTGAGACCCCTCTAAATTCTCCTCGCCAATATGGCCCGATCGTGGACGCCACACCTTGACAGAGTTTGAACCACTTGAACCAATAAAAGATCTAACAATATTTTCTAAGACCACCCGTACCTGAAGAAAGTACAGATTCCTCACCCTCATCGCTTTCATGACAATACGAGCATCTCTGGAAATCATCACGGAATCTCTATCGTCACGCACTTGTAACCGATATTCCCCCAATATTTAGAAATAATAAAAAGAGCTAAGCTCTGTTAAATTTTAATTAGACATCGCCTCACGTGCTCCTCACGAGGGCACCAGCGCCAATCTTGTAGGATTAAATCCTATGGTGGCGCCGCACGTGCTCCTCATGTGGGGGCCAATGTGCAAAGCACATGAGCGCTTATTATATAAGAATTAGATTCTTATATGGTGCCGCACGTCCTCCTCACCTGGGCACCAATGTGAAAAGCACAGAAACGCCTATTATAAATAAGAATTTAATTCTTAAGTAGCGCCCACGTGCACAACACGTGAGCGCCGGCGCTCAAGTTTACACAAGTAGAATTAAATTCTATATTTCCCTAACAAAAAGTTGGGATATTCTCTGTTAAATAGAGCCGTCGGATCAAAGATCCAATGCTGATGATAAATCATCAAACAATAGAATTAAATTATATTCTGAGGAATATTTGTTCTCAATCTTTACAAGCAAAGAAGATTGCTCTCTTTAAAACAGAGAACCTTTGGATCATAAATCCAATGGTGATTAAAAAATCACCGCTTGACAGAATAAAATTCTATATATGGGAAAATATTTTCCCAATCTTGTTAAAAACAAGAAAACATATTCTTTAAAACAGAAATACTTGGATCAAAGATCCAACGGTGGGTAAAATACCCCAAACCAATTTTGAGACCGATTAAATCAATTGGAATCTCTCAATAAGAGATTTTCTCAAAATTAATTAACAAACTTGCCTCCACTATATAAAGGACCATAGACTTCAAGTCTCATATAGAGGGAACCTCCCATAAGCTTCTGAAAAATACAGAAAGCTTCCAAAACAACAGAGAATTCAATTCTCAAGAAAGAAGAAGACTTTCCTCCTCAAAACCATATGTAAAGAAAACACAAAGATCCAAATATCTCTTTTACCTATTTAAGAGTTTATCCCTTCTCAAAGAACTTAGTTCTTCTTCTGGATCAGAGATCCATAAGACAAGTCTCCTATCAGTTGAGAATTTAATTCTCATCGGGAAAATCTTGTTCTTGAAAATAAAAGATTCAGAAAAGAACTAGGTTAAAAAGAAAGAAAAAAGAAAAAAACATATGTTCTGGGAATTTAATTCCCTCGAAATTAGGGTTTAACCCTACATAAAGAATTTAGTTCTTATAAAAAGAAAAGAAGAACTTAGTTCTCCAATGAAGAAAAAACGATCCAAATACCTCAAAATAGAGATCTTGATGATCATTAATTGCCAAAATGACATTAACAAAAATTTAATCTCTAAAAAAGAAAAGAGATTAGTGCCTTACAAGTTCCCCATGTGGGCGCCCTCCCAAAAGCCCAGCGCCTCACGTGAAAAACACGGGAGCGTCCAAAGCAAAAGGTCAACGCCTCACCTGAAAAACACGCGGGTGCCCAAAGCAGAAGGTCGGCGCCTCACGTGAAACACACGTGGGCGCTGAATAAAAGTACTTAGCATTTCATATACAGCCAAAACGGCTGAGTGCTTAGCACTGATTGGGCAGCGCCTAGCGCTTCACGTGCTCCTCACATGGGCGCCAAACAAAAAGTGCTTAGCACTCCATATACAGCCAAAACGGCTGAATGCTTAGCACTAATTGGGCATCGCCCATCACCGCACGTGCTCCTCACATGGACGCCACACAAAAAATGCTTAGCACTTCATATACAGCTAAAACGGCTGAGTGCTTAGCACTTATTGGGCAGCGCCTAGCGCTTCACGTGCTCCTCACATGGGCGCCAAACAAAAAGTGCTTAGCACTCCATATATAGCCAAAACGGCTGAATGCTTAGCACTAATTGGGCATCGCCCAGCACCGCACGTGGACGCCACACAAAAAATGCTTAGCACTTCATATACAGCCAAAACGGCTGAGTGCTTAGCACTGATTGGGCAGCGCCCATAACGGAAGGCTTCACATGATTGCTATGTGAGCGCCAGAGCGTCAAACTAGTGCTTAGCACTTTTGCATAAAAAATGGGCTAAACAAATAGAGCCTAAATAAGTGCTTAGCACTTTTGAACAAAAAGAAAGACTGAGCAGAGTAAGCCCAAATTGGCTAAGTCTCTTGCAGATGAGCCTAAATACTCTGTTGATTGGACCTTAATAAAATTTAAGAACCCAGAAAATATTGCTAAGTTGATATTAGTTTCAAATAAGACTAATGTATGCTTAGTTAAAATAAATTGGGCCCAAACGCTCATATGTTTAAATTGATCTTAATCTCAAACTATATCAACGGTCCTTAAACCAAACAAAATATTTTGAGCTAAAGGAAAAATATAACTTAAGTTTAAAATCCCAAATCTAAAATATACGGATTTGGACAAATCCGCGCCCTATGGGAGACGACATAAACAAGTCTCCGTATATAATCCATGGGCAACCAAAATAAAAAAAAATACACACGACACAAAGTGAACTGCTGGAGAAGGAGAAAGTGGTTATTGCAACGCGGTAACGTAATTAACTGCAGGGCCTTGCGCCTGCAGGGAAGAGCATCCCCACAATCAAAAACCCCTCACAAACAAGGGGGATCTGATAAAATCACGCTACAGCGGTCGTGCCTGTCCAAACCTCCGATATATGGTGCCATAAATCAACTTGGTATCTTCGGAGAGGTGGATGGATAAGTCGAAATAGCGTCTGCCCCCAAATTCAGGCCGGACGTCCCAATGTCTCGGTCCAGTCTTTCGGCGGTGAATAGATTCTGGCACGCCCGGTGGGACCTTTTCCTTTTTCAACTCCACACTTCGTGTGTCGTGTTTCGCGAACAAAATCGTGGTTCGCTATGGTTGCCCTTGGATTCGAGGTACTAAAACTTGGTGTCTTGCTCATGTATATAGAAAATCGATGGCTTCCTAATGCACTTCATGCAACAAAAACTCTCGCTCCACCCCAACTGAAAGAGTGACCTACAGGCCCAACGCGGTCTCTATTTTTTCAATGCATGTGGGGCAAGTCACACAAGCCACTACTAGATTGTTCTTTGGGACCATGCTCCCACCGATGAGTTTCGGTGCCTCAACACAGCAAGAGCAAGCTCCTAAAAGGTCGGTCTTCGATCGACTGGCAACAACAACGGCCCCTCTCAACGGGCCGTCCAAATCTGACGTCTCATTCTTCAACAGGCTGAGCAAGAACCCAAACGGAACCGTAAAGAGGCTCGTGATACATGAAGGGGCTGCCCCAAAATGGATAGCCCTCCTAACTCCTCCTACAGGCGAAGCCGTCAAAGGTGCTTCACCCGTCAGACGATCAGTTTTTGAAACGCTTGCCGTTTCTACTCAAACTTTACCAAAGATGTCGGTCTTCAATAGGTTGACGCCGATTGAAGCCCCTCAGCAAAGCCGGGGGCATGAAGAAGCCGCTTCCAAAACCGAGACGATCCCTTCTGCAAGGCATGCTCAACGTCAACACTGGCGCCGAGTGAGAAAAGCTGCGGGAAGCATCCTCTCTGGACTTATCCCACCAGCTCCTATAGTGGAAGTTGATACTGCTATTCCAACCGGGAACAGTTTTGATCTGCTCAGGAGAGTGCGCAAGAACTCCCCAACGGTGGTGCTAAAGAAATCTCCCCTACCTGCAAAGGTTACTGTATATGCAAAGTCGGAGCTGTCGAGCAAGAAAGTCCTCTATATAACGGTGTATGACGGGGCCCAGTGGCGAATGTAGATGGCATAAGCGTACGTTCTATTTTCGTTTCACTTTTCTGTGAAGTTTAGGAAACATTAAATGATGGGATTTCATTAATGAGACTAATGAAAAGAAAGAAACCTAAAAATGTTGTAGAATCAAATCTTCAAAAAGGGTAGCTCTAGTTTTTGCTTTGCATGGTGGTATTCCTTGATGAATATCCTGCACCTCATTCGATGAGGAAAGAGCCGAGATCCCTTCACCGGGAGTGACCTTTTTAGCGAAACTAACAAATGCTATAACTCACTCGGTTTTGTTTTTTATTTCTTCTCTAGTTCTTTCTTTGCATAGTGGTATTCCTGAATATCCTGCACCTCATTCGATGAGGAAAGATCCGAGATCCCTTCACCGGGAGTGACCTCTTTAGCAAAACTAGAAAAAGCATTAAAAACACTAATTTTCAAAATCATTAGATTCTACAACGATATCAAGTTCATTACACTCATGGTTGCGTAGCCCTCCGTCATTTCAGATAAGCACTATTTTAGTATTCGTGCTACGGTTGTTTGGCCTGCATCAAGGCATAGTGTGCGGTAGCTAACTTAGTGCTTATCTGTAGCATGTGATGCGATTGGATTAGGGTAGTCGTACGGCGTTGTTTGGCCTACGTCAAGGGTCGTACGGGTGGGTTTAATTCAATCAAGAAATAAACGGGTTGAACTTGACTAGCGTCCTATGGGTTATTTGGCCTGCGTCAAGGTCATAGGACGCTAGGGGTAAAAACATTATCGGGAATTTCAAGTGTTGAAATTTGCAATGAGATTGCATACCTTCTATATGATAGTTGGATCCATATACCCACTGCGAGTAAGAGTTACTCCTGTGAGAGTTTTGCACTTTACAATTAGCTAATCCAGTAGGTGTCTAGAAAGGTGTCAACGGGGTTATGCCTATAGGGAAACGAGGTTTATTTTAATCAGATCTTTGCGAAAGCACATGGAACCTCCCTCGAAGTACCGATACCTGCCTAGCCGAACGATTAGCGAACCTGTAGGGTGTAATTAATCCCGGCTAATCTTACGTTTTAGGATTTGAAGGAAGATTTGATAAAAATAGTAGGAGCCATCCTGATTAGATAAAAACCAATCTAATCTTGCAAAGAGCGCATGCAGAGTGATTACCTTTCTCTCTCTCCTGGTAGCGACCAATGAAATGCCTTAATCAAGATAATAATATGGATGTATTGACCGAACCCACTTATTATACTGGGCTAGGTTCCGCTCTACCTTATGATTTTCATAAGTCTGAGCAAGAAATAGGGAAATACCTGGATTCCCATGCCGCCCAAACGAAGAATAAGCATGTTGATGCATTTTCTTCGGGTGTGTTCGTAACCAAGAACTGTTTCTCAGTTACCTCTACGTCCTGGGTATTGGACACCGGATCAGGATCCCATACATGTAATTTGTTACATGGGCTATAGAAAGGTGGAGAACTGGGAAAGGGTGATATGTCTCTAGTAGTAGAGATGGTGCAATTGTTGCAGCCAAAGCAGTTGGCAAATATCACCTAGTGTTACCAACTGATAATACAATGATTCTGAGCGACTGTTATTTCATACCAATAATATTGTGAATATTTTCGTAAATCAAGTGTTGATTGGGTAAGGTATGTTGTATAATAGTATATACGTTCTGAATCAAACCACAGTTCCAAACGTACAGAACACACACAAGAGGAACAGTTCAGAAATGAACGAATTCTTCTTGTGGCATTGTAGACTGGGTCATATAGATGAAACAAGACTAGCTAATGTTCCATAAGGATGCATATTTGAATCTGTTCGAATTTACATCTTATGAAACTTTCCAGTCATGTCTCAAAGACCAGGTGACCAAATCTCCGTTTACTGGAAACGGAGAAAGAGCTATTGAACTCTTGGACAGATACATAGTGATGTATGCGGTCTTATGTCTACACATGCCAGGGATGGTTCCGCGTACTTTATTACATTCACCGATGTTCTCTCAAGATACGGACATGTGTTATTGTTGAAACAAAAAACTGAATTTTTTGAGAATTTCAAGGAATATAAGTACGAAATTGAGAACCAGATGGATAAAGGTATTCAAATCCTTCGATATGATCGGGGAGGAGAATACTTGAGCAACGGAATCCCGAGACTGTTTAAAGAGAATGGGATTCACTCTCAGGTTACTCCTCCGTATACACCACAGCACAACGGTATATCGGGGTGGAGAAATCGCACCCTATTAGATATGGTGCGCTCTATGACGAGTACTGCTAAGTTACCTATTTCTCTTTAGGGATATGCACTTGAGATAGCTGCATGCTTATTGAATAGAGTTCTGATCAAATATGTTGCCTACCACTCTATATGAGATATGGAATGGGAAGAGTCCATCTTTAAACGACTTAAGATATGGGGTTGTCCGGCCTATATTGAAAAGCAAAATTCGGACAAGCTTAAGGCAAGGTCAGTTCTGTGCAAGTTTGAAGGATATCCCAAACATTTCGAGGGTATATCTTCTACCACACTGAGGAACAAAAGGTGTTTTGTTTCTCGACATGCCACTTATTTAGAAAAGGAATTTCTTGTGAAAGAAATTAGTGGCAATGAGATAGAACTGGAAGAAGTTCCAGCAACGCAAACTATAACTGACGATTTGGTGGAACCGGAGGATTCAATAGTCCCCGACAAACCGTAGCCACTCCGCAGATCTAGTAGGGTTTCTCATCCACCAGAGAGATACTACGGTTTTCTCATAGACGGTGGGAGCGAGGATTGCATCATGGAGATGATGACCCAACTATTTTAGAGCAGGCCATCACGAGTGGGGACTCTGTGAAATGGCTGGATGCTATGCGATCTGAGATGGAATCCATGTATACCAACAAAGTGTTAACTTTGAAAGTTGCTCCTGAAGGGGTAAAACCCATCGGGAGCAAGAGGATCTTTGAGAAAGATAATTTGGTGTAGATGGAAAAGTTGAGACTTTCAAAGCTAGACTTGTAGCAAAAGGTTTTCGTCTGCGACCTGGTGTCGACTATGATGAAACCTTTTCTCCTGTCGCTATGCTTAAGTTTATCAGGATCCTACTTTCCATTGTTGCATACCACAACTACGAAATCTGGCAGA
This sequence comes from Agapanthus africanus, assembly GCA_030015575.1. NCBI lineage: Eukaryota > Viridiplantae > Streptophyta > Magnoliopsida > Asparagales > Amaryllidaceae > Agapanthus > Agapanthus africanus. The sequence goes on from JASDDO010000022.1 coordinate 63,775,402, forward strand.
CTGCACGTCCAAACCGCTTTTCTAAATGGTGATTTAGAAGAGAGCGTGTATATGATACTGCCAGAGGGCTTTGTAGATAGTGGGAGCAACGGAAGCATGTGCAAGCTGCTTAAATCCATCCACGGATAAAAAAAGGTATCGTGGAGATGGAACGTCTGTTTTGATGAAACTGTCAAAGAGTTTGACTTCATTAAAAAGGTAGATGGACCATGTATAAATAAGAAGGTTGTATAGAGTATGGTTGTCTTCCTCGTATAGTACGCGGATGACATACTCTTGATAGGAAACGATGTTCCTATGCTACACTCGGTCAAGCACCTCTTATCACACAAGTTCGCTATGAAAGATCTAACGGATGCCTCCTACATCCTGGGGATATAGATCTATAGAGATAGATCTAAACGGATTTGGGATTGTCCTGATCCAGGTATATAGACACCATACTAAAGGGGTTTAGTATGGAAGATTCTAAGCGTGGTAATGTACCCGATTGTTCAGGAATCACTCTCTCCAAAGAGATATCTCTTAAGAATGATTTGGAGAGGGATCGCATACAAGGGATACCTTATGCTTCGGCAGTCGGGTCAATCATGTATGAGATGTTATGTATCAGACCGGATGTTGCTTACTCACTAGGTGTGTGATTAAGTATCGAAAAGATTTTGGGGAAAAGCACTGGACAGCTGTGAAAAACGTTCTTAAGTACTTAAGAATGACTAAAGAGATGTTCTTGGTGTATGGTAACGGTGAACTCCAGGTGGAGTCCTTTACCGATTCGAGCTTCCATAGCGATAAGGACGACTGAAAGTCAGTCTCAGGTTTTGTCCTCACCTCAGTGCAGGGACGGTATGTTGGAAGGGTTCCAAGTTATATACCGTAGCAGACTCGTTGATAGAGGCTGATTACATCACTACCAACGATACTGCCAAAGAGGCTGTCTGGATGAATAGAGTTCATGAGATGAACTAGGTTCCTACCATTGAGCATCCAATACCTGTGTATTATGATGAAAATGGAGCCGTGGCTTTGGCTTAGGAACCTCGGTCCCGTCAGCGATCCAGACATATTCTTAGACAGTATCACCTGATCAGGGAGATAGTTGATCTCTGGGAGATCGAGGTTAGGAGAGTTGACACAGAGGATAACACAGTGGATCCACTCACTAAGGCCCTCCCCCAGATGCTATTCGAAAGACTTTTAGGACGTTGGGTATGCGATACTACAACAACTGGACTTAGTGCAAGTGGGAAATTGCTAGGAATATGTATGCCCTAGAGGCCATTATTGTTGATATAGTGGATGCTTGGACATATATATAGAGGACTTTCTTGCTCGACATGATAGTTTGCTATCTGGTTACCTTTATCTTAACATGTAGACTGGTATTTTTATATCGTCTATCTCTTACATTTAGGATATGTACTTGACTACCAGGATTATGATGAGATCATACTAGTGGGGCTAGGATGGTCCAAAAGTACATCCTTTAATTGTTCCTAGTCGAGGGGATATCGAGACAGGTCCTCACTGCTCGGACTGTTCACTGAAATACTCCTGATCGGTCAGCTGCAAAGGTAGAGGATCTGGGCCATGCAAAACCCAGACATCAGTGCGTCATAATATCAACAATAATATAATCAAAGTAGAAAACATGCAAGCATGAGTATGAACAGTAATAAAGGTATAACCGTAACACGAGTAAGAAACAATGAAGGGTATAAGCACATGTGACGTGCGGTGAGTAATCTGAACTAAACTACTGGGTAACTACTCTCAATTCTGTGAAATCAATTTAATGAATCGTCGATGTAACTCAATAGTATCTCGTGCATGCCCGGGACCACGGTCAAGACTCTCGGGCTGAATCCGAGATGTGCTGCTAGGCAGTAAACAGGTAACATGTACAGACGAATGATGCCAGCAGCATCATCCCGGGGCTAGCCTAGCCCATAAAACTGATCAGTATAAGTATCGAACTGTCGAGTTACAAGTCAGGTTTCATCATTGATTTCCCCATACCCCCAAGTTATGTGTTGAAATCAGGTATTGATAAATCAGGGGATATCGAGACAGGGCATCGATATTCCCTTTAATTGTTCTTGTCACTTGGAGGGCGATGGTTGATCCCACAACTATTGGTGTGTGACATCAAAGATTGTACACAGGTGCTCATTAGAGAATAGATACACCGAACGGACTCGCCGAGGACTCCTAGTTGGTATTATACCTATCGTCAGATAGCAGTCCTCAGGTGAAACTGGTACAGGTTAGTCTGTAGACCCGAGATCGTCATAGAGTCTTGTGTGGCTCCCACTGTGCTTTGATTTCCTCCCTACTATGCTTTAGAGGAGTTGTGCAAACATGTAGATTTTAGGTACAGTTCTGAGCCACATGGAGGCCATAAGTGATAGGAGAGGTTTCGTCTCTCCCGGTATTGGGGGTTGATGTTGCGATGTGCTCGATTGGCTATAACTGGAAGTCCCTAGCCAAGGATGCTGCTGAGATTTACTGATAAGAGTTATCAATAGTTTCTCGAACCGTTATAGGCCAAATATCGGCATGACTTATCACGTTGCTGGGGTCTGACGTTTACCACCCCTTGACATGATATGCGACATTCAGATGAAGAGACTAGACTGTACGGTAGTGTTACTGATAGGCTTCATGGAGAGTATGGACATGTTTGCTTGTTAATCTTCATATCGCTCAATACTCGGGTAGCCGTTACGTGCGGCTAGTACCGCTGACGGCTTGTAGGTGACTGATGTGATCATCACCTATTGCTGGCGTATTGATGAGTCTTTAGAGTCCCACACAGAAGTTCGCTGGTTCAAGCGAAACGAAGTAGGATACATATGTGATATGTGCGTGGACCAGATTAAATACATGTATATGATACCGTATTGTAATCTGGCAGTCATCTGTTATCAAGTTCGGTTATATGTGATATAACCAGATTATTGAATCAAGTGTTGATTTGATAATGTGATATACAGATAAATGATTTTAGTCGGTCATATGTGTTATAACCGGATTATTAAATCAAGTGTTGATTTAATAATGTGATATAAATTATATTTGATATAATTATATCTTAACTAATATCATTAGCTCACTAAATATTTTCTTATATGTATATATATATATATATGATAACCATGACAATGAGGAAGAAGAAGAAGAAGAAGCTAGAGAGCAAAAAATGGGAGCAAGAGAGCAACACAAGAATGAGCTCAAGTGAAGAAAAATGAATCAAGCGTGTGGCAACCCTTTGACCCTCACTCTTTCAAGCATGGATTAACTGCAATATAAAATTGCGGTAGGGAGGAAATCAAAGCACAGTGGGAGCCACACAAGACTCTATGACGATCTCGGGTCTACAGACTAACCTGTACCAGTTTCACCTAGGGACTGCTATCTGACGATAGGTATAATACTAACTAGGAGTCCTCGGTGAGTCCGTTCGGTGTATCCATTCTCTAATGAGCACCTGTGTACAATCTTTGATGTCACACACCAATAGTTGTGGGATCAACCATCGCCCTCCAAGTGACAACAAACGTACACACTAGTCTACTCTGGAATATCGATGCCCTGTCTCGATATCCCCTCGACTAGGAACAGTTAAAGGATGAACTTTTGGACCACCCCTGGCCCCACTAATATGATTTCATCATAATCCTGGTAGTCAAGTACATATTCTAAGGGCTTTATCAACATTTAAGAGACAGACAGTATAAAAATACCAGTCTACATGTTAAGATAAAGGTAACCAGATAGCATACTATCATGTCGAGCAAGAAAGTCCTCTATATATATGTCCAAGCATCCACTATATCAACAATAATGGTCTCTAGGGCATACATATTCCTAACAGGAGTGACCCCATCAGCGGCTTTTCTCGCAAATTCATAGAGTCTGGCGGAAATTCCAAGACTCCGTGATTGATTAAAATCACTCTCGTCGACCAAAAAAATTGAAGGCTCGGCAAGAGAAAGATCACTCCTCCACCATACAATGGGGGACTCCTTCTACACAGGTACCTGTTAAAGCGGCCCTTTCAACTTCAATCTCTCATAAAAGAACGAGGCTGGAAAAAATCCCACCGCCTGCGGCAAATTACAAAGGTGATGGACTCAAACGCCCCAAGTCTGGGGACATGATCATACATACGGTCTACATGGCTTCGGGAAAAGAAGAAAGCCGTGCCTCCATGAGTCACCGACTGCAAACTCGTTCACCGAAAAAAGCTCAGGAGCAACAAAAAAATCTCCAGGAAATGCTGACCAAAATGGAAGCACTTACCGGACAGAAAGAAAGTCCGGACAAAGAAGCCGAACATCACCAAGAGTAGGAGACCGATACAGAGTTCCTGCGAAGGGTGCTTGAGAGAAAAGACAAGGAAGCCGCTGAGCAAGCTGCTAACATAAAGCAGATGGCTCTCTCTTTCCAAGACATGGTTGGAATGATAATTCAGCCATAACCCCCGGCTGAAAATCCACCGATAATTGTCGAGTATGATAGGGGGAAACACCAAACCCTCCTCCGGCCTTATCGGCAGGTAAGGAGGAAACGATCTCCAAGGCCGCCCTTGATGATTACATTGTTCAAACACTAAGAGCTTATCAAGCTAGTGAAGTCGCTGGCCAAATTGTCAAAACTGGACGACCATATCCAGGCTGGTATGATCAAATAAAATACCCGCCGAGATATACGATCCCCAAGTTTTATGTATACAAAGGGACGGGTAACCCTCACCAGCATGTCGCGCAGTTCAGAGCTCTGTGCGGAAACACGGGAGGCAACGGCAAACTGTTGCTTCACCAGTTCGTTGGCAGTTTGTCAGAAACAACATTCGAATGGTACTCAGAGCTCCCAAATGACTCTATAAAAACATTCGCAAAGATAGAACTACTATTCACATAGCGTTTCGCCAACGCAAGCGAGCACACTCTAATTACGACATTAATCAACGCCAGGGTAAATCCAGGAGAAGCATGGGTCCAATATGCGATTCGGTGGCGGAACCTGTGGTCTAAGTACGAACAGCGCATTGAAGAATCTCCCGCCGTGGGCATGTTCATCGGGACCCTAGATCCTCAAACGACTGTGTCCCAGTTCATAACATTCTTCAAACCAACCACCTTCCAGGTTCTGATAGATAAACTGGCCCAAATGGACCAGATGGGCTACGAGCCTTCCTCCTCAAACAAGGTTCCTCGAAACGCCAAGGGTAAAGGGAAAGCGGCCTTCGTTGCCAATACGCAACAACAGCCGAGTGGCCCAAATCCAGCTGCTCGAAAAAACAACGCGCGTCCGCGCCCATCCTTAGAGGAAAGATTAGGACGCGCTTACTCATTTCCCCGCGACAAGACGAGGAGACTGTTTGAATAGGCAGTGCATAACAAACTCATCACATTACCAGACCCGCGGCGTCCACCACAACCCGGCGACGTCAACAACCCTAACTACTGCTCCTATCACAGAATAGTGAGCCACCCTATTGAAGATTGCTACGTCTTCAAGAACTGGGTCGAAGACCAGTATCAACAGGGAAAATTCGCGCTGTCTGATAACTGGAGGGTAAGCCCACCCTAGAAGTATACTCCCAAAAAGGTGGACGCGCAAGGGGCATCATGCTCACTCGTGGAAGAAACTCTGTGGGAAGTCGTTTTTTCAGCAAAAACCAAAAGAATTCTGAAAGATCTACATGCATGTCCGGCAGTCCGGTGGAAAAGCCCACTTGAACCCGAAATCATCGAAAGGATGCTGAAAGCACGTCTCGCACCGAAAATTATTGACGAGGGAAAAAAACCCTAAGTCAAGCCTTCAAAGTTTTCGAAGAAAAAGAAGAAGACCAAGAAGCCTGTGCAGCCTGCCAAATATAACGACAAGCGCATAGATCTACAAAAATATATTGACGCGCTGGAGGAGTACAACCAAAAGGTGTGGACACCGGTCACTCTTGTAGAGTTCCTCAAGCATATTCTTGAGGACGAAGATAGTGACTACGATGACATCGAAGACCGTGTAGCAAGTTTTCACATAGTCTCCCATTCATCGTTATATGGCGAAGAAGCTCCCTCAGCGTCGGAAAAAAACGTAGAGGAACTAAGAGCAGAATCGGCACTAAAATCCCCAGAACTGCCAGAAGACCCGATCGATAGGTTGTTAAACGAAGCCTTTCAAAAAAGCAAAGTTGACCGAGAATGCGAAAAAGCCATATACGAAAAGGTTAAGCGTCAGCGTCAGGACAAAGAAGCTACAGCAAGGATGAGTCGTAAAGTACATCAACCAAACCAAAGCATACCTGCTACAAATAAGAGCGGGATCAAAACAGAGAAACGGTTCGCCAAAGCTCTGTCAATGGGGATGAAGCTGCCACCTTTCGTAAGAAACACTCCCGGGGTCATATGCCTCGATGGAGAAGATTCACATCCAAACTACTGTTTATATCATCGGAGGGTTACCCACCCTACCGAGGAATGCAGTGTTTTCAAGAAGTGGTGTCAAGGATACGTTGCCCATCAAAAACACTTCAAGAGGATGAAGTGCGAAGCTCGTCGATGGCAAAATAGTGCGACAGATACGCATGAAGAAACGACTGGCAACTGTCATATGGTTGGTACCGGTTCGGAAGGGGAAAAACCCCAAGTTCTTATCTTCGGGAGAGATTCTGAGGACGAAATACCTCTCAACCCTCTCTTCAAAGACTGCCCCTCCAAAAAGAAGAGGAGGAGAAGAACTGCGAAAATATTCAGCTGCATAACCGCACGCTGCCTGAGAAGAATCTCGGACCTACAAACAAAGGTTCGAGCAGAAAAGACAAAGGGAAAGAAAAAATCTCTGAGGAAATTGCCCTCGACGATGGAGTTGTCAAAGAGCTCGCAGAAAGGGACCCGCCTAGGAAAAACAAGGTGGATTACAATGTCCTAGCACATCTAAGGAAAATACCCTCACAACTAAGTATGTTGGATGCTCTCATCATGTCCAAAGTGGCACGAGATTCTCTGATCAAGGCATTACAAGAGCCCGATCAGTTCCAAGCTTTCTTCGAGAAAGAAAAGATGAAAGATGAACTGGCAGAGGTCCACACGGCTGACATTACAATCAGCGATGAAGATCTCCTCCTCGGTACGTGCGAACATAATCGCCCGTTATACGTCACTGGGTAATACCACGACATCAAGATAGGAAAAATCCTTGTCGACAACGGATCCTCCGTCAACCTTCTCAATGTAAGAGTGCTGAAGGAGATTTATATGAATGTTGAGCACCTTGCCCGATACAAAATTACCATCTCCGGGTTTGACTCACAGTCGTCACGGACTCTTGGGTCCGTAATACTGACGCTGTGCTTCGGGCTGCTCGTCACTGACATCAAATTTCATGTCATTGACGCCAAGACTTGCTACAATATTTTGCTCGGGAGGCCTTGGTTACACGAGTACAAAGTCATCTCTTCTACACAACATCAGTGTATGAAGTATTTCAATGATGGTTTGGAATACACCATCACATGGGAGCTAAATCCGTTTTCCATAAACGAGGTCCGAAAACATGAAGACGCAAAATACTTCCTACCAGATTTCGAGGATACGGAAATGTCCCACAAGCCGGAAGATAAACAGAAGTCCGTCACTACTATCCCGATCTTTCGGAGCAATACTGAGGAAGATGAAGAAATAGTTTACTCGGGGCAACCCTAGAAAGAAAACAATAAGCCCGAACCATCTACTCCTATTCTAGTCTTTGGCGGCGACTCTGAGGATGACGCTAACACAGTGTTCTCCATCCGTCCTTGCCGAAGCAGATCAGAGTCTAAAAATCGCAATGGCTCCGTCTTGACACTACAAGGAACTTGATGCGCTCTATACATACAACATACAAGAACTGCAAAGTTTTAGGTGCCTCTTAGACGAAGGGGTGAAAAGGCGATCCTCTTCTACCAATCTACGGAGACCAAAGTAGAATAAGAAGTTTGGCATGGTGCCGATTTTGCGCTCGACAGGTTTCAACCAATTTTTCTGCCAAGATATTACGTGGATGGATTAAAGAGGCTGTTAAGATGCCAAAGTGTACCCCTCTAACAAACTGTTCGACAAGCCCAATTCTACAAAAAGATCTGGGATATTCCCGGGACTCAGTGAAAGATGCCCAATAGGAAGATGGAGACGACCGGGCTTGGATACGTTCGGTCCAAGAAACGGGAGCAGTTCCACAATTGCCACGTCGTAAAAAACTCAAGTGAAGCGGAAGACGCATCTCCAAATAGTCGTGACGTCAAATCAGAGCGAGATCCCGCTATAAAATTGTTAAGTCTGTCGCTGGAAGAGAAAATTGACAGGTTAATAAAAGAAGTTTGTCAAAAGAGCCGGGACAATCATAGTTGCGAAATGGCCATTTATGAAAAGACCAGGACGCAGCGTCTCAATCAGTAATCTGCGGAGAAGGAAGAATATAATGCTCTTCATTCCCGGCCCATTGTATGTTCTAACGAAAGGGGAAAATCTCGAAATAGAGGCAAAAAAAGGCAAAGAACGCAAACAAATTTCGAAAACAACAAAGTGGATCCAAGACGCCATGCAATCGAGATAAACTCGGTTGGAGCCCGTCCTTTATAAAGAAGATGGATCGGGAATACTCTTTCCCCCATAACAAGACAAGGAAAATATTCAATCTTTTCATGAAGCATCAAATGATGACACTTTCGGAGTCTCGGCATCCCGAACAAATAAACGAGGTCTATCATCCGGATTATTGCTCCAATCACCGAGTAATAGTTCATCCCCTCAAAGACTGCTTCACCTTCAAATACTGGGTAGAAGACCAGTATCAGCAAGGCAGGTTCGCTTTATCCGACAGCTGGAGGGTAACCCCGCCGCAAAAGCATGAGCCAAAAAAGACCTATACCGTGAGGATACGACCAGCTCAACATCAAGAATGGAAGCGAACTTGTACCTGCCATATGATAACACTCTCAAAAGAGGGAGGGCACAAGACTATGGATGACCTCCACATGTGCATCACAAATGAAGACGGGGAAAGGGTAATCTCAGAGTTTCCACTGGTACCAAAAGAGCTAGAAGATGGGATACACACCACAGCGGACAACCTAAGAAAAATTGACTTAGGGACAGAAAACGATCCGAGGCCGACATTCGTCAGTGGGATACTATCTAAAAAACAGGTTACCATGTTAAAAGACGTGCTCATGCAATATAAAACTGCTTCGCATAGAACTATTCCGAGATGATGGGTATAGATCCAGAGGTGGCAGTACATAAACTGGCTATATCGCCGGGTATAAGGCCAATCAAACAGGCGCAGAGAAGGATACAACTCGAACTTAAGATGAGCATCAACGCTGAAGTCAAGAAACTAATCGACTCCGGCTTCATCCAAGAAGTTCAATATCCCGACTGGATCGCTAATATCGTTCCAGTAATGAAGAAAAATGGGACGGTGCGCATTTGCGTGGAATTTCGGGACCTCAACAAAGCTTGCCCGAAGGATGACTTCCCAGTACTTGTTACCGAGCTAATAATCGATAACACATCTACCTATGAGGTATTCTCCTTCATGGATGGATCTTCAGGATATAACCAAATAAAATTGCATCCAGAAGACTAAAAGCATACTGCCTTCCAGACTCCACTGGGCATATTCTGTTATAAAGTGATGCCCTTCGGTTTGAAGAACGCCGGCGCTACCTACCAGAGGGCCATGACAAAGATCTTCGATGACCTCATCCATGAGATTGTCGAATGCTATATCGAAGACCTTGTGGTTAAAAGCAAATCTCATGAGGAACATTGAGAACATCTAAAAATAGTGTTCCGACGTCTTCAGAAGTATAATCTGAAGATGAATCCTCTAAAATGCGCGTTTGGAATCTCCTCGGGCAAATTCGTAGGATTCATTATATGACAATGGGGTATCGAAATCAATCCCTATAAAATCAAGGTAATTGTGAAAATGCCCATGCCAAGAACTCTTAAACAGTTGCGATCTCTTCAAGGAAAGCTCGCATATATCCGGCGGTTCATAGCCAACCTTTCCGGAAAATGCCATACCTGCAGTCATTTGATGAAGAAGGGGACCCCGTTCGTCTGAGATCAAAAATGCCAAAACGCACTGGACGAAATCAAGAAATACCTGTAAAATCCGCCGGTATTGACCGCTCTGGTTAAGGGAAAACCCTTTATCCTATACACAACAGCCCTTAAGGGTTCTCTAGGCGCGTTATGGACACAAGAGAACGATCGGGGAAAGGAGTGAGCTCTATACTATTTGATTCAAGTTCTCCTGGGGCAGAAAACAACTACTCCCCCATCGAAAAGAATTGCCTGGCACTGATCTTCGCAATAACGAAGCTCAGACATTATTGCTTGGCACATGAGGTCCATCTCATATCAAAGGTCGATCCTCTCGAGTATCTAATGTCGAGGACCATACTAACAGGAAGGCTTGCCAAATGGGCCATTCTCCTGATGGAGTTCTCGATAACGTATCGTCCCCTTAAAGCAGTGAAAGGACAGGTCATTACCGATTTTCTTGTGGAGCATCCGATACCAGCCGACTTCCCTTAAAATTGCGAGTTGCCAGATGAACATGCGTTTGATACAACTGAAGAAGAAAATGATTCCCAATGGGAACTCTACTTCGATGAAGCATCTTCCATGAAGCGGCGAAAGCAAAACACCTCCATAATCAAAGCTGAGGCGGGCCTTACCTTCGTGACTCCGCAAGGAGGGATATTGCGTTATGCCCTCTCCTTAACAGAGCCAAAGACTAATAACGAATCTGAATATAAATCTTTGACAGCAGGTCTAGAGATCGCTATCGACATGGGAATCAAAGACCTCCTCATATATGGAGATTCCCAGCTGATCGTCAGCCAGGTAAATGGAGACTATCAGACATGCAAGCCAGAACTGATAAAGTATGGCGAAAGAGTGCAGCAACCGCTGACACAAATTCCCTCCTACACCCTGGAAAATATACAGCGAGCGGAAAGCAGCAAGGCAGATGCATTGGCTAAATTGGCTGAGGAATTGGCTGATGAAGAACTCGATGACGTAAGGATCATTGTGCAAAGCCACAAGGTTCTTGCGCCAACAGATATATCTTCAGAAAACTTAATAGAGCCATCCGAAAGAAAAGAAATGACCGAACAAGTAGCCCTTCAAATAGAGGGCGAAGAAAAAGGTAAGGATTGGAAGGAAGTCTTCATAGACTACTTCAAATCCCAACGAACGCCCAAAAATACGTCGTCTAGACATTAGCTCATGAAACGAGCTTTGTATTTCGCCTTCATCAATGATACTCTATATAAGAGATCATTCGACTATCTGTAGCTAAGATGCCTGGGACCAGAAGAAGCAAAGAGAGTCATCCAAGAAACTCACGACGGACTCTGCGGTTCTCATCAAGCCGGACCAAAGATGAAGCTAAAGATAAAAAGAATGGGTTATTATTGGCCCACAATAATTCAGGACTGTCACGAATATGCGAAGAAGTGTCACTCATGCCAAATTCACGGGGACATCATCCACCAATATCCAAATTCGCTACACCCAATAGTAGCTAACTGGCCATTCGAAATGTGGGGAACCGATATAATTGGCCCCATTGAACCGGCATCATCTAAATGTCATCGGTTCATACTGGAAACGACCGAATACTTATCCAAGTGGGAAGAAGCAGTACCACTAAGGGAGGTGAAAACGGAGAATATCCTCCATTTCTTCAAAACCCATGTCATCTACCGGTTCGGTACTCCGCGACGGATAATCTCGGATAATGGGCCAGCTTATAGAAGTCATAAAATCAGCCGCTTCGCACAGCAGCATAAAATAGATTGGAGATACACTTCAGTCTATAATCCTCGGGCCAATGGTCTAGCTGAAACTTTCAACAATACCTTAATAAAGATCATAAAGAAAATGGTTTCCAGAAACAAAAAAACTGGCACGAAAGGCTACACGAAGCTCTCTGGGCATACCGAACAACGTTCAAGACGGTCACGAATACAACACCATACACGTTGGTGTTGTTCATATCATAATTTTGCATTATTATATTCCCCATTCTTAGTCATTTTACAAATAAACAGGTGCTTTTGACCCATATCTGCTACATAGTTGCAGGTTACAGATTCTCGGAATAAAAACAGTGAAAAAGATGAAAAGACGATACAAAAGTGAGACTACGACCAACAAATGGAAGAATCTTGATCATGCCTACAATTTGAAGACTAAACGAAGATTAATGGACAAGTTCACAAAGTACAAAGGCAGCGCAAGATTCAAGACTTTGACACGAAGCAAGCGGTAAAGTCTACGACATTATTCACTGTGCAAATCTGGAAGAAAAATAGAAGACATTCTGAAGAACCAACTGAAGAAACAAGTACCCAAATGCAACAAGACCAAGAACAGAAACTCTCAGCTCATGATCCCTCTATTTGGCCACGGAACCGCGGCCAAACATGGATTTTGGCCGTGGATCCGCGGCCGTGCGTCGCCCGTGTCGGTGGAAAAATTTTATGGTCGCTGGAGGTGCGTTGACTAGTTCTTTTCTTAGGGGGTAAACTTGTAATTGCAGATATGACGTGATTGTAACCCTAGGGTTTCTATGTTCTATAAATAGAAACCCTAAAACCTGTTTTAGGTCATGCCTCTTTTTATTCAACTATTCAGATCTGTAGATTCCTGTGTAAATGTTTGGAGAGAGCCATCAATAAAGTAAGTTAATTTTTATTCTGCCTTAGTATAGATTTTTCATTCTCTACCCTAATTAGATAGTTAGAGATATTTATCAATTCTCTAATGAGCGAGTAGTCTCCTCGCTTGTTAGGGTTAGATTTAGGGAAGGCTTGATAGATGAAAATCTCTCACCCCTTTCTTGCTCATCACATATAATTAATAGGACTCCATGCATACATACACACACCATTCCCTACGACACCTTACCCTACGAGGTAACAGTGATACCGTAGTATAAACGACCGGTTGCGTATGTTTTCCATGGAGGTTAGGGTAAGAATTAAGAGAGGAAGGACTAGAACCTAGAGGAAGAAACATCGTTTCTTCTCGATGTTACTAATCCCCTTTATTAATTATTACCATAACACCTAAAAAAGATCTAAATTAGGGCATTGAAAGTGGTGGGGAAATCTTCAATTTCCAAACTTAACCTAAACCTAACCCTAGCAAGATTCTAGTCTTAGTATAAATCAGTTTAGTTTTTAGCGATAATCCATTCACACTGTTTGGAATTAACTCGTTAGACCAAATTAGAAAATACACAATATCCCTGTGGACCGACCCGTACTCACCGACTAGCTACCAAGCGACACCGTTCTTGATTGCGGTTATAAATATTTTTGATTTATCTTTTAAAAAGCGCATACGCATTAATTCTATCAATCAGGTGTTCGGCACGGAAGCAGTACTTTCCTCTGGAAATAGAACTCCCTTTTCTACGAGTAGCGGTTTGATACGAGCTGACAGATGAAGAAAATGCTCATCTTCGGCTTGAGGAGCTCGATGCCCTCAACGAAACTCGCCTTATAGCACAGCAAAACCTGGAGGTTTATAAGGCTAGGATGACACGGTCATACGAAAGACTGACTTGGCCGAGAACATTTCGCCAGGGTGAACTCGTATTAGTTGTCAAAAGACCAATGATCCCCAATCGTACAAAATGGGGGAAGTTCGAGCCGAACTATGAAGGCCCATGCATCATAGAAAAAGTCTATCAAGGTGGAGCCTGCCTGCTCATGGATATGCATGGCAAAAGACTCTTCCGGCAAATAAATGGTTGATTCTTCAAAAAATACTACACTTGAAGAGTCATGACTTAGGTCAATGATTGATGACGACACTTGTGTCCGCTCGCTATCTTCCTGAGTCAAAACTCTGAGAGCAGTATCCAAAAAGCCCCGTCGCCTCAAAAACGACAACAACGGACGGAGATGTCCCTAAACTAAAATGTCGCCTCAAACATGGTAATAACGGACCGAGATGTCCCTAAACTAAAATTTCGCCTCAAACATAGCGATAATAGACCAAGATGTCCCTAAACTAGCGTATTGCCCCAAATACGGTGATGTGCTCTCTTGAGATATATATTGCAATCGAAGTTCCAACGGCGATGGTTGCAACTCAATTCCCACCGGCAAACAGATGAACACTTGCGGTGAAACTACTCTGGGGAGTTCCGTTGTTACAAAAAAAAAGGAAAAAAGAGGTATGTCCACAAGCGAAATGGGCATGGATGAAAACCCGAAAGGGCGCCGTGAGTAAAAACAGCAGGACTGCCGGAGAGCTTCACGAAAACCCGAAAGGGCTCGATCTCGGGAAAAAAAAGGTATGTCCATAAGCGAAATAGGCACAGATGAAAACCCGAAAGGGCGCCGTGAGTAAAAACAACAGGACTGCCGGCGAGCTTCGCCCCCGAAAGGGCGCGATCTCGAAAAAAATACCTGCATGAGATTCTTACGACTCACAAAGGAGCAACACACTTAGGAATCCTTACGATTCCTAAGAAGAAACTACACTTGTGAGATCCTCACGACTCGTAAGGAGAATTTCCTTTATGAGACCCTCACGGCTCATAGGATTCAAAAGCCTTAAGCTACAAGGATCTTTACCTGTTCTTAAGTCCTCATATTCCCCTAATGTTTTCCTACAGGCGGTCCAATATTGACCCTTGTATACAATCCACGGGCATAAATAAATATTCTCCCACCAATTTCCACCAATGGAGAGAAATGTCCACATATGGTGAACGACACTTGTATCTCCTCTCGACTTACAAGGAGTAAACACACCTGTATGATTCTTACGAATTACAAGAGAAAACGCACTTAGGAATCCTCACGATTCCTAAAGAGAAAATACACCTACGAGATCCTATCGACTCGTAGGGAGAAAAACCTTTATGGGACCCTTATGGCTCATAAAGTCAAAAGCCTTAGTCGACAGGATCCTAACCCTGTTTGCTAAGCCATCTTTGTTCAAATCGACAAAGGCAAATGATGATTCACTCCTGGAAATATCCCAGTGGTAGCGATACTGATACCAAGATTGGGATCAGATTTCAAATCCCCACCTCAAAAAAAGCCGAAATGGTAGGGCAACTCGCAATAAAGAGCAGCTAGTAAAAAAAATGGCCGAAATAATTGGACACCGCGGATAAAAGGCCGAAATGATTGGGCAATCGCGACTTTTGCGATATAAAAAGCTGAAAAGATAGAGGATTGCGGAAAAATAAAATAAAATAAAATATCCTCTGCCCTGCAGGTAGGTCCACACCGATCCCTGTATACAATCCATAGGCACAAATGAAAGAAAGGGAACCATATTTTCCTACCAGGCTCCGTCAATGGGAGAGCTAAATCTAGACGACAACATCTACAGCCTAGAGATCAGCTTGACGTTCTTCTCATTCCAACAGGGTGCAGACGTGAAGGTAACAAATCTCCAAGGAGCTAAATCAAAAAGGAGTAATGGCAAAATCCTAGCTCCAACTTGACATCCTTTTTATTCCAGCAAGGTGCAAATGTAACGTCTACAAAGTGGAGTAATGCTATATTCCTAGCTCCAGTTCTCGATGGCAATATTACAACCTAGAGACTATCCCGGCGTTTCTTCTCATTCTAGCAGGATGCAGACGCAATGTCATCATCCAAAAAAGAAAGACCCAAGGGTCGAAGAAAAAAGGAGTAATGGAAAAATCCTAGCTCCAAGTCTTAACGGTGTATATACAACCTAAAGAATATCCCGGCGTTTCTTCTCATTCCAGCAGGATGCAGATGCAACGTCATCATCAATAGAAAGAAAGACCCAACGGTCGAAGAAAAAATTGAGTAATGGAAAAATCCTAGCTCTAAGTCTTGACGGTACATATACAAGCTAGAGACTATCCCGGCATTCTCCCTCATTTCAGCAGGATGCGAACACAGGTATCAAATGAAATTGGAGCAATGGCATATTCCTAGCTCCGGACTTCAATTGCAATACATATAGCATAGAGGTCCTACAGATGTCTACCCTATTTCAGCAAAGAATTGGCGCGACATCGTCAAAGAAAAAACGAAGTGACGGCCTATTCCCAGCTTCGGCTCTTGACATCAACTCATATAAAGCCTAAAAGACCATTGGAGATCATCCCATCCTAGAAGAGTGCGGTTATGAGTCATCGGGGCTCCAAATTGAGCCTAACCTTAAGTAAAAAGCGTCATGCAAATTCCTAATGCTTGCTCTTCCGACGGTAATATAATCTAAGGAGATTACTTGAAGACGTCTTGTCCAGCCCCCAAAGGGATCAGAGACACAACAGTCGTGGGGCTACTCGCACAGCGGCTTAAAGACTACATATCGAGGAATACATTAGCCAACGCGACGGTACCATGGACTAAAACCCTAGTACCACAAACCTAACGGACCTCTGTCATAAAAGGAATGGGGATTATCTATATACAACGTCAGGACAGGTTTGCCTGTAAACCCAATGGAGGTAAACTAAAGAGACTCTGAAACGAGTGAATAAAGTACAAACTCCGAGATTAGTACATAAACTAGAGACTCCGAAATGAGTGAATAAATTACAAACTCCGAGATGAGTACATAAACTAGAGACTCTGAAACGAGTGAATAAACTACAAACTTCGAAACGAATAAATAAACTAGAGACTCCGAAACGAGTGAATAAACTAATTAGCGCTAAATTAAGACATCAAACACAGATGAGTGCATGCAAAAAAATGAATAATTTATTCAATAATCAAAGTGTTTGAAAGATACAATTTATATAAAAAAGGTGGGGGAATACAATTCTAGCCTTTAAGAAGGTGGTGCTTTCAATAAAATAGCAACCCGTTCACTCTCTTGCCACAGCTCTTCCTCACGCGCCACTATTGCAGCCAGCATCGCTTCGACTTGAGCCCGTTGTTTCAAGCATGATGAAACCTTCTCAGCAATTTCCTACTTAGCAACTTCACAATCTCGCATTCCCCGCTCAGTAGAGTCAAGATTCTGCGTCAACATCATTCCTTTAGAAACGCATTGTTGAAGATTTTCAAAAATAATTTGCAGCTGCGCGGCATTCGCTTCGACCTGGGCACGCAATTGGCTGGATTCGCCAGAAGCCGTCTCATGTTCCTTTTGCTTCAGGACCAACTTCTGCTCGAAGTATTGAATGGAAGCGTCACTTTGCTCGATCCATGCGATCAGTTGAGCCTTCGAGGATAATGCCTCAGGCGCAAGACACTGGTGCTCGATCTTATGGAGACAAGCCTCAATTCGCTTACAGTAGTCAACCCAAATGCAGATGAAATCTTCATTGTGGAAAGCCACAAGCGTCATCAGCATAGGGTTGATCTCATCCGCAAAGCCCGCATCAAAAGTGAGAGCTTCAACATTGAGGTCTTCAATAAATTCGCTTAGCATCCGTCTACTATTTGCCGCACCCCTGGAAGACTGACGCTTAGCGAAGGGCCCCGCGGGCATAGAAATGCGAGACTCAAGAGGAGTAGCTGCTACAGAAAAAAGCACGCACAAAGAAGGGTCAGATCTCAACCTAAAAATAAAAAAGGATAATGATGAATGAGATTTAACATACCAGTAGTCGAAAGTGGAAAATCAAGGAGCATAGGAGGCTCGGCTATTCATTTGTTCTCTCCCTCGAGCTGTAAGACTGTGGTCAATACGAGAAAAGGCTTAGCAATAGAAAGATTAACCGTAGAAAGATGAAATAAGAGATAAAGAATATACTAACCAACGCCCGAAGGAGGAACGAATTCCGATTGGAAGGCGAAGTGCGAGCTTAACATTTGGTATAAGCGGTCAAAAAGCACTCCTACAAGATTGCAACAATATATGGTAAAGAAATTCATCCAAGAAATAATATCTACACTGAAATAAGGAAATGAAAAATCTTTACCTTCCGTCATTAAACCCGAGAAAACTCGGGGGGTTACAAAAGAGATAGGAGGAGCAGCGACAGTCATGGCAGCGGCTGACGGTGATTCTTCAATCAGCACGGCGCCGGGGTTTACCGAACCTCTATTCAGAATAAAGGAGATATCAGTGAATATATCCAGCAGGATTGAGAACCCAAAAGAAATAACATGAGGAATACCTGACGGGGCATGAACCATAACGGTGTCTGGAGCGCTACTAACCATGACGGCTTCCTCGATTTCCACCATCACCGGAAAGATGGATGCAATGTCACCACCTTTGTCCCACGAATCAATAAGGTCCGTCATCATGCTCGCATCACCCGCCGATGCCGGGGATCCACATGGGGAGGAGGCGGCAGTTGGAACAATCCCTGATTCGACATGAAGGCCTGACGTTCCAGACTCGTCAAATGCTGGCACTTTACTTGCCACGTTAATACCTAAACTCGGCCTTGCCACGTCATTCAAGGACAAATGTGTTATAATTCAAGAAAAATTGCTATGGAAAGAAAGCTGGAAAAGTAAATAAGTCCTACTGGGTTTCAATAAAGAATCGTGCGCTGTTTTACCTGGAAGTAACCGCTCAGCCACTTCGCGAGCCGCATGTGCAATCTGCCTATGAGCGGTGGACAAGGCGAAAGGAGTGTCCTCCATTAGAACGTCAGGGTGTCGTGCATCACTCAAACCCGTGCCTGTGGCCAAGTTAACCTGGCACTCCCTTGCTGCGAGCTTTCTGCGCTTCCTCTCAGTTTTAGCTGTACAAAGAGATCTCCTCATAACCTCCGACAGAGGAACATCTTTATGTAAATCAGGCTCGGCCTCCGGATCCGCTGCAACGTCCATCATCGGCTGCTTTAGCGACGCTTCCCGTGACAGCCCTTGGGCGACCTCGACTATAGCCGGTAGTTCTGAAGGCTCCTCCGCACCACCACCTAAGGATGACATTGCACTCAGAACAACACGAGTTGCGGTGGTTCCTGTAATAAAAAGGAGAAAGGAGCCAGAGTGTGAACAAGATGAGTTAAAAATATATATTCTAAAGCGTCGCAAAACGAATCATACCGAGACCCATAGAAGCGCGAAGCCTCTCCTATTCCTCAAACGTCTTGAGGGATGCCAAAAGAGCCTCTTCGGTAGAGATTCTTATTAAAGAAAAGAGCGTTAATAAAGCATAATAAATTCAAAAAAAAATAATATACAGAGGAATGTAAATGAGATATACCGTATGCCGCAAGAGAAGCAAGCGCTGCTTGCTCGTGGGCTAATCTCTCAGAAGCCTCAATAACAGCTTGAAGATCAGTGGCGGCTTTCTCATCGATAGAGACTTCGAACAGACCATTGTTGGTGTCGTATTCGGACATGCCTTCGCTATAAGGAGCATGAGGCTCCTGACCAAATACAACATCAGCCGAAAATAAAGATTTCTTCTTATTCTGCGAGCTGGCAACGACACCCGACGACAAAAGTTTTTTCTTAACGGGCTTCTTGGGACGGCGAGTCCTGATCTCCGAGCCAATACCCGACTCAGGGGACGCCGCAGCCATCACAGTTACAGGAGCACTTACATCCGATCTTGGTTTAGCCGGAAAGGCTCGCGGAACTACAGCCGCGGTGCTCTCTCTTAATGAAGGACGGATAATTGCCCGTCGCTTCAACGGGACCGCGGGATTACTGGCCGGGACAGAATCCTTATGGTCAAGAAGCATCCGCCTTTCCTCCTTGATGACGACCCCCGTTGCATGCTGATACAAAGCAATGAAAGCATTCGAGGCCTTCGGGATATATGTTCAACACTTTGATCAAGCTCGGAAACTTCTGTTGAACAACATTTTCCGGGATAAGACCTATAACCATCGATTCAGTAGTGAAAACATACTCGTCAGGAGGAAGTATCTCCTCATAGTGCTCTCCTCTAATGGGTAACCCGGATATTTACGCGGATTCCTCCAGCGAAATTGATACCTACCGATCCGATAAAAGAAATGTGTGGGTCGGAATATTCCACTGTTTCAGAAAGGATTTAACCCACGACACATGAGGAGTGTGGTAATAAAAGAGAGACGCGTAGATCGCTGGGTATAACCCGGTCTTCTGCAGCAGCGAATTCTTGGTTGAAAAAATGTAACAGGCCCGCTGCAGATAACTAGCCGGATGTCGGGGGTCACTCCTATCGTATGAATCTGACCCCACGGACGCGCTTCTCCTTGACATATGTGACACCCAAGAATATATAGGGCTATCAGCGACTGGACTGGTATCGACACCATGGAAGGTTGGAGACGACCTTCCGAGGTCCAGTTGACCTATTCCACTACATAAGCGACCTGAGGAGGGTTAGCATAATGAATCGGCGGGATCGGTTCTGATGGCACCGAACAAGTAAAGTTGTGCCAACCCTGGATAATATAACTGTACCATGATCCCCATAGATGAAAAGACTTCTGCTCTAGGTCGTAGTCCCGGATTAGCGCAAAGACTTCCCGATCTGTAGACGCATTGGCAAAAGCACTCTCTGAACAAACGTAAGGGAAAAAGGAATCGGAAGCCGTAATACCTAAAAAGAAAAATTCGTAAAGAGTTAGTTGTCGGCACAATGTAATTAACTACAACTAAGGATCTTAGCATCTGTACTCCACTATGGCATATTAAAATCACTACAGTCCAAGAAAAAAAGGGGAACAATAGGCCCCACAAAATCAAGGTGATGTCTCATCAATGATGAGACTTGCACCCATTGTGAGAATCCAAAAGGATTCTCATTAAATGAATGATCTCACTGAGAAGTAGAGTTCAAAACTTTCAATATTCTCAAAAAAAGTATTCTGCAACAGATCCAAATCTGTAAGAAGAGTGGTAGAACCCTAAAAAATAGTAAGAAAGAGGAATAAAATTCCCAAAAAAATTCAAAATTTCTCAGAGCTAAGCTCTGTAATACAAACTGGAATTAAATTCCTTCGATGATGGGATTAAATCCCAGAAATCCCCATGGGAAATAAAATGGAATTAAATTTTAGAGAACCCAAAAAGATCAGAGCCAGTAATAGGGTAAAACCCTAAGATCTCTAAGACCCACGGTCTACCCAAATAAAAAGTTTTTTAAAAATCTCTAAGAGATCATTTCAAGAAAAGAGCCAAGCTTCCAAAAGGACACGCGACATCAAGTCTCATATAGAGGGAACCCTCCATAAGCTTTTGAAAAGTACAAAAAGCTTCCAAAACATCAGAGAATTCAATTCTCAAGAAAGAAGAAGACTTTCCTCCTCAAAACCCTAGGTAAAGAAAACACAGAAATCAAAATATCTCTTTTTACCTATCTAAGGGTTTAACTCTTCTCAAAGAACTTAGTTCTTCTTATGGATCAGAGATCCACATGACAAGTCTCCCACAAGTTGAGAATTAAATTCTCATCGGGAAGATCTTGTTCTTGAGAATCAAAGATTCAGAAAAGAACTAGGTTAAAGAAAAAGAAAAAAAAGAACATATGTTCTGAAAATTTAATTCCCCCAAAATTAGGGTTTAACCCTATATAAAGAACTTAGTTCTTATAAAAAGAAAAGAAAAACTTAGTTCTCCAATGAAGAAAAAAACAATCTAAAGACCTTAAAATAGAGATCTTGATGATCATTAATGGCCAAAATGATATTAACAGAGAATTAATCTCTAAAAAGGAAAAGAGATTAGCGTCGCACGTGTTCCCCGTGTGGACGCCCTCTCAATAGTGTCCAGTGCCTCACGTGAAAAACACATGGGCGCCCAAAGCAGAAGGCCAGCACCTCACGTGAAAAACATGCGGGCGCCCAAAGTAGAAGACCAGCGCCTCATGTGAAAAATACACGGGCGCCCAAAGCAGAAAGCCAGCGCCTCACGTGAAACACACGTGGGCGCTGAATAAAAGTGCTTAGCACTTCATATACAACCAAAACGGTTGAGTGCTTAGCACTGATTGGACAGCGCCCAGCGCCTCACGTGCTTCTCACATGGGCGCCAAACAAAAAGTGCTTAGCATTTCATATACAGCCAAAACGGCTGAGTGCTTAGCACTAATTGGGCAGCGGCCAACGCCGCATGTGCTCCTCATGTGTACGCCACACAAAAAGTGCTTAGCACTTCATATACAGCCAAAACGGCTAAGTGCTTAGCACTGATTGGGCAGCGTCCATAACTGAAGGCTTCACATGATACTAGTGTGAGCGCCAGAGCGTCAAACAAGTGCTCAGCACTTTTGCATTAAAAAAGGGGGCTAAACAAACAGAGCCCAAATAAGTTCTTAGCACTTTTGAACAAAAAGAAAGACTGAGCAGAGTAAGCCCAAATTGGCTAAGTCTCTTGCAGCTAAGCCCAAATGCTATGTTGATTGGACCTTAAAAAAATTAAAGGACCTGAAAATATTGCTAAGTTGGTATTAGTCTCAAATAAGACTAATGTATTCTTAATTAAAATAAATAGGCCCAAACACACATATGTTTAAGTTGATCTTAATCTCAAACTAGATTAACGGTTCTTAAACCAAAAAAAATATTTTGAACTAAAGGAAAAATATAACTTAAGTTCAAAATCCCAAATCTAAAATATACGGATTTAGACTAATCCGCGCCCTACGGGCGACGACATAAATTAGTCTCCATATACAATCCACGGGCAACGAAAATAAATAAAAATACACACGACACGAAGTGAACTACTGGAGAAGGAGAAAGTGGTAATCGCAACACGGTAACGTAATTAACTGCAGGGCCTTGCGCCTGCAGAGAAGTGCGTCCCCACAATCAAAAATGCCTCACCAACGAGGGGGAATCTAATAAAGTCACGCTACAATAGTCGTGTCTGTCCAAACCTCCGATACATGGTACCATAAATCAACTTGGTATCTTCAGAGAGATGGATAGATAAGTCCAAATAGCGTCTGCCCCCAAATTCAGGTCGGACGTCCCAACGTCTTAGTCCGGTTTTTCGGCAGTGAACAACCGATCCCATCCAAATCACCTAATGAAATTAAGCTCCTCCTCAGATCTGGCACGTGTCTGACATCTGTCAACGTCCGAACTCTCCCATCATGCATGTGGATCCGAACTGCACCAATCCCAACAATTTTGCTTATCATACCATTTCCCATAAAGACCGAGTCTCTATCAACTGAATGATACATTGCAAACCAACACCGATTCGGAGTCACATGTAATGAATATCATGAATCCAACATCGACAATCTATATGCGTCTGAAGTCGCACATGCCGATAGAATCGAACCATCACTACTCTCATCCGGATTATCCACCGAAACTGCAGTACTGGAAAACATCTGCTTGCCTTTCACCTGCTGGGTTTTTTCGATGCCCTGGCCATCTACCATGGCCGATGCGGAACAAAAACCGGCGTTCAAAAATTTTTGACGCAAACAAAACCCGTTCCAAGATCGAAACCATAAACCTATACTAGCAAATACAAAGAGAGATAAACTACTAGGTTAGAATGTTATACCGAATGAACCAAGTCCTTCGGTCTTCTACCATCTCCCAAGCTCCTTGAAGTGTCATGGATCGAGTTTGGCCTTCGGTCTCCCTCCATCGAAGATGATCCACCCGAGGGGAACAATGCAAGCTCCAGGTTCGTCTAGCAAACCAACCGACCCTCCAAGGTTGCTAGCAATAAAGAGTGGAGGTGTAGGAATATCTCACTTTCTTCTTCTCTCATATCAAATGCTCAAATGAGCAACTCAAGAAGAAGAAGGAGGAGGTGAGGAAAACAAGTGGAATGGGCAACCATGGAAAAATGGCTAAGTCTCTCTATAAGAGTGTGAGAGTGTGAATCAATCAATAATGGATGGATGGCATGTAGAGAAAAAGGCTAAGTCATTTGCAACCATGCAACCAAAAATATCTCACCGATTTTTCAAATAAAATATCAAGAGCTATGCCTCTCTACATGCCAAGCCATGCTCATGCCAACTCACCTCTCCTCCTCATTTCGAAAATGATTTTCTAAAAAGCAAAATCATGTAATGAGGTGGCAATCTTCTAGAAGCAATTCTGTATAAATATGGAATACAACCCGGTATACGTATCGAAATACACATACGCGTATTCGTTCAAAAATACAAATAGCCAAGAGAGAAAATGAATAGTGAACAATAATACTAGAATACATACATACATATATATATATATATATATATATATATATATATATATAAATTATTAAATCAAAACCTGACTTAATAATCCGGCTTAATCCTAACCGCTAGTATTATCAATCGCCCGATTAAAGTCTGTGTATGATGTACACATATTTAATTGGACACCTGTATGTACCAACATACGTCATCTACACCATATCGCCTGAACCGTGAAAACCCTCTATGTGGGACTCTAAAGACTCGTCAATACGCTGGCAGTAGGTTTAACCACAAGCACGTCAGCGGCACTAGCTGTACGTAACGGCTATCCAGGTATTGAGCGAAAGAAAGGCCGACGAGCAAACTCATCCAAACCCCTACTGATCCTGACAGTGACAATCTCCATACAGTCCGGTCTGTTCATTTAAGAATATCGCATATCGAGTCTAGGGGAGGATAAAGTCAGACCCCTAATAACGCGACATTTCGTGTCAGTATAAAGCCCATCACCCACTGAGAAACTACTGATCCAAATAAGTAATTCTCGACTACCTTGGTCAAGGATTTCTGGTGATGGCCACCCGTGCATTGTGCGACATTAACCCCCAATACCGAGAGAGACGAATCCCAGATGATCTGCTCACTGCCTCCATGTGGCTCGGGACTGTACTCAACTAAAACCTGTTTGCACGACTCCTTTGAGCCGTGGTAGGGTAGTAATCAAAACATAGTGGGAACTCACACGAGACAAATGACGATCTCAGGTTGACAGACTAATGTGTACTCATGTCACCGGGGAACTGCTATCTGACAATAGGTATAATACCAACTAGCATGTTCCCGGCAAGTCCGTCCAATGTACTCATAACCCAATGAGCACCTGTATACTATCTTAGATGACTAACTGACACCAATGGCTTGTGAGACCGGCCACCGCCCCTCGTCGGGGTCTCGATAAATATACACTAGTCTACTCCGGAGTATCGATGCCCGGTCTCGATACTCCCACGACTAGGGACATTTACGGATGTGCTTATAGACCACCCAGCTCTCACGTATATAATCGCCATCATAATGCTGGTAGTAAAGCAAGAATCCTATGGGCTCTATCAATATGTAATAGTGATCTGCAATGCCACCTAATGATGTACATGATGATAAAGACAAACCAGATAGTATACTATCATCTCACGTAAAACTGTTCTACCGGTATAGGTCTTCCCTCAATCATCACAATCGCGTGCCTGCGATTCAATAATTGACTTGAGGGAACTATAGCCAACAATCTCCCACTTGCACTTAAGGCTAATTATTACGGTGCCGCATACTCACAGCCCATGTGATACCGAGCACCCAACTTCTCTACTAATTAGTCTCGCAAAGCCCGTTTGCGAAACTATTGCGTTCGAGAAATAGCCTCAGTGAGTGGATCCGCTCCAGTGTTTCTATCTTTATCTCTCTATATCTCAAATTCATGGAGAAAGACTACCTCCCGAAATGAGCGATACCTGTCTTAGAATTTTTCTGGATATCTGATGGGACCCAGTTCACAAATGAACTCCAAATCCAACAAACTTCTTAGATTGTATCATCTACTGAATTTAATCAGTATCCTGCACCATGCCTTCCTCAGTACCCGCTTGGACCACTTGTCTAACATACTGCCCCTCAAAAGAGGGAAAACTATAACTCTGACGGTAACTGTCATTCAGGTTATCTTGGAAGCCTAAAATGATAACCGTCTCCTCAACGAGATTGCCGTTACCATATACCAAGAACATCCACTTATGTTCATAACTGCTTCACTCCGTTTCTCCGGGATTGGATTAATATATATGCTTATTGCATCCAGTGCAAAAGTAATATCTGGTGTGGTACTTGATATCTCATGATTGACTCAATTGCCTAAGCAAGTGATATGCCAATCATGCAAATCCCTCTCCTCATCAGTCTAGAAGACATCTTTTTAGAGAGGGTGGCTCCATCATCTGCTTGTAAACCACCACGTCAGGAGTCGTCCATTCTAAAAACCATTAGAATAGTGTCAAGTAACCAAATTGGGACACTTCCCAAATCTAGATCTAAAACCATAGATCTAGTGACCAGAAATACCTGATATTTTATCTAGATCCTATGTGGAGAAACACCTTGTGACAACCACAATATAACCGATCGTAGTACAGGAAAATCACTTCCTATTAAGTGCATGTCATCCAAAAACTAGACATCACTCCCTACCATCTTCTTACCAAGTCCATCTGTTGTTCTGATGAAGTCAAACTCTATGACTGTCATATCAAAACTAGACGATCTATCTCCGCTATACCTGCTTTAGTCTATAAATAGACATAAGCAACTTGCCCACTACGTTTCCGCTGCTCCCACTGACTACAACAATCTTCTGGCAGAGTCATATACACGTGCACTTCTAAAGCTAATTTAGAACGTCGTTATACTCATCCTCCTACTAGATCTCATAGTCTAGAACAGCACCAGTGGCAAGTTTGGATAATCAAAAACCTCCATGTCACCGTCTTTGAGGAAATCGAAGTACCTCTCGGGTGCCTGAGGTTACCCACCAAAATCTGGGGAGTTGCTAATGGAATGTCGAATCCAATTGAATTTTTAGGTTCTACTAAATTTTCAGTAATCATTTGTGGTTCTGGAATCACTTCCAGTTCTACCATACTCCCACTAATATTTTCTTAAAAAGAATCCATTTTACTAAATCTGGTAGTGAGTCAAGAACAATATTACTATTGATCTTCCAGATGGTAGAAAGTTAACCCTCGTCAAAACCCGGGATAACCCACAAACTGCCATTACTGAAACGTGCCTAGAGTTTGTCCAGATTCTGGTTTTAAGCATCAACCGGACTACTCCATATACCTTAACATCGTTAAGATATGAATCCATTCTATATCCATATAGAAACAAAGACACTAATTTAATTGGAACCAGATTCAAAATACATGCAGCTGTCTCCAGTGTATATCAACTAAATGGAAGGAGGTCAATCAGCATTACTCATCAAGGAATGCATCCACATATGAGTAACCTGAAAGAGAAGAAGGTTCTCAAAACCATTACTATCAACAGAATACCTAGCACAAGTATCTACATCTTCGATCACCTTGAAGATTCCTGATACTTTGCAACATATAGTTCTCTACTTTATTCTTGTACCTATAACTTCTCAAAACTTAGACCTTATATTTCAACGAAATACTTTTCTAAAACTAGAGAAGTCGTGAGTAAACAGAATATAGTACGAGTACCAAACCCTTTGTCCTAACGGACACCGGACAACATACAACACTCTATATAAGTCCACTGAGTTTAATAACTCAAACCTTGTGCGTCGTAGGTTGAAAACTGTACTATAGTTAAGAAGAATTACACCGATATTGAATGCACCTTACCTAACTATCAACTGATATAGGTAAATGTCATAGACATAATTTCAAAATTTTATATCTCACTTTAAACATACAGATATATCAGTTTGAAATTGGTGCATAACGACGGATATTCAAAACCAAATATTTGCCATCAGGCAAAACCCATGTGATTTCCTCAAATATCACCAATTACAAAGAATCCCGATATATAGAGGATATAATCACCCAATTCCCAATATCTTACTCCACCTCAGCATCTGTAATGCCATACATATGTGAGAATCAAATCTGGTAAATACATACCCTGGAGTCAGAATCCAATTGGGAAACAGTTTTCAATTAACATTGCACGGTCAAACTGAAACATGAAAATGTTTCGAAGGGGTAGCCGCGTATTCCTAGTAATTCCTTTTCCACTATCCAGATTCATGACTGTAACCGTATATTTCCTTGCCATCTCTCCAATTTCTTTATTTGTCTTTACTTATTACCTTATGTACACCACCCTTAGGCTAAATGGTTTTCTTCCTTCCCTACCTTTCGGCACCAGCCTATAGTTTGGAAGACGACTATCCAATAAGCGTAATGGGTGTACTTTCCTAATCCTACGAGCTCTCGCAACTTGAGAGAAGGTAAAGATAAAAGACAACCCGAATAATCCTATTCGATTTCTCCTGAACCGGAAACCATTCTCGAACTGGAACAAGTTCCTTCGAGTTCGTATGTAAATATACGATGGAAATATCCAAGCAATATATGGATCTTAGTAGTGATACGGAATGTTCTGGAGAAAAGCAAAGGTGAAAGTAGGAGCGGCGATGATATACGCGGTTTCGTCGTGAATGATAGTAGTCGCAATTTTCTTTGCCCTCTTTCTAATCCCTTTATATGTGTTTACTTATAACCTTCTGTACACCACACTTAGGCTAATTGGTTTTCTTCCTTCCCCACCCTTCGGCACCTGCCTATAGTTTGGAAGAAGACTATCCAATAAGCGCAATAGGTGTACTCTCCTAATACCAGGAGCCCTCGCAATCTGAGAGAAGGTAAAGCGAAAAGACAATCGAATAATCCTATTCAATTTCTCCTGAACCAGAATCCATTCTTGAACTGGAACAAGTTCCTTCGAGTTCGTATGTAACTATACGATGGAATATCCAAGAAATGTGGATTTTTGTAGTGATACAGAGCGTTCTGGAGAAATGCAAAGGTGATATAAGGAGAGGCAATGATATATGCGACTAAATGACAATCCGAAAGCCAAAGTGTTTTAAGAAGGTTCGGTTAACTTGGTTCATGAGTTTTAGTTTAGGGTCGTGCCATAGTCTCTACCAAAGAGAGAGAAAGAAAAGAAGCACCCGGCGTGCACTCTAACCTAGATTAGAATGGTTAATCACTTTATCTAATCAGGATGTCTCCCACTGTTTCCTCGAATTCTCCTCCAAACCCAAAAGGAGAATTAGTCGGGATCATCTAAAATCACCCGATGAGTAGCACTTACTCATCAATAGGAATCAGGATCCAACTATCATCGTATGATAACTTGATGGAAGCCACTCAAGTCACCATACTCCAGAAGGTATGCGCACGCCTGGAAAGTTTCCTGTATGTTTGAAACTCCCGATGTGGTTTTTACCCTAAGCGGTTTACGACCTTGACAAAGGCCAACAAATCATAAACCACTAGTCAAGTTCAACCCGTCATTATCTAAGATTAATCTAGACCCACATGTACAAACCTTTGACAAAGGCCAACAAGGCTATACGACTGTCCTATATAATCGCAACACTATGCAACAGACAAGCAATATCTAGCTACCATACACTACGTCTTGACAAAGGCCAACAAATGCAGCATGAATACTAGGTACTACTCATCTGAAATGACGGAGGGCTGCGGCTGGTTTTTGGATAAAAACCTTTAACGTAATGAACTTGATATCGTTGAAGGAACTCAGTGGTTTTAAAAATATATAGTGCGCAAACTTGTGCTAAAGTGGCCACTCCCTGTGAAGGGATCTCGGCTCTTTCCTCGTCAAATGAGGTGCTGGATATTCATAACTGAATACCACTGTGCAAAGCAAAAGAAAAAGTCTGTAATGTCTGTTTTTAAAAACTTGGTTCCAACAACATCATATAGGTTTGTTTTATCCTTGCATTGATCAGAATCAACGCAGTCCCATCAATTAAACATATCACACCAAATAAAGGAACGAAAATATAATATACATATATGCCATCCGCATTCGTCACTGGGCCCCGTCATCATCCGTTAGGTTACTTAACTAACGACAGAGTGGGGGTTGGACTAGCGCGGGTGCAAAACATATACAACATCTACTAGTATATATAAATATATATAACATTCGTCCTAGGCATGAAATAAGCAACATTACAGAATCTTAGCAAGCAACACAGAATGGTGGATAATCCTGGAGCCTCTGGTTTCACTTGAGCCGCAAATGAGATCCGACATTCCCTGTCATGTGGATAGCCTGTGCAATGAAACCTGGACCCCTACGAGTGCGGCAAGTTACCCGCCAATCCCAGAAGTGAGGCAACCCCAATCAACAAAGTGAATGGGACACCCAGCACTTCACGGAATCCGGTAACTTGAGCACCCCTCAGTGGGTCATCATATACCCACTACGAGTGCGGCGAATAGCCCGCCAATTCTAGAGTAAGAACCCCTCATTCTCAATGCCATGAGATGCGGGCCCGTTGCCCTCTAGAACCCGGCTATTCGTGCACTCCACCACGGGATAATCCTAGTACAGAAAAGAAATATGTATACAATGGCGACACCGACCTCAACCCGGTCGTGCCCTAAACAAATAATATACAAACTGACAAAGACGGCAATCCACATGTCGGACGCTCGCCCCGCAATACTGAATATATATATGAATCTGAGCTGTACTACCATTGCACCACTAGCTATCCACCACGACGATCCAACCACCGAATCAGCACATCACAGAACATCAACGTGAATATTATGATCGCAAACCCGTCTAATTGAACATATAGCAACTAGTCAGGTTGTATCGCTCATTAATACTCAACGTGAATATTATGATCGCAAACCCGTCTAATTGAACATATAGCAACTAGTCAGGTTGTATCGCTCATTAATACTCACGGTCGCAGATATCATCACATGCACTGATAATCACACACTTAAAATTTCGATCGACTAAACTTTTCCCTAATTGGCCCCAAATACAAACTAGCACTCAAACAAATCTGGGCCAAAACCATATATACCAAAAATCAAATTTCTATGTCAAAGAGTGCTTCAAGTAGTTTGAAGCAATGTGGCCACAATACGGCCGCTGAACCGCCGCAAATAGGGGTCTATTGCGGCGCTTCCGCGGCCAATTTGATGGCTTAGTTACCTAAATTTTTTATGGTCCCCTACAAATGCCTGCACTGATTTTAAGATACCCAGAAAGATTTTTTGAACACCTTTCAAAATCGGCAGCAAGCACATGAAAATAGAAAAATGATTCGGAAAATTTGGTCGATCGATATTCCAACTTTGTGCAAACTAGCTAGTATTGGTTTATGGGTGGCTCTGATACCATGCTGGGTTTTGCCGGCATCCTGGCCATCTACCGTGGCCGATGCGGAACAAAAACCGGCGTTCAAAATTTTTTAGCGCAAACAAAACCCATTCCAAGATCGAAACCATAAAGCTATACTAGCAAATACAAAGAGAGCTAAACTACCAGGGTAGAATTTTATACCGAATGAACCAAGTCCTTCGGTCTTCTACTGTAAATCCCCGTTTCCATCTTAATAGAAGTTTTCCTATTTTCTAAACCCCAGAGATTTATTTTTTCCTTGTATATTTTTGAAGTAGGTGGTTGCTTGAATCCTAATATTTATATTTTTTCCAAATCCGAAAAATCAAAACCCAAGATTTAAAGTCAAAGCTAAATAAAACTAAAACCAAAATTTTATCAATAAAATCCTAACCCAAAATATTTTAAAACCCTCAGCCCAATTTGTTTTTCAAATCAATAAAATAATCCCCAAGCCCACTTTCTCTTCAGCCCATGGTTTAAATTTTTAGGAAATTTAAACTTAAATTTAATTTTCCCCGGCCCGTTTCTCTCCTCAGCCCATGAAATATTTTTTAAAAGGAAACTTTTCTCCTCAGCCCGGCCCACTCCTCCAGCCCGCTCCTCAACACCCGACCCGACCCACTCCTGTGCATCTCCTCCCTACAACGGCTCTTTTCTTTTCCCCCATTACCGCTCGCGAACGCCTCCTCCGCCGCAGCTCGCGCCCACGCCCACACCCCCATTTTTGCAACGTTTCACCCATGACATTCAACCCTCATTCATTCCTCATGCCCTCACCTCTCTCTTCTCCTTCATTTTCAGAAATCTCCTCACCTCTCTCCACTCACCAAAACCTCACTGAGCACCCAACTCCGCCCGTTGTCCCTCACTCCTCCGCCGGCGACAACCCCTTGGCAACCCTCGCTCACTCCTCTTCCACCAACAGAACTCCTCATCGCTACACCCCATCAACCCGAACTCCCCTGCACACCAACTCCCCTGCACACAAGACCCATTACACCCGAGCTCGGTCACCTTACACCCTCGACGCCGGCGAACTCCCCACCATATCTCCGACCACCCTACGACCTCCTCGTCATCAGCATCAACACCCACACCCCCTAAACCTACACAACCGAGCCCACTATCCCTCTCTCTTTCAAGTCCCAACCACCAAGCCTACGAGCTCACTGTTGCTCTTCGCCGGAACGCCGTCGTCGACCGCCGGCAACCCCAGCACTACTCAGGAGATCCATAGAGCCTACTTCACCCTTCCAGCGAGCACAAGAAGTCTCCGGGCAATTCCGACACAATTCCGTATCGCGAGCCAAGCTCGCGCAAATCGTTTCGCGACGTACATCGCGCGCTCGTGACGTCGCTGTTGCCGTGCGACCCCGAGACATTTCCAGGCAAGTGTTTTACTTGCTACATGCTAAGATAATTGTGATACAAACCTGAATCATTTAGTTTATAAATTACCGATTCCCGATATAATATGTGACCTATGTGTTCGATGCTAGACCCCAATGAAAATACTTGTTTAATTTGGCGGAAACCGATGTTTTCTGTTGGCCCATATGATAACGAATAACGTGTATGAATCTCACTGGAAAATACGACTGTTAGTGGCTAGAATTGATACCCCCAAATATGCCGATAAAACTAGAATTTTCCCGTATCTGAAAACGATTAAAATCACTGTAAATTATGTGCATACTGGAATGTTACGTTCGAGGGCTTAAATCGAATCCGACTCGACGAACTTTAACCCTATGTAAACTTCTAATGATTTCTGTTCTGTAATTGCGATGATATCTAGATCGAAGTGCGACTCTGGACTGCAGTCCAGAGCGACTCTGATTATTGTGTACTGTCCCAAAATGTGTGTCACTGTGTTTCCTGAAGTCGTATGTTATGGAACTCTGCAGTAGATTAAATATAATTCTGTTAGCTAAACAAAACAAGTGGTTCCATTCCGTTTCGTTGCCGTTTGCTATTTTAAACTGTAAATAAAAGGGCAGAACGTATAACTGTCCAGAACAGATTCAGAAGTGATATACTGACGTTAAACTGTGTATAACTTTCAACGTACAGACGCGATTGAGAATCCGTCTATTGCGTTGAATACTCTATTGAAAGCCCTAGATTTCATTCAACTGTAACATCGCTAAAATCTGAACCCAACTGGGTGCAATTTGTGTCGCGAAACGGACGTTCAGTTCTGAAACTGAATTTCCAGCCGCGAGCACTTAAATTGAAACAGCCGTATCTTGAATACCGGAATCCCGATTGAACTGAAAATAATTTTGATGAATTGCTGACTGAATGTTATATTTATTGTATTTGTATCACTCCATTAAATTCCAAACATATGAATTTATGCAATTTTTGTAAGTTAATGACATGCATATTGATTCATAACATACTCAGTTTATTAATGGCATATACGCATATATCATACCCCAATTGCCATATAATTAGTGTTAACGCGTGTTAGGATCAGTGGACATTGCATTATCGTGCGTGATTGATGTTGGTTTAGGAGTGACGAGTACACCAATGGAAAGTGAATATTCATGACAGTGATTGATACAGTGAATAGTGATAGAACAGTGCCATTGGTATACTTGTACACGACTAAATCAAGATCAGAAATAGTGTAAACCTGGGGATAAAGGGGAAATCGAAGTGGAAAGAGAATCGTATTTAGCGGGACCGTGTTTTAGAGGATGATCATTCGAGCAGTGATATAAATATTAGGTAGGATCTAGCGATCCGGCTGACAGGGTTATGTCCCGGGCATGTGGGCCGTTGTCTCGGGTATGTACGAGACTCCTGTTAAACATGATCCTCCTTCCACTATGCGATTTCAAACATAACCTAGAGACCGATAGGGACACAGAACATATTCTGCATCATATAGTGACATAGTGATTACTTGCATTGTTCTCACACTAGTATTACCTCATTTACCTGTTTCATCTTATTATAATAATATTGTTATTGTGTCGCTCTGACGACCTGAGTATGCATGCTCAGATTCCGTGGAAGGACCAGCACAGGAGACGGATCTACCCTTCGAGTTCACGGAGATATAGTCTGGTGTACTTTCTTCATTTACTGCTTTCCATAAAAGTGATCGTGAGATTGAACTTGGTTAGTAATTGTCCTTGTTATCTGTAATTTGTGAACAATGGATTTTAATGTAATAAATTAGTGATGTATTTCCTTTACTACTGTGCTTTATTTACTGATTACCATGTAATGCTAGAAGCCGAAGTGTGACTACGGCGGGATGATTCCTTGACCGTAGGAGTATGGCTGGCCTAGTCATCCCTCGTTTTCCGTATTTTGGGAAGCGGGGCATGACACCATCTCCCAAGCTCCTTGAAGCGTCATGGATCAAGTTTGGCCTCCGGTCTCCCTCCGTCGAAGATGATCCACCCGAGGGGAACAATGCAAGATCCAACCAACCCTCCAAGGTTGCTAGCAATGAAGAGTGGAGGTGTATGAATGTCTCACTTTCTTTTTCTCTCATATCAAATGCTCAAATGAGCAACTCAAGAAGAAGAAAGAGGAGGTGAGGAAAACAAGTGGCATCAGCAACCATGGAAAAATGGCTAAGTCTCTCCAAGAGAGTGTGAGAGTGTGAATCAATCAATAATGGATAGATGGCATGTAGAGAAAAAAGGCTAAGTCATTTGCAACCATGCAACCAAAAATATCTTACCTATTTTTCAAATAAAATATCAAGAGTCATGCCTCTCTACATGCCAAGCCATGCTCATGCCAACTCACCCCTCCACCTCATTTCCAAAATGATTTTCTAAAAAGGAAAATCATATAATGAGGTGGCAATCTTCTAGAAGCAATTCCGTATAAATACAGAATACAACTCGGTACACGTATCGAAATACACATACGCGTATTCGTACAAAAATACAAATAGCCAAGAGAGAAAATGAATAGTGAACAATAATACTAGAATACATATATAAATATATATATATATATAAATTATTAAATCAAAACCTGATTTAATAATCCGGCTTAATCCTAAGCCGCTAGTATTATCAACCGTCCGATTAAAGTCTGTGTAGGTTGTACACATATTTAATCGGACACCTGTATGTACCAACATACGTCATCTACACAATATTGCTTGAACCGTGAAAACCCTCTGTGTGGGACTCTGAAGACTCGTCCATACGCTGGCAGTGGGTTTAACCACAAGCACGTCAGTTGCACTAGCTGTACGTAACGGCTACTCAGGTATAGAGCGAAAGGAAGGCCGACGAGCAAACTCATCCAACCCCCTACTAAGCCTGACAGTGACAATCTCCATACAGTCCGGTCTGTTCGTCTAAGAATATCGCATATCAAGTCTAGGGGGAGGATAAAGTCAGACTCCTAATAACGCGACATTTCGTGTCGGTATGAAGCTCATCACCCACTGAGAAACTACTGATCCAAATCAGTAATTCTCGACTACCTTGGCCAAGGATTTCTTGTGATGGCCACCCATGCACTGTGCGACATTAACCCCCAATACCGGGAGAGAAGAATCCCCGACGATCCGCTCATTGCCTCCATGTGGCTCGGGACTGTACCCAACTAAAACATATTTGCACGGCTTCTTTGAGCCGTGGTATGGTAGTAATCAAAGCACAGTGGGAACTCACACGAGATAAATGACGATCTCATGTCGACAGACTAACCTATACTCATGTCACCTGGGAACTGCTATATGACAATATGTATAATACCAACTAGCATGTTCCCGGCGAGTCCGTCCAGTGTACTCATAATCTAATGAGCACCTGTATACTATCTTAGGTGACTAACTGACACCAATGGCTTGTGAGACCGGCCATCGCCCCTCGTCAGGGTCTCAATAAGTATACACTAGTCTACTCCGGAGTATCGATGCTCAGTCTCGATACTCCCACGACTAGGGACATTTAAGGATGCGCTTATAGACCACCCAGCTCTCATGTATATGACCGCCATCATAATGCCGGTAGTCAAGTAAGAATCCTATGGGCTCTATCAACATATAATGGTGATCTGTAATGCCACCTGATACTGTACATGATGATAAAGATAAATCAGATAGCATAATATCATCTCGAGTAAGACTGTTCTACCGGTATAGGTCCTCTCTCAATCATCACAATCGTACCTGTGATTCAATAATTGACTTGAGGGCACTATAGCCAACATCACTTTGCGCTTCGGACAGTCTCTTTTCCAGTGCCCGCTCTCCTTGCAAATAAAGCACTTGTCATTATCACGATTTCTCGATTTTCCCTTGAAGCCTCCATCTGAACGGTATCTAACGGATAACACGTCACCATGACTACTCTTATCACCTACTACCTTCTCCCTCAACACCTCACTGTACAAACCTGCTTTGAAAATTGCCTATGATGCAATGACAATTTCTTTAAAGAATTTGCTCGTGAGCTTCATTCAAACACACACCACATCCACGCAAATACACAGCATACAATGCACACGCAGCATGGGAACCCATGAATTTTCCCCGAAAATGTTAACTTTTGACCCTGCACATTCCCTCATGGGGTTTGAACCTCGCACTCTCCCAGAAGGGGAAGTGCCATACTTATGGAGCTATTGCTCATTGGTGGTTTGTGGAGTTTCAATTCCTTTGAAATTGATATTCAGATTATACTTCAGATATTCAAGTATAACAGTTGAAGATTATGGCTAAACTTTGATTTGTCCGAAGGTGTGCCCTACCGAAGCCCTATATTTTAGGCCGACTTGACATATTGCTTTACAAAATAGAATCAATTAATTGGACCAGGCATTTATGCATCCAAATAGGAAACCGGGCAAATAAGCTCTGGAGTTCAATAAAACAATCATTTTAAAGGGGTTAGAGTTGTATTTAAACGATTTTAAAAGTTTTGGTCGGCGAACAAAGTAAACTGCTAATAAATTGTTAAGTGTGCAAAGATGCTCTATAGAGTGAAATAACTGAGGTCAGTTAACCTTTTATTTTACTTGCAAAACCTAGTCAACGAACAAAAAAATTGGTATATAATTTCATAAACGAAAAATTGTTTGACATAGTTTTATTGCACAACAAACTATTGGTTTTCTTCGAATTGAATTAGAAGCAGCGAAATCATTTTATTTTAGTATAAGAATCCGAGTCTAATTGGTGTAAGAGGACTCCTAGTTATTATGCGCAATTGTACAGTGAAGTGCTTCCAGAACGGTTTGAGTTAGGTCGAGTTGGGACGGGCCTCAATTCAACAAGATGAAGGGATAAGGTGATCTGGTTTTGGGTAAATTGTCAAAAAGCCTGGCTCATTTCAAACTTGTGTAAAAACCTCTGGGCGTTTTGCTCTTGTTAAAAACCCTCTCGGTCCAATCAAAACCCCCTGTATACAAGTTGCTTATAATATTTAAGCAGTTGCCTGTAATATATAAACAGTTGCCTATAATGTCTAAGCAGTTGTAATTGTCGGTAATATCTTAACAGATGTCTATAATATGTAAGCGGTTGCCTGTAATATCCAAGAGATTGAGAGAATATAAGGCATAAATGAAATACTATACGGGTTTTTTCATAATGATTTTGAACTGTAGGTCATTTCCAGCAATTTTGAAAATTAAAGGGGTTTTTAGACAACTTCTGATTGTGCAGGTTTTTTTTTCTGACAATTTACCTTAGGTTTTTTTTTCTTTTATGAAAGCCCTGTTTCTACCATTTCTATAACAAAAGTGAAGGCGGGAAGGACTAACCGTACACATAAAAATAAAATAAAATAAATCAAAAACTAAAGGGTATCAAAATTGAAATTTCATTTCCAATCTTAGCATTACATGGAGCCAAAAATATTTTCATTTTCAACAATTCTAATTTACTCACTAAAATTAATTACATCTCAATTGGTAATGCAAAATCACTGTTATTGTACAATTATTCCTATCTTTTAAGAAAATCATATCCGAATTTTATTTTTAAAAAAATAAACCTATAACCTAACGCAAATAGAGTTTGAAACCCAGAACTAGAGCCCACCTCTTTACTCATTTAAACATCACGGTATGTGCAAAATAGTAGTATATAAAACTTTGAAGTGGCCAATGGGCAATTGCTCAGATGGTTTTGGATACTTCCACTCTTGGGGAGAGCGTAGGGTTTGAAGACCAGAAACTCCAAAAAGAAAAATTGCCACAAATTAACGCTTTCGTGACAAATTCGTGAATGTCATGAATGCGTGTGTGAGTTGTGTGCTTGTGTATGATATGTGAGTAAGTATGGTATATGTTGTATGCATGGATTAAGGCTTACGGACCAGAAAAAAATAAAATAATAAAAAATTTGAAGTGATGGGTTACCACTCATCCATATTAAGACGTCGTATCCAAAAATATAAATTCTAATATATCGGACATGAGAAAAAAAGAGATGAAAAATTTCAAGCATGGTTAGATTAGCTTGGCGAGTTCCGTGTTCTTGTTTCTTCTCCTCTTATCACATATCACGTATGTCCAGCATATCCTATAAATTTTTAATCTGGCTTCATTGCATATAAAAACTTCCACACAAAAGTAAAAATAAAAAACTAAAGTGTATCGAATTGAAATTTCATTTCCAATCTTAGCATTACATGCAGCCAAAAATATTTCCATTTTCAACAATTCTAATTTACTCACGAAAATTAATTACGTCTCAACTGGTAATCAAAGATCACGTTATTGTACAATTATTCCTATCTTTTAAGGAAAGCATGTCGGGACTTTATTTAAAAAATAATAAATCTATAACCTAATGAAAACAGGATTTGGAAACCGGAACTTGTGCTCGTAGTATATAAAACTTTGAACTGACCAATAAGCAATTGCTCAGTCGGTATGGGCACTTCCACTCTTTGGGAGAGTGCATGATTCGAAGTCTAGAAACTCCAAAATGGAAAATTGTAACAAATTAATGTTTTCGGGGCAAATTCATGGATCTTGTCAGTACGTGTGTGAGTTGTGCGCTTGTGTGTGTGCATAAGTGTGTTGTGTGTTGTATGCATGGATAGGGCTTACGGGCCAGGAATATTTTTTTTTGAAGTGATGGGAAACCACTCATCCACTAAGACGATGTATCCCAAAATATAAATTTCCACGTTTTACAATATTTGGTTTGCGTTCTGCTTATTCGGTATTCTGCTTATTCGGTATTCTGCTTATTCGGTGTGTCGGGTATAATATATCGGACATGAGATTAAAGGAATTGAAGAATTTCAAGTATACCTTAGTTCGGTGAATATTAGTGTGGTGAGGTCCTTGTTCTTGTTTCTTCTCAAGAATCACATATAACCTTCATTGCATATGAAAAATTTACCCAACACTATTTTCAAAACTTACATACCTCAGTAATCAAACAAAACATGCCCGAAAAAATCGAATAATATAAAATAATCATATATCAGGATACAGGTGTAATAATGTCAACAAAAAAAAGGAAAAAAGAATGACTACATACAAATGTTACAGTAAACACCGAGATCTCTCATCTCCATATGAATAAAAACTTTAAAAATTGATGATTGAAAAGCTCTTCCCATCATCTCTCAGATCGCCAGGGCGACGGTGGCGATCGCTGCGGCGACGGCGAAGAAGCTGACGGCGGAGGATGCGGCGGAGTTCTGGGTCGGGGGAAGGGCGATAGAGGGCGGCATGGCGCCGGCGACTGAAGCGGGCGGTGAGGATACCGGGGTGATGATAGCGGGTGGAGAAACGGGTGCGGATTTGGGCGCGGTGACGGTGGGTGGGACTGCGGGTACGGGTGGGGATCTGGGTGTGGGTTTGGATGGGGAGATGATGGGGGCCGCTCCTGGGGCTTGGGCGAGTGAGGTCACCGCGAGAGAGACGAATAGTGCGAGGACGAGCATCTGAGAGCCAGCCATTAATGCCGAGACTTTTGAGGGATTGAGAGAAATAGAGACAGATTTGATTGGGGAGACAATTAATGTTGATGAGAGAGAAAGAGATGAGTTGAGATTTTTAGTGAGAGAGAGTGGAGAAGAGACGAAGGGTTTATATAAAGAGTTTTGAGCACTAAAGTTGTTTAATTTCTAGAAATATTTTAATTCGATTGATTAAAAAATAATTCTGAATCGGTGGCGTGGCGACTAATGCATCTGGCGACCGTTGGACTCTGTCGTATTTGAAATCTGCGCCGCGTTAAGGCACCAAACACTCGACCGATTTTTCCATTTCTTCATTTTTTATAACTTTTTTTTATTTAAAATATTGCAAGAAAATAGAAAGAAAGAAAGAAAAAAATCTTTACCTACCCATTTTTATTTTCCACCCTCGTGTTTCCAAAAAATAGATATAAATGCTATCTATGGTGTGTCTTTTGGGTAGCATGCTGGTAGGATTTAAGAACTGATACGAAAAGTATTTTTCTTCATAATATCTATAACAAATTCAAATAGAGCCCGTTTGGTCGGATGTAGATAGAGTTGCATGCAACATTCGTTATAAGAAAAGCTCGACTCTCAATACTTGATTAGCAAAAACAAAAGTTGGATTTGGAAAAAGAGTTGTAAAAAGAAACCAAATTCTTGCAACATATATCACGACCAAGTTAAACTGCTGCAACAAATGTTGTGATTGTATTGTGGCCAAAACATTTATTGAAAATGCCCACATGAGATTATCATACAACACAGGAAAATAAATTTCCAACGTATGTGTTGTTTGGATTTAAGAATTCAATAATAAAACCTGAAAACACTCATACAACTAGTTTTGAGTATTTCTATTGCAACGATTCTTACACGTGCCGTTTATTGCATGCAATAAATTTTGCACTATTGTATCATTGCAGACCGAACAC
Source organism: Agapanthus africanus (assembly GCA_030015575.1). Classification (NCBI taxonomy): domain Eukaryota; kingdom Viridiplantae; phylum Streptophyta; class Magnoliopsida; order Asparagales; family Amaryllidaceae; genus Agapanthus; species Agapanthus africanus. The sequence continues at coordinate 63,816,331 of JASDDO010000022.1, forward strand.
TTCCTGTGTCTCTCATCCCACCTAGCTTAAGAGTGGAAAAATAGACTTGCTTGGATACACCAATTTGGAAATTGAAATTGTCCTTTTAAGAAAAGGGGGGATAGGATGAAGTCAATCACACTAAATTTCCTCAGTCTTAATGAAGCATTTAAGAAATGGGATTTACTAAAGATAATCAAACAAGCTATCAAGGGTTATATTGGATTATAAATTAAACCACATATCATAATCTTGAAATGTTGTCAAAAGCGTGGCATCTCTTATGCTTCAAGTTTCTCTTTTTTTTATAGAAAAGTAGTCATAACATAAAATAATTATAATTAGTTTTGGAATTTATTTTTTTTGTTTTTGGTAGGCTATAATTGAACATTGTTGGTCAAGCCTTGGAACATGATGGACACAAGTATTTTGCAACCTTTTGTGTGTAAAGAGCTGGTATATCCTGGGGGCTGAACTTGCCAAGGCCCACTCCCGCAAAGAAGAAATTTATTTTAAAAAAAATAAAGTATCAATCTACATTGTATGACTCTTTACCCAAAAAAAAGTGTGCTTTGATTTGAATGCATTTCTCATAACTATACTAGGTTAAATGTTTATATTTTCTTTCTATTTCTCCAATTCTTTTGAAAGGAGAAGTTAGGAAAATCTCTACTCACAAGAATTTGTATTATTATAAGAATTTGGCATATGATATTATTCCGCTCTACTCAGTTTTTCTTTCTCGCAACCTTTTGAACGTAGTTTGCATCTTTAATGAATCGGTTTATTTATTTTGACATATCATGATATGTGGTTTATTTTTATCGTGAACCTTTTCTAACCGTTTTATATGCTATGTGCATAGCATATCTTACATAGTTGTCGTAACCGTAATTTAAGCATAATATCTCAAAGATTTATTGGCCTATACTATTTAATAACTTGATATTTATTAGAATCATACAATATCTGCTATACATTCATATGTATTGCACATGCAAAAACTATTTTTTAATATTGTAACCCACCAAAAGGTTTTTAAATTGGGTGGGGGTGAGGTTTGCGGGGGTGGTATTGTAATTGAAATGATCTTAGACTTTTAGATGAGCTGAATGGTTAAATTACCTCGTTGAATGCTCCAATACAATGAGCAAGTTAATTAGATTAGTATTTTCTGGTGTGTTTGTACTAAAAAAAAGTTTGGTATTGATATCTTTATTATTTTAATTAAAAGCCTCAAAAAATCTTTATCTTAGTTATACAAGAAAATAACACTTATTTGGTAGTTATTTCGTCGGCCAGTAGTCGAGGTAATAAACCTGAAATCCGACAAAATAAAACCCAAATTAAAAAAGGCTTCAGTATCTTTAATATTTGAAATGGGTTATTCCGTTGGCGAGAAGCCGGCGGAATAACCCAATTCATTAAAAAGGGCTCGATCTCAGTTCAGAGCCCCAAATTCCCAAAATGAAAAATAGAAAAAAGAATCCTAAATCCCCAATCCCCCCCTCCGACGATTTTGTAATAACCGGTGTATTGAATTTGAATTTCCATATTATTAATAATAACTCCTTCTAAGATATTTTTCTCAAACTCTTTCCTATACTCTTCTCCTGATTCCCACCTCTTAAATTTTTATCTAAACTAAAACCATATCTCTACTAAAATCCCTACATCTATATACCTCTCTATTTTCTTTTACCCCCAATTATCTTACCTATATATTTTTCCCAAGCAATCTATTTAATCCTAACACTAAACCCAACCCATACGTAACCCAGGCCCTTCACTCTTCATCTTTGGCCCAAGCCCAATAACCAAACCTTAAACCCGAGTTCAAACCTAAGCCCACACCGAACCGACTCAGCCCCTTCTTCTTCCCTTTTTTTTTATTTTTCCCTCGTCTTCAAAAAAAATCGCAAAGCCCCTAACATCCTCCATCCCTTCCCGCAACCGATCGCCCACGACTCGCTCCACGTCGCCACTGATTCCCGAGATCCCAGTACCGGGTTCCCCAAAACCTCGACCTCAATCCCAACCAACACCTCTCCCTCTCTTCATATCTCTCTACCTCCTTTCTCTCTCAAAAAGCTCACTCTCTCTGCCTCTAAAGCTCTCTCTCTCACACACACACCACCGAGACCACCTCCACCTCCGGCCATCCCTGAGCGCCGCAACCTCCATCGAAGAGCTTTGAGCACCCTCGACGAGCTACTACAACCTCCTCTAGAAACTTTCATGCACCGCTTCCCAAAATACGGAATGGGAGGGGTGACTGGGCCATCCATACTCCTACGGTCAGGGAATAATCCCGCCGTAGTCACACTTCGGTTTCTTGCATTACATAGTAGCCAGTAAACAGTACTAGAGTAAAGGAAATCACAGTTTACAACTTTATTACATCAAAATAAAAGAGTTCAAGATATATTTATTTTGCATAAAGAAATAACCAACCAACGAAATAACAATGTGCTTATAGCAAAAGGACGGCGCTGATGTCGCGGTCTAGACCTCCGCGATCTCGAATGGCAGATCCTGCTCCTTAGTTGGATCTACTTCGTCCTCTGAGCATGCACGCTCAGGTCGTCAGGGCGACACATATAGCAATAAATATAAAATGTGCGTACAATGTTATCAAATATGAAAGGTGTGACAGAATACAGAAACATGAGAATAATGAATATCATTTGAATATGCACAACGCGATATATATATCATGTGAGCAAACCAGGCAATGTGTATGTCACTACTTATCAATCACTAAGTCAATGAAATCAATTTGGTGGAAAGGATGCTCGTGTTTAATAAGGGTCTCGTGCATGCCCGAGACTACGGTCCACTGTTGCCCGGGACATAACCCTGCAGCTGTGCCGCTAAGCCCACGACCTAATGTGTGTGTGTTTGTGTCACTAATATCGAATAATCATCCTCTAAGTCACTATATCTCGCTAAATACGAGTTCAATTTCACCTTGATTTCCCCATTCCCTAGGTTATAGTATGTGTTCAGGTATTAGATAGGTTGTGAACAAATATGTATCGCTTTCACTTTCAATCACCCTTCCACTTATCAATATCACTTTCAATCACTGGTTCACTATCGTACTTGTCACAACCCAATCACTAACACTTATATATCGACAATACAAATCAGTCACTAGGTTTCTATGTAAACGATCACTATGCAGAAGGTATAAAGCAAACACAAAATAAGGTAGAAATGCACTGAACAGATATTCACTAAATTATGACAGCCAACGCCATATGACTTGCAAAATTCACCATAAATCATACGTATAGAACCGACCAAAACAATATAAAAGGCATACGAAGTATACTGGATTATCTAAATGCTAAAATTAGTTTCATGTCAATAGAAATTCAGGTTAACGACTTATCATCATTTTAAATCAGTGATCAGTTGCTGCAATTTCAGTTTCAGAACTGAAAGTTCAACTTCACTCGCTGTTTATTAGGGATTGTGTTTAGATTCAGACGTTGCCTCAGTCGAATAAAACCTTGTTCTGTCTGTTAGATTTCCGACGCATCAAACGGATCCATGATATCCTTTCTGTACTAGAAGATGTGTCCTGTTTAGTGTGAAAGTGAAAGAAAATGTCACTGCAGAGACCGCAGAACACGTCGACAATCTAAAATATAAACAAAATACCAAACGATAATGTAACTGAACGAGACCAGATCCATATGTTAGCTAACTAAATTATCTACGCGAATATATCAGACTCCGTTCATTTTCAGTTTTATGTAAGGACGTACAGGCACATAAATTCAGGTATCCTCGTGGAATGCTACCCCGGACTGCAGTCTAGAGCCGCATTCCCAGTCAGTACTCGTTGTTGTGGTCAATCGGTATCAAAAATAAACTACAGAGGGTTCTAGCTTATCGAGTCGAATTCGATATGAGCCATAGAACATTATATCCCGACATGTATCTAATTTAATACCAATTTAACACTACTACGGGTACAGTAAAACCAGATTTGACATCGTGTCTTTGGGACGTCGTTTCTTGCGCGATGCTTTGTTATTTGAGTTCAGTTTTCTATATAATATTCGTAAGCAGCAAAAGAAATTATTGGTAAAGCTTTGAGCATGCTTGACGGGGTTTTGGTTCAGTTCACGATATCGAACTCTTAACGTACAATATCAAGAGCCATCGAATTAAAGTCGGTTTTCCCCAACTCGTGAAAACGGTAACTAATACATACTATTCCACACAATATTAATATGATATTTTAGATCCGATTACGCTCAAAACTAACATCTTAGGATTACTATGGTTTTCCATGAAAATACGGTGATGGCTTACAATAGATACGCGACAGTATACTACGTAACATATGTTCGTAATAATCTATCTAATATAATTCTAGTATGAAATCATAGTTCATAGCATGTTAAAGAAAGTGATGGCTTCACGTGCCTTCGGTCGTTGATATAGAAGCGAAATCACTTGCGGACTTCGTCTCGACACACGAAATGATACGATGCTGGACACGGTGCATGGCGTGAGCGCAATGCGTGGAGATCCGGTATTGGGCACGGTGACGACGCGCGTGTAACACGGTAGTGGGCGTGGCCTTGGCTCGGTGTGTGGTGCGGGAGTGGCACGGCATGACACAATACCGGACGTGATGCTGGTGCGGGAGTGCACTGGGGGTCGCCGGCTGTGGAGGTCAGCTTGGACGGCAGCGACGGTGACAACGAAGTGCTCGACTCGTTGGCGGTTGAAGATCGTTGATAGTTTAGGGGGGTTCGGTGGTTGCGGCGACGAGGTGGGTCATGGTGGTGGTGGTGATGGTGGTCGTGGTGTTGAGGGCTCGCCGGCGGTGGGTTGAGGTGAGGGAGAAGGTTGAGGGCTCTGGCGACATGGGTGCTGGAGTTTGGCTCAACAGTGGAGAGGGCGTCGGCTGGCAGCGGTGGTCGTAAAAGAGCTCGGGGAGGGTGGTGGTGTAGTCGAAGAAGAAGGATGAGATGGTCACGGTTCGGGGAGAGGAAGGGATGCAGAGGGTGGCTCGGCAGTGTCTCTGGTGGTGTTGGAGTTGGGTTCAAGGAGAGGAGGTGGAGGAGCTTGGGTTGTCGGCGGTGAGGCAGATGGGGTCGGGGTTTGAGTTGGAGGAGATGGAGTGAGAAATAGAGAGTGAGACTAAGAGTGGGTGAGAGACGTTGAGAGAAAGAGGATTTAGAGGAGGGGATCGCGGGGAGTTGGGATCGAGGGCGAGGTTGCGACCGTTGACGAAGAGCGCGGGTCTCGTGGGAGCAGCGCGAGAAGAGGGAAAGGAGCCGTTGGAGAGAGGGGATTTGGTGGAGAGGATTTCGGGGTCGTTGGCGAGCGGGGGCGGCATCGACGAGGGCCGGGTCAGGGTCGAGCGCGAGAAGGAGAGAGGGACGTTGGAGATGGCGAGAAAAAGAAATAGTGGAAGAAGAAGAAGAAGAGTGGGGGAAGTCGGGTCGGGTCGGGTCGGGGTCAGGAAAATAGGCTTGGGTTTAGATTAGGAAAATTAAAATAAATAAAAATATAAAAATGTGCAAAAATAATAGAAAAATTCTGAAAAAATGCGGAAAATATATACATGGAACTGGGGATTTACATCATACCCTCCTTACAAAAATTTCATCCTCAAAATTAAAGAATGAAAACAACGGAACAAACAACACTATTCAAACAGGTGTGGAAAACGTGGACGGATGTCCTCCTCGCATTCCTAGGTAGACTCTCCCGGAGAACGACCACCCCAAGAAACACGAATCAAGGGAATGACTTTGTTCTTTAGCACTTTTTCTCGACGATTGAGAATGGTGGTAGGCTGCTCCTCGTAAGATAGATCGGTGCTCAATGCTAACTCTGAATGGTCCAAGATATGGCTGTCATCCCGAACGTAGCGCCTCAACTGAGATACATGGAAGGTATTGTGTACACCAGCTAGCGATGGAGGCAAGGCAAGTCGATAATCCACCTTTCCTACTCGCTCTAGCACCTCAAAATGTCCGATGAATCGGGGACTGAGTTTCTCCCGACTACCAAACCTGGTCACTCCCCGAGTGTGATATCTTCATAAATACGTGGTCACCCACACCAAACTCCAACGACCTTCTGCCGGCATCCGCCTAACTCTTCTGTCGGTCCTGAGCCGCCTTGATCCGTTGCCTGATCGTCTGAACCTTGCTCACCGTCTGTACTATCAGCTCAGGGCCCAAAAACCCTCATTCACCCACATCATCCCAACAAAGAGGGTATCAACACTTCCGTCCATACAGAGTCTCGAATGGGGCCATCTGGATGCTAGCTTGGTAGCTGTTGTTATACGAAAACTCTACCAGATGGAAGTGATCTTCCCAAGAGTCCTGAAAATCAAGCATGCATGCCCTAAGCATATTCTCGAGCGTCTGGATAGTACGCTCGGATTGCCCGTCCGTGTGCGGATGATAGGCCGTGCTGAATTTGAGACGCGTGCCCAAATTCTCCTGCAGGCTCTTCCAGAATTGGGAAACGAACCTGGTGTCTCAATCAGACACGATACAATGGTCACTCTGTGCAGTCTCACAATCTCTTGCATATATTTCTCCGCAAGCGACTCGGAAAGGTATGAAATGTTCTACCTTCGTGAGACGATCAACAATAACCCAGACTACTTTGTTACCCTTTAGACTTCGAGGTAGTGTCGTCACAAAATCCATGGTGATGTGCTCCCATTTCCACTCTGGCACTGGAAGCGGTTGCAACAACCCAGCTATTCAATGATGCTCGGCTTTCACCTGTTGGCATACCAAACACTTGGAGACAAAGCGAGCAATCTCCCTCTTCATTCCATTCCACCAGAAGTGCTGCTTCAGGTCTTTGTATATCTTGGTGCTTCCTGGGTGCACCGAGTAAGCGGAACTGTGTGCCTCTCAGCTAGAACTTCATTTCGAATACCCTCTTTTGGAACACACAGTCGACTGCCAAATCTCAGGGAACCATCTTCGTGAACCTACAAATCCATCCTCAAACCAGCCTCAACTAACCTTCTGAACTTCTGCAACTGAGAGTCTCCAGCCTGTGCGGTTTTAATGCGATCTATAAGCGATGATTGAACCTACAACTGCCAGAGGTGTCCAGGCATACCCGGTGTGACTGCCTCCATCTCGAGTCTCCGAAGGTCATCGAGAATCCCTTTCTGACAAGTCAGGAACGCAGCTGACGGCCTGGGACTGAGAGCGTCAGGAACGACGTTCACCTTCCCCAGATGATACTGCAGATCAATATCGTAGTCTACCATCAATTCTAACCACCGGCGCTGTCTCATATTCAACTCCTTCTGAGTGAACACGTACTTCAAACTTTTGTGATCCGTGTACACCTCGACTCTTTCGCCTAGCAAGTAACGCCTCCATATCTTTAAAGCGAACACAACGGCCGCTAATTCTAAGCCATGTGTGGAGTAGTTCTTCTCGTGAGTTTTCAGCAGACGAGAGGCGTAAGCCACCACTCGACCATGCTACATTAAAACATAGCCTAAACATTTTCCCGACGCATCACTATGAACAACCAAACCACCCGAGTTGTCTGGTGTTTCCTTCAATCAGAGCAAAGCTCTGTTTTTAATTTCAAAATTCAAAAATTGAAGCAAAGCTTCAGGTCTCGTGCACTGCGCGCTGCGTGCCACGTGTCAGGCGCAGACGCGCTAGCGCCAGGTGCGCTGCGCCCTAGGCAGCGCACCCCCAATCAGAGCAAAGCTCTATTTCAAAATTCAAAAGTTAAAAATTAAAGCAACGCTTCAGATCCAGCTCTCTGCGCTGTGCGCCACGTGTAATACACAGGTGCGCTAGCGCAGTTGTGCTGCGCTCTGCGCTGCGTGCCACGTGTCAAACACGGATGCGCTAGCGCAGTTGCGCTGCGCGTTGCGCTGCGCTCTGCGCTGCGTGCCACATGTCGAACGTAGGTGTGCTAGCGCAAGATGCGCCAGCACTGGGATTAAAAATCCCCCACCGTCAGATCTAAAGATCTACTAATAACAAATTATTAATTAATCAGGATTAAAATTCTGTTATGGAAAGATTTTTCAATCTTATTAAAACAAGAAGATTTTCTTCTGTAAAGCAGAAGCCTTAGGATCAAAGATCCAACGGTGGGAAATATTCCCAAATCAATCAGAGAATGATCTCTCAAAACTGATTTAACAAATCATTTGGCCCTATATAAAGGACCCTAGACTTCAAGTCTAAAATATATAGAGATACAGAAGAGAGAAAAAAAAAGAAAAACCCTCTGCAAAAAAAAGAGCAAGCTCTTAGGAAAAAGAAGATTTTTCTTCATTTTTAAGGTAAAAAGAACTATGTTCTTGAATAATAAAGATGGCACCATCTCGTAAAAGAAGAACCATCTTCTAAAAAGATCAGAGATCTAAGAAAAAGACCAAGGTCTTTAATAAAAAAGAAAAGATCAAAAAGATCTAATCATAAAAAGACTAAAAGAAGTATTCTTACTTCATTCACAGATCTTTTGATCTATAAAGGCAGAGCCTTTTATAAAAACAAGAACTTTTGTTCTTGGATCTTGAGGAAAAAGCCTCCTTTGAAGAACATGAATTTGTTTCTTTGATCTTAAAACTGATCAGATGCGCTTTGCGCTATTAAAAAGTGCCTAGCACTCATGAATTGCGCCCTTGCGCTCATTGGACCGGCGCTCAGCACCAAAAGCTGCCACGTGTCAACCATAGACACGATCTGCGCTTTGCGCTCCTGAAAACAACGTACTGCGCTCTTGAATTGGCGCTCAACGCCAAGCGCGCCACGTGTCACTCACTGGCGCACCCATAAACTAGTGCAGCGCACTCATAAATTAAAAGCGCAATGCGCTAACAAACTAGCGCTTAGCGCTAAGCGCGACACGTGTCCTCCTCGTGTGCGCTAACCGACAGAAGCGCAATGCGCTCTTTGACTGGCGCAAAGCGCCTAGTGCGCCACGTGGCGCGCTGTCAGAACATACTTTGTTCTGATAAATGCTATGGATTCAATATAAGACAAAAAATGTCAGAGCCCAATGCTTGGCATTATTAAAAGGGCAGAGCCCAAACAAAGGCCTAACAGGCAGAACAAAAATAAAATGTTAAACATTTTTAACTGGACTTCGCCCAATTCTGGCCATAAGTCCTCAATTTAAATTGAACTGAGTTCATCTGCTCTTCCAATCAATTTACACCCGGTTCGAGGGTACATCTCTTCACTCCTCTGATATCTGCCGTTGTAATTCCTCAACGTCGTCAGAGAGGTGACGGGTCCCGACAACCACACATTACTATGGACTGTGGGGTCCTTAAACTCATGGACTATGATGTCCTTAACCTCGACCGCGATGTCTTAAAACTAACATCGGACTGTGAGGTCCTTAAACTCACGGACTATGATCTCCTTAACCTCGACCGTGATGTCTTAAAACTAACATCGGACTGTGAGGTGCTTAAACTCATGGACTATGATGTCCTTAACCTCGACCGCGATGTCTTAAAACTAACATCGGACTGTGGAGTCCTTAAAATCCACGGACTATGATGTCCTTAATCTCGACCGCGATGTCTTTAAACTAACAATGGACCCCCATGTCCGTAAACTGGCAATCGACCGCAATGTCACTAAACTAAACAATAGAGCCCGATTGCTCTCTTGTCGGATCTAAATGGTCCCGTTAAGTTGATCTTAGCCTAAATTTAGACTAACGTATCCTTAACAAACGTTTAAGTCGATCTTAGTCTCAAATGGGGCTAACGTATCCTTAAACCCAACCCCCAAACCCAAATCTAAGAAAGATACGGATTTGGACTAGTCTACGCCCTACGGGCGACAACATAACTTAGTCTCCGTATACAATCCACGGGCAACCAAACACAAAACAAACACCCACGACACGAAGTGACCATCTGGAGAAGGAGAAAGTTGTTACCGCGATGCGGTAGCGTAATTAACTGCAGGGGCTTGCGCCTGCAGGGAAGAGCGTCCCCACAATCAAACCCCCCTCAAACGAGGGAGAATTTGACGAAGTCTGCTACATCGGCCGCATCCGTTTAAACCTTCGATATACGGTGCCATAAATCAACTTGGCATCTTCGGAGAGGTGGACGGATAGCACCAATTGGCATCTGCCCCGAAATTCAGGCAAGACGTCCGCCACGTCTCCGCCGCGTCTTTCGAAGGGGAACATCTGGCACAGTCAGGATTGAGGTAGTGGTCAACTTCAGTTTCAACAGCTCGAACGCATGGGTGCACTCCTCTGATCAAATATACGGCACCTCCTTCCGTGTGAGCTTCGTCAAGGGATCCGCTACTCTGGCGAAATTTTGGACAAACCGCCGATAATACCCAGCCAATCCCAAGAAGCTTCTTATCTCAGCAACTGATTTCGGTGTTGGTCGGTCTTTAATAGATTCGATTTTCGTCGGATCCACCGAAATGTCGTCACTCAAAACGATATGCCCCATAAATTGCACCTTGTCGAGCCAAAACTCGCACTTGCTTAGCTTAGCATAGAGCTTCTCCTCTCGTAGAACCTGCAATACAATTCTTAGGTGCTCGGCGTGCTCCTCTTGACTTCTAGAATAGAGTAGAATGTCGTCGATGAAAATAACAACAAACCGATCCAATTTCTTGGAGAAAACCATGTTCATCAAGTCCATAAATATGGCCGGTGCATTGGTAACACCGAACGGCATCACAAGAAACTCATAGTGGCTATATCGGGTTCGGAAATCCATCTTGTATACATCCTCTGCCTTAACCCTGATTTGGTGATACCCTGACTGAAGGTCTAGTTTAGAAAATACCCGAGCATGACCCAGTTGGTCAAACAAGTCATCGATGCGGGGAATGAGATACTTGTTTTTCACGGTCACCCGATTCAACTCCCGGTAGTCGATGCACATGCGCAAGGAGCCGTCTTTCTTCTTAACCAGCAATACAAGAGCACGCCGGGGGAAGCACTTGGACGGATAAATCTCTTGTCCAGAAGATCTTCTATCCGCTTCTTTAATTCTGCCAACTCAACTGGCGCAATCCTGTATGATTCGTAAGTTCTTTCTGGAAGACACTTTGGGCAAAGTTGGAGCCTTGGAAACTGGCGCCGTCCCTGGAATCAGGTCGATCGAGAAGCCCAATACGCGAGGTGGGAGTAAACCAGGTAAATCTTCAGGGAACACATCAAGAAACTCTCGAACTACCTCTGGTACCGGCTCTTTGTCTATCTCCATAGCTATCAAGGTCTTCGGCTTTGCTCGGAACTTAGCCGGTTCCAAAGACTCGCTACCGCCCACGAACACGAACTCCAGATGATTAGGAATGCGAAAAGTCACACTCCTAGCCCAGCAGTTGATAACAGCATAAAACGTGCTCAACCAATCCATCCTCAGAATGGCGTCGTAGCTACCAGTCCCAATCAAAAGAAAGTTTGCATAAAATTCTCTGCCACAAAACACCACAGGACATAACCTACACTCTTGGCTGGACACAATAATTCGGTTACCCGTATGTATCTCCCAGCCATTGATCAACGGCTCGTGAGGTATAGAGTGTGTGTCAACAAACCGCGTAGAAAAAAAGCAATGCGAAGCACCCGAATAAAAAAGAACTCTAACTGGTACAGAGAAATAAGGAGAGTACCTGCAACCACTTCTCCAAAAGCATCTGCCTACTCGGTGGCTAGGGTAAAAGCATGTCCCTGATTCCGACCCATACCAGTCTGCCTCTGATCGAATAACTGTTGCTGGGATACCAGAGGTGGACCCCTCTTAGCTGAAGTGTCATACGACGACTGTTGTTGTTCGAACCCTCCCTGTAGCTCGGATTTCTGGGGACACTCGCTGACCCTGTGCTCATTGTATCCGCAAATCAGACACTGCCTATTGGCTCTGCGACAATCACTCTGCATGTGCCCTGGCCTCTAGCAATAATCGCAAATCAGATCCCTTCGGTACGGCTGCTGAGGTGAGAAAGTACGCTTCATCTGCGTAACACCCGACCTGTGAACTGGGATCTCTCCATGAGGGGAATGGTAGTTCGTGATGGAACTACATGGGATCTCCTGTCCACCGATCGTTGGCTCTTATCCTTCTCCGCCAATCTTTCCTGTACTCGGGCATCGTTCAACACCTGAGCAAAGGTCTGTAGGTCGAGAGACGCGATAAGTTGCTGCAGTTCAATATCGAGCCACTGCTGAAACTCTTTTGCCCTGGCGGCTTCAGTGGCCACCATGTATGGTGCGAAGCGACTCAGTCGGTTAAACTCTGCAGCGTAGACATCCACTGAGCGTCCATTTTGCCTCAACATGATGAATTTCTCCTCCATCTCAACCTTGGCAGTGGCCGGAAAATGGTGATCAAGAAAGTACGTGGAGAACGTGTCTCATCTAACTGGTTTCTCTAGCCAGCTTTCCTTTACGAACCACCACGTGCGAGCCTCGTCTCCTAGCTAGATCTTCCCCACGCTCACTCTTTCATCGTCAGGAACCCAAGTGGCCGTTAAAAGATTCTTCACGTTGATCAGCCATTGCTCGGCCTCGAATGGATTTGCTGATCCCGTGAAAACCGCTGGATGGAACCTCCTAAAGTGCAAAACGGAACCAACCCTAGCCTGTGTAGTCGGTAGTAGGGCGCCCTCGGGGGTGGCGGGGACATCCGTAGATCTCTCCAGAGATGTAATTGCGGTCTCCTGTACCGCCTTCAATCCTTCAGCCAAGAGATCGGTCTTCCTCTTTTAGGCCTGGGCTAGGATCATCAGTGTGCTGAGGATTTTCTCGGTACGATCGTGGGAACTGGCACATGAGGAGTTGCCCGAGGAGTCCATATTTCTAAAAGATGATCAAAATAAATCAGATTCAAACAAGGACTACACGATGATTCAACGATGATTAGAAAGTGAAAAGGAAATGTAATAAAGCACACATCAAGGGTGTAACTCAATCTAGGGATCTCTTGACGGAACTGTAATTTCATCCAAACCTGGCTCTGATACCAACAAAACCATGTCACGCCCTGCTTCCTAAAATACAGAATGCGAGAGGTGACTAGACCAGCCATGCTCCTACGGTCAGAGAATAATCCCGCCGTAGTCACACTTCGGCTTCTAGTATTACATGGTAGTCAGTAAAAAGTACTAGAGTAAAAGAAATCACAGTTCATAACTTTATTACATCAAAATAAAAGAGTTCAAGATACATTTATTTTGCATAAAGAAATAACCAACCAACGAAATAACAATGTGCTTATAGCAAAAGGGTGGCGCTGATGTCGCGGTCTAGACCTCCGTGATCTCGAATGGCAGGTTCTGCTCCTTACCTGGGTCTATTTCGTCCTTTGAGCATGCACACTCAGGTAGTCAGGACGATACATATAACAATAAATATATAATGTGCGTATAATTTTATCAAATATGAAAGGTGTGACAGAATACAGAAACATAAGAATAATGAATATCATTTGAATATGCACAACACGATATATGTATCATGTAAGTAAACCAGGCAATGTGTATGTCACTACTTATCAATCACTAAGTCAATGAAATCAATTTGGTGGAAGGATGCTCGTGTTTAAGAAGGGTCTCGTGCATGCCCGAGGCTACAGTCCACTGTTGCCCGGAACATAACCCGTCGTGCCGCTAGGCCCACGACCTAATGTGTGTGTGTGTATCACTAATATTGAATGATCATTCTCTAAATCATTATACCTCGCTAAATACGAATTCATTTCCACCTTGATTTCCCCATTCCCCAGGTTATAGTATGTGTTCAAGTGTTAGATAGGTTGTGAACAAATACGTATCGCTTTCACTTTCAATCACGCTTCCACTTATCAATATCATTTTCAATCACTGGTTACTTGCCATAACCCAATCACTAACACTTATATATCGACAGTACAAATCAGTCGCTAGGTCTCAATATAAACGATCACTATACAGAAGGTATAAAGCAAACACAAAATAAGGTACTGAACAGTTATTCACTAAATTATGATAGCCAACGGCATATGACTTGCAAAATTCACCATAAATAACACATATAGAACATACCAAAATAATATAAAATGCGTATAAAGTATACTGGATTATCTAAGCGGTAAAATTAGTTTCATGTCAATAGGAATTCAGGTTAACGACTTATCATCATTTTAAATCAACGATCAGTTGCTGGAATTCCAGTTTCAGAACTGGAAGTTCAACTTCACTCGCGGTTTATTAGGGATTGTGTTTAGATTCAAACGTTGCCTCAGTTGAATAAAACCTAGTTCTATCTGTTAGGTTTCCGACGCATTAAACGGATCCATGATAGCTGATTGGTATAGGATTTCGCGTGTCGTATCTTAAGTTTAAAGTTAACTGCAATCAAGACGGCGTCGCGTGTAGTTAGCCGTGATGAGTACGGGTCGTCCGCAGGAAGATGGAGCGTTCTAAGTTCTTGTTCTCACGAGTTAAGCCGAAAGTCGGAACGGTTCGATTCTAATCTAAGTGTTTGTATATGCGAAATATAAGCTTGTTAGGGATAGAGATAGTTTCGTGTAAGTTAAGGAAATCCATACTCATTCCTTTGTGCCGAACTTGACTACTTGAAGCTAGAGTAATCGGCAACAACGTGGATTAGGGTGATTAAGCATGGTATTAGTAGAATCCGGCTTATTGACTCTTGTTCGTCCGTTTTTGTCTCTTGACTTTCGCCTTCAGCCAAACCAAACGCAACCGGTCATAGTTACGGATCATCGATACCTTGGTAGGGTAGGGTGTCTAACGGAGCGCTTGCATGAGGTTTGGACGGAGTTCAACTAGCAAATATCGGGCAAAAGAAATGAGCAAAGAAAACCTTAACTTACATAACCACTCTCTTTCCCTAACAATATCACTATTCACAAACCATCACAACAACAAAAGAAAGTGCAAAAGGGAAGAAATAAAAAGAATAACACACCATTGCAAGTAAGTAAATGGCATGAAATTAAATTGCAAGTAAGGAAAGAAATAGAAATACTAAGAACCCAAGTGCATAAATGAAAGCTTCATTAATCTCAAATTGATGATACAAACCATGAGTTCAATAACCAAAGCCTAAATTTGCAAGCTCAATGACGAGGTTGCAAGATCAGGAGAAGGCAAGGAACTCAAGGTGAACTGACTATTATGTACAAGAACTAAACAAAATGAAAATAGAGTTGTTTTGAACTATTGCCCAAAAGTATCTCCTTTTCTCCTCTCTCTGCTCTGGTATTTATAGGCACAAAATCAGAATAAACAAACAATAAAATAAGGATGATGTGGCAAGATGGAGTGACCAGAAAAAAGATGGAGCATTTTTCTCTTAGTGGGGCCGGCGGCGCGCCGATTTTGTGGAGATTTTTGCCGGTCTGGTGTTGACTTTTGGGGCTCGTTTTTGTGTGGTGATCATGTGTGCTCTCCATCATCTCACTGGTATTGTTTGATTCTTCCATATAATATTGAGTTGCACACTGTAGATATTGGAGGGAAAATGTGATTTTAAATCACATCATAACTTTTTATTCACTCATGACTCATGCCCACTTGCCTCTCCACTTGCACAAGTCATGATTTATATATGCCCACTTGTGCTAGGTAGCCCACCATGGTTCATGCATTACAATGTGTTCACACTTGTATTATGTTTGACCATTTTGCATAAAATTTTTGTACACTTGCATGTTGCAGAAAGAAACTCTTTGAATACTGATCGGTTTTCTATTTCGGTTGCAGTGTCGGCTCACAAATGTCGTATCCGTGCATTTGAATGTGTTTCCAGTGTTTTGACACAAATACCTGTAATCTGTATTTATTAAGCAGATACGGGTTAATAGTACCGATATATCACAAAATTGATAATGAATGAGCGTTATTGAAATGCAGTTTTCTGTGATGAATAAATACCCCCAAACTTATTTTTTGCTCGTCTCGAGCAAAACAAAATCCCAACCTCACTTTCACAGGGAACGCTATTGCACTGAACTCTTGCAACAAGCCGTTAAACCTCTAGGTGTCCCTACTAGGAAAAGTGTTGTCTCCTGAAGATTTTCAGCGGATTACACCCACAAAATCCCGTCAAGCTAGTTTTGCGAAATAACCGTTGATTCTAACCCTAGGGTTTAGTATGAAAGCTATAAATTTTATTATCCTAAGTTAGAAATATCGAACCCTTATTTTTCACATCTCACTTCTTATTTAAATTAAGATTCTATACGTCTTTACGTGCGGTGCAAATTGTGTAGTTATGTTTAAAAAAGTTCGATAAAAGTCATCATGTCACAAAATAAAGACCGGATAAAACTTCAAAAGGATCACACAAGTTTTATAAAGAGTTAAGTTTTTCTCAAGTTTCGTTTTCCAGCTAGGTTTCAAATCCAGAATTTCTATCTTCCGTAACAGGAAACTAGGTCTTATTCTTCACTCCACATTTTACTTGTTTTCACATCATACACACCTTCGTGAATGTGCAATAGTCTTTATCATAGGATAAAACCTTCATATCTCCGTTTTAAAATACTTTTATAAAAACTTGTCTCATGTCAAGATTATTCTCACACAAAGAACCGTTAGGAATTTTAACTTGGAGAGAACACTTGTTTGATTTTGTTTTAATTTGGACTTTCCAGGTTTCTTAGCGAGCTTTGGGCCAATACACCCAAAACAGTTGGTTTTAAGGCATTAAGTGTAGAGACACCCCGACGGACTTAATTGCCCAAGTTACCTAGGCCTTAAAACAAAAAGACTCATTTTGGCGTGAAAATCATAACAATTTAATGCGAACGGAGATATAGCCAGTTGTTCAATTCTTTTCAGGATAAAAGACGTGTTTGTGTGGATCAGGTGTGTAATAACTCCAATCAAGTTTCAGATAGGTTATTTTTCAGAATTAGTTCCTATTAAGGCTTCAATAATATCCCTTCATATCCACTTCACTTTATAAACTATTCTTAATATTACTTATTTCAGAACAAATCTGCTTGATCCTAAAAAAATGGCTTATCAATTTAAAAGTTTTAAGACATACCAGACTTGTCATCTAATTTTCAAAACTCATGACACGTGTAGTGAGATGCAAAGACGTATATTAGCTATGGTTAAACTCAAACGAGGGTTATCTTTCAGATTTTCAAAATCTAAAAATAGGATTTAGTTGGTCATATCTTATCAAACTAAACCGTCAGGATTTCGAATCTAAGTTCTCCCACTGGCTAACTTGACGCCAAAGTTTTTATGTTTTTAGGAAAATTTTCTGATTTTTATGGGTTTTCGAATATGTATGTAAATGCAGAATATACAAATGAATACAAAGGATAGAAATGCTTACCGAGCATACCCCCAAACTTAAACTTGGCAATGCCCTCACTGCCATGCTACACCAAGGAGATCAAAATTGTCAGTGCTCCCATGTTTTTTTTGTTTTTTTTTGTATAAAAGAAAAGGAAAACAAAATATATACACACAAAAAGCCCCCCCCCCCAAATTTAAGTGAAACAGTGTTTCCACTGTTTAAACGGTGAAGTTCTGAGTTAGGGGGGAGAACAGTATCAATCTATACATGGCCTTATACAGGCCAAAAGTTAACACCAACCATTCAAAAAGTTTATCGTGATAATACCTGGGTTGGTGGAAAAATGTGTAGAGGAAAGAAATGAAGAATACACGAGACCGTGTGTGGAAGGAAGCGGAATACGGTCTCGGTAGAGGAGATGAACGGCGAAGGGGAAAAAGAAATGGAACACGAACTTGAGGGTGTAAATGGAGTGAATAAATTAGTACAATTTGTAATGATCGAAGTGAAAAAAATGGATTGTACTAATCTATCAACATGTCGAGAAATGAGGTCAAACCTCTCAAGATTCGTGAGAAAACATGGGTCGATCGAACTTGGTGAACCAGACGTAAGAAATGAAGGTGATACAGCGTCCTGCAAAGTGGGAACGATGGAAAGGATGGAAGGAAGTAATTGAGGAATGGTATAGGTTAAACGTTCAGGAGGGTGTGCACAGTCAATGGAAGGGACATGATGAATTGGAAAATCCGACTCATCAAGGAAAACTGTTTCATCCTCAATACTATCCTCAAAATTCAGCTCAGTCATGCATTCATCATCAACAATTTCCAGACGCATATGGAGTTCGGAAAAAGCAATTAATGGTTCGGGATGATGCCTACACGGAAGTAAAAGGACTTGATGAATTGGTGAGAAAAACTCATCCAAAACCGTGGGTTCATCATCCAAATTATTCCCAGCGTCGATATTCTCAATCAAGTGAAAGTTAAATTTCTCAGACATCTCATCAAAAGCATAGTTTTCAATCAATTCCGGTTCTAGAGTGGAGGTGTAGAGATCAACGGGATTGGGTGTGGTTTCACTTGAAATGGACCCTTCACAATCGGGTTAATCAAACACTACAAAGTCGCATAACTCATTAAACATTCAATCTTCAATTGGTGATTCATTTGGGACACTTGATAGACTTTCGAAACCGGAGTTGTGGAATTCAATTTGGAACTGGTATGTTTAATTTGGAAAGGTGTACTGCTCACTCTTACCACGCAAATTCTCAATTTGTCCTATCATCTCATCATACATTGGAAAATTCGGAGCTAGTTGGAAACTAGCTGCCTGTTTGTTAGATTGTATGAGGGCAGACATGGATGCATTCAAATCCATCATCTGTTGGCACGACGCTATCCGAAATTCTTCTAATGATTGTTCAAGACTGGACATGGGTTGTGAAGGGGTTTCAGTAAATAATTCAAACTCGTTTGGATACGTGAAACTCCCAAATAGTTATTCAGAAGAAATGTCTAGAGAAGGTGTAAATGTCGGGTAGGATTGATAGGAATCAAATGGTTGGACATGATTAGGATCAACATTATAATAAAAAGGTGATTGGAATCGTTGATCAAAAGAATTCAAAGTGGTGAAAGAAGTGAAAGATCGGTTACGGGATTGTTCAATTCTGTCAACAATGGACATGGGTTTCAGAGTCGCAACATGACTCTCAGAAGGGGTATCAACATGAGAAGGTGGGAGAGGTTGAAACGGTTGATACGAAATTGATTGCGGAGTCCAATTGTTTGTCCTAAACGCGTTTATCCGATCTCACAAAGAAATTTTGGGTATGGATGGATCTTTCAAAGTTCGACCAAAGCAAGAACCGTATGAAGTAATATCTGGTTGAGAGTACCAAAGTTCGGCAAGAGTTGGTCGATGTGGGGTACCAATGATATGAAAGGGGAGAAGAAGAGATGAAAAAGGTTGTGAGGTTTTTTTTTATGTTAGTTATTAACAAAAGAGTGAAATATACATACAAAATGGAAAAAAAACAATTACGACACAAATACCACACACCTAATCGGTCTAGGGTTCACCTAGGTCAACTAGATCTGCTCAAGAACTTAATTGTCGATGTAAAACTATGTCGAGAAACGGGCTCAAGATATAATGATCACGAGGCCAGGTAAATGCAAAGATAAAGGGAGGTTTTCCAATGCTTTCGCAAACTTCCTTAATTAGAATAACCCTTTCTCTTTTAGCGGTTTTGCCGTGAACACTTTGTCTAGTCATCCCATGAACGATATACTGTTAAGCGGTGTTCTAAACACAGTCAACTTCTCCTAATAAGCGCGAAGTCCTTAAAGGCTTAAACTCTAGTTTCTTTTTAAAATATGTGCGGGTAAACATTATGCTCAATTTCGTGATTTATGGACCACGGAAAAGGTGATGAAATCCTTTACCATATGTTGTGGGGTTCACTTGCCCTTAAGTCCATATTAAAAAATGCAATGCGCAATTCAATGAAAAAGTTGTTCACAACATCAAACAATCATTTTTTAGGTTTAAACATGGCGCTGCAAGAAATACGGGTTAGTCACTTTGGCTCTTGGCAGCGAACTTGCAAAGAATTCTGCAAAGATAGAATAGTGGACGCGTCGGATTTGAGAAGAAAGTGTTAAGGAAATACGTACCGATAGGTTTTGGGTTAAGAAACCCTCGTT
Organism: Agapanthus africanus; assembly: GCA_030015575.1. Classification (NCBI taxonomy): domain Eukaryota; kingdom Viridiplantae; phylum Streptophyta; class Magnoliopsida; order Asparagales; family Amaryllidaceae; genus Agapanthus; species Agapanthus africanus. Next base: position 63,836,325 of record JASDDO010000022.1, read on the forward strand.
GAATTGAATCCGATTAGCTTGAAAAGTTCGCTTGTAAGGGTCAAACTACCCGGATCTTTGGCACTGTACTTCCCTCTCACCTTAGCTTTGAATGTATACTTTGTTCCGCACGATCGCAGTTCGCAAATCCTTAAAATCTGCAAATGCCGGAAAAACGGATATTTAGTGCGAAGAAGCGATATAAGTGCCCAAACTTCTGCGCACACAAAATTATAAAAATCAAACAATAAAATTAGGATAATAATAGAACAATGGAGCAGAGAACAAAATTTTGGAGCAAACAGAGATGAAATGGCCGGCGGCGACGGGAAATTTGAGGAAACCACAGGCCAAAAGTTTGAATTGAGGATCCAACTTTCTTCTGTAGCCCCAGTGTTCTACTAGTGTTTCAATGTTATAGTTTAACTTTTTTAATTAGTCCCAGAGTGTCAGCAAGTCCAAATAACATAGAACAAAAAGGTTAGAAATGTTAGTTTTGGTTTTGGTTTTTTTTTCAAATTTTTTTTATTTTTAATTTGTTTTTCAGAATGGTGCTAGATTTAAACATAAGATATATAGAGATTAACCCGAAATAACAAGAATAAAAACGTTACCGTCTCTCCGGCAGCGGCGCCATTTGATTGGTATAGAATTTCGCATGTCGTATCTTAAGTTTAAAATTAACCGCAATCAAGACGGCGTCACGTGTAGCTAACCGTGATGAGTACGAGTTGTCCGCAGGGAGATGAAGCGTTCTAAGTTCTTGTTCTCACTAGTTAAGCCGAAGGTCGGAACGATTCGATTCTAACCTAAGTGTTTGTATATGCGAAATATAAGCTTGTTAGGGATAGAGATAGGTCCTTGTAAGTTAGGAAAATCTGTATTCATTCCTTTGTGCCGAACTTGACTACTTGAAGATAGAGTAATCGGCAACAACGTGGATTAGGGTGCTTAAGCATGGTATTAGTGAAATCCGGTTTATTGACCCTTACCTTTCCGTTCTTGTCTCTTGACTTTCGCCTCCAACCAAACCAAACGTAACTGGTCACGATTAGGGATCACCGATACCTTGGTAAGGTATGATGCCTAACGGAGCGCTTGCGCGAGATTTGGACGGAGTTCAACTAGCAAATATCAGGCAAAAGAAATGAACAAAGAAAACCTTAACTTACATAACCACTCTCTTTCCCTAACAATATCACTATTCACAAACCATCACAACAACAAAAGAAAGTGCAAAAGGGAAGAAATAAAAGGAATAACACAACATTGCAAGTAAGTAAATGGCATGAAATTAAATTGCAAGTAAGGAACGAAATAGAAATACTAAGAACCCAAGTGCAAAAATAAAAGCTTCATTAATCTCAAATTGATGATACAAACTATGAGTTCAATAACCAAAAACTAAACTTGCAAGCTGAATGAAGAGGTTGCAAGATCAGGATAAGGCAAGAAACTTAAGGTGAACTGACTACTATGTACTAGAACTAAACAAAATGAAAATAGAGTTGTTTTGAACTATTGCCCAAAAGTATCTCCTTTTCTCCTCTCTCTGCTCTGGTATTTATAGGCACAAAATCAGAATAAACAAACAATAAAATAAGGATGATGTGACAAGATGGAGTGACCAGAAAAAAGATGGAGCATTTTTCTCTTAGTGGGGCCGGCGGCGCTGATTTTGTGGAGATTTTCGCCGGTCTGGTGTTGACTTTTAGGGCTCGTTTTTATGTGGTGATCATGTGTACTCTCCATCATCTTACTGGTATTGTTTGATTTTTCCATATAAGCTTGAGTTGCACACTGTAGAGACTGGAAGGAAAACATGATTTTAAATCACATCACAACTTTTCATTCACTCATGACTCGTGCCCACTTGCCTCTCCACTTGCACAAGTCATGATTTATATGTGCCCACTTATGCTAGGCAGCCCACCAAGGTTCATGCATCATAATATGTTCACATTTGTATTATGTTTGACCATTTTGCATAAAAATTGTATACACTTACATGTTGCAGAAAGAAACTCTTTGAATACTGATAGGTTTTCTGTTCCGGTTGCAGTTTCGGCTCACAAATGTCGTATCCGTGCATTTGAATATGTTTCCAGTGTTTTTACACGAATACCTGTAATCTGTATTTATTGAGCAGAAACGGGTTAATAGTACCGATATATCACAAAATTGATAATGAATAGACGATATTGAAATACAATTTTCCGTGATGAACAATAGCCTTTCTGTACTAGAAGATATATCCTGTATAGTGTGAAGGTGAAAGAAAATGTCATTGCAGAGACTGCAGAACACGTCGACAATCTAAAATATAAACAAAATACCAAACGTCAGTGTAACTGAATGAGACCAGATCCATATGTTAGCTAACTAAATTATCTACGCGACTATATTGGACTCCGCTCATTTTCAGTTTTATGTAGGGACATGCAAGCACTTAAATTCAGGTATCCTCAAGGAATGCTGTCCTGGACTGCAGTCTAGAGCCGTATTCCCAGTCATTACTCGTTGCTGTGGTCTATTGGTATCGAAAAGTAAACTATAGAGGGTTCTAGCTTATCGAGTCGACTTCGATATGAGCCATAGAATATTACATTCCGACATGTATCTAATTTAATACCAATTTAACACTACTACGGGTACAGTAAAACCAGATTTGACGTCGTGTCTTTGGGACATCATTTCCTTGCGCGATACTTTGTTATTTGAGTTCAGTTTTCTACATAATATTCGTAAGCAGCAAAAGAAATTATTGGTAAAGCTTTGAGCATGCTTGACGGGGTTTTGGTTCAGTTCACAATATCGAACTCTTAGCGTACAATATCTAGAGCCGTCGAATTAAAGTCGGTTTTTCCCAACTGGTGAAAACGGTAACTAATACTTACAATTCCACACAATATTAATATGATATTTTAGATCCGATTACGCTCAAAACTAACATCTGAGGATTACTATGGTTTTCCATGAAAATACGGTAATGACTTACAATATATACGTGACAGTATACTACTTAACACATGTTCGTAATAATCTATCTAATATAATTCTGGCACGAAATCATAGTTCATTGCATGTTAAAGCAAGTGAGGGATTCACTTGCCCTCGGTCGCTGATATAGAAGTGACACCACTTGCGGACTTCGTTCGATACACAAGACGATGCGATGCTGGACACGATACATGGTGTGAGCGCGATGCGTGGAGATCCGGTACTGGGCACGGTGACAACGCGGGCATGACACGATAATGGGCGTGGTCTTGGCTCAGTGCATAGTGCGGGAGTGGCACGGCACGACACGGTACCGGACGCGATGCTGGTGCGGGAGTGCACTGGGGGTTATCGGCTGCGGAGGTCGGCTTGGACGGCAACGACGGTGACGACGAGGTGCTCGGCTCATTGGCGGTTGAAGCTCGTTGATGGTTTAGAGGGGCTCGGTGGTTGCGGCAACAAGGTGAGTCATGTTAGTGGTGGTGATGGTGGTTGTAGTGTTGAGGGCTCGCTGGCGGTGGGGTGAGGTGAGGGAGAAGGTAGAAGGCTCTGACGACGTGGGTGCTGGAGTTTGGTTCAGCAGTGGTGAGGGCGTCGGCTGGCAGTGGTGGTCATGGAGGAGCTCGGAGAGGGTGGTGGTGTAGTTGGAGAAGAAGGAGGAGATGGTTACGGTTGGGGGAGAGGAAGGGATGCAGAGGGTGGCTCGGCGGTGTCTCTGGTGGTGTTGGAGTTGGGTTCGAGGAGAGGAGGTGGAGGAGCTTGGGTTGTCGGCGGTGAGGCGGATGGGGTAGGATTTGAGTTGGAGAAGATGGAGTGAGCAAGAGAGAGTGTGTGAGACTAAGAGAGGGTGAGATACTTTGAGTGAAGGAGGATTTGGAGGAGGGGATCGCGGGGAGTTGGGATTGAGGGCGAGGTCGCGGCCATTGACGAAGAGCGCGGGTTTCGTGGGAGCAGCACGAGAAGAGGGGAAGGAGCCGTTGGAGAGAGGGGATTTGGTGGATAGGATTTCAGGGTCGTTGGCGAGCGGGGACGGCGTCGACGAGGGCCTGGTCAGGGTCGAGCGCGGGAAGGAGCGAGGGACATTGGAGATGGCGGGAAAAAGAAAGAGAGGGACAAGAAGAAGAAGAGCGGGGGAAGTCGAGTCGGGTCGGGTTGGGTAGGGGTTAGGAAAATGGGCTTGGGTTTATATTAGGAAAATTAAAATAAACAAAATAAATAAAAATATAAAAATGTGCAAAAATAATAGGAAAATTCTGGAAAAATACGGAATATATATATATGGAACTGGAGATTTACAGAAACCAAAACCGACTACCACAATGAGCTCTCCACTTCTTCCTTCCTCTCAACCTAACACCAAGCTTAACCCTAGCTGACTACTCGGCCACTATAAACACCGCCTTCACCGCTGCCGTTGACCAACTCCTTCACCGACCTCCCTGTCCACACCTCCTCTCACCATTCCCCCACTTCTTCTCTCAAACCCATCAACACCGAGACCACCACTTGTTCGGGTTGTACTGTTGTTGTGTCGTGCTCGTGCCCATGCCGCCGCTGTCATCGTCATTGTCATTACTGTCGTCAAAGGCAAGTGAACCCCTTACTTGGTTTTACATGCTACATTTATACAAATTAGACCTATTAATGTTAACTAAACTATATATATATATATATATAATGATTCATCATTTGGGTTACAACGACGCCTTGTAGTTGTTTGAGTTCTATATTGATTGATTGTAATTGAGTTTAGAACCAATAGTAAACGTACGGGGACTATAGTGATCAAAATCGCATTCGATTCGGGTAAATAAATCAGAATCTTGATAGTTCAGAATATTTGTGCTAAGTATCCGTTGTGTTTTAATTGAATCAAACCCGATTATAAGTCCATGTCTTATTTACAATAGATTCGTGACTCTTAATGTGAATCGCGTAGAAGGTTGGGATCAAATAGTTAAAGCATCGAACATGAAATGACACCCCAAAAGGCATCATCAAATCTGGAAATTACTGTACTCGTCGCCTTATTAAATTCATTGTAAATTAAATACAGATCGAAACGTGCTGTTCTAGGGCTCATATCGAAACCAACTCGATAAATTTTGACCCTATGTAAATAATTATTTGATACGGCCAGGTTATGGTATGGGAAACGTGAGAGAAATACTGTTCTGAGCTACAGTCCAGAGCAGTATTTTATGTTAATGCCTGTTTTTAAATATCTGTACATCCCAATATAAATCTAAAAATGTGCGGGGTCCTATATCTTCGCATAGATAATTAAGTTATCTAGATTAATATTCTAGTCTCATTCAATCTTACTACCGTTTGATATTTTAAATATATTTTAGATCGTCGATATATTCTACGGTTTTATGCAGTGACAGCTTAGACACTTTGACACTAAACTGAACATATATCCTAGTACACAGAGGATATTATTGATCCACTTGTTGCAATAAAAACTTTATAGACATAGATAGGTTTTATTCAACTGGAGCAATACTTGAATTTAAACAAAATCTGTAGTAAACTGCGCATGAAGTTAGACTTCCAGTTCTAAAACTGGAATTCCAGCAACTAATCGTTGATTTAAAATGATGATAAATTCTTAACCTCAATGCCTATTGATATGATACTAATTTTGCTTCATATATAATCAAGTATACTTCATATGTCTTTTATATTATTTTGTCTGATTTTGTACGTGTGAATTATTATGAATTTTGCAAGTTATATGACACTGGCTTCCCTTAATTTAGTGAACGCTTATTTAATGCATTTCTACCATATCTCGTGATTGTTTTACACCCACTATTTAGCGACTGTTGCATTGAAACCCTAGCGATTGTTTTGCTTTGTCTATTGATAAGTGTTAATCACTGGGTAGTGACAAATACTATAGCGAACCATGATTGAAAGTGATACTGATAAGTGAAAGTGTGATTGAAAGTGAAAGTGATACGTACTTTTTCACAACCTATCTAATATTTGAACACATACTATAACCTGGGGAAATGGGGAACTCTTGGTGAAATCGAACCTATATTTAGCAAAGTTTACTGTTTTAGAGGATGATCATTCGATATTAGCGATATATACTGATTAGGTAGTTGTGCCTAGCGGCACAGCTGACAAGGTTATGTCCCGGACACAGTTTTGACTGTAGTCTCAGGTATACACGAGACCCTTGCTAAGCATGAGAACATATTCCACTGTTCGATTTCAACTGACATAAAAACTGTTAGATTAGTGACATGTATATTATCTTAAACTAGTGCTATAGTTTGCACATGTTACTGCTTTCTGTTAATGGCATATACATTCTGGTGTTACCATTTTATAGTTCTAGTTCATAATTATTGTACTTGCCATATTGAAATATATTATTGTATTGCTATATTGTATCGCTCTGACGACCTAAGTATGCATGCTCAAAGCAAGAAGTGGATCTGCCCTTTTCGAGGTGATTGTGAAGATTTAGACCAACGACGCCATCTTATCATTTATCTTGCTTTCAAACAAGGAACATTTGTTATCATTGGTTAGTTATCTCTTTTTCTTGTATCCGTGCACTCTGATTCGTTGAAAAGTGATAGATTTAGTGATTGTGATTCTCATTACTTGTGTTGTATTTACTGCTTACCATGTACAACTAGAAACCGAAGTGTAATTACGGCAGGATCTTTTCTTGGCCGTTGGAGCATGGCTGACCTAGTCATCCCTCGTATTCCGTATTTTGAGAAACGGGGCATGACATGGTTTTGTTGGTATCAGAGCACATCAAGTTTAGAATGAGATTACAGTTCAGTTTTGGGATCTCTTGATTCATATCGTATTATATTAACTTTCACTTTCACATGATCCTTGTCGCCTCAACGTTCGATACTATATGATTCTTGCTTATTTTTTTTGTCATCTGATTCCCTTTTCCTACTTATCTATCAGCGATATGGCCTCCTCAGGCAACCACTCATCGAATACCGATTTCCTAGATCGCACCGACAAGATCCTTAATGCGCTAACGACCATCGTTGAGTCACAAGAGAAGAAGACCGATCTCCTGGCTGAGAGATTGAAGGCGATGCAGGAGTCCGCGATCACCACACTAGGAAGGTCTACCACCGTTCTTGCAGCCCCCGAGGGCACTCTCGTACCAACTGTACATGCTAGGACTGGTACCGTTTCAGATCTCAGAAGACTGCATCCGGCCGTGTTCACAGGTGTAGTAGCACCGCTCGAAGCCGAACAATGGCTTCTCAACGTAGAGAATCTTTTGATGGCTACTCGAATCCTAGATGAAGATAAAGTGAACGTAGTAAAGATCCAGTTAAAAGATGAGACTCGCACATGGTGGACCGTTGAGGAGAGCAGACTGGATAAGCCCATCGGATGGAGCACATTTACTAAGTACTTCCTAGACCATTACTTTCTAGCTATTGCCAAGGCAGCGATGGAAGAAAAGTTCATCACCTTGAAGTAGAATGGTCGCCTTGTAGACGTCTATGCAGCAGAGTTCAATAGGCTGAGCCGATTTGCCATATATATGGTAGCCACAGAGGCAGACAGAGCCAGAAGATTTCAGCAGAGGCTTGATATTGAGATTCAACAGCATATATCTTCACTTGACCTGAAGACTTTCACTCAGGTACTGAACGCTGCTCGAGTTCAAGAACGGTTGGCAGAAAAGGATAAAGGTCAACGAACTGTGGATAGGAGGGCCCCAATAATTCATACACAAGAAGCAGCTTGCCCTGAGTGATCCTAGTTCTGAAGCAAGGGGTGGTGCAGATGAAGTGTTTCTTCTCACCTCAGCAGCAGAAGCGGTGTAAAACCCTGGTTTGTGGTATTGCAAGAGGCAGGGACACCTTCAGAGGGACTGTCGCCAGGCCAAAAGATGGTGTTTAATTTGTGGATCTAGTGAATATCGGATCAACAGTTGCCCTCGAAAGAAAGAGCTACAAGAAGGAGACCCGTCAGCGCCTTCTCCATCATTTAAGTAGTTTGCATGTTTCGTTGGTTTCATGTTTTGCATGTACGTATATGCCATCCGCATTCACCAAGGGGCCCGTCATATACCGTTAGGTTACTTAACGAACGACAGAGAGGGGGATGGACTAGTGCGGATATAAAATTTATACAACATCTACTAGTATATATAAATATGTATATAATCATTTGTCCCAGGCATGATATAAGCAACATCATAGATAAAGCGATAAGCAAAAACCGAATAGCGGATAATCTAGGAGCTCCGGCTTTCATTCGAGCCGCAAATGAAACCCGACGTTCCGCAGTTGTGTGGATAGCCTGTAAAATAAATAACTAGGACCCTTATGAGCGTGGCAAGTTACCCGCCAATTCCATAAGAGAGACAACCCCAATCAACAAAGTGAATAAGCCACCCAACACTTCACGAAATCTGGATAACCCGAGGAGTAATGCCTACTTATCAGTGAGAATCGGGATCCAACTATCATCGCATTATAATCTTGACAGAAGTCGACAAAAGTCACCACACTACAGAAGATATGCGTAAACTTGACAAGTTTCCCTTATATTTGAAACTCCCGATATGGTTTTTACCCCAAACGGTTTATGACCTTGACAAAAGCCAACAAATCATAAGTCGCAAGTCAAGTTTAACCCGTCATTATCTTGATTAATTTAGACCCACCCATATATGCCCTTGACAAAGTCCAATAAGATTATACGACATAAACGAGCAACACCTAGCTACCGCACACTACGCCTTGACAAAGGCTAACAAACGCAACACGAATACAAAGCACTACTCGTAGAAAATGACGGAGGGCTACGGCTAGTTTTTGGAGAAAAAACTTTAACGTAATAAACTTGATATCTTTATAGGAACCAGGTGGTTTTGCAAATATATAGTAGCGCAAACTTTTGTGTAACAACTCCAATTTTTGTATACATAAAATTGATTTAAATTTGAAGTATACTTGGGGTATTTAATGTTGATGTTTCCCCCCAATCAGAGCAAAGTTTTGTTTGAATTTCAAAATTAAAAAATTGAAGCAACGCTTCAAATCCCTTGCGCTGCGCGCAACGCGCCACGTGTCAAAAGCTGATACGTTAGCGCAGCGCCCAAGGCAGCGCGCCCAATCAGAGCAAGGCTCTATTTAAAACAAAATTAAAGAAAACAACGCTTCAGTTGCGCAAGCACTGTGCTGCGCGACACGTGTCAGCGCAGTTGCGCCGCGCTCTACGCTGCGCGACACGTGGCAGCACAGTTGCGCCGCGCTCTGCGCTGCGCGACACGTGTCAAGCGCTGGGGCGTTTGCGCCAAACAGAATTAAAATTCTAGTAAGATCCTTCTGTTCTTTATGAAACAAGAAGATTGTCTTCTGTAAAACAGAAGCCCTTGGATCAAACATTCAACGGTGGGGAAAATTCCCCAAATCACTCAGAGAATGATCTCTTTAACAAATTTACGGCCACTATATAAAGGCCCCTAGACCCCAATTCAAAGAGGAGGAAGATGGAGAACATCAAGATCAAAAAACAAAAACATAGAGAATAGAGAGAGCTCCAAAAAAAAAAATTTGTGAGAAGAACTCAAGAAGAGAAAAAAGGTAAAAACTTTATAAAAAAGAGAAGAACTTCTTCTGAATAGATCATTGATCTAAGAACAAGATCAATGATCTTCAATAAAAAATAAATAATAACACTGCCTTGCACTTTTTTATGAACCATTGATTCTGGAATCTTAAAGATTCTCAAGTTATTGAAACGGTGCCTTGCACTTGCAAAAATTGCGCTGTTGCGCTCTTGGGTTGGCGCAAGCCACCAGAGAGCGCCACGTGTCAGCTCCAGAACTACTTGCGCTATGCGCTTTTAAGATAGAGCATTGCTCTCTGAAGTTGGCGCAACTCACCAAAGCGCGCCACGCGTCAGCAGCGTAACAGCGCAGCGCACTGCGCTGTTGCGCTTGCGCTCACCAGAGCATGACACGTGTTACCACCACAAGCGCTTGCGCTCAGTAATTGGCGCAAAGCGGCTGACAAGCCACTGTCAAGTAATTAATGCACTGCATTATTTACAGAAGGGCCAAGCCCAATTAAAAAGGCCTAACAGGCCTAATAAAATGCAATGCATTATTTTAAAAAAAGGGCAGAGCCCAAACCAAAACAGATGCTCTGCATCATTTACAAAGGGACTGAGCCCAAATCAAAAAGGCCTAGCAGGCCAGAATAAAATGCAGTGCATTATTAAAAAGGGGAAAAGCCCTAGCACAGGCCTAATAGGCCAAAGATAAAAACGTCAAACATCCTCAACTGGACTTAGCCCAATCATGGCCGTAAGTCCTCAAATTAAATTGACTGAGCACGACTGCTCCCTTAAATCAATTTACATCCGGTTCAAGGGTACATCTCTGAACTCCTCTGACACCTATCGTTGTAATCCTTCAACGACGTCAGAGAGGTGACGGGTCCCAACAACCACACATCGACACGGACTGTGAGGTCCTTAAACTCATGGACTTATGCGTCCTTAAACCAAGATACGGACTGTGGGGTGCTTAAACCCACGGACTTATGCGTCCTTAAACTAATGGACTTGTGCGTCCTTAAACCAAGATACGGACCGTGGGGTCCTTAAACCCACGGACTTATGCGTCCTTAAACTAACATCCGTCCCCAAAACGGGAACAATGGACCGCAATGTCCCTAAACTACCTATGGACCATTATGTCCCTAAACTGGAACAATAGAGCTCCCAAATGCTCTTTTGTCGGATCTAAACGATCCCGTTTAAGTTGATCTTAGCCTCAAATATGGCTAACGTATCATTAAACATTCAAACAGACTTTAGTCCCAAATTGAACTATAAGACTCCCAATCAACTTTGGTTCAAGGGTACATCTCCGAACTCCTCTGACACCTATCGTTGTAATCCTTCAACGACGTCAGAGAGGTGACGGGTCCCGATGGCCATGCATACAATGGACCACTATGTCCCTAAACTGGAACAATAGAGCCCCCAAATACGCTTTTGTCGGATCCAAACGATCCCGTTAAGTTGATCTTAGTCTCAAATCAGACTAACGTATCCTTAACGAACGTTTAAGTTGATCTCAACCTCAATATGGCTAACGTATCCTTAAACTAAAACACCAAACCCAAATCTATGTAAATACGGATTTAGACTAATCCACGTCCTACGAGCGACGACATAACTTAGTTTCCGTATACAATCCACGGGCATCCACAAAAAAAACAAACACACACGACACAAAGTGAAATTCTGGAGAAAGAGAAAGTGGCTACCGCGATGCGGTAGCGTAATTAACTGCAGGGGCTTGCGCCTGCAGGGAAGAGCGTCCCCACAATCAAAAACCTCTAAAACGAGGGGGAATCTGACGAAGTCTGCTACATCGGCCGCATCCGTTTAAACCTCCGATACACGGTGCCATAAATCAACTTGGTATCTTCGAAGAGGTAGACGGATAAAACCATATAGCATCTGCTCCGAATCTCAGGCAAGACGTCTCTACGTCGCGCCGTCATTCGGAGGGGAACAGATTCCGGTACGCCCGGTGGGACCTTTTCCTCTTTGCACTCCACACTTTGTGTGTCGTGTTCGCGAACGAATCGCGGCTTGCTGTGGTTGCCTGTGGATTCGAGGTACTAAGATTTGGTGTCTTGCTCCGTGCAGAAAATAGAAGATCAATGGATTCAAACTGCACTGCTTGCAACCGCAACTCTCGCTCGGTCTCTGCTGGAGGAGTGACTTACGGGTCCCAAGCGGCCTCTCTTTTCAAGATGCCAGTGGAGCTGGTAAACTGGGCTATTCTTTGGGACCATGCTCCCACCAATGAGCTTCAATGCCCCTCTGCCGTTTTTAAGAAGCTCCGAAGAAGTCGGTCTTTCATCGGCTTGCAACTACTGCGACCCCTCTCAACGGGTCGCCCAAATCCAGTGCATCGGTTTTCAATAGACTGGGTCAAAACTCCAATGGGCCCGTGAAGAAGCCCACAATACTAGAAGGTGTTATCCCCAAGCGGATAGCCATTCCTGCTCATGAAATCGTCAAGGCTGCTTCACCTGCTCGGAAGTCTGCTTTCGATAGGTTGGCTATCCCCATTCAACGGATGTTGGTCTTCAAGAGGCTGGTACCAGCAGCGCCTCACCAGAACAGGGGGCATGACAAAGCCATCCCCATCGCCAAACCAACTCCATCCGCACGACACGCTCGACATCGCCACTGGCGCCAAGTAAGGAAGGCTGGGGGTAACTCCCCCTCTGGATTTACGCCACCAGCTCCGATGGTGGGGATCGAGGCTGCTGTTCCAATCGGGAACAGCTTTGAATTGCTGAACACGGTGCGCAGAAACTCTCCTACTGCGGTGTTGAAACGAACTCCTTCATCTGTGAAGAATACTCCAGAGAAGAAGCTAGAGCAGCCCCCTCAGCGGCTGTCCTCTAAGATTCACGAAGTCTGGCGTCAAGTCCAAGACTCAATTGTTGATCAAGACTACTTCCGCCGACAGAAAAAGATGAAGGTTCGGCAAGAGAAGGATTACTCCGTCAAGCCACAAAAAGCAACAGCTACTTGGGTGCCCACTGCAACGGCCCCCCTCATCTCCAATCCCTCAATGGAAAAGGAGGCCGCAAAGAGCCCTTGTGAACATGGCGAAGCGTAAAAGCGCTGAACACTAACGCCCCAGGTCTGGGGGCATGATGGTGCACACTGTTTATATGGCTTCCGGAAAGGATTAAAGCCGCGCTTCGACGGGTCACCGACCTCTAACCCGATCCATGACAAAAGCCCAGGAGCAGCAGCAGCAGAAGAAAGCCCGGAGGCATCATCAGAGCAGCGTCACGAGCAAGAAACCGATGCCGAATTCCTTCGTAGAATGCTTGAAAGGAAGGACAAGGAGGCTGCAGAGCAAGCGGCCAATATAAAGCAGATGGCTCTCCTATTTCAAGACATGGTCGGGATGATGATCCAGCCGGATCCCCCAGCCAAAGATCCTCCGATTATCCTTGAAGATGACAGAGGAGAAACGTCAAATCCACCGCCGGCTCTTTCATCAGCCAAAGATGAAACCATTTCCAAGGCCGCACTGGACGACTATATAGCTCAGGAAATACGAGTTCATCAAGCGAATGAAGCGACTGCGCAAATTGTTAGAACCGGACGACCCTATCCAGGTTGGTATGACCAAATCAGTTACCCGCCGGGATATACGATCCCTAAATTCCATGTGTACAAGGGGACAGGGAATCCACATCAGCCTGTCGCTCAATTCAGGGCCTTATGCGGCAATACTGGAGGCGATGACAAATTGTTGCTTCTCTAATTCGTCGGCAGCTTAGCAGAAACAGCCTTTGAATGGTATTCGGAGCTACCTAACGACTCTGTTAAAACATTTGCGGAGATGGAGCTACTGTTTACACAAAGATTCGCGAGTGCTAGTGAACGCACCCCGATAACAGCACTGATAAATGCCAGGATAAGGCCAGGCGAAACGTGGGTCCAATACGCAACACGATGGCGGAACCTATGGTCGAAATGCGAACAACGCATAGAAGAGGCACCTGCGGTTGGCATGTTCGTGGGCACTCTCGATCCGCAAGCGACCATCTCGCAATTCATGATGTTCTTCAGGTTGACCACCTTCTAGGCCTTGATCGACAAATTAGCCTAAATGGACCAGATGGGCCATGGACCGTCTCCTCCAAAACCAGACTCTCGAAATAAGAAAGGAAAAGGGAAAGTGATCGTCGTCGCCAATGCTCAACAGCAGCCGAGCAACTCAAAGCCGGTCGTTCGCCAAAACGACGTGCGTCCACGCCCATCCCTCGAGGAGAGACTAGGACGTCCTTACCCGTTTCCTCAGAATAAGACAAGAAGACTGTTTGAGCTGGCAGTGCGCAACAGACTCATCAATCTTCCGAGTCCAAAACGTCTGTTGCAGCCAGGCGATCTCAATAATCCCAATTATTGCCCTTACCACCAAACGGTAAGTCACCCGATCGAGGATTGTTTCGTCTTTAAGGGATGGATCGAGGATCAGTACCTACAAGGCAAGTTTACGCTGTCTAAAAAGTGGAAGGTAAACCCACCACAGCCGCACACTCCAAAGAAGACGGACGCACCGGGGGCAACTTGTAATGTGATCTATCACTCATTGGCGGATGATAAAGAGGCTCCTTGCGCCGAGAAACCGAGGGCGGACCCTGAACCGAAAATTCCGCGGCCGTCAGACGAGTCGATCGATGCCTTCCTGAATGAGATTCGTCTGAAAGTTAAAGCCAATCAAGAGCGTGAGATGGCCATACTGGAAGGAGCCAAACACGACGACTGGACCAAAGAGTCGAGGCACTCCCGTCAAATCAAAAGTCATCCGCTGCGGATAAAAACAAATTCAAGACAAGGAAAAGGTTTGCTAAAGCCCTGTCAGTGGGAATGAAGCTACCACCTTCTGAAGAAAATACTCTCGGTGGAGTAGAGATGCATCCTAATTACTGCCCATACCACCAAGTATTGGACCATCCGATCGAAAAATGCTACATTTTCAAAAACTGGGTTGAAGACCAATACCAACAGGGCAAGTTCGCGTTGTCCGAAAACTGGAAGGTGAGCCCGCTACAACCACATGCTCCGAGAAAGATGGATATGCCGGGGGCATCATGCTCATTCATAGGGAAAGCCCCATAGACCGAAAAGTCAGTAAACTAGAGATTCGCCTCAAATACGGCGACGGCGGACCAAAACGTCCTAAAACTAGCTGACGACCGAAACGTCCTTAAACTACTACCGCAGCATCCTCAGGCTGACGAGATAAAAAAATATGAAGAATAAAAATAATAATAATAAAAAAAAAACGGTATGTCCATAAGCGAAATGGGCACGGATGAAAACCCGAAAGGGTTCCGTGAGTAAAAACAGCAGGGCTACCGGCGAGTGTTCGTGAAAACCCGAAAGGGCGCGACCTCGTTAAAACAAAAAACAAAAAAAGCGGTATGTTCATAAGAAAAATAGGCACGGATGAAAACCCGAAAGGGCTCCATGAGTAAAAACAGAGGGACTACCGGCGAGTGTTTGTGAAAACCCGAAAGGGCGCAACCTCGTTAAAAGACACTTGCAAGGTCCTCTCGACCTTGTAAGGAGAAACCACCCGCGTGAGAACCTTAAGACTCACAGGGAAGCAACACACTTAGGAATCCTCACGATTCCTAAGGAGAAATTACACTTGCGAGATCCTTACGACTCGTAAGGAGAACTCTCTTATGGGACCCGCACGACTCATAAGATTTGAAAGTCTTAAGTTACAGGGACCTGAACCTGTTCTTAAGCAACTCCCACAATCTTCGATATTGCCCTACGAGCGGCTCAATACTGACCCTTGTATACAATCCACGGGCGCGAATAAACATTTCCCTAACCAAGTCCCACCCGTGGCTAGGGATATGTCCATATGGTGAAAACCCCTTATAAGTCCTTTCGACTGATAAGGAGAAAACTCTTTTGTAAGGTCCTTACGACCTACAGGGGAACATACACTTAGGAATCCTCACGATCCCTAAGGAGAAAACACACCTACGAGATCCTCACGACTTTGAGGGAGAAATACCTTTGTGAGACCCTTACGGCTCATGAAGTCAAAAGCCTTAGTCGACAGGATCTTAACACTGTTCGCTAAGCCACCATTGTTCGACATCGACAAAGGCAAATGATGATTCGCTCCTGGCAATATCCCAGTTGTAGCGATGCTGGTGCCTAAATCGGTATCAAATTTCAAGTCCATTCATGGCTAATGATGATTCGCTCCTGGCAATATCCCAGTTGTAGCGATGCTGATGCCTAAACCGGTATCAAATTCCAAGCCCTTTCATGGCAAATGATGATTCGCTCCTGGCAATATTCCAGTTGTAGCGATGCTGATGCTAAGATTGGCATCAGATTCCATGTTCCACACTCGCGATAAAAAAATCAGCGAGCCAAAAATGCATATAAAATAGCCGAAATGATAGGGCAACTCGCAATAAAAAACAGCAAGTAAAAATAGTCGAAATGATGGGGCAACTCACAATAAAAAACAGCGAGTAAAAATAAAATAAATAGCCGGAATGATTGGGCACCGCGAAAAATAGCCGAAATGATTGGGCAATCGCAACTTTCGCGATATAAAAGCTGAAATGATAGAGCATCGCGGAAAGAAATAAAGAAAAATGAAATTTTCGCCCTGCAGGTGAGATCACATCGATCCCTGTATACAATCCAGGGGCACAAACAAAGAGGGGACCATACCTTCCCAACATGCTCCACCAGAAAGCGAAGCCAAATCTCGACGGTTCATGTACAACCTAGAGACAACCTCGACATTTGTTGCAATATTGCAGACACAATGTCAACAAACGAAGCAAAAGAAGATCCCTAACTTCAAGGTCTCGACGTCGATATCGACAACTTAGAGATCACCAACGACGTTTCTCCTCACTCCGGCAGGATGCAGATGCAACGTCAACAAAAGACCCCATGGTCAGCAAAGCGGAGTGGTGGCAAAATCCCAGCTCCACCCCAGCGTTCGTCTAGATACAGCAGAAGCAACGCCAAAAGAAAATGAAGCAAAGGCCAAATTCCTAGCTTCAGGGTCTTGACGGCAAGTCATATAAAGCCTGAAAGACAATCGGAGATCATCTCGCACCAGTGCGGAGTGGTCACCACCTCGACGTTCGTCTCGACACAGCAGACGCAACATCACCAAAAGGAGCCACGGCAAAATCCCTAGTTCCAAAACTCGACGGTTCACCAGCAAACTAGAGACAACCGCGACATTCGTCTCAATACAGCAGACGCAGTTCCAGCAAACGAAGCGAAGGCCAAATTCCTAGTTTCAGGGTCTTAACGGCAAGTCATATAAAGCCTGAAAGACAATCGGAGATCATCTCGCACCAGTGCGGAGTGGTCACCACCTCGACGTTCGTCTCGATACAGTAGACGAGATGTCACTCCAGCGTTCTTCCTCCAGCAGGGTTCAAACACGACAATCAAACTAATGGAGCCACGGCAAAATCCCTGGTTCCAAACCTCGACGGTTCACCAGCAACCTAGAGACAACCGCGACATTCGCCTCGATACAGCAAACGCGATGCCAGCAAACGAAGCAAATGCCAAATTCCTAGCTTCAGGGTCTTGATGACAACTCACATAAAACCTGAAACACTATCGGAGATCATCCCACACCAGCGCGGAGTGGTTATGACTCATCGGGGCTCTCCAAAATGAGCCTAACCTCAAGTAAAAAGTGCATGGCAAAATTCCTAACGCTTGCTCTTCCGACGGTCAAACTGCCAAGGAGGATTGCTTGAAGACGTCTTGTCCAGCCCCCGAAGGGATCAGAGACACGGCAGTCGCAGGGCTACTCGAACGGCACGATTGCCTATCGAGGAATATATCAGCTGATGCGACGGTATGACGGCCAAACCCCCAAGTACCACAGACCCTAACGGACTTCTGTCGTAAAGAGAAGAGGTTAACAGTGACGTTAGGATATTCTTGCGAGAAATGCTCGATTCGTTTCGACTTGTGAGGAAATTGATGTCTTTGCGAGAACTTCTCGATACGGCTCGACTCGTAAGATAAAGCCTTAGGCAGCAGGGATTAAAAAACCTGTTTCCTAAGCACCGGGACCCTGCGAATTGGCCCAAAATGGTCTCTTGCATACTATCCATGGGTCTCACTCTCCAAACTCGAATCTCGACAAGGAGGGAAACTACCGCTTACGAGTCCTATCGACTCGTAAGAGGGAAAATTCTCTTATAAAGATCCTTACGACTTATAAGAGAAAACACACTTAGGAATCCTCATGATTCCTAAGGTGAAAATCCACCTACGAGATCCTCTCGATCCGTAGGGACAAAAGTCTCTATAAGACCCTCACGGCTCATAGAGTTGAAAAGTCTTAGGCAACAGATCTGAACCTGCGGCCTAAGCCATCGTTATCTCTCGAAGAGACCAAGATGCTTACTCCATTACCTGTCAACCATGTTTATCAAGACAGCATGCTAATAATAAGAGAAGGGAGAAAGCAAAGAAATGATACAAAACATTACAAAAAAAAATGTGTATCTTTATTTATTAATTCAATCAAGTACAAGGTGAATCGTACAAAAGAATAAAGAATGGATACATCTTATTCGAAAAAGAAATTTTTTACAGGTATATTGATACAAGGGCAACTACTGGGAAGGAAGTGTCTTAAATAGCCCTATCATTTGTTCGCGCACTTCCTTCCACGCCTTTTCCTGGTCGGCCGTCACCGCCAGTTCTGCCTCCACTTGAGCCCGCTGCTGCAAGAAGGATGAAAGCTGCTCCCCAACGGCCTGCTGAGCTGCTTCGCGGCCTTGGGCGTCACGCTCGGAGGCATCAAGCTTCCGCTTCAAGTTTAGCCCATTAGAGATACGCTCCAAAAGGCCCTCGAAGATAGCCTTCACCTGGGCAGCGTTCGCCTCAACCTCAACACGCAGACGAGCCGTCTCGTTCGAGGTCTCTTGGAATTCCCTCAGCCGTAAAGCCACTTCTTGTTCCAGGTGATGGAAGTAAGAAGTGCTTTGCTCAATCCATGCTGCTCTTTGATTGCTTGCGGCTAAGGTCTCGGAAGCAGGGCGCATAAGCTCCGATTGACGCAGGCGGACCTCGATTTCCCTGCAGTGATTAACCCAAAGCTCGACGACGCCTCCATCATAAAAATTCACAAGCACCGCCAACATCGGGTTAACCTCCGCAGCAAAATCCGCAACTGATGGGAAAGCGTCTGCGTCAAGCTCCTCGACGTATCCGCTCAGCATACCCAAGCTCATTACAGCACCCTTTGAAGACGGACGTCTCAGGAAAGGGCCTGCCGGCATTATAATGCGAGACTCAAAAGGCGCCGGGATCGGAACGACGGCTGAAAAAACAAAATACGATTAGATGACAGTTCAAGAAATACAAAAAAAAGTCATTGATGAGATAGTTTACGATACCAGCTGCATCGGGCGGCAAGGCCGGAAGGGCTGGTGGCGCGACCGATCTCTCATCCCCTCCTTCGATTTGTAGCACTGCAATCAGGATAAGGGAAAGTTAGAAATAATTCCATCACTAAAAAAGGAAAGACATCTGTTGGAAACTATACTCACGAGGAAGAAGCGAGTTCAGATGGGAAGGAGAAGTGTGGGAGCAACACCTGATAGAGATGATCAAAAAGCACTCCTGAAAAGACACAACAGTACGACTTTAGTACATAAATTATGCGGCTAAAAGATAAAACTAATAGGTTGTAAATCCATACCTTCCAACATCTTTGATGGTACAAGGGAAGGCTGAGAGGTGACCACCGCCAAGGCAGTAGTTGACGGCGCTCCCTCGAGCAATGGAGCATCGGCACTGGCCGCACCTGCGTTAAAAACAAAGATAAACTTGTCAGAAAGGATCGCAAGATATAAAAAAAGGGGGACAATAACTCGAAATTTACCTGATGAGCCGCCAGTCGAAACGGAGGCGTCTCCCTCCTCCATTGATACGAGTCCACCTCCCGTAGCCTCATCACCGGACTCGACAGGGGCTGTCGTCATGCTCGCATGACCAGGAGACGGCGGAGGACCGTAGACAGGGAGAGCAATAATTGGAGCATTGCCAGACTCTTGAGAAAGAGCGGCTGGTTTGTCCCCAAGAGTCGTGCCCTTCTCACCTGCTACTTCTTCGAGCTCGGCGGTCGCCATTGTCTCATCCGCCGTCACCATAGGGTCGCCGGTCTCAGGCGCCTCGTCCGCCGCTGCCCCAGGCTCAGTTATAGCGGTCGTCTCATTTGCCGCCACCTCAGGCTCGGCATCAACGACCTTCTCTGGTGCAGCTCCCTGAGCCCCCATCTCAGATTCAGCAACCCCGGCGACGTTGCCCACCGTTGGCTCGGGTTCGGCCGGTGCCTCTTCCTCTTCCCCCTTAGGCTCGACGGTTTCCGCCTCCCCTTCGGCTGGACTTGGCCCTGCAGGACGAGATATATAAGAACTGATAGGTTTACAATTCTTACAAGAAAATCTTGAAAGGCACACTACCTGAGGTGGACTGATCGTTGGTCTCCCTAGCTGCACGCAACGCCCGCCTATGAGCAGTGGATAGGGCGACCGGAGACTCTTCCGAAAGAGTAGTAGCATGAGGGACAGTGCTTGGGCCAGCTCCCACGGCCAAAGCAGCCCTGCGTGCCTTCGCCTCACGCCTTAGCCGCTTTCTCTCCTCCTGAGCCGTTGAGACAGACCTCTTCAAAGCCTCCTTCATTGAGACGTCCTCGTCTGTGAATAGGGATGCCTCCAAATCCTTCAAGGCATCCCTCGTCGACTTGTTGAGTTGAGCCTCTCGCGGCAGCCCCGAGGAGACTGGGACTTCAGTAGCGGGCCCGGGGAGAGTCCCCGCATCAGCTGGCGCAGCCCCTGCAAAGAAGCAAAGGAAGAAGGTTAGGTTGACCATCAGAAAAGAGGATAAAAAAACTTAATAAGGCGAGACGTACCGATGCCCATTGAAGCACGCTTCTCTTCCTCCTCCTGGAAAGTTTTTAAAGAGGCAGCGACGGCTTCTTCGGTAGTGACACCTGTTAAAAAAAGGGGAAAGCATTAATCGAAGATAATAAAAAAAAATGCTATAAAACGACGAAGAGTACAGCTAATGATTACCTGCTTGAGCGAGTTTATCCAACCACGCTTCGAGCCTCGCTGATCGCGCAGAAGCCGCAATGGCAGCCGCCAGGTCAGTGTCTGCGGGGTCAACCGAGAAGCCTTTATTGCTGCCATACTCGCCTATACCTTCGGTAAGAGGGGCTTGAGGCTCTAAATCGAGGATCGCGTCGAGAGAGAGGAGCGACTTCTTCTTCCTCTTCTGCCCACCAGCCCTGGGCGCACCCGAGATCGACTTGCGCTTTGCAGGCACCCTACGGCGGCGGGTCCCGATATCTGCGCCCATGCCGGACTTCGGCGAAACCACATCTACCGTCTCCACTGGAGCACGGGGCGCTGGTGGTGCATCCGCAGTACCACGGAGCGGTAGTCCGCGCGGAGGTCTCAACACGCGCGGTGGCACGGTTCCGGCATCTTTCAGTGGAGGAATGACCGGGGTCCTTGGCTTCAAGGGAGCCTTGCGATCGCCGCCGGGAGGCGCACCCTTGCGGTCAACCAGCATACGCTTCTCCATAAGGATAACTGGACCCATTGCATGCGCGTACCAAGCCACATACGCGTTGAGCACCTTGGGGACGCAGCTCGGCTCGCTGATGAAGAAATAGGAACCCGTGTTAAGCCGCATGAAATGGTGTATGGCATTCCTTATCCCCTCTCGGCTGGCCACGGGCTTTTCCAAGAAAGCTTCCATCGGGATCCCTTGGTGATAGCTCGATTGCTGAGCGAACCGGTGAGGGTTATACATCATGAAAAGCGCCGTCTCATTCTGCCGGAAAACCAGGTAGCCCGGCCGAATGGAGTAGAGGTGAAGAATCTCCCGGGCTTTCAGTACGGAGGCCCCGTCCTTGAAGTCATCGCGCAGCGGCACCACTGACTTGGTAGTTTCTGAGCCTATGGTTATGACTTTATCAAAAAAAGAAACCTTCGCTCCGACCAGGTGTGGACGGAGGAGTAACCCCCTAGCCTCCCGCGGAGACGCAACCACGATCGAAGCGCCGACCAACCGCATGACTCTTGGGAGTCTACACTTCTAAAAAACGGAGGGATCTTGTGGGCGCCGGACACCCCGTTCACATGCAGTTCCATCCAAGAGGTGAAGTAGTGCATCGGGAAGTTAGAAGGCTGCACCACAGGCTCATTAGCATCCGCCGCTACGCTAAGTCCATTATAAAGGTGAGCCAGCCCGGCGATTCCTATTGTCAACTGCAGACCAGCCACCATCCGATGCGCTGGGTAGAAAACAGACGGCCGCATGTGGCGCGGGTGCATGGGGAGCGCAAAGCTGCACAGCCACAATCCTAGGAACCCTACAAAAAAGGTCTCCTCATCCATGCCCGGGACGGCGATTTCTGACAAGGGCATGACGGCGGCGCCGGGGAGATAAAAGTCCTTGTGATCATCCTCCGATGTGGGTCGGCGGTCCAAGCCGAAGCCAAAAGGGTCATCAAGTTGGGCGAACTTCTCGCTCTGCTCCGATAGGAACTCCGGTCGAATAAAGCGGGAGATAAAATCTACGAAACTGACTCCCCGGGTGCCCGATTCCAGATAGAGTCCTTCATAGATCTCCAGCATCTTCACCAAGCCCGGAAACTGGTGCTGAATAGCGTTCTCCGGCGTCAGATCAAACACCAACGGCTTGGTGGAAAATATGTATTCGTCAGGAGGAAGCAGCTCCTCGTAATGCTCCCCCCTCATCGGCAGACCCGAGATTTCAGCAAACTCCTCCAAGGAGATAGAAACTTCCCTGTCCGTCGTCAGGAAGGTGTGGGTGGGAATATTCCATTGTTCAATAAAAGCCTTAACCCACCACGTTGGAGGAGAGGGATACTCAAAGAGAGAGACGTAGATGGCCGAATACAAACTAATCTTCATCAGATGAGTCCTCTTCGTTGATAAGATGTATCGGGCCCACTGCAAATATCCGGTGGGCGGGCGCGGGATCAATCCAATATTATAGGCCTGTCCCCAAGGGCATGCTTCACCCTGACAGATTCTCCTCCCTAAAATGTCTATTACCGGCGGCGGCTGCACGGGAATAGCCCCAATTGCAGGGTGGAGGAGGTCATCCGAATTCCAATTCTTGACCTCCACGGCATACTTCACCGGGGGTTCATCCGCATAAGGGATCGAAAATATGGGCTCGGACGGCGTAGCGAAACCGAAGCTTTCGGCGACCCTGGATGATATCGTTATAACACCTACCCCACAAGTGAAGGTTCTTGTGCTCGGGGTCATGATCCTTGATGAGAGTGAGTACCTCTCGGTCCACTGGTGCCTAGGGAAATCCTCCCTCCGAGCGAACAAACGGGAATGATAGATCAGCATGCATGTTTCCTGTGGAGGGACAAAAATTAGCCGTCAGTGTTGTAATTCCAACGCTTGGCATTTTAAAAATTTACACCACACTGCAATGCAGTGGGTAGGGGACCAAATGGGGACCCACAAAATCTGGATGACAGTGCATTAGTTAATAGGACAACCCTATCATTGGATGAGACTATCAATTAATCCCCAAGAGAATATTCTCATTAATAAAAATCCCTAGAGTCAAGGAGAAAATCTCCTCTTTCAGAGCAAAACTCTGTCACAGAGTGACACTTGTCAAACTCTGGTCTCAAGGGAATAAAATTCCTTAAAAGAGCCTAGCTCTGTGATAATGATGAGAAAATCTATCAAAAGAAAAAATTTCTTTAAACTCCTAAAGATTAAAAAATTTGGGATCTCAAAGATCCATGAAAACTCTTAGGAGTTCTTCATTTTCAGATCAAAAAGATCTACATTTGATCCAAGAGCAAATCTCTGTTCATGGGTTAAAACCCATGAAACAAGATCTCTGTAGATCTATGAACTCTTGAGAGCAAAGCTCTGTTGGTGAAACCCCAAAGGGGTTTTCTTTAGATCAAAGATCTATAAGAGCAAGGCTCTGTTGATTAAAGTTAATTTAATTTAATTTACTTTAATTTAAGTTAAATTTTACCTAAGATGATCTAAAATCTGAACTCTGAAGTTCTTGGGAAGAAACGAAAGCAAGGCTCTAAAATTCTTAAACAAGAGCAAGGCTCTGAAAACTCAAGTTTTTGAAAAATGATAAAGCATTTACTAAGGACCAAGGGTCCTATTTATAGGCGCATGCGTCTTTTCAACTCACCCGTTGATCCAACGGCCAAGATCTTACCACCGCTGCACTCACGTGCGCGCCACGTGAGCGCAACGGTGGGGGGCATTTGTTTCCCCCAATCAGAGCAAAACTTTGTTTGAATTTCAAATTAAAAAATTGAAGCAACGCTTCAAATCACTTGCGCTGCGCGCAACGCGCCACGTGTCAAAAGCTGATACGTTA
This sequence comes from Agapanthus africanus, assembly GCA_030015575.1. Taxonomy (NCBI): domain Eukaryota; kingdom Viridiplantae; phylum Streptophyta; class Magnoliopsida; order Asparagales; family Amaryllidaceae; genus Agapanthus; species Agapanthus africanus. The sequence continues at coordinate 63,860,328 of JASDDO010000022.1, forward strand.
GCGCAGCGCGCCCAGTCAGAGAAAGGTTCTATTTAAAACAAAATTAAAGGAAGCAACGCTTCAGTTGCGCAAGCACTGCGCTGCGCGGCACGTGTCAGCGCAGTTGCGCTGTGCGCTGCGCGGCACGTGTCAGCGCAGTTGCGCTGCGCTCTGCGCTGCGGGGCACGTGGCAGCGCAGTTGCGCTGCGCGACACGTGTCAAGCGCCGGGACGTTTGCGCCAAACAGAATTAAAATTCTAGTAAAATCCTTCTGTTCTTGTTGAAACAAGAAGATTGTCTTCTGTAAAACAGAAGCCCTTGGATCAAAGATCCAACGGTGGGAAAAATTCCCCAAATCACTAAGAGAATGATCTCTTTAACAAATTTAACAAATTTACGGGCACTATATAAAGGCCCCTAGAGCCCAATTCAAAGAGGAGGAAGATGGAGAACATCAAGATCAAAAAACAAAAACACAGAGAATAGAGAGAGCTCCCAAAAAAAAATTTGTGAGAAGAACTCAAGAAGAAAAAAAAGGTAAAAACCTTTATAAAAAAGAGAAGAACTTCTTCTGAATAGATCATTGATCTAAGAACAAGATCAATGATCTTCAATAAAAAATAAATAATAACAGTGCCTTGCACTTTTTTATGAACCATTGATTCTGGAATCTTAAAGATTCTCAAGTTATTGAAACAGTGCCTTGCACTTGCAAAAACTGCGTCGTTGCGCTCTTGGGTTGGCGCAAGCCACCAGAGAGCGCCACGTGTCAGCTCCAGAATCACTTGCGCTATGCGCTTTTAAGATAGAGCATTGCTCTCTGAAGTTGGCGCAACTCACCAAAGCGCGCCACTCGTCAGCAGCGCAACAGTGCAGCGCACTGCGCTGTTGCGCTTGCGCTCACCAGAGCATGACACGTGTCACCACCACAAGCGCTTGTGCTCAGTAATTGGCGCAAAGCGCCTGACAAGCCACTGTCAAGTAATTAATGCACTGCATTATTTACAGAAGGGCCAAGACCAATTAAAAAGGCCTAACAGGCCTAATAAAATGCAATGCATTATTTTAAAAAAAGGGCAGAGCCCAAACCAAAACAGATGCTCTGCATCATTTACAAAGGGACTGAGCCCAAATCAAAAAGGCCTAGCAGGCCAGAATAAAATGCAGTGCATTATTAAAAAGGGGCAAAGCCCTAGCACAGGCCTAATAGGCCAAAGATAAAAACGTCAAACATCCTCAACTGGACTTAGCCCAATCATGGTCGTAAGTCCTCAAATTAAATTGACTGAGCACGACTACTCCCTTAAATCAATTTACATCCGGTTCAAGGGTACATCTCTGAACTCCTCTGACACCTATCGTTGTAATCCTTCAACGACGTCAGAGAGGTGACGGGTCCTAACAACCACACATCGACACGGACTATGAGGTCCTTAAACTCATGGACTTATGCGTCCTTAAACCAAGATACGGACTGTGGGGTCCTTAAACCCACGGACTTATGCGTCCTTAAACAAATGGACTTATGCGTCCTTAAACCAAGATACGGACCGTGGGGTCCTTAAACCCACGGACTTATGCGTCCTTAAACTAACATCCGTCCCCAAAACGGGAACAATGGACCGCAATGTCCCTAAACTACCTATGGACCACTACGTCCCTAAACTGGAACAATAGAGCTCCCAAATGCTCTTTTGTCGGATCTAAACGATCCCGTTTAAGTTGATCTTAGCCTCAAATATGGCTAACGTATCCTTAAACATTCAAACAGACTTTAGTCCCAAATTGGACTATAAGACTCCCAATCAACTTTGGTTCAAGGATACATCTCCGAACTCCTCTGACACCTATCGTTGTAATCCATCAACGACGTTAGAGAGGTGACGGGTCCCGATGGCCATGCATACAATGGACCACTATGTCCCTAAACTGGAACAATAGAGCCCCCAAATGCTATTTTGTCGGATCCAAATGATCCCGTTAAGTTGATCTTAGTCTCAAATCAGACTAACGTATCCTTAACGAACGTTTAAGTTGATCTCAACCTCAATATGGCTAACTTATCCTTAAACTAAAACACCAAAACCAAATCTAAGTAAATACAGATTTTGGCTAATCCACGTCCTACGGGCGACGGCATAACTTAGTCTCCGTATACAATCAACGGGCATCCACAAACAAAACAAACACACATGACACAAAGTGAAATTCTGGAGAAGGAGAAAGTGGCTACCGCGATGCGGTAGCGTAATTAACTGCAGGGGCTTGCGCTTGCAGGGAAGAGCGTCCCCACAATCAAAAAACCCTCAAACGAGGGGGAATCTGACGAAATCTGCTACATCGGCCGCATCCGTCTAAACCTCCGATACACGGTGCCATAAATCAACTTGGCATCTTCGGAGCGGTAGACGGATAAAACCATATAGCATCTGCCCCGAATATCAGGCAAGACGTCTCTACGTCGCGCCGTCATTCGGAGGGGAACAGTTGCTGTCACTTTAAGTATTTATTTTCCCACAATAATTACAAGAAGGAGCTTGTAGCTCATTGGTAACACCTTGCACTGCTGAACCAAGCCACCAGAGTTCAAATCCCCTGCCCCACATTATTTTTGTATTTATTTTGTTTTAAATTCCTTGGAAGCCCAACAGTCCACAGACCATAACTCCCAAACTTTGAACTTCACCCCGAAAACTAAAAATACCAGAGTGTATGTCAGAAGACTCCCCACCCCCTCGACACTCGACTCGGCCGGGATCGGCCGAGTCGGCCGGCGGACCGGCCGACTCGGGCCGGCGCCGCCGGCAGGACTCAGCCGGACGACCGAGTCGTCAAAACGAAAAATGTGTCGTTTTGCATTCTCAACTCCCCTGCACACACCATTTACTTGGATCGGTTCCCGAGAATTTAATATACCCTAATTACTATGATTTTTAATGTTTTCCCCACATTTTTTATAATTTTTTTATTTAAAACCTTTCACCTACCCTACCCTAGCCTACCCTATAAATACACCCCCTACCCTCTACCCTCTCATCCCAAAACCCTAGGCTCACTCTCTCAAAATTTTCCAAGAACTGTGTGCATTGAAAACAAGTTTGCGGCGAAGCTCCGACGAAATTCCGGCGGAATTCCGGCGAAGTTTTTAGAAACAACCGGCGACGAAGCAACGCCTCGGCAACTCCTTTAGTTCCCCCTACACTCCTTTGCCCAATCAAAACCCGTAAGTCCCATTCTATCCCCCTTTCTATTTCTCTAAAATACGAAATTACGAAACCCGACGGAATCGGAACAAACCCGATTTCCGATTCGGTTTTCTATAAAAATTCACTTCTCACCAATACATTCATGTTTAAACATCTTAATATTGACTATTAAACTTTTAAAAATCAATTTGAATAAGTTTCATCACATGAAATGATAACCTTTCCAATTTATCGTATTTTTCACTTTAATACCACCATGTTTCGATTTCATATTTAAACCCTTAACTTTGCTATACATTTAAAGTAGAGCACGAGGTAATGACCTACCTCCACACACACGCAAATACAACCCTAAGCGCCATCATCAAAACTTAGAATACGATAAAACAATACCTGCATTTAAATACCATATTCTTAATAAAATCATTTCTAAAAGTTTTAGCTTTGATACACTTTTAAATAAATACCTCTTATTAGGAAAACACGATAAGTTGTGGACATCGATCGTTTATCTAAACCTAACTTTGTGGCGTCTAGGCTAGGCATGTGAGCAAAGGTAACTTTAAAAAGCCCGTCTCACGATTCGTGAGCGGATCCCTCCTTTCCTCATTTGTACTTACCTGGTCACAATTGGCGGTGAAGATGCGATTTGAGGCTTCTAACGACTTGTCGTTTAGACCATTTAGAAATAGGCTAGTTGACTTAGGAAATACTAGAATCTAAAATACGGAAAATTACACTTTGCAAATAAATACCTTTTACTTTATAAAACCGTTTTCTAAAGGATTGGTATTTTTACAATCTTTGCAAAACGCCGCTACAACCTATTTTTGGGGAACCCGTTCGGGATCGTGTGGTTTATCGCACACCCTCGGGCTAGTAATGTGAGATTCAGACCTTCACAAGGAGCATTCGGTCTCGAAAGGTTTAAAATACGACATCTTAAGAAAATGAGATTTTTGGAATATAAAATATTTATTAAAATTATTTTTGTATAAACATATGTATATTTATCATTTAAATATCTATTTTATTATAATATAAATTTTCCACCTTTTTCTAAAAATCACAATAATAAATTTTACACTAAAATACCATGAACTTCAAATAAATCAATATTACAGATAAATACCCTTATTTATAAAACTAGGATATTTTCACTAGAAATGTCACAACATAAAATCCACCCCCATTACAACTCTAAAGACGAACAATAAATACTTGAGGTGTATTTTGAAAAGAATATTAAAGTATTTTTTTACATAAAACCCCTCAAGTTTTATAAATTAACCTAAGGACCCTAGCAATTATAAGACTTCGATTCATAATTCTGATTGTCTGACTCAGGTTTCAGTCTGATTAATCTGACTTGAATATGATTCAAGTCAATCTATAATCTACAAGTTTCCAATTCAATATGAACACATGAATCCATGAATACAATTATCAATTTATACAACTTGACTGAACCGAACCATGGATATATATTCCTTTTATATGATTCTCAGTATTCCATTTACATGACTCTACGGTTATAACCGTTTTCTGATATCATGGTTTCGGTCAGTCAATCAATCAATCATACAACCAATACAATTTACAAGATAACAATACAAACAAGACATCGCGGGGTTTAAGGGGTAGATTGGTACGGAAGGTGTTAAAGGTGGCACGAGGTGGTCAGATTTAATACACCTAACATGAATCCAGTTGCTGTTGTACCATGGCATAAACGGTTCCTTATACTATACGTACCTCTAGTCTCTGGCATATAGAGACTCCCCTCGTATACACTAGCATCCTTCTGTACTAAGCTACAAACAACAACGTTAACATAACATTACAAAAATAGTATACACTTTAAAAGATATCTTTTTATTCTGTCTTTTCTACTTTCCTCTCACCTTTGGGACTTACCGAGCGACCTGTTCGCTGACGACATTCTATTTCTTTCTTCTTTGAATGTCGTCAGGTGATTTGGACCCGGCAGAGATCGAGCCATCGCAAGAAGACTTGGAGCAGTTTGCTGAAGACCCTGCACTTTAGTTTCATTGTACACTTTTCCTCTCTGTACTTTTCATTTCCTGTTATGCCACTGTTTAGGCATCTTTTTATTTCAGTTGTATTTCCTTTCATGTATTGTACAAAGAATGTTAATGAATAAAAGCTGTTGTTTTTATTATCTCTTGTCTCTTGTGTATTCTTTTTATATTTCTTAGATACGCTTAGCGTATATACTTCTGAGTATATACGTAGCGGACCTCGTCGCGTTCCGTGCGCCGTACACTGGGAAGCGGGGCGTGACAGGTTTTGTTGGTGGCCCATGCAGGTCAGAGCTGTATGAATCCCTATCATGCAGTTCTGTTCTGCGTGAACAACCTAATCAATATAACACAAGAACAGCAACTAAAACATTCTTTACAATTCATGTTCCTTAAATCTTGCAATTTCATATTCCTTGAATCTTATCATTTCATGTACTTGAATCTGTCCTAACCCAAATTTTTCTTCAGGGTTATGGATTCTCCGAACAACACCAGCACCAACGTCAACAACACACCTCCAGCACTACCTCTCACACCAGCTGTTCCTACGCCACCTACCGAGCAAACAGTGCTACTTGAGGCGATCCGCGGCCTTCTCGAAGGACAGCAACAACTCCTGAACCGTCCCGAGACTGACGCACCGGGGTAAAGCAATTCAGGGCTTTACTTCCGAAGCAGTTCTCCGGAAAAGGAAGCCCTCTTGAAGCTGAAGAATGGGCACAAATCATAGAAGACGATCTGGCAGCAGCACAAGTGCCAGACACAGCTTGGGTCCATGTGGCGAAACTACAGCTCACGGACAATGCTCGCAACTGGTGGAAGGCGGAAGAAAGCCGTCTTGTACAGCCTATTGAATGGAAGACTTTTCGCGAGAAGTTCGACGCGAAATACTTCCCTGTGACTGCCAGATTTGCCATGGAGCAGCAGTTCATTCATCTACAACAAGGATCGATGTGGGACAAATCAGTAGATGAATACGACGCTGAATTCACCATGTTAATCCGGTAAGATATATCGCAAAAATTCAAATTTTTAAATATCACATACTACACTGCTAACACAATCCTTAAACAGATTCGCGGCACATTTGATACCGACGGACGAGATCAGAGCTCGTCGCTTTCAACAAGGACTGGACACGGAGATTCAGGCTGCTCTAGCCACGGAAAGTTTTTGATTCATGAGGATGCTCTGAAAGCTGCCCGCAGTTATGAGGCAGTGATAAAATCTAGGGGCAGACCACAGTCTGCAGGCGTCAAGCGCCCTGCCAACCAGATGGCAGGTGGAGCCTCGTCCAGACCACCTTTTGTGCCAAGACGTCCTGGAGCACCAATCAACAGGCCCAGCCCAGCCTTTTGTAACTACTGCAAGAGAAATGGGCATCTGGCGAGAGATTGCCGGCGTGCGAACAACCTTTGCTTGGTCTGCGGCTCGGCTGCTCATGGTATTGGGGCTTCTCCCCACAGGCAAAACCCAGTTGCTGCACCCAGGCCAGCAAACAACTATCCACAGTGTCCAGCCATCCAAGCCCCTGCTCCAAGACTTGCACTACCTACACCACCCAGAGGACCACAAGCTGCACCACCTCCTCGTCAGTTCCATCAAGCTCAAAGGAACGTTCCGAGGAATGCTCCTCAGGCCAGGAGGAATGTGCCAAAGCGCCAGGCTTTCACGATGTCTGTGGAAGAAGCTGAGGCCACTGGCCAAGTCATTACTGGTAAACTTTCCTTCTCAAACTTATCTTTTAGTCTTGGTTATCTACACACTTTCCCTATACCTAAAACATATCCCATATACCTTAGGTACAATCCTAGTAGCCTCACTACCTGCACTTGCACTGTTTGATACTGGAGCATCCCACTGCTTTATTTCGCAACGGTTTGTCCGAACCCATGCGATTCCAGTCTCACCGCTTGTATCCAGCTGGAATGTCAGTTCCGGAAATGGCATTCTAAAGGCAACTATGGGATACAGCTTGTGTCCAGTCGTCGTCTGCAGCCGAGAGTTTTATGCTGACTTCAAAGTACTGGACATACCGAACTTCGATGTGGTTCTAGGAATGTATTGGCTTGGAACTTTTTATGCTACCATCGACTGTCGTCAAAGGAGGGTAGTATTCGAGATTCCAGAACATCCGGTCTTCTATTTCAAGAGCGGAGACCGTACCCTGGAGCCAAGTACCTACAAAGCGAAGCCAAGGGAAGCAGTAGTTGCAGCAGCTCAAGCAGAAGAAGAATTAAGACCAGAGGTAGTTCGAGAGTTCGACGATGTATTTCCTGATGATATATCAGGTTTGCCTCCCGATCGAGCTCTTGAATTCAGTATTGATATAGTACCAGGAGCACAACCGGTGATCAAAGCACCTTATAGACTGAGTCCGGAAGGTTTGAAGGAAATCCGAACACAGTTGGACGAATTATTGGCGAAAGGATGGATTTATCCCAGCACTTCAAGTTGGGGAGCACCTGTACTACTTGTGAAGAAGAAGGAAGGTTCATACAGAATGTGCATCGATTATAGGGCCTTGAACGAAGTCACTATAAAAAACAAGTATCCACTCCCGCGCATCGATGATTTATTCGATCAGCTAAGTGGATCTTGTGTTTTCTCTAAATTGGATCTTCGTTCAGGTTATCATCAAGTGAAGGTCAAGGAAGCTAATATTCACAAAACACATTACGAATCTTTAGTGATGCCATTTGGAGTGACCAATGCACCAGCAAATTCATGAACCTAATGAATCAAGTTTTCCTGGAGTATTTAGACAGGTTTGTTGTCATCTTCATCGACGACATCCTGGTATATTCTAAGAGTCGGAAAGAGCATGCAGAGCATCTACGAATTGTCCTGGAAACTCTTCGACGGCATAAGCTTTATGCTAAGTACAGCAAGTGCGAGTTTTGACTAAATCAAGTTAGTTTTCTTAGACATATCGTATCAGGAGAAGGAATTTCTGTGGATCCAGCCAAAGTTTCAGCAGTTAGCGAATGGGCTACACCAAAGTCAGTGAAGGACATTCGGAGTTTCTTGGGTTTAGCTGGATATTACAGAAGGTTCATTGAAGGATTCTCAAAGATAGCAACACCCCTGACCAAGCTCACACGAAAAGATGAAGAATTTGTGTGGTCAGAAGCATGTGAACAAGCTTTCATAGAACTCAAGTCAAGATTGACATCTGCACCTATTCTCGTAATACTGGATCAATCTGGAGGATTCGAAGTGCATTGTGATGCATCCGGTAAGGGATTAGGATGTATTTTACACCAGTACAGTAAGGTTGTGGCTTATGCTTCAAGACAACTGAAAACTCATGAGCGCAATTATCCGACGCATGATCTGGAGTTGGCAGCCGTCATCTTTGCTCTCAAGATTTGGCGCCGCTATTTACTTGGTGAACGAGTGAACATCTACACAGATCATAAAAGTCTGAAGTACGTGTTTACTCAGAAGGAGTTGAATATGTGGCAGAGAAGATGGTTAGAACTCATGGCGGACTTTGGCATCAACTTGTAATATCACCCAGGGAAGGTGAACGTAGTACCTGATGCTCTTAGTCGCCAACCATTATCGATGAATCTCACCGCTCAGTGGAAGCTTCAGCAAGACTTGCATCAGATGGAGATTGAGGTAGTCATGCCAGGTAATGCTTCAAGTTTGATGAATCTACAAGTTCAATTAACCATTGTCAATCAGATCAAAGCAGCTCAAGCAAGTGATGCTAAGTTGCAAAGGATCAGAGAACAAGTGGAGAATGGACTCAGAACAGACTTCATCATCCATGAAGACGGATCTTTGAGATACGGCAGCAGATTGTGTGTACCAAAAGGTCCTGTTCGGGAAGAGTTAATGAAAGAAGCTCACAGCTCTCCCTACTCAGTACATCCTGGAGGTACCAAAATGTATAAAGATCTACGTCAAAATTATTGGTGGCATGGAATGAAGCGTGAAGTAGCCAGAAGCATCGCAAAATGTTTGGCGTGTCAACAAGTAAAGGCTGAATATCACAGGACAGCTGGACTACTTCAACCGTTACCAATCCCAGAATGGAAGTGGCAACACATCACGATGGATTTTTTTACTGCTCTTCCTCGCAGCACAAAGGGTAACGATGCTATATGGGGTCATTGTGGATCGACTCACAAAGTCGGCTCACTTCATCCCATTTCGAGTTGGCCAATCAACTGAGACACTAGCAAAGAAGTACATGGAGGTAATAATCTATTTAAGATTTAAACTCTTCATAATTTACTATCTCTGATACCCATGAACTCATACAGGAAATTGTGAGACTTCATGGAGTACCGGTCTGCATTGTCTCCGATCGTGACACCAGGTTCCGATAGCAATTTTGGCAGAGTCTGCAAGCAAACTTGGGAACAAGTCTGAACTTCAGCATGGCTTATCATCCACAAACAGTTGGTCAGTCAGAACGAACTATTCAGATCTTGGAAGATATGCTCAGAGCGTGTATACTAGACTTCAAAGGATCGTGGGAAGATCACCTGCATCTTGTGGAGTTCACGTACAACAACAGCTACCAAGCAAGCATAGGAATGGCACCTTTTGCAGCATTGTATGGAAGGAAGTGTCGATCACCATTAAGTTGGGATGACATCGGAGATAGGGAACTTCTTGGACCGGAGATGATAGTAGCAACCGTTGATGTGGTTCGTACTATCAGGAAAAGGATGCGCATAGCCCAAGATCGATAGAAGCACTGGGCTGATTCAAAGAGACGACACTTGGAGTTCCAGCCAGGAGACCATGTATTCTTGAAGATATCTCCGAACTGCGGAGTGATCCGATTTGGAAGACGGGGTAAATTGAGTCCGAGATACATTAGACCGTTCGACATACTCGAACGAGTCGATGAAGTGGCATACCGCTTAGCGCTTCCACCCTCATTGGAAGGAGTGCATAACGTGTTCCACATATTCCAACTCAGAAAGTATGTGAGTGACCCCAGCCAAGTTCTTGATCATTCCGAGCTCACTATACAACCCGACTTGTCTTGTGAGCAACAGCCTGTGGAGATCCTGGACAGGAAAGTAAAGACACTTCGGAACAAAGAAGTTAACTTGGTCCGGGTAATGTGGAGGAAAGACACTCCAGGAGAATCCACTTGGGAAAGGGAAGATATAATGCGTGCAAGATATCCTCACCTCTTTGTAAACTAGTCCTCAAATAAAAGTTGCAAATTTCGAGTACGAAATTTTTGTAAGAAGGGTAGATTGTAACAACTCTAATTTTTGTATACATAAAATTGATTTAAATTTGAAGTATACTTGGGGTATTTAATGTTGTTGTTACCACTTTAAGTATTTATTTTCCCACAATAATTACAAGAAGGAGCTTGTAGCTCATTGGTAACACCTTGCACTGCTGAACCAAGCCACCAGAGTTCAAATCCCCTGCCCCACAATATTTTTGTATTTATTTTGTTTTAAATTTCTTGGAAGCCCAACAGTCCACAGACCATAACTCCCAAACTTTGAACTTCACCCCGAAAACTAAAAATACCAGAGTGTATGTCAGAAGACTCCCCACCCCCTCGACCCCCGATTCGGCCGGACGACCGGCCGACTCGGGCCGGCGCCGCCGGCAGGACGGCCGAGTCGTCAAAACGAAAAATGTGTCGTTTTGTATTCTCAACTCCCCTGCACACACCATTTACTTGGATCGGTTCCCGAGAATTTAAAATACCCTAATTACTATGATTTTTAATGTTTTTCCCATATTTTTTACAATTTTTTTATTTAAAACCTTTCACCTACCCTACCCTACCCTACCCTATAAATACACCCCCTACCCTCTACCCTCTCATCCCAAAACCCATGGTTCACTCTCTCAAAATTTTCCAAGAAATGTGTGCTTTGAAAACAAGTTCGCGGCGAAGCTCCGACGAAATTCCGGCGAAGTTTTTAGAAACAACCGGCGACGAAGCAACGTCTCGGCAACTCCTTTAGTTCCCCATACACTCCTATGCCCAATCAAAACCCTTAAGTCCCATTCTATCCCCCTTTCTATTTCTCTAAAATACGAAATTACGAAACCCGACGGAATCGGAACAAACCTGATTTCCGATTCGGTTTTCTATAAAAATTCACTTCTCACCAATACATTCATGTTTAAACATCTTAATATTGACTATTAAACTTTTAAAAATCAATTTGAATAAGTTTCATCACATGAAATGATAACCTTTCCAATTTATCGTATTTTTCACTTTAATACCACCATGTTTCGATTTCACATTTAAACCCTTAACTTTGCTATACATTTAAAGTAGAGCACGAGGTAATGACCTACCTCCACACACACGCAAATACAACCCTAAGCGCCATCATCAAAACTTAGAATACGATAAAACAATACTTGCATTTAAATACCGTATTCTTAATAAAATCATTTCTAAAAGTTTTAGCTTTGATACACTTTTAAATAAATACCTCTTATTAAGAAAAAACGATAAGTTGTGGACATCGATCGTTTATTTAAACTTGACTTTGTGGTGTCTAGGCTAGGCAAGTGTGCAAAGGTAACTTTAAAAGGCTCGTCTCACGATTCGTGAGCGGATCCCTCCTTTCCTCATTTGTACTTACCTGGCCACGATTGGCGGTGAAAAGGCGATTTGAGGCTTCTAACGACTTGTCGTTAAGACCATTTAAAAATATGCTAGTTGACTTAGGAAACCCTCGAATCTAAAATACGGAAAATTACACTTTGCAAATAAATACCTTTTACTTTATAAAACCATTTTCTAAAGGATTGGTATTTTTACAATCTTTGCAAAGCGCCGCTACAACCCATTTTTGGGGAACCCGTTCGGGATCGTGCGGTTTATCGCACACCCTCGGGCTAGCAGTGCGAGATTCAGACCTTCGCAAGGAGCATTCGGTCTCGAAAGGTTTAAAATACGACATCTTAAGAAAATGAGATTTTTGGAATATAAAATATTTATTAAAATTATTTTTGTATAAACATATGTATATTTATCATTTAAATATCTATTTTATTATAATATAAATTTTCACCTTTTTCTAAAAATCACAATAATAAATTTTACACTAAAACACCATGAACTTCAAATAAATCAATATTACAGATAAAAACCCTTATTTATAAAACTAGGATATTTTCACTAGAAATGTTACAACATAAAATCCACTCTCATTACAACTCTAAAGACGAACAATAAATACTTGAGGTGTATTTTGAAAAGTATATTAAAGTATTTTTTACATCAAACCCCCTCAAGTTTTATAAATTAACCTAAGGACCCTAACAATTATAAGACTTCGATTCACAATTCTGATTGTCTGACTCGGGTTTGAATCTGATTAATCTGACTTGAATATGATTCAAGTCAATCTATAATCTACAAGTTTCCAATTCAATATGAATACATGAATCCATGAATACAATTATCAATTTATACAACTTGACCGAACCGAACCATGGATATATATTCCTTTTACATGATTCTCAATATTCCATTTACATGACTCTACGGTTATAACCGTTTCCTAATATCATGGTTTCGGTCAGTCAGTCAGTCAATTATACAACCAATACAATTTACAAGATAACAATACAAAGAATACATCGCGGGGTTTAAGGGGTAGATTGGTACGAAAGGTGTTAAAGGTGGCACGAGGTGGTCAGATTTAATACACCTAATATGAATCCAGTTGCTGTTGTACCGTGGCATAAACGGTTCCTTGTACTATACGTGCCCCTGGTCTCTGGCATATAGAGACTCCCCTCGTATACACCGGTATCCTTCTGTACCAAGCTACAAACAACAGCGTTAACATAACATTATAACAATAGTATACACTTTAAAAGATATCTTCTTATTCTGTCTTTTCTACTTTCCTCTCACCTTTGGGACTTACCGAGCGACCTGTTCGCTGACGACATTCTGTTTCTTTCTTCTTTGAATGTTGTCAGGTGATTTGGACCCGGCAGAGATCGAGCCATCACAAGAAAACTTAGAGCAGTTTGTTGAAGACCCTGCACTTTAGTTTCATTGTACACTTTTCCTCTCTGTACTTTTCATTTCCTGTTATGCCACTGTTTAGGCATCTTTTTATTTCAGTTGTATTTCCTTTCATGTATTGTACAAAGAATGTTAATGAATAAAAGCTATTGTTTTTATTATCTCTTGCCTCTTGTGTATTCTTTTTATATTGCTTAGATACGCTTAGCGTATATACTTTTGAGTATATACGTAGCGGACCTCGTCGCGTTCCCTTCGCCGTACACTGGGAAGCGGGGCGTGACAGGTTTTGTTGGTGGCCCATGCAGGTCAGAGCTGTATGAATCCCTATCATGCAGTTCTGTTCTGCGTGAACAACCTAAGCAATATAACACAAGAACAGCAACTAAAAAATTCTTTACAATTCATGTTCCTTGAATCTTGCAATTTCATATTCCTTGAATCTTATCATTTCATGTACTTGAATCTGCCCTAACCCAATTTTTCTTCAGGGTTATGGATTCTCCGAACAACACCAGCACCAACGGCAACAACACACCTCCAGCACTACCTCTCACACCAGCTGTTCCTACGCTACCTACCGAGCAAACAGTGCTACTTGAGGCGATCCGCAGCCTTCTCGAGGGACAGCAACAACTCCTGAACCGTCCCGAGACTGACGCACCGGGGTAAAGCAATTCAGGGCTTTACATCCGAAGCAGTTCTCCAGAAAAGGAAGCCCTCTTGAAGCTGAAGAATGGGCACGAAGAATGGGCACAAAGCATAAAAGACGATCTGGCAGCAGCACAAGTGCCAGACATAGCTTGGGTCCATGTGGCGAAACTACAGCTCACGGACAATGCTCGAAACTGGTGGAAGGCGGAAGAAAGCCGTCTTGTACAGCCTATTGAATGGAAAACTTTTCGCGAGAAGTTCGAAGCGAAATACTTCCCTGTGACTGCCAGATTTGCCATGGAGCAGCGGTTCATTCATCTACAACAAGGATCGATGTGGGACAAATCAGTAGATGAATACGACGCTGAATTCACCATGTTAAGCCGGTAAGTATGTCGCAATAATTCAATTTTTTAAATATCACATACTACACTGCTAACACAATCCTTAAACAGATTCGCGGCACATTTAATCCCGACGGACGAGATCAGAGCCCGTCGCTTTCAACAAGGACTTGACACGGAGATTCAGGCTGCTCTAGCCACAGGAAAAATTTTGACTCATGAGGATGCTCTGGAAGCTGCCCGCAGTTATGAGGCAGTGATAAAAGCTAGGGGCAGACCTCAGTCTGCAGGAGTCAAGCGCCCTGCCAACCAGATGGCAGGTGGAGCCTCGTCCAGACCACCTTTTGTGCCAAGACGTCCTGGAGCACCAATCAACAGGCCCAGCCCAGCCTTTTGTAACTACTACAAGAGAAATGGGCATCTGGCGAGAGATTGCCGGCGTGCGAACAACCTTTGCTTGATCTGCGGCTCAGCTGCTCATGGTATTGGGGCTTGTCCCCACAGGCAAAACCCAGTTGCTGCTCCCAGGCCAGCAAACAACTATCCACAGTGTCCAGCCATCCAAGCCCCTGCTCCAAGACTTGCACTACCTACACCACCCAGAGGACCACAAGCTGCACCACCTCCTCGTCAGTTCCATCAAGCTCAAAGGAACGTTCCGAGGAATGCTCCTCAGGCCAGGAGGAATGTGCCAAAGCGCCAGGCTTTCACGATGTCTGTGGAAGAAGCTGAGGCCACTGGCCAAGTCATTACTGGTAAACTTTCCTTCTCAAACTTATCTTTTAGTCTTGGTTATCTACACACTTTCCCTATACCTAAAACATATCCCATATACCTTAGGTACAATCCTAGTAGCCTCACTACCTGCACTTGCACTGTTTGATACTGGAGCATCCCACTGCTTTATGTCGCAACGGTTTATCCGAACCCATGCGATTCCAGTCTCACCGCTTGTATCCAGCTGGAATGTCAGTTCCGGAAATGGCGTTCTAAAGGCAACTATGGGATACAGCTTGTGTCCAGTCATCGTCTGCAGCCGAGAGTTTTATGCTGACTTCAAAGTACAGGACATACCGAACTTCGATGTGGTTCTAGGAATGTATTGGCTTGGAACTTTTTATGCTACCATCGACTGTCGTCAAAGGAGGGTAGTATTCGAGATTCCAGACCATCCGGTATTCTATTTCAAGAGTGGAGACCGTACCCTGGAGCCAAGTACCTACAAAGCGAAGCCAAGGGAAGCAGTAGTTGCAGCAGCTCAAGCAGAAGAAGAATTAAGACCAGAGGTAGTTCGAGAGTTCGACGATGTATTTCCTGACGATATATCAGGTTTGCATCCCGATCGAGCTCTTGAATTCAGTAGTGATTTAGTATCAGGAGCACAACCGGTGATCAAAGCACCTTATAGACTGAGTCCGGAAGGTTTGAAGGAAGTCCGAACACAGTTGGACGAATTATTGGCGAAAGGATGAATTCGTCTCATCACTTCAAGTTGGGGAGCACCTGTACTACTTGTGAAGAAGAAGGAAGGTTCATACAGAATGTGCATCGATTATAGGGCCTTGAACGAAGTCACTATAAAGAACAAGTATCCACTCCCGCGCATCGATGATTTATTCGATCAGCTAAGTGGATCTTGTGTTTTCTCTAAATTGGATCTTCGTTCAGGTTATCATCAAGTGAAGGTCAAGGAAGCTAATATTCACAAAACACATTACGAATTTTTAGTGATGCCATTTGGAGTGACCAATGCACCAGCAATATTCATGAACCTAATGAATCAAGTTTTCCGGGAGTATTTAGACAGGTTTGTTGTCATCTTCATCGAAGACATCCTGGTATATTCTAAGAGTCGGAAAGAGCATGCAGAGCATCTACGAATTGTCCTGGAAACTCTTCGACAACATAAGATTTATGCCAAGTACAGCAAGTGCGAGTTTTGGCTAAATCAAGTTAGTTTTCTTAGACATATCGTATCAGGAGAAGGAATTTCTGTGGATCCAGTCAAAGTTTCAGCAGTTAGCGAATGGGCTACACCAAAGTCAGTGAAGGACATTCGGAGTTTCTTGGGTTTAGCTGGATATTACAGAAGGTTCAGTGAAGGATTCTCAAAGATAGCAACACCACTGACCAAGCTCACACGAATGGATGTAGAATTTGTGTGGTCAGAAGCATGCGAACTAGCTTTCGTAGAACTCAAGTCAATATTGACATCTGCACCTATTCTCGTAATACCGGATCAATCTGGAGGATTTGAAGTGCATTGTGATGCATCCGGTAAGGGATTAGGATGTGTTATACACCAGCACGGTAAGGTTGTGGCTTATTCTTCAGGACAACTGAAGACTCATGAGCGCAATTATCCGACGCATGATCTGGAGTTGGCAGCCGTCATCTTTGCTCTCAAGATTTGGCGCCACTATTTACTTGGTGAACGAGTGAACATCTACACAGATCATAAAAGTCTGAAGTACGTGTTTACTCAGAAGAAGTTGAATATGCGGCAGAGAAGATGGTTAGAACTCATGGCGGACTTTGGCATCAACTTGCAATATCACCCAGGGAAGGTGAACTTAATACCTGATGCTCTTAGTCGCCAACCATTATCGATGAATCTCACCGCTCAGTGGAAACTTCAGCAAGACTTGCATCAGAGGGAGATTGAGGTAGTCATGCCAGGTAATGCTTCAAGTTTGATGAATCTACAAGTTCAATCAACCATTGTCAATCAGATCAAAGCAGCTCAAGCAAGTGATGCTAAGTTGCAAAGGATCAGAGAACAAGTGGAGAATGGACTCAGAACAGACTTCATCATCCATGAAGACGGATCTTTGAGATACGGCAGCAGATTGTGTGTACCAAAAGGTCCTGTTCGGGAAGAGTTAATGAAAGAAGCTCACAGCTCTCCCTACTCAGTACATCCTGCAGGTACCAAAATGTACAAAGATCTACGTCAGAATTATTGGTGACATGGAATGAAGCGTGAAGTAGCCAGAAGCGTCGCAAAATGTTTGGTGTGTCAGCAAGTAAAGGCTGAACATCACAGGACAGCTGGACTACTTCAACCGTTACCAATTCCAGAATGGAAGTGGCAATACATCACGATGGATTTTGTGACTGCTCTTCCTCGCAGCACAAAGGGTAACGATGTTATATGGGTCATTGTGGATCGACTCACAAAGTCGGCTCACTTCATCCCATTTCGAGTTGGCCAATCAATTGAGACACTAGCAAAGAAGTACATGGAGGTAATAATCTATTTAAGATTTAAATTCTTCATAATTTACTATCTCTGATACCCATGAACTCATACAGGAAATTGTGAGACTTCATGAAGTACCGGTCTGCATTGTCTTCGATCGTGACACCAGGTTTCGATCGCAATTTTGGCAGAGTCTGCAAGCAAGCTTGGGAACAAGTCTGAACTTCAGCACGGCTTATCATCCATAAACAGATGGTCAGTCGGAACGAACTATTCAGATCTTGGAAGATATGCTCAGAGCGTGTATGATAGACTTCAAAGGATCGTGGGAAGATCGCCTGCATCTTGTGGAGTTCGCGTACAACAACAGCTACCAAGCAAGCATAGGAATGGCACCTTTTGCAGCATTGTATGGAAGGAAGTGTCGATCACTATTAAGTTGGGATGACATCGGAGATAGGGAACTTCTTGGACCAGAGATGATAGTAGCAACCGTTGATGTGGTTCGTACTATCAGGAAAAGGATGCGCATAGCCCAAGATCGGCAGAAGCACCGGGCTGATGCAAAGAGACGACACTTGGAGTTCCAGCCAGGAGACCATGTATTCTTGAAGATATCTCCGAACCGCGGAGTGATCTGATTTGGAAGACGGGGTAAATTGAGTCCGAGATACATTGGACAATTCGACATACTCGAACGAGTCGGTGAAGTGGCATACCGCTTAGCGCTTCCACCCTCATTGGAAGGAGTGCATAACGTGTTCCACATATCCCAACTCAGAAAGTATGTGAGTGACCCCAGCCATGTTCTTGATCATTCCGAGCTCACTATACAGCCCGACTTGTCTTGTGAGCAACAGCCTGTGGAGATCCTGGACAGGAAAGTGAAGACACTTCGGAACAAAGAAGTTAACTTGGTCCGGGTAATGTGGAGGAAAAACACTCCAGGAGAATCAACTTGGGAAAGGGAAGATGAAATGCGTGCAAGATATCCTCACCTCTTTGTAAACTAGTCCTCAAATAAAAGTTGTAAATTTCGAGAACGAAATTTTTGTAAAGTGGGTAGATTGTAACAACTCTAATTTTTGTATATATAAAATTGATTTAAATTTGAAGTATACTTGGGGTATTTAATGTTACTGTTACCACTTTAAGTATTTATTTTCCCACAATAATTACAAGAAAGAGCTTGTAGCTCATTGGTAACACCTTGCACTGCTGAACCAAGCCACCAGAGTTCAAATCCCCTGCCCCACATTATTTTTGTATTTATTTTGTTTTAAATTTCTTGGAAGCCCAACAGTCCACAGACCATAACTCCCAAACTTTGAACTTCACCCCGAAAACTAAAAATACCAGAGTGTACGTCAGAAGACTCCCCACCCCCTCGACCCCCGACTCGGCCGGGATCGGCAGAGTCGGCCGGCGGACCGGCCGACTCGGGCTTGTGCCGCCGGCAGGACTCGGCCGGACGGCCGAGTCGTCAAAACGAAAAATGTGTCGTTTTGCATTCTCAACTCCCCTGCACACACCATTTACTTGAATCGGTTCCCGAGAATTTAATATACCCTAATCACTATGATTTTTAATGTTTTTTCCCAAATTTTTTCAATTTTTTTATTTAAAAGCTTTCACCTATCCTACCCTAGCCTACCCTATAAATACACCCCCTACCCTCTACCCTCTCATCCCAAAACCCTAGGCTCACTCTCTTAAAATTTTCCAAGAAGTGTGTGCTTTGAAAACAAGTTCGCGGCGAAGCTCCGACGAAATTCCGGCGGAATTCCGGCGACGTTTTTGTTGGAGATAGTGCCCTCAGAGTCAATTATTGGGTCACAGGCACGTGATTGCAATGATTGAGGGAGGACCTATCCCGGTAAGACAGTCTTACTCGAGATGATAGTATGCTATCTGGTTTACCTTTATCATCGTGTACTGCTTTAGGTGACCTGACATGTCGCTATTGCACGTTGATAGAGCCCCTAGGATTCTTGCTTGACTGCCAGCAGTATGAGGGCGATCATATAAGTGAGAGCTGGAGTCTATTAGCACATCCTTAAAAGGTCCCTAGTCGTGGGAGTTTCGAGACAGGGCATCGATTCTCCAGAGTAGACTAGTGTATACAGTCGAGACCCCGACGAGGGGCGGTGGCCGGTCTCACAAGCCACTGGTGTCAGTTGGTTCACCTAAGATGTATACAGGTGCTCATTGGGTTATGAGTACACCGGACAGGACTCGCCGGGAACATGCTAGTTGGTCTTATACCTGACGTCAGATAGCAGTTCCCAGGTGACATGTGTACAGGTTAGTTCATCGACCCGGGGATCGTCATTTGTCTCGTGTGAGTTCCCACTGTGCTTTGATTACTACCCTACCACGGCTCAAAGGAGTCGTGCAAACAGGTTTTAGTTGGGTACAGTCCCGAGCCACATGGAGGCAGTGAGCGGATCTTCTGGGGTTCGTCTCTCCCGGTATTGGGGGTGAGGTCGCGCTGTGTCTAGGAGAGCCATTACACGAAGACCTTGGCCAAGGCAGGAGATTTGCTGGTAGGTATTCCAGTAGTATCTCAGGGTGTTCTGGGCTACACTCCGACACGACTTGTACCGCTTTTGGGGGTCTGACTTTTACCAACCCCCTAGGCCCGACATGCGATGCTCATAGACGAACGGACCGGACTGTACGGATATTGTCACTGACAGGCTCAGTAGGGTATCAGGATGAGTTCGCTCATCGACGTCCCTTTTAGTCAATACCTGGTGGCCCGTCACGTATTGGCTTATACCTCTGACGTGCTAGTGGTTAAATCCACAGCCATAGTATTGACGAGTCTTTAGAGTCCACCACACTTTCAGTTACTCAAGCTTTCGAGCGAAACGCTGTAGAGGCGGTATGGAGATATGGCAGGGTCCGATCAGATACGTGCGGTATTGCACGGATCAGGATCGGACGGTTTGTACTAGTGGCCGTATGGTTATATGGCAGGGTTCGATCAGATACGTGCGGTATTGTACGGATCTGGATCGGACGGATATTACTAGTCGGCTTTGGTTTAAGTCGGTCCTAGTTTAGTACAGTGTAGATTTTGTCTCATTGCATTTGTATCCGGACGGAATACAGATGCGGGTGTGTATGCACAGTATCGGGGTTTTCCTGTAATTTATTACGGGACCAGTTTTCTGGAGTTGCCAGTTTGCATTCCATTCCGGCCGGTTTTCCTTTGTTCTTTCCCGGCCGGACTTTTCCGATGGAGGGGGGTTATTTGCAATTGTGCAAATAACATTTGTGGAGGGGGTTTCTTGAAAAAGGATTTATTATGAGAGCATCTTTTCTTTTGCACCATTCTTGCATTTATTGTGAAGTGAATGGATTTGATTTAGGTATGGGTTTTGTTATGATGATGTTTGTATATGGACACCTCCTTGCTTTATCCTACCATCACCTCCCTTCATGCATAAATTCCATTCCCTCCACCATTCTAAAAGAATGGGCCGGCCATATTTTGGAGAGTGAGAGAGTGGTTCATTTTGTGAGGAGATATATATGTTCATATCATTATTCATGCAAAGATTGATAGCTTCATTTCCCTCCAAAGCTCAATCTTCATTCCTCCATCCAAAGGCAACAAACCCCAAAGAGACAAAGCACTACACTTCCTACAGCACATCTTGAGCATGTCGAGTTGCCGGCTTCATGCCCGAGTTGCCTCGGTATAGAGGCGGGAGCCCGTAAAAGATGCAGGCGACGTGGTGCCCTTCCGGCGAGGAGGCGACGACCGGAGATCCCGCGAGAAGATCGGAGTGGAGATGAAGACCGGAGGACTCGGATCAGTCGGTATATCTCTTCCCTTTCTTGTTAGTAGCTTAGACATGTTAATGGTTACGATCCGGATGTTTAGTGCGCGGTGGTGCCGGTTTGCTAAGTCCGCAAAATTAAAGTTTATCACCGTTTCCGCGTTTGGCCGTCGGATTGACGGCCGGGGCGCCGCCGTGCACTTACAGTTTTTAGAAACAACCGGCGATGAAGCAACGCCTCGGCAACTCCTTTAGTTCCCCCTACACTCCCTTGCCTAATCGAAACCTGTAAGTCCCATTCTATCCCCTTTTCTATTTCTCTAAAATACGAAATTACGAAACCCGACGGAATCAGAACAAACCCGATTTCCGATTCAATTTTCTATAAAAGTTCACTTCTCACCAATACATTCATGTTTAAACATCTTAATCTTGACTATTAAACTTTTAAAAATCAATTTGAATAAGTTTCATCACATGAAATGATAACCTTTCCAATTTATCGTATTTTTCACTTTAATACCACCATGTTTCGATTTCACATTTAAACCCTTAACTTTGCTATACATTTAAAGTAGAGCACGAGGTAATGACCTACCTCCACACACACGCAAATACAACCCTAAGCGCCATCATCAAAACTTAGAATACGATAAAACAATACTTGCATTTAAATACCATATTCTTAATAAATTCATTTCTAAAAGTTTTAGCTTTGATACACTTTTAAATAAATACCTCTTATTAGGAAAACACGATAAGTTGTGGACATCGATCGTTTATTTAAACCTGACTTTGTGGTGTCTAGGCTAGGCAAGTGAGCAAAGGTAACTTTAAAAGGCCCGTCTCACGATTCGTGAGCGGATCCCTCCTTTCCTCATTTGTACTTACCTGGCCACAATTGGCGGTGAAGAGGCGATTTGAGGCTTCTAACGACTTGTCATTTAGACCATTTAGAAATAGGCTAGTTGACTTAGGAAACCGTGGAATCGAAAGTACGGAAAATTACACTTTGCAAATAAATACCTTTTACTTTATAAAACCGTTTTCTAAAGGATTGGTATTTTTACAATCTTTGCAAAGCGCCGCTACAACCCATTTTTGGGGAACCCGTTCGGGATCGTACGGTTTATCGCGCACCCTCGGGCTAGTAGTGCGAGATTCAGACCTTCACAAGGAGCATTCGGTCTCGAAAGGTTTAAAATACGACATCTTAAGAAAATGAGATTTTTGGAATATAAAATATTTATTAAAATTATTTTTGTATAAACATATGTATATTTATCATTTAAATATCTATTTTATTATAATATAAATTTTCCACCTTTTTCTAAAAATCACAATAATAAATTTTACACTAAAATACCATGAACTTCAAATAAATCAATATTACATATAAATACCCTTATTTATAAAACTAGGATATTTTCACTAGAAATGTCACAACATAAAATCCACCCTTATTACAACTCTAAAGGTGAACAATAAATACTTGAGCTGTATTTTGAAAAGTATATAAAAGTATTTTTTACATAAACCCCCCTCAAGTTTTATAAATTAACCTAAAGACCCTAGCAATTATAAGACTTCGATTCACAATTCTGATTGTCTGACTCGGGTTTGAGTCTGATTAATCTGACTTGAATATGATTCAAGTCAATCTATAATCTACAAGTTTCCAATTCAATATGAACACATGAATCCATGAATACAATTATCAATTTTTACAACTTGACCGAACCGAACCATGGATATATATTCCTTTTACATGATTCTCAGTATCCCATTTACATGACTCTACGGTTATAACCGTTTCCTGATATCATGGTTTCGGTCAGTCAGTCAATCATACAACCAATACAATTTACAAGATAACAATACAAAGAATACATCGCGGGGTTTAAGCGGTAGATTGGTACGGAAGGTGTTAAAGGTGGCATGAGGTGGTCAGATTTAATACACCTAACATGAATCCAGTTGCTGTTGTACCGTGGTATAAACGGTTCCTTGTACTATACATGCCCCTAATCTTTGGCATATAGAGACTCCCCTCGTATACACTGGCATCCTTCTGTACCAAGTTACAAACAACAGCGTTAACATAACATTACAACAATAGTATACACTTTAAAAGATATCTTCTTATTCTGTCTTTTCTACTTTCCTCTCACCTTTGGGACTTACCGAGCGACATGTTCGCTGACGACATTCTGTTTCTTTCTTCTTTGAATGTCGTCAGGTAATTTGGACCCGGCAGAGATCGACCCATCGCAAGAAGACTTGGAGCAGTTTGCTGAAGACCCTGCACTTTAGTTTCATTGTACACTTTTCCTCTCTGTACTTTTCATTTCCTGTTATGCCACTGTTTAGGCATCTTTTTATTTCAGTTGTATTTCCTTTCATGTATTGTACAAAGAATGTTAATGAATAAAGCTGCTGTTTTTATTGTCTCTTGTCTCTTGTGTATTCTTTTTATATTGCTTAGATACGCTTAGCGTATATACTTCTGAGTATTTACGTAGCGGACCTCATCGCGTTCCCTTCGTCGTACACTGGGAAGCGGGGCGTGACAGGTTTTGTTGGTGGCCCATGCAGGTCAGAGCTGTATGAATCCCTATCATGCAGTTCTGTTCTGCGTGAACAACCTAATCATTATAACACAAGAACAACAACTAAAAAATTCTTTACAATTCATGTTCCTTGAATCTTACTATTTCATATTCCTTGAATCTTATCATTTCATGTACTTGAATCTGTCCTAACCCAAATTTTTCTTCAGGGTTATGGATTCTCCGAACAACACCAGCACCAACATCAACAACACACCTCCAGCACTACCTCTCACACCAGTTGTTCCTCGCCACCTACCGAGCAAACAGTGCTACTTGAGGCGATCCGCAGCCTTCTCGAGGGACAGCAACAACTCCTGAACCGTCCCGAGACTGACGCACCAGGGGTAAAGCAATTCAAGTCTTTACATCTGAAGCAGTTCTCCGGAAAAGGAAGCCCTCTTGAAGCTGAAGAATGGGCACAAAGCATAGAAGACGATCTGGCAGCAGCATAAGTGCCAGACATAGCTTAGGTCCATGTGGCGAAACTACAGCTCACGGACAATGCTCGCAACTGGTGGAAGGCGGAAGAAAGCCATCTTGCACAGCCTATTGAATGGAAGACTTTTCGCGAGAAGTTCGACACGAAATACTTCCCTGTGACTGCCAGGTTTGCCATTGAGCAGCAGTTCATTCATCTAAAACAAGGATCGATGTGGGACAAATCAGTAGATGAATACGACGCTGAATTCACCATGTTAAGCCGGTAAGATATGTCGCAATAATTCATTTTTTTAAATATCACATACTACACTGCTAACACAATCCTTAAACAGATTCGCGGCACATTTGATACCGACGGACGAGATCAGAGCCCGTCGCTTTCAACAAGGACTGGACACGGAGATTCAGGCTGCTCTAGCCACAGGAAAATTTTTGACTCATGAGGATGCTCTGGAAGCTGCCCGCAGTTATGAGGCAGTGATAAAATCTCAGGGCAGACCTCAGTCTGCAGGAGTCAAGCGCCCTGCCAACCAGATGGCAGGTGGAGCCTCGTCCAGACCTCCTTTTGTGCCAAGACGTCCTAGAGCACCAATCAACTGGCCCAGCCCAGCCTTTTGTAACTACTGCAAGAGAAATGGGCATCTGGCGAGAGATTACCGGCGTGCGAACAACCTTTGCTTGATCTGCGGCTCAGCTGCTCATGGTATTGGGGCTTGTCCCCACAGGAAAAACCCAGTTGCTGCACCCAGGCCAGCAAACAACTATCCACAGCGTCCAGCCATCCAAGCCCCTGCTCCAAGACTTGAACTATCTGCACCACCCAGAGGACCACAAGATGCACCACCTCCTCGTCAGTTCCATCAAGCTCAAAGGAATGTTCCGAGGAATGCTCTTCAGGCCAGGAGGAATGTGCCAAAGCTCCAGGCTTTCACGATGTCTGTGGAAGAAGCTGAGGCCACTGGCCAAGTCATTACTGGTAAACTTTCCTTCTCAAACTTATCTTTTAGTCTTGGTTATCTACACACTTTCCCTATACCTAAAACATATCCCATATACCTTAGGTACAATCCTAGTAGCCTCACTACCTGCACTTGCACTGTTTGATACTGGAGCATCCCAATGCTTTATGTCGCAATGGTTTATCTGAACCCATGTGATTCCAGTCTCACCGCTTGTATCCAGCTGGAATGTCAGTTCCGGAAATGGCGTTCTAAAGGTAACTATGGGATACAGCTTGTGTCCAGTCGTCGTCTGCAGCCGAGAGTTTTATGCTGACTTCAAAGTATTGGACATACCGAACTTCGATGTGGTTCTAGGAATGGATTGGCTTGGAACTTTTTATGCTACCATCGACTGTCGTCAAAGGAGGGTAGTATTCGAGATTCCAGACCATCCGCTCTTCTATTATCGTCTTTAGGGTTTTCATAGTTGTAATTTTTATAAAATGAAATATTCTATTGGATATAAACCTAACTTTGAATAGTATATGGTATTTTCTTGTAATTTGACTTGTACTGAAAGTGATGCTATTTTCATGATCTTTTGTGATTCTTTTCTTTTGATTAGAAAACATGGAATATATAATATATTTAAAATAGATATTATGATAATATATATATATATATATAATTATAAAAATAGAATTTATTTATTAAATAGAAATCACGTTTTCTTAAAAATTGTAATAAGAATTCCATCGAGATCGAATGCTCCGTGAGGAGGTCTACATCTCGCTCTACTAGTCCCGAGGATGTGTGATAACCCGCACCATCCCGATAGGGTTCCCCAAAATGGGTTGTAGAGGCTTATTTGTATGGAATTAATTAAAATAATTTAAAGAATACGGATTTTGATAGTTTAAAATATTTTAATGTAAATTGTGTTGTCCCACAAAAATTGTTACAAAAGTCATCGTGCTATATCAAGATGAGTGTTGTGATGAGCTAGGTTATTACCTCGTGGGTTTTCTAAAGGTAATATGAGCCAAACTATAAAGTAATGTCGTATGTACTAGATGGTATTTTACCGTAAAAGTTAAATAGATGTTGTTTATCATTATATTTTGAATTGAAACTTGTTGTAGATATTGTTTTATGTTTATTAAACAAGATATAAAGATATGGTTATTATGTGGTTAAGAAAAATTGAGTTTTTAAAGAAATTATAATCGGAAGTCGGATTAACTCCGCTTTCGATGAGTTTTGAAAAGAGAAGACTTATTAACAGAAGGAGAGGAGGGGAGAGGGGTCTTACTGATTGAAAGAAGAGGGACGGGGTAGAGGGAACTTTTGAAGGTGTCGTGGAGTCGTTTCGTCGCCGGATTTGTCCTGAAACGTCGCCAGAACTTTGACTTGAGCTAACTCCACTTGTACAACTTTCGGGACTTGGAAAATATAGAGAGTTTTGGCAATGGATTTCTGAATGAGGAGGGCTATGGTGTAGTATGGTATTTATTGGAGAAATTAGGGTTTAAGGTAATGAAGAATGAATTAAAAATATGCATTAAAATTTGGATTAATCCCTCATTTTAATTCTCTGGAAATGTGCAGGGAAATCAAACATACTAGGGTTAGTGCCCAAGGGGTGCAGGGTAAAAATTTGGAGGCAATAGGGATGGGGGTCCCGACGGCGCCGGCCCCAAGGCACATCTCGCCGGCCATTTGTGGTGTGAGGGTGCTTGGATTGCTGCAATGTGTCAGGATCTGTATAAATACTATTTTGCACATGTTTAATTTTTCAGTGACTTTTCATTTTACGTATAGTGCACGTGCAAACTTTTAAGCTTCTAAAAGTTTAAAAGAAAAATCAATAAAAATAATATGTGGCTGAGGGGATTTGAACACAAGGTCTATGTCACAGCAGTGCAAGGCTTTACCAATAAGCTACAAGTGCTTTCTTGCTGTTCAAAAGCAAATTAAATTTATAACTTGTGCTCAGGCTATGGTATTCCTTTCTGTATTTTGAAAAAATTATGTACAGAAAGTTCAGAGTTGTTACATTCTACTCTCCTTATAAAATTTCGTCCTCGAAATTTATAGAAGGAAAGTGTAACGGTTTCAAGAAAAGTTTGATGATAGTGATGGTGATAGAACTATTGATGGCGCATGAAAAATATTTGGAAGAACGAAAGAATGTAAAAGTTTTGGAAAGATTGAAAAGATGTAAGGGAATTACCGGGGTTATCTTGGTCTACAGTCTCGGCTTCTACGGCCGCTAAAGTGAAAGCCTGACGCCGGGGTACATTCCTCCTAGCTGGAGGCGCATTCCTCTGTCCTTAGGGTATGTTTCTCTGCCCTCGATGCATGTTCCTCGGTGCTTGTAGGAATTGGTGTAGAGGTTGTGCAGGAGGTCCACGTGGAGGTGGAGCTGGGAGAGCAAGACGAGGTGCAGGAGCCTGGATAGCTGGCTACTGCGGATAAGTGTTGTGAGTTGGAACTGGGTTACGTCTATAAGGACGTGTTCCAATTCCATTAGTGGATGCGCCACAAACTAAGCACGTGCCTTTTGCGCGCCTACAGTCCTTCCACAAGTGTCCATCCCTCTTGCAGTAGAAACAAAAATCTGCACTTGGCCAGTTAATTGTTACTTTCGGTCTCCTTGGTTCAAAAGTTGGTATTGAAGAGGCTCCACCTGCCATCTGGGTGGCAGGGCGCTTCACACCGGCAGATTGAGGTCTGCCCTTCTTCTTCACAGCTGCCTCATATCGACGAACAGCTTTCAGTGCTAGGTCGTGGGTTGGGAAATCCCCTGTAGCTAGAGCAGCTTGGATTTCCTGGACTAACCCTTGCTGAAATCGTCTAGCTCTGATCTCAGTCGTCGGTATCAAGTGTGCCGCGAATCTGTTATGGTCTTGTGTTAGCTGTGTAGTATGTGATATTCGAATATTGAGACATATCTTACCTACTGAGCATTGTAAACTCAGCATCATACTCATCCACAGATTTAGTCTACATCGAATCTTATTGCAGGTGGATGAATTGCTGCTCCATGTCAAATCGGACAGTCTCGGGGAAATATTTCGCGTCGAACATCTCGCGAAAAGTCCTCCATTCGATCGGCTGGTCAAGACGGCTTTCTTCCGCCTTCCACCAAACTCTGGCGTTATCTGTAAGTTGCAGTTTCGCAACTCTAACCCAGGCAATCTCTGGCACTTGTGCTGCTGCCAGATCGTCTTCGATACTCTGAGCCCATTCTTCCTCTTCTAAAGGGCTCACTTTCCCAGAAAATTGCTTCGGGTGCAATGCCCAGAATTGCTTCACTCCGGGTGCTTTCGCTTCTGGGCGGTTCAATAATATAGCAGTCTGCTGCTGCTGTCCTTCCAGGAGGTTCTTAATTGTCTCGAGCAGTACCGTTTGCTCGTTGATCGGAGCTACAACGGTAGGCGTAAGTGGAAGAGATAGTGATGTGTTGTTGAAGTTTGTGCTGGTATTATTTGGAGAATCCATAACCTTAAAAGAAAAATAGGGTTAGGCTAGATTCAAAGAATATGAAAGTGTAAGATTCAAGGAATATGAAATGTAAAGAATGTTTTTAGTTGTTGATTTTTATGTTATATTGCTTAGGACTTCATGAAGAATTGACCTTCATGTCCATGCAGAACTGACCTGCATGGGCCGCCAACAAAACCTGTCACGCCTCGCTTCCCAGTGTACGGGTAATGAGACGTGACTGGCCCTCTACGTATTTATTCATAAGTAAACACGCTAAGCGTAACTAAGTAATATACTAAAGTACACAAGAAAAATGACAAGAGATATAAATGAACAGCAACTTTTATTGATTAAACATATCTATACAATACAATTGAAAATGTAAATACAAGAATGGAAAGCAATACCTAAACAATGGCATGATCTGAAAGTAAAGTGAGTACAAGTAAAGCCTAATGGTCGTACTGCTCAGTGGTCTGCTCCAAGTGCTTCTGGCTGGTCTCGAACTCCTCAGAGTCGGGTCCTCCTGACAACATTCCAAATAAAGAAGAGAAATAGGAATGTCGTCAGCGAACAATCGCTCGGTAAGTCCCAAAGAGAGATAGAAATAGAATAGACAAAAAGAATATAACTGTATACTGTTTGATTGTTATGTTAACACAGTTGTTTGTAGCTTGGTACAGAATATGCCAGTGTATACGAGAGGAGTCCAACTTACACCGTGGACTATGGTAACCTGTAGTACAAGGCTCCGTCGATAAAACCACGGAACAACGGCAATGGATGTATAGTTACGTCTTTTAATGACCATCTCGTGTCACTTTTAACACATTCCGTGCCGTCTACCCCTTTAAAACCCCGTAATGTATTTTGTATTGATATATATTGTTTTGTTTAATAGATGTACGACTTGACGAAACCATGATATCATGTAAACGGAATGGATATAAATGGATAGTCATGTAATCAGAGTATATCAATGGTTCGGTTCAGTCGAGTCATGTTGATATAGATTGAATTCTGGTATAAATGTATTCATATTGAATTGGAGTTATACTTGAATCATATTCAAGGATAGATTGATTGATTAATTTCATATTAGACTGAGACTCCGCTGGAGTTAGACACTTTAAAACGATTTGAAATCCTAAATTAGTTTTGATGTTATCCGTAACTGCTGCACATAGACGGCAGGATTTGTGTCTTTTTCAAAGACAATTACCGTATTGATAACACCATTTTTTAGGTTGTCTGCCTTAGATAGGCACACTCTCATATTCTCCGGCTCCCTGAGGCTCAAGAGAACTGGTCCCGCTTAAACCTATATTTACTAAGGTTCTTATTGTAAATTAATATAACTTGAGGGGGTTTTATGAAAAATAGTTTTGATATATTTTCAAAATACACCTCAAGTATTTAATTATCGTCTTTAGGGTTTTCATAGTTGTAATTTTTATAAAATGAAATATTCTAGTGGATACAAACCTAATTTTGAATAGTATATGGTATTTTCTTGTAATTTGACTTGTATTGAAAGTGATGGTATTTTCATGATCCTTTGTGATTCTTTTCTTTTGATTATAAAACATGGAATATATAATATATTTAAAATAGATATTTTGATAATATATGTATATATATAATTATAAAAATAGAATTTATTTATTAAATGGAAATCACGTTTTCTTAAAAATTGTAATAAAAATTCCATCGAGATCGAATGCTCCGTGAGGAGGTCTGCATCTCGCTCTACTAGTCCCGAGGACGTGCGATAACCCACACCATCCCGATCGGGTTCCACAAAATGGGTTGTAGAGGCTTATTTGCAAGGAATTAATTAAAACAATTTAAAGAATAAGGGTTTTTATAGTTTAAGGTATTTTAATGTAAATTGTGCTTTGTCCCACAAAAATTGTTACAAAAGATATCGTACTATGTCAAGATGAGAGTTGTGATGTGGTAGGTCATTATCTTGTGAGTTTTCTAAAGGTAATATGAGCAAAACTATAAACTAATGTCGTATGTAAACTAGATGATATTTTACCGTAAAAGTTAAATAGAAGTTGTTTAATATTATATTTTGAATAGAAACTTGTTGTAGATGTTGTTTTATGTTTATTAAACATGATATAAAGATATGGTTATTATGTGGTTAATAAAAATTGAGTTTTTAAAGAAATTAGAATCGAGAGTCGGATTAACTCCGTTTCCGACGAGTTTTGAAAAGAGAAGTCTTTATAATAGAAGGAGAGGAGGGGAGAGGGGACTTACTAATTGAAAGAAGAGGGAAGAGGTAGAGGGAACTTTCGAAGGCGTCGTGAAGTCGTTTCGTCGCCGGATTTGTCCCGAAACGTCGCCGGAACTTTGACTTGAGCTAACTCCACTTGGACAACTTTTGGGACTTGGAAAACTTAGAGAGTTTTGGAAATGGATTTCTGAATGAGTAAGGTTATGGTGTAGTGTGGTATTTATAGGAGAAATTAGGGTTTAAGCTAATGAAAAATGAATTAAAAATATGCATTAAAATTTGGATTAATGCCTCATTTTAATTCTCTGAAAATGTACAGGGAAATCAAACAGACTAGGGTTAGTAGGGGGAATCCAAGGGGTGCAGGGTAAAAATTTGGAGGCAATAGGGACGGGGGGGGGGGGGCGGCGCCGGCCCCAAGCCATATCTCGCCGGCCATTTGTGGGTGAGGGTGCTTGGATTACTGCCACGTGTCAAGATCTGTATAAATACTATTTTGCACATGTTTGATTTTTCAGTGACTTTTCCTTTTACGTGTAGTGCACGTGCAAACTTTTGAGCTTCTAAAAGTTTAAAAGAAAAATCAATAAAAGTAATATATAGCTGAGGGGATTTTAACACAGGGGCTATGTCACAGCGGTGCAAGGCTTTACCAATGAGCTACAAGTGCTTTCTTGCAGTCTGAAAGCAAATTAAATATATAACTTGTGCTTAGGCTAAGGTATTCCTTTCTATATTTTGAAAAAATTCTTTACAGAAAGTTCAGGATTGTTACAATAACGTTTCAACGTCCAAACAAATAGACGGTGTTGCAACAATTATTATTGGATTTACACGTAGTTATAAATGCAATGATTTTCTAACTACAAGCAACCATACACATCCACTTTCAAATAGTATTTCCACTTACACTAATATAACACTAATGCCAAAGAGCTTTTGCTCGAGCGGTAATGACAGTCCCCCTTCTTATTGGGAGGTCTTGGGTTCGAAATCCCCACTTGCAGTGGAAAGAGAGATTTTCAACTAATTATGTGGAGAAAACTCTCATGGGCCTAGAAGCCCAATCCCTCTCCCCCAGCCTATGGACTGTCACTAGTAAAAAAAGGGGTTGCCCCTACGGATATTGGAATCCGTAGGGGCAGATTTAACTTGGCCCTACGGATTAATCCGTAGGGCTAAAGGGTTACCCCTACGGACACAGACGTTCAAGAATTAAAATATTAATTCTTAATTTGGTGTTTGCCCCTACGGAGCCGCAAACAAAGGACCTACGGGTATATCCGTAGGGACAAGTAAATATCGATTTAATAAGACCCCAGACCGATCGCCTACGCTCACTTTCTCTCTCTCTCTCTCTCGATCGGGAGCGAGAAAAATCCCCAAATCGCCACGCCGTCGTCGCCACCGTCGTTCTCCTCGTCGCCACCACCGGTTTCGTCGCCACCGCAGTTCTCGTCGCCACCACGGTTCAGGTCGTCGCCCCAGCCCCAGCAGCAACCGTTCAGGTGAGTAAATCTCAAGGTAAATCAAAGAATTTTTGGATTATTTTGGGCTTAGGGTTCATGGCTGGGTCTGGGGTTGCGCGCACGAGTTGGGGTTGGGCAGGGGTCGCGGTCACGGTCGCGGTCGGGGTCGGGGTCGGGGTCAGGGTAGGGTTAGGGTTGGGGTTCGGCTGCTGCTGGGGTGGGGCTGGGGTTAGGGTTTGCCTTAGGGTTGGTGTTGGGGTTTAGCTGGCCACGCTGGGGTTAGGGTTGGGCTGGGGCTGGGGCTGGGGGCTGGGGCTGGGCCACGCGGGGTTTTGGGATCTTTGTAATTTGCTTGCTCTGTTTGGGGTTTCAGTTGATCCTCATTAAAAAATTGGTGATTGATCTCTTCAATCATATTATTATCTGTATTTAAAATTTTTGTGAAGCCTTCAGAGTTTGGAAAAATCTAGAATTACCGTTGAAATTCTGGCAACATTCAAAAACTGTGTATATGATGTGTGTGTGTGTATGCATGTATATACATTTGAAATTTATCTTTCTTCTATGATATAAAACGGTTAAACCGAAGAAAATTACTGGGGGAATTTTTGCTAAAATGTCTTGAGAGGGGGTTCAAGTGATGGGATAATTTCATTTGGTAATCTTTTACTTATTTTACATCTCTTATTTTTTCATGCAAAAATCTGAATAGGTTTCTTGCAATTTTGCCTATCGATCAATTATTATATTTATTTCTATTTTTTGTGGATGATTTGGCTTCAATTGAATGGAGGCGATGATGGCTTGCCCTCAAGCTTCCACTTTTATGAGCTTTATAGTTATGAGATTGGCGAGGCAAGCTGGTTTGTAGCCATCTTATTTCTTTTCCTAAATTCAAATCCAAATATAAACTGTCTGATTGAGAGAGAGAGAGTATGGGAGATTATGTATTATTCAATGTGTTTGGAAGCTGGCATGTTCTGAGCGTCATCTCTGCATGAAAGCTATGGTTTTGCAAAGGGTTTGCCCTAACTATTTTCTGTGGGGAAGCTGAAGGCCTGAAGCTTCATCAAACTCAGGATTGGATTCTGGTCGGGTATTGTAAATTCTTGTGAAAGTTCCGTTCAAGATTTGTTCAGAGCTTGCATAACATCCTTTTCATCTTTATGAGATCTTTATGCAGTCATTTTTTTGGGTTTATATATTTCTCGAGCCCGTTTGACTTTGGACTTAGGATAACCCCAAATCTCTTTCTTATTTTGATTCCTAAGCTGGCATATCTGAGGCTCGTATTCCAGTATCGTTGCTGGAAAAGCTAGGGTTGCGAACATTTTTGCAACGATAATTTCTGTATGACAGCTTAAGCACACATAAAACTTAAACAATCTTGAAGCACTGCAGTTTTTCACTAAACTACCTAAAAGTTTTTATATTGCTGCAAGCTTCCTTAAAGTGCTGCATCTAAGTGTATTTTAGTGGGAAAACCCTTGAAAGCCAAACTTCATGGGGTTTGCTGTTTGCCTTCTCTGTAGCTAGTTTGAGGTTTATTTAGTTTTGGATTTGTTTTGCAACACTCTCTGAGTTCCAAATCAACAAAAAGCTGAATGTTGAATCACAAGCAAGAAGCAGCCAAACTGGCCCTAAAGTAATCCTGAGTGATGATAATTTTCCAGGGAGTTTAAAATTTATAGAAATGGCGAGGCAACATTGGATTGTCTGCAAGTATTCAAGCAACCTGTTTGCAGCCATCATGCTATTTGTGATCCCAGTATAAAACTCAAACATGCCTCTTAGTTAGTTTACTTTAATTTGTTATTTATGTGTGTGTGTCAACATTGGATTGTCCCAAGTATAAAACCAAACCCACAAAACATCAAAACTGTCTCCGACAATCTTATGGTCATTAGACATAAGATTTATGCATATAGGTAACATCTGCCAATATGCCATATCCAGACCGCAATCTATTTTTGCCTATTGGCTAATATGAAAATATCGGCCCGCGTATATGACATAATCAAAGTTGTTAAATCTTAATACGGTTTGTGTTTCGTTTTTTTATTTATCAGTTCTATCAATGTTGCGTATAACGCTTTATGATATCAGTATTCTACATTTGTAGTTTTAATTGTTGATTGTTATAGATGAATACCATTGCAATAATAGTTTTTGGTCGATGAATGCTATTGCAATGTAGGATGATCAGTTCTATCAATCTTGATCTCAATGGTTTAAAATCATGTTACACATACAACACGAATGCACAACAAACGCATAATTAGAGAGCGACTCAAGATATTCAGGTTAAAACCAATATATGATACTCGATGATAATATGAAACCTTCATATTCCCATCGATACTCATATATGAAACTAAAAGCGCCACTTTGTCCCTACGGTGCCCAACATTTTAATTTAAAAATATTATATCTTAATTTGTTGTTTGGCCCTACGGGCACCTAAATGGGAATTTAATTAAAAAAGGCACAGAAATGCCCTACGCCTCGATATCTTTCCCTTTCGTTCCCAAAATTTTCTCTCGTTCCCGCGTCTCCAATTTTCTCTTCGTCGCCACCGCACGCCCTCCGTTCTCAGCCCGCCACCGCCCTCGTTCTTCCTCGTCGAGTTCCTCGTCGCCGATATTTGTGCCTACATTGATGCCTCAAGCAACGAATCAAATGATGTGGATCACAAACTAATTAAATAAATTTTGAATACCAATCTGGACTGGGATTTGAATACCAATCCTAGTTTGCTATATTTTTTTTATATATAGTAGATGGTGATACTTCTTTAAGTAAAAACAATCCTACACTTAAGCGAAATCATAAATCGAAACACACATATATAGAATACAACTCATACATGGGTATACTCAAATCTAACTTTCATTGAATTTGCACGCGCACTTAAAATAACAACCTTTATACTAAAAAAATTATGTATGCCATTACTTAGTAGTTTATGGTTTTAACACGCAAAAGCCATTTGAGAAATACTTTTTCTACCCACTATTAATCCATATTCTCAATATAGTCATTGAATTTGCACGCGCACATAATAAGAAGGAGAAGAGAATAATGTGGCAGAAGAAGAAGGAGAAGACAGTAATGTGGCAGAAGAAGAAAAAAATGACATTCCTCGTTCTCTGTTTCAGCATCAATCTTCTGATATGAACTAATGATGGCTTTCACATAGGATTTTCCCATTAGAGACTTCTTAGTGTCCAATGGAAAGCATACATCAGATTTGTGCAGGTCAGGTTCTTCTATGACTTTCAAGAGTCTCAACTGATTCTGTTAATTACACTCTAGTTGGGTGGTACTTTTACCACTTCTCACTGCAGGTGCGCTCTCTAATATCCATTTTGAATATAATATTATCGATATTCAAAATGGATATTAGAGAGCGCACCTGCAGTGAGAAGTGGTAAAAGTATCACCCAACTAGGGTGTAATTTACAGAATCAGTTGAGACTCTTAAAAGTCATAGAAGAACCCGACCTGCCCAAATCTGATGTATGCTTTCCATTTGACACTAAGAAGTCTCTAAAGGGAAAAGCCTATGTGAAAGCCATCATTAGTTCATATCAGAAGATTGATGCTGAAACAGAGAACGAGGAATGTCATTTTTTTCTTCTTCCGCCACATTACTGTCTTCTCCTTCTGCCGCATTACTGTCTTCTCCTTCTTATTATGTTCGCATGTAAATTCAATGACTATATTGAGAATATGGATTAATAGTGGGTAGGAAAAGTATTTCTCAAATGGCTTTTGCGTCTTAAAACCATAAACTACTAAGTAATGACATACATAATTTTTTTAGTATAAAGGTTGTTATTTTAAGTTTTCCCTTATAGAGATATGATCTAACTGCATCTATCAACTATAAGTGTGCAGAAAATTATGATAAGAAATCATAAGAAAGGGTCATAGCCATGCATAACCTTGAATCTACATACCAAATCATGCAAAAGCATGCACTTATTGTCATCTTGCCTTGGAATATAAAATATCTTGGAAGACTATAAGCGAGCATTTAAATCTTGATAGCTTTTGACTTCAACATATATTTTTCTCAAGTACCATGAAATATACTTGCTCCGTATAAACCGTTTTCAGGAAGATGGATTAATAATGACAAATTATCCATTGTGACTCACTAGGTTAGTATTTTCTCTTCTATTGACCATCTTTCTAATCTGCTTGGTAAATTTATTCGGAACCGGCTGCGAATCATTAAAAGACATGCATAAGAAAGAAAGCTAAAATACAGATATATAGCATACCGATACATCGAAACTTCATAGTTGCGATGGCAATCCAGAGATATTTATTTCTACACACGTGGTGCGCGTGCGAATGCGTCAGGCATCATGGACAAATATTTCAGAACATGAAAAGTATTATTCGTATAAAGTAATTAAAATTTTTAAACAGCTTGGGTAGAGATATTTTCTTAGTTGATGCAATCATATCATGATGACTAAATTTAAGCTATTATACATATGCTTATGTATTTTTCTAATCTAATATATCACACACACAGAGAGAGAGAGAGAGGGGGAGAACACCAGGTAGATAGAGAAATCAGTTAGCAGGATCCTGAAGAAATGGAGTCCATATCATTGCTCATCATCATCATCCGTGATCCCTTTGAAAAAATATTATCAAAGGGATCATGGATGATGATGATGAGCAATGCTATGGACTCCATTTCTTCAGGATCCTGCTACCTGATTTTTTTACCTACCAGGTGTTCTCTCTCTCTCTTTCTGTGTGTGTGTGTGATATTTTAGGTTAGAAAAATACATATGCATATATATAATAGCTTAAATTTAATCCTCATGATATGATTGCATCACCTAAGAAAATATCTCTACCCAAGCTGTTTAAAAGTTTTAATTACTTTATACGAATAATACTTTCCATGTTCTGAAATATTTGTCCATGATGCCTGACGCATTCGCACGCGCACCACGTGTGTAGAAATAAATATCTCTGGATTGCCATCGCAACTATGAAGTTTCGATGTATCGGTATGCTATATATCTGTATTTTAGCTCTCTTTCTTATGCATGTCTTTTAATGATTCACAGCCGGTTCCGAATAAATTTACCAAGCAGATTAGAAAGATGGTCAATAGAAGAGAAAATGCTAACCTAGTGAGCCACAATGGATAATTTGTCATTATTAATCCATCTTCCTGAAAACGGTTTATACGGAGCAAGTATATTTCATGGTACTTGAGAAAAATATATGTTGAAGTCAAAAGCTATCAAGATTTAAATGCTCGCTTATAGTCTTCCAAGATATTTTATATTCCAAGGCAAGGTGACAATAAGTGCATGCTTTCGCATGATTTGGTATGTAGATTCAAGGTTATGCATGGCTACGACCCTTTCTTATGATTTCTTATCATAATTTTCTGCACACTTATAGTTGATAGATGCAGTTAGATCATATCTCTATAAGGGAAAACTTAAAATAACAACCTTTATACTAAAAAAATTATGTATGTCATTACTTAGTAGTTTATGGTTTTAAGACGCAAAAGCCATTTGAGAAATACTTTTCCTACCCACTATTAATCCATATTCTCAATATAGTCATTGAATTTGCACGCGCACATAATAAGAAGGAGAAGACAGTAATGTGGCAGAAGGAGAAGACAGTAATGTGGCGGAAGAAGAAAAAAATGACATTTCTCGTTCTCTGTTTCAGCATCAATCCTCTGATATGAACTAATGATGGCTTTCACATAGGCTTTTCCCTTTAGAGACTTCTTAGTGTCCAATGGAAAGCATACATCAGATTTGTGCAGGTCGGGTTCTTCTATGACTTTTAAGAGTCTCAACTGATTCTGTAAATTACACCCTAGTTGGGTGATACTTTTACCACTTCTCACTGCAGGTGCGCTCTCTAATATCCATTTTGAATGTAATATTATAGATATCCATGCCTGTTTATGCCAAAATTATTTATATTGTCAATGTTTGATTGTCTAGTTGTTGGTGATGCGTCCATATCAGGGACAGAGGCCACTCTCGTTCCTCCAGGTATGTTTATATATTATATAGGGCATGTATATTGATTTAGAATGCTATATCATAAATATACACACATTTCTTTTGCTCTTAGTCGTCCAACTCATTATCATGGGCTGCTTGATGAGATTAGATTTGCGCCTGATGATCTACAAGAGCTTGTTCACTCCCTGTCATATGTGTAAGCAGCGCTATATGCGAGTTTACCTTGTTAGTATGTATGTACTGAAATTAATTAATATTATTCAAATTTTGATACATGCAGATACCAGAGGAGCACATCTTCTATCTCTGTAGGTAAGGCTTTGAATTTGTTGATTTTGGTATTTCTTGTCAATTTTATAGACCAGTATGTGCTAAATATAATGTTCTGACAGTTGCTAGGGGGAAGGCAACATTCGAGGCTGCTGACCCCAGTCCTGGACGCCGCACACGGACGGCACCACGGAGGTTTGGAGAGAGGCCGAGGACTGGGCTCTAGCAGGGCCCATATGAGGTTGGACTCCATCCCGGTGGTTACTTCCTCCGTCACCAGTTAGCGACGTATCCAGCAGGAACAGGAGAGCTTGAAGGCCACCGTTCAGGAGTTGAATGAGATGCTGGTATGTATACTACTTAATAGTAAAATATAATGTCATATTATAGATATCAACATATCCAATATCAGTACATAGCCTGAGCTTATTTGGTTGTAGACTTATGTTTTATTAATCATACATACATATGTAATTGAAATAAACAACGCTTTTCCAAACTAGATATCCAAACAGGGTTTCGAAATAACTTAATAATGATACGAATTCGAATAATAAACAGTTCTTACACGCTTCTTACACACGTTATATCCAGACGCGACAGGGTAGATCGGCCGAGCCTCCACACGCATCTCCTTCGGCTGCGGTTCCGCAGACAGCTCCTGTAGCTCCACCGCCCACTCAGACTCCCGCTCGCGACGAATTGCAGAGTTTATTGACCGAGGAGCAGGACCGAGCTGGACCGAGCTAGGGTAGATTTTTGGTTCTTTTTTTTTGAAACATGTATTTATTTATATCATACACATTGTACTACATTTTGAAACGATATTGATATTGGTTTGTATTTATATCATATTCAGTTTTTGTGTTTCTTTTGTATATTATATATATGCGTGAGATGTGATTATGAATACTGCAATATATGATTTGATTGATATATACATTATTGTGCATAGGGCGGGAAAAAATCAGGCAGCCCATTTTTTAAAAAAAAATTACAGACAATATGTACCTACGGATTAATCCGTAGGCCGACATGTTACCCCTACGGATATATCCGTAGGGGCTAAATATCAGCAGTAACTGATATTTCCCCCAGATGTCAGTGCCAGGTGTTTGGGAATACCCCTACGGATATATCCGTAGGGGCCACTGACACTCCCCTACGGCGTTATCCGTAGGGGCAAATATCAGGAATCCTGAATTTGTGCCCCTACGGAAAAGTACCTACGAATATATCCGTAGGGGGTAGTACATGCCCCTACGGCTATATCCGTAGGTCTAAGTAATTTATTAAAATAAACCGTAAATAATATAAAATCTTATCCCCTACGGCTTAATCCGTAGGGGAATCTGGACCTACACATATACCCGTAGGGGCAAGTTCAGGGCCTCAACTTGCACCTGCAGCCTTTGCACCTACGGGGTATTTTTTTGCCCCTACGTATATAACCGTAGGGGCAGTGGGTTGCCCCTACGGATAAATCCGTAGGGGCAACCCTTCTTTGTAGTAGTGTGTGTGTGTAACACTAATAGCAGAATCACAATTTGGAATCCTCTTGCGTTAGCACTAAACTCAAAAAAAAGGAATAATCTTTACTATTATAACTAGAACCCATGGGTTGCCATTTGGTATTTTGTTGTTTTTTCAAGATAAATTCAAAAAAGTGTTTAATTTCTATAATTTTTCTTTAAATTCTATAGCATCCGCGTCACACGTACACTCTCTCTATACTCATGCATCTTGGAATTTGAAACAAAAAGTTATAAATAATCCCTCCTATTTTAGCAACTCATACCTATTTACTATCAGAATTATATTCACTTTCATTTTTCACTTGCATTGCCCGTTCATGAACTCTAATATATATAAATAAAAAGGTAATCAAATATACAAGTGCAATAGTACGAAAAATAACGACTGAAATATGAATGTATATCAATGAACACCACCCCCTCCCCTCAAGGACCCCAACCAATATCCTGAACTCTCATCTCTACAAATAAAATTAAAAATCACGGCAAAAAAAAGTAGCAAAAGAATAAAAACATGAAATCGACGCACGCTCCAACAAATCTCAGATCACGATGGCGATGGCGGCGATCGCTGGGGCGGCGAAGGCGGCGAAGCTGACGGCGTACGAGGCGGCGGAATTAAAAGTCGGCGGAAGGGCATTGGAGGGCGGCATGGCGCCGGTGATCGGACCGGACGGTGAGGATACCGGGGTGATGGTAGCTGGTGGAGTAACCGGTGCGGCGACGGTGGGTGGGATAGCCGGTGAGGGTAGAGGGGAGATGGTGGGGTCCGCTCCTGAGGGTTTGGGCGAGTGATGTCACCGCGAGGGAGAGGAATAATGCGAGGACGGTGATTTGGGAGGAAGCCATTAATTTTGAGAGCTTTTTAGAGAGAATTAATATGCATGAATGTGGCGGGGAGGGGGAGAGAGAGAGACGGTTGGAGATACGAGTGAGAGGGAAAGGGAAGAGATAGAGGGGGTATATAAGGACTGTTTGGTTGAAAGATTATGAAATTTGGATTCCAAAATAGTACGGTTGCAATTTCTGGATTTGGTAATTTGTTATTTGGTTAGTTTTGGATTTCTTGTATTGGATTTGTATATCATGTAATCTTTGTTTGGTTGGTGAGAAAAAAAGTGGTATTTGGATTTGAGGATTTTAGGGAGAGATATATATAGAGAGGATTATTAAATAAATAAAGTACACGGGTCCCATCAAAAAGTACAATGAATAGTGCAAAATCCTCGAAAATCCTT
This sequence comes from Agapanthus africanus, assembly GCA_030015575.1. NCBI lineage: Eukaryota > Viridiplantae > Streptophyta > Magnoliopsida > Asparagales > Amaryllidaceae > Agapanthus > Agapanthus africanus. The sequence goes on from JASDDO010000022.1 coordinate 63,901,826, forward strand.
AAAAAAATTTAGGATTCAAGAATCCTTGTTTTGTGGTGGGCCCTCCATAAAAAACAAAGGAATCCTAGAACTCCAAATTTATCAACCAAATACAAAATTATGGAATCCAAGTATTCCAAAATCCAAATCCACACTAATCCTGCAACGAAGGGCCTGTTTGGTTGCAGGATTATGGAATTTGGATTCCAAAATAGTACGGTTGAAATTTCTGGATTTGATAATTTGTTGTTTGGTTGGTTTTGGATTCCTAGTATTGGATTTGTAGATCCTTGTAATTTTTGTTTGGTTGGTGAAAGAAAAGTGGGATTTGGATTTAAGGATTTTAGAGAGAGATAGATAGAAAGAGGATTATTAAATAAATAAAGTATACGGGTCCTATCTAAAAGTACAATGAATAATGTCAAATCTTTGAAAATCCTTGAAATTCTTTAGAATTCAAGAGTCTTTGTTTTGTGGTGGGCCCTCCATAAAAAACAAAAAAATACTAAAAATCCAAATCCATCAGGCAAACACAAATTTATGGAATTCCAGGATTCCACGGTCCAAAGTCCAAATCCAAATCGATAATCCTGCAACCAAACATGCAATAAAGGGTAGTGGGAGAAGGGGTAACGAGTTGTAATGTTTTTTATTTTAAAAAAATGATAAGTTTTGATTAGACATGATGATTTAGAGAGGTGGAACTGGCAATTCATCAAGCTGTCCACTTCCTGTGGTTAAGGTGTACCATATGGTCTGCCGATCTTTCCATTTCTTTATTTTTCTTTTACAAGCATGGAAAAATTAAAATAGTGAAATCGGTGAGATATTACATGCTCAATTTTTTTTGGCGTCCGCAGATCCTAAGCAATGCATACAACACATAACACACATCCATACACACAAGCACGAGCAAAACTTGTCTAAAAGGACTTCTAGAAAAAATTTCTCTCCAAGAAATTTCAATACAGGTCCTTGTAAAGAGGATTTTTCTCACAAGCATCCAAGAGTTCCACGAATTTACCCTTAAAAGCATTAATTCGTGGCATCTTCCCCTGCTGAGTTCCTGGGTTAGAACTCAGCACTCTTCGTGTCTATACCAACTGAGCTAAAGCTCATTGGTTTGAAGATACTGATTTGAAATCGTCCTATACATTGAATTATAAGTCAATTAGGAGATGAGTTCAACTAACCTTGGAAGGAAATGAGCCGTTAAAGTTGAATGGGCAAATTTCATGATCTTTGCATATTATCAACAGGGTGGTTCGAGAGAAATCCTCTTCAGTATCTCCTCCGTAACGCTCTCAAGTCATCTTTTTTATCGTCCTCTTTGATGGATTTTCTCATCCGACTCTCGTGTTGTACTTCTTCGGATTCTTAATCATCACCTACTTTAATCTTATCTTTTCGATGATAATCCATTTGTCACTCTCGCGACGACAGTCTTCAATATTTTTTTTTAACATCTTTATATCATAAAAAGTTTCGGCATCTCATGCTAGAGATTATTATTATTTTATTTTATCGGGCAAACGTTGAGGATAAAAAGCCCAATTTTTATATGTTAAAATAAAAAAACATTTCCAGAAAGAAAATTAAATACAAGACCAATGCTATTTATTATAAGGTTATAAGGCGATAGCTCAAATTTGAACTTGTAAAAGAAACAAGGTATCACCTCCAATTTCAAGCGATTAGTCCACCTCAGAGAGTCGTAGTATCAAAGAATTTAGCTGCTTTAATGGAATTATTGGATATGACATCCTGAAGATCAATCTCTTCATATCTACATTTAGACCTGAGAAGTCTATAATTCCGTTTCTAAAGATATCAAACAACTTTTGCAACCACCATGCGAAGAAGTGCTCCGGTAGATTCTTTACATGTGAGAATAATTAAACAGCTAAATAATATTATCAACCATAACACCAAATCTTAACGATATAAGCAAGCCCAAATCAAAACAAATCAAATCTAAAATAAAAACAATATGCAATTCAATTACACATTAGTATATTTCATAATCTACACGGACTGATTTTAAGCACTGAAAGAGGGAACAATATATTCTTTTAAAAAGCAATCCAAGATACAAGTGCAATAATACTAAAACGAATGACTAAAATATAAATGTATCAATGAACACCACCCGCTTTCCACAAGGACCACAACCAAGATCTGAAAGTCTCAACTCTACAAATAAAATTAAAAGAAAATAAAGGCTAGCTCTCTCCAACAAATCTCAGATGGCGATCGCGACGGCGATCGCTGCGGCGACGGCGATCGCTGCGGCGACGGGGACGAGGCTGGGGGCGGAGTTCTGGGTCGGCGGAAGGGCGATGGAAGGGGGCATGGAGCCGGCGACCGGAGCGGGCGTTGAGGACACCGGGGTGATGGTGGTGGGTGGAGAAAAGGGTGCGGATTTGGGTGCGGCGACGGTGGGTGGGACAGTGGGTGCAGGTGAGGGTACGGGTGAGGATCTGGGTGAAGGTTTGGGAGGGGAGATGGTGGGTGCGGCGCCTGGGGCTTGGGCGAGTGAGGTCACCGCGAGTGAGACGAATAATGCGAGGACGAGCATTTGAGAGCAAGCCATTGATGCTGAGACTTTGAGGGATTGTGTGTGCGTGAGAGAGAGAGAGAGAGATTTGATTGTGGAGACGATGGTGACGATAGAGAGAGAAGAGAGAGAGAGAAGAGGGGGTTTGAGATTTTAGTGAGAGAATGGAGAGGAGAAGAGTAAATATAGGAGTTCAAGCAAATTACTTTTTAATATTTTGAAATATTTTATTATGATTGAAAATAATAGAGTAGGGGATGGATGAAGCTTCCGGCCTTTGGACTTTGTCGCATACGAAGCTGGCGCCGCGTTAAGGTGCCAACGGTCTAATAACCTTTCCATTTCTTTACGTTTCTCTCTGTTTTATTTAAAGATATTGCTGGATAATGTTAGGAGCCATGTATTTATGCAAACATATATAGACTGTAAATTTGTTGTCCTTCTATCTCTGAAAATCAGGCATTAATTATTCGTGTCAATTGAAAATTTTAATTTTCACGAATTCAAAATCTAAACAATAAGCAATTAATTATTAATTGTGTGAGTCAGCTTCCATCGAAACTGAATGTGATGGAGGTACTTTTCGGTTCTCCGTCAGATGTTGTCTTCCGTTGATCTCCCGGTGGATTTTGATGGTGATCTTCTATTGCATGTGGATCTCAATGGGTTATGATGAGATTGGTGATTTGAGGAGTTTAGCGTTGAGTACCTGCAAAGAAGTCCCGGGATGGTTTGGTACCACCGAGGACTCTCCGACGATTAAGTTAGTGCTAGATCCGAGCAGAGTAACGGCTAAGTGGAGTAAAAAATGGCTTACTTGACCCCTCTGCGATGGGGGTTTATATAGCGGCGGCAGCACGCAGCAGCAGGCGCGAGAATTTCGCCCGCCGTTACGCTCCCGACGTCACGCCCGTGTGAAGAGCGGATCGCCCATTAAGGAGGATCGTGATGGCGTGGAGCATGGGACGTTGCTGGCGGAGAATCTACGTGTGGCGAGATTCGCGGAGCGGCGGTTACGCCTGCGAGTGGTGGAGTCGGTCGGTTGGAGGAGCCGAGGAAGACAGCCTCGGCTGGGGAGCTCGGAACCGAGCAAGAGGGCTGAGGGGTCTTGGTCCTGTGGCAGCTCGGGGCGAGCTGAGGGGCCGAGGAGGCAAATTTGCAGGGGGCCCGAGGTGGGCCAGCTTGAGCTTGCAAGTCGGGTACATGGGTGGCCTGGTCGACCTCTGTGGGCCCTTCCTTCCGGGTCTTGGGACATGTCATCCGCCACGTGTCCTGATCTCGTATCGCCGGTATTGAGCATCATCATTAGCCCCCCACTCTTGTCCCGACCAGCTAGCGGGTCAGGTCAGGAGTGGACTGCCGGGACTCCCGAGGTGAGCTCCTTCCTAAGGCTTTGTCGGGACGAGTTCTCGGGCTGTCAGTTGTATTTTCTGCTATCGAATCAGGGCGAGATCTCTGCATTTAAGAAAGGTGCGCCGGTTCGTGCGCTCTGCCACTGAAGCGACGGTTCACGTGTCAAGCGTCGATTGGCCGACGTGACGTATGCTGGCCTGCGGCGTCTGATGGGACGCGGTCCAGCGCAGGATCGACACGTGGAGCGATCGGAGCCGCTGGACGCGAGGAGTCATTTTGGCGGGAGAGGACGGGCATCATTGGATGAGGCCGCGTGCAGCAATAAACTGAGGTGGGGCCTAAGGTCCTTGGGCCCCTACTCCTTCATATTTTCCTCTTCTAAGTCCTGGTTGCTCGGCGCTCGTCTTCTTTCTCCCGCTTTCTGTCACGCCCCGCTTCCCGGTGTACGGCGAAGTGGACGCGACGAGGTCCGCTACGTATATACTTAGAAGTACATACGCTAAGCGTATCTAAGCAATATAAAAGTAAATCAAAAGAGACAAGAGATATAGAAATAACAGCAACTTTATTAATAACATTCTTTTGTACAATGCATGAAAAGTAAATACAACTGAAATGAAAAGCGATGCCTAAACAGTGGCATAACAGGAAATGAAAATACTGAATAGAACAAGGTACAATATCTAGAGCTCGGGGTCTTCGTGAAACTGCTCCAAGTCTTCACCGGTGTGCTCGATCTCTGCTGGGTCCAAAACACCTGACGACATTCAAGAAAAAGAAATAGAATGTCGTCAGCGAACAGGTCGCTCGGTAAGTCCCAAAGATAATGGAGAAATAGACAGAAAGTAAGAGAGAGAGAGCGCTTTTAATGTTGTATTATAATATTGTAATATTGTATTAACGCTGTTGTTTGTAGCCTGGTACAGAAGATGCGAGTGTATACGAGGGGAGTCCCACTTACACCGGGGACCTTGGTAACCTGTAGTACAAGGATTCGTCGATAATATCACGGAACAACGGCATGGATGTAATTACGTCTTAAGTGACCACCTCGTGCCACCTTTAACATATTCCGTACCAGTCTACCCCTTAAACCCCATAGTGTTTTGATTGTATTGTTGTATTGTATTGTATAAGTTGGATGACTGACCAAAACCATGATATCAGTAAACAGATTGTAACTGCATAATCAGGTAAATGGAATAACGGGATAATGGATGTATATCCATGGTTTGGTTCAGTCAAGTTGTATAGATTGTTAACTGGATTCTGGGATTCATGTGTTCATATTGAGTTGGAATATTAAAGAATGCAGATTGATTTGAATCATATTCAAGTCAGAAATAATTAGACTCAAACCCGAGTCAGACCAAAAGAAATGTAAGTCGAGATTCTATATTTGTTAAGGTCCTTATTGTAATTTATAAAACTTGAGGGGGTTTTATGTAAAAAATACTTTTGTATAGTTTTCAAGATACACCCCAAGTATTTACTATTCGTCTTCATAGTTCTAAAGAGTGTAATTTTATATCGTGACATTTTCTAGTGAAAATATCCTATCTTCATAAATAAAGGTATTAATTTGAAATATTGTTTTACTTGAAATTCATGGTATTTTAATGTAACTTTTAATCTTGTATTTTTTAGGAAAAGGTGGAAACTTTATCTTACAATAAAATAGGTTTTTAAATGATAAATATACATATGTTTATACAAGAATGATTTTTAATAAATATTTTATTTTCCAAAAATCTCATTTTTCTTAAATGTCGTATTTTAAACCTATTGTAACAACCCTAATTTTCCTATACAAATTTTTTTTTTCAAATATTTTTTCAAAAATCCACAAAGGGTTATTTTAGCATGAGTACAAGATATAGGTAATTATTTTGTTTTTAATTACAAGCTACAAGAATATAATAACTCCATTTTTAGTGTACAAGAATTTACTTTAAATTTAATGTATACTAGGAGTATTTATTCTTGCTGCTATCAGTTTAAGTAATTAAAAACCACAATAATTACAAGAAGGAACTTGTAGCTCATTGGCAATACCTTGCACTGCTGAACCAAGCCATCAGAGTTCGAATCTCATACCCCACATTATTTTTAATATTGATTTTTTTAAAACCTTTAGAATACCAAGAGTTTACACGTGCATATCTCACAAAAACCCCACTACACCCAAAGATGTAACACTTGCAGAGGGTAGATGAACCGTCGGGGGAGATCCAGGCCACCGGACTCGGTCGGGAATCGGCCGACTCGGCCGACTCAGTGATCCGACCGAGTCACGGCCGAGTCACCCCCGAATCGGCCGATTCCGGCGATGGTCACAACATGAAAGTTGTGTCTTTTCATATTCCCTACGCACCTGCAAAGTTTCAGCCTCATACCACGTCCAGAGCTCTTAAAAACCCCCAATTACTCCACTTTTAATACATTTTTATTACATTTTATCACATTTTTATTTTTAACTTTTCATCTACCCTAACTCTAGCCTAACCCTATAAATACCAACCCTACACACTACCCTCTCACCCCCCAAAATCTTGAGCCACTCTCTCAAAAGTTTTCCAAGAAGTGTGTGCTTTGAAACCGAGTTCACGGCGAAGCCCTGACGGAATTCCGGCGACGTGCTTTGAAGCAACCGGCGACGAAACCACACCTCGGCCTTTCCCCTAGTCCTCTTTACTCTTTAAGAGAGTTTGAAAACCCGTAAGTCCCATCCTTCTCACCTTTCTATTTCTTAAAAATACGGATTTATGGAACCCGACGGAAATCGGAACAAACCGATTTCCGATTCGGTTTTTCTACAAAATTTCACTTTTCACCTAATCCACAATACCCTAACATATTCACGTTGACTATTAATCACATAGAAACCAATTTAAATAAAGTTTCTCACATGAAATGATAACTTTCTTGTAAAACCGTATTCTTTTCATAAAAATACCATGAAGTTTATTTTTTCGTTTAATCATTTCCCTCACTCCTAAATATGTTTATCTTGATAAATAAACTTGTAGAAATCAATTTGAATGAATTTTCACACATAAAATGATAACGTTTTCAAATACCGTATTCTTGCGCTTTAATACCTTCAAGTTTAATATATCATGTTTAACCTCTAAAACTTCATTAAACCTTAAAATAAGTCACGAGGTAATGACCTACTTCTACACACACATAAATATAACCCTAATTGATAAACATCAAAATATAGAATACGAAAATACAGGACTTTTCACTAAAATACCATATTCTTTATAAACCTTTCTTGAAAGCTTTAAGTTGTACACATTCCTAAATAAAATCTTTTAAAATGAAAGCACGATATGTCATGGACATCGATCGTTTATCTAAACTGTCTTGTGGTGTCTAGGCAAGTGTGTCTAGGCTAGTGGTTTTTAATTAGGCCCACGACTGTGGTTCCTTCCCACTTACCTGGCACTTACCTGACGCAATTGACGGTGAAGAGGCGATTTGAGACTTCTAATGACTTGTCGTTTAGACCTTAGAAATAGGCTAGTTGGCTTAGGAAACCCTAGAAACTAAAATACGGAAATCTATACCCTTTTACAAATAAATACCTTATATTTATAAAACCGTTTTTTTCTAAATGAATGGTATTGTTAAACCTAAGCAAAGCGCCGCTACAACCCACCTTTGGGGAACCCGTTAGGGATAGTACGGTTCATCGTGCACCCGCGGGCTAGTAGTGCGAGATTCAGACCTCCGCAAGGAGCATTCGGTCTCGAAAGGTTTAAAATACGGCATTTAAGAAAAAATGAGATTTTTGGAAAAATAAAATATTTATTTAAAATTATTCTTATATATATATAATTATCATTTAAACACCTATTTTATCATAAGATAAAGTTTCCACATTTTTTTTTAAAATTACAAGATTAAAATTTACATTAAAATACCATGAATTTCAAATAAATCAATATTATAATTTAATACTTTTATTAGGATATATTCACTAGAATAACACAAATAAAATTTACACTCATTATAACAATAAATATGAATAATAAATACTTGGGGTGTATCTTGAAAACTATACAAAAGTATTTTTATATAAAACCCCCTCAAGTTTTATAATTTACAATAAGGACCCTAACGATTAAAGAACTTCAAATTCCATTTCTTTTAGTCTGACTCGGGTTTGAGTCTGACTATTTCTGACTTGAATATGATTCAAGTCATTCTATATTCTTTAATATTCCAACTCAATATGAATACATGAATCCCAGAATCCTGTTAACAATCATTACAACTTGACTGAATCAAACCATGGATATACATCCATTATTCCGTTATTCCATTTACCTGATTATGCAGTTACAACATGTTTACTGATATCATGGTTTTGATCAGTCATCCAACTTATACAATACAATACTACAATACAATCATAACACTACGGGGTTTAAGGGGTAGACTGGTACGGAATATGTTAAAGGTGGCATGAGGTGGTCACTTAAGACGTAATTACATCCATACCGTTGTTCCGTGGTATTATCGACGGAGCCTTATACTACAGGTTACCAAGGTCCCCGGTGTAAGTGGGACTCCCCTCGTATATACTGGCATCTTCTGTACCAGGCTAAAAACAATAACGTTAATACAATATTATAATATTATAATACAACAGTAAAAGCTCTCTCTCTCTCTCTCTCTTTCTTACTGTCTGTTTATTTCCCCCTTATCTTTGGGACTTACCGAGCGACCTGTTCGCTGACGACATTCTATTTATTTCTTCTTTGAATGTCGTCAGGTGGTTTGGACCCGGCAGAAGTTGAGCCAACCCAGGAAGACTTGGAGCAATTTGCTGAAGACCCTGCAGTATAATTTCATTGTACACTTTTCTTTTCAGTACTTTCCATTTCCTGTTATGCCACTGTTTAGGCATCTTTGTTTCAGTTGTATTTTTTTTCCTTTCCATGTTTTGTACAGAGAATGTTAATAAATAAAAGTTGCTGTTATTTTTATACTCTTGTCTCTTGTGTAATATTTTATATTGCTTAGCTACGCTTAGCGTATGTACTTCTGAGTACATACGTAGCGGACCTCGTCGCGTCCACTTCGCCGTACACTAGGAAGCGGGGCGTGACACCTTTCGAGACCGAATGCTCCTTGCGGAGGTCTGAATCTCGCACTACTAAGCTCGAGAGTGCACGATAAACCGTACTATCCCTAAAGAGTTCCCCAAAGGTGGGTTGTAGTGGCGCTTTGCAAAGATTTAATAAATACTAGTCATTTAGAAAACGGTTTTATAAAGATAAGATATTTATTTGAAAAAGGGTGTAAATTTCCGTATTTTATATTCTAGGGTTTCCTAAGCCAACTAACTTATTTCTAAATGGTCTAAACGATAAGTCATTAGAAGGCTCAAATCGCCTATTCACTGCCAATTGTGGCCAGGTAAGTGTCAGGTGAGTGGGAGGCCCTCCACTACAAGTAGTGGCCCTAATTAAGTAACCACTCGTCTTAGACACACTTGCCTAGACACCACAAAGTCAAGTTTAGATATACGATCGATGTCCACGACATATCGTATTTCCCTATTAAAAGATATTGTTTTAAAGTTGTTTAAAACTTAGAACTTTTAGAAAAAGGTTTTATTAAGAAAAGGGTATTTTAATGTAAAATCTTGTTTTGTCGTATTCTAAATTTTCAAGGTGGCGTATGATGAGTACATATGAGTGTGTGAGAAGGTAGGTCATTACCTCGTGATCTAGTTTAAGGTATAGCAATGTTAAAGGGTTAAATGTGATAAACTAAACATGGTGGTATTTAAGTGTAAAAATACGGTATATTGCAAAAGTTATCATTTCATGTGAGAAACTTTATCCAAATTAGTTGTTATGTGATTAGTAGTCAACATGAATATGTTTAAGCATTATGGAATTAGTGATAAGTGAGTTTTGATAGAAAACCGAATCGGAAATCGGTTTGTTCCGATTTCCGTCGGGTTTGAAAAGTCGTATTTTTATGAAAGAATAGAAAGGTAGAAAAGAGGGACTTACGGGTTTGGACAACGCTAGAGAGTGAGAGGGAGGTAGAGGGTTTGCCGGCGCGTCGAAACGTCGTCGAGAGCTCCTAGCACGATCACCGGAAAGTCGCCGTCGATTTCGTCAGCGCTTCGCCTTTCGCTCGTTTTCCGACATACCAAGTTCTCTTGAGATTTTGGGAGAGTGGACTTAGAAAAAGTGATGAAAGGGTAAAGGGTAGGGTGTTTATATAGGGTTAGGCTAGGTTAGGGTTTGAATATAAAAAATATATAAAAATCATTAAACCTAGGATTAAAATGGATTTATTGGCCAAATGATAACCGATCCAAGCAATTAAAGTGTGCAGGGGGGTGGACCAAGTCAAGAGGAGACTTTTCTCTGTTGGTGACTCGGCCGTCCGGCCAAGTCCGACCGGCGGCGCCGGACCGAGTCGGCCGAGTCGCCGGCCAGCGGCGCCGAGTCGGGCCGATTCAGGGCTCCAATGGCCGGGGATTCTTCGGGGGTACAATTTAGTATATTTACTTTTTATTGTCCAGTACATATTTTGGGAGTTATGGCCTTTTGACCGTTGACTTCCAAAAGAAATTAAAACAAAATAAATACAAAAAAAATGTGGGGCATAGGATTTGAACTCTGGTGGCTTGGTTCAGCAGTGCAAGGTGTTACCAATGAGTTACAAGCTCCTTCTTGTAATTATTGTGGGAAAATAACTACTTAAAGTGGTAACAACAACATTAAATACCCCAAGTATACTTTAACTTTAAAACAATTTTATGTACACTAAAAATAGAGTTATTTAAAAACAAAATAATTACTTATATATATATATATATATTGTGCTCAGGTTAAAATACTCCTTTATGAATTTTTAAAAATTTTTTTAAAAAAATCGTATAGAAAAGTGTATAGGAAAATTAGGGTTGTTACACTTTCGGCTCCCGAGGATTCCCTTTTTCAAGATTAGATGTCTTCCTTTGTAGAGTCAGTAGATGCTATAGGAGTAAGTTCTAGGGACCCTTTAATTGTGTCCGAGTCCCCCCGGGGATCAAGGGTCAGATCCTCTCCCCGGGATCATGCGCCGGGGGCAGCCCCCAGGGAGGAGGCGGCAGATGCGGCCCCCGGCTCCTCGTGTTAGGTGAGGTATGGGGATGAGCTCGCCAATACTCGGACTCGCTTCCACATCCCCTCGTGTTACACGCTCCGACTGGCCAAGGAGGGAGAGAGGGTGGATCAAGTACGGGGCAGGGAGATCGCCTTGTATTTGGAAGCTTTTTGGGGCGGAATGCGCCTGCCCTTCTCTCCCGAGGTCGTCGCAGCGCTGAATTTTTTCGGTTTAGCCCCCGGCCAGTTAGTGCGGAACTCGTGGAGGATCCTCCTCGGGTTCTTGATCCGCCTGAAGTTACAGGCGGTTCCCTTCAGTCTCTCCCTTCTCGATTCTTCTCTCGTCTTCAAAAGTCATCCTGGTGGTCGAGCGGGCGACCCGAGATGGGTTTATCTCTCTTTCAGAAAGCGGCCGGGAGGCGCTGCCGGGCCCGGGGTCATGGCCTTGCCCTCCTCTATTCATGATTGGAAGAAGAAATTTTTCTTCGTCTCCCCTCCCGAGGGCAAGGACTGGCCCGTGCCTACCAAGTGATCGAGCGAGAAATGTTTGCCGGGGAACCAGTCCAATGACCCCGCCGCGGTGAGAGTGGCGTCGTGGGAGCCCATCACCCGACCTGACGTGCTGCTGTCTGAGAGGGTCCTGAGCTGGGCCGGGCTCAGCCCCGTTGAGTTCGTCGGTAAGTTAGGCTTGCTTTTTGGCTTGTGTTTTTCTCGTGTCGCTGACTTGTTGGGTATTTGCTTTGTGCAGGATCCATGGACTTCGACTCGCTTAAAGCCTCTATGCACCAGCTCTTCTCGCGCAAAGCCCGCTGTTCCCCGCCGGAAGACGCGCAAGATGGACGGTCTTGTCTAAATCTGGGGGCAGATGCTATTAGGTGCTATCCGTCCACCTCTCCGAAAATGCAAAGTTGATTTATGGCACCATGTATCGAAGGTTTAAACGGATGCGGCCGATGTAGCAGACTTCGTCAGATTCCCCCTCATTTGAGGGGGTTTTGATTGTGGGGACGCTCTTCCCTGCAGGCGCAAGCCCCTGCAGTTGATTACGCTACCGCATCGCGGTAACAACTTTCTCCTTCTCCAGATGGTCACTTCGTGTCGTGGGTGTTTGTTTTGTTTGTGGTTTCCCGTGGATTGTATATGGAGACTAATTTATGTTGTCGCCCGTAGGGCGTGGATTAGTCCAAATCCGTATTTTCATAGATTTGGGTTTGGGGTTGGGTTTAAGGATACGTTAGTCTCATTTGAGACTAAGATCAACTTAAACGTTTGTTAAGAATATGTTAGTCTAATTTTTGACTAAGATCAACTTAACGGGATCATTTAGATCCAAGAAAAGAGCATTTGGACTCAATTGTTTAGTTTAGAGACATTGCGGTCGATTACCAATTTAAGGACATGGTGGTCCAATACCAGTTTAAGGACATGGTGGTCCATCATAGTCCGTGGAATGTATGGCTGTCGGGACCCATTGCCTCTCTGAAGACGTTGAAGGATTACAACGACAAATATCAGAGGAGTTCAGAGATGTACCCTTGAACCAATGTTGGTTGGGAGATCTATAGTCTAATTTGGGACTAAAGTCTGTTTACAGCTTTATGAACATATGGACTCAGTTGATATGAGTTGAACATTTTATTGTTCTGGCTATTGAGCCTTTATTTGGGCTCGGCCCTTTTGATAATGCATAGCATTGGGCTCTGACATTGGATGCATAGCATTTATCATGGGGAAAAATAGTGGTCTGATAGTGCGCCACGTGGCTTGTCAGGCGCTTTGCGCCAATCAAAGAGCGCACTGCGCCAGCGCATGCAAATGTGATGCGTGTCACGCTCAGCGCTAAGCGCAAGTCTGTTAGCGCACTGCGCTTTCTGAGTGCGCTGCGCCAGTGAATGACACGTGGCGCGCTCTGGCGCTATGCGCCAGTCCAAGAGCGCAGTGCGCTACTTTTAGAAGTGCAAAGCGCAAACTGTTCTGTGGTTGACACGTGGCGCGTTCTGGTGACGTGCGCCCGTCCAAGGAGCGCAAAGGCGCATTTCATTAGTGCAAGGCATTGTCCAATAGCGCATAGCGCATTTTGATCAAATTAAGATCAAAGAACAAATTTTTTGTTCTGTTCTTGAAAAGAGGCATTGCCTCAAGATCCAAGAACCAAGATTCTTATTCTCATCAAAAGGCTGTGCCTTTATAGATCAAAAGATCTGTGAATGAAGTAAATTACTTCTTTTTAATCTTTTATAATTAGATCTTTTTGATCTTTTTCTTTTTTATTGAAGATCTTGATCTTTTTCTTAGATCTTTGATCTCTTTAGAAGAGAATTCTTCTTTTTGTGAGACGTTTTCATCTCTGTTCTTTAAGAAATATAATTCTTTACCTTTAAAGATGAAGAAAATGATCTTCTTTCTTCAAAGACTTGCCTTTCTTTTTCTTTGAGTTTTTTCTCAAAATTTGCAGAGGGTTCTCTCTATCCTTTTTTATCTTCTGTCCTCTCTATCTTTTAGACTTGAAATCTAGGGTCCTTTATATAGGGCCAAATGATTTGTTAAGTTAGTTGCAGAGATTTTTCTCTGATTGATTTGGGGATATTTTCCCACCGTTGGATCTTTGATCCTAGGCCTTCTGTTTTACAGAAGATAATCTTCTTATTTTAATAAAATTGGAAAGATCTTTTCAGAACAGAATTTTAATTCTGGTTATTTAATAATTTATTAGATCTTTTGATCTAACGGTGGGGAATTCTTTAAATTCCAGCGCTGGTGCAATTGGCGCTAGCGCACCTGCGTTTGACACGTGGCACAGAGCGCAGCGCAACTGCGCTAGCGCGCCTGTGTTTGACACGTGGCGCGCATCGAAGAGCGCAGCGCAACTGCGCTAGCGCGTCTGTGTTTGACACGTGGCGTGCAGCGCAGAGCGCAAGGGATCTGAAGCGTTGCTTCAATTTTTAAAGTTTGAATTTTGAAACAGAGCTTTGCTCTGATTGGGGGTGCGCTGTCTAGGGCGCAGCGCTCCTGGCGCTGGCGTGTCTGCTCTTGACACGTGGCGCGCAGCGCAGGGGATCTGAAGCGTTGCTTCAATTTTTAAATTTTGAAATTTGAACAGAGCTTTGCTCTAATTGGGGAAAACAGAAGCGTCGCTTCATTTCAAATCTTGGAATTTAAACAGAGTTTTGCTCTGATTGGGGAAACAAATGCCCCCCCACCGTTGCGTTTATGTGGCCCACACGTGAGCGCGGCGGGGGTAACATCTTAGCCGTTGAATCAACTTTTGGAAGTTGAAACGGCTCTTAATGCCTATAAATAGGACCTTTGGTCCCTTAGATGATTTCCATATTCTTTCTTGAGAATCTTCTCTTATTCAGAGCATTGCTCTTTAATTTAAGAACTTTTTAAGAGTAAGACTCTGTCAAAATTTAGGTAAAGTTTTAAAAACTTTTAATAAACTAGGGTTTTCCCCATTAACAGAGCTTTGCTCTTCATAGATCTTTGATTTAAAGAGAACCCTTTAGGGTTCCATTAATAGAGCTTTGCCCTCTAAAAAGGTTTTTATTTATGATTTCTTAATTCATTAATGAAGCTTTGCTCTTTTCATAAAGAAGAACTCTTAAAAAGTTTGTTCATAGATCACGAATATCAAAAATGGAATTTTATTTTGATGGATCATATCATCTTCTCAGAGCAAAGCTCTCAGTGTTCTCAGGGAATTTCTTTAAATTCCCTTCATAATTGATTTTGATAGGCGTCACTTCTGTCTGCAGAGCATTGCTCTCGAGGAGTTTAACTCCCTGTGCCTGTTTTTAATAAGAATCCGCTTAATCAGTTTGTCTGCTAATTTTTGTTGATTTTCTTTTCCAGGAGTAATGGACGCTCATATGTATGATCTTGATGAGTTTATCTCTTATGGGGACATCCGCTCACTTGGCCGTTCTCAGAATCGAGAATTCACAAACGCCGGGTGTGCCGAAATCATGAGTCGCTTTGACGCATACAATGGTCGGCTACTTCCCCGACGTTCCTCTCTCCTGAAGCTTATTGTGGGAGCGATCTGAGAAGCGCTTCCTTTATTCTGTAATGGCGTGCCTCTTAGGGCATTGGATGCCGCCGAGGATAAGGTACACTCGGTGTATCTGATGAGCCTAATCTCAAAGAGAAGGCGAGATAACCTTATTGATCTTCTGCATCAATCTTTTCAACAGTCTGCAATACTTGCTGCCTATCGGAGGGAGGAGGACATCCATGAGGATCCCGACGCTTGTGATCGCGAAAGAAAGCATACCAGGATGGTTCGAAAGGCCTGGAAGATTCTGGACAAGGTCACTTTTGAATTCCTCAATCCATGCCCTGGGTCTGACGTTTTGCCGTTGTAACCATCTTGATAATGCTGCTTTTGTTTATTGCCTTTATTGATGTAAAATTTTTCCGAGTATGAATGACAAATCTTTTGCCTCCTTCCTTTTATTTTCTGCCTTTTTATTGGCATATTCCTTAAGTAAGCGTAGCCTGTAGGTGATATAGAACATTCCGTCTTGAATACTTCGAGGAGTAGTGATGGCTTAGGAAGTAGGTTCAGATCTGCTACCTAAGGATTTTCAATTTTATGAGCCGTGAGGGTCTCATAAAGACTTTTCTCCCTACGAATCGAGAGGATCTCGTATGTGTATTTTCTCCTTAGGAGTCGTGAGGACTCCTAAGTGCGTTTTCTCTTGAGAGTCGTAAGGATCTCACAAGAGAATTTTCTTCCTTACAAGTCGAGAGGATTCATAAGTGATTGTTTCCTTCCTTGTCGATGTTCGACTTCGGAGAGTGTGGCCTGCAGATAGTCTATCTTGACCTCCTTGTAGGGCAGCGATGGCTTAAAATAGGGTTAGGATCTGCCACCTAAGACTTTTCAAATTTATGAGCCGTGAGGGTCTCATAAAGACTTTTCTCCCTACGAGTCGAGAGGATCTCGTAGGTGTATTTTCTCCTTAGGGGTCGTGAGGACTCCTAAGTGCGTTTTCTCTTAAGAGTAGTAAGGATCTCAGTAGAGAATTTTCCCTCTTACAAGTCGAGAGGACTCGTAAATGGTTGGTTCCCTCCTTGTCGAGATTCGAATTTGGAGAGTGTGGTTCGTGAATAGTATGCAAGAGTCCGTTTTGGACCGACTTGCAGGGCCCCAGTGCTTAGGAAACTGTTTTTTTTTAATCCCCGCTGCCTAAGGCTTTTTCTCACGAGTCGAGACGAATCGAGCATTTCTCGCAAGAATATACTAACGTCATAGTTAACCTCTGCTCTTTACGACAGAGGTCTGTTAGGGTCTGCGGTACTAGGGTTTTGTTCATTGTACCATCGCGTTGGTTGATGTATTCCTCGATAGGCAATCTTGCTTGTTCGAGTAGCCTTGCGACATGTCGTGTCTCTGATCCCTTCGGGGGCTGGACAAGACGTCTTCAAGAAATCCTCCTAGGCAATTTGACCGTCGGAAGAGCAAGCGTTAGGAATTTTGCCATGCCGCTTTTTACTTGAGGTTAGGCTCATTTTGGAGAGCTCCGATGAGTCATAACCACTCCGCGCTGGTGTGGGATGATCTTCGATAGTCTTTCAGGTTTTATATGAGTTGCCGTCAAGATCCTAAAGCTAGGAATTTGTCCTTCGCTTCGTTTGCTGGCATTGCGTCTGCTGTATCGAGACGAATGTCGCGGTTGTCTCTAGGTTGCTGGTGAACCGTCGAGATTTGGAACTAGGGATTTTTCCACGGCTCTATTGTTTGATTCTCGCGTCTGAATCCTGCTGGAGGAAGAACGCTGTAGTGACATCTCGTCTGCTGTGTCGGGACGAATGTCGAGGTGGTGATCATTCCGCACTGGTGTAGGATGATCTCCGATGGTCTTTCCGGTTTTCTATGAGTTGCCGTCAAGACCCTGAAGCTAGGAATTTGGCTTTTGCTTCGCTTTGCTTTGGCGTGTCCGAATCCTGTTGGAGGAAGAACGCTGTGGCGACATCTCATCTGCTGTATCGAGACGAACGTCGAGGTAGTGACCACTCCGCGCTGGCGTAGGATGATCTCCGAAGTCTTTCAGGTTTTATATGAGTTGTAGTCAAGACCCTGAAGCTAGGAATTTGTCCTTCGCTTCGTTTGCTGGCTTTGCGTCTGCTGTATCGAGACGAATGTCGCAGTTGTCTCTAGGTTGCTGATGAACCGTCGAGGTTTGGAACTAGGGATTTTGCCGTGGCTCCGTTGTTTGATTGTCGCGTCTGAATCCTGCTGAAGGAAGAACGCTGTAGTGACATATCGTCTGTTGTGTCGAGACGAACGTAGAGGTGGTGATCACTCCATGCCGGTGTGAGATAATCTCCGATGGTCTTTCAGGTTTTATATAAGTTGTTGTCAAGACCCTGAAGCTAGGAATTTGGCCTTCGCTTCGTTTGCTTTCATTGCGTCTGCTATGTCGAGACGAATGTTGAGGTGGAGCTGGGATTTTGCCGTCACTCCGCTTGGTGATGTTGCGTATGAGTCCTGCCGGAGGAAGAATGCTATAATGACATCTTGATCAGTCGAAAATATTGTATTTTTAACACGGCAATTTCCCTATCTTTTGCAGTCATCCAGAGGTGTTCGGTATTCATATTGCACATATTAGCAAAACACCTGTAAAATATTGAATTACCTGTACTATATACTAAAACCGACATTTTTAGGGAAATTGACTGTTTATCATGGCATCGCATCATCCTTGTATTGCGCAACACTTGTTTCGAAGTCTGTGCAGGAAATTCCAGGAGAAAGGCCAAATTTGTGGAACAGTGCTGTTAAAAATACGCCAACTCAAGGACTTGAGATCTGGCAGTAATCTAGAAGGAATTTTAGAATAAACATATCAGAAAAATACCATGATGTTATATGGAAGCATCTCTGTAAAGTTGAAGCATTAAAGCTCCTGAATGGCCGCGGATCCGCGGCCTGAGCAGGCTTGTGCCGCGGATCTGCGGTCATGTGACTGCCACGTCAGCCCATTTCAGCTGCAGAATTCTTCTCTCATTCAGAACACCTCATCAAGCCACTGCAATTTCTAGATTACTCCAGAACCTTCTGCCAGATCAGCAAGCCTTGGGTTCAAAGCTAAACACTCTCAAGCTTCCAAAGCAAGCTTCCCCTTAATTACCTTAAAGCCTAGAAGCTTCTCCCTAACTACCAAGCTTATGAAAGAAGCTAAGCTAATCTAAAGCTTACAAGGGAAGCTAACCTAGACAAAGCTTACAAGGGAAGCTAACCTAGACTAAGCTTATGAGAGAAGCTAACCTAATCCAAGCTTCTTAAGGAAGTTAACTACTCTTAAGGCTATAAAAGGGACCCTAGGCTTCACTTAAAAAGGTTGTTCAACAATTCCCCCCACAAGTTGAGTGACACAACTTGTGTCTCAAAAACCTTAACCCTAATCGAATCAAAAAGCCAAAAGTTCAAGATCTTTGAGTTCAATCGAAGCAAGAATCCTTCAAAGCCTTTAGAAGCGAAGCCGGACTTCATCGGAGCAAGTGATCCAAGCCGATCCGCGACTCAAGGAGCCGAAGCGACGCCAAAATCGACGATCTAGTTCCTTCCTTTTGTAAATTTCAAGAGAGTTGTAAAGAATTTGTCGATAAATAAAGGTGAAATTTTTTTATCTTGCTTTCTTTAAATTCAAGTATTATGATTCAATCTAGATTCTTGAACGTGTTCTTTGTGATGATGGTTGAGTAAACTCCGCTCGTGGAGGAGTCGAAAAAATCAATAGATGATGAAGTTGACGAATCTTTAAACATTTTCTTAAGTCCTATAACGTTTGTAAATTCTTGAAAATCGAATGATCGATGATCTAGTTTCGAGGCGAAATGCTTTCTTGATTATTTTCGCACGGAACTAGAGATCAACGATCGATCATTTGATTTCTTAGAAGCTATCTTGTGAATGAGATTCATCGAAAGGACAAAGGATAAGATGAGGAAACCCTAATTCTTCGCAAGATCCTAAATCCTCGATAAATCATCATCGATCTAGCATCAATTCGTTAATGGATAAGAAAAAGTAATCGTTAGTCTTCTTCACATCTATAGATTTAATCGACTCCTACGAGCTTCACTTCAATTCTTGAAACTTAAATCGATTGGAATTCTATCACTTCTTGATTCTTGATGTTTAATGCTTTCTTGATTTTAGACTAGATCTAAACAATTCTTGAAATTCATTGATATAAATCTTGAATCATTTTCTTTTCTTTTCTTTAAATTTTCAATTCAAATAAAACAAATACGAACGAATCACATAATCCCTGTGGACGATCCGCACTTACTAACGCGCTACATTCGACACCGTTATTGATTGCGGTCAAATTATTCTTTGATTGTGATTTCTATTCACTTTTCTAAAAACCGACACACAAAGAAACGATCAATCAAATGGCGTCGTTGCCGGGGATAGTGCGCTAATCGTTCTTTATTTGAAATTTGAGTTGAAAGATTTATTCCATCTATATTTTTAGATCAAAATTCGCGCAAACTCTAAACGTGTTGTTGTGATTTGTTGCGAGGAAATCTGGAATTTGTGGAGCTGTGGAAAATTTTCCCAGAGTATTCCAGAAGACTGAGGAAGTGAACAGTAGCTTGCTGTTAAATTTTTGTACAGAGAAGAGATTAAACTGCGGCGATTCCGCGGCATAAGACGTCTCCTGCGGCTGAACCGCGGCGTTCCTGTAGGAACACTGTACCAAAGTTCTCTGGTAATTTCTCAACTTTCTTATCTCCTTCCCTGTCTGATCCAAATAACAATTTGCTGCAGGTTTCTTTGCAAATAAATCGCAGCGCCGCAAAAAGCAAAATAAATTGTGCATGTTTTTGATTTTTGGTTGTTTGCATATTAATACGGAAATTAAGGAGCAAAGACCAAATCTAGATTAGGTGGGGAGTTCATTACCCTTCCTAAGCCCCCAAAATCACAAACTTGCATCCGCATTTACCCTCATTAACTAAAAAAAGATCTAGAGATGACTCTAAGGACCGTCGCGCTCACTTAGGACAAGAGAAGGCCGTGGGTAATTCATTGCTTATGCGCGTTTCTTTTGTGGTGTCTAAAGCAAGTGTGTCGATGGCTAGTGGTTACTTAATTAGGCCCGCTACTTACGTAGTGGAGAACATCCCACTTACCTGGCACTTATCTGGCCACAGGAGAGACAAAGAGGCAGTGGAGGATTGATCCTGCGACTTGTCTTTTGGCAGTTAGGAGCGGTCTAGAGCTTTGACCTAGGTGACCACTAGATTTTAGAGTTTTGCTTGTTGCATTTGTTGTGATCGCATCATTTTTTCAAAAATCCGTATATTTTCAAAACAAACACCGCTTTCATTCATTCCCCTAATTATATCTACGCTGCCACTTGTACTAACCCTTTTTAGTGTAAGATAGGCTGGACACGAGATTCTAGTGCCCGTTTAGTCCGCGTTTCCCCGATCGACTCCGAAGTCGGTATTTCTACATTTACTTCTTCTTTACCCACCACCACACCCACATCGATGTATCCGTCTCCATCGAATTTCTTTACCACTAATCTGCCGCCGTCCGTTGGTGCGCAGAATCCACCCCGCATCTTTCTCCAAGAGAGGTGCTATCCTTTGCGAGGTCCTCTTTCGACCTGCTTATCCATTCCACCAGCCAATGGGGATAATTTTGAGATTAAACCCCAATACATCAATCTTCTACCCAAATTCCACGGTCTCGAGACTGAAGACGCATACGTCTTTATCACCAAATTTGAAAATGTATGCGCAATGATGGGTACGTCATAACTTTCAGTGGATGCTATGCGTCTACGTCTTCTTCAATTTACCTTGTGCGATATAGCCGAGAAGTGGCTCTATAACACTACCGCACATTCCATTACGAATTGGGAAGAATTCGTTGCGGCATTCCTTAAGAAATTCTATACTATGCAAAAGACAGCTCGAATCCGTAGCGAACTAAATCAATTCACCCAGCTTCCGACTGAACCATTCTCGAAATTCTTTGAACGCTTCAAGGATCTTTTGGTTCAATGTCCACATCACGGCATCCCGAGATGGGATCTTTGCCGAATCATATATGAGGGCATTAACCCTACCACTAAACAAAACCTTGAAAACATGTGTCAAAGCATCTTTATGACCAAGGATGATGGGGAAGCTTGGAAATTTTTAGAAGAGTTCGCTGAAAAATCCTTACAGTGGGAGAGTGGAAACCAGTCATCGTCTAGGGGTGGCGTACACCAAATTGATGTGTCCATAGGTGTTCGAGCTGAAATGGCAGCAATGCAAAAGAAGCTCGAAGCTATGGAACATAAATTTTTAGCAGCCTCCCTAAATCCGATGTCGCTCTCCAAAACTGTATGTGGATGCTGTTTTGATCCTTCTCATTTGACGGAAGAATGTCCATTGAATTCTTCGTTTCAAGGTCAAGAGCATACCAATGCCGCATTTCAAAGACCTAGAAACGATCCATATTCTTCCACGTATAATCAGGGTTGGAGGAATCACCCTAACTTTGCTTGGAACCAACAACAACAACATCAAAATACGGTTCCAAGCCAAAATAATTTCCAAAGGGCTCTTCCACCACAACAGCAACCACTTCAACTCACTCAGCACCCCTACCAGTCATAAAATTTTCAAAACCAGGTCAACCCTCCTGCACCGTCTAATCCTATGCAGTTGACCTGTTCTGACGAGTTCTCTCAATTCACACAAACCATGAAGTCACTCTTGTCAAATTTCATGGAAGTGTCGGCTGAGGTTAGATCTTCCGTCAGTGAGATAAAGAAAAACTCTGTATCCCAAGCTGAGAGTATCAAAACGATGGAAGCAGAAATTGCACGACTTAAAGCCGAAATGAGCGCGAGAGAAAAAGGGAAACTTCCGTCTCAACCCCTACCGAATCCTGGGCATTACAATGTAAATGCCGTCACAACGTTGAGATCAGGAAGAATGCTGAATAACCATGTTGGGGAAGAAATTGATGATATTGAAAATCCTATCAATAACACCCCGGCTGAGACCTTTCCTCACACACACACTTATACTTCTGATCCTTGTTCTTCTACCCCACCACCTTCTCACGAGCCTATTCTTCGTTTCACACAAGGCTCGACACCTCAGCAAACCTCTTCTAGCTCTCCACAGACGATCCCCACTCCTCTTTTGGGATCACGTCTACCCCCACTTCCTTCTCCTATGATGGACCCAGCGCTTATTGCTAAAGCTCCTTACCCAAATCGGTTAAGGGGTAACAAATCGAGTCCACATATGAAGAAAATTATGGAAATGTTCAAACAAGTTAACATCAACATCCCTCTCCTAGATGCTATTCAACAAGTCCCCGCTTATGCGAAAATTCTTAAAGACTTGTGCACTAGGAATAGGAAGACTCAAGTGCCAAAGAAGGTCTTCATGTCTAATAATATTAGCACCGCTTTTATCCCACAGCTACCAAAGAAACGTAAGGACCCAAGATGTCCTACGATATCGATTTCTATTGGGGGTAAAAACATCAACCGTGCTCTTTTAGACCTTGGCGCAAGTGTTAATCTACTTCCATATTCTGTCTATGAGCAGTTAGGGATTGGATAGTTGAAACCAGCTCACTGTACTCTCCAAATGGTAGACCGTTCAATCACCAAACCTAGAGGTGAACTAGAGGATGTGTTGATAAAAGTCAGGGAATTTGTATTCCCTATGGACTTCATTATTCTTGATACACAACCTGTAGCAAACTCCCGGAGTCAAATTCCGGTGATTTTGGGTCGACCATTCCTTGCCACTTCCAATGCTGTCATTAACTGTAGAAACGGTTCAATGAACTTATCCTTTGGAAATATGACTATTGAACTGAACATCTACAAAATTGGAAGTCAGCCATCAGAACCCTCTGCTCATATACTTGATGTGTGCTCTGTCCACGAGATTGCTCCCGAAAGTTGCGGAGTTGATGAACTTTGCTTTACAGATCTCGACGACACTATCACATTACTGTTTGATCTTGCACAACATCTTAGTGATGACACCATTTCCACGCTTGAGTCCGACACTCCTGACTCATCACCATCCGAGTCTGTATCTTTTACAGGCTATGAGCTTCTTTGTGACTCCGAAAATCAGTCGATGATCCCACCTTCTATTATTTCTCCACCAGCATTAGATCTCAAACTTTTACCTTCTCATCTTAAATATGCATATTTATGTGAGAATGAGTCTTTACCAGTTATCATATCCGCTTCTCTAGCATCAAAGCAAGAGAATGCACTTTTGTCGGTATTGAGATCTAATAGGCAGGCGTTTGGTTGGACCATGGCGGACATCAAAGGGATTAGTCCCTTGATTGTAGAACATCATATACATGTGATGGATGATCCCAAACCAACCCGAGAACCTCAGAGACGGTTGAACCCCGTCATGAAGGAAGCGGTGATGAAAGAGATCGTCAAATGCCTTGACAGTGGTATCATTTACCCAATCTCCGATATCCAATGGGTGAGTCCAATACATGTCGTCCCTAAGAAATCTGGCATCACTGTTATTACCAATGAGGCAAATGAGTTGATTCAGACACGCACCCAAACTGGGTGGCGTGTACGTATTGATTACAGAAAACTCAATGCCGCTACGAGGAAAGACCATTTTCCTCTACCTTTCATTGATCAGATGCTAGAACGCTTAGCTGGACGTGAGTATTATTGCTTTATAGACGGATACTCTGGCTATAATCAGGTCCCCATTGCCAAAAAGGATCAAGATAAAACCACTTCTACTTTTACTTTTGGTACCTTTGCTTATAGACGCATGCCCTTTGGGTTATGCAATGCTCCCGCTACCTTTCAGCGGTGTATGATGGGGATATTCTCTGACATGGTCGAGAATTTTTTGGAGATTTTTATGGACGATTTCTCGATTTTCGGAGACTATTTTTCTGACTGCCTGTCGAATCTTGACGCAGTTCTTACTCGTTGCAAAGAGAAGAACTTAACCTTGAATTGGAGAAAATGCCATTTCATGGTCCAAGAGGGAATTGTGCTTAGACATGTTATTTCACGAAAAGGCATTGAGGTTGACAGAGCTAAAATAGATGTCATTCAAAACCGTCCTCATCCCAAAAGCGTCAAGGATATCCGATCATTTCTTAGCCATGCGGGCTTTTACAGGAGATTCATTAAGGATTTTAGCAAAATTGCTAGACCTTTAACTCTTCTCTTGGCCAAAGATACGACCTTCCACTTTGACTCGGATTGTGAAGCAGCATTCGACTCACTCAAACACTCCCTCACTACAGCCCCCGTTCTATCGTCTCCAGATTGGGACTACCCCTTTGAGCTTATGTGTGATGCATCAGATTTTGCAGTTGGTGCAGTCTTAGGACAACACATTGAAAAGATGCCACACGTGATCTATTATGCGAGTAAGACCCTGAATGATGCTCAAATTAACTATACAACTACCGAAAAAGAAATTTTGGCGGTTGTATTTGCATTAGAAAAATTCATGCCTTACTTGATTGGCTCATCAATAGTTGTGTACACTGACCATTCCGTCTTAAAACAGCTTTTGGCGAAGAAAGATGCTAAAGGTAGGCTAATACGTTGGATCCTTCTATTACAAGAATTTGATCTTGTTATCAAAGATAAGAAAGGATGTGAAAACGTTGTAGCCGACCATCTTTCACGCATCTCTTCTTCACCTGTGACCCTGCCGATCAATGATTCGTTTCCGGATGAACAACTCTTGAGCATATCCGATGAACCTTGGTTCAAGGATATTGTGAACTATCTTGTCACGGTACTGATACCCAGCGATTGGTCAAAACAGGACAAACACCGTTTTCTATCCCAAGTAAAATACTTTTACTGGGATGAACCCTATCTGTTTAAGTATTGTCCTGATCAGATCATTCGCCGGTGTGTCCCGAATGAGGAGTTCAAGAGTGTTCTATCTTTTATTCATGATCAGGCCTGTGGGGGTCACTTCGGTCCTAAAAAGACAGTGGAGAAGGTTTTGCAATGCGGTTTTTATTGGCCGACTTTGTTCAAAGACGCATTTGATTATTGCAAAACTTGTACACAGTGTCAACACACGAGTAGGATTTTCCGGAGAAATGAGATGCCACAGCAACCCATCTTAGTGGTTGAAATTTTCGATGTTTGGGGCATTGACTTTATGGGTCCATTTCCCAACTCCTTTAGGAATCTGTATATACTGCTTGCGGTTGATTACGTCTCAAAGTGGGTTGAAGCCATTCCATGTCGCACTAATGACAAGAAGGTTGTCATTAAGTTCTTAAAAGAAAATATCTTTTCGCGAATTGGACACCCACGCGCTATCATTAGCGATAACGAGACACATTTCCGCAACAGATCTTTCGAGACTTTGATGCGGAAATACGCAATCAACCACAGACTTTCTACACCCTATCATCCCCAAACGAGCGGGCAGGCTGAGATTTCAAATAGACAGATCAAACAAATCCTAGAGAAGACTGTTGCTAAGAACAGAAAAGATTGGTCGATCAAACTGACGGATGCTCTTTGGGCATTCCGAACTGCATTTAAAACCGATCTAGGGATGTCTCCATATAGGCTAGTGTTTGGGAAGGCTTGTCACTTGCCAGTCGAGATTGAGCATAAAGCATTGTGGGCTATTAGGTCTGTATACCCGCACGGGGCAGTAGAGGTAGAGAATGTTAAAAACGGCACATTTTTCAAAGTAAATGGACATAGATTGAAGCCGTATTTTTCCATTGACCCCACGGGAGCTCTTGTTCTTACAGGAGCCATTTTATCTTGATTAAAATTCCTCCGTCTCACCTCCATGTCCTGTAAATTACTGCATCATCTTTTGAATGGAGGTGAGTGAAAAGAATAAGTTTGGGGGAGGATCTTCACTTATATATTTTGCCCTCACTAATAAATTCCTTCCAGGCTTACAGGTTTTGTAGATATAGCGGTTGGCAACAGTGAGGACACTGTTGAAAACAAGTTTGGGGGAGGTTTGTGCTTATTTTTGCATCATTTGCATATCATTTGCATAAGCACAAAATATTTCTTTAAAAACCTAAAAAAATTTAAAAAAAATTCAAAACATATAAAAATTTAAAAAAAAATCAAAAAAAATAAAAATGTTTTTGTACATAAATAAAATAATAAAAGATTAGATAGTGAAAAATTACATCCAAAAGATTAGAAAAAATTAAGAAAACCAAGAAAATTAGAAGTTTTCTTAAACGAACTAGTAATAAGTAGTTATGAGCCGTTGTCCCAAGGGTTAGTAAGATGAAAGAAGTCACTAATCTGAGGATAAAAATAAGTCTGAAAAATAGTTCCTATTCTGGAAGCCAAACATTTTGAACGTTGATACCCTACTATTCGCACTTACACACGTCTTGAAGCCCTGGATAGTAGATGATACCTTGAAATGCTCTTGTCTAAAAGCCAAAGTATGAAGGAAATAAAAAAATGAATAAAATATAAAATGGTGAGAAAAATGAACACTGGTTTTGTTATCGCCAAGGCAGCAATAAAAAAATATAGCGAGGGTGCCTCTTCACCTAGTGCCCTAAGGCCAACTGGTCTGGGAGTCACTGCTAAGCCTTAGGTGGTGCAAGACGAGGAAAAACACCTAATAAGCAAGCACATGAGTAATCGGTCGGTTAGTACCTCAAGAAGTATTAACGGTCGCATGAAAATGTGTGAGCAAATCTAAATATTCATTAATTAAAAAGTACTGAGGTGGATGGACAAGAGTATGATAGCTTGAATTGAATTCTCTGGGTGTAGGGATGTATATTACACACATGTAGGGTTATATGATCGATGTTTGGAAGATAGATAGGAATGAAGAATAAAGATGATGTTTTATTGAGGGATGATGTGATTTCTAACATCTTTTCATGACTATTAAGATAGGGCTCATGACAACCGAAAAGCTAGCATAGTTGGAAACTCTAATTTTCAAGGCTTTTCTTTTACAATTCTTATCTTTAAATGTAATGTTCACGATCTTTCTTTTATTAGTGGATTTTGTGGGTGCAATCCGCTGAAAACCCTCAGGAGACAACACTCCTCCTACTAAGGAACACCTAGAGGTTTAAAGGCTTCTTGCACGTGCTCAGTGCAATCGTGTTGCCTACGAAAGTGTGCTAGTTAGTTTTTCTTTTTCTTTATTTTCTCCTTCTCTTTTTAATAAAACAATTCGCTCGAGACGATCGAAAATAAGTTTGGGGGAATTTGATCAGTCGAAAATATTGTATTTTTAACTCGGCAATTTCCCTATCTTTTGCATTCATCCAGAGGTGTTCGGTATTCACATTGCACATATTGGCAAAACACCTGTAAAATACTGAATTACCTGTACTATATACTAAAACCGTCATTTTTAGGGAAATTGACTGTTTATCATGGCATCGCATAATCCTTGAATTGCGCAACACTTGTTTCGAAGTCTGTGCAGGAAATTTCAGGAGAAAGGCCAAATTTGTAGAACAGTGCTGTTAAAAATACGCCAACTCAAGGGCTTGAGATATGACAGTAATCTAGAAGGAATTTTGAGAATAAACATATCAAAAAAATACCATGATGTTATATGGAAGCATCTCTGTAAAGTTGAAGCATTAAAGCTCCTGAATGGCCGCGGATCCGCGGCCTGAGCAGGCTTGTGCCGCGGATCCGCGGTCATGTGACTGCCACGTCAGCCCATTTCAGCTGCAGAATTCTTCTCTCATTCAGAACACCTCATCAAGCCACTGCAATTTCTAGATTACTCCAGAACCTTCTACCAGATCAGCAAGCCTTGGGTTCAAAGCTAAACACTCTCAAGCTTCCAAAGCAAGCTTCCCCTTAATTACCTTAAAGCCTAGAAGCTTCTCCCTAACTACCAAGCTTATGAAAGAAGCTAAGCTAATCTAAAGCTTACAAGGGAAGCTAACCTAGACAAAGATTACAAGGGAAGCTAACCTAGACTAAGCTTATGAGAGAAGCTAACCTAATCCAAGCTTCTTAAGGAATCTAACTACTCTTAAGGCTATAAAAGGGACCCTAGGCTTCACTTAAAAAGGTTGTTCAACAATTCCCCCCACAAATTGAGTGACACAACTTGTATCTCAAAAACCCTAACCCTAATCCAATCAAAAAGCCAAAAGTTCAAGATCTTTGAGTTCAATCGAAGCAAGAATCCTTCAAAGCCTTTAGAAGCGAAGCCGGACTTCATCGGAGCAAGTGATCCAAGCCGATCCGCGACTCAAGGAGCCGAAGCGACGCCAAAATCGACGATCTAGTTCCTTCCTTTTGTAAATTTCAAGAGAGTTGTAACGAATTTGTCGATAAATAAAGGTGAAATTCTTTTATCTTGCTTATCTCTTTAATTCAAGCATTATGATTCAATCTAGATTCTTGAATGTGTTTTGTGTGATGATGCTTGAGTAAACTCCGCTCGTGGAGGAGTCGAAAAAATCAATAGATGATGAAGTTGACGAATCTTGAAACATTTCTTAAGTCCTATAACGTTTGTAAATTCTTAAAAATCAAATGATCGATGATCTAGTTTCGACGCGAAATGCTTTCTTGATTATTTTCGCACGGAACTGTAAGTCGATGTACAACACCCCACGACTTGCGGGGAGGCGGAAATATGAAAAACGATCTTGTTCTTTGCTTAAACATCGACTAACAGCACGAATCGAAGCTAAACGATAACTAACATCAAACATAGAAGTTAACAACTACTATGTTAAGGGATTATACCTCAAGAACCGTATCCTTCGTCTTTACGAACTCCACCTCCTCCTCGGCCTTCTCCAAGTAGTAGACGATCCACCACGAGAGCTAAACTCCAAGCTTTGCCTCTAAACTTGAGGCAACTAGGTATCTTTAAGTGCTAATCAAAGTACCTAGATAAAATAGAGAGAGGGTTATGGATTAAGTAGTCTAACTAATCATTGTACTCAACACATGAGAATGGAGGATTAGGGTTTGAAGAGAGAGAGCTTGAGGAGAGAGAAGGTGAGAATAATAATGAAATGAGAAAATGAGTTATCATAATATATATCAAGCATTTTATTTTATCAAGAAAAGAAAAGATAATGATTTACAACCATGCTTGATAAATATCTAATGGTGATTCACATCCATGAGTCATTAAGCAATTATGAAGCATTAATGACATGGATGAATCATCCATATGACTCACTAATCTCATTTAATGTATATGCCACCTTAACCTCCTTAGTCACCATCTTCTAGAAGCTTCTCGCGCAATTACGAGAACGCACCTCCTATCCGTGAAAACACGGAAAAACTTTAGACTGTATAAATCCAATAACCGGATACTAGTAACTGGCTTAAACCAAAGCCGACTAGTAAAAACTGTCTGAAAGTCGTACGTGCGTAAACACACGTATGCGTCCGAACCCTTGTCGTAAAACCATACGACCTCTATATCGTTTCGCCTGGAGTAGGGAAACTCTCTGCGTGGGACTCTAGAGACTCGACTACTACGCTGGCAGTGGGTTTAACCACAGACCGCAAGCGGCACTAGCTGTATGTAACGGTCCCTAGGTAGATGTCGATAAGAAGGCCGATGAGGAAACCCATCCGAACTCCTACTGAGTCTGATGTGACAATCTCCGTACAGTCCGGTCTGTTCGTCTAAGACTATCGCATATCGGGCCTAGGGGGGCGGCAAGCGTCAGTCCTCTAATAGCGGTATAAGTCGTGTCGGAGTGAAGCCCATTACACTCTGAGAAACTACTGGAACCTACCAGCAAATCTCGCTTGCCCTGGCCAGGGACTTTGCGTAATGGCTCTCTGACACAGCGCGATATCAACCCCCAATACCGGATGAGACGAATCCTGTCTAACCGCCACTGCCTCCAAGTGCTCGGGATTGCACCCAACTGCTACCTGTTTGCACGACTCCTTTGAGCCGTGGTAGGGTAGAAATCTAAGAACAGTGGGACACACTCGAGGCGAAGTAGCAGTGTCAAGTCTGCGGACTATGCTGTACTCATGTCACCTGGGAACTGTTCACTGATGACTGGTATAAAACCAACCAACAGTTCCCTGTGAGTCCTGTCCGGTGTACCCGTAACCTAACGAGCACCTGCATACTATCTCCAGTACGACGTACTGACGGCTGTGGGACAGACCATCTCCCCAACTGGGATGAGAAGCGTATACACTAGTCTACTCCGGAGTATCGATGCCCTGTCTCGATAATCCAACGACTAGGGACCTGAATAAGGATGTGTTGTAGACTACCCAGCCCCCACTAGTGTGACTGCCATCACAACGCTGGTAGTCAAGCAAGATCCTAAGAGCTCTATCAATACGTACACTCACATATTAAGATAGAAAAAACCAAGTAGCATACTACCATGTTTAGCAAGACTGTTATATACATGTGAATATCCCAAGCTTCCATTAAGTAATATACAAATGTCGAGGTGTTCTCTAGGTTGTCTGGAAACCATCGAGATTTGGAGTAGGGGCTTTGCCGTAGCTCCGTTTGTTTTGACCGTGAGGTCTTTTGTTGACGTTGTACCTGCATCATGCTGGACTGTGAAGGAACGTCGTTGTTGACATTGCGTATGGTGTAACGAGACGAATGCTGAGGTGGAGCTGGGATTTCGCCGTCACTCCGTTTGATGGTGTAACATGTGTGTCCTGCTGGAATGAGGAGGCACACCGTTGTTGGTTTTCGGGCCGTAGATGTGGCCATTGAGATTTGGAACTAGGGACTTTGCCATGGCTCCGCTTCGTTGCGACTCTGAGGTCGGTTGTTGACGTCCCGTCTGCATCTGGTTGGAGTGAAGAGAAACGCCGTTGGTGATCTCTAGGATGTCTATGAACCGTCGAGATTCGGAACTAGTGGACTTTGCCATGGTTCCGTTGTTCTTACCCTGGGGTCGTTTGTTGACGTCGCAACTGCATCCTGCTGGAATGAGGAGGAATGCTGTCATGGGTCTTCAGGCTGTGGATGTGGCCGTCGAGACTTGGCTCTCTATCTGATGGAGCCTGGTGGGATGATATGGTTCCCTTTTTGTTTGTGCCCCTGGATTGTATACAGGGATCGATGTGATCTCACCTGTAGGGCAAAAGTTTCATTTCATATGTATATTTTTTGTTTTCTTTCCGCGATGCTCTATCATTTCAGCTTTTCGTATCGCGCAAGTCGCGATTGCCCAATCATTTCGGCTATTTTTCGCGGTGCCCAATCATTTCGGCTATTTTTCGCGGTGCCCAATCATTTCGGCTATTTGTTTCTTTTTACTCGCTGCTTTTTATTGCGAGTTCCCCAATCATTTCGGCTGTTTTTGTATGCATACATTTTTACTTGCTGATTTCGTTGCAAGTTGCCCCACCATTTCGGCTATTTCATATGCATTTTTGGCTCGTTGATTTTTTATTGCGAGTGTGGAACTTGAAATCGGATGCCAATCTTAGCATCAGCATCGCTGCGACTGGAATATTGCCAGGAGCGAATCATCATTTGCCATGAAAGGACTTAGAATTTGATACCGATTTAGGCATCAGCATCGCTACAACTGGGATATTGCCAGGAGCGAATCATCATTTGCCTCTGTCGATGTCGAACAAAGGTGGCTTAGCAAACAGGGTTAGGATCCCGTCGACTAAGACTTTTGACTTCATGAGCCGTAAGGGTCTCATAAAGGTATTTCTCCCTATGAGTCGTGAGGATCTCGTAGGTGCGTTTTCTTCTTAGGAATCGTGAGGATTCCTAAGCGTGTGTTCTCTTATAAGTCGTAAGGATCTTACAAGAGTGTTTTCTCCTTGCAAGTCGAGAGGACTTACAAGTGTTTGTTCACCTTGTAGACATATCCCTAGTCACGGATGGGACTTTGTTAGGGAAATGTTTATTCGCGCCCGTGGATTGTATACAAGGTTCAATACTGAATCGCTTGTAGGGCAGTATCGAAGGTTGTGGGGGCTGCTTAAGAACAGGTTCAGATCCCTGTAGCTTAAGACTTTCAAATCTTATGAGCCGTGAGGGTCCCATAAGAGGGTTCTCCTTACGAGTCGTGAGGATCTCGCAAGTGTAATTTCTCCTTAGGAATCATGGGGATCCTGAAGTGTGTTGCTCCCTTGTGAGTCGTAAGGATCTCACGCAGGTGGTTTCTCCTTACAAAATCGAGAGGACCTTGTAAGTGTCTTTTAGCGAGATTGCGCCCTTTCGGGTTTTCACAAAACTCGCTGGTAGTGTTGGAGATAGTGCCCTCAGAGTCAATTATTGGATCACAGGCACGTGATTGCAATGATTGAGGGAGGACCTATCCCGGTAGGACAGTCTTACTCGAGATGATAGTACGCTATCTGGTTTACCTTTATCATCGTGTACTGCTTTAGGTGACCTGACATGTCGCTATTGCACGTTGATAGAGCCCCTAAGATTCTTTCTTGACTGCCAGCAGTATGAGGGCGATCATATAAGTGAGAGCTAGAGTCTATAAGCACATCCTTAAAAGGTCCCTAGTCGTGGGAGTTTCGAGACAGGGCATCGATTCTCCAGAGTAGACTAGTGTATACAGTCGAGACCCCGACGAGGGGCGGTGGCCGGTCTCACAAGCCGCTGGTGTCAGTTGGATCACCTAAGATGTATACAGGTGCTCATTGGGTTATGAGTACACCGGACAGGACTCGCCGGGAACATGCTAGTTGGTCTTATACCTGACGTCAGATAGCAGTTCCCTGGTGACATGTGTACAGGTTAGTTCATCGACCTGATGATCGTCTTTTGTCTCGTGTAAGTTCCCACTGTGCTTTGATTACTACCCTACCACGGCTCAAAGGAGTCGTGCAAACAGGTTTTAGTTGGGTACAGTCCCGAGCCACATGGAGGCAGTGAGCGGATCTTCAGGGGTTCGTCTCTCCCGGTATTGGGGGTGAGGTCGCGCTATGTCTAGGAGAGCCATTACACGAAGTCCTTGGCCAAGGCAGGAGATTTACTGGTAGGTATTCCAGTAGTATCTCAGGGTGTTCTGGGCTACACTCCGACACGACTTGTACCGCTTTTGGGGGTCTGACTTTTACCAGCCCCCTAGGCCCGACATGCGATGCTCATAGACGAACGGACCGGACTGTACGGATATTGTCACTGACAGGCTCAGTAGGGTGTCGGGATGAGTTCGCTCATCGACGTCCTTTTTGGTCAATAGCTGGTGGCCCGTCACGTATTGGCTTATACCTCTGACGTGCTAGTGGTTAAATCCACAGCCATAGTATTGACGAGTCTTTAGAGTCCACCACACTTTTAGTTACTCAAGCTTTCGGGCGAAACGCTGTAGAGGCCGTATGGAGATATGGCAGGGTCCGATCAGATACGTGCGGTATTGCACGGATCAGGATCGGACGGTTAGTACTATAGGCCGTATAGATATATGGCAAGGTTCGATCGGATACGTGCGGTATTGTACGGATCAGGATCGAACGGATATTACTAGCCGGCTTTAGTTTAAGCCAGATCCTAGTTTAGTACTGTGTAGATTTTGTCTCATTGCATTTGTATCCGGACGGAATACAGATGCGGGTGTGTATGCACAGTATAGGGGTTTTCCTGTAATTTATTACGGGACCAGTTTTCTGGAGTTGCCAGTTTGTATTCCGATCCGGCCGGTTTTCCTTTGTTCCTTCCCGGCCGGACTTTTCTGATGGAGTGTGTTATTTGCAAGTTTGCAAATAACACATTGTGGAGGATTTTCTTGCAAATGTTTTAATTATGAAAGCATATTTTGATACCATTCTCAGCACTTGCTTTTTGTTGATTAGAAGTGATTTGGAGTTGATGTGAGATGGTTATGATGGTGTTTAGGATATGGTCACTCTCTCTCTTTTATTACACTCACCTCCCTCTTGCTTATGTATTCTTTTCCTCCACCATTTTTTCATAGGAGATGGTTGAACACTTTTGAGAGAAAAAGAAGATGAGAGCTTCATTTTGAGAGGGTAGCATTTTGATCTCTTTTCATGTTAAGAAAAATGCAAGCACCATTTTTCTTATCTTGTTTCCTCCATCATCTTCAAATGGAAACAAACCCAAATGAGACATAGCCTCTACACTACACATTCTACAGCAAATCTTGGACGCGTCGGCCAGCCAACTTCGCGCCCGAGTTGCCTCGGTATTGAGGTGGGAGCCCGTAAAAGATACAGGCGAGGTGGTGCCCTTCCGGCGAGGAGGAGAAGACCGGAGGACTCGGATCATTCGGTATATCTCTTCCCCTTCTTGTAGTTAGCTTAGACTAGTTAATGGTTCGATCCGGGTGTTTAGTGCGCGGTGGTGCCGGTTTGCTAAGTTCGCAAAATTAAAGTTTATCACCGCTTCCGCATATTGGCGTCAGATTGACGGCCGGGGCGCCACCGTGCACTTACAGTTGTACCGGTTTTTGGGGTCTGACTTTTACCATCCCCCTAGGCCCGACATGCGATGCTCATAGACGAACGGACCGGACTGTACGGATATTGTCACTGACAGGCTCAGTAGGGTGTCAGGATGAGTTCGCTCATCGACGTCCCTTTTGGTCAATAGCTGGTGGCCCGTCACGTATTGGCTTATACCTCTGACGTGCTAGTGGTTAAATCCACAGCCATAGTATTGATGAGTCTTTAGAGTCCACCACACTTTTAGTTACTCAAGCTTTCGGGCGAAACGCTGTAGAGGCCGTATGGAGATATGGCAGGGTCCGATCAGATACGTGCGGTATTGCACGGATCAGGATCGGACGGTTAGTATTATAGGCCGTATAGATATATGGCAAGGTTCGATCGGATACGTGCGGTATTGCACGGATCAGGATCGAACGGATATTACTAGCCGGCTTTAGTTTAAGCCGGATCCTAGTTTAGTACTGTGTAGATTTTGTCTCATTGCATTTGTATCCGGACGGAATACAGATGCGGGTGTGTATGCACAGTATGGGGGTTTTCCTGTAATTTATTACGGGACCAGTTTTCTGGAGTTGCCAGTTTGCATTCCGTTCCGGCCGGTTTTCCTTTGTTTTTTCCCGGCCGGACTTTTCCGATGGAGGGTGTTATTTGCAGGTTTGCAAATAACACATTGTGGAGGATTTTCTTGCAAATATTTTAATTATGAAAGTATCTTTTGATACCATTCTCATCACTTGCTTTTTGTTGATTAGAAGTGATTTGGAGTTGATGTGAGATGGTTATGATGGTGTTTAGGATATGGTCATTCTCTCTCTTTTCCTACACTCACCTCCCTCTTGCTTATGTATTCTTTTCCTCCACCATTTTTTCATATGAGATGGTTGAACACTTTTGAGAGAAAAAGAAGATGAGAGCTTCATTTTGAGAGGGTAGCATTTTGATCTCTTTTCATGTTAAGAAAAATGCAAGCATCATTTTTCTTATCTTGTTTCCTCCATCATCTTCAAATGGCAACAAACCCAAATGAGACATAGCCTCTACACTACACATTCTACAGCAAATCTTGGACGCGTCGGCCAGCCAACTTCGCGCCCGAGTTGCCTCGGTATTGAGGTGGGAGCCCGTAAAAGATACAGGCGAGGTGGTGCCCTTCCGGCGAGGAGGCGACGACCGGAGTTTCCGCAGGAGATCGGGACGACGAGGAGAAGACCGGAGTACTCGGATCATTCGGTATATCTCTTCCCCTTCTTGTGGTTAGCTTAGACTAGTTAATGGTTCGATCCGGGTGTTTAGTGCGCGGTGGTGCCGGTTTGCTAAGTTCTCAAAATTAAAGTTTATCACCGCTTCCGTATATTGGCGTCAGATTGACGGCCGGGGCGCCACCGTGCACTTACAGCAAGAAAAAATTCAACAGAAAACTGATGTGAGGAAAAATATAGATTTTGGAATTTTGGTCGATCGGAAATGCAAAACACATTTTTCACAGTATTTACATTATATCTGCGACCGTGAATGTCACTCGATCTGTAAATCCGGTCTAACTGCTATAGCCCGGTTAGACGGATTTGCGAACGTGACTTTCACGTTGATGTTTTGTGTTTTTGCTATGATGTTGCGGATCGGTCGTGGGGGATAGCCTGGATGCAATGCTAGTACAGTTGTGGTTGTATTATGTACATTTGTTATTGCAGGACGAGCGTCCGACATGTGGACTGCCGTCACTGCCAGTTTGTATTATTCTTTTGGGGCACGACCTGGTTGCGGTCGATGTACCCGTTGTATGTATATTTTATTTTCTGTACTAGGATTACCCCGCGGTGGGGTGCTCGGATAGCCGGGTTCTGGAGGGCAACAAGCCCGCATCTCATGGCATTGAGACGGAGGGGGCTTCACTCTAGGATTGGCGGGCTATTCGCCGCACTCGTAGGGGGTACAGGTTGACCCAGGAGGGGTGCCCAAGTTGCCGGATTCCGTGGAGTGCCGGGTGGTCCATTCACGTAGCTGAAGGGGGCTGCCTCGCTTCAGGTTTTGGCGGGTAACTTGCCGCGCCCGTAGGGGTCTAGGATTTCATTGCACAGGCTATCCAAACGACCAGGGGAACGTCGGGTTTCAGTAGTGGCTCTGTGAAACCCGGGGATCCCAGATATCTGTATTGTTCTGTGATGCTGTACATTTCTGTGATGTTGCATTTTATCACGCCTTGAGCGAATATAATATATTGGTATATATATTAGTAGATGTTGTATATGTTTTACATCCGCGCTAGTCCAGTCCCCGCTCTGTCGTTAGTTAGCTAACCTAACGGGTGATGACGGGACCCAGTGGCGAATGCGGATGGCATATACGTACGTCAGTATATTTTCGTTCTTTGTGGTGTGATCAATTGATGGGACTGCGTTGATTCGGATCAATGCAAGTTAAAACAAACCTATTCTGATGTTGTTGGAACACTTTTCAAAAAGCTGTTATTGCAAGGACGTTCACTTTTGTTTTGCATCGTGATATTCATTTGGAATATCCTGCTCCTCAGTCGACGAGGCAAGGGCCGAGATCCCTTCACCGGGAGTGACCCCTTGGACAGAAGTTTGCGTCAGGGCATTAACTTCACTATAGCCGATTACTTTTGCTTTGCATCGTGGTATTCATTTGGAATATCCTGCACCCCATTCTACGGGGAAAGAGCCGAGATCCCTTCACCGGGAGTGACCTCTTTAGTAAAGGTTTTCGACACTATATTTTCTAAAAAGCTATCCGTTCCTTCAACGATATCAAGTTCATTACGTTAAAGGTTTTCGCCAGAAACCATTCGTAGCCCTCCATCATTTCAGCTAAATATTCGGTAGTATTCAAGCTATGTATTTTGACCTCACGCCAAGGCATAGCGTTTGGTAGCTGCCGGATATTTATCTGTTGCATAGATAGATGCGTTGGTTTGGGACAGTCGTACTACTATTTTGGCCTACGTCAAGGGTATGTACGGGTGGGTTCAAATTAACCTGGACAATGATGGGTAGAACTTGACATGTGACTTATGATATTTTGACCTCACGCCAAGGTCATAAGAGCATGGGGTAAAAATCACATCAGGAGTTTCAAAAGAACTGAGACTTGCCAGATATGCGCATACCTTCTGGAGTGTGATACCGTGAGCGGATTCCGTCACGTTATCATGCAATGATAATTGGATCCCGATTCCCACTGATGAGTTGGTTTACTCCTCGGGTGACCCCGACTAATTCTTCTTTCAGGTTTGGAGGAGAATTTGAGTTACAGTGGGAGGTTTCCAGATTAGATAAATTGGTAACCATTCTGATCTAGGTTAGAGTGCACGCTGAGTGTTTCTTTTCTCTCTCTCTCTGGCAGCGACCATTGACCCGACCCTAAGACTATGACTCAGTGACCAAGTTGACCGAACCTTCTCAACACTGGCTTTTGGATTGTCAGAGTCGCTAACCTCATTGCCACTCCTACTTTTACCCTCTTCTCCAGGACACCCCGTATTACTACGAACGTCCTCTTTCATTGGACAAAACCATCGTATGGTTATATACGAACTCGAAGGACTTCGAGGATGGTTTCTGGTTCTGGAGAAAACGAATAGGATTATTCAGTTGTCTTTTCCTTTTTGCCTTCTCTCAAGTTACGAGTACTCCTTAGTTTAGGAGATAGTACACCTATTACGCAAATTGGATAGTCTTCTTCCAAACTTTAGACTGGTGCCGAACAGTGGGGAATGAAGAAAACCAATTAGCATAACGATGGTGTGCAGAAGGTATTAAGATTAAGACAAAGCAAGGGATTAGTAAGAGGGCAAAGTAAATTGCGACTGATATTCACGACCAAACCAAGTATTTCTTCGCCAATCCTAAATCACCTTCGTATTTCTCCAGGACACTCCGTATCACTACGAAGACCCACAGTTTATTGGATACTCCATCGTATGGTTATATACGAACTCGAAAGGAACTTGTTCCAGTTCGGGGATGGATTCTGGTCCAGGAGAAATAGGAATAAGGTTTATTCGGTTGTCTTTTATCTTCACCTTCTCTCGCATTGCGAGTGCTCCTAGGACTAGGACAGTACACCCATTATGCTTATTGGATAGTCTTCTTCCAAACCATAGGCTGGTGCCGAACGGTAGGGAAGGAAGAAAACCATTTGGCCTAAGGGGTGTGCAGAAGGTAATGACTAAAGACATATAAAGGGATTTGGAGAGGTGGCAAAGAATTATACGGTTATAGTTGTGAATCTGGATAATGGTAAAGGCATTACTAGGAATATCAGGATACCCCATCGAAACATTTCAATGTTTCAGTTCAACTGTGTACTGTTAAAAGAAAACTGATTTCCCGATTAGACACTTGCTCCAGGGTATGTATGTACCAGGTTTGATTCTCACATCTGTATGGTTTTACAGATGATGGGTGGGAGTAAGTTATTGGGAATAGGGTGATCATCCTCATTATATCGGGATTCGTTGTAATCGGTGATATTTGAGGAGATCACCTGGGCTGTTTGCCGGTCGGCAAATATTTGATTTTGAATATCCGCTGTTGTGCACCAATTTCAAATTGATATATCTGTACGTCTATTTTTATAGAGTGAGATATACCTTTTGATATTATGTCGATGACATTTACTTATATCAGTGGATGGTTAGGTAAGGAGCATTAAACAGCGGTGTAATTCTTCTTAACCATAAGTACAGTTTTCAACCTACGACACACAGTGAAAGAGTTGTTAGACTCAGCGGACTTATACAGAGTATTGTATGTTGTCCAGTGTCCATTAGGACAGAGGGGTTGGTCCTCATACTATATTCTGTTTACTTTTAACTTCTCTAGTTCTTAGACATGTGTTTCGTAGAAACACAGGGTCTAAGTTTTGAGGAGTTATAGGTATTTGAATAGAGTAGAGAACCAGGTGTAACAAGTATCGGGATTCTTCAAAGTGATCGAAGATGTAGATACTTGTGTATGGTATTCAGTTGATAGTAATGATAAAGAGAAATTGCTTCTCTTTCAGGTTACTCATAATTGGAAGCATTCCTAAGTTAAGTAACGCTGATCGGCCTCTCTCCATTTAGTTGACATGCACTGGAGACAACTGCATGATTTGAATCTGGTTAAATTAAATCAGTGCTTCTGGTTCTATATTGGATATAGTACAGTTCATATCTTAACATTGTTAAGGTACGGGGAGTTGTCTGGCTTATGATTAAAACCAGACTCTGGATAACTCAAGGCACGTTTCTGTAATGGCTGTTTGTGGGTTGACCCAGGCTATGACGAGGGTTGATTTTCTACCATCTGGCAGATCAATAGAAATATTGTTCTAGACTCGCCACAGTTTTATTAAAAATGGATTTTTTCAAAAAC
This sequence comes from Agapanthus africanus, assembly GCA_030015575.1. Taxonomy (NCBI): domain Eukaryota; kingdom Viridiplantae; phylum Streptophyta; class Magnoliopsida; order Asparagales; family Amaryllidaceae; genus Agapanthus; species Agapanthus africanus. Next base: position 63,941,631 of record JASDDO010000022.1, read on the forward strand.
AGTAGTGGGAGTATGGTAGAACTGGAAGTAATTCCAGAACCGCAAACGATTACTGAAGATTTGATAAGGAACCTGAAGATTCAATCTGATTTGACATTCCATTGGCCACTCCGCAGATAAGGTGGGTAACTTCAGGCACCCGAGAGGTACTCCGGTAGCCTCAAGGACGGTGACAGGGAAGTTCTTGTTTACCCACACTTGTCATTGTTGTTGTTCCAGGCTGCGAGACCCGGCAGGAGGATGAATATAGCGTCATTCTAAACTAGCTTTAGAAGTGCACGTCTATATGACTCTGCCAGAGGGTTGTCGTAGTCAGTGGGAGCAGCGGAAGCATTGGTGGACATCAGGCTTATGTCTATTTATAGACTAAAGCAGATGTAGCGGAGATAGATCATCTATTTCTGATGTGACAGTCATATATTTGACTTCATCAGAATAGGGGATGGATCTGTTGAGAAGGTAGTAGGGTGTGATATCCTGGTATTTGGATGACATACACCGAGTAGGAAAGGAAACTCCTATACTACGATCGGTTATACTTTGGTCGTCACACAGTTGTTTCTCCACAAGGGACTTGGACATTATATCAGACATACTGGTTACTAGATCTATGGTTTTTAGATCTAGATTTGGGTGGTTTCCCAATTAGGGTACTTTGACAGCATTCTAAGAGTATTAAGCATGGACGACTCCTGGCACGGTAGTGTACGTGCAGGTGATGGAGTCACCCTCTCTAAAGGTGTCTTATAGACTAAAGTAGAGAGGGATGTGCATGATTGGCAGATCACTTGCTCAGGCAATTGAGTCAATCATGAGATGTCAAGTACCACACCAGATGTTGTTCTTGCACTAGATGCAATAAGTTGACATTGATCCAATCCTGGAGAAACAGTCGGAAGCAGTTTTAGAACATAAGTGGATGTTCTAGGGATATGATAACGACAGCCTCATTTGGGAGACAGTTATCATTCCAGGCTTCCAAGGTGACATGGACGACAAGGAGGTTGTCAGAGTTATAGTTTTCCTTCTGATGAGGGGCAGTATTTTAGACAGGTGGTCCAAGGCAATACTGAGGGTGGCATGGCGCAGGATACTGATTAAGTTCAGTTGACGATACAGTCTAAGAAGTTTGGATTTGGAGTTCATTTATAAGCTAGGTCCCATCAGACATCCAGACATTCTATGACAGGTATTGCTCATTTCGGGAGATGGCTTTCTCCACGAACTTGAGATATAGAGAGACATAGAAAGAAACATCTAGGCGGATCCACTCACTGAGGCTATTCCTCGAACGCAATAGTTTCACAAACGAGTTTTGTGAGACTGACTAGTAGAGGAGTTGGGTGTTCGGTATCACACGGGCTGTGAGTATGCGACATCGCAATAATTAGCCTTGAGTGCAAGTGGGAGATTGTTGGAGATAGTGCCCTCAGAGTCAATTATTGGATCACAGGCACGTGATTGCAATGATTGAGGGAGGACCTATCCCGGTAGGACAGTCTTACTCGAGATGATAGTACGCTATCTGGTTTACCTTTATCATCATGTACTGCTTTAGGTGACCTGACATGTCGCTATTGCATGTTGATAGAGCCCCTAGGATTCTTGCTTGACTGCCAGCAGTATGAGGGCGATCATATAAGTGAGAGCTGGAGTCTATAAGCACATCCTTAAAAGGTCCCTAGTCGTAGGAGTTTCGAGACAGGGCATCGATTCTCCAGAGTAGACTAGTGTATACAGTCGAGACCCCGACGAGGGGCGGTGGCCGGTCTCACAAGCCGCTGGTGTCAGTTGGATCACCTAAGATGTATACAGGTGCTCATTGGGTTATGAGTACACCGGACAGGACTCGCCGGGAACATGCTAGTTGGTCTTATACCTGACGTCAGATAGCAGTTCCCTGGTGACATGTGTACAGGTTAGTTCATCGACCTGAGGATCGTCTTTTGTCTCGTGTGAGTTCCCACTGTGCTTTGATTACTACCCTACCACGGCTCAAAGGATTCGTGCAAACAGGTTTTAGTTGGGTACAGTCCCGAGCCACATGGAGGCAGTGAGCGGATCTTCAGGGGTTCGTCTCTCCCGGTATTGGGGGTGAGGTCGCGCTGTCTCTAGGAGAGCCATTACACGAAGTCCTTGGCCAAGGCAGGAGATTTACCGGTAGGTATTCCAGTAGTATCTCAGGGTGTTCTGGGCTACACTCCGACAAGACTTGTACCGCTTTTGGGGGTCTGACTTTTACCAGCCCCCTAGGCCCGACATGCGATGCTCATAGACGAACGGACCGGACTGTACGGATATTGTCACTGACAGGCTCAGTAGGGTGTCGGGATGAGTTCGCTCATCGACGTCCTTTTTGGTCAATAGCTGGTGGCCCGTCACGTATTGGCTTATACCTCTGACGTGCTAGTGGTTAAATCCACAGCCATAGTATTGACGAGTCTTTAGAGTCCACCACACTTTTAGTTACTCAAGCTTTCGGGCGAAACGCTGTAGAGGCCGTATGGAGATATGGCAGGGTCCGATCAGATACGTGCGGTATTGCACGGATCAGGATCGGACGGTTAGTACTATAGGCCGTATAGATATATGGCAAGGTTCGATCGGATACGTGCGGTATTGCACGGATCAGGATCGAACGGATATTACTAGCCGGCTTTAGTTTAAGCCGGATCCTAGTTTAGTACTGTGTAGATTTTGTCTCATTGCATTTGTATCCGGACGGAATACAGATGCGGGTGTGTATGCACAGTATGGGGGTTTTCCTGTAATTTATTACGGGACCAGTTTTCTGGAGTTGCCAGTTTGTATTCCGATCCGGCCGGTTTTCCTTTGTTCCTTCCCGGCCGGACTTTTCCGATGGAGGGTGTTATTTGCAAGTTTGCAAATAACACATTGTGGAGGATTTTCTTGCAAATGTTTTAATTATGAAAGCATCTTTTGATACCATTCTCATCACTTGCTTTTTGTTGATTAGAAGTGATTTGGAGTTGATGTGAGATGGTTATGATGGTGTTTAGGATATGGTCACTCTCTCTCTTTTCCTACACTCACCTCCCTCTTGCTTATGTATTCTTTTCCTCCACCATTTTTTCATAGGAGATGGTTGAACACTTTTGAGAGAAAAAGAAGATGAGAGCTTCATTTTGAGAGGGTAGCATTTTGATCTCTTTTCATGTTAAGAAAAATGCAAGCACCATTTTTCTTATCTTGTTTCTTCCATCATCTTCAAATGGCAACAAACCCAAATGAGACATAGCCTCTACACTACACATTCTACAGCAAATTTTGGACGCGTCGGCCAGCCAACTTCGCGCCCGAGTTGCCTCGGTATTGAGGTGGGAGCCCGTAAAAGATACAGGCGAGGTGGTGCCCTTCCGGCGAGGAGGAGAAGACCGGAGGACTCGGATCATTCGGTATATCTCTTCCCCTTCTTGTAGTTAGCTTAGACTAGTTAATGGTTCGATCCGGGTGTTTAGTGCGCGGTGGTGCCGGTTTGCTAAGTTCGCAAAATTAAAGTTTATCACCGCTTCCGCATATTGGCGTCAGATTGACGGCCGGGGCGCCACCGTGCACTTACAGGTAGCCCTGCTGTTTTTACTCACGGAGCCCTTTCGGGTTCTCATCCGTGCCCATTTTGCTTGTGGACTAACCCCCCTTTTTTTAAACGAGGTTGCGCCCTTTCGGGTTTTCACAAGACTCGCCGGTAGCCTTGCTGTTTTTTCTCACGGAGCCCTTTCGGGTTTTCATCCGTGCCCATTTTGCTTGTGGACATACCGTTTTTTTTACACCACGCCAGCCTGAGGATGCCGCGGGTTGATAGTAGTTTAACGACGTTTCGGTCATTTGCAAGTTTTTGGACATTGCGGTCCGTCGTTAGTTTAGGGACGTTTCGGTACGCAGCCAGTTTTAGGACATAGTGGTCCATCGTCGCCGTATTTAAGGCGAATCTCTAGTTTACTTACTTTTCGTTCTATGGGGTTTTCTCTATGAATGAGCACGATGCCCCCGACATGTCCACCTTTTTAGGGGCATGTGGTTGTGGCGGGCTCACCTTCCAGTTTTCGGACAGCACAAATTTGCCCTGTTGGTATTGGTCTTCAACCCAGTTTTTGAAGATGTAGCAGTTTTCGATCGGATGGCCCCTTACTTGGTGGTAAGGGCAGTAATTAGGATTGTTGACATCATTCAGTTGTAGCTGGTGTTTCAGCTCCGGTAGAGTAATAAGCCTGTTGCGCACTGCTAGTTCGAACAGCCTCCTTGTTTCATCCCGGGGAAATGAGTAAGGACATTTCAACTTTTCATAGAGGGGTTGCCACTTGTTGCTTTGGCGAACAACCGGTCTAGGGTCACTCGATTGTTGTTGAGCGTTGGCGACGAAGGCCGTTTTTTCTTTCCTTTTATCCTTTTTGTTCGATCCCATGTTTGCGGGTCCGAGATTCTTTCTGGGTAGCATGCGACTGCACGGCTGAATGTTCTCGCAGCTCCTCTATTCTTTCGTTTCATAGATGGATTCCTTGAAGAAAGGACCGAGGGCTACTTTTTCGTCGGAGTCACTTCCGAAGGTGAGAACTCGCGATTCCACGAGATCAACCCTATGACAATTGCCGGCAATTCTTTTACGCTCATCTGTCGCATTTTTCCATTGTCTAAGAGCTTCACGCTTTGTCCTATTGAAGTGTTGCCTATGAGCGACATATCCTTGCCACCAACACTTAGAGGAGTTGCAGTTTTCAGTAGGATGTGCGATCTTCTGATGATATAAGCAGAAGTTAGGATGTACGTCCGCTTCATCAAGATGTATACCACCGGGAGAATTTTCTCTTAAAGAGGGCAGTCTTATCCCCATCGATATGGCTTTGGTGAATTGTTTCCTTGTTTTGATCCTGCTTTCATTTGCGGCGGATGTACTTTGATCTGGTGGGAGTGTTTCGACCATTTTGTCCAGTTGCCGGCGTTTGGCCTTTTCAAATATGGCCATCTCACGCTCCCGATCGGCTTTAGTTTTCAGATGGATTTCATTCAGGAAGGCGTCGATCATTTCGTCTGACGGCCATAGAGGTTCTGGTTCAGGACCTGCCCCCCGTCTCTTGGTGTAAGGATCTCCTTTATCGTTTATCGACGAGTGAGAGATCACATGGCAGCTTGCTACATAATCCTCGGGTTCATCCGATGAGTCTTTGTCATCATCTCCGTCCTCAAGGACGTGGCTGAGGAATTCTCGGAGTGTGACTGGGGTCCGCGCCTTCTGATTATATTCTTCCAGTGTGTCAATATGTTTTTGCAGATCTGTGCGCTTGTCATCTAACTTCGCGGGCTTTTGGGTCTTCTCCTTCTTCTTCGAAGACTTTGACGGCTGGGTGTGAGCGCTTTGACTATCACCACCGGATTTTGTAGTTGGGCGTGGTTTCAGCATTCCCTCGACGACTTCGGGTTCCAGTGAATTTTTCCACCTGATTGTCGGGCACGTTTGGAGATCCTTAACCATTCTTTTCGTCTTGGCTGAAAGGGCCACCTCCCATGGAGCTTCTTCAACAAAAGAGCATGTTGCCCCCGGTGTGTCCGTCTTCTTAGGAGTGTGCAGTTGTGGTGGGTTTACCTTCCATTTCTCAGAAAGCGCAAACTTGCCTTGTAGTTACTGGTCCTCAATCCAGCCTTTGAAAACGAAGCAATCTTCGATTGGATGGCTTACTGCTTGATGGTAAGGGCAGTAATTAGGATTGTTGAGATCGCCTGACTGCAACGGACGTTTTGGACCCGGCAGATTGACGAGTCTGTTGCGCACTGCCAGCTCGAACAGTCTCCTCGTTTTATCTTGGGGAAACGAGTAAGGACGTCCTAGTCTCTCCTCGAGGGATGGGCATGGACGCATATTGTTTTGGCGAACAACCGGCTTTAAGTTGCTCGGCTGTTATTGAGTATTGGCGACGAAAGTTGCTTTTCCTTTCCCCTTTTCATTCCAAGGATCCGTCTTTGAAAGAGATGGTCTATGGCCCATCTGGTCCATTTGGGCCAATTTGTCAATCAAGGCCTGGAAAGTAGTTGTCTTGAAGAACATCATGAATTGGGAGATAGTTGACTGAGGGTCAAGAGTACCCAGGAACATGCCTACCGCTGGAGCTTCTTCGATGCGTTGTTCACACTTCGACCATAAGTTCCGCCACCTTATTGAACCCATGTTTCACCTGGCCTTACCCTGGCGTTGATCTATGCGGTGATCGGGGTACACTCGCTGGCGCTTGCAAATCTTTGTGTAAACAGCAGCTCCATCTCCGCAAATGTTTTGACCGAGTCGTTAGGCAGCTCCGAATACCATTCGAAGGCCGTTTCTGCTAAGCTGCCGACGAATTGACGAAGCAACAGTTTGTCGTCGCCTCCAGTGTTGCCGCATAAGGCCCTGAATTGAGCGACATGCTGGTGCGGATTTCCTGCCCCTTTATATACATGAAATTTAGGGATGGTATATCCCGGCGGATACCTTATTTGGTCATACCAGCCCGGATAGGGTTGTCCGGTCTTGACAATTTGGTCAGCCGCTTCATTCGCCTGGTGAGCTCGTATTTGCTGAGCTATATAGTCATCCAGTGCGGCTTTGGAAATGGTTTCCTCCTTGGCTGCTGAAAGAGCCGGAGGAGGGTTCGATGTCTCCCCTCTATCGTCTTCAATAATGATCGGAGGATCTTCAGCTGGAGGATCCGGCTGTAACATCATTCCTACCATGTCTTGGAAGAGAAGCGCCATTTGTTTTATATTGGCGGCTTGTTCCGCTGCCTCTTTGTCCTTCTTTTCGAGAACTCTGCGTAGGAAGTCAGCATCGGTTTCTTGTTCGTGACGTTGTTCTGATGATGCCTCCGGGCTTTCTTTTGGCCCGGTAAGTGCGGCCATTATAGTCAGCATCTCTTGAAGCTTCTGCTGTTGCTCCTGGGCTTTTGTCACGGATCGGGTGAGCGGTCGGTGACCTGTTGAAGCGCGGCTTTCCTCTTTTCTGGAAGCCATGTAAACAATATGTACCACCATGCCCCTAGACTTAGGGCATTTGGGCTCGGTGTTTTTGTGATCCGCCATAGTCACAGGGGCTTTCCCTGGCCTCCTTCTCTCTTCAGCGGTTGACGTTGAGGGAGCCGTTGCAGTGGGCACCCAGACAGATGACATTTTCTGTGGTTTGACAGGACGGTTCTCTTCCTGCTGGACCTTCAGCTTTTTCTGTCGGCGAGGATAGTCTTGATCAATCACCGACTCCTGGACCCGTCTCCAGACTTTGTAAACTTTGGAGGACAGCCGTTGAGGGGGCTGTTCCGGCTTCGCCTTCGGTGCATTCTCCACGGGTGGAGGAGATCTCTTCAGCACTGCAGTAGGAGAGTTCCTGCGCACCTTGTTCAGCAATTCAAAGATGTTCCCGGTTGGAACAGCAGCATTGATTTCCACCGTTGGGGCTGGTGGAGTTAGCCCAGGGGGGGTTGCCCCCAGCCTTCTGTTGGAGATAGTGCCCTCAGAGTCAATTATTGAATCGCAGGTACGTGATTACAATGATTGCGGAGGACCTATACCGGTAGGACAGTCTTACTCGAGATGACAGTATGCTATCTGGTTTGCCTTTATCAGTCGTGTACATGTTCAGGTGACTGATTACATGTTACACTTTGATAGAGCCCTTAGGATCTTGCTTTACTACCAACTGTATGATAGCAATCATATACGTGAGAGTTGGGTGGTTTATATGCATATCCTTAATTGTGGTCCCTAGTCGTGGGAGTTTCGAGACAGGGCATCGATACTCCGGAGTAGACTAGTGTGTACAGTCGAGACCCTGACGAGGGGCGGTGGCCGGTCTCACAAGCCACTGGTGTCAGTTGGATCACCTAAGATGTATACAGGTGCTCATTGGGTTATGAGTACACCGGACAGGACTCGCCGGGAACCTGCTAGTTGGTATTATACATATCGTCAGATAGCAGTTCCCTGGTGACATGTGTACAGGTTAGTTCATCGACCTGAGGTCGTCATTTGTCTCGTGTGAGTTCCCACTGTGCTTTGATTTCTACCCTACCACGGCTCAAAGGAGTCGTGCAAACAGGTAGTTTTTGGGTACAGTCCCGAGCCATATGGAGGCACGTGAGCGGATCGGCAGGGGATTCGTCTCTCCCGGTATTGGGGGCGAGGTCGTGCTGTGTCTAGGAGAGCCATTACACAAAGTCCATGGCCATGGCAGGAGATTTACTGGTAGGTACTCCAGTAGTATCTCAGGGTGTTATTGGGATACACTCCGACACGACTTATACTGCTATTGGGGGTCTGACGTTACTAGCCCCCTAGACAGATATGCGATACTCATAGACGAACGGACCGGACTGTATATACATTGTCACTGTTAGGCTCAGTAGGGTTTCCGGATGAGTTCGCTCATCGACCTCCCTTGAGGTCAGTCCATGGGCAGCCGTTACGCATTGCTAGTGCCGCTGACGGTTTGTGGTTAAACCCACTGCCAGGGTACTGACGAGTCATTAGAGTCCCCCACAGACAGTTTCCCAAGTTCGGGCGAAACGTTGTAGAGGCTGTATGGTTTTATGGCAGGGTTCGGAAAATGCACGTGCGTTTACGCACGTGTTATTTTTCGGGCAGATGATACTGGTCGGCTTTGGTTTAAGCCGGATCCAAGTATTATATTGAGTAGGTATAATATTTTTGTTCAGTTGCATTTGTATTCGGTCGTAATACAAATGCGGGTATATTTATACAGTTACGGGGTTATCCTGAAAGTCGTTTCAGGATCACTTTTGGAAGTTGCCAGTTTCCAGTTTTCGATCAGCCGTCTTTTAATATTCGGTTAAAGACGGATTTATCTTTTCTTGGATGAGGGTGAGTCATGCTTCTAGAAGGTTCTAGAAATGGTGACTAGGGTTATGAGGTGGCGGGTGACTCATCTTTGCATTAATGAATGGATGACTAGGTTTAGTGAGTCATTCATTTCATTAATGTGTTTTGTTTTGCTTTAGGATATTTGTTGTTGATCTTTGTTTATGGTCACCTCCTTGATTGCTCCTACACTCACCCTCCTCCTCCATATAAGTGGCCGGCCCCCTCTCCTCCTCCACTCACTTCACTTGAAAAAGATTATGGTTGTTAAAAAGAAAGGACTAAAGTTTTGGATGCATGGAAATTTCATAGTTCATTTCTTGTTCCATTTCATTTCCATCGGCAACTTCATTAACCGATCGTCCACGGCTTTGGATGAAGTGAGACAAAGTCATCTACTCATTCTCTACATCATTCTTGGTCGTCTCTTTTAGCAAACTTGATGACCGAGTTGCCTCGAGTCAGAGGCGGGAGCCCGTTTAAAGAATCGTTGACGTGGTGCCACCTGGACGAGCAGATCGGAGATCGACGAGATCGGAGCAGCCGCAACGGAGCGTGGGATGATGGTTAAAGAACGAAGGACTCGGATCATTCGGTATAACCTTTCTACACTCTTTACAGTTTGTTAGTTTAGCAATAATGGAAGATCCGGGTTAAAGTATACGATAGCGCCAGTTTAAAAGTTTTTGTTCCGCATTTGGCGTCTGTAGACGGCCGGGGCGCTACCGTAGACTTACACCTTCCTTACTCGGCACCAATGACGACGTCGAGCGTGTCGAGCCGATGGCGTTGGTTCGGTGATGGGGATAGCTTTGTCATGCCCCCTGTTCTGATGAGAGTCTGTTGTTGGCGTCAGTCTGTCAAAGACATATGCTCGCTGATAGGGAACAGCCAATCTTGAGAAGGCCGACTTTCGTGCAGGGGAAATGGCCTTGGTTATTTCACACGGAGTGGGAGTTGAAACGAACAGTCTTGTGAAGACCGACCCCTTAGCCGGAGAAGCCGCCTTGGTGACCTCAGGAGTAGGAATAGCTATCCGCTTCGGGATAACGCCTTATGGTATTGCGGGCTTCTTCATGAGTCCACTTGAGCTTTGGCCCAGTTTGCTGAAAACTGAGGCATTGGACTTGGGCGACCCGTTGAGAGGGGCCGCGGTAGTTGTAAGCCGATCAAAGACCGACTTCTTTGGAGCTTCTTATGACGACATTGGGGCATTGAAGCTCATCGGTGGGAGCATAGTCCCGAAGAATAGCCCAGTGGTGGCCTGAGTCACTTGTTCCACTGGCATAGCGAAGATGGAGGCCGCTTGGGTCCCGTAAGTCACTCCTCCGGACGGAATGGAGCGAGAGTTGCAGTTGCAGTTAGTGCAGTTTGAAGCCATTGATCTTCTGTCTTCTGCACGGAGCAAGGCACCAAATCTAAGTATCTCAAATCCACATGCAACCATATCAAACCGCGATTCGTTCGCGAACACGGCACACGAAGTGTGGAGTGGAAAGAGGAAAAGGTCCCACCGGGCGTGCCAGAATCTGTTCCCCGCCAGAAGACGCGCAAGACGGACGGTCTTGCCTGAATCTAGGGGCAGATGCTATTTGGTGCTATCCGTCTACCTCTCCGAAGATGCCAAGTTGATTTATGGCACCATATATCGAAGGTTTAAACGGATGCGGCCGATGTAGCAGACTTCGTCAGATTCCCCCTCATTTGAGGGGTTTTTGATTGTGGGGACGCTCTTCCCTGCAGGCGCAAGCCCCTGCAGTTAATTACGCTACCGCATCGCGGTAACAACTTTCTCCTTCTCCAAATGGTCACTTCGTGTCGTGGGTGTTTGTTTTGTTTGTGGTTTCCCGTGGATTGTATACGGAGACTAATTTATGTTGTCGCCCGTAGGGCGTGGATTAGTCCAAATCCGTATTTTCTTAGATTTGGGTTTGGGGTTGGGTTTAAGGATATGTTAGTCTCATTTGAGACTAAGATCAACTTAAACGTTTGTTAAGGATACGTTAGTCTAATTTTTGACTAAGATCAACGTAACGGGATCATTTAGATCCAAGAAAAGAGCATTTGGACTCAATTGTTTAGTTTAGAGACATTGCGGTCGATTACCAGTTTAAGGACATGGTGGTCCATCATAGTCCGTGGAATGTATGGCTGTCGGGACTCATTGCCTCTCTGAAGACGTTGAAGGATTACAACGACAAATATCAGAGGAGTTCAGAGATGTACCCTTGAACCAATGTTGGTTGGGAGATCTATAGTCCAATTTAGGACTAAAGTCTGTTTACAGCTTTATGAACATATGGGCTCAGTTGAGATGAGTTGAACATTTTATTGTTCTGGCTATTGAGCCTTTATTTGGGCTCGGCCCTTTTGATAATGCATAGCATTGGGCTCTGACATTGGATGCATAGCATTTATCAGGGGGCAAAATAGTGGTCTGATAGTGCGCCACGTGGCTTGTCAGGCGCTTTGCGCCAATCAAAAAGCGCACTGCTCTAGCGCATGCAAAGATGACACGTGTCATGCTCAGCGCTAAGCGCAAGTCTGTTAGCGCACTGCGCTTTCTGAGTGCGCTGTGCCAGTGCGCTGCGCCAGTGAATGACACGTGGCGCGCTCTGGCGCTATGCGCCAGTCCAAGAGCGCAGCGCGCTACTTTTAGAAGCGCAAAGCGCAAACTGTTCTGTGGTTGACACGTGGCGCGTTCTGATGACGTGCGCCCATCCAAGGAGCGCAAAGGCGCATTTCATTAGTGCAAGGCACTGTCCAATAGCGTAGAGCGCATTTTGATCAAATTAAGATCAAAGAACAAATTTTTTGTTCTGTTCTTGAAAAGAGGCATTGCCTCAAGATCCAAGAACTAAGGTTCTTATTCTCATCAAAAGGCTGTGCCTTTATAGATCAAAAGATCTGTGAATGAATTAAATTACTTCTTTTTAATCTTTTATAATTAGATCTTTTTCTTTTTTATTGAAGATCTTGATCTTGTTCTTAGATCTTTGATCTTTTTAGAAGAGAATTCTTCTTTTTTTGAGATGTTTTCATCTATGTTCTTCAAGAAATATAATTCTTTACCTTTAAAGATGAAGAAAATGATCTCCTTTCTTCAAAGGCTTGCTTTTCTTTTTCTTTGAGTTTTTTCTCAAAGTTTGCAGAGGGTTCTCTCTATTTTTTTTTATCTTCTGTCCTCTCTATCTTTTAGACTTGAAGTTTAGGATCCTTTATATAGGGCCAAATGATTTGTTAAGTTAGTTGCAGAGATTTTTCTCTGATTGATTTGGACATATTTCCCCACCGTTGGATCTTTGATCCTAGGGCTTCTGTTTTACAGAAGATAATCTTCTTATTTTAATAAAATTGGAAATATCTTTTCAGAACAGAATTTTAATTCTGGTTATTTAATAATTTATTAGATCTTTTGATGTAACGGTGGGAAATTCTTTAAATTCCAGCGCCAGCGCGCCAGCGTTTGACACGTGGCGCGCAGCGCAGAGCGCAGCGCAACTGCGCTAGCGTGCCTGTGTTTGACACGTGGCACGCAGCGCAACAGCGCTAGCGCGCCTGTGTTTGACACGCAACTGCACTAGCGCACCTGTGTTTGATACGTGGCGCGCAGCGCAGAGCGCAGCGCAACTGCGCTAGCGCAACTGCGCTAGCGCACCTGTGTTTGACACGTGGCGCGCAGAGCAGAGTGCAAGGGATCTGAAGCGTTGCTTCAATTTTTAAAGTTTGAATTTTGAAACAGAGCTTTGCTCTGATTGGGGGTGCGCTGCCTAGGGCGCAGCGCTTCTGGCACTGGCGTGTCTGCCCATGACATGTGGCGCGCAGCGCACAGCGCAGGGGATCTGAAGCGTTGCTTCAATTTTTAAATTTTGAAATTTGAACAGAGCTTTGCTCTAATTGGGGAAAGCAGAAGCGTCGCTTTATTTCAAATCTTGGAATTTGAATAGAGCTTTGCTCTGATTGGGGAAACACCCGCCCCGGCTCCTACTGCTCCGGTGGTGGTGTCCCGTGAGCGTTTGGGGGCGGATCCAGCCCCGGGTCCCAGCGGAGTGTCGGGCCGGAATCGGGCCCTGGTTCTGGAGGACCCGGTCTTGGAGGAGGAGATCGACTCTCCCTCGGAGCCGCTCAAGAGGAGCTCCCGGAGATCTTCCAGGGGCCGGTCCTCGCCGATCGCGGTGGAGGAAGGGGGCCTCCGGTTCGCGGTACCCTCGGGACTATCCATTGCGGATAGCCTTCTGCATGAGATAGAGGCCTCGGCCGGGGGTAGAGTTCCCGGGGGGACCTTCAGGGCTCAGCTGGCGTCCATCGCCCAGGAGTCCGTGCAGGTAAGTGTTTGGTTCATTGTGAGATTCGGTGCCTCCTTCGTCTTTCTGATCTCTTTCGTATCTCCCAGGTTCTCCAGCACGTTGCCCTCGCCTTGCGTATGGAAGCCGAGGAGGTAGCCCCGGCGCTGGAGGCTGCGGGCCAGCTCGCCTCGCTGGAAGAGAGCTCCAGGCGGGAGCTGGAGGCGGTGACGGCGAGGGTTGCCGCCTTGGAAGGCGAGGTGGAGGCCGGGAAACGGGAGGTAGCCCGGCACCGCGAGGCTGCCGTGATTGCCGAGGCCAAGCTCGGGGATGCCCACGTGCTTGCCGGCAACCTGAAGTGAACGGTGAAGACCCTCCGGAAAGAGCTTGGGGCGGTGGCCGAGGCGGCCAAGTCGGCCGAACTGAAGGCGGTGGATTGCTATAAGAAGTCGAAGTACTTCTATGATGACCTGGCCGTGGCTACGACCCGCATCTGGCACGACGCCCTTGATGCCGTTAAGTCTCAGATGCCGGAGTTTGCCGACGGAGATCTCCGGGCCGAGTTCCCCCTTGCGGACGCCGACTAGCAGGGGGAAGAGGTTCCTGGCGAGGAAACCGCCGAGGACCCCGCGCGTCACGTGGTGGATGTCGAGGACCCCGAGGTCGCACCTGGCCCCGAGGTCTAGAGCCCCCATCTTCCTCCTTTTATTTATTTGTTTTTGGAATTTTGTAAGGCTAGGGACCCCCGGAAAATACCCTTTGTAAAGCCTTTGTCTTTGGTAGTAATAAAATTTTTCTTTGGTTTTATCGAATCGCGCTCTACCATCTGTTTGTGAAGAATGCTTGTAAGATATCTCTGCTTGCACCGTTGTGTTTTCATGTCGGGTTGGCCATCTGTCTAGCGATCGTCCGTCGGGTTGGTTTCGACCACTTGCCGACGAGCATGCCAAGCGCTGCCGAGGAGGTATCCCCATGGGCCCCAAAGTCGAGGGGAGATCGTTTAGACCTGGATAGACTTGACGCCCCTCACTGGGGTCTCGGATCCCCTGCGGGTGACGGGCAAAGCGCCGTTCACCGTGTTTGTGCCTAGTGTGAGTGGGAGGCTGCTCGGTGGTCCCATGGGGGGTGCCATCTTTTGACTTCTGGCAATGCGAGCATCGACCACCAGCCGGAGGTGACCGAGCAGGGTAGCTACTCGGTTGCCTCTTGCGAGGACTTTGATCCCTCATGATGGGGACCAAGCGGGGTTACCGCCCGGTGCCTCTTGGCGAGGACTTCGGTCCTTAGCGTGGAACTCGGATCATGCTCGTTTCGGAGGACGGCCAGAACGGAACTCAGGGATCCCCGTACCCTGTGCCAAGTACGGAGGCCAACAGTCCACCAGTGAGCCCATGGGGATACCTCCTCGGCAGCGCTTGGCATGCTCATCGGCAAGTGGTCGAAACCAACTCGATGGACGATCGCTAAACAGATAGCCAACCCGACATGAAAACACAATGGTGCAAGCAGAGATATCTTACGAGCATTCTTCACAAACAGATGGTAGAGCGCGATTTGATGAAACCAAAGAAAAAATTTATTACTACCAAAGACAAAGGCTTTACAAAAGATATTTTCTGGGGCTCCCCAGCCTTACAAAATTCCAAAAATAAAGAAATAAAAATAGGAAGACGGGGGATCTAGACCTCGGGGCCAGGTGCGACCTCGGGGTCCTCGACATCCACCACGTGACGCGCGGGGTCCTCGGCAGTTTCCTCGGATTTTAACTGAACCTCGCGCTCGGTCCACACCTTGACCTCGGCCATGGTCTTAAGTTGCGCCAACGCAAAGGAGCGTAACCACTCCTTGTGCCTCAGACCAGATCTGAGCGTCGTGATGACGGTCTCGTCCCGGTGCTCGGGGACCTCGAGAAGGGCGTTGTAGAAGCGGGTGATGTAGGCCTTGAACGTTTCCTTGTCCCCACTCTTAACCGTGAAGAGGTAGTCGACCGTGCGTTTCTGCCGACGGTTCCCAACGAAATGGCCGAGGAACTGAGTAGCCAGCTCGTCGAAGGTCAAGATTGAGCGGGGCTCGACCCCCCGGAACCAGTCCCGAACTGCGTGGATGAGGGTGGCCGGGAAGGCCCAGCAATGGGCGGCGTCGGAGTGGTCCTGGAAGCTCATCCCCGCGGTGAAAGCGTTCAAATGGTCCTTCGGGTCGGTTTTCCCGTCGAACAGAGAGACCTTTGGTGGCTTGTTGCGCAAGGAGACGTGGACGGTGAGCAATTCCTCGGTGAACGGCTTTGTGAGCGAATCGGAGGCGTACTTAGCCCCGTCACTCGAGAGGTGAGCCTCCCGACGCATGCCCTCGATCTTCTTCTTGAGGGCGTCGAGTCGACTGTGGTATCCCGAGGAATCGGCGTCTTGGGATCCCTGGCCTTTGCTGCAGGTGACCTGCATATGGGAGCGGCCCCGGTTCCTCTCGATGAGGTGCCTCAGATCCCAGGGCGAGGTGGCTCTCGAGCCGCCAAGGTGAACCCTTTCTGTGCGGCCCCGCCGAGGGAAGTGGTGTCGACCATGCATGTGGATAGGCGAGGTAACTGACATCTCCTCAACGGGATAAGGGGCATGAGGAGGCTCGAGGCGAGACGTTCTGGCGGCGGACCTTGGTGTTGAGCCATGGGACGCCCAGCGGGCCTCAGGGAGTACCGGCTCGAGAGACCTGCGGCCAGGAGTCGTAGCCTGCTGGTGGTCAGCCGTCCCGACGGGGGCAGAGCCTTCTGGAGGCGGTGGAGCGGCGATCTGGGGCCCAGGCCCAGCCGCTTGGACGCGGACGAGCGCCTCCACGAGGGACTGTAGCCGATCTATCCGGCAGGGCGTTGGTCGCTGGAGGAGGCTCATCCACGCCTTCGGTGAGAGGAAGGCGGCGGCCGGTACCGGGATCTTCAGGATGGTTGCTCGCCTTGCGGATGGAGATCGGAAGGCCAACTTTGTTTTTGTGGAGTTTGCTTCACACAGACAGTGCCAACTGATGGAGGTCCTTTTCGGGTCTCCGTCAGATGTTGTCTTCCGTTGATCTCCCGGTGGATTTTGGTGGTGATCTTCTGTTGCGTGTAGATCTCAATGGGTTATGATGAGATTGGTGATTTGAGAGGTTTAGCGCCGAGTACCTGCAAAGAAGTCCCGGGGTGGTTTGGTACCACCGAGGACCCTCCAACGATCAAGTTAGTGCTAGATCCGAGCAGAGTAACGGCTAAGTGGAGTAAAAATGGCTTACTTGACCTCTCTGCGATGGGGGTTTATATAGCGGCGGCGGCACGCAGCAGCAGGCGCGAGAATCTCGCCAGCCGTTACGCTCCCGACGTCACGCCCGCGTGAAGAGCGGATCGCTCATTAATGGGGATCGTGATGGCGTGGAGCGTGGGACGTTGCTGGCGGAGAATCTGCGTGTGGCGAGATTCGCGGAGCGGCGGTTACGCCTGCGAGTGGTGGAGTTGGTCGGTCGGAGGAGCCGAGGAAGACGGCCTCGGCTGGGGAGCTCGGAACCGAGCAAGAGGGTTGAGGGGTCTTGGTCCTGTGGCAGCTCGGGACGAGCTGAGGGGCTGAGGAGGCAAATTTGCAGGGGGGCCCGAGGTGGGCCAGCTTGAGCTTGCAAGTCGGGTACATGGGTGGCCTGGTCGGCCTCTGTGGGCCCTTCCTTCCGGGTCTTGGGACATGTCATCCGCCACGTGTCCTGATCTCGTATCGCCAGTATTGAGCATCATCAGAATGTGTAAGCATGCTCATCTAAAAAAAACATTTCTTAAATATAGTCTTATATACCGTGAAATCTACCGATCTTTGAAACAATTGTTAATGCATCTATTCAGACATTCTAGTTGGAGATAGATTATCAAAATCATTATAGATTGATAGATGGACATGTCATGATGTGTGATATCCTTTACCATCTTTTTCTTTAGTTTAAAGATGGGAAACGTAAAACTGTAAAATCGGTGGAAGATGGAGACACTGATTTGAAATTGGCTTACATGTTGAAGCAGGTGATACATTTTTAAAAAAAATAGTAAATATATAATTGAAACTTAATTATAAGCGAAGAGATGGTTCACTTAATCTCTGAGGGACAAGAGCCATTGAAACTGTAAAATCGGTGGAAGATGGAGACACTGATTTGAAATTGGCTTACATGTTGAAGCAGGTGATACATTTTTAAAAAAAATAGTAAATATATAATTGAAACTTAATTATAAGCGAAGAGATGGTTCACTTAATCTCTGAGGGACAAGAGCCAATGAAAGGGTAGTACATATTTTGTGTTTTGTATTACATTATCAAATAAACAACATTATAAAATTCAAACAACATATCATAATCTTTGGCATATTGTCAAAAGGGTGGCATTAATGTGCCAATGACATCTCTTGTACTTGAAGCCTTTTCTCTATTTTGGGGAACTAATCTTAATATTGAGCAAAAAGACGGCGCGGAACTGGATGGTCAGTGTATACGATGACTGGAGAGCCGATTAAATAGGGCCAAGAATTCCTTCTCGGTTGTTGTATAATTTAATTGGGCCTCGTTCAAAGTTCGACCAGCGTAATAGATTACATGTGGCAACTTATCGATGTGCCGTCCAAGGACAGCACCAACGGCAAAATCAGATGCATCGTACATAATTTCAAATGGATGCGTCCAGTCAGGAGACGAAAGAATGGGAGCAGAAGTAAGTGAGTTTTTTAATGACTCCGAACGCCTTCAACAAAAGAGTCAAAGGGTCTAGCAATCTTGCTAGAATCCTTGATGAACCGTCTATAGAAACCGGTATGGTCAAGAAAGGCTCGAATGTCTCGGACGAATTTGGGAGGAGAGAGATTGAAAATAACTTCAATCTTCTCTTTATCTACCTCAATGCATTATTGGGCAAAATTGACTGGGTGTCATGATATATATCATTTGGCGAAATTGAAAGCCCACATAAGAATGGGTGTCATGATATATATCATTTGGCGAAAGGACTCCAACATGCCCACATAAGGGGTGTCATGATATATATCATTTGGCGAAAGGACTCCAACTAGCAAGCCTGTCTAGATATACATTTATTGGGCAATGTAACTGCTTAATTTTCTAGGTAAAGTGATTCTCAACAAAGGAGAGAATAATTAAACAGCTAAATAACATTATCAAATATAACACCAAATCTTAACATATAATCCAGTCCAAATCATAACAAATCATATCTAAAATAAAAACAATATGCAATTCAATTACACATTGGTATATTTCATAATCTACACGGACGGATTTTAAGCACTGAAAGAGGGAATAACATTAAAAAGAAAAAAAAGAAAAAAAAGCAATCCAAGATACAAGTGCAATAATACAGAAAAGAATGACTAAAATATAAATGTATCAATGAACACAACCCCCTTTCCACATGGACCACAACCAATATCTCAAACTCTCAACTCTACAAATAAAATTAAAAGAAAATAAAGGCTAGCTCTCTCCAACAAATCTCAGATGGCGATCGCCACGGCGATCGCTGCGGCGACGGCGACGAAGCTGACGGCGGAGGATGCGGCGGAGTTCTGGGTCGGCGGAAGGGCGATGGAAGGGGGCATGGCGCCGGCGACCGGAGCGGGCGTTGAGGACACCGGGGTGATGGTGGTGGGTGGAGAAATGGGCGCGGATTTGGGTGCGGCGACGGTGGGAGCAGGTGAGGGTACGGGTGAGGATCTGGGTGAAGGTTTGGGAGGGGAGATGGTGGGTGCGGCGCCTGGGGCTTGGGCGAGTGAGGTCACCGCGAGTGAGACGAATAATGCGAGGAGGAGCATTTGAGAGCAAGCCATTGATGCTGAGACTTTGAGAGAGAGAGAGATTTGATAGTGGAGACGTTTGGTTATGATGGAGAGAGAAGAGGGGGTTTGAGTTTTTAGTGAGATAGAATGGAGAGGAGAAGGCTCTATATAGAAGTTCGAGCAAAATAGTTTTTAATATTTTGAAATATTTTAATATGATTAAAAATAATAGAGTAGGGGATGGAGAAGCTTCCGACCGTTGGACTTTGTCGCATACGAAGCCGTGTGCCGCGTTAAGGTGCCACCGGTCTAATCACCTTTCCATTTCTTTACCCTTTTCTCCCTCTTTTATTTAAAGATATTGTTGGATAATGTTAGAAGACCCGTACGTAACCTATTGCAAATTTGTTTTCCTTCTATCTCTGAAAATCACGCCTAAATTATTCATGACGATTGAAAATTTGAATTTGCATGACGCGTTCAAACTCTAAACAATAAGCAATTAATAATTAAATATGTGAGCCAACTCCCGTCGAGACTGAATGTTTAAGTCTGCCAATCTAAAAAATATTTCTTAAATATAGACTTATGCATGAGGAAATCTACCGATCTTTGAAACAATTGTTAATACATCTATTCAAGCATTTAATTGCAGATAGATTATCAAAATCATTGTAGATTGATAGATGGATATGTCATGTTGTGTAATATCTTTTTCTATCTTTTTCTTAAAGTTCGAAGGTGGGAAATGGAAAGTTCCTGGAAGATGGAGACACTGATTTGAAGTTGTCTTACATGTTGAAGTAGGAGCTAAATTTTTTTTTAAGTAAATATATAATTGAGACTTAATTATAAACGAAAAGATGGTTCACCCAACCTTAGGGACAAGAGCCGTTGAAAGGGCAGTACATATTTTGTGTTTTGTATTACATTATCAAATAAACAACATTATAAAATTTAATTAACATATCATAATCTTTGGCATATTGTCAAAACGCTGGCATTAATGTGCCAATGACATCTCTTTCTCCGGACACTAATCTTAATATTGAATAAATTATTTATTCTCGGTGGATTTATTGACATTTTCCGTAGACTATTCTACATTTTTTTCTTGCATTTTTTTCTTGGGACAATGTATGGGTTTATGAGTGTGCATTGTTGGAGAAGCATTCCAACGTGATGAACGAGAAATTATTCGGTGTGACTGATATAATACATCCGGACAGAGGTGAGGGAGCGAGGAAAGTTTCGGGCAACCTTGGACAGCATGTCGAGACCACGGTTCTATTCCTTCTCTTTTTTGTCCGAATGTATACTACCGGCATCTGGAATGACTTTTCTTGATGTACACGTGTTTTTGCAAAGTTTTTGGGTGTTGGTGAGCTGGAGCATTCTCACCCAATCACATCATAAGGCCCACTCCCAAGCAGAAAGAAGAAGTGTTGGTAAAGCAAATTATTTTATAAATATTCCTCTACATTATATTTTTTTTATCCAATCAATAGGTATGCAAATGGTACTATTTCATGGAAGGAATAAATGTTTTGGGCTATGGGTTGGGCCACAATTGAAACTATCTATTTAAAGGAAAGTGTGGTGTTGTGAAGCTAGGGCCGAAGTAGGATTTTTTTTACCCAAACTGGCCTATAACCCTAACTCATGCACACAACACGCACGCGCATACCTAGGAAGCCCCGAATTTGCCCTGAAAGCGTTAAATTGTGACCACTTTCTCATGCGGATCAAACCCACA
The DNA here is from genome assembly GCA_030015575.1 of Agapanthus africanus. NCBI lineage: Eukaryota > Viridiplantae > Streptophyta > Magnoliopsida > Asparagales > Amaryllidaceae > Agapanthus > Agapanthus africanus. The sequence continues at coordinate 63,962,305 of JASDDO010000022.1, forward strand.
CACTCTCCCTAGGAGGGAAAGGGCCATAGTTGGATTAAGCTAGAATGTATATAGGGTTGCTGAGTCTGTTGTATATTACATGTCCATTCTCCTCTGCCTCCAAAGGAAACCTGGAACGAAAATGAGACGGGCCTACTCTACATAGTCAGAGATGGGCCTGCTATATCCTTAGGCCCGTATTTTCCATATACCCGACATTATTTATAATCAATATAATCCCATTTATACACGACATTTGCCCCATAAGCCAATTGATATCAGTTTTATATGTGTGTGTAACTTAACTAGAACCCAAAGGCTACATGTGGCTTTCTTCATTTGAAAAATTCTCTATTCTCTATCCTCTCAGATGCTCCGCGTTATTAAGATTTAAGAGGTCCCTCTGCCTCCCCACCACCCCTCTCCGGAAAAAAAACCCTCTTCCCCCACCTTCATTTCAGAGAAGCCAGCAATTTTCGATGATTTTTTTGTCAGCTGGCATCAAATAAAACAAGATCATGCTAAAAAGTTATAAATAAATGTTATAATTGTTAGACAATTTTAAGGAATTAGACGTCAGCTCTCGAATTGGGGCATATGTTGCTCTAGAACTTTAAATAAAAATGGTGCCCCCCCCTACCCCACACCCCATTTTGGGAATGGGTAAATATGACTTTTTAACTTGGAGTTAACGGCAAGGGATTAATTAAGAGGTAAGGAAATTAAAGTAAGCACAGGATAATAAAGAAAGTTCAAATTGGTTTTTAGTAATCATGCCAAAACACAAGGATGTTTTCAAGAAATAAACATATTTTAAATGTCTAAACTATTATTTTATTTCTATTTTCTCTATAAAATATGTCTACTAATTAAATGTCAGCCCCGTCAGAATCTCATCCAATTAATGGATCAAATCAACGAGAACTACATCAGAATCACCTTATCCGAATCACACAACTTTTAACCCATCTAGTTATCCAAAAAATTAAACTTCTAAAATACAAAGAATTCACACCGATTCCAGTTCCCACATGGCCCTTGCCTTCATTTATACCCTCACATTATCTTGCCACCTAAAGCATAAACGTCAGGTGCAACAACCCAATTTCGATCAATCTCGCATTAAACACGCGACAACACTCTCCCCACACACACAACAACCCCCTCTTGGGACACGTGCCTACCAACGACCGCAAATCTTTTAGGCTTATTTGATCAAAACAGCCGGCAATTTATCCGACTTTTACACCATCCTACCAATTAAACCCTTTACTTGCCGATCGATGGTTTTCATATAGATTGACACAACTATCTTTGCATTTTTAAACTGCTGATTCAGAAAGAAAAAGATAATTCCGACGTAAAACAGGTCGATTATTTTCAAAAACTAACAATCAAGTGATTGCGGTGTAACGAACGTAGATAGGACGGTTTGGTTGAGTCGAACAAACCTCAGCATGCATGGTTTTGACAGAGAGACAAACCAAAATGCCAAGCGAAATCAAGGCGACACATACACAGCTGACACCTCAACGACGTACCTTTTCGAGTTACGTGGCGCCTCACACGTGCGCTTTCCCCTGCGGTCTCCCTCGTCGCACGTGCAAAGGGGAAGCCGACAGTTGGTGGAACCGCCACGTGTCGCTGCTGGCAGACTAAGCTTTGACTTTTGACGCACGTGGAGATGCGTCTGGCTCGTGACAGCCCCCGCTTCATTTTTTCCCTTCGTGGGCCGTTTCCGTGCGATTTCGCATGCGACCCACAAATCGCCGACCTAGATAATGGGGGAGTTCGTGGCCATACGATGATGGGAATGGACGGTTGAGATCTGTTGTGGGCCCAGCAATGGGGATTTGATATGGAGCATAAATAGAGGACTTTCAACGTGTGGAGCGAGCTTGGAAGTTGCTTGGTGTGGACTTGTGTCCTTGATTTTTTAATTTTTTCTGAGAAAAAGAAGTTGGGGGTGTAGTTGGTTGGGGTTTGGTTTGAGTCGGAGTGGATTCAGTTGGTTAAAATGGCTCAAATCAGATTGGATTTGTTATAGATGATAAAAAAAACATGGATGGATTCTAATAACGTACCCATAATACATATTGAATTGGTCTCGGTATTATTTAGATGTATTGTTTAATAACACAAAACATAACCAGAAGTTTGTGATTGTTGCTTGGTTTTTTAGCCTTTTAGAAAGAGGTTTAGGGTCAATCTTGATACAACTTAATCTGAAGAGAGATTAAACATGACGTGATGTTTTTCAATGTAATAATCATTATTTGTTGTATCGGCTACTATATATATTTTAAGTTTGCTATCCATTATTTTATGAGATATCATTATATGCATAACAGATCGGTTTAGTTTTCAGCTTAGTGTCTCTATTCGGTTTGATGCGGATTCAGAACCTCTCAACCCAGCTGTACGTACTCAATGTTGCTATTCACACAAGCTTAGAATTCAATGTGGGGACCCAATTAAGCCTCATTTGTAGATTGAGTAGTTGCTTGTGAAAAACTCAAAAACCAAACAAACTCCCTCTCAACCTTCAATTAATGGGAGCAAAAAGACCAAGCCCGATGTGAAAGAAGAATCCCAGAAACACCCAATTAATGCATCTCTCATCTCCCTCTTTATATATAACAATCAATCTTAGTTGAGATCATCATATCTAGCTACATATATATATAGAGAAAGAGATATAGATAAGCCATGGGGAGGAATTCAATGATGGAGCAAAGATGCAACAAGCATCCAAGACACAAGCAATCAAGAGGAGTTTGCCCATATTGCCTTAGACAGAAGCTCTCTCACCTATCAGCCTCTTCTTCTTCAACAACAACAACAAACCATTCCAATTCATCAACCTACTCTACCCTCACTCCTTGCTCATCATCATCTTCTAACCTTTCCTCTATCAATGGCTCTCCTCTTCACAAGATGGCCAAGACCAAGAGCTTCTCTTGCTTGCTCAAAGGGGATGGCTTCTCTAAGCCATTGAAGAAGAGTAGGTCATTAGCCTTTGTGGTTGAGGAAAAAGAAGTGAGTAAGAAGAAGAAGAAGAGGGGGTTTTGGTCTAAATTGTTGGGGAAGAGAAATGATGAGTCTTCTTCTTCTGCTTTGGTGGTGGTCTCATAGATGAATGGTTAATTTGTTTGCATTACATTTGCCCTTAATTTTTTCTTCCTCTTTTGTATATAGAAGATTTATATTAATGTATGAACAACATTAGACACAAGAAAAGAGATTATATAGTTATTATGATATGAGTTGAGAAGACATACGACAAGTCATGTATATGGAAATTAACTGAGATATCATAATTGATTATGTATGTTGAGCACTTTGTATATTGAAAAATGCTTAACCTACCCGGCTTAAAGAATTACTATCACAATCTATCCAAAAGACAAATACAATGAGCCTACTTATTTGACACTTGTATCAAGATGTTATGGGTCTTATCTTTTTTGTCTCTTGAGTAGATTGTAGTAGGATTTCAAGCTGGTATATAAAGTATTGTTCTTGTATATTTGAGTAAAGTTTTGAAAAACTACTTATGAGAAATAGGGAGCTGTTCAACCCTCACCGTGTAAGTAGCTCCCTACACTGGGGGGAGGGGTTGGGGTCTGATCTCCCCCTTACCCAACTGTGTAGGCATTGCCCAACTAAAATTGACTTATATTCCGTTCAACTTATAACACACAAATTGATATCGGAGAAGAAGATTCGTTTTCTAAATTTTAACCATATATATGATGTCTAATCTAACCATCTATGTTACTGTACGATCTTATAATAGATGGTGTAACCTGTTTACATCTCAGAATTTATATAAAAATCATACATATATGGAATGGTCTCCAAAAAGTAATGAACGGTCTCTAATATATATTAGCGGCCGTTCATATTTTAAACGGTCGCTGATTAATTAGATGGTCGCTGATACATATATGAGCGACCGTTAATGAACGATATCTAATACGAACGGTCGCTAATAGATGTATCAGAGACCGTTTCCACCGGTCGCTAATAAGCAGACACGTGGACATCTCAACGAATTTACCTGTTTTCTAATATCAGCGAACGGTCGCTGATGATGTATGAGCGACCGTTCCTGTAACTTATACGGTCGCTAATAACTATTTTTCCTGAAAAAAAGTACAGAAAAATATTATATTCAATACAAAATACACAATATCACAATAAATTACGCCACAATAGCGTTTCGTATACAAATCAATTTATATGCACAATTCACAACATATCCAATAAGATCAACAACAAATATGAAAACATACGCATACAAACCAACGTATAAAAATTATCCACGATATATCCACCAATATCAACAACTCAATCAAACACATATAAACTAAATTTTTAATAAACAATCATACATGAACTAAATTGTTTTGAATACGAACAACACAATACATACGCTATATATATGTCCAACAAAACGAAAAATTCTCCAAATCACTCGGAATCGCAGCTCACTCAACCCTGTGAATCGAAATAAATAAATATATAAATATATGAACTCAAATCATAATTTTCGAAACAACGTTAGCTATACTAACACATATATATGCATATCTCACAAACTCCTGCCACTTCCATCGTCAAAACATAATCCTTTCGCCATTAAGTTATAAGAACCCTACGAATACACAACATGAATTTTAAACATCAAAACTCAATACAGTTTAATTGTATGCTCAAATTTCTATAAATAACAACTATTAGTACCTCACTAACTCACACCGCTAGCATCGCCACCAGAAACTCTTCTTGAATAGTATCGATTCACATCATCGAAATTCTCCTGCGAAAAAAGGTTACCTAATAACTCTTCCTGTGGGGTCGGATGATCAGGGTTATACGGTTCCTGTGGTGGAGGGTTAAGATAATAAGGATCTTGTGGCGGAGGCGGAGGCCAAGGGTAGTACCCTCTTTGTGATTACAGAGGCGGTGGATAAGGATAGTACAGCGTTCCTTATGATGGGGAAGGGTAATACGGTCGCTGCGTCAGAGAAGGGTAATATGCCGGCTGCGGCGAGAATGAACGCTGTGCTGACCACGATTGTGGAGGAAGAACGTATTGTTGCGAGAATTGATCCAACCATGCCCCCATTTGAACTCTCCAAGCCGCTTCACCTTCCGCCCTCTTCTTATCCGCTTCTGTAGTGTGTTTTTCGTCACCCCATTTAGATGGGAATGCGCGCGCTTGTCAGTCACATTACAGATTTCCCCTGCATGGGATAGGCTGGGGTTTATTGATTGTGGGGATCCGAATCTCCAGCAGCCGCGGACTAAGCTGCCGTTAATTACCCCTCGTCTTTGGAGCGAGAGAACCTCCGATTGACGGGTCAAACAGGTCATGCGAACTTAATGTGCAGTGTCGTGTTTTAAAGGGGTTTTGGATATATCGGGAGGCCCCGCAAAGTTTTTACGGGTGTCCCACTACCCGGATAGCGGGCTGGGGGTCAAAGGGGCTAGTAACCCCATTGCGAGGTGCGGGGCAGCGTCCCGTTAGAAATTTTTCCTAACGGGGACAGTGTTGTGGAGTGTTTTTTTAACATATTATAATGGAGACGTGTTCATTTTGTTTTGTTCCATTTGTAAGAAAAAAGAATATATATATATGTATATATTTTTTTATATATAAAAAATACATAAATAAATAAATATTTAGAAAAATGTTATTTTTAAAAAAAATATTATTTATAATTTATTTATAATTTATTTTTTATTTATTTAATATTTTTTTTAAATAAAAAAGATTAGAAGAAAGAAAAGAACAAAGAAAGAAAGAAAAAGAAATTAAAAAAATATAAAAAGGGAAAGAGGCTCTCTTTTAATGGGAGCCGTGGGCAAAAGGGCTCCTATTAAATGCGAACTCTCCTCTCACGTGAGGGAGCCCTCCCCTTCACGTGAGGGGGTGGGGAAGGCTCCCACTGATGGGAGTTTTCCCTGTGGGGCTCCAAAATTAATTAATTTTTTTTTATTACATGGAGTTCAACTCCAAAAGAATATTTTTGTGGAGTTAAACTCCAAAAGAATTTTAAATGTGGAGTTAAACTCCAAAACATTTTAAATGGAGTTCAACTCCAAAAGAATTTTATTTGTGGAGTTAAACTCCAAAAGATTTTCTCCTTTCTCTCTTGAGAAGAAAGTCAAAATGGGTTCTCTTGAAACTCCAAGATCCAGATCTTGGATGATAAAAAAGAGACCATTTTTCTCTTGATGGAGTCTTGTGAGGTGGATTTATGGTAAAACTTTATTTAGTTTTTTTTAAAAAGAAGAGCTAAGCTCTTGATTTAATTGGAAAATGAAAAAGAAGAAGAAGAACTTGAGAGAGTGAGGATGGAGGCACAAACCCTAGAGATTTGAGGAGAATGAATTGTTATGTTTTATTTCATTATCATATTGCCTTATATAGGCTTACATATTTACATATAACCCTTTGGGCTTTACAAAATGGTATTTTACCCATCACATGCCTCATGTGCTCTTTTCTTTTGCACGTAAGTCATGGGCTTTACAAAAATTTGGCTTCATGCCCATTTTCTTACATTCATGTATAAAAAATTACATCAAAATTATTTATTACATGATTTTTTATTTCGGCATGGGGGAAGTCGGCCGCGGGGCTCGACTTGGGCATGGGCCTACTTGCTTGGGCTTAGGCCCGCTTACTTGGGGTTGACCTTAACTTTGACTTGGTCAACTGGGGATGCAAATTTTGACCCCAACAAAGTGTCCCCATCGATGAATGCACATCGCACATGTGGGTTGTGTGCATGAAACTGATGGATCTTCCTTCACGTAGAGGCGACTTGATTTGGTTCCCACTTTGTGGGAAGCCGACACTGTCCTTTTTACGACATGGACGGTCGATGCTTGGCGCGTCTCCGAGACGGAGTGTCCATGGTAGACGTTTCCCCGGCACGGAGTGATTTGGTTCCCTCTTTGTGGGAAGCCGGCACTGTCCTTTTTACGACATGGACGGTCGACGCTTGACGCATCTCCGAGACGGAGTGTTCATGGTAAACGTTTCCCCGGCACAGAGTGATTTGGTTCCCGCTTTGTGGGAAGCCGGTACTGCCCTTTTAACGACATGGACGGTCGACGACACTGAGTGTCACTGTTTGACTTATCCCCGGCACGGAGTGTCGCTGTTCGACTTGTCCCTGGCACGGATTGTCCCTGGTCGACTTGTCCCCGGCACGGAGTGTCGCTGGTTGTTCGACTTATCCCCGGTACGGAGTGTCGCTGTTCGATTTGTCCCCGGCACGGAGTGTCACTGTTCGACTTGCTCCCGGCACGGAGTGTCACTGTTCGACTTGCTCCCGGCACAGAGTGTCACTGTTGGACTTGTCCTCGGCACGGAGTGTCGCTGGTTGTTCGATTTATCCCCGGCACGGGGTGTCGCTGGTCGACTTGTCCCCGGCACGGAGTGTCGCTGGATGTTCGACTTGTCCCGAGTGTCACTGGTCGACTTGTCCCCGGCACGGAGTGTCGCTGGTCGACTTGTCCCCTGCACAGAGTGTCGCTGGTCGACTTGTCCCCTGCACGGAGTGTCTCTGGTTAACTTGATTCCGGGGCGGAGCATAATTCCGGCAGGGAAGGTAGATATCCCGAGGCGAAGCATGATTTCGACACGGGGTACATTCTAGGATGAAGCATGATTCCACCGCAGAGGTTGTTGGTTTGATTTGGGTTGACATCGGCACCGCTATACTGGAATATGGTACCAGAAGCGAATCATCATCTGCCATGACAGGATTTGGTGGTGTTCCCGCCAAAAATTTCTGCACAAAAGAGCCCAAGGCATCAAATGGAAGCGATACGTTTAAGAAAATATGAACCTGTATTTTCCGGGCTGTATTTTGACAAACTCCCGAATGAGAAACAGCTAAATTCTGATGGTATTGAAAGCATATGAAAAAACCTTCGATTTGAGATATTATGGGCCTCATAATTCATCCGGGATCAAAAGTTATGAGCAAATGTCTATGCACATGTGATCTAAGAAAGAAGATGCGAACCAGTATTTTCCGAGCTGTATTTTGATAAACTCCGGAATGCGAAACAACTAAATTTTGATGGTATCGAAAGTGTCTCGAAAAATCTTTCGATTTGATATATTATGGGCCTCATAATTCATCCGGGATCAAAAGTTATGAGCAAATGTGCTATGCATATGTAATCTAAAGTAATGCTCTACTACATAGGGAATCCATTTTTAGTCCCACATCGGGAAAATGAGAGATGACTTCTCTACCACTCCCATATAAATAAGAGGGGATAAATCTTAGAAAGGGTAGAGTTCAATCCTCAAAGGATTCAATACTCAAAGAAGCTTAGTTCCCTATAGAAGCTTAGTTCTCCAAGATAGGAGTATGCTCCTCCCCATAATGCACATATGCGCAAGCGCCGTGTGCGCTACGTGCAACACAAGTGTGCCCGCCATGCGCGCACCACGTGCAACGCACGTGCGCACCACGTGCAACGCACGTGCGCACCACATGAGAACATTTAATAATATTAAAAGGAGCTTAGTTCTCCATAGGAGCTTAGTTTTCCATATATAGAAACCTGCTTCTCTCCATAATGTGCCATGTGCGCTACTTGCAACGCACGTGTGCCCGCCACGCGTGCACCACGTGCAACGCATGTGCGCACCACATGAGAATATTCAATAATATTAAAAGGAGCTTAGTTCTCCATAGGAGCTTAGTTCTTCATATATATAAGCCTGCTTCTCTCCATAATGCGCACATGCGTAAGCGCCATGTGCGCTACGTGCAACGTACGTGTGCCCGCCATGCGCGCACCACGTGCAACGCACGTGCGCACACATGAGAATATTCAAAGGAGACTCATTCTCCATAGGAGCTTGCTCCCCCCCATAATGTGCATATGCGCAAGCTCCATGTACGCTACGTGCAAATATCAGCGCCCAACACGTGCGACGCACGTGCGCCCAACACGTGCGACGCACGTGCGCCCAACACGTGCGACGCACGTGCGCGAACGCAAAAAAAGTCTTTTTCAGCAGCGAAAAGCTTAAGCTCCAGCCTGTTTTCCCCCCCTGATGAGTGAGACATGGTTCAAAGGGTACATCCCTCCACACCTTCGATATATGGCACTGTAATCTCTCAGTGTCGTCGGAGAGGTGGTGGGTCCCAACGACCAATGATCCTTCTTTCTAAAACAAAAAAAAGAAGAAGAAGAAAGAACAGAGAGAATACAGAAGAAGAGAGAGAGAAACCCTCTGCAAAAAAGAGCGAACTCTTAAGAAAAGAAGAGTTTTCTTCATACTCAAGGTAAAAAAAAAGAACTATATTCTTGAAAAACAGAGATGAAAACATCTTATAAAAAGAAGAATCCTCTTCTAAAAAGATCATAGATCTAAAAACAAAAAAGATCAAGGTCTTTGACGATAAGAAAAAAGATCAAAAGATCTAATTATAAAAAATAATAATAAGTATTTTTACTTCGTTCACAGATCTTTGATCTATAAAGGCAGAGCCTTTTATCAAAAACAAGAACTGTTGTTCTTGGATCTTGAGGCAAAGCCTCCTTAGAAGAACATAAAAGTTGTTATGTGATCTTAAAATCGATCAGATGCGCTTTGCGCTATTGAAAAGTGCCCTGCACTCATGAACTGCGCCCTTGCGCTCATTGGATCGGCGCGCAGCGCCAGAACTTGCCACGTGTCAATCAGAGACACAATCTGTGCTTTGCGCTTCTGAAACAGAGCGCTGCGCTCATAGAATGGCACTCAGCGCCAAGCGCGCCACGTGTCACTCGATGGCGCGCCAACAGACTAGCGCAAAGCGCTCATAGATGGAAAGCGCCAGTGCGCTAATGAACTGGCGCTTAGCGCTAAGCGTGACACGTGTCACCCTTATGTGCGCTAGCGCAATGCGCTCTTTAATTGCCGCAAAGCGCCTGACGCGCCACGTGGCGCACTGTCAGAACACCACTTTGTTCCTGATAAATGCTATGCATTTAATACCAGACAAAATAACAGAGCCCAATGCTTTGCATTATTAAAAAGGGCCGAGCCCAAGTAAAGGGTTAATAGCCAGAACAAAAATAAAATTTTAAAACATTTTAATTGGACTTAGCCCAATTCTGGCCATAAGTCCTCAACTTATTTTGAAATGAGCACATCTGCTCTTTCAACCAAATCATCCCGGTTCAAGGGTACATCTCTTCACTCCTTTGATATTTGTCGTTGTAATTTCTCAACGTCTTCAAAGAGGTGACGGGTCCCGACGATCACACATTTTTACGGACTGTGAGGTCCTTAAACTCATGGACTATGATGTCCTTGACCTCGACCGTGATGTCTTAAAACTAATATCGGACTGTGGAGTCCTTAAATCCATGGACTATGATGTCCTTAACCTCGACCGTGATGTCTTAAAACTAACGACGGACTGTGAGGTCCTTAAACTTATGGACTATGATGTCCTTAACCTCGACCGTGATGTCTTAAAACTAATATCGGACTGTGGAGTCCTTAAATCCACGGACTATGATGTCCTTAACCTCGACCGTGATGTCTTAAAACTAACGTCGGACTGTGGAGTCCTTAAATCCACGGACTATGATGATCTTAACCTCGATCGTGATGTCTTAAAACTAACACCGGACTGTGAGGTCCTTAAACTCACGGACTATGATGTCCTTAACCTCGACCGCGATGTCTTAAAACTAACATTGGACCGTAATGTCCCTAAACTAATTATCGACCGCAATGTCACTAAACTAAACAATAGAGCCAAATTGCTCTCTTGTCGGATCTAAACGATCCCGTTAAGTTGATCTTAGTCTAGAATTATACTAACATGTCCTTAACAAACGTTTAAGTTGATCTTAGCCTCAAAAAGGCTAACGTATCCTTGAACACAACCCCCCAAACCCAAATCTAAGAAAGATACGGATTTGGACTAGTCCACGCCCTACGGGCGACAACATAACCTAGTCTCCGTATACAATCCATGGGCAACCAAACACAAAACAAACATCCACGACACGAAGTGACCATATGGAGAAGGAGAAAGTTGTTACCGCGATGCGGTAGCATAATTAATTGCAGGGGCTTGCGCCTGCAGGGAAGAGCGTCCCCACAATCAAAAACCCCTCAAACGAGGGGGAATCTGACGAAGTCTGCTACATCGGCCGCATCCGTTTAAACCTTCGATACACGGTGCCATAAATCAACTTGGCATCTTCGGATAGGTGGACGGATAGCACCAATTAGCATCTGCCCCCAGATTCAGGCAAGACGTCCAGTCTTCCCGGCTTCCGGTGGCGAACAGATTCTGGCACGCCCGGTGGGAACTTTTCCTCTTTCCACTCCACACTTCGTGTGTCGTGTTCGCGAACCAATCGCGGTTTGCTAATGGTTGCCCTTGGGTTTCAAGGTATTAAGATTTGGCGTTTTGCTTGCTGCAGAAAGCAAAGAATCTATGGCGTCCACTTGTGCAAGATGTTCCAACTGCAACTGCAACCTACGCTCCGCCTCACCTGAAGGTGTAGCTTATGGACCTCAAGCGGCGTCCCTGTTCACGATGCCGGTAGAACAGGTCACCCAGGCTACTACTGGACTATTTTTTAGGACCATGTTCCCGCCAACAAGCTTCACTGCTCCCGTGCCTGTACCAGAAGCTTCCAAGAAGTCGGTCTTCGATTGACTTACAGCTACTGCGGACCCTCTCAACGGGTCGTCCAACACCAGCGCCTCGGTCTTCTCCAGATTGGGCCAAAATTCCTGTGGGCCCACAATGAACCTGCCATCCCATAGAAGGTTATTCCGAAGAGAGTAACCAACCCTGCTCCTGAAGTTGTCAAGACGGCTTCTCCTGCCAAGGGATCGGTCTTTACAAGACCGACCGTCCCAACTCCCGCTCCTGTTACTCAAAGAACATCAGTCTTTAACAGGCTGACACCGGCAACGGCCCCTTACCTTAACAAGGGGCAAGACAAGGCCATCCCCGTCACCGAGCTAACTCCATCAGCTCGATATGCTCGACGTCGCCACTGGCGCCGAGTGAGGAAGGCCAGAGGCAGCTCTCCTTCTGGGCTAACTCCACCAGCCCCAACGGCGGAAATTAATGCTGCTGTTCCAACTGGGAACAGCTTTGAGCTGCTAAATAAGGTGCGTAGAAATTCTCCTACCGCCGTATTTAAAAGATCTCCTCCTCCACTGGAGAAGATTGCGGAAGAAAAACCAGAACAGTCCCCTCAGCAGCTGTCCTCCAAGATCTACAAAGTTTGGCGGCAGGCTCGGAACTCAGTAGTTGATCAAGATTACCCTCACCGACAGAAAAGGGCGAAGGTTCAACAAGAAGAAAGCCATCCTGTCAAGCCACGAAAAGCTATCTTGGTGCCCACCGCCACGGCCCCCTCAACTTCGACCGCTCACAAGAAGAGAAGGCCGGAGAAGATCCCCATGCCCGCGACAAATTTCAAAGGCACTGAGCCCAAACACCCTAAGTCTGGGGGCATAATGATCCATACTATTTATATGGCATCCGGGAAAGAGGACAACCGTGCTTCTACGGGCCACCGACCACTCACCCGATCCATCACAAGGGCTCAGGAACAGCAACAGCAACAGCAGAAGCTCCAAGAGATGCTGACTGCAATGGCCGCACTCACCGGGCCAAAAGAAAGCCCGGAGGCGTCATCGGAACAATGCCACGAACACGAGACTGATGCTGAATTCCTTCGAAGGATGCTCGAAAAGAAGGACAAGGAGGCTGCGGAACAAGCGGCCAATATAAAGCAAATGGCTCTTCTGTTCCAAGACATGGTGGGTATGATGATCCAGCAGGACCCTCCAGCTGAAGATCCCCCGATTATCCTCGAAGACGACAGAGGAGAAACATCAAATCCACCTCCGGCTCTTTCAACAGTCAAAGAGGAAACTATCTCCAAGGCCACCCTGGATGATTATATCACTCAACAAATACGAGTTCACCAGGCAAATGAAGCAGCCGGCCAAGTTATCAAAACTGGACGACCGTATCCAGGCTGGTATGATCAGAATAAGTACCCGCCGGGCTACACGATCCCCAAATTCCATGTCTACAAGGGGACAGGCAATCCCCATCAACATGTCGCCCAGTTCAGGGCTCTCTGCGGCAATACTGGTGGCGATGATAAGCTCTTGCTCCGCCAATTCGTCGGCAGCTTATCAGAGACGGCGTTTGAGTGGTACTCCGAGCTTCCAAACGACTCCGTCAAAACTTTCGCAGAGATGGAATTGTTATTCACCCAGCGATTCGCGAGTGCCAGCGAACGCACCCCGATAACGGCATTGATCAATGCAAGGGTGAAGCCGAGCGAAACTTGGGTTCAATATGCAATCCGGTGGCGAAATCTGTCGTCGAAGTGCGAACAGCGCATCGAAGAAGCACCAGCGGTGGGCATGTTCGTGGGCACCCTAGACCCTCATGCAACTATTTTACAGTTCATGATGTTCTTTAAACCGACCACGTTCTAGGCTTTAATCGATAAGTTGGCCCAGATGGATCAGATGGGTTATAGACCATCTCCCCCGAAGCCAGAACCGTGGAACAAAAAGGGTAAAGGGAAGGCGATCTTCATTGCGAACACCCAACACCAACCCAGTGCCTCAAAGCTAGCAGATCAACTAGAAGAGAGACGGCGCTACTATAATGAGAAAATGAAGCGTCCTTACTCATTCCCACGGGACAAAACGAAGAGGCTGTTCGAGCTGGCTATGCGCAACAGGCTTATCAATTTGCCGAATCCCAGGCGACCGCAGCCCAGCGAAGTGAATAATCCCAATTATTGCTCTTACCATCAAACGGTAAGCCACCCAATCGAAGATTGCTTCGTCTTTAAGGGATGGATCGAAGATCAATACCTACAAGGCAAGTTTGCGCTGACTGAGAAGTGGAAAGTAAACCCACCACAACCGCACACTCCTAAGAAGACGGACACACCGGGGGTAACGTGCTCTTTTGTTGAAGAAGCTCCATGGGAGGTCGTTCTTTTGGCCAAAACCAAAAGAATGATGAACGATCTTCAGACATGCCCGGCGATCAGGTGGAAGAATCCGCTAGAACCCCAGATCATCGAAGGGATGCTGAAGCCGCGCCCAACACCAAAGATTGGTGATAGCCAGAGTGTTCATACCCAGCCGTCGAAATCTTCGAAAAAGAAGAAGAAATCCAAGAAGCCCGTGAAGCCTGGCGATAAGCGCACGGACCTGCAGAAACAGATTGACGCGCTGGAAGAGTATAATCAGAAGGCGCGGACTCCAATCATTCTTCAAGAGTTCCTCAGCCACGTCCTTGAGGGCGAAGATGATGGAGAAGGCTCGTCGGATGGATCTGAGGATTACGTAGCAAGCTGCCATGTGATCTCTCATTCATCGCTAGACAATGAAGAAGCTCCTGTTTCCCCCAATCAGAGCAAGGCTCTGTTTGAATTTCAAATTCAAAAGGTGAAGCAACGTTTCGGATCCCTTGCGCTGCGCGCAGAGCGCCGCGTGTCAAAAGCAGACACGCCAGCGCAAGGGGCGCTGTGCCCAAGGCAGCGCACCCCAATCAGAGCAGGGCTCTGTTTTAAAATTTAAATTTTAAAAATAAAGGAAGCAACGCTTCAGATAACCTGCGCTCTGCGCTGCGCGACACGTGTCAGCGTAGTTGCGCTAGCGCAGTTGTGCAACGCTCTGCGCTGCGCGACACGTATCAGCGCAGATGCGCTAGCGCAGTTGCGCTGCGCGACACGTGTCAAGCGCAGGTGCACTTGCGCCAACTGTGTCAGCACTAAAATTTAAATAACAAACTATTTAATTAATCAAAATTAAAATTCTAGAAAGATCTTTCCAATCTTATTAAAAATAAGAAGATTATCTTCTGTAGAACAGAGGCCTTAGGATCAAAGATCCAACGATGGGGAAATATCTCCAAATCAATCAGAGAAAGATCTCTGTAACTAACCCAACAAACTAATTGGCCCTATATAAAGGCCCCTAGACTCCAAGTCTCAGAGATAGAAGAAACATATAGACAGAGATCCTCTAAAAAACTTTGAGAAAAACTCAAAGAGAAAAAAGGCAAGTCTTTGAAAAAAGAAGATCATCTTCTTCAAGGTAAAGAATTAAATTCTTGGAAGAACAGAGATGAAAACATCTCACAAAAAGAAGAATTTCTTCTAAAAAGATCAAAGATCTAAGAACAAGATCAAGATCTTCAATAAAAGAAAAAGATCAAAAAAGATCCAATCATAAAAGATAAAAGAAGTAATTTACTTCATTATTAGATCTTTTGATCTATATAAAGGCACATCCTTTTGATGAACCATTGGTTCTTGACAACTTGAGGTAGAACCTCTTTAGAACTAAAAAAGATTCTTTTCTTTGATCTAAATTTGATCAAGATGCGTTCTGCGCTATTGAACAGTGCCCTGCACTCTTAATTTGCGCTGTTGCGCTCCTTGGACTGGCGCAAGTCACAAGAGAGCGCCACATGTCAATCTGCGCCCTGCGCTCCTAAAAACAGAGCGTTGCGCTCTTGGATTGGTGCACTGCACCAGAGCGCACTAAGTGTCAGCAGCGCACTGGCGCAGCGCACTGCGCTAACAGACTTGCGCTCGCCAGAGCGTGACACGTGTCACCTCCACATGCTCTGGCGCCTTGCGCTCTTTAATTGGCGCAAAGTGCCTGACAGGCCACGTGGTGCACTGTCAGATTATTAAATGCTGTGCATTATTAGGAAAGGGTAGAGCCCAATTAAAAGGCCTAACATGCCTAATCTAAATGCTGTGCATTTAATTAAAAAACCCAATGCTGTGCATTATTTAAAAAAGGCAGAGCCCAAGCAAAGGCTTAAACAGGCCAATCATGAACAAAATGTTAAACATTTTTAAATGGACTTAGCCCAATTCTGGCCATAAGTTCTCAATTTAAATTGAACTGAGCACAACTGTTCTCCCAATTTACACCCGGTTCGAGGGTACATCTCTTTACTCCTCTGGCATCCGTCGTTGTAATCCTTCAACGTCGTCAGGGAGGTGACAGGTCCCGACAACCATACATTGCTACGGACTGTGGGGTCCTTAAACTCATGAACCGAAATGTCCTTAAACTAATATCCGTCCCCAAAATGGGAATGTTGGACCGAAATGTCCTTAAACTAATATCCGTCCCCAAAATGGGAATGTTGGGCTGAAATGTCCTTAAACTAATATTCGTCCCCAAAATGGGAATGATGGACCACCATGTCCCTAAACTGGTAATCGACCGCAAAGTCTCTAAACTAAACAACAGAGCCCAAATGCTCTCTTGTTGGATCTAAACGATCCCGTTAAGTTGATCTTAGTCTAAAATTAGATTAACGTGTCCTTAACGAACGTTTAAGTCGATCTTAGCCTCAAATAAGGCTAATGTGTCCTTAAACACACACACCCCCAAAACCAAATCTAAGAAAGATACGGATTTGGACTAATCCACGTCCTACGGGCGACAACACAAATTAGTCTCCGTATACAATCCACGGGCAACCGAACACAAAACAAACACTCAAGACACGAAGTGACCAGTTGGAGAAGGAGAAAGTTGTTACCGCGGTGCGGTAGCGTAATTAACTGTAGGGGCTTGCGCCTGCAGGGAAGAGCGTCCCCACAATCAAAAAACCCTCAAGCGAGGGGGAATCTGACGAAGTCTGCTACATCGGACGCGTCCGTTTAAACCTTCGATACACGGTGCCATAAATCAACTTGGCATCTTCGGAGAGGTGGACGGATAGCATCTATTAGCAGCTACCCCGAATTTCAGGCAAGACACCCATCGCGTCTTCGTCGCGTCTTTCGGAGGGGAACAGATTCTGGCACGCCCGGTGGGACCTTTTCCTCTTTCCACTCCACACTTTGTGTGTCGTGTTCGCGAACGAATCGCGGTTTGTTAATGGTTGCCCTCGGATTTCAAGTTACTAAGATTTGGTATCTTGCTTGGCACAGAAAGCAAAACAGCAATGGCATTCACCTGCTCGAAGTGCTCAAACTGCAGCTGCAACTCGCGTCCTGCCTCGTCTGGGGGCATAACCTACGGTCCCCAAGCGGCCTCTTTGTTCATGATGCCGATAGAACAAATCACCCAGGCTACTACTGGACTATTTTTCGGGACCATGCTCCCGCCAATGAGGTTCACTGCCCCAGAGCCCGTACCAGAAGCTCCTAAGAAGTCGGTCTTTGATTGACTTACAGCTGCTGCGGCCCCTCTCAACGGGTCGCCCAACACCGGTGCCTCAGTCTTCTCCAGATTGGGACAAAATTCTTGCTGGCCCACGATGAAACTTGCGGTCCCAGAGAAGGTTATTCAAAAGAGAGGAACCAAACCTGCTCCTGAAGTCGTCAAGGCGGCTTCTCCTGCTAGGAGATTGGTCTTTGCACGACTGACCGTCCCAACTCCCACTCCCGCTCCTGCTACTCAGAAGACATCAGTCTTTGATAGGCTGACACCGGCGACAGCCCCTCACCTGAACAGGGGGCAAGACGAGCCCATCCCCGTCGCCAAGCTAATTCCCACAGCACGACATGCTCGACGTCGCCACTGGCGCCGAGTGAAGAAGTCAGGAGGCGACTCCCCTTCTGGGCTAACCCCACCAGCCCCGGCGGCGGAAATTAATGCTGCTGTTCCAACTGGGAACAGCTTTGAACTGCTAAATAAGGTGCGTAGGAATTCTCTTACCGATGTACTGAAGAGGTCTCCTCCTCCACTGGAAAAGGGTGTGGAAGCAAAGCCAGAACAGCCCCAATCCCCTCAACGGCTATCCTCCAAGATCTATAAAGTCTGGCGGCAGGCCCGAGACTCGGTAATCGATCCAAATTTCTCCCGCCAGCACAAAAAGCTGAAGGTCCAACAGGAAGTAAGACATCCTTCCAAGCCACGAAAAGCCATCTGGGTGCCTACTGCTATGGCCCCCTCAACTTCGACCGCTCATAAGAAGAAAAGGCCGGAGAAGATCCCCGTGCCGGCGATAAAAGTCAAGAGCACTGAACCCAAACGCCCTAATTCTGGGGCAAGGTCGTTCATACCATTTACATGGCGTCTGGGAAGGAAGATAGCCGTGCTTCGACGGGCCACCGACAGCTTACCCGATCCATTACAAGAGCCCAGGAACAGCAACAGCACAAGCTCCAGGAGATGCTCACTGTGATGGCCAAGCTCACCGGACCAAAAGAAAGCCCAGAGGCGTCATCGGAGCAGCGTCGCGAACACGAGACCGATGCAGAGTTCCTTCGTAGAATGATTGAAAAGAAGGACAAGGAGGCTGCAGAGCAAGCGGCCAATATAAAGCAGATGGCTCTCCTGTTTCAAGACATGGTCGGGATGATGATCCAGCCGGATCCCCCAACTGAAGATCCTCCGATTATCCTTGAAGATGACAGAGGAGAAACGTCAAATCCACCGCCGCCTCCTTCAACAGCCAAAGAGGAGACAATTTCCAAAGCTTCCCTAGATGACTACATTGCTCAGCAAATACGAGTCCACCAGGCAAATGAAGTGGCTGGTCAAGTCGTTAAAACGGGGCGACCATATCCGAGCTGGTATGATCAGATAAAATACCCGCCGGGCTACACGATCCCAAAATTCCATGTCTACTAGGGGCCAGGCAATCCCCATCAACCTATTGCCCAGTTCAGGGCTCTTTGTGGCAACAACAACGGCGATGGTAAGCTCCTGCTTCGCCAATTCGTCGGCAGTTTATCGGAGACGGCGTTTGAATGGTACTCCGAGCTTCCGAACGACTCCGTAAAAACTTTCGCTGAAATGGAGTTGTTGTTTACTCAGCGTTTCGCAAGCGCCAGCGAGCGTACTCCAATAACAGCTTTGATCAATGCAAGAGTAAAGCCGGGCGAAACTTGGGTTCAATATGCAATCTGATGGCGGAACTTGTGGTCAAAATGCGAACAACGCATCGAAGAAGCGCCAGCGGTGGGCATGTTCGTGGGCACCCTAGATCCTCATGCAACTATTTCACAGTTCATGATGTTCTTTAAACCAACCACGTTCCAGGCCTTGATTGACAAATTAGCCTAAATGGACCAGATGGGCCATAGACCGTCTCCTCCAAAGCCGGATTCTCGAAATGATAAGGGGAAAGGAAAAGCGATCGTCGTCGCCAATGCTCAACAAAAGCCGAGCAACTTGAAGCCGGTTGTCCGTCAAAACAATACGCGTCCACGCCTATCCCTCGAGGAGAGGCTAGAACGTCCTTACTCGTTTCCCTAAGATAAAATGAGAAGACTGTTCGAGCTGGCAGTGCGCAACAGACTCATCAATCTGCCAGATTCAAAACGTCATTTGCAGCCAAACGACGTCAATGATCCCAATTACTGCCCCTACCACCGAGTATTGGGTCATCCGATTGAAGATTGCTACGTCTTGAAAAACTGGATTGAAGACCAATACCAACAAGGCAAGTTCGCGTTATCCGAAAAATGGAAGGTGAACCCGCCGCAACCTCATACCCCTAAAAAGATGAATATGCCGGGGGCAACGTGCTCCCTTGTTAAAGAAGCCCCGTGGGAGGTCGTTCTTTCAGTCAAAACCAAAAGGATGCTGAATGATCTCCAAACGTGCCCAGCGATCAGGTAGAAAAATCCGCCGGAACCCCTAATCATCGAGGGGATACTGAAACCGCGCCCAACCCCAAAGATTGGTGGGGATAGCCAAAGTGTTCACATCCAGCCGTCAAAATCTTCGAAAAAGAAGAAGAAATCAAAAAAGCCCGTGAAGCCTGGCGACAAGCGCACGGACCTACAGAAACAGATTGACGCGCTGGAAGAATATAACCAGAAGGCGCGGACTCCAATCACGCTCCAAGAGTTCCTCAGCCACGTCCTTGAGGATGAAGATGATGAAGAAAGCTTGTCGGATGGATCTGAGGATTACGTAGCAAGCTGCTATGTGATCTCTCATTCATCGCTAGACAATGAAGAAGCTCCTTGCACAGAGAAACTGGGGGCAGTTCCGAAATGGAACTTCTATGGTCGTCAGATGAAATGATCGACGCCTTCCTGAATGAGATTCGTCTGGAAAGTAAAGCCAATCGGGAGCGTGAGGTGGCCATATTTGAAAAAGCCGAACGTCGGCGATTAGACAAAAGAGTTGAGACACTCCCGCCGGATCAAGGGACATCCGTCCTGAATAAAAGCAAGTTCAAGACGAGGAAAATGTTTGCTAAAGCCATATCAATGGGGATGAAGCTACCACCCTCTGAAGGAAACGTTGCCGGCAAAGCAGAAATGCACCCTTGCTACTGCTTATACCATCGAAAGATTTCGCACCCCACCGAAGAGTGCAAAGCTTTTAATAGATGGTGGCAGGGGTATGTTGTTCACCGGCAACATTTTAAGCGAGAGAAGCACAAAACTCGTCGGGAGCGGAAAAGTACGATTGAGGAGCTTAGAAGAACTACCGGCGACTGTCGCATGGTTAACACCGGGGAAGCGCAAATTCTCATATTCGGGAGCGACTCTGACGAGGAAATGGCTCTTAGCCCTCTCTTTAAAGAGTTCACCTCGGGAAAAGAGGAAGAGCCGAAGGCCTGCGAAAATATCCGGTTGCGTAATCGTACGCTACCTGAAAAGAATCTCGGAACCTCAAATAAAAAAGATAAGGGAAAAGAAAAGGTCTCTGAGGATATCGCCCTAGATGACCGAGTCATGGAAGAGCTAACCGCTAAGGATCCGCCAAAGAAAAATAAGGTGGACTACAACGTTCTGGCGCACTTGAGGAAATTACCCTCGCAACTCAGTATTCTCGATACCCTTCTATTATCCAAAGAAGCAAGAGATTCATTAATCAAGGCACTGCAGGAGCCAGAGCAATTCCAAGCTTTTCTCGCCAAAGAAAAGATGAAGGACGAGCTGGAGGAACTACACACAGCCGATATCACCTTCGGCGACGAAGACCTCCTTCTTGGGACATGCGAACACAACCGTCCCCTCTATGTCTCAGGGTACTGCCACGATATAAAGATAAGCAAAATCTTGGTTAACAATGGGTCTTCCGTCAATCTCCTCAATGTACGCGTATTGAAGGAAATCTGCATAAGCGTCCAGCACCTCGCTCGGGATAAGATCACCATCTTCGGGTTTGACTCTCAATCATCACGGACTCTCGGGTCTGTGATACTGACGTTACGCTTTGGGCTACTCGTCACGGACATTAAATTCCACGTCATAGACGCCAAGACATGCTATAATACTTTGCTCGGCTGACCCTGGTTACATGAGTACAACATCATCCCTTCTACACAGCATCAGTGTATGAAATATTTTAAGGATGGTCTCGAGTATACCGTAACAGGAGAGCTGAACCCATTCTTCGTGAACGAAGTCCGCAAATATGAAGATGCAAAATACTTCTTACCGGATTTTGAGGACACAGAGAGATGTCACAAACCGGAGAACAAAGCTATCGCCACCATCCCTGTCTTCGGGAGTGATACTGAGGAAGAGGAAGTGATGGTTTATTCAGACCCACCACAATACAACAAGCCAGGACCGTCCGCTCCCATGTTGATCTTTGGCAGTGACTTGGAAGATGAGGTCCATGATATATTTTCCGCTCGACCTTCAATACAAACTCTCGCTGATGGAGAGCAAAGTTTGCAAGTTGCCATGGTTCCGCCCAAACATCATAAAGAACTAGATGCGCTCGATACCTACAGTGTGGAAGAGCTGCAGACGTTCTATGACCCTCCCAGGCGAGAAGGCGAAAGGGCGATTCTATTCTACCGCTCCGGGGAAACCAAAGTGAAGAAAGAAATCTGGCATGGTGCGGATCCTACACTTGACAGGCTTCAACCCATCCGGCTGCCTAGATATTATACAGAAGGCTTGAAAAGGCTGTTGAAGCGCCAAGGGATACCCTTCAAACAGACCGCTCGAAAAGCTAAGTTCTATGACAAGATCTGGAACGTTCCCGGAACTCAGCGCAAGTTGCCCAACGGGAGAATGGAAGCGATCGGGCTTGGATATGTTCGGTCTAAGAAACGGGAGCTACTCCGCGACTGCTACGTCGTACATGAATTTGATGAAGAAGGAGATGCTCAATGGGAGAATGCTAACCCTGAACCAGAAAAAGACCCCGACGTAAAAATGCCCAGTCCGTCGTTCGAAGAACAAATGGACAAGCTTATAAGGGAAGCTGGTCAAAAAGTTCGAGACGACCATAACCGCGAAATGGCCATCTATGAGAAAGCCAGGACGCAACTCCTTCTCTAACAGACCACGAAAGATGAAAATGCCGCTCCCTGTCAACCTGTTGTAAAAAAGACCCGACGCAGAGGCAGAAACAAGTCATAAAGCGAAAAAGGCATTCAACAACGACAAAGCGGGAACAAGAAGCCACGCGGTCGGGAACCGAGCGGTCTGGATCTGTCCCTTATGAAGAAGATGAGTCGAGCATACTCTTTTCCTCAAGACAAGACGAAGAAGATGCTTGACCTAGCTATAAAACACCAAATGATTACGCTTCCAGAGTCCAAGCACCCCGAACAAGCAGGCGAAGTCTCACACCCGAACTATTGCTCTTATCACAGGGTAATAGGACACCCTCTCGAAGATTGCTTCACCTTCAAGAATTGGGTCGAAGATCAGTATCAGCTCGGCAAGTTCGCTCTATCTGACGGCTGGAGGGTAACGTCGCCACAGAAGCATGAACCTAAAGCCACGAGAGCAGAACCAGATCCACATCGGTCTTGGAAGCGAGCTCGTACTTGTCATATGATAACAATATCAAAAGAAGAGCCCGAGAATATGGATGACCATCCCTGGTGCTTCGAAAACAGCGATAACGAGGTGATCTCAGAATTTCCACCAGCGCCAAAAGAGCTGGAAGATGGAATACGCACCACTGCAGATAACCTCAGGAAAATTGAGTTGGGGACAGCGAACGACCCGCGGCCGACATTCGTTAGTGAGCTGTTGTCTAAAGGAAGGATGACTTCATTAAAAGACGTGCTTATGCAGCATAAAGATTGCTTCGCATGGAACTATTCCGAAATGCCAGGATTAGATCCAGAAATTGCTGTGCATAAATTGGCGATATCCCCAGACGTTAAGCCAATCAAACAAGCACCGAGAAGAATGCGGCTCGAGCTTGAGATGAGCATTAACGCCGAAGTTAAGAAGTTGATTGACTCTGGTTTCATTCAAGAGGTTCAGTACCCTAATTGGATCGTCAACATCATCCCGGTGATGAAGAAAAATGAGACGGTGCGCATATGTGTAGACTTTCGGAATCTCAATAAAGCCTGCCCGAAGGACGATTTCCCAGTGCCAGTCACCGAGCTGATGATAGATAACACGTCCACTCACGAGGTTTTCTCCTTCATGGACGGCTCATCATGATATAATCAGATAAAGATGCATTCCGAAGACCAGAAGCACACCGCTTTCCAGACCCCTTTGGGTATATTCTGCTACAAGGTGATGCCCTTTGGTCTGAAGAACGCCGGTGCCACCTATCAGAGTGACATGACGAAGATCTTCGATGACCTCATACATGAAATCGTCGAATACTATATCGACGACCTCGTGGTGAAAAGCAAATCATACGAGGAACATCTCGAGCATCTGAAGATCATATTTCAACGCTTTCGGCAATACAACTTGAAGATGAATCCACTCAAATGCGCATTCGGGGTATCCTCAGGTAAATTCCTAGGATTCATCGTCCGACACCGAGGTATCGAGATAGATCCGTCGAAGATCAAGGCGATCATGGAAATGCCTCCGCCAAGGACTCTCAAACAGCTGCGGTCTCTCCAAGGAAAGCTCGCATATATCCAGCGATTTATAGCCAATCTCTCTGGTAAATGCCGTCCTTATAGTCATCTGATGAATAAGGGAACCCCGTTCGTCTGGGATCAAAAATGCCAAAGCGCGCTAGAAGAAATCAAGCAGTATCTGCAGAACCCGCCAGTGCTGGCTGCTCCGGTCAAGGGAAAGCCTCTCATTCTGTATACGACCGCCCTTGAAAGCTCCTTAGGCGCATTATGGGCACAAGAGAACGACCAAGGGAAGGAGAGAGCTCTCTACTATTTGATTCGAGTTCTACTGGGGGCAGAAAGCAATTATTCTCCCATCGAAAAACACTGCCTGGCGTTGATCTTCGCGATAACGAAACTCAGGCACTATGCATTGGCGCATGAAGTCCGTCTCATATCGAAGGTGGACCCTCTCAAATATTTAATGCCAAAGGCCATATTGACGGGGCGACTCGCTAAGTGGGCCCTGCTCTTGATGGAGTTCTTAATAACCTATCAGCCTCTTAAGGCAGTGAAAGGCCAGGCCATCGCCGACTTCCTCGCTGAACATCCAATACCTGCCGATTCTACTTTGAACTGCGATCTGCCAGACGAACACGCGTTTGATGCAATCGACGGTGGTGGTAACCGGTGGGATCTTTATTTCGATGGAGCATCGTCTATGAAGAAGCGCAAACAAAACACGCCAATAATCAAATCAGGGGTAGGCCTTATCTTCGTGACCCCACAAGGAGGGATAATGCGCTTTGCCTTCTCCTTGACAGAGCCGAGGACGAACAATGAAGCCGAATACGAAGCTTTAATAGTAGGCCTCGAGATCACCATCGACATGGGAATTGAAAAC
Organism: Agapanthus africanus; assembly: GCA_030015575.1. NCBI lineage: Eukaryota > Viridiplantae > Streptophyta > Magnoliopsida > Asparagales > Amaryllidaceae > Agapanthus > Agapanthus africanus. The sequence goes on from JASDDO010000022.1 coordinate 63,986,965, forward strand.
CTCCTCATATATGGAGATTCTTAACTGGTCGTCAGTCAAGTAAATGGCGACTACCAAACGTGCAAACCCGAACTGGTAAAGTATGGCGAGAGAGTACATCAATTGCTGACTCAAATCCCCTCCTACATGCTGGAGAGCATATCGCGCGCGGAAAATAGCAAAGCAGATGCACTAACTAAGCTCGCTAAAGAACTGGCCGACGAGAACCTCGATGACGTAAGAATCATGGTACAAAGCCATCGGGTGCTTTCCCCAGCAGAAATATCTCCGGAATCATCCGAAGAAAAGGGAGTGACTGAGCAAATGGCTATGCAAATAAAAGACCAGGAAAAGGCTGAAAATTGGAGAGAAGTCTTTATAGACTACTTCAAATCCCGTCGAACACCTGAAGATGCGTCCTCAAGACATCAGCTTATTAAATGAGCTCTGTCTTTCGCCTTCGTCAATGATACTCTGTACAAGAGGTCGTTTGATTCTATGTGGTTGAGATGTCTGGGACCTGAAGAGGCGAAAAGAGTCGTTCAGGAAGTTCACGACGGACTCTGCGGTTCTCACCAAGCAGGCCCAAAGATGAAGTTGAAGATTAAACGGATGGGCTACTATTGGCCCACGATGATTCAGGACTGCCTCAAATATGTGAAGCAATGCCACTCATGCCAGATTCATGGGGACTTTATCCATCAGCACCCAAATCCTCTACATCCAACAGTGGCTAGCTGGCCGTTCGAAATGTGGGGAATCTGATGAAGTCTGCTACATCGGACGCATTCGTTTAAACCTTCGATACACGGTGCCATAAATCAACTTGGCATCTTCGGAGAGGTGGACGGATAGCACCTATTAGCATATGCCCCGAATTTCAGGCAAGACGCCCATCGCGTCTTCGTCACGTCTTTCAGAGGGGAACAGCTCCCTGCACAGAGAGATTGGAGGCAGGTTCCGAGCCAGAACTTCTATGACCGTCAGACGAAATGATCGACGCCTTCCTGAATGAGATTCATCTGAAAAGTAAAGCCAATCGGGAGCGTGAGATGGCCATATTTGAAAGAGCCAAATGCCGGCGACTAGATGAAAGAGTCGAGACACTCCCGCCGAATCAAAGGACATCCGTCACGGATAAAAACAAGTTCAAGACGAGAAAAATGTTTGCTAAAGCCATATCAATGGGAATGAAGCTACCACCCTCCGAAGGAAACACTCCCGGTGAAGCAGAGATGCATCCTAGCTACTGCTCATATCATCGAAAGATTTCGCACCCCACCAAGGAATGCGACGCTTTTAAAAGATGGTGGTAAGGGTATGTTGCTCACCGGCAACGTTTTAAGCGGATGAAACACAAAACTCATCGGGAACAAAGAAATACGACCGAAGAGCATAAAAGAACTACCGGTAATTGTCGCATGGTCAACACCGGGAGATCGCAAATTCTCACTTTCGGAAGCGACTCTGACGAAGAAATGGCTCTTGGCCCCCTCTTCAAAGAATCCGCATTGGGGAAGGAGGAAGAACTGAAGGCCTGTAAAAACATCCAGCTGCGTAATCGTACGCTTCCAGAAAAGAATCTCGGACCCACGAGTAGAAAAGATAAGGGAAAGGAAAAGGTCTCTGAGGATATCTTCCTGGATGACCAAGTCATGAAAGAGCTGACTGCCGAGGACCCGCCAAAGAAGAACAAGGTGGACTACAACGTTCTGGCACACTTGAGGAAGTTACCCTCGCAGCTCAGTATTCTCGACGCCCTTCTACTATCCAAAGAAGCAAGAGATTCACTGATCAAGGCGCTACAAGAACCAGAGCAATTCCAAGCTTTTCTCGCTGAAGAAAAGATGAAGGACGAGCTGGAAGAAGTACACACAGCCGATATCACTTTCGGCGACGAAGACTTCCTCCTTGGGACATGCGAGCACAACCGTCCCCTTTATGTCTCAGGGTACTGCCACGATATAAAGATTGGCAAAATCCTGGTCGACAATGGGTCTTCCGTCAATCTCCTTAACGTGCGAGTGTTGCAGGAAATCTGCATGAACGTCCAGCACCTCGCTCGTGATGAAATCACCATCTCTGGTTTTGACTCCCAGTCGTCACGGACTCTCGGATCTGTGATACTAACGCTGCGCTTCGGGCTGCTCGTCACAGACATTAAATTTCACGTCATTGACGCCAAGACATGCTATAACGCTTTACTCGGCCGGCCTTAGTTACACGAGTACAACATCATCCTTTCTACGCAACATCAGTGTATGAAGTATTTCAAGGACGGTCTCGAGTATACCGTAACAGGAGAGCTGAATCCATTCTCCGTGAACGAAGTCTGCAAGTACGAACATGCAAAATACTTCTTGCCAGATTTCGAGGACATAGAGAGATGTCGCAAGCCGGAGAACAAAGCTATCACCACCATTCCAATCTTCAGGAGTGATACTGAAGAAGAGGAAGAGAGGGTTTATTCAGGTCCACCCGGCACAATAAGCCAGGACCGTCCGCTCCTATGTTGATCTTTGGCAGCGACTCGGAAGATGAGGTCCATGCGATATTCTCTGCTCGGCCTCCAATATAAACATTCACTGATGAAGAGCAAAGTTTGCAAGTTGCCATGGTTCCGCCCAAACATCATAAAGAACTGGACGCGCTTGATACCTACAGTGTGGAGGAGCTGCAGACGTTCTATGTCCCTCCCAGGCGAGAAGGTGAAAAGGCGATCCTATTCTACCGCTTCGGGGAAACCAAAGTGGAAAAAGAAATCTGGCACGGCGCGGATTCTACACTTGACAGGCTCCAGCTCATCCGTCTGCCTAGATATTACACAGAAGGATTGAAAAGGCTATTGAAGCGCCAAGGGATACCCTTCAAACAAACCGCTCGAAAAGCTAAGTTCTATGACAGGATCTGGAACGTTCCCGGAACTCAGCGCAAGTTGCCCAACGGGAGAATGGAAGCGATCGGGCTTGGATATGTTCGGTCCAAGAAACGGGAGCTACTTCGCGATTGCTATGTCATACATAACTTTGATGAAGAAGGAGATGCTCAATGGGAGAATGCCAACCCTGAACCAGAAAGAGCCCCCGATGTGAAAATGCCCAGTCCGTCATTCGAAGAACAAATGGACAAGCTTATCAGGGAAGCTGGTCAAAAAGTTCGAGACGACCATAATCGTGAAATGGCCATCTAGGAGAAAGCCAGGACTCAGCGCCTTCTTCAACAGGCTGCGAAAGATGAAAATGCCCCTCCCTGTCAACCTGTTGTACAAAAGACTCGACGCAGAGGCCGAAACAAGTCAAAGAGCGGAAAAGGCATTCAGCAACGACAAAACGGGACCAAGAAGTCACGCGATCGGGAACCGAGCGGTCCGGATTTGTCCTTTATGAAGAAGATGAGCCGAGCATACTCTTTTCCTCAATACAAGACAAAGAAGATACTCGATCTTGCCATAAGACATCAAATTCTTACCGAGCAATAGGACATCCTCTCGAAGACTGCTTCACCTTCCAGAACTGGGTCGAAGATCAATATCAGCTTGGCAAATTCGCTCTATCCAGCAGTTGGAGGGTAACACCGCCGCAGAAGCATGAACCCAAAGTCACGAGAGTAGAGCCAGATCCACATCGGTCTTGGAAGCGAGCTCGTACTTGTCATATGATAACGATATCAAAAGAAGAACCCGAGAATATGGATGACCTCCCCTGGTGCTTCGAAAACAATGATGACGAGGTAATCTTAGAATTTCCACCAGCGCCAAAAGAGCTAGAAGATGGAGTACATACCACTGCAGATAACCTCAAGAAAATTGATTTGGGGACGGCGAACGACCCGCGACCGACATTCGTTAGTGAGCTGTTATCTGAAGAAAGGGTGGTTGCGCTAAAAGACGTGCTTATGCAGCATAGAGATTGCTTCGCATGGAACTATTCTGAAATGCCAGGATTAGATCCAGAGATTGCTGTCCACAAATTGGCAATATCCCCGGACGTCAAGCCGATCAAACAAGCACCGAGAAGAATGCGGCTCGAGCTTGAGATGAGCATCAACGCCGAAGTCAAGAAGCTAATCGACCCCGGCTTTATCCAAGAGATTCAGTACCCTGACTGGATCACTAACATCGTCCCGGTGATGAAGAAAAATGGGACAGTGCGCGTATGTGTGGACTTCCGGGATCTCAATAAAGCTTGTCCAAAAGGCGACTTCCCAGTACCAGTCACCGAGCTAATGATAGACAGCACGTCCACTCACGAAGTTTTCTCCTTCATGGACGGCTCGTCAGGATATAATCAGATAAAGATGCATCCCGAAGACCAGAAGCACACCGCTTTTCGGACCCCTTTGGGTATATTCTGCTACAAGGTGATGCCCTTCGGTCTAAAGAACGCCGGTGCCACTTATCAGAGGGCTATGACGAGGATCTTCAATGATCTCATACATGAAATCGTCGAATGTTATATCGACGACCTCGTGGTTAAAAGCAAATCATACGAGGAACATCTCGAACATCTGAAGATCGTATTTCAACGTCTTCGGCAATACAACTTGAAGATGAACCCTCTCAAATGCGCGTTCGGGGTGTACTCGGGCAAATTCCTAAGATTCATTGTCCGACACCGAGGTATCGAGATAGATCCGTCAAAGATCAAGGCGATCATGGAGATGCCCCCGCCAAGGACTCTCAAACAATTGCGGTCTCTCCAAGGGAAGCTCGCGTACATCCGGCGATTTATAGCCAATCTCTCTGGCAAGTGCCGCCCTTACAGTCACCTGATGAAAAAGGGAACCCCGTTCATTTGGGATTACAAATGCCAAGGCGCGCTGGACGAAATCAAGCAGTATCTGCAGAACCCGCCAGTGCTGGCCGCTCCGGTCAAGGAAAAGCCCCTTATTCTTTATACGACCGCCCTCAAAGGTTCCTTAGGCGCATTATGGGCACAAGAGAATGACCAAGGGAAAGAAAGAGCTCTCTACTACTTGAGTCGAGTTCTCCTGGGGGCAGAAAGCAAACTACTCCCCCATCGAGAAACACTGCCTGGCGTTGATCTTCGCGATAATGAAACTCCGGCACTACGCAGTGGCACATGAAGTTCGTCTCATATCGAAGGTGGACCCTCTCAAGTACTTGATATCAAAGGCCATGTTGACGGGGCGACTCGCTAAATAGGCCTTGTTCTCAATAACTTATCAACCTCTTAAGGCAGTGAAAGGCCAGGCCATCGCCGACTTCCTCGCTGGGCATCCGATACCGGCCGATTCCCCTTTGAATTGCGAACTGCCAGACGAATACGTTTTTGATGCGTTCAACGGTGGTGATACCCGATGGGAACTTTATTTTGATGGAGCGTCCTCCATGAAGAAGCGCAAACAAAACACCCCTATAATCAAATCAGGGGTAGGACTTATCTTCGTGACCCCACAAGGAGGGATAATGCGATTCGCCTTCTCCTTGACAGAGCCGAGGACGAACAATGAAGTCGAATATGAAGCTTTGATAGTAGGCCTCGAGATCGCCATCGACATGGGAATTGAAAACCTCCTCATATATGGAGATTCCCAACTGGTCTTCAGTCAAGTAAATGGCGACTACCAAACATGTAAACCAGAGTTGGTGAAGTACGGCGAAAAGGTGCAGCAACTGTTGACCCAACTTCCTTCCTACACCCTCGAAAGCATACTGCGTGCGGAAAATAGCAAAGCGGATGCATTAGCTAAGCTTGCTAAAGAATTGGCCAATGAGAACCACGATGACGTGAGGATCGTTGTGCAAAGCCGTCGGGTTCTTGCGCCGGCGGAAATGTCTCCGGAGTCGTCCGAAGAAAAAGGAGCGACTGAGCAAATGGCTATGCAAATAAAAGACCAAGAAAAGGCTGAGGATTGGAGAGAAGTCTTTATAGACTACTTCAAATCCTGTCGAACGCCTGAAGAAGCGTCCTCAAAACATCAGCTCATGAAGCGAGCCTTATCTTTTGCCTTCGTCAATGACACTCTGTACAAGAGGTCATTTGATTCTCTGTGGTTGAGATGCCTGGGACCTGAAGAGGCGAAAAGAGTCGTCCAAGAAGTTCACGACGGACTCTGCGGTTCTCACCAAGCAGGCCCGAAGATGAAGTTGAAGATTAAACGAATGGGCTACTACTGGCCCACGATGATTCAGGACTGCCTCGAGTATGCGAAGCAATGCCACTCGTGCCAGATCCATGGGGACTTCATCCACCAGCATCCAAATCCACTACATCCAACAGTGGCTAGCTGGCCGTTTGAAATGTGGGGGACTGACATAATCGGCCCCATCGAGCCAGCATCGTCCAGAGGACATCATTTCATTTTGGCGACAACTGATTACTTCTCCAAATGGGTAGAAGCAGTACCGCTGAGGGAAGTGAAGACGGAGAATATCCTCCATTTCTTCAAGACGCACGTTATTTATCGGTTTGGAACTCCGCGACGGATCATCTCCGATAACAGGCCAGCCTACAGAAGCCACAAAGTCAGTCGCTTCGCGCAACAACATAACATAGATTGGAGATACTCCTCAGTTTATAACCCTCAAGCTAAGGGTCTAGCTGAGGCTTTCAATAAGACATTGACAAAGATCGTGAAGAAGACAGTGTCCCGAAATAAGAAAGACTGGCATGAGAGACTGCAAGAAGCTTTCTGGGCGTATCGAACTACGTTCGAGACGGCCACGAACACAACGCCGTACGCGCTGGTATTCGGTACAGAAGCAGTACTCCCCCTCGAGATAGAGTTACCCTCTCTACGAGTGGCGGTTCATTACGAGCTAACAGACGAAGAGAATACTCACTTTCGGCTCGAGGAGCTCGATGCCCTTGATGAAACCCGGCTCATAGCGCAAAAAAATCTGGAAGCTTACAAAGCGAAGATGACGCGCTCAGATGAAAGATTGACTAGGCCGAGGACATTCCGCTAAGGCGAACTCGTACTAGTGGTCAAAAGACCTATGATCCCCAATCGCGCTAGACAAGGGAAATTCGAGCCGAACTATGAAGGCCTGTATATCATAGACAAGGTCTATCAAGGTGGGGCCTATCTACTCATGGACATGCACGGTGAAAGACCTTTCAGGCCAATAAACGGTCGCTTCCTGAAAAAGTACTACGCTTAATGAGTCACGGCCTAGGTCAATGATAGATGACAACGACTATGTCCGCTCGCTATCTTCCTAAGCCCAAACTCTATAAGTAGTAACCGGCTTACTTTACAGTGGACCGAAACGTCCTTAAACTAACAACGAACCACTATGTCCTAAAACTAGCTGTTGACCGAGATGTCGATAAACTATGGTGGATTGCAGCATCCCAAAGCTAATACAAAAAAAATAAAAAAAAAATAAAAAAGAAAACGGTATGTCCATAAGCAAAATGGGCACGGATGAAAACCCGAAAGGGCTCCGTGAGTAAAAACAGCAGGGCTACCGGTGAGTGTTTGTGAAAACCCGGAAGGGCGCAACCTCGTTAAAAGAGACACTTACAGGGTCCTCTCGACCTTGTGAGGAGAAACCACCTGCGTGAGATCCTTACGACTCACAAGGGAGCAACACACTTAGGGATCCCCACGATTCCTAAGGAGAAATTACACTTGCGAGATCCTCACGACTCGTAAGGAGAATCCCCTTATGAGACCCTCACGGCTCATAAGATTTGAAAGTCTTAAGTTACAGAGACCCGAACCTGTTCTTAAGCAACCCCCACAACCTCCGATACTGCCCTACAAGCAGCTCAATACTGACCCTTGTATACAATCCACGGGCGCGAATAAACATTTCCCTAACGGAGTCTCATCCGTGACTAGGGATATGTTCGTATGGTGAACAACCCTTGTAAGTCCTCTCGACTTATAAAAAAAACCTCTTGTAAGATCCTTACGACTTACAGGAGAACATACACTTAGGAGTCCTCACAATTCCTAAGGAGAAAACGCACCTACGAGATCCTCACGACTTGTAGGGAGAAATACCTTCATGAGACCCTTACGGCTCATGAAGTCAAAAGCCTTAGTCGACAGGATCCTAACCCTGTTTACTAAGCCACATTTGTTCGACATCGACATAGGCAAATGATGATTCGCTCCTGGCAATATCCCAGTTGTAGCGGTGCTGATGCCGAAATCGGTGTCTAATCCCAAGTTTGCAGCGAAAAGCTAGAAAGCAACATATGCATACGAAATAAACGAAATGATGGGGCAACTTGCAAATAAAAAATCAGCAAGTAAAAAAAAATGTATGCATGCAAAATAGCCGAAATGATTGGGCAACTCGCAATAAAAAGCAGCGAGTAAAAATAAAGCAAATAGCCGAAATGATTGGGCACCGCGAAAAACAGCCGAAATGATTGGGCAATCGCGACCTTCGCGATATAAAAGCTGAAATGATAGAGCATCGCGGAAAGAAATAAAAAAAAAAGAATGAAATTTATGCCCTACAGGTGATATCATGTCAATCCCTGTATACAATCCAGGGGCGCAAACAAAGAAGGAATCGCACCCTTCCTCCCCAAGCTTCATCAGAAGGAGAGACCAAATCTCAATGGTTCATAGACAGCCTAGATATCATCTCAACATTCGTCTCATTACAACACATACAACGTCAAGCAAAGCGGAACAGCGGCAACTCCCTGACTCCGTGAAATGCGGATAAAGTCAACCCTTCCTGGCTACGTGGAACGCGGATCATGTCACTTCTGACCCCGTGGAAAACGTCCAGAGCGGAGCTTGGTCCTCGCAGAGCACGGCAGTGAACCCGTATGAAGCATCCAGAGCGGAGCCTGGTCCTCGCCGAACACAGCAGTGAATCCGTGGGAAGCATCCAGAGAAAAATTCCTGGCTACGTGGAACGCGGATTATGTCACTTCTAACCCCATGGAAAACGTCCAGAGCGGATCCTGGTCCTCGCAGAACACGGCAGTGAACCCGTGTGAAGCATCCAGAGCAGAGCCTGGTCCTCGCCGAACACGGCAGTGAACCCGCGAGAAGCATCCAGAGCAAAATTCATGGCTATGTGGAACGCAGATTATGTTACTTCTGACCCCGTGGAAAACGTCCAGAGCGGATCCTGGTCCTCGCAGAGCACGGCAGTGAACCCGTGGGAAGTATCCGGAGCAAACATCGGACTGTGGAGTCCTTAAATCCACGGACTATGATGTCCTTAACCTCAACCGTGATGTCTTAAAACTAACATTGGACTGTGGAGTCCTTAAATCCACGGACTATGATGTCCTTAACCTCGTCCGTGATGTCTTAAAACTAACATCAGACTGTGGAGTCCTTAAATCCACAGACTATGATGTCCTTAACCTCGACCGTGATGTCTTAAAACTAACATCGGACTGTGAGGTCCTTAAACTCACGGACTATGATGTCCTTAACCTCGACCGTGATGTCTTAAAACTAACAATGGACCGTAATGTCCTTAAACTAATTTTACCTTGGTTCAAGGGTACATCTCTTCACTCCTTTGATATTTGTCGTTGTAATTCCTCAACGTCTTCAAAGAGGTGACGGGTCCTCGAAAACCACACATTTCACGGATTGTGGGATCCTTAAACCCATGGACTATGATGTCTTTAACCTCGACCGTAATGTCTTAAAACTAACATCGGACCGTGAGGTCCTTAAACTCATGGACTATGATGTCCTTAACCTCGACCGTAATGTCTTAAAACTAACATTGGACTGTGGAGTCCTTAAATCCACGGACTATGATGTCCTTAACCTCGACCGTGATGTCTTAAAACTAACATCGGACTGTGAGGTCCTTAAACTCATGGACTATGATGTCCTTAACCTCGACCGTAATGTCTTAAAACTAACATTGGACTATGAGGTCCTTAAACTCATGGACTATGATGTCCTTAACCTCGACCGTGATGTCTTAAAACTAACAACGGACTGTGGAGTCCTTAAACCCACGGACTATGATGTCCTTAACCTCGACCGCGATATCTTTAAACTAAGGTATCCTGGAAAACGTCCAGAGCGGAGCCTGGTCCTCTCCGAACACGCCAGTGAACCCATGGGAAACATCCAGAGCAAAATTCCTGGCTACGTGGAACGCGGATTATGTCACTTCTGACCCCGTGGAAAACGTCCAGAGCGGATCCTGGTCCTCGCAGAGCACGGCAGTGAACCCGTGTAAAGCATCCAGAGCGGAGCCTAGTCCTTGCCGAACACGGCAGTGAACCCGTGGGAAGCATCCAGAGCAAAATTCCTGGCTACGTGGAACACGGATTATGTCACTTCTGACCCCGTGGAAAACGTCCAGAGCGGATCCTGGTCCTCGTAGAGCACGGCAGTGAACCCGTGTGAAGCATCCAGAGTGAAGCCTATTCCTCGCCGAACATGGCAGTGAACCCGTGGGAAGCATCTAGAGCAAAATTCCTGGCTACGTGGAACGCGGATTATATCACTTCTGGCCCCGTGGAAAACGTCCAGAGCGGATCCTGGTCCTCGCAGAGCATGGCAGTGAACCCGTGTGAAGCATCCAGAGCGGAGTCTAGTCCTCGCCGAACACGGCAGTGAACCTATGGGAAGCATCTAGAGGAAAATTCTTGGCTACGTGGAACACGGATTTTGTCACTTCTGACCCCGTGGAAAACGTCCAGAGCGGAGCCCGGTCCTTGCCGAACACGGCAGTGAACCCGTGGGAAGCATCCAGAGCAAACATCGGACTGTGGAGTCCTTAAATCCACGGACTATGATGTCCTTAACCTCGACCGTGATGTCTTAAAACTAACATCGGACTGTGAGGTCCTTAAACTCACGGACTATGATGTCCTTAACCTCGACCGTGATGTCTTAAAACTAATAATGGACCGTAATGTCCTTAAACTAATTTTACCTTGGTTCAAAGGTACATCTCTTCACTCCTTTGATATTTGTCGTTGTAATTCCTCAACGTCTTCAGAGAGGTGACGGGTCCCGACAACCACACATTTCACGGACTATGGGGTCTTTAAACCCATGGACTATGATGTCCTTAACCTCGGCCGTAATGTCTTAAAACTAACATTGGACTGTGGAGTCCTTAAATCCACGGACTATGATGTCCTTAACCTCGACCGTGATGTCTTAAAACTAACATCGGACTGTGAGGTCTTCAAACTCATGGACTATGATGTCCTTAATCTCGACCGTAATGTCTTAAAACTAACATTGGACAGTGAGGTCCTTAAACTCATGGACTATGATGTCCTTAACCTCGACCGTGATGTCTTAAAACTAACAACGGACTGTGGAGTCCTTAAATCCACGGACTATGATGTCCTTAACCTCGACCGCGATGTCTTTAAACTACGGTATCCTGGAAAACGTCGAGAGCGGAGCCTGGTCCTCGCCAAACACGGCAGTGAACCCATGGGAAGCATCCAGAGCAACCCCTGACTCCGTGAAATGTGGATAAGGACAACTTCATCCATCACTTGCGGGCCCTCACGACTCGTAAGGGAGTAAATTCTCTTGTGAGATCCTTACGACTTTTAAGAGAAAACACACTTATGAATCCTCACGATTCTTAAGGAGAAATTACACCTACGAGATCCTCTCGACTCGTAGGGAGATTAGTCTTTATGAGACCCTCACGGCTCATAAAATTGAAAAGTCTTAAGTGACAGATCCTACCCCTGTCTTCTAAGCCATCACTATCTTATAAAGAGTTCAAGATTAACTGGTATCTACCATATATGGGCCATACTTGCCAAAGCTACATGCAACTGAAATGGAGAAATTACTCATGAGCATATAAACTACTTCACGCCAGAGTAAAACATAAAGGAATAGAAGGGTACGGCTCATGGAAATGAGGGTTTGGGACTATACTTCTTAAGAGTCGAGATTTGAGTCAATGATAAATGACGATGCTTGTGTCCGCTCGTTATCTTCTCAGATCAAGATTCTGAAAATTATATACCAACCCGAAACTGGTCATACACTATGAATTACTCTGCACTACTTCACCCACGTATATACTTACGTGGGCAAAGTAGTGGGGGCATTTGTTCCCACCAAAAATTTCTGCACAAAAGAGCCCAAGGCATCAAATGGCAGCGATACGCTTAAGAAAATGTGAACCTGTATTTTCCGGGATGTATTTTGATAAACTTCCGAATGAGAAACAGCTAAATTCTGATGGTATTGAAAGCATCTCGAAAAAACTTCGATTTGATATATTATGGGCCTCATAATTCATCCGGGATCAAAAGTTATGAGCAAATGTCTATGCACATGTGATCTAAGAAAGAAGATGCGAACCAGTATTTTTCGAGCTGTATTTTGACAAACTCCAGAATGAGAAACAGCTAAATTTTGATGGTATCGAAAGTGTCTCAAAAAATCCTTCGATTTGATATATTATGGGCCTCATAATTCATCCGGGATCAAAAGTTATGAGCAAATGTGCTATGCACATATAAACTAAAGTAATGCTCTACTACATGGGGAATGCATTTTTAGTCCCGCATCGGGAAAAGGAGAGATGGCTTCTCTACCACTCCCATATAAATAAGAGGGGATAAATCTTAGAAAGGGTAGAGTTCAATCCTCAAAGGATTCAATACTCAAAGGAGCTTAGTTCTCCAAGATAGGAGCATGCTCCTCCCCATAATGCGTATATGCGCAAGCGCCATGTGCGCTACGTGCAACGCACGTGTGCCCGCCATGCGCGCATCACGTGCAACGCACGTGCGCACCACATGAGAACATTTAATAATATTAAAAGGAGCTTAGTTCTCCATAGGAGCTTAGTCTCCATATATAGAAGCCTGCTTCTCCCCATAATGCGCCATGTGCGCTACGTGCAACGCACGTGTGCCCGCCAAGCGCGCACCACGTGCAACGCACGTGTGCCGCCACGCGCGCACCACATGCAACGCACGTGCACACCACATGAGAATATTCAATAATATTAAAAGGAGCTTAGTTCTCCATAGGAGCTTAGTTCTCCATATATAGAAGCCCGCTTCTCTCCATAATGCGCACATGCGCAAGCGCCATGTGCGCTACGTGCAACGCACGTGTGCCCGCCATGCACGCACCACGTGCAACGCACGTGCGCATACATGAGAATATTCAAAGGAGACTCGTTCTCCATAGGAGCTTGCTCCCCCCCATAATGTGCATATGCGCAAGCTCCATGTGCGCTACGTGCAAATATGAGCGTCCAACACGTGCGACTCACGTGCGCCCAACACGTGCGACGCACGCGCGCGAACGCAAAGAACCCTTTTTCAGCAGCGAGAAGCTTAAGCTCCAGCCTGTTCTTCCTCCCTGATGAGTGAGACATGGTTCAAAGGGTACATCCCTCCACACCTTCGATATATGGCACTGTAATCTCTCAGTGTCGTCGGAGAGGTGGTGGGTCCCAACGACCAATGATCCTTCATTCTAAAATAAAAAAGAAGAAGAAAGAACAGATTGAATACAGAAGAAGAGAGAGAAAAATCCTCTGCAAAAAAGAGCGAGCTCTTAAGAAAACAAGAGTTTTCTTCATACTCAAGGTAAAAAAAAAAGAACTATATTCTTGAAAAACAGAGATGAAAACATCTTATAAAAAGAAGAATCCTCTTCTAAAAAGATCATAGATCTAAAAACAAAAAAGACCAAGGTCTTTGACGATAAGAAAAAAGATCAAAAGATCTAATTATAAAAAATAAGAAGAAGTATTTTTACTTCGTCCACAGATCTTTGATCTATAAAGGCAGAGTCTTTTATCAAAAACAAGAACTGTTGTTCTTGGATCTTGAAGCAAAGCCTCCTTAGAAGAACATAAAAGTTGTTCTGTGATCTTAAAATCGATCAGATGCGCTTTGCGCTATTGAAAAGTGCCTTGCACTCATGAACTGCGCCCTTGCTCATTGGATCGGCGCACAGCGCCTGAACTTGCCATGTGTCAATCAGAGACACAATCTGCGCTTTGCGCTTCTGAAACAGAGCGTTGCGCTCATAGAATGGCGCTCAGCGCCAAGCGTGCCACATGTCACTCGCTGGGGAGCTAACAGACTAGCGCAAAGCGCTCATAGATGGAAAGCGCAAGTGCGCTAATGAACCGGCGCTTAGCGCTAAGCGTGACACGTGTCACCCTCATGTGCACTAGCGCAATGCGCTCTTTAATTGCCACAAAGCGCCTGACGCGCTACGTGGCGCACTGTCAGAACACCACTTTGTTCCTGATAAATGCTATGCATTTAATACCAGACAAAATGACAAAGCCCAAAGCTTAGCATTATTAAAAAGGGCCGAGCCCAAGTAAAGGCTTAATAGCTAGAACAAAAATAAAATGTTAAAACATTTTAATTGGACTCAGCCGAATTCTGGCCATAAGTCCTCAACTTATTTTGAAATGAGCACATCTGCTCTTTCAACCAAATCACCCCGGTTCAAGGGTACATCTCTTCACTCCTTTGATATTTGTCGTTGTAATTCCTCAACGTCTTCAAAGAGGTGACGGGTCCCGATGACCAGACATTTTTACGGACTGTGAGGTCCTTAAACTCATGGACTATGATGTCCTTAACCTCGACCGTGATGTCTTAAAACTAATATCGGACTGTGGAGTCCTTAAATCCACGGACTATGATGTCCTTAACCTCGACCGTGATATCTTAAAACTAATATCGGACTGTGGAGTCCTTAAATCCACGGACTATGATGTCCTTAACCTCGACCGTGATGTCTTAAAACTAACGACGGACTGTGAGGTCCTTAAACTCATGGACTATGATGTCCTTAACCTTGACCGTGATGTCTTAAAACTAATATCGGATTGTGGAGTCCTTAAATCCATGGACTATGATGTCCTTAACCTCGACTGTGATGTCTTAAAACTAATATCGGACTGTGGAGTCCTTAAATCCACGGACTATGATGTCCTTAACCTCGACCGTGATGTCTTAAAACTAACGTCGGACTGTGGAGTCCTTAAATCCACGGACTATGATGTCCTTAACCTCGATCGTGATGTCTTAAAACTAACACCGGACTGTGAGGTCCTTAAACTCATGGACTATGATGTCCTTAACCCCGACCGCGATGTCTTAAAACTAACATTGGACCGTAATGTCCCTAAACTAATTATCGACCGCAATGTCACTAAACTAAACAATAGAGCACAATTGCTCTCTTGTCAGATCTAAACGATCCCGTTAAGTTGATCTTAGTCTAGAATTAGACTAACGTGTCCTTAACAAACGTTTAAGTTGATCTTAGCCTCAAAAAGGCTAACGTATCCTTGAACACAACCCCCCCAAACCCAAATCTAAGAAAGATACGGATTTGGACTAGTCCACGCCCTACGGGCGACAACATAACTTAGTCTCCGTATACAATCCATGGGCAACCAAACACAAAACAAACACCCATGACACGAAGTGACCATATGGAGAAGGAGAAAGTTGTTACCACGATGCGGTAGTGTAATTAACTGCAGGGGCTTGCGCCTACAGGGAAGAGCGTCCCCACAATCAAAAAACCCTCAAACGAGGGGGAATCTGACGAAGTCTGCTACATTGGCCGCATCCGTTTAAACCTTCGATACTTGGTGCCATAAATCAACTTGGCATCTTCGGAGAGGTGGACGGATAGCACCAATTAGCATCTGCCCCCAGATTCAGGCAAGACGTCCAGTCTTCCCGGCTTCCGGTGGCGAACAGGGGGTTTTGGTTTTGGTTTGGCATTAGCACCGCTGCACTGGAATATGGTACCAGGAGCGAATCATCATTTGCTGTTAGGGGATTTCTTCGTTCCTAGTTTAACGACTTAGGGGTCATCTGTTTCCAGTTTAACGACTTAGGGGTAGTCTGTTTCCAGTTTAAAGACTTAGGGGTCTATTGGATCAGAAGCTTGGAATTTTGGGGTAGGGGTCGGCATCAGCGTTTCTAACACTGAAGCACAGATGCCAGGAGCAATTCATCATTTGCATTTGCCTGTTGGGGAGCGATGGCTTAGGAGACAGGTTTAGGTCCCTATCACCTAAGACCTTTTCAATTTTATGAGTCGTAAGGGTCCCATAAAAGCATTTTCTCCCTACGAATCGTAAGGATCCCGTAGGTGCATTTTCTCCTTAGGAGTCGTAGGACCCCCAAGTGTGTTTTTCCTTTGTGAGTCGTAAGGATCCCACAAAGGCGTTTTCTTACGAGTCGTAAGGATCTCACAAGTTTTGTTCTCCTCATGCATCGTGAGGACACATGAGTGGACCTTCCCAAATGGAGCATAATTCCAAAGGCGGAGACCAGCCGCGTGACTGGTTGTTTCGGTGGGGTATGTGTATGATGAGAATTATTTGAGCTCGTGGATTGTATACGATAGTCAATTTGGGGACCATCCGGATTTTGTTGGCGTCTGCATCGCTGCACTGGAATATGGTACCAGGAGAGACTCATCATTCGATATTGGGACATTCAGAGTTTGGTTAGCGTCTACGTCGCTGCACTGGAATATGGTACCAGGAGCGACTCATCATTCGCTGTTGGGGATTTGAGTTTTGGACGGCGTCTGCATCGCTGCACTGGAATATGGTACCAGGAGCGACTCATCATTCGTCATTGGGGATTTGAATTTTGGACGGCGTCTGCATCGCTGCACTGGAATATGGTACCAGAAGCGACTCATCATTTGCCTTTTATTTACCACGATTGCTCTATCATTTTAGCTTTTCTTATCGCGAAGGTCGCGATTGCCCTATCATTTCGGCTATTTATTCGCGGTTGCCCCATCATTTCGGTTTTATTTTCATCTTTATTTTTACTCGCTGATTTTTATTTCGAGTTGTCCCATCATTTCGGCTTTTTATATATATTATATATATATATATATTTATTTATACATTTTTACATCCCCAGTTTAACGACTTAGATGTCGATTGTTCCCAGTTTAACGACTTAGGGGTCGTTGGTGTGCTTATCTCAGCTCTTCGAATTTTGATCTTGGCGGAGTTGTGTTGATGACCGTAGCTCTGTGGCTTGTCGGTACATCTGACGAATGTGAGGCTTTCCCAAGTTTGTATCGGTTCTCCACCCAATCTTTGAAAATATAGCAGTCTTCAATGGTATGACTCACCATTCTATGATATGGGCAGTATATGGGATTGTCGGTCATGTTTATTTCATGTGGCCTTTTTGGAATAGGCAGTTGCAGACCGTTGTTCAAGGCATCCACGAATATTTTGCGGACTTCATCCCTCCTGAAAGAGTATACCTTCTTCTTTCTCTCTATTAGAGTAGGTGCCTTTACTAATGTTGGTCCTGAGGCTGATCAGTCTTTGGTTCGCCTGTTGTCCGCTTAGCCCATTCAGTATACGTATCGGAGAGACTGGAAGATGATCGCGGCCGTTTTTCGCAGAAGTGTTCCGCTCTTGGGCTGGAGGGAGTATCGGTTGGCTGCTTTCGGATACAATCCCTGGCTCGCGAACCAAAATTTGATTTTGTTGTAATTGCAGTCGGGCGACTTGGGTCGTGAGATCTGCCATGACGTCCGCCAACACGTCAACTTTGGAATGGACCTTGGCCATCTTCTTGTCCCTATCCTGAAGCTGCTTTTGGGATAATGCTTGTTCAATAGTTCCGGATATGATAACCGGGTCATCCTTATTGCCTGAGCTCAATTCTGCAGGAGCCACAGGCTCCTCTGGCTTATCGGCCTGAGCGGGCTCTTCATCATTTAGACCGAGCCGATGCTGGGTAGCGTCAACCATATCATCACCATGGATGTGAAGAAGAGGAGGGTTCGTTTCTTCATGTCCGACCATGTAGGCAGTGTGGACCACATATCCAGCCAACTCTTTATCTTTGGCGGCTGATTTTTCGGACGATCGTCGCGGTCCTTCGTCTTTTGGAAAGGACAGGCGACGGAAGACGGTTGGCCCGGCTGGGTCCTTGGGCGGCGCTGTCCGGATCACAGCTCTCTTGACCATCGCGGTCATGGCATTCTTCTGAACCAATTTCAGCGGTTCAAAAGAGTTAGCAAGATTTACAGCCATTTCAGCTGTCGTTGTTGGGTAATCTCGTTCTTGGAACCCTACGATGTTCAAATTAGCAGAAGCCTTGTTTCCCTAATCAGAGCAAAGCTCTGTTCAAATTCCAAGGAGGGAGATGAAGCAACGCTTCATCTTCCCCCAATCAGAACAAAGCTCTACTTTGAAAATCTAAATTTTAATAAATGAAGCAACGCTTCGGATTCTTCGCGCTGCGCGCAACGCGCCACGTGTCAGGTGCTGATGCGTCAGCACAGCGCCCAAGGCAGTGCGTCCAATCAGAGAAAGGCTCTTTTAAAACAAAAAAGTAAAGAAAGCAACGTTTCAGTTGCGCTGCGCGACACGTGTCTGCGCAGTTGGCAAGCACAGCTGCGCAAGCGCTGCGCTGCGCGACACGTGTCTGCGCAGTTGGGCAAGCACAGCTGCGCAAGCGCTGCGCTGCGCGACACGTTCTGCGCAATTGCGCAAGCACAACTGCGCAAACACAGCTGCGCAAGTGCTGCACTGCATGACACGTGTCTGCGCAGTTGCGCAAACACAGCTGCGCAAACGCTGCGCTGCTCGACACGTGTCTGCGCAGTTGCGCAAGCACAGCTGCGCAAGCACAGCTGCGCAAGCACAACTGCGCTGCACGACACGTGTCACGCGCTGGGGCGTTTACGCAAAACAGAATTGAAATTTTAAAGAAATTTTTTCTGTTCTTATTAAAACAAGAAGATTTTCTTCTGTAAAATAGAGGCCTTTGGATCAAAGATCCAACGGTGGGGAAAAATCCCCAAATCACTTAGAGAAAGATCTCTTTAACAAATTTAACCAATTTATGGGCACTATAAAAAGGACCCCAGACCTCAATTCAAAGGCATGAACATTTTGTGAAAAATTAAACACAGAGAACTCTGAAGAATTGGAGAGGAATCCTCAAGAACAAAGAAAAAGGTAAAAACCTTTAGAAAAAGAGAAAATTCTCTCATGAACAGATCATTGATCCGAGAACAAGATCAAAGACCTCTAATGAAAAGGAAAATAAACAAAAAAAAAACAGTGCCTTGCACTTCTTTTTATGAACCATTGGTTCTGAATCTAAAAGATTCTCAAGAGAACAATACCTTGCACATTTTATGAACCACTGGTTCTTTAAAAAAAACAAGAAAAAACTTGTTTTTCTTTGATCTAAAATTGATCCAAAGAATAAGAACAGTGCCCAGCACTTGTCAAAACTGCACTATTGCGCAGGCCACCAGGAAGCGCCACGTGTCATCAGTGCAACAGCGCAGCCCACTGACGCAGCGCACTGCGCTGTTGCGCTTGCGCTCACCAGGGCGTGACACGTGTCACCTCCACGAGCGCTTGCGCTTATTAATTGCGCAAAGCGCCTGACAAGCCACCGTTAAGTAATTAATGCACTGCATTATTTACAGAAGGGCCAAGCCCAATTAAAGAAGGCCTAACAGGCCTAATAAAATGCAATGCATTATTTTAAAAAAGGCAGAGCCCAAACCAAAACAGATGTTCTGCATCATTTACAAAGGGACAGAGCCCAAATAAAAAAAGGCCTAGCAGGGGTAAAGCCCTAGCACAGGCCTAATAGGCCAAAGATAAATAAAAACGTTGAACATTTTTCAACTGGACTTAGCCCAATCATGGCCGTAAGTCCTCAAATTAAATTGACTGAGCAAGACTGCTCTCCTAAATCAATTTACGACCGGTTCAAGGGTACATCTCTGAACTCCTCTGACACCTATCATTGTAATCCTTCAACGACGTCAGAGAGGTGATGAGTCCCGACGACCACACATCAAGATGGACTGAGGGGTCCTTAAACTCGTGGACCGAAACGTCCTTAAACTAATAGCGGACCACCACGTCCCTAAACTAGAATACGGACCACCACGTCCCTAAACTGGAATACGGACCACCACGTCCCTAAACTGGAACATAGACCACCACGTCCCTAAACTGGAATGCGGACCACCACGTCTCTAAACTGGAACATAGACCACCACGTCCCTAAACTGGCAATGGACCGCAACGTCCTTAAACTACCTATAGACCACTACGTTCCTAAACTGGAACAATAGAGCCCCCAAATGCTCTTTTGCCGGATCTAAACGATCCCGTTTAAGTCGATCTTAGCCCCAAACACGGCTAACGTATCCTTAAACATTCAAATGGACTATAAAACTCCAAATCAACTTTGGTTCAAGGGTACATCTCTGAACTCCTCTGACACCTGTCGTTGTAATCCTTCAACGACGTCAGAGAGGTGACGAGTCCCGATGGCCATATATTAAATGGATCACCACGTTAAGTTGATCTTAGTCTCAAACAAGTTTAACGTATCCTTAACGAACGTTTAAGTTGATCTTAGCCTCAACACGGCTAATGTATCCTTAAACTAAAAACACCAAACCCAAATCTAAGTAAATACGGATTTGGACTAATCTACGTCCTACGGGCGACGGCATTACTCAGTCTCCGTATACAATCCACGGGCAACCATAAACAAAATAAACACACACGACACGAAGTGAAATTCTGGAGCAGGAGAAAGTTGTTACCGCGATGCGGTAGCGTAATTAACTGCAGGGGCTTGCGCCTGTAGGGAAGAGCGTCCCCACAATCAAAAACCCCTCAAGCGAGGGGGAATCTGACGAAGTCTGCTACATCGGCCCCATCCGTATAAACCCCCGATACATGGTGCCATAAATCAACTTGGCATCTTCGGAGAGGTGGACGGATAAAACCAAATAGCATCTGCCCCGAATCTCAGGCTTAGACGTCCACCGCGTCAAGGCCGCGTCTTTCGGAGGGGAACAAGCCTGATTGTTACGTTTTTGCCGTGCCGTATTTTAGAAAGAGTTTTAGAAATTACCGCAATCAAAACGGTGTCGCGTGTAGCGAGCCGCGATGAGTACGGGTCGTCCGTAGGGAGATGGTAAGTTTTTTTACGCTTGTTTTAACGAGTTAACAACGTGTGTTGATTTGTTGATTAAACTAAATGTCGCAACAATGATTATGTATAATAAAAGGACTTGTTAAGGGTAGTAATAGGTTAGATTGTATGAAGATGAAGTTTGCCGAATCCTTATAGACCCAACTTTGATATTGACACTAAAGAAATAGGTAACAACGTGGATTAGGGAACTTGAAATACGGTATTTGCGGCATTTCTCTAAATCCGTATTCCTTATCCCTTGTCTTTCCGTTGTTATCTCTTAATTCTAGCCCCCGGAAACCCACCAGCAATCCGGTCACGATTAGGAATCATCGCTATCGGGGTAGGATAGGATGCCTAGCGGAGCGGAATTGCGAGTGATTTGCACGGAGTTTCAATTGCAAAGTTTAAGGTTTTTAGCAAATAACATCTTCAAATACAATATAACCATATTCCACCCTTAACAAGTAAAGCGACCACTCACACATATTCACAAAGTAAAAGTAAAGAAAAGAGAAAAGAGAAAAGAGTGAGGAACATAATGAAAAATACAAGAAGAGAAAGATAAAAAGAGAACCAATGAATCCAAGTGCGAGTATCTCCAAGTGTTCGTAAGCCGGGTGAAGTGTGAAATTCAAACACTAAACTTTAAGGTTGCAAGCTCACTTAAGAGGTTGCAAGATCAAAGTAAAGAAAGAATTTCACAAATTTAAATATGCAAACATAGAACAAGACATGAATAAAAATGAGAACTTCTTATTGAATCACAAACAAGTTACACTAATCTTGAAGTCAAGAACCTAAACCTTAACCTTGCAAGTTCAATGAAGAAGTTGCAAGGTCAAGGCAAATGGGCAAGAGCTCAAGAATTACAAAGGAAAGTAAAGCTTACAAAATTACAGGAGTTTTGATACAAAACTAAACAAAAGGTAACCCTTTCCTCATGCCTCTGGTCTGTATTTATAGGCTCAAAAACTAAATAAATAAACAATAACAAAATGATGACAAGGCAGTAAGGAGGGGCCAGTAGAAGAGTGGGGCCCACAGGAGGTGGTGGGGCCGGCCAGGCCGGTTCTGGCAAGAAAGATCTCGGCCCAAAACCGAGGGGTGGGTCCCGTCTTGCAGTGGTGGTCTTGTGTTGTCCCCAGCATGCCTATGGTGTTGTTTGCTTGGTCTGTAAAGGCTTTGGATGCACCCAGGTCTTGGAAAGAACTTGTAGCTTCAAATCACATCAATTCTTTTTGCATTAAATACACCATTAATGCACATCACACCATGCCCACTTGCACTAGCCATGATTCATGGCTGCCCCCTAGGTCCATGGTTCAAGCTCCAAGAGTTTAGTGGGTACACGTGTTATGTGTTGGACCAAAATATTGTGCACACACTAGTTTGCAAAATAACTTTTGGGATCTCTGTCGGTTTGCGGTTTTGGCTGCAGTGTCGGCTCACAAATGATATATCCATGATTTTAAGCGTATTTCCAGTATTTTGCCACGGATACCTGTAATCTGTAATACTGAGCAAACACTGATTAATAATACCTATATATACACAAAATGGATAATAAATGAGCGATATTAAAATGCAATATTCTGGTATGAACAAATACCCCCAAACTTATCCTTTGCTCGTCCCGAGCAAAACAAAATCCTAGCCTCACTTTCGCAGGGAACGCGATTGCACTGAGCGCGTGCAACAAGCCGTTAAACCTCTAGGTGTCCCTAGTATGAGGAGTGTTGTCTCCTGAGGGTTTTCAGCGGATACTACCCATAAAATCCCATCAAGCAAGTTTCATAAGTTAATATCGATTCTACTCCTACAGTTTAGCATCTAAGTTAGAAATTCTATTATTCTAAGTTATAAATATCCAACCCTTATTTTTCACACATCCTATCTATTTATCCCCAGATCCTATACGTTCCAAAAAGGTTTAGAAAGATATTGGTATCTCCTGAGTTTTCCTTCTAAAAGCGCGGTCTCAAATCATGGATTTTTATCAACTTTACGAAAAACATAAGTCTTATTCTTTATTTTTATCTTTCCTCCAAACATCGATTGTATACCCCTATGTGTGTGTATATTTGCATCCCTACACTCAAGAATTCAATTCAAGCTATAGTACCCTTGCCCTAATACCTAATACTACTTCTTTTCATTAAATGATGGACGGTGTTGCTCATACACCTTTCATGCGACTATTAATACTTCTTGAGGCACTAACGGCCGATTACTGCATATGTGAGCTTTAAAACGTAAATAGCAGTTTCCAGGTCTTGACTTTATTTATTTTTTCTTTCATTTTTCTTTTTTTTTCTTTTTTCCTTTTCAAGACCAGATATATTTTTCAATGATGCTCTTTAAGGTGTTTAGCTTTAAATACCGTTTTTTCTTTCATACTAGGTTTTCAGGCAAGAGTATTTCTAGGTATCCTCTATATCCCAAGTTTCAAGGTGCGTGTAAGTGCAGCTTGTAGGGTATATACTTTCTAAATTTGAACTCAAGAATAAAAACTATTTTTCAGACTTATCCTTCAGTAAAGCCTCAATACTTTCCCTTCATCTTGACTTAACTTAAGAACTGAACTCAAGATTACCTATTTCTCAAAAAAAAACTGTAAGGACGTATACTTACCAAGTTTAAATAGAAAGAGGGTTATTTTTAGGGTTTTTAATTCCTAAGCCTAGAATTTAGTTATTTCTAACATATCACTAAGCTTTTGGAATAAAAATCAAAGTTACCCTATTAGCTAACTTGACGACAAAGTTTTTTTATTTTGGAAAATTTTCGATTTTTATGGGTTTAAAATAAGTATGCAATTGCGAAAATATACACATGAATGCGAAGGTTAGAAATGCGTACCGAGCGTACCCCCAAACTTAAACTGGACAGTGCCCCCATTGTCTTTGTACATCAAGAAAGCAAATTTATTGAAGGGTCAAAATCGTCGGTTATATATACACATTTTTTTAAATAAAAATGAGGCAAGATTGCTCATCAAAAATGGATATGCACCGGAAAAGAATATCCACATATATATACAAAAAGCAGTATATACATACCCCCAAACTTATTTGAAACAGTGTCCACTATTTTTGGCTGGATAACCGAAGTATGGTGGTAGGCAGAGGAATATTATGCAGGGTAAACCGGCTCCTGTAAGACCAGGAGCTCCTCTGTTGGCTCAGCGCTAAGGTACGGTTTCAGTCTATGTCCGTTTACTTTGAAAAACGAACCGTCCTTTGGATTTTCCAAATCCACAGCGCCTTGCGGGTACACATTCCGCACAAAAAATGACCTTTTCCAGCGATATCTGAGCTTACTTGGATGGAAATGCAGCAGGGTGTCGTAAAGCAGTACCTGTTGACCAGGTGCGAAAGTTTTGCGCAAAAGGTGTTTATCGTGAAACACCTTCATTTGGTTCTTAACGACAACCGCATTTTCGTAAGCCTCATCCCGAAGCTCGCTCAATTCGTTTAACTGCAGCTTCCGATGGCTGCCCGCATCTTTGAAAGATAGATTCAGCTTCTTTATCGCCCAAAATGCGCGATGCTCTATTTCCACTGGAAGGTGGCAAGCCTTTCCGTACACAATACGATAGGGAGACATGCCAAGATCGGTCTTATAAGCAGTTCGAAATTCCCAAAGGGCATCAGTGAGTTTTAAAGACCAATCCTTACGGTTCTTGGAAACCGTCTTCTCCAAAATCTGTTTGATTTGCCGATTAGACACTTCGGCTTGCCCACATATTTGGGGGTGGTAGGGCGTGGATAGCTTATGATTAATAGAATATTTCCACATCAAGGCCTCGAAAGTCCTATTACAGAAATGAGTTCCATTGTCGCTAATGATCGTGCGGGGGTGCCCAAACCGGGAAAAGATGTTTTCCTTTAGAAATCTAACGATAACCTTGTTATCGTTAGTCCGGCTGGGCACAGCCTCGACCCACTTAGAAACATAATCAACAGCGAGAAGAATGTACAAGTTCCCAAAAGAGTTGGGAAATGGCCCCATAAAATCAATTCCTCAAACATCGAAAATCTCCACAACCAATATTGGCTGGAGCGGCATCTCGTTTCTCCTGAATATCCGGCCCAAGTGTTGGCACCGGGAGCAAGTCTTGCAGTAGTCATGAGCGTCTTTGAAGAGTTGTGGCCAGTAGAAACCACACTGCAAGATCTTCTCGGCTGTCTTTCTGGGGCTAAAGTGCCCGCCACATGCTTGATCGTGGCAAAATGATAGCACACTCTTGAATTCATTGTCAGGGACACACCGATGAATAATCTGGTCGGGACAGTACTTGAACAGATAGGGTTCGTCCTAGTAAAAGTGTTTTACTTGGGATAAGAATCGAAGCCTGTCCTGACTTGACCATTTAGTCGGTAGTAATCCTGTGGCCAAATAGTTCACAATATCTGCGAACCAGGGTTCGCAAGATATTGTCAAGAGCTGTTCATCCGGAAAAACATCGTTGATCGGAAGTTGAAGCGTTGGCGAAGAAGGGAGTCGTGAAAGATGGTCGACGACTACGTTTTCACATCCTCTTTTGTCCTTGATGACAAGGTCAAACTCTTGAAGTAAGAGGATCCAACGTATTGGCCGAGATTTTGCGTCCTTCTTTGCAAAAAGACGGCGAAGAGCTGAATGGTCCGTGTAGATGATGACTGGAGAGCCGATCAAGTAAGGCCTGAACTTTTCTAAAGCGAACACAACAGCCAACAATTCCTTCTCGGTTGTTGTGTAGTTTTGTTGGGCATCGTTCACGGTTCGGCTAGCATAATAGATTATGTGCGGCATCTTATCGATGTGTTGTCCAAAGACCACACCGATGGCAAAGTCAAATGTTGTTAGTTATATGTATGCCCTAGAGGCCATTACTGTACATACGATGTATATTGTAATGGATGCTTGGACATATATAGGGATGACTTTCTTGCTCGACATGATAGTATCCTATCTGGTTGTACTTTATCTTAACATGTACTCAGATTGTCTCTATGTTACATGTTGATAAAGCCCTTAGGATATGTACTCGACTACTGTGACTATGATGAGATCATACTAGTGGGGCCACGGTAGTTGACGAGTACATCCTATTAATGTTCCTAGTCGAGGGTGTATCGAGACAGGGCATCGATACACCAGAGTAGACTAGCGTATACGCATCTTGACTCATATGATGGGCGATGGATGATCCCATATCCATCGGTGTTTGACATCAAGGATGGTGTACGGGTGCTCAGTGGAGACTGGGTACACTGGACGGACTCGCCGAGAACTCCCAGATGGTATTATACATTACGTCAGATGGCAGTTCTCCGGTGACACTGGTACAGAGTAGTCTGTTGACCCGAGATCGTCATAGAGTCTTGTGTGATTCCCACTGTTCTTTGATTTCCATCATACCACCATTAACTAGAGTTAATGGTGGGCCCATAACCCACAGGTTCCAGCTTTTGCATGAAGCTTCCATGAAGCTATTAACCCAATCTAAACCATTAACTCTAGTTAACTCTCTAACCAAGGGTTAAGCATGAGAGAGTTAACCCTTGTAGAGAGTTAACTAGAGTTAATGGTTTAGATTGGGTTAACAGCTTCATGGAAGCTTCATGCAAAAGCTCGAAATTTTGACCGCGGAACCGCGGCCAAACCATGGGTTTGGCGGCGGTTCCGCGGCCAAAATTTTGAGCTTTTGCATGAAGCTTCCATGAAGCTGTTAACCCAATCTAAACCATTAACTCTAGTTAACTCTCTACAAGGGTTAACTCTCTCATGCTTAACCCTTGGTTAGATTTGTAACCACTACAATAATTCATTGTTCATCATAAAAGGAAAGAGGTTATCATCTTCATTCATACTTCTTCTTCCTTGAGTTCCTTCATGAAAAAGCTTTCTTTTGTGATGAAAGTGAGTGAGAAAAAGATAATAAATGAGAGCAAAAATCCTACTTCATCATCCTCATCTATCCTTGCCATTTAAATGAGGGTGTTCACTTCATATTATGAGTGTTAGCTTGTGTTAACGAAACTTCAAGGTAGATCATCTTTGTATCGAAGATCGGAAGCAAATGTTGCATCATTTTCTTCGTGAAGCCTCTCGAGGGTCCAGAACACGATGATCGCAGCGAAGGGACCCCAACATGGAGCTTAAGAAGTGAAGGACCAGATCTACAAAGGTTGTAATCTCTCTCACTTAGTGTTAAAGTTGTTGACATGCAAGTTTTCGCCTAAACCCTAGTTTAAAGATCCGTATTAGAATTGTTCGGCACGGCTAAAATTTTAATCGGGCATGGTTGATGCCTCGTAGACCCTTGTGCGCGTGCCTAGCAACCCTATAGTGGTATCAGAGCCAAGCTAGAGCTTTAGGCAAAGTCTAGACGAAGTTTAAAGTCCGATCGAACCCGAAAACCCCGACGCGAACCCTTCTCTGTACATTTTTTTAAAATGTGTTTTTTTCTGAATTGAAAATGCTCAGAAAAATAAGCAGGAAAAACTAAGAATTACTGTGAAGTAAGGTCCACTAACTCAACATTTTGACCGCGGAACCGCGGCCAAAACATGGGTTTGGCGGCGGTTCCGCGGCCAAAATTTCGACTTAGTCCTGGAATTTCACTTATTTATTCGTAGGTCCTTTCTTGGCAATTTTTTCTGGGAATTTTTTAATTCCACTCAAGTGTTGAGTTTTCTAGGGTTGTATTTGGGACTCGTTGATTCGATCAGATAATTTAATTTTGTTTAGTTTTGTCCGGATAATTTTAGAAACTGTTAAAAAGTTCGAACGGATATCAATAACTCACTTTTTCCCCAGTCGGAAATTTTTTCAAAAGTTGGATTTTTGCTCGAGTTTAAGAACGTTCTAAGTCGTGCAAGTAACGCGGTGGACCCTCTAGAAGACAACAAACCTTAACTCGATTATGTGACCATCTTGAACTCCCTCTAAATCTTAGGGTTTGGGGCAGTACGGCGTGCCACATGTGAGGCGTTGGCTTGACCCTTCTACGGCTGGACCATTGGTACTGTGGCATGTGATGGATGTTTTTAAACTGATTTCAAGTGTTGAGATATATTAGGGAAATCTTGGGTGTTTGATTATTCGATCGGAAAGTTTAACGTTGTCTATTTATCTGGAATGTGATACAATATTTGGAATCCACATGTAGTTATGAGATAACTAATTTGAATGTTATAAATCTAGCAGTTCAGTCTCATATGATCGGTTGCCACAGAATTTTGATGTGATCAAAAGTCCGTCGCAATCACGTAGCGTACGCGGATACTCGCCGGGTAAACTTAATAGACAACCACGCCCCATAGCCCCGACCAAGTGACTGTAGGAGAACCCCGTCGCCAATAGCATCCGTATGGGTGCTCGCGGCAGCGGTGTTCCGCCTTAGTGCACTTCGTCGACGGAATCCGGGGGTGCAGCCGTCTACTAAAGTTTGCGACGAGCATTCGATCAGGATGTCGGGAATCTTGTTGAATTGCCCGACTTGATATTGAAAAGTGTTTTCGATAAAGAGACTAAAATGCGGGGTTTATAATTGTTAGGCATGCGATGTCTAAGGAATTCATTTGGTTAGGCATGCGATGTCTAAAATGGTTGCGGATTCCAACTGTTGTAGTTTTACACTTTCTTTTCTGTGACCGTAAGCGTAGTATGTGGTGTATCGCCGGCTTCGTTGCTATACTAGGTGTTGTTAAGACCAGTTTAACTAAGATTTGTTCCATATTTCACCAAAATACCAGATTTGTTATACTTGGCGTAATTTGGCGATTTTGTCGACTTATTGACTTTTCTGAGATCTGCTTTCACCTCGGGAACCCTATTACAAAATTGACTTGGCAGTAAGATATGCAGGCACCCTAGAACCATCCCACAAAGCCCTAGCCCCCAACTCCTTACCCCGGCCGCAGATAAATTCCATCTGGCCGCAATTTGCGGCCAGAGCAGTAGGGAACCCCCTCGTTTTGCATGCACAGCCCTATTTCATGTAAACTTGACCCCCTGTATGTCTAGTTTTGACTGTTTCCAGTTAGGGTAAAATCTGGGATCATTTTCATGAGTTGGCGTATAATTTACGACTTGTTTTCGTATGGATTTTTGATATTCGATGATTCGTTTCTGTCGGGTGGCGTTTGTACATCAACGACAGCAGATATTGGCTGTGTTTGCACGCGAAGCCACAGGTTTTTACTTATGGGCGTAGCGTGCACTATTTTGGTTTCCGACATGGTTTTTATGAGTTTTAGCGTGTGATATCCTTGTAGGTACCCCACGTGGCGTCGAGGCGTTGGAGATGCAATGGCGACATCGGCACCGGCACGCATATAACAATGTGAGTAGATTTATATCTACAGGAAGAAGTCGGGTGGATGGCGTATAGCACCCCCGCAGTTCGTAGTGATGTATACGGATGCGTATACACACCTTCAATTATTATTGTTGTTTGGGAATTATTTGATGTTTAGGATGGATAATTGGTGGACTTGGATATTTTAGAGTCGCGAAAACCTAGAATAGTGGGTGCACTACACATACTTATACACACATACATACTTGCATACATCCTTGTTCATATATGGTTATGGGATTCTATATAGATATGTGTTCACATGGGTATGGGACCACGTGTTCATATACAGATTTGAGGATGATACATGGGATTGAGATGAGTCGATGAGTTTGATCTGAGATTATGATATCGGTGATATGATAAAATTCATAATTAAGATACGTCTTGATGCTTTAGAGGATTTTGGGGATGATGATGCCATAGGAATGGTGACATATATATTAAGTGATCGACATGTGATTATGTTTTGAGATATGATATGATATGATATGACCAGATAATTATGATAGGCCGCATTCGGCAATGTTTACTCCTTGTGAGGATATGTGATGATGATATCGATTTATACTAGACTGTCGATCAGTAGTCTGATCTTGATTATAGTGATGACGTTAGCATTGTACTAGACATAGGTCAGTACCCCAGATGATGATCTTGATAAAGAGTATACTAGATGAATGATATGACGGATGTGATATTGACCCGTACCCAGATTGGGGATGCCGTACGACGGATTTACGTACGAGCTATAAATTGACGTTTGATCCGCACTCTTGATTTGGGAATAACTGATTAAAGAGATATGCTATCGGATATGATATTATCGAGGCGGGATCACCGACTATATATATATGCATATATGTGTATCGACTCAGAGGTTAGGCGGTTTCCCTTACCTACTGTTAGCTTTAGCTCAGCCTTATAGTGGTGTAGCTATAGGACTCTTATAACATTAGATGCAGTTCAGCCATCAATGTGTTAGTATTCAGCCCCCGCACTTTATCATTGTTGCTCTGCATCGCATACTGATGTGATTCATATTTCATTATTGATATCCTGCTGTTAGGACACCAGAACCATTACCGATGATGCGTATGTACCACGTACACTTATTTGCCGGCTCACACACATCTTCATCGGTAATTGCCATGTCACGACCACTTAGAAAATATTATTGCTTGATTTAGCTTGTTAGCTAGTAGTGACATGATATTAGTATGCTTGCCTATTATGCCAGCTTGACATTATAGTTATTACCTGTCACTTCATGCATACTGTTGTTCATTATATGCCGCATTCATGGATTCTCATGCTTATATTCATGGTTTTACATGCTATTGATGATTTGGATTTCCATGATGTTTTTTGGATTTGGGGGAAAAACCGCAAAACTTATATAAACTGCTTCTCTCTTTTTAAATAAAAAAGTGCGGTTTTCCCATGATGTATGAGTCGTCCACCAAGAGTTTGTTGATGGATTTCGAGACCCGATTCGAGTTGTGGAGGAACCGTTTCGGGTACATGGTGGGCCCGGTGCGGTACCCCGGGGCAAGAGGATCGCAGATGATGGCGTTGAGCCTGTGCAGGGGAGCACTACCGACCGGTGATTTTACCCGACACGTCGGATATCCGGAGGATACCGTCGTAGTCATGAGATGGATGGTAGGGGCCGATCTGGACTGAAGACGCCCTGGATATTATGATTGAGACATTGAGATTTGAGATATTGAGGTACAGAGATTGTGATACAGAGATATCGAGATATTGAGATTTATGTTTTGTGCCGATGCTAGGCACTGTTTTATGCTGATTTCATTATGATACCTCATTTTAAAATACAGAAATCTCACTCATTTATGAAAGCAGTTTTCTTCAGTACATGCATTTTGTTTCATGCATTCATACATCGTTCATATGATACATTGCCACCTGATGCACTGTCACAGGCACTTGGGATTACACTTGGGTTAGATATTTACCCTATCCATGGTTATAGGTTGCTGGTTATATATTGAGGATTATATATTATGATCGTATGACCTAGGATTGCGTCATACATGCGATTTTCTGTTCGTAGATGTGTTTCTATTCACGAGTTGGCAACTCACCCCCGTTGTGCCCCAGTTTCTTGCAGGTGTTGCCGTACGGATTTCATTACGGCTTGCGGGCACGGCGTCTTTCAGGTGACTTGCTAGTAGGTGGGTTTATTTGTATCATACCCACCATTATACATTGTATATTATATTCAGTTGTATCTAGAAGTTCCATCAACCAAACATGTACTTATTGAGATAAAGACCAGTATTGATCATTCTTTCGACCTTAGAGTCGCACGTTATATTTCTCTGGGTTTCTTGCTATTGAGTTCCCTTTTCTGTTGTGATCCTCGCCTTTAGGCGTTGTATATTATGTTGCATACTAGTGGATTTGTTATGGTTCTTCCTATACTCTCTACTACTTTTCTTGGTTTGGATTTCTGGGTTCGGCTTACTTAGAGTACGTACACCTCTATACGTTCATAGTATAAGTGCCGGTCATGTTCCCTACTTTCGGGTCGTGACAAAGTTGGTATCAGAGCGTTAGGTTTTACCTTCGGAGCATAGGATGACCCTTGGTTGATGGAATAAGTGACTAAAGTAGAGTGACGTACCGTGGGTATGCCCGCAACATATTTACGATACGCCACTCCACTTAAGAAGCCTTAGGATGTACATTTCTTTATCCAGTATCATATCCATTCCTGATCTAGCCTCATCGGTACCAGTTATGGTTTTGCTGCCACGATTAAGGGCAGGGAGAGCTACGGCTAGAGTTGCGGTCAGCATAAGCTCGTTGCGGGCGAGGACTGACCGGGGCGTGATTCTGGTGACACACGATTGCAGAGATGTGTCTTTCTACTGTATTTTCGCGCCACGAGCGTGGATGGATCGCTGTATGAGATTACTCGGACGTACAGATTAGCACCAGAGGATTGAGCCACTGATAGAGGCCGGCCAGATTTTGATGACCGTTGGAGTATTGCTTACTCATGATGATTGAGGCACTGTCCAGCGTGCGGACGAGTGAGCCAGTTATTGCTATGAACGATAAGATATCGCCCAGATGTTGGAGCTATTGCAGTACGAGATTGTACTAAGAGATGATAGAAGGCCGCTAGTCACCAAGGATGAATGACTAGAGCATGTGGATCGTTCGCTACCCCGATGCGAGGTCATCAGATAGATTGATTCCAGCTAGAGACGACTTCACGCGGAGACGTTGAGAGTCGACAGAGACAATCGAAAGTCAGAAACCTATTATTCCAAGTTTAAAGTATTCGGAAAAACATGCAGGCAATTCTATGGTCCCTCTAGAAGAATGAAACCCTAACTCGACTTAATGACCGTATGAAAGCCTTTGAACCTTAGGGTTTGCGGCAGTTCTGCGGCGCCATTAGTGAGGCTTGGGTTTGCCCTTCTACGGCTGGACCACCGATGCTGTGGTATGTACTCGATACTATTATACTGTACCCAAGATGTTGAGCTCTTAGGGGATTATGAGGTTTTGACGAATCGATCGGATGGCTCGACTTAATTCGGATGATAGGTGGTGAGATGCATTTCTTGGGAGACTCCAGATACGAGGATAGCCGTTGGAGCTCAGTCCATGCAGCCACGACGAGACGAGTCCGAAGCAGTCGACATTAGAGAAAAGTGGAGTGAGAGGTTCGTACAAAATCTGGATATGATGACGTTCCACTCCGCCGACATCAGAGATGCGATGCGCATGCCGAGGCAGAGTACTGGATATACCTTCCAGAAGGAGTCGCGATGAGTATGCAGCCGTTTCGAAACAAGAAGCAGATATGGTAAAGGACGATGACTTCCGGACAATTGGCCGAGATGAGACTTGAAAGAGACCTTGAGCAGGATTCCTTCCAGGACACTGCTGCAATGATACTTGCACCCAGGATCGGATGTATCACGTGCATTCGGAGAGCCAGAGGCCGTCGCCAGTGACATACTGCTTTGCGAGTGGTCGTGATGATTGACCGAGAGATGACCAGAGAAGTGCCAAAACGGAATCATCCCCGTTAGCATGTCTGACAAGACCAATGAGCCGATGGATCGTGAGATTGGTAATTCACCAAGAAGACTTGGACCCAGGAGTGGTCATGTTACGCACACCAGCAGGCCAGAGTTCAGGATCGTCGGCGAGACATGCTATGAGTGATCCTGACAGTTGGCCAGAGATTCTTAGAGGATGTGCTTGAGCGGAACTATTCCGCCATACTTGATTTCGGTATTTTGGACGATTTATTCGCATGAGTTGATTTTGATGATTGAGGGTTTACGATTTTCGCACAGTTGTTGCACTGGATATCGTTTTCGTGCCTTGGTTTCACATGTTTGTGATTTTATGGGTTTAGACATTTGAGTTGATTTTGTGCGTATGCACGCACACGATTTGGTTTTTGCACTCTGTATAGTTTACATATGCTTGCAGTGCAGTGACATGTATTTTGTGCACTCGGATGCACTGGATTTCGATTTCGAGGGTGATGCTCGGTACTTGTTTTGTGCACTTTATGCACCCGATTGGATTTTGCGCGTGTTCGACACTGGATATTGGATTTCATGATTTTATGCATGATGGATGCACCGGATTTGGATTTTAGCGCATGTTGGGCGCAGGTTATGAGATGCGGTTTGGTGCACACCAGATGCACTAAATCGGGATTTTTCGTGCATGTCAGATGCACCTGATTTTGCTGTCAGGCACGCACGTTGCCTATGACCGTGTTGTGTGCACACCCGTTGCACCTTGATGTCGTTTTGTGCACCTGCTTGGCACATGGATGGATTTTGATTTCCGTGCGCACCGGACGCACAGGGTTTTCATATGCACTTTTTGGGACTGATTTCTTATGGAGCAGTACATTTCCATGATATTGCGATTTGTTTTCGTACTGAGCAGGACTGGTCAAATGACAGTACCTGAGTGTGTTTTGCATACATTGATAGATTTTGAAGGGATTTCCCAAAAGCGAGCTATAGTCTCATTATTTACATACGTGTCCGATACGACACGAAACGTTTAAAACGAGGAAACTCTTCTAAATTATTTTCAAAACGGCGGGACGTACATATTAAACAAAAAGATATAAACGTATATGGCTATTTTCTTATAGAGACGTCCACCACTGTGCAATGCTAGGCGCATTGTACATCGACTTTAAAGAATTTGGCATGCATTTCCTTCATATATTTACATGCATAGTTCCAATTTCTACTATATCGGTTTTGCCTTGGATTTAGCATTCGTGTTTTCACCTTGACTCCGATGATTGCGGGATGCTTGACGGAGTTTGTTTACGAGTTATCTGCTCGTTACGCATGCGCATGTATTGCGCTACGATGCGTCTTATGTATTAATGATTTCGGAGCCCCGTTGACGTGGACATTTATTGAAATGTTTTAGAATTTGGGGGTTTAAATTTAAATTTGGGGACCGAATTTCTTTAAGGGGGGAAGACTGTAACATTTCAAAAAAATAAAATATTATTTTGGGGAATTTTAATAATTTAATACTAATTTTTAATGAATATATTAATAGTCGGTATAATTAGATACCGATAAATGGTGAAAATTCCGGAGAAAACTTATGGAAATTCTAAAATAGGTTATTTTGTGGAAATATATCATTTTACCGTTTTTATGATGAATTATATGCTATGTTGGTGTTAATCGCGATTAAAAATCGCTAAGTGGTTTTTGGCTTTTTGTGCAAAAATGTGCACATGACATTTTCTACACTTGTTACACTTGTCTCATGTTTTTGACCCATGTTAAGCCTGGGTTGAACCATGTAGGTGACCATGGTGGGTTGAACCATTTGATTAGGGTAATTGGGTTAATTAGTGTTTTGGTTAGGTTAATGGGGTTTGATTAGAATTGGGGTTATGTTGACTTGTGTAGGGAGAAAGTGAGCCATGGTGGCTTGGTGTCTTGTGAGCATTGTTTTGGAAAGAGAGAGGAGGCATGATGGTTGTTCCATGACTTGCTTTTATTGTTGAGAGAAGATGATAGGAGTTAACTTTACTTCACATCTTTTTCCTTAATACTCTCACATCTCTCCCCATAACACAACACCAAACCATTATTCACCAGCTAAGGCAGCATCAGCAGCTGCTACACCACTTTATATAACAGCCCCAACACTTCACTTCAGCCCAACACAATCCCCAATTAATACAACAGCCACACCAACATCACATCAGCCACCTACAACAGCTATAGCAGCTGCAGCCACCACCCTAGCACCATAGCCCAAAACCTACACCCCAAACCCCTCACATCAGCAGCTACTTCAGCCCCCTCCCTACACCTGCTGCTTCAGCAGCCACCCCAGCCTCAAAAATCACATCTGCAGCATCATTTCAGCTGCATCTGCAGCTGAGGCAACCCATCATCCCCAATTCCAGCATCAGCTCAGCACAAAGCAGCCCAATTTCCAGCACATCAGCAGCTTCATCCCTCATAACACACCAACACAACACCAATAAAACAGTATCAGCATACTTCAACCATATTTCTATCAGCCACAGCAACAACTTTTTTCCAACCAACATCCCACAACACCACCATCAAACAACAACCACAACACTTCTTCTCACCACCAAAAACAACTCCAGCCCCTGCAGTAGCTACTGCAAACAGCAACTAAGAAGAAAAGAGCGTAACAAGCAACAGCAGCAGGAAACAACATCAGCTCCAGGAACAGAGGAAAACAGCTTCAGCAACAGGAGTAACCCAGCAGCAACAACCCACTTCCCACCTCCTCCTCCTTCATTTCTCT
Organism: Agapanthus africanus; assembly: GCA_030015575.1. Lineage (NCBI taxonomy): Eukaryota > Viridiplantae > Streptophyta > Magnoliopsida > Asparagales > Amaryllidaceae > Agapanthus > Agapanthus africanus. The sequence continues at coordinate 64,023,046 of JASDDO010000022.1, forward strand.
TCCATACTAGGACCCTTGAGGTATAATCTTGCAACCCGACTTCTTTATCATGGTTTCTAGCTGAAATTTAGTGTTATATTGAAGATTTGTGCTAGTTTAGGAGAATTTGAGTGAGACTTGACCAAGTGTTGGTTTTGATTGTTAGTATAGCCTTACTAGGTGTTGTTAAGACCAGTTTAACTAAGATTTGTTCCATATTTCACCAAAATACCAGATTTGTTATACTTGGCGTAATTTGGCGATTTTGTCGACTTATTGACCTTTCTGAGATCTGCTTTCACCCCGGGAACCCTATTACAAAATTGACTTGGCAGTAAGCTGTGCAGGCACCCTGGAACTATCCCACAAAGCCCTAGCCCCCAACTCCTTACCCCGGCAGCAGATAAATTCCATCTGGCCGCAATTTGCGGTCAGAGCAGTAGGGAACCCCCTCGTTTTGCGTGCACAGCCCTATTTCATGTAAACTCGACCCCCTGTATGTCTAGTTTTGACTGTTTCTAGTTAGGGTAAAATCTGGGATCATTTTCATGAGTTGGCGTATGATTTACGACTTGTTTTCGTATGGATTTTTTATATTCGATGATTCGTTTCTGTCGGATGGCGTTTGGATGTCAACGACAGCGGATATTGGCTGTGTTTGCACGCGAAGCCACAGTTTTTACCTATGGGCGTAGTGTGCACTATTTTGGTTTCCGACATGGTTTTCATGAGTTTTAGCGTGTGATATCCTTGTAGGTACCCCATGTGGCGTCGAGGCATTGGAGATGCAATGGCGACATCGGCACCGGCACGCATATAACAATGTGAGTAGATTTATATCTACGGGAAGAAGTCGGGTGGATGGCGTATAGCACCCCCGCAGTTCGTAGTGATGTATACGGATGCGTATACACACCTTAAATTATTATTGTTGTTTGGGAATTATTTGGTGTTTAGGATGGATAATTGGTGGACTTGGATATTTTAGAGTCGCGAAAACCTAGAATAGCGGGTGCACTACACATACTTATACACACATACATACTTTCATACATCCTTGTTCATATGTGGTTATGGGATTCTATATAGATATGTGTTCACATGGGTATGGGACCACATGTTCATATACGGATTTGAGGATGATACATGGGATTGAGATGAGTCGATGAGTTTGATCTGAGATTATGATATCGGTGATATGATAAAATTCATAATTAAGATACGTCTTGATGCTTTAGAGGATTTTGGGGATGATGATGCCATAGGAATGGTAACATATATATTAAGTGATCGACATGTGATTATATTTTCAGATATGATATGATATGATATGACCAGATAATTATGATAGGCCGCATTCGGCAATGTTTACTCCTTGTGAGGATATGTGATGATGATATCGATTTATACTAGACTGTCGATCAGTAGTCTGATCTTGATTATAGTGATGATGTTAGCATTGTACTAGACATAGGTCAGTACCCCAGATGATGATCTTGATAAAGAGTATATTAGATGAATGATATGACGGATGTGATATTGACCCGTACCCAGATTGGGGATGCCGTACGACGGATTTACGTACGAGCTATAAATTGACGTTTGATCCGCACTCTTGATTTGGGAATAACTGATTAAAGAGATATGCTATCGGATATGATATTATCGAGGCGGGATCACCGACTATATATATATATGCATATATGTGTATCGACTCAGAGGTTAGGCGGTTTCCCTTACCTACTGTTAGCTTTAGCTCAGCCATATAGTGGTGTAGCTATAGGACTCTTATAACATTAGATGCAGTTCAGCCATCATTGTGTTAGTATTCAGCCCCCGCACTTTATCATTGTTGCTCTGCATCGCATACTGATGTGATTCATATTTCATTATTGATATCCTGCTGTTAGGACACCAGCACCATTACCGATGATGCGTATGTACCACGTACACTTATTTGCCGGCTCACACACATCTTCATCGGTAATTGCCATGTCACGACCACTTAGAAAATATTAATGCTTGATTTAGCTTGTTAGCTAGTAGTGACATGATATTAGTATGCTTGCCTATTATGCCAGCTTGACATTATAGTTATTACCTGTCACTTCATGCATACTGTTGTTCATTATATGCCGCATTCATGGATTCTCATGCTTATATTCATGGTTTTACATGCTATTGATGATTTGGATTTCCATGATGTTTTCTGGATTTGGGGGGAAAACCGCAAAACTTATATAAACTGCTTCTCTCTTTTTAAATAAAAAAGTGCGGTTTTCCTATGATGTATGAGTCGTCCGCCATGAGTTTGCTGATGGATTTCGAGACCCGATTCGAGGAGTGGAGGAACCGTTTCGGGTACATGGTGGGCCCGGTGCGGTACCCCGGGGTAAGAGGATCGCAGATGATGGCGTTGAGCCTGTGCAGGGGAGCACTACCGACCGGTGATTTTACCCGACACGTCGGATATCCGGAGGATACCGTCGTAGTCATGAGATGGATGGTAGGGGCCGATCTGGACTAACGACGCCCTGGATATTATGATTGAGACATTGAGATTTGAGATATTGAGGTACAGAGATTGTGATACAGAGATATCGAGATATTGAGATTTATGTTTTGTGCCGATGCTAGGCACTGTTTTATGCTGATTTCATTATGATACCTCATTTTAAAATACAGAAATCTCACTCATTTATGAAAGCAGTTTTCTTCAGTACTTGCATTTTGTTTCATGCATTCATACATCGTTCATATGATACATTGCCACCTGATGCACTGTCACAGGCACTTGGGATTACACTTGGGTTAGATATTTACCCTAGCCATGGTTATAGGTTGCTGGTTATATATTGAGGATTATATATTATGATCGTATGACCTAGGATTGCGTCATACATGCGATTTTCTGTTCGTAGATGTGTTTCTATTCACGAGTTGGCAACTCACCCCCGTTGTGCCCCGGTTTCTTGCAGGTGTTGCCGTACGGATTTCATTACATCTTGCGGGCACAGCGTCTTTCAGGTGACTTGCTAGTAGGTGGGTTTATTTGTATCGTACCCACCATTATACATTGTATATTATATTCAGTTGTATCTAGAAGTTCCATCAACCAAACATGTACTTATTGAGATAAAGACCAGTATTGATCATTCTTTCGACCTTAGAGTCGCACGTTATATTTCTCTGGGTTTCTTGCTGTTGAGTTCCCTTTTCTGTTGTGATCCTCGCCTTTAGGCGTTGTATATTATGTTGCATACTGGTGGATTTGTTATGGTTCTTCCTATACTCTCTACAACTTTTCTTGGTTTGGATTTCTGGGTTCGGCTTACTTAGAGTACGTACGCCTCTAGACGTTCGTAGTCTAAGTGTCGGTCATGTTCCGTGCTTTCGGGTCGTGACACCGAACCCGCTTGTTATACTGAGCTGGGGAATGTTGGTCCCGCTCCAACTTATAATTGTTATAAGACAGAGCAGGAAATTGGGGAATACCAGATTTCCCGTGCCGCCCAAACGAAGAAAGTGCATGCTGATGCATCATCTTTGGGTGTGTTAATTACATAGAACTGTTTCTCAGTATCCTTTGCGTCCTGGGTATGAGATACCGGATCAGGATCCCGCATATGTAATCTGTTACATGGGCTATAGATTGGTAGAGAACTGAGAACGGGTGATAAGTTTCATGAGATAGAAAACGGTGCAAGTGTTGCAACCAAGTCTGTTGGTCACTATCACCCTGTATTACCAGAATACGTTGATTCTGAACGAATGTTATTAGATACCGAACCTGATATACAACATCATATCAGTCTCTTTATTAGTAAAGAAATGATATAATTTTGTATTGTTGGATAATGTTTTGAACATTTCCTATATCAAGAGTCGATCGGTTCAGGCACGTTATCTAAAAGCATTGACGTTTTAAATCAAACTACAGTTCTTAGTATACAGAACACACACGAAAGGAAGAGTTCAGAAATGAACGAATCCTTCTTGAGGCATTGTAGACTAGGTCATATCAATGTGACCCGACTAGCTGAAGTTACATTAAGATGCATATTTAAATTTGTTTGAATTTACATCTTGTGAAACTTGCCGGTCATGTCACAAAGATAAGATGACCATAGCTCTGTTTATTGGAAACAGAGAAAGAGTTAGTGAACTCTTGGGATTGATACATGCTGATGTATGAAAGTCCCCTGTCTACATATGCCAAGACCGGTTCTTTGTACTTCATTACATTCTCTGATGATCTCTCAAGATTCAGACATATGTTCCTGTTGAAACACAAGTCCAAAGCTTTTGAGATATTCACAGAATATAAGTTAGAAGTAGAGAACCAAAATACGGGTATAAGTATTATGTCCTTTGATGAGATCAAGGAGGAGAATACTTAAGCACGGAGATTCCTGGACTATTCTAAAGGAGAATGAGATTCTCTCTCAGCATTACTCCTTCGTATACACCATAGCACGATAGTATATCGGGGCGGTGCAATAGCACCCTATGTGATATAGTGTGCTCTATGATGAGTATTACTGAGTTTCCTATTTCCTTTTGGGAGTTATGCACTTGAGAAGCTGCATACCTATTGAATAGGGTTCAAATCAAATCAGTTGCCTTCCATTTCATATGTGATATGGAAAGGGAAGAGCCCATATCTTAAGTTTGTTAAGATTTGGGGTTGTCCGGCCTATGTCTAAAAGAAAAATCCGGACAAGCTCGAGGCAAGGTCTGTTATATAGAACTGGAAAGGTTCCAGCTATACAAACTATAGCAGATGATTTGATAGAACCAAAGGATTCAGCCTCTCCGCCGATCCAGTAGGGTTCCTCACCCACCTGAGAGATACTTCGGTTTTCTCTATGACAGTGGGAGCGAGGATTGCATCATGAGATGATGACCCAACTAGTTTCGGGCTGGCCATCAGGAGTGGAACTCTGTAAGAATGGCTGGATGCTTATCGATCTGAGATGGAATCCTTATACACCAACAAAGTATGGACTTTGGTTGCTTTATCTGAAGGGTTAAATCCCCATCAGGAGCGAGTATATCTTAAGAAGATTACTTGGTGTACATGGAAAAGTTGAGACTTTTAAAGCTATGCTTAAGTCCATCCAGATCCTACTTGCCACGGCTGCATACCATGACTACGATATCTGGTGGTTGGGTGTCATGACTGCTTTTCTAAATGATGTTTTAAAAAGAGCGTCTATAAGTACATAGCCAGAGGGCTTCGTAGACAGTGGGAGCAGCGGAAACGTGTGCAAGATGTTTTATGTGATAAAACAGGTATCGCGGAGTTGGAACATCTGTTTTGATGTGGTAGTCAAAGAGTTTGACTTCATCAAAATGGTAGATGAACCTTGTATATACAAAAAGGTAGTAGAGAGTATGGAGGTGATCCTCGTAGAGTACGTGGATGACATACTCTTGATAGGGAAGGAGTTTCCTATGCTACGCTCGGTCAATCTCCGCTTATCACAAGGATTCTCCATATAGGATCAAAGTGATACCGCCTAAATCCTGGATTTTGGATCTATGAGATAGATCTAATTGGATTTTAGGATACTCACTAGTTGTAGTGAGATGGTATCAATCGATCCTGGGGAGAATCACTGGAAAGGTTCCAGGGTGATAAGGACAACTGAATGTCAGTCGCAGGCATTGTCTTTACCCTCAGTGGAGGGACGGTATGTTGGAAGAGTTCCAAGCTAGATACCGTGACATACTAGAAGATTAAAGGAAAGATACATCATTACCAAGGATGCTACCAAAGAGGCAGTCTGGATATATATAAGTTCATGAGATGAACTTCGTTCCTACCATTGTGTGACAATGGAGTCGTGGCTTTAGCAAGGAACTACCGTCCCATCAGAAATCCAGATATAATTCTTAGGCTATCACCTGATCATGGAGATGGTTGATCTCCAGGGAGATCGAGGTTAGGAGAGTAGACACAGAGGACAACAGCGCGGATCCACTCACAAAGGCCTTTTTCCCAGTAGAGACTTTTATGGGATGGTTGAGTATGAGATACTTCAACCACAGCTAGTTGTTGGGTATGTGATACCACAACAGATGGCCCTAGTGCAAGTGAAAGATTGTTAGTTATATGTATGCCCTAGAGGCCATTACTGTACATACGATGTATATTGTAATGGATGCTTGGACATATATAGGGATGACTTTCTTGCTCGACATGATAGTATCCTATCTGGTTGTACTTTATCTTAACATGTACTCAGATTGTCTCTATGTTACATGTTGATAAAGCCCTTAGGATATGTACTCGACTACTGGGACTATGATGAGATCATACTAGTGGGGCCACAGTAGTCAACGAGTACATCCTATAAATGTTCCTAGTCGAGGGTGTATCGAGACAGGGCATCGATACACCAGAGTAGACTAGCGTATACGCATCTTGACCCATATGATGGGCGATGGATGATCCCATATCCATCGGTGTTTGACATCAAGGATGGTGTACGGGTGCTCAGTGGAGACTGGGTACACTGGACGGACTCGCCGAGAACTCCCAGATGGTATTATACATCACGTCAGATGGCAGTTCTCCGGTGACACTGGTACAGAGTAGTCTGTTGACCCGAGATTGTCATAGAGTCTTGTGTGATTCCCACTGTGCTTTGATTTCCATCATACCACGTCCAAGAGGGCGTGCAAAAAGGTGGCTTTTGGGTACAGTCCTGAATCACATGGAGGCAATGAGCGATAGGAGGGGATTCGTCTCTCCCGGTATAGGGAGTTGATGTTGTGTTGTGTTCGATTGGCTATAACCGGAAATCCCTGGCCAGGGTTGCTGAGATTTACTAGTAAGTGTTATCAGTAGTTTCTCGAACTGTTATAGACCTCATATCGATATGACTTATCGAGCTACTGGGGTCTGACGTTTACCACCCCTACGCGAGATATGCGACATATCAGACGACGAGACCGGACTGTACGAGAGTGTTACTGTTTGGATTCACAGGAGAATGTACAGGCTTGCTTGTTGATCTTCTGAGCGCTCAATACCTGGGTGGCTGTTACGTTTAGCTGAACGCTTGCAGCTTGTGGGTGTTTGATATGATCATCACCTACTGCCGGCGTATTGACGATTCTTTAGAGTCCTACACAGAGGTTTCTTGGCTCAGGAAAAACGGAGTAAGAGCACATATGTGATATGTACGGGACCGAGGATAATGCGGTATATGATACCGTATTGGATTCTCGCGATATGAGATATCGGCCGGGTATATGTGATATGGCCGGGTCATTATATTAGTCGGTTATATGCGATATAGCCGGATTGTCGGATCAAGAGTTGATTCGATAATTTAATGTATAATAATATATATGATATATTAAATTACATTAACAAATATTAGCTCACTAAAAGATTCATTTTCTCACGGGATAATACATTGATATATATGCGATATATGTTAATTGTATTATTTTCTATTGTTACAAAATATATTGTATATGTGATATATAATATTGTAACATGTTAGGGTTACAAATTTAACAATGGATTAGGGTTTAAACTTGGTTAGGGTTTGGATTAGGGTTAGCTTTTGCATGAAGCTTCCATGAAGCTGTTAACCCAATCTAAACCATTAACTCTAGTTAACTCTCTACAATGGTTAACTCTCTTATGCTTAACCCTTGGTTAGATTTGTAACCACTACAATAATTCATTGTTCATCACAAAAGGAAGAGGTTATCATCTTCATTCATGCTTCTTCTTCCTTGAGTTCCTTCATGAAAAAGCTTTCTTTTGTGATGAAAGTGAGTGAGAAAAAGATAATAAATGAGAGCAAAAATCCTACTTCATCATCCTCATTTATCCTTGCCATTTAGATGAGGGTGTTCACTTCATATTATGAGTGTTAGCTTGTGTTAACGAAACTTCAAGGTAGATCATCTTTGTATCGAAGATCGGAAGCAAAGGTTGCATCATTTTCTTCGTGAAGCCTCTCAAGAGTCCAGAACACGATGATCGCAGCGAAGGGACCCCAACATGGAGCTTAAGAAGTGAAGGACCGGATCTATAAAGGTTGTAATCCCTCTCACTTAGTGTTAAAGTTGTTAACATGCAAGTTTTCGCCTAAACCCTAGTTTAAAGATCCGTATTAGAATTGTTCGGCACGGCTAAAATTTTAATCGGGCATGGTTGATGCCTCGTAGACCCTTGTGCGCGTGCCTAGCAACCCTACAGATGTATCGCATATAATCTCAAATGGATGCGTCCATTCAGGAGAGGAAAGAACGGGAGCAGAAGTGAGTGATCTTTTTAATGACTCGAACGCAGTCACACAGCTCGAGTTGAAGTCAAATGTCGTGTCCTTGGCCAGCAAAAGAGTCAAGGGCCTAGAAATCTTGCTAAAGTCTTTGATGAACCGTCTATAGAAACCGGCATGGCCAAGGAAGGCTCGGATGTCTCTGATGCTTTTGGGAGGAGGGAGATTGGAAATGACTTCAATTTTTTCTTTATCTACCTCAATGCCATTTTGTGAGATGATATGTCCTAGGACAATACCTTCGCGTACCATGAAGTAGCACTTCTCCCAGTGTAAAGTGAGGTTCTTATCCTTACATCGGGTAAGGACAGCGTCGAGATGCAGCAAACACTCATCAAAGGAATCGCCGAAAATGGAGAAATCATCCATGAAGATCTCCAAGAATTTTTCCACCATGTCTGAGAAGATTCCCATCATACACCGTTGGAAGGTAGCGGGCGCATTGCATAACCCAAAGGGCATGCGTCGATATGTAAACGTGCCGAAAAGACAAGTGAATGTGGTCTTGTCCTGGTCTTTTAGGGCGATGGGAATTTGATTATAGCCGGAATAGCCATCCAGAAAACAGTCGTACTCGTGTCCAGCCAATCGTTCAAGTATTTGGTCAATGAAAGGTAGCGGAAAGTGGTCTTTCCGCGTTGCGGCGTTGAGTTTTCTATAATCGATGCATACTCTCCACCCAGTCTGGGTGCGAGTAGGGATTAACTCGTTCGCCTTATTGGTTATGACAGTTATGCCCGACTTCTTGGGGACAACGTGAATGGGGCTAACCCACTGGCTATCAGAGATAGGGTAAATGATACCACTATCCAGACACTTTAGGATCTCCTTTTTTACAGCCTCCTTCATGACTGGGTTGTGCCGCCTTTGTGGATCCCTGGATGGTTTGGCATCATCCATCATATGAATATGATGTTCAATGATCAGGGGACTAATCCTCTTGATGTCCGCCATTGACCAGCCAAAAGCTTGCCTATTGTTGTGCAAGACCGTAAGAAGGGCTTTCTCTTGCTCTGGAGCTAGAGAAGCCGAGATGATAACAGGGAGGGTCTCGTTCTCACCCAAGTAAGCGTACTTAAGGTGAGATGTCAATGACTTGAGTTCGAGCGTTGGCGGTGAAATGATTGAAGGCAAGATTGGTGAAAAGGTCTCGAACTCAAAGGATTCTAGCAGAGGTTCAAAATGAGTGTAAGCGACCGAGTTGGATGGTTCAGCTAACTCATCCGAAAATTCAAAGGATTCAAACTCGGGTTGTGACTGGCCAAGATCGTTCGAGAAAGTGAAACACTCGTAATCACAGTCGGGAGCAGAAGCAGCAACAGGTTCGAAGAGGAACGCACTAGTGGCGTCAAGATTGTTGTGATTGAACAAAAACTCCTCGAATTCACAGTCCTCTGAGGTGATCTCCTGGATAGAAAAAACGTCTAGTATATGAGCATTAGGTTCAGAGGGCTGATTCCCCAACCTAAAAATGTTGAGTTCAATTGTCATGTTTCCAAAAGATAGGTTCATCGAACCATTTCGACAATTGATCACAGCATTTGAGGTTGCAAGGAATGGGCGACCGAGTATCACCGAAATTTGATTCCGGGGGTTAGCTACAGGCTGTGTGTCTAAAACAATGAAATCAACGGGGAATATGAAGTCCCCAACCTTGATTAACACATCCTCTAGCTCACCCCTAGGATGAGTGATAGATCGGTCGGCCATTTGGAGAGTACAATGTGTGGGTTTCAGCTCTCCTACACCTAATTGTTCATATACTGAGTATGGAAGCATGTTAACATTGGCACCAAGATCCAAAAATGTGCGGTTGATGTTCTTATCAAGTTATCCCCAATGGTGATTGAAATCGTAGGACAGCCAGGGTCCTTCCGTTTTTGAGGTAAAGCTTGGGTAAGAGCACCACTCACAGCACTAGCTAAGAAAACTTTCTTGGGTACCTGAGATTTCATCTTTTTCGTGCACAAGTCCTTCAAGATTTTTGCGTAGGAAGGGACTTGTTGGACAACATCTAAAAGTGGAATGTTGATGTTAACCTGTTTAAACAACTCCAGAATTTTCTCCATTTATGGATTTTGTTTATTGGACCTCGACCGGTTTGGAAATGGAACGTTTTTAAGATTGGTTGAGTCCAATGCTTGTGGAGGAGATTGTGGAGTAGGAACGGATCCCAGAGCTGGAGTTTTCGTGGAGTGAGAAGTGGGTCCGTTCAGAGCAGATGAAGAAGAAGAAAAGCCTTTTGAAGAAGGGAGAATATGCTCAGAAGAAAAAGAAGAAGCGGCCGGGGTGTCATCATCTATCCGTGTACTAATGTTGTTGTGCAGCATCCTTTCAGATCTTAATGTAGTCATGGCACTCACATTATGGTTCTGTTGTTCAAGAGCAACATGTACATTATGTGGGTGACCAGGATTTGGGAGTGGTTGAGATGGAAGCTTCCCCTTCTCTCGCTCGCTTAATGCCGCATTTAGCTGTGCAATCTGGGCTTCGATGGTCTTGATGCTTTGCCCATGGGCGGCAGTGTGTTGTACCAAAGACTGAATGGAAGATTGGATGTTGGCGGTGGATTGGGTCGATTGCTTTACAAATGCCTCCAGACTCCGTTCTAGCGAGGAAACATTATCGTTGTTTGACGGAACAAAGTTGTTTTGAGGAAAAGAATTGTTGAGTGCAAAGTTGTTCGTCGGATTTTGAAAAGGTTGGGGTTGGAAGGACTGCTGAAATTGATGTTGGGTTTGTTGCTGAGCTTGTTGTTGCGGAGGAGGAGGCCTCTGGAAGTTGTTGTTGCCTTGGAATTGATGTTGGTTCTGATTCCAGGTGAAATTGGGGTGGTTCCTCCAACCGGGATTGTAGGTTGAAGAGTATGGATCATTTCTTGGTCTTTACTGAAAGGCAGCATTGACCTGATCCTGTCCTTGAGCAGGTGGGTTGTAAGGACACTCTTCGATCAGATGGGATGGGTCAGAACAATAAGCGCAGATGGTACGAGGGGGAGGAGCAGGGGCAGGAGAAGGAGACGAGAATTTGCTCTCAATTGCTTCCAGTTTCCGTGTGATAGCTGCCATCTCGGCCTTCATTGCAATTGAGATATTGAGTTGATGAATGCCTGCCCTAGACTGACCGGAAGAAGTAGAAGCAGAAGAAGTGTTCGGTCACGTGCTTTCCCACTGAAGCGTCTGTTCCGCAAGATCATCGAAAAATTGCCAAGCTTCCTCGTCAGATTTGGATAGGAAGTGGCCTTGACAAATGGTTTCCAACAACTGCTTCGTTGCTGGGTTCAGGCCTTCATATAAGATTTGGCAAAGTTGCCATCTCTCAATACCGTGATGAGGACACTGAACAAAAAGGTCTTTGTATCGGTCAAAGCACTTCTTAAAAGGTTCGGTAGGAAGCTGAGAGAATTGGTTGATTTCGTTTCGGATTCTCGCGGTTTTGTGATTTGGGTAGAATTTTTTCAAAAATGCTTTTACAAACTTATCCCAACTGGTTATGGAATGTGACGCGGTGCTATACAGCTACTTTTCAGCAAGGTTACACAGAGTGAAAGGAATGACTCGTGGCCGTATAGCATCGTCGGACAGTTGGGTTATCTTCATCATTGCACAGACGTTCTAAAACTTGTTGATGAAGATGTAGGCATATTCAGATTCCAGCCCGTGAAATTTGGGCAACATGTTGATGAAGTGGGGCTTAATTTCGAAATTATCCCCATTGGCCGGCGGAAGTGAAAGACAGGTAGGAAGTGCAGAGAGGGTGGGATAGAAACGATCCTGGAGCGCGATTCGCTGCGGCGCTACAACAGGAGGTGGTTGCGGGTTATTCGCATCCAGAGGAGGTGGAATCAGTCCCGGGGGAGTTAAAGGGATGTTAGAATTAAATCCTGACATCGCAGAATAAGAAGTTGGTGATAGTGAAGGCGATGATGTATGAACAGAATCCCGGTCAATGTCGGAGTTGGCCGGCAAAGGTAGGGATGAAAAAGGCGTGGAAGGAGTTTCGACTGCGGTGTCGATCGCGTAGTCCGTAGGGACTAACGAAACGCGGAATAAACGGGCACTAGGGTCCCTAGTCCAAGAGGACATACACTAAACGAGTTTAGTGTAGTCAAGACGTAGAATGTGAGGGTAAGAAAACGAAAGTGGAGAAAAATCGGGTGATGGTGGTAAAAATGGCAGATTTGTGATTGTTTCAAATGAATGGGAAAATGACAAGACAGTTCAACAAACACAATCACAAATGCACAGTTACAAATGCACAATCAACACCTAGACTACGGTCCTCTAAGTCTACTAGACCTGCTCCTAACTGTTCCAAGGAGACAAACTATGAGATAGCCCTCAAATCGCCTTTTCACAGCCAGTTGTGGCCAGGTAAGCACAAGTAAGGTAAGGAGGGTTCCGCTCACGAATCACCGTGAGACGGGCCTTTTAAAATTACCTCATCACTTGTCTAGCTTAACCACCACAAAAGCCATGTTTAGATAAACGACCGAATGCCCACAATCTTCCTTTGTCCTATTGAACGCGACAAGTCCTTAATTGGCCGAGTCTAGATATTTTTTTATTAAGCTTGAGGTGACACTTATGCAATTAGTGATTTCCGGGGTCTTAGGAAGGGTGATGAAATCCCCACCCAATCTGGATTGGTGTCAGAGCCCCTTAAGTCTGTATTAAATGATGCAATGCGCAAATCAACAAAGTTTTGTTTTCAAACAGTCAATTCGTTTTTTACTTTAAATGTGGCGCTGCAACAAATACGGATAGTCTTTTTCTTTGGCTTTTTTCGGCGATATTTGCTAAGAATCCTGCAAAGACAAGGATATTGGAGCGTCGGGATTGAGAAGGGAAGTGTTTAGAGAAATACGTACCAAAAGTGTTGAGTTTAAGAAAACTCGTGTCGATATTGCCTCCGAGGGGTCGAACGGTTCGCTTGCGCAGGTCCAACTACCCGGATCTTTGGCACTAAGTGTTCACTCCTCTTGTTCTTGAAAATGCCCTTTTGTTCCGCACGATCGCTGCTCACAATCTGTCAAATCTGCAAATGTCGGAAAAATACGGATATTTGAGCCAAAAAGTGATATGGATAGCCAAAATTCTGAACACAAATAATTAAGAAAATCAAACAATAAAATTGGGATGTAATTAGATCACTGAAGACAACACAACAAACCAAAATTGAAAATGGCACAACAAGGCCGGCGAGCTCGGATGGGAAGGTAATGTCGCCGGTTTTTGTGTGGGACTGGGCTCAAATTTTGTGTGTTTTCTCAGTGAAGTAATGTCATTCCATTTTTATAACTTGATTTTTTCTTTAACCACAGAGTGTTAGCAGAATACCAATCCAGAGAAGAAAAAGAAAAGAATGTTATTGTGTTGGTTTTAAAAAGAATGGTTTTATCCGTTTGAATGTGTTAAAAAGTTAATTTTTATACAAAATATGCACAAATTAGCCCGAGATTACAAGTATAAAAGCGTTACCGTCTCCCCGGCAACGGCGCCATTTGATTGTTACGTTTTTGCCGTGTCGTATTTTAGAAAGAGTTTTAGAAATTACCGCAATCAAAACGGTGTCGCATGTAGCGAGCCGCGATGAGTACGGGTCGTCCGCAGGAAGATGGTAAGTTTTTTTACGCTTGTTTTAACGAGTTAACAACGTGTGTTGATTTGTTGATTAAACTAAATGTCGCAACAATGATTATGTATAATAAAAGGACTTGTTAAGGGTAGTAATAGGCTAGATTGTATGAAGATGAAGTTTGCCGAATCCTTATAGACCCAACTTTGATATTGACACTAAAGCAATAGGTAACAACGTGGATTAGGGAACTTGAAATACGGTATTTGCGGCATTTCGCTAAATCCGTATTCTTTGTCCCTTGTCCTTCCGTTGTTATCTCTTGATTCTAGCCCCCGGCAACCCACTAGCAATCCGGTCACGATTAGGAATCGTCGCTATCGGGGTAGGATAGGATGCCTAGCGGAGCGGAATTGCGAGTGATTTGCACGGGGTTTCAATTGCAAAGTTTAAGGTTTTTTAAGGTTTTTAGCAAATAACATCTTCAAATACAATCTAACAATATTCCACCCTTAACAAGTAAAGCGACTACTCATACATATTCACAAAGTAAAAGTAAAGAAAAGAGAAAAGAAAAAAGAGTGAGGAACATAATAAAAAATACAAGAAGAGAAAGATAAAAAGAGAACCAATGAATCCAAGTGTGAGTATCTCCAAGTGTTCGTAAGCCGGGTGAAGTGTGAAATTCAAACACTAAAGTTTAAGGTTGTAAGCTCACTTAAGAGGTTGCAAGATCAAAATAAAGCAAGAATTTCACAAATTTAAATATGCAAATATAGAACAAAACATGAATAAAAATGAGAACTTCTTATTGAATCATAAACAAGTTATACTAATCTTGAAGTCAAGAACCTAAACCTTAACCTTGCAAGTTCAATGAAGAAGTTGCAAGGTCAAGGTAAAGGGGCAAGAGCTCAAGAATTACAAAGGAAAGCAAGCTTACAAAATTACAAGAGTTTTGATACAAAACTAAACAAAAGGTAACCCTTTCCTCATGCCTCTGGTATGTATTTATAGGCTCAAAAACTAAATAAATAAACAATAACAAAATGATGACAAGGCAGTAAGGAGGGGCCAGTAGAAGAGTGGGGCCCACAGGAGGTGGTGGGGCCGGCCAACCGGTTCTGGCAAGAAAGATCTCGGCCCAAAACCGAGGGGTGGGTCTCGTCTTGCAGTGGTGGTCTTGTGTTGTCCCCAGCATACCTCTGGTGTTGTTTGCTTGGTCTGTAAAGGCTTTGGATGCACCCAGGTCTTGGAGGGAACTTGTAGCTTTAAATCACATCAATTCTTTTTGCATTAAATGCACCATTAATGCACATCACACCATGCCCACTTGCACTAGCCATGATTCATGGCCGCCCCCTTAGGTCCATGGTTCAAGCTCCAAGAGTTTAGTGTGTACACATGTTATGTGTTGGACCAAAATATTGTGCACACACTAGTTTGCAAAATAACTTTTGGGATCTCTGTCGGTTTGCGGTTCTGGCTGCAGTGTTGGCTCACAAATGATATATCCATGATTTTAAGCGTATTTCCAGTATTTTGCCACGGATACCTGTAATCTGTAATACTGAGCAGACACTGGTTAATAATACCGATATATACACAAAATGGATAATGAATGAGCGGTATTAAAATGCAATATTCTGATATGAACAAATCCCTGGCCCTTTTGTTGGCTCTGTACCTGAGCCTTTTCTGTCTTAGCTTCTCGATTTTGAGGGCTTGACAGGCGTCCGTCATCCAGAAAGCCATCGTGAGTCGATTACCGGGGAGCTTAGAGAAGATACCCGATTGGGCAGTTGTCAGGGGCACCGTTGGAGCTTGGCCGAGATGCCTTATTACTTCGTTGGTGTTGATGGCCTTGCCCCCAACTGGAGCAAAGGAAATTCGTTCAAACATCGAGTTGTGTTTGGGTAGTGGTGCCCTCGAGATCACCACATTTGGCCTCCTGTCTTTTAAGGTCGGTTTATCCATCACCAGGGCTTGAGGAGTAGAGATGGCGCTAGCTGGCATGAACAGAATAGAGCCGAATGGTAGCGGCGGCTCCTCCCACTGTCGTCCGAGACTGGCCGGAAGGACCGTCCTGGCATCCATCTTCATCGTATAGGAGACGGGAGTCGTGCTGAGAGATGAGCCTGTCCTTGGAGACATTTTTGCTGCGTTCGAAGATTGCGATTGGAAAACGTTAACCTACACAAAAAAGCATGATTTCAGTACAGGCAACTGATATGCATATTAATTGAGTTCGCATGAATGCTTAACCTGAAATATGGGAGGAAAGATAGGTCCCACCCGGTGTGCCAGAATCTGTAGGGTGTTTTTCGTCACTCCATTGAGAAGGGAATGCGCGCGCTTGTCAGGCACATTACAGATTCCCCCTGCCTGGGATAGGCTGGGGTTTATTGATTGTGGGGATCCGAATTTCCGGCAGCCGCGGACTAAGCTGTCGTTAATTACCCCTCGCCATTGGAGCGAGAGAACCTCCGATTGACGGGTCAAACAGGTCATGCGAACTCAATGTGCAGTGTCGTGTTTTAAAGGGGTTTTGGATAAATCGGAGGGCCCGCAGAGTTTTTACGGGGGTCCCGCTACCCGGATAGCGGGCTGGGGGTTAAGGGGGCTAGCATCCCCCTTGCGGGGTACGGGGCAGCGTCCCGTTAGAAATTTTTCCTAACGGGGACAGTGTTATGGAGTGTGTTTTTTTAAACATATTATAATGGAGACGTGTTCATTTTGTTTTGTTCCATTTGTAAGAAGAAAAAAGGATATATATATGTATATTTTTTTATATATAAAAAAAGAAAAATTAAATAAATATTTAGAGAAATGTTATTTTTTTAAAAAATATTATTTCTAATTTATTTTTTATTTATTTAATATTTTTTTAAATAAAAAAGATTAGAAGAAGGAAAAGAACGAAGAAAGAAAGAAAAAAGAAATTAAAAAAAATAAAGGGGGAAAGGTCCCCTCACGTGAGGGGGGGCCAAGGGCTCCCATTAAATGGGAGCCCTCCCCTCACGTGAGGGTAGCAAAAGGGCTCCCATTAAATGGGGGCCCTCCCCTCACATGACCCCACGTGAGGGGGCCAAAGGACTCTCATTTAATGGGGGTCTTCCCCCTCACGTGACCTACGTGAGCGGGCCAAATGACTCCCATTTAATGGGAGCCTTCCCCCTTACGTGACCCTACGTGAGGAGGGTCAAAGGGCTCCCGTTAAATGGGAGCCCTCCCCTCACGTGAGGGGGGCCAAAGGGCTCCCATTTAATGGGAGCCCTCCCCTCACGTGAGGGGAGAGTCTCCCACTGATGGGAGTCTTCCCTGTGGGGCTCCAAAATTAATTATTTTATTTTATTACATGGAGTTCAATTCCAAAAGAATATTTTGTGAAGTTAAACTCCAAAAGAGTTTTAAATGTGGAGTTAAACTCCAAAAGATTGTAAATGGAGTTCAACTCCAAAAGAATTTTATTTGTGGAGTTAAACTCCAAAAGATTTTCTCTTTTCTCTCTTGAGAAGAAACCCAAAATGGGTTCTCTTGAAACTCCAAGATCCAGATCTTGGATGATAAAAAAAGAGACCATTTTTCTTCTCTTGATGCAGTCTTGGAAGGTGGGTTTATGGTAAAACTTTGTTTAGTTTTTAAAAAAAAGAAGAGCTAAGCTCTTGATTTAATTGGAAAATGAAAAAGAAGAGAAAGAACTTGTGAGAGTGAGGATGGAGGCACAAACCCTAGAGATTTGAGGAGAATGAATTTTTATGCTTTATTTCATTATCATGTTGCCTTATATTGGCTTACACATTTACATATAGCCCCTTGGGCTTTACAAAATGGCATTTTTCCCATCTCATGCCTCATGTGCTCATTTCTTTTGCACGTAAACCATGGGCTTTACAAAAAATTGGCTTCATGCCCATTTTCTTACATTCATGCATAAAAAATTACATCAAAAGTATTTATTACATGATTTTTTATTTCGGAATGGGGGAAACCGGCCGCGGGGCTCGACTTGGGCATGGGCCTACTTGCTTGGGCTTGATCCTGCTTACTTGGGGTTGATCTTGACTTTGACTTGGTCAACTGGGGTGCAAATTTTGACCCTAACAGCTTCATCCCTTCTCCCGAGCTGCTCTTCTAGCTCATTAATTCGTTGTACCTCAGCCAATTGTTGGTTGGAGCGAGTGGTCGACGAAGTTGAAGTACTTCTTCTCGAACCGGACCGCGAAAGACAAACGGGACCACCGTATAAGGGAATGCGACCGTGTCCTCTCGACTGAGGAAAAAACCGCTCTATAATAGATACCTCGGTCTCCGTAGGAAGATGATCATCGGCCGGATATTCGGGATTTGATTCCCGATAGCTCCTCTTCGCTTCCTCGAAATCCTCCTTCGATAAATAAAACAATAATTAATTTTCTTTATGAAGTTAACAAGTGTAATTAATTTACTTAAAAGAATTGAAAAATACAAGCTTACCACATATTGAGTGGTTATATCCATCCTTTCTTCTGACATACTCTTTCTCATGTGCCATGCTTCCCAAGTATCAGGGAAGCTCGGATTTTTCCCAGCCTTCTCCTGGAACGAATATTTGATTTATTTATACGTGAAAATATGTAATGATGAAATTGAAAAATCGAATATTTATGTAATTAAAGATAGACTAACCAAAATAGCTCTATACTGATCAGCAGGAACCGATCCACCATAATAGTCATCTATGGGTTTCCCTCGATTCTACTTATTCCTTTCTGATACTTCCTACTTATTCAGAAGATAATATCTCTAAATGTAATTTAATCTAAATTCAGTATTCAAATTATTTAAATATATTTTTAATTACCTTTACTTCGAATGTAGCCTAATGCAAAAGGAGAAACGCAAACTGATTTCTAGAAATGATGGAGGGAAGAGAGGCAAAACGTTCACAACATCCGTAAATTTTTCCGACTGTTTGAATTTTTTCTTCAATCTTTGACGCCATCTCTTGAATATTTGTGACATCTTATACCGGACATGCGTCCAATGTCCGTTTATATCATCTTCTAAAATGAAATGTTTCTGTAATAGAGATTAATAAATATATTGTTTAATAAATTTATAACATATAACATGTATGCATGTAATGTTGATATATAGTTGAGTTATGCATTACAAAGAGTGAGCGCCAAGTCCATACTCATGAGTTATCTGCAAATATGAAGCTCACGTTCCAGAAGTCGGTGTTGCAGACGAGAATACCAATATAACCGTGGAAATGTGTACCCCACATACCCGGACCTATGGGTTTTCCACCTACCCATTGCAGAATTGCCCTTTATCCACGGATATCGTTTTTCGTAATTTCGTTTGCAACACCTCTTTCATGGTGTTCAAACCGGGCCAGATTATCTCCCACAACCCGTGCTTCATCAATACTCGTGTCTGCTGCATCTATCATCATATCGATTTGAGGTCGAGCAGCAGCCCACCGCACCATTACCTACGCATTGTCCCTATTGCGATACGGTTTTTCATTTTGTAAATCGCGAGAAACAGGCAATGCATGAATCCACTCATTGATGACGGGATTCGAGAACGCCCCAGGTTTCCTACTCAAGTCCGTGCACTGCTCGTCTAAATGTGCATACGGATCATACTATACTGATGGACCTGCATCCTCCTGATCAGATGTACCTACACATTTTAATTTAGTATAATTAATGCAATAGTTGTTTGAATAAAATAATATGGTCGATGATTATTTAAAACTCGTAATATATATCTCTACTCTTAGTATCAGGCTGTGTCAAGAATTCAGTATCTCGATCTCTTTTCTTTGAAGAAAATGCTTTGGCAAATTTTCCGAATATGCCTTTTCGTCCCATCTATTTTATGCAAGAGTGATGACGATACAAAATATATAATATGCATAAATCATTAAGCTAACAAATCAATACATTACAAGTGATTAGAACTGCTAGGTTTTTCATATATCATTTACATGCAAGTGATTATATGTTTTTATAACTGCAAAGTTTATAACATATATCAATTGATTACAATTGTTTACAACTGCAAAGTTTTTCATATATCTATCGTATCTACTTCATCAAGGTCAATCTCTTCGATAGAACTATCAAAAAAGGATTTAGGAGGTACCAGCAATGCAATCCAAGTTTCTTCACGATTAGGATCTTTGACATAGAAACACTACTCAACTTATGAAGTTAACATGAACTTATCATCTCGATAAATTTCTTTATTGAGATTAACAAGCTGAAAGCCATACTCATCGATTTGGATGCAAGCGCACCAATGAAGTTTGAACATAACAGATCTTTCTTGCTCATTATTCCCGTAAAATAACTCCATTATATTCTCCAGCTAACCGTAATATTCTTTTTTTCCTCCCTGTGGTCTTTGATCACGGGAACTTGATAAGCACGTTTGTTCAAACGGACAATAAATCCCATTGTTTTGGGTAGTCAATTTCTCGGTTGTAAGAAATTTTAGGTTATTAATACAATATGAACCATATCGATTCAATTTTGTACTAGGACGTTTAGATAATCACACGATTACATCCGGGAATTGCATCCCTTTTACTATATCATCTTCAATCTACAATGCATTTACACGTAAAATGTATAAGCTATATGTGATATATGCATGCGAAACGTGAAATATACAAGACATATGTACGTGTTTACGGAACCATCGTGTAAAGTGTTTCTTATATTCTTGATTATCTTCTAATTAGCACTCTTTCCGGAAATCGCATTCATAAGTTCTTCAATATGTCAGCTAAAAGAATAATAGTATTAATTATTTAGGCATATATAGATGTAAGCACTCAAAATATTGACGCGATTAAAATTTTTAATTTATATACCTTCTCTAATCGGCAGTAATTTCAAGATTATTAAGAATATACAAATGCGCTTGATTGAGCCACTCTCTCCGGTAGGATCGATCCTCCTCTTGTAAATAAGATAGTTGGTCATCATTAATTCAAGAAGAACGGTTTAATCTTGTTTCAACTTCACGTAAGTAACGAGAAGTGAAGTTGAGGTATTCGTTGGCACAATAACTCTCAGCTATTGACCCTTCTGGTCGAACTCGATTGCGCACTTACCGTTTCAAGAATTCTAAGTATCTAAAACGTTAACGAATATTTTAGAAAAATGTGAATATTATAATGAATTAAATAATACAATTGACTAAAAAAATATATTACTTTTCTACTGGATACATCCACCTATATGAGACAGGTCCTGCAATCATTGCCTCTGTAGCTAGATGCATAGAAAAATGAACCATGACGGTGAAGAAAAATAGTGGAAATATTATCTCCAACTTACAGAGGGTTTCAACAATACTCTTTTACAACTCCTCGAATTTGGCCATATCTATCACTTTAGAACAAATTTATTGAAAAAATCGCAATACTCTATCAAAACTTTGGTGACATTGGATGGCAAATTATGTTGAAGAGCCACTGGAAGCAATTGATGCAGAAAGATATGACAATCGTGGATTTAAAAATTCAAGAGCTTTGGTGGCTCGACCTACATATTTTTTGCTATGTTAGAGAAGTACCCATCCGGGGTTTTGATGCTCTTTAGCACCTCACAAAATCATTTCATAACCAATTTTGATATTTTGTGGCTCGAATCTGGTAATTCATAAACATCATCATCACGAAACACCGGATGTAATTCCTGTCAGATTCCAAGCTCCTCCAAGCACTCGCGAGCACTCAACTTATCCTTGGACATAGAATCATCCTGTAACAATGTGCCAACAATATTATCATATACATTCTTCTCTACATGCATGACATCAATATTGTGTCGAATCAACAAATGTTTCCAATAAGGAAGATTCTATAATATACTTTTCTTCTTCCACACACTAAAAAATTCGTTATTTTTGAATCGCTTCCGTTTTTTTTTGTTTATTGAAGGAACCATCTGAGTTAAAACGATCAAAATCATAATGGAATTGACATGATGAAATCTGCTAAAAAAATTCTATCCCTGACAATTGTTTTGGCGCTTCACCCTTTTCCAATATTCCATCAAACTTATTTGCTATCTTTCTGTATGGATGATTCGTCGATAGCCACCTACGATGAAACCAGTAGCAAAAATTACCACGTGTCTTAAACTGGAGGGCACTGTAATCAAGACCACATGATGGACATGCATGCTTCGCGTAGGTAGACCATTCAGATAACATGTTGTATGCTGGAAAATTGTTGATTGTCCAAATAACAGCCTCTCGCATTCTAAACTTCTTCTCGGCGTACGCATCATATGTCTCTACTCCATGTTCCTAGAGTTCTATCAACTCTTCGATTAAAGGTTCTATATAGACGTTGATGTTTTGGCCAGGTGAATATTTTCCAGGAATTAATAAGAAAAGAATCATATACGGTTGCTTTATACATATCCAGAGAGGCAGATTATAAGGCATAAGCAATACCGGCCACGTGGACCAACTAGAGCTCATGAGTCCGTAAGGCATGAAACCGTCGGTTGCCAAAGCTAGATGTACATTTCTCGGCTCATCCCCAAAATGATCAACATTGTCTAATTGCTTCCATGCTTCTGCATCAGCCGGATGTCTCAACTTCCGTTTTTTATCCGACGATCGGAATGCTATCGCATGGTCTTCGCCATGTCCTTTGAAATATATAAATTTTGCAATATCTTAGCCAGGGGAAAATAACGAAGGACATTAGCCGAAGTTTTCTTGCTGTTTTTGTTGATATCGGACATTTCTGCGTTTGAATTTCTCTTAACATTTTTCCACCTAGACAAGTTGCAAGTGGGACACTCATCAAGAGATGCGTAATCCCTGCGTTACAGCACACAATCATTGAGACATGTATCGATCTTCTCATACGAGAAACCAAGTGTCTTAACAATATTTTTTACATGGTAATGATTCTCTGGAATGCTTTCCTTTCCTTCAGGAATTATCTTACGTAGGAGATCAAGAAGCACATCAAAGTGCTCGTTAACCATCATGCTGATTATCTTCAAATGGAAGAGCCTTATTACAAATGACAACCTATTAAATTCCGTACAGCCTTCGTACAGATCTTGCTCGTTTTTCTCCAGAAGTTTCTTTAATTCTTCTAATTCACCGGTGTCTTCAGACGATTCAATATCATTCATTTCCTCTCCAGCAAATAAATCTTCCAACATCTCATGCGTGTCATCTATCTTGTCACCCATCGGCAATTCAGATTACGAAGATGCAGTCTCATTATCCATCCTCGTTTGCTCGTCATGTATTCCCTCGCCGTGGTAATTCCAATGTATGTAGTTCGGTTCAAAACCCTCTACAAATACATGTTCTTCTATTACTTCACGTCGAAAACGGGCTCTATTCTTACATTTCTAATAAGGACAGAACAAGAGTCCATCTCAGCTACGCTTTGGGTTCATCTCTGCGTAATCTAAAAAGGCTTGAAGTCCATCTTTAAATCGAGTGTCTCTCAAACTATATCTATCTTTTTTCTCCATGTGCATAAACGATTTATTCGGAAGAATTCTCATCTGTTATAACACAGATAATAATATAAGTTTAACATATCTTATGAATTTATTATAAGCTCATCATTAAATAAATTTTCAAATTTTAAATTAGATTTCATGATGTGGACGCATCAAAGCATCTAAAAACATTTAAGATTGTCATAAGTACTCAGGGCAAAAGATCGGGACGAATAATTAGTTTCACGGCTGTCAGGGATAAAGGTCCTAATTCCCATTACGAATGCAATATTCGCATCTCAAATGCTCTTGTTTTTCGTCCATTTCGAAAAAAATTCGGCAGCACGTTCCCCCTGTTCCCCGTGTTCGTACATAAATCTGTACACTGGGAATAAGTAGAAAACACCGTTGAAACTTTTCGAAATGAATGAAAATACAGGAGGATGTGAGATGTGAGTCTTGTTGCATTCGTAACATGTCCAAACTGGACAAATCCGACAATTACTGTATGTCAAATCCACTCGTCGAATACTACACATATGTTTGAAAAAATTGAACATGACGCTCAACTCTCACAAACATATAATGTGATCCTATCAATTCGATGGGAAAAAAATTTGACATACACCAATTATCAAACAGAAAACTACAGGTCGATTCTAAACAAGTTTAAGACCTTTTGATCTTAAACTTACTAATTAAATGAAAACAGAAAACCCTAGTTACGTTTCTAATCAAAATTTTAGGGTATCTCTTGATTTTCTATTTAATCGTTTTTTAATCAGGGTCTCGGTTCACAATTATCTGGTCTTAATTAAGATTTCTTAATTAATGTTATAGGTTAATTAGTGTTAAATTTTTTTAATCAATTTAATTTTAGTTTTGATTTATGCATCTACTATAATTTAATTGGTATTAAAGAATTTGATTTTTATTTTGATTTGGTTTATAAATTATGCTACAATTAAAAAATCTAAGCAATAAATCATAAGCAACAAGATATCAAATTATTAAATTTACAAAATAAAGAATATCGAATCATTAAATTTACAAAATACAAGCTAGAATTTAAAATGAATATAGTATTGAAATATTTCATATGCGGCCGCGCACGCACGCACGCATACACACACACTCTCACACATACACGAGCACTCAAACACTCCTACATACACTTGCTCATACACACTCGCTCACATACGTTCACGCGAGCACACATTTACACATACTCACAAATACGCATGTGCGTGGGCGCCCCTTCAATTAACTACAATACATTTTAGCTTAAATTCATCAAACATAATCCTATAATCTATTTTACTCTAAATTAATCTAACAAGTAAATTCATCGATTACCTATAATTTTTATATTTTCAACTCTAAATCTAAATTACCAAATTTATATTTCAATTTTTCATCTATTTTCAATTCTAAAACCCATCTAAAATAATTTTCTTCAATTATATTTTAATGATAAAACCCATCAACCCCTAAAATCAAAATAAATTTCAAACCCATCATTCTATAACCGATTTAATCCATCATTAACCATATTTAATATATCAAAACCAACACAAATCACATATCATAATCATCTGATTTCCAAATTTAATAATCTAATTGAAAAAAATTAGAATTAGGAGGGAAAAACACCAACCTTGGCCCGGATTTGAAAAGAATAAGAGCGATTGCAAGTTTCTATATCACCAACTGCAACAATAACACCTAAAAAAAATTGAGATTAGATTTCATAATTTTTTCGAAAAATTTAAGAAAAAGAAGGAAAATTATGACTTTCGGGAAAAAATTTGGGGGAATGAGGAGGAAGAAGGAGCCATCGCGGCTGTTATCTGATCGACATATTAGTGACCGTTTTGAACGGTCGCTAATATTATATGAACGGTCGTCAGAGACGGTCTTTAATAATTTATTATGGACCGTATATATTTACACGGTCTCTAATGCGTACAGTTTTTAAAGGTTGATATAATTTCTACAACCATTTCTAAATTCTAAATTTTTTTGCATAGGTAAAAAATTTCTCTCCTCTCTCCTTTCTTTCTTTCAAGTGGTCCACATCATTATAAGTTTTGTTCTTTTCTTCTCACTCTTCCTCACTCTCCCTCTCATATTTTTCTTCCAGGAAAAAAAAAGATAAAAAAGCAACCAATTGGGATGCAGGCTGTCAATTTTAAGCTTTTAAACAAAATGTTTATTTTCTCTGCAAAATTTATCTAATATATATTTGTGTATCGCACGGACCAAATACCGCTAGTAAAGTTAATCCTAGCACACCAACTAGTATAGTTAATTTAAATCAAAGGCTATTCAAACCATATGTAGCACACACTTTATCAACTAGCTACTTGCACTAAATGTCCAACAGTTCTCCACTTCACGTTTGCACTTTGCATAAACCAATTCGATTCAAAATTGTGAGTTAACAAGCTACCTAGGAGTCAACCATACATATACAAATCAACTTTTTTAACCAAGTTACTTTTGAAATTTGCCCCCAATTCCTTAAACTTGAAGCATAAATTATTATAAAATATTAGACCCACACGTTCAAATCAATTAATATAACACATCAAAACAAAAAAAGGTTGCAAAAGATTCCTTAGCCATGAATAAGTCATCCTTCTAGACTTCCAACAAACCCACTTCCAACACTCAACCTCCTTATTATAAAGCAACAAACAAAGATCAAACAAAGTTATTAGATAATCACAAACAAGAATCATCCTAGAGCCTACCCGCCCCCTTATATTAGAGACTTCAACAAGAGAAATAGAGAAGAAAATTCACTAAAGAGATGGAAAAGAGAAACTATTGCAATAGGCATCCAAGCCACAAGCAATCAAAAGGAGTTTGCCCATTTTGCCTTAGAGAGAGGCTTTCCAATCTCACATCCTCTTCATCTTCTTCCACCACAAGCTTTTCTATCAATTCCTCAACTTCCTCTTCTTCTTATTCATTAGATTCTAATAATAATCTATCTCCTAGCCTTCACAAGAAGAAGCCATTGAAGAAGAGTAGGTCCTTAGCTTTTGTGATGGAGGAAGAAGATGAGGAGGAGAAGAAGAAGAAAAGGAGGTTTTGGTCAAAGTTGATGGGGAGGAGGAAAGAGGATGGAGATAATCATATTGGTGGGTTGTTGCATCACTCCAAGACTATGAGAGACAAGCCTTCTTCTAGTGCTAAATGGATTGTATATTCATAGGGAATAAATTCTTGTGTTTGTTCATTTGTTTGTAAATTTCAATATGGATTATGTATAAGAGAATGAAATTTCCATTAAATGGATTGTATATACATATGAAACTTTCCTACATTAGAGCCTTTTGTTATTTAAAGCTCTATATAAATATGCGTGTGAGAAATATATTTCTTCTTGAAGCTTAAGCACTTGGATGAAATGGTCTCATACACAGTACCATCTTCAGTTTCATTCAATCCCCATTTCATAATTCAAACCAATAATTCACAATGTTTTTGGCATATAATAATGCATTCACCTAAATACCATATGTAGAAACACCTTATCTTTTCACTTTTAAGCCCTCCATTTCACAAAAAGTTCTTCCATGTATGTATTCGGCATGCATGCGGCCGGTCACGGGAAAGAACGCAATAGTTGCCCGAAAGATTAAGGGGATCAAAATACAACTTTTAACCCAACAAACAAACTAAATCAAAGCCAAACCTTCTTAAATTCCAATAACGTTACCAGATCAACCGAACCAATAACACAATCTAACACAATCGATGAATTAAATCCTGTATCTATCTGTAAAGGCATCAAAATTGATAATCTTTCGCTGCCGAACTTTTTCCCCTCCCCTTATCGAATGGCAAATTGCAAATACAATAACGACCATTACGTCACCTGGAAATTGATCATACAACATAAGTACAGTATAACAAAATATATCTTTGTATTTCATTATGATCCAAAAGTTTCAGTCCCTGTAAAATGGAACAATATGCCAATAACTGCCACATATTCAGATACCATCTCTCTCTCTTCATATCCCTTGAGACCTATTAATACACGTATATAGCATTCAGGTAAACTATCATGATTCCCTCGGCAATTGTCAGGAGCTCCATGGTTAACAAAAATTAAAGGGACCAGATCCGTTTCACAATCTGCACACTTGTTGGCTTCACAAGATTCTGAACCCAAAATATTGACTCTTTGCCAAAAGTATTAGTTATCTTCATCGTCGTCACCATCATTATAGCCATAATTTCCATTCTGATTGCTACTCGGTTTCTGTTTGAGTTTTTGAAATATTTCGTCGAGGGACTCAGAAGAGGAGGCACGTGTGTGAAGCGAAGTTGATTCTTGAAGCTGTCTCAGCAGAAGAAACTTCTTTGCGCCAACATTCACCTTGAAATTTTGAAACCCAGTTTTTGTTGATGCCCAAATAGACGAAAGTCCTGTGGATGAAAGCGACTGGCTTTGGGAATGACCCGAATCGAGCAAAGAGATTGAAGCTGTTGATGTAACCTTCTCTTTTGATGATGAGCTTGAAGTTGAATGCTCGACTTGCTGCTGCTCTCTTATAGCTGCATACATGTTCGCTAGGGTTTCTCTACTGGAGTTATACCTACGGTTTTCTTCTTTATGAGATTTTGATGGAGGCCCAGATACTTGCTCTCTCGTCTCCATTATTGCCCTATCCTGAGAAGCCACTCACACGAAATATAATTAGAAATGCAGCATGTCTTAGTAAAGATATACACATACTTCTATCGGATATGCATGTAAAAGATACTGAATTACATTAACCTACCCTTAAGTGACGCTATTTTTCAGCTAACTACCCAAAAGTCTCTTTTAAAAAATAAAATAACAGTAAGCTTAAAGTGCTAAAAATAAGGGAATCTTAGTGAAAAGAAACTATATCAAAACTGAAGACAATGGAGTTCACTGTTATATAGACGCGCAAGCGTGCAAGGTAGTTCAAAACAGCAATAGTTATGACTCTTATAAGTTGTTTGGTGAAATTAAACCTTAAAGATATATACAAATTTGGACAGAACATGCAGGCACCTCATTATAGCAAAACAAGAAAGTTGGACATAAATTTGTGTTTTTTTCTTTTTCATTTTTTTAAATAAAAAACTTCATGTGCAGAATCGTCCCACTTAACTCACAATAAATACATAAATGAAATAAATGAAAATGCTTTTTAAAATATTAGTTAAGATTCAAATGGCTTGCCTGAGGTACATTGCCAGACTCCAAGTCCACAATAGTGCTATTGAAATTCCTCGCCAATGGTATGACTTGCTCCCCAACTTTACACCCTTGTTCAAGCCAAGACCGCTCTGGAAATGAATAAAAAGCTATGGTACTTCAGAAATATTGTGCATAGAATTGGTAAATTCTTCTGTCCACTTTAGTAAAATTATAAACTAGAAGTCAAACAATACCAGTCTCGCAAGGCAAGATTAAAAAAAAGGAAAAAAAGAAGAAGAGAAAACCCATCCTTTTTTTCTGACAGAAAAAGAAAAACCATACTTAACACACATGAATCTCTGTAGCCTGCATAAGCACAAATGAGAAAAAAAGAATAATATAGATTGGTAAAGATTCTAAACTTGCCTTTCTGCAGAATAATGAGTCCAGATGGATCAAATCCATTCAGATCTTCCTCCTCATTTTGGAATTTGAACCATTTCCAGCTTCCAAAGAAATCGATTACTCGACCAAAGAAATTGCTGGCGACTAGTACAGTGTAAATAACCATAATAAGAGGGTAGATTTTATTAAATCCTTGTCCAAAGAAAGGGACAACCTCATCAATATTCCCCATTCTCTGAAAAAAGGAAGAGGGATGATATGTGAAATGCAATACAGCAAAATATGCCACATTCGAGTTGTCTGATTAAAGGAAGAGGGATGATATGTGAAATGCAATACAAGTACAATTCAAGTTAAACTTAAACAGCAACAAATTTGTTACACATATTCGAGTTGTCTGATTAATCTGAAGAAAAGGACGAGGAGTGGCACACTAAATAAATGGGGTGGAAAAAGGTTCTCTCAGAAATTATTTGAGAGGAATTGCTATAATCCAAGATCAACTCACATAAGCAGAGTGAGATATTAAGTAACACGAACATGACAGTAACTTTATTAATTCTCAACAAAGAGAGATTGTAGCCAACGTTCAAGAAGTTGGTTTGAGTAGAAGTAGATGAAACCGAGATTACAACTTGGACGGAACGGCTGAATGCAATGCCTTTGGAGACCTCAATCCTTGAAAGTGAAAATATAGCTGGTAAATGGATAAATCTAGTAGCATAAAATAAATGTACACAACTAGGTTGCTAAGATATATGAAACATATATACTTGAACCATTAATAAATATAAGCAAGGACAACATACGAAACCATAGTAATTATAATACATCATACTTATTCATCAATATCTTCTTCTGGCAACAGTGCAGAAATGAATATGTACAAAATATAAAGAGGCAACAGAAGGCTATGATTCTATTATGTGTTTGATGATGACTTGTAACCACCTTGAAGACTCTGTTTACCCTTTTTATGGACCTCCAATGCTGAGACAAAGGCGAGTTTAAACAAAACAGGTTATTTAGAGTTTTAAGAGTTGACTATAAGGTCCAAAGTTCGAGAATCCCGGCAGCGCAAGCACGTATCGTTAATTACATCCTATTGTCATAGCTCATTTCAAATCGCATCATTATGGTGCCCGTGTTCGTGTACAAATTAGTAACGCAAGTACCAAACATAGGTCGAGCAAAAGAATGTATATTTTATTCATTTTGTTCGAGTTTGTATACAATTTGAATGTAAATAATTGATATTTGGAAAAAGAATGTAAAATACATCGAGCTCTCATTTGAGAGTGGAATGGAAATACGTTTTAGTGTCAACTTGGTGAAAGTTGATGGGCACTGCCTTATGTGGGGGCCACATCACTTCTGCTTAGGGTCCATACTAACCCTTTCAAGGTAAGGGTATCACTTCATTTGAAGTGTAGGTAGTACTTTATTTGAAGTAGGTGGCATTTCATTTGAAATGCAAGTGGGACACCCTAAGTGAGGTCCACATAAATCATGCCTGAGTGGCACCCTGGATGGGGTCCACATTATTTTATTTGAAGTAGGGAACACATCATTCGAAGTGTAGATGAGTCCCCTAGATGGGGTCCACATATATTAAGGAAACAGAGATGTTTCCATTTAGGTAGGCCTATTTAAGGCCTTACCGGGAGGAGCTTCCAAAGTAGCCGGAAGGCCATTCTGGGGCCTCCCAAAGGCTGCTTCAAGCCAGATCAGAAACTCTTTAGAGTTTTTTTTATGAAACCCATTTATTTGAGTTTCATCCATATAATGAGAATATGGGGTATCATTCTCAATAGTCTATGCAACGTGGACACATGGATTAGTGTTCAAGAGATAAAAACATGGCTTTGGGGGCTATGTGCATATGATGAATGCACTGTATTCACTCAAAAAGATATGCTCCGCAGGCCCGATAGGTGAATAGGGTATTCCTACTCACAAATGGGTTAAGAATAGAATTTTCCTATTCATGAAGATCCTGAAGACATGACTTCCATGTCTTATGAACAAAATTTTCCTATTCAAAAATATCCTAAAAACATATTGTCTTAAGGAATGATTAAAGACACGCATGTATGTCTCGGAATAAATAGATTTTTATATTCACTATTTCTGGTTTTAAAAAAATAACATAGGGTTTTGACTTATGATCTTCAAGAAATAGCTTGTATATTTCAATTTACATGTTAGGAAATATGGTAGCATGTTTCTCAAATATGCAGAATATGAGATGACCCATGTTCCTGGTTCGATTCATATTAATCAATAACATCTGTGTTAAGTCTCCTTCATCATGGATGAAGCCATGGCCATGGCTCTCGAGATCCTCTGTTGAACTTGAAAACTTAAGTTTTCATGATTCTCTCTCTGATCAGAGAGAGATGGTGTGGGGAAGAGAAAGGGAGAGAGGAATTAGATGAGTGAAGGAATGGGGTATCCCATTCCTATATTCTCATCTTCTTTTTCTTCTTCTCAGAACTTTGAAAAGTTCAAGAGTTCTGAGCGCAAAGGAGTTCGATCTTTTTTTATCTTGATCTTCCTTTTTCCTTTCCCCCCCCCCCTTTTTTAGTTGCTCACAGAGGGTATTTATACCACTCTGTGAGTGGGGAGTAATGGTAACTACTCCCACGATATCAAGGAAAATGGGGTGGAAATCCACCCGCTATTTCCTGAAAAATAGATCAAACCTATTCAGGAGGAGGTCTTGACGCTATTTAGTGTCAGGAGGAGGTCTTGACGCTATTTAGTGTCAGGACTCTCCAATTAGGGGCCTCCCGATATCGGGAGGGGGATCCCGATAAGGGCTGCCCCAAATCAACTCAATTTTGAGTTGTATTGGTGGAACCTTTCTAGACATGGGGTCCCACCAGTGACAAACAAGCCTTTGGCTTGTTCTTGATCATGTTTTGATCAAAAATTTGATCACTGGGGAAATACTGCAAGTATTCCAAATTTCTTTTGCGAGCTAGAATTTTAACTCCAACAAAGGCCTTCCAGTATCGGGAGGGGGATCTCGATGGGGGAATGTTCAGAACAATTTATTTTTAAGTTGTTTCCAAGGGAACTTCCCCAAAGCAAGGGGTTCCATTTATGATGAACAAGTATCTGGCATGTTCTTTTATCATAGCCTCCATTTTTTAGCTTAAGTGATCAAGTTCTTGATCATTTGTTAAGATACTGGTATGAGTATTTTAAATATCTTGGGAGTTGAGATTTTAACTCCAACAGATTCTAATTATAAACTTAACTAAAATCCATGTCAGCAAGCATTATTCGTGTTGCCTTTTGAACCATGGAATGATCTTTGTTGTCATAATGGATAGATAGTAACATTCTTATACAGAATTCATCAATCATTAGTTACAGTCCCTGGCAACAGCACTATTAAAGAGAGGAGATGAAAGAAGAATGAATAATGCACACATTTTATTCAAATAATAGTTTTAAAGATGCCATTGAGAAAAAAGAAACTGAGAGGAACATAAGAAATAAGAGATAACATTGTAAATATAAGATACCCCAAAACAATAATACAAGAAGATAGGGCTGGAATCACATACCTCTTCAAACATAGTTTTGGCACCGAGACGAATGAGATTTAGAAAATTATAAGAAATAGGAGGTGCATAACGTGCAACCATTCTGGCAGAGATGTTAGATTCAACCAGTCAAATAATGCCCGAACCATTTCATTAAAAGTTTATAGGAAAGCAGGAAAACTTACGAGCATATCATAAGCAAGCTGACTGAACTTGTTTGTCTTGGTGTTAAAGAATAGAACATTAGCATTCCAACCTTGAACAAAGAATAATATGTACAGACACACATGTACACCAGAGGAACAAATGCAGCTATCTGCAAAAGCATGTTAAAACTTAAAAATCAGCAAAAGGTTTAAATAATGAACTGAGAAAACAGAGAAACAGATAGCTATCTGTTCATAAATAGAGAGGAGAAATATAATGGCAACCCAACACAATGAGATAAAGAGTTACATTGTTTATGATGTATTGTTCCTAGGCTGTAAGATCTTTAACTTCAAATTTTATTTTATTTTTGGAGATAATAGGTAGGTAATTAGACCACCCAACATCTGAACCTTTCATCCCAAGTATATGGGGCAGGCTACATGGACCAACATGAGAATCACGCCGGATCCAACACATGAATCCTCCGCCTTCACTTACTCCTATCGAACAATATACTTTCATTGAGGCCTTTGGCAACCATATCTTTTCGTATCACCTCCATCCATGTTTTCTTCGATCTCCCTTTCTCCCTTTTGACATTGCCTATATCGATAGTATCCATTCGTCAAACCGGTGCTTCCATAGATCTACGTCGCGCATGACCAAACCATCTTAGCCGATTTTTTCGCATCTTCTCCACCACAGATGCTACACCAACTTTTGTACGAATATCCTCATTTCGCACCTTATCTTTTCTAGTGTAACCACACATCCAACGAAGTATGCACATCTCCGCTACGTGCATCTTCTGTGTATGATGCTTCTTAGGAGCTCAGCATTTTGTACCATATGATAAGGCATGCCGAATAGCGCTACAATAAAATTTCCCTTTCAATCTTAACGGAAAATTACGATCGCACAAAATCTATGTTGCATTTCTCCATTTCAACCAACCAGGTTGAATCCTTTGATTAACATCGCTATCGATCTCCCCGTCCTTTTGGATGATGAAACCTAGATATCTAAACTGACCGCTCGGTGATCTCTCTTGTCCTTCCAGTGTTATGCCAATGTGGTCTCAACTTTTCTGTTTGCTAAATTTGCAATGCATATATGCTATCTTGGACCTGCTCAATCTGAACCCCGAGATTCCAATGCTTGCCTCTATAACTCTAATTTGGCATTAACCGCTGCTTTCGTCTCATTTACTAGAACAATATTATCAGCGAATAGCATACACCAAGATAACTCATCTTGAATAGTTCTAATAAACTCATCCATCACGATGGTAAATAAGAATGGACTTAATACAGATCCGTGATATAAACCAATTGTAATCGGAAAATCACTCGTTAAGTCGTCACAAGTTCCTACATTTGCCACTACTCCATCGTACATGTTCTTGATTATGTCAATGTACTTGACGGGGACCCCTTCTTCATCATTGTCCTCTATAATACCTCTCTAGGTACCTAAGTTAATACATATGAAGTACCTCTCATCTCCGAGAGTTTAAACTACGAAACATGATAGAAACTACGAAATGCAACATGAGCAAATAAAACATGATCTGATGCAATATGAGCTTAAGTTTAAATTGCATGAACCCTTAAGAAAGTTTCCCATCAACTTAAGATGGTGGAAAACCTTTTGTCACGGTATCTAATGGCTAGGTTTGTGGCGCCAATATGGAGGATTGATGTCAATTTTGACAACAAGCCTTCTTACTGAGCTTTCTTGCTTTACTTTATTGGTAGAGCATTTCTTGCTACATCAGATTGAGAGCGACTTCTTCCGCTGTTTACGTTTTCAAACTCATTTCGTCGGTGCCGACATTTTCTTCTATTAAATTTAATTATACACGAACGAGAGGGCGATTGTATATTTTATTTATATGAGTGTACACGGGCTTTTAACATATACGGACTCTATCAATAAGACTCGAGTCTTATTGAGGCTTGGCCCATTTTATGTTTTATACACATGCACTTCTCATACTTTTTCAATGTTGGACTATTTTAATCCACACATCTCAACACTCCCCTTCACAACAACGTGGTTGTCATGTAAATCGTACAAAGCACGAAGGCTCAAAATCCGGCACGATGGCTCGGATCACACACAAGAGAGCACGAAGATTCAAGAGATAGCACAAGGCTAAGAGAGCACGAAGGCTCGAAGAGGTGTGTTGAAGTACAAATCCATAAATGTTATCAACCTAGCTTTATCTGAATCAATCTACATCAATTTCCATCTGTAGTGACAGGGCATCAGCCAAAATTTTCAGTAGCTCCTCCGCTCTCCTATTCGTAAGCGCAATGCATTCCTGAAGAGATTTATTGTAGACAAGAACTGCTTCTACGGATTTGTAAACGGACACCGGCCAGCATAGCGAATCTACACCATGATCACTACAGTATCCATGATGGACTCTTCTTCCATAGCGGGATCTGCAAA
Source organism: Agapanthus africanus (assembly GCA_030015575.1). Taxonomy (NCBI): domain Eukaryota; kingdom Viridiplantae; phylum Streptophyta; class Magnoliopsida; order Asparagales; family Amaryllidaceae; genus Agapanthus; species Agapanthus africanus. The sequence continues at coordinate 64,058,159 of JASDDO010000022.1, forward strand.
TATGTACTTATGAAGAATGCATGTTAGTGAAAATGGGATGCTCTTGAGAGTCGGCTTCCTCTTTTCTTTGTTCACCAGCTCTAATTTTGACTCCCCTTCTTGCTCTCCAGACACAGCAATTACTCTTCCATCATCATTGACGGGAACAAGAGGGATCCGCAATTGGGAAAATGCAGCTACTACAGATAATAGAGCAGCATCAAATAGAGAACCATCGGCATTAAGACAGTATATATCCAGGTAGGCCATCCATGCAGCCTTTCCATTGATTAAGGAGAGCTCTTTTAAGTCCACCATACCAAAACTCGTCACAACATCGAGAAGCTGGTTAGAAATCACCAATGCAACCTCAGCCAGCCTCCCTGTTCTCACGGTAGGAGAACAAATCGGCGGCATGTGGAAATCAATGGCTAACGATCCCTGATCGGGCGAATCCGCGGATGGCGACATGACTTCAAGTTTGATGGAAGCCAGCATTGCAGTTTCGCCGACCTTGATGAGGGCAGAGCCGTCCGTGAAGGCAACGGAGCCAAGGGAGGCAGTGGTGTCTCTGGAGCGGGTGATGGGGCGGGCATCAGGGAAAATTGACTTGACGAGGTGGCGCTCAAAGTATTGAAGGGAGAAGAGGCGGCGATAGGCTTCAACCTCCATTTCTCCAGCAAGATCGCAGCTTAAGGGTATCAACATCGCCATTTTTGTTGCGGCTTGCTTAAATAATTGTAAGGCCCTTCCAGATTTAGGAGTGTTGAAAGTAAAAACCAAATGATGGGACTTTAAAGATAATCCCACATTGAAAACAAAAGAAACATATGGGTATAAAATATAAGATGAGTCAAAGCTCAGCCAAAGCTTGAGTCTTATTGTTGGAACCCACGTATATAGCATGTGTACACTCATAAATAAAATATATAATATCAAAGGCCCATGTGTACCTATAAAAAGCCCATCACTCTCTCAACTTTAAATAAATTTTAATCTTTAACATCTTCATCTCAGCCAGTGTAGGCTTTGCTCTGCACAGGCTACATCTCGGCCTTTCATTGAAATTCTTTCAATTCATTTTTGAAGCCCTTCTCTCACCGGGAGCAAGTCATAGAAAACAGAAATTAAATTTCCACCCTGCAAAACACTTCACGTGAAGTCTCAGTAGAGCCTGTTCACGATAGGATTGTTCTCCATAGTCGGCCCATAATTAGAGATCTTGGATGGAGATAATGATGAGTAATAGTCTGAGTATGTACTTAGGTAATCTGATATAGTATATTAGTCTTAGCTAATTATAAAACAAAATGACTAAATGATGGGGATTAACTTCCAAGTGTATAAAAGGAAGAAATCTTGAGATCTTGATTTGAGTCATGGTTTGAGTCTTTCATTTGGTTCATATTTAGCCTAATTGTGTCTTTACTTTATTGTTAGTTTATTCTGTGTTTATTTATTGGGTTATTGCATCATGGATATTATATTGGGTTTTATACCATGGAGTGAAATACTTAAAACAAGTTGGGCCAACCATAAGTATATACATGGCCAAATTGAAGAAGAAATTACTGCAGTTGTTATCTTTATAATTCCCATTAGATTAGTACATCCTAAGCAGGAAAACCTAGAGGAGTTCTAGTTTCAAGGCAAAACAACTTTACGATCTTCTAAGTGAAAGCTTCTTTCGAAATAGCAATAACCATTTTCATGTGCAGCAGCACAAGTATCATTTCTAATTAAAATTTGTACAAGCACCTAGAGAGATTAGCATTCATATTGTCCAACTTCTTAAGTGTATGGAGGCTTCCAAATTTTTTGTAACAAAAGGAGCGATCTTACAATAGTCCTTAGAACATATTTAATGATGTGATAATGGAAAGAAACACATCCACTAAAGTATGTAAAGTATTGTGGTGGTATGCATGACATCTGGAAGCATGCTTCTACTTTATGATAGAAACTTCATAAAGTGGTTATTAATTTAGAAAAACTAGGACAATGAGAAAATAATCTATTTATAGTATTCTACTAAGCAAAAATGGGTTCTAAATTTTGGAGGTACCTTTTCTATATCCGCTCTTTATTCTTATTTGCTCTCTCATATGATTCTAAAGCTATTTGGTAGCAAAAATATATAAGAAAAAATAGGATAGTAATATCATTGATTTGTTTCATACTATTTATGCTATCTTGATCTTTCATACTCTATGATATCCAATTTTTAATTTAAGTTCATTTATTACTAGAGAATCAGAGTGGAGAGAAAGAGACTAATTATTCTTGATCAAAGCAAACTCCTCTTCTTCCATTCAGAATAACAAGTATTTATTGTTTTTTTTTGAATTAAAAAATATATTATCATGAATAATTATCTTACATATGTATACAACTTTGTAAATTTGAGCACATAAATAAGTGGATTTCTTGCCTAATATAATTGATATTGAGATGGTTTAGTTAATACATGCTTAGAATTAATTGACAAATATATGATCCAAAGTGGTAAATCATGGGATTGTACAATATATAATTAATTGACATGGTTTTCCGAATTTCAAAAGGGTAATTAACATGTGCTTATAAATTAACTGTTGAAATCAATACATGCAATTCTTTTTTGAAGTACTAAATATTAACTATAAATTTCTCCAAACTATACTCATGCATATAATAAATCCACTGCTATTGGCATTCGGTCAATTCATATTCCGACATTAATGTTTAATAATAGATGGTTTATATTCTCATTTAATCTCTTAGATAATCTATTACATTCATCAATATTTTATCTTGGTTAGTTTTTTTATTTTCTAATTTTTCTTCAACATTTTTCCTTAAAAATGCCTAATAACAAATTTATTGTTTATTTTTTTGTCTATTTGTTCCAAGATCTAAAAGATTATAAATGAGAATATGAACCATCTATTACTAAAAATTTGAAACATTAATGTTGGAATATGAATTGACTGGATCTTGATAAAAGAATGTTTATTATATGCATATGAGTTTAGCTTAAAGAAATTTATAGCTTAGAACTTCAAAAAAGAATTTCATGTATAATGATTTCAACAATTAATTTATATGCATGTCAGTTACCCTTCGGAAATTTGGAAAATCATTCCCATTAAATATATAATATACAATGCCATGATTTATCTTTTTGGACCCTCTATAAATTGTCAATCAATTCTAAACATGTATTAACTAAAAATAGTATCAATTATATTTGGCAGAAAATCCAATTAATTTATGTGCTTTGATTTGCAAATTTGTATACATACATAAGATAATTAATCATGATGAGATATTCTCTAACTTGATAAAGTAATAACCATACTTGTTATTCTGAATGGAAGATGAATGACCAAAATTTTAATTTAGTCTCTCTCTCTACTTTAATTCTATAGTACTAAATGGACATAAAATTTATTGTTCAAAGATTATAAACCTAGATACAGCTACATGACTAAAAAGTTTCAGATAGTAGTTTTGATCTTTTTATTTCCACAAGAAAATAATATATGTTTCCATTTCAAATGTAAAACCTTTTGTTTCGAATCTAACTTTAATCTCTTTTTTCTCTTATGGTTTGATGAATTTAGATTATAAAGTCTGGATGAAGTTTTGATACCATATAATTTATTTTCAAAGCGCAGCCTTTTGTTTCCATATATATATATATATATATATATATATATATATATATATATATATATATATGAATTTCTTTGTATATTATCTTGGTAGAAAATAGTTTTAATAATCAAATGTGACATTTCAATGAAGATTTAGTGAAAATGGACCTAATGCATTTATATGACTTGTTTTGAAGATCTTTGCGGCTTTATTGTTAATAATATACCTAATGAAGGAATATTGACAGAAACTTTAAATAGTAGTTACAAAGTACATGACTATATTCTATAGATAAATTTATTGAGTATGCTTGTAATATTTGATTTGATGAAAGTGTAAAAGACTAGAAAGGGAGAGGTGTGATATATATATATATATATATATGTGTGTGTGTGTGTGTGTGTGTGTTTTATATGAAAACTCCATTTTATGTCTACTATATCAATAGTTCATACAATATATAAACCAGGATATCTTCTAAATGTATGAATTATGTTAATAAAAAATGAAAAAAGAAAGTCACTGGATGGAAAAAGAAAGGTTGGAACGATCATGTTATTTTCAAGTATCAGTTTAAGTTAGAAGACAACCAATAAAAGTAGTTGTTTTAGACTAACATAAATTTATCACAATGCTTACGTAAGGATCATGATCCAAGAAACTAATTACAACACGAATTTGTTGCATATATATTGATAATTATGATTTTCAATTGAATTAAGAAAAAATTAGATGCTTATAAACAAAATGGTGTGATATGTAAATAGAATTTATTATTAAAGTGGATGGGATCAATATATAATTTCTTCGTTGGTGTTGAATTGAAAAGATAGTGGCCCCGTATTGTTAGATATGTATGCCCTAGAGACCATTATTGTATATTATAGTGGATACTTGGATAAATGTATATACAGAACAATCTTACTCGACATGATAGTATACTATATGGTTTGTCTTTATCATTCATGTGTATAGTTTCTACTTGTTATTGTTATCGCTAATACGTGTTGATAAAACCCATAGGATCTTTGCTTGACTATCAGAATTATGATAGAGGTCATGCTAGTGGGGCATGAGTAGTGTATAAGCACATTCTTAGATGTTTCTAGTCGTGGAAGTATCAAGACGATGCATCGATACTCCAGAGTAGACTGGTGTATACATTTCTTGACCCCGACAGGGATGATGGTTGCTCCCATAGCCATTGGTGTTTGACACAAAAGATTATATATATATGCTCATTGGAGAATGAGTTTCACCGAACGGACTCACTGAGAACTCCTGAATGATATTTCTTAGGTGACATAAGTACAGGGTAGTCTGTAGACCTAAGATCGTCATAATGTCTTGTGTATGTTCCCGATGTACTTTGATTACTACCCAATCACGACTTTAAAGAGCCATGTATACAGGTTTTAGTTGGGTACAGTCCCGAAGCATATGGATGCAGTGAGCGGTCGAGGAGATTCGTGTCTCCCGGTATAGGGAGTTGATGTCACGCAGTGCGAGATTAACTATAATCATAAACCCATGGTTATGGCAGTTGAGATAAACTGACAAGTGTTATCAATTGTATCTCAGGTGGTTATAAGTCAGACATCAGCACAACTTATCAGGTTATTAGGAGTCTAACGGTTACACCTTCCAGACCCGCTATGCGACACTCTTAGACGAAGAGACCAAACTGTATGATGGATGTCACTTATTGGCTCAGTAGGGTTTTGGATAAGCTGACTTGTCGGCCTTTCTTTCGTTCAATACCTGGTAGCCATTACGTACAACAAGTGTCACTGACGTACTTGTGGTTATGGATGTGATCCTAAACTGTTGTCAGTGTACTGTCGAGAGTTTAAAGTCTCATACTGAGATTTCTCGGCTCCGACGAAATGATGTAGGTTACGTACGTACGGATGCATATAGTGATATGTTGAAGTTCGGTTAAACACGTGTATTTGATACATATATTTCAATCGGACGTATGATATTAGCCGGAATATATTTATAACCGGATTATTAAATCAAGTGTTGCTTTGATAATTTATATATATATATATATATATATATATATATTGATATGATGGAGAAATCTAACAAAGTTAACTTGCAAAGATCGTTTATTAATTAATTCCTTTAGTATTTTAATTAGACAATGGAATAAAGAACATATAGTTGTGGATAAATAAATTAGACAACAAAAAAATATGAACATATCTACATAAACTTTACTTGGCTCCAACATACTCGGCAAAATAAGTAAAAAAATATAGAACGGTTTTTTGATAAATATATTTTAACAATAAGTTGCAGAATTGTCATTTCTTAATATAATTTTGGCAAGGTAAGAATTAAAGATAAAAGAAACTTCAATCGATTTCAAGAACATGCTATGGAAAGAAAGATAACAATATAAACTTCAACCATTAAACCAATTATCTTATTGAAATTTTTTAATTCAACTTCAAACTAGCTAAAAATTTTGGATCATCCAAGAACTAAATCCAGCCTACACCTCACCGACTAAAATAAAATGGATTACTATAGCAGTAAAAAAAACAGCTAGTCCAAATTACATTATCATCATGTTGATTTTAACACTGAACCAAAAATAAAGAAAAGAAAAACAAAACTGAAAAGAATAAGAAAAAAGAAAGCAGAGGTAAAGAATAAACCTTAATAATCTCCACTTATCATTGAAGAAATTGTCTCATTAAATGTTCTGTAAAAATGTTTTCCGCAGAAAAACTCAAAGAGCAGATTTTTTACGGGCAATATATATTGAACAAGACTGATAAATAATACTTAAGCAATCTATACCATGTTATTAATTTTGTTTTAACATATTTGTTAAACTATATCACACATAATTAGTATTATATAAAATTGTGTAAAAAATCTTAACTTAAAATAAACATCTGGCGCAAGTGTCAGGCACATGCTATTATTAAATAAATATACATGCTATTATTAAATAAATATAGGCTTGCTCATGCTCTCATTGTGAATATGTTTGGCATTAATTCAAAAGTGAAAATTTACATCACTACCCATACCTATTTTTGGTTCATAGTGTTAAAATGTTAAATATATTGAATTAATTATTTTTTATTTTATTAAATAAATGTTTTATAATTTTATAATTTTATTAAATTAAATTAGTTATTTATTTTATTAAATAAGATTAGTTAAGCTTAACTAATAAGCTTGTGCACGGCGCTTGTACCGGATGTCTATTTTAAGTAAAACATTTTTATACAATTTTAGATAATACTAATGATATAAAACATAGCTTAACATGTTAAAACAAAATTAATAGCATGATATAGATTGCTTACTTTAGATATTTGAGTATTATTTTTCAATCTTGTTCAATATATACTGAGATTGTGAAGAATCTGCTTTGTACGAGCTTTCTGTGGAGGACACAATATTGTTTTTTAATAGGTGAAGACTATTACCGTCTATCTTTATCTAAGCTCATACTTCTTTCTTCTTATTCTTTTTTATTTTATTTTTATTTTCTTTATTTTTGGTTTATAGTATTAAAATCGAAATGATGATCATGTAATTTAAACCTACTGTTTTTCACTACTATAATAATCCATTTTATTTTACTTTGTGACAGGCGTAGGTTAGATTTTAGTTCTTAGATTTTGAATTTTAAGCTGGTTTTTATGGATTTAAAAATTTCTATAAGATAATCGGTTTAATGGTTGAAGTTCATATTATCGACTTTCTTTCCATAACGTGATCTTAAAATCGGTGAAGTTTCTTTTATCCCTAAACCTTGTATCGCCAAAATTATGTTAAGAACTGACAATTCTGCTATTTATTGCTAAAAAATAGTCAGCAAAAAACTGTTCTATCTACTTCGCCAAGAGCATTATAGCGGGTTAGGTTTTAAAAGATATGTTCATATCTTTTTATTGTTTAATTCATCCATAACCTTATATTCATTAATTATTTTATTCCGTTGTCTAATTTAATAACCAATTAAAATACTAAAAATATTACTAAATGAAAAAAATACTTAACCTGCATACTTTAAATTTCTACCGAAATTTTCCTAAAAGAAAAATAGCATGGGCCCATCTTTTTGGCACAAATACTTGGGTGTTGTGAGTCCCACCATTTTCTATTTTGGGTAGATTTGGATAGGATTTCAAATGCGTGGGTAAAATATTGCTCTAATAAATGATCTTTGGAAGTTAACTTCATTAGATTGCTCCATCATACGGGACACTATCCTTTCAATTTAAACATCAATAAAGAAATTATATATCGATCATATCCACTTGAATGATAAATTCTATTTACATATCATACCAGTATTTTGTTTATAGCCATCTAGTTTGTTTTTTATAACTCAATTCAAAATCATAAATATCAATATATATGCAACAAATTGTGGTAATTAATTTTTTGGATCATGATCCGTGTGTAAGCATTGTGATGATAAATTTACATTCACTAGTCTAAAACAGCTGCTTTTATTAGATATTTCTATCTTAAGCGGAGATTTGAAAATAACATAATCATTCCAACCTTATCCTATTTTTCTTTTTCCATTTTTTATTTCAGATAATTCATACATTTAGAAGATGTCTTGGTTCATATATTGTATGAACTATTGATCTAGTTAAATCGTGGTTAAGTATAATACCAAACAATGGAAGGATGATATTTTCTATGCTTGATAAATAATATTAAATATATTGTATTAATTATTGTTTTTATTTTATAAAATTGTTTTTTTATTTTATTAAATTATATTTTATTAAATAAGATTAATTAAGGTTAACTAATATGGTTGATTATGTTTAATTCTTAACAAATCCCAACATGAAGTTGGACATGATCGGCATTATGCATAAAGTTCATTTTTTAACTATCCCTAACCCAACTTTATATAGAGAGAGAGAAAGGTTAATGAAGGAAAGGTGCCATAGGAGGGAATTTCCTCCTATGGCGTCGGAAAAATGCATCCTTCATGATTTTTTTCGACGATCGGTATACATCATCTTCATCTTTATCATCTAAGATATGGATACACCAAATTTCATGTGATTATACCATTTTTTCACCGTTGATTTAGTTGGTGCAAAATTAATGGTTTACCGACAATAGAACTTTTTACATTGCTAATTCAACGGTGAAAAAATGGTGGAATCACAAGAAATTTGGTGTATGCACATCTTAGATGATAACGATGATGATGATGGATGCCGATCGTCGGAAAAAATGGTGGAAGTTGTATTTTTTCTACGTCATAGGAGGAAATCCCCTCCTATGGCCTATTTCCTCCATTATTCTCATATATATATATATATATATATATATATATATATATATATAAGTTTCATGCTACTCCATTTTGGATTAGATTTATAAATATTGTGAATTTACTCCTTACATCCAAGAATCTATGTATAGTAAGATCCATAGTTTCAATCATTTTTGGGACAAAACTAAAAATTATTATCTTTACATGATCTTTTCTTTATCTTGGAATACAAGTTAACAAAGGAAACACAACAGTTGACATTTTTTATAAGGCATGCAATTTTCGATATATATTCTTGTCATGTTTATTTAATAGTTTTAATTTCAAAATTAAATACATTAACGTCTAATTAAAATTTTATTTCAATATGTGTATACCTTTTTTCCTCTAAGACTTATTTAGTTATTTTTATATCTAAAAGATACAATCATTTTTTCCCTCGAATTGCTTCTTACAAGAATTGATTCGTCTGTTCTCATTGGGGACTTTCAGTCACGTTTCAAATTTTTAAACATGGCTCAGTGAAATTATCAAATATTAGTGAAGTTACAAATTTTCATGCCAAAAACCAGTTTATATCAAAGATGAATTACTTAAAACACAAGGAATATAAAATAGCACACAGGAAAAAGTAACTAGAATTTTAACATTTACCTGGACAAGCATCTCTTGCTTGCCAACTGCATTTATAAGAATGGAGAAGAGGGATAAATCGACTCCACTGGGCAAAAGAGTAGCTTCGGCCAACAGAATGGCAACTGAAATGCAACCAAGTATAGCAGCGGAGAGCTTCTTCAGTTGTTTCTTAAGCATACAGCGCCACACAAACTCTGTGAGATAGGAAGGAAATGTTTAAAAGGATTAATTTTGCCTGGAGAATCTCTCAAAATCACAAGGGTTGGTCTCAAGTTAACAACAGGCGCAAAACTTTGTCAAATCATTCATGAAGCCTTGCTTAACAGCCAACACTATTTCTGGGAAAGGGCTAGGATGACAACAACGAATTTTGCAAAGAAGATTGTAAAGCTCTAGAACTTATCATCTCTTTGTAGAGCAACAGATTTGATTAACTAAATTTATTCACATATCAGTTATAAATAGCATATACATTAAAAGCATGAATTCTGCTTTTAGAAAAACGGAAGTTAAGCACAGAAACGTAGATGAGAAGTTTACCCATCGTAGCAAGAAATGATCCTACTGTGCCTGTTCGGGTTCCTTTAAAACTTGAAACGTATTTCCTGTAACAAAATATTCCAAACAAAAAATATATTCTGTAAGGATATCAATAATGTAGATTCAGCAAAAAAAGGTAATGATGTGCCAAAACAAATATAAGCTAGTAAGCAACAAGAAGATGATATACCGGCCACAGAGTTTAAGCAACCATTTAGGCATATGAGTTAACTTAATGTAACCCTCACTAAAAAGAGAGATGCGTCTCTGGATAGTTATCAAAATCACATCAGAACCGAAAAATAATAGGTATCTCGATTTTAAATTCTGTTGGTGGGATTCTAAGAATAGGAAATACATATTCTGCCAGCGTCTAGAACCACATTTGATTGCCCTCTTCTCTGTCATAAAGATACGAGACCGAAGATTGAACTACGCAGATTAGATTCACACTATTATTATTTTAAGGAACAAGGATATTTCCGAAAAAGTAAGCAAGAAATATATGTTGTTGGTAATTTCTATGAAATCTTTGATGTAGTTCTGCAGTCATTTCAGAGCACAGTCCCCCGCCCCGCGCCCCCAAAACACGTGCGCACGCATACACACAAGTCTTTTTGTACTAGTCATATGTGCCCGGACATGAAAATCTTGTGTACTGACCATATGTGCCCGGACACAACAAATCTTCTATGTGCCCGGACGGACGGACTGACACCCACACACACGCACACAAAACCCCAGATAGAGTTTCAGCTTTTGTAGTTTCAGCAATTGTGGACCTGTTGATTTGGGCTGTCTTTGAATCATCTGCTTACCTTCCCTAAACCCTCTAAAATTCATCATCTGAGAATATTGATAGGGCTGGCTATGGAGCACATATATCTATGAAAGATTCGAAAAGGTTTCAGTTAACGAAAAAGCTTCATTGATAAGGAAACTAGGATCAGAGAGTAACCTGACATAATCATAAAGACCATAAACAATCTATTGAAAGATTCAGAATGAGATGGCTCTTGCTCTCTTGAATTGTAATAAAATGATAAACCACTAATAACTTTCTATGCTTTATTATTTTATTCCACAATCCAGAGTCCTAATTCGGTTTTTATTTGTCAAATACTGTGTTCCTTCCCATCACCAAACATAAAAGATAATGAGGTTAGGTGTAATGAAAATCGGTAACAATTACAGGGTTTGTGAGGATAGGATATGGTGTAGAAGAAAGAAGAAATATGAGAGTTGGGGAAAATATAGAATAAACATATTAGTATATCATGAGAATGCATAATTACAACTCACAAGATTTCCACTCACATGTGATAAACCACAAACAGTCCTGACATGGGCTCACTAACACCATATTAAATGATAAGAACACTCTCTAAAACAAGAAATATGGAATAATAGATGTTCCCTCTCTATATATTGTTTGATAAAGAATTAAAGATATCAACAGATATGCTCTACATATTAAGATTATATTTTTATGAAAAAGAATAACTCATAGCCAGAATTAATGTAGAAATAAAGGTAGACAAACCATCCAGTTGAATCACGGCGCTCATAGTTTTTCACAGTATCTTCCAGCTCAAGGGCCTCCATGACATAAGTCATATATTCACTGCAAAATAATAGGTGGACGACATGATAAAAAAAATATGGTAGATTTCAATTTAGATTTTTCAACACAACAAAGACAGTACACAAACATGTGAGAATTAATGGACGGATACACACATATGCTGATATGAGTATGTATGAGTTATGCATGCATAGATGTACTTGTGTGACACATACATGCATGATAGCACCCAGATACATACACAGAATATACATTCCTGCACAAATACTTTCATACATATACACATACACTTAGTTTATGTATGTATTGGACGTGCAAATGCATTAATTTTTTATGGAAAATTGTTGGGATATCTGGTCCCTAGGCTTATTGTTATATGAGTTGAATGAAGTTATCGACAGCTAATCCTTAACTTTCAACCTTCTCCAGAAAAGTTAGGTTTCCTCATCCACCAGCTGGCTATAAGGATGGAAGCACCTCAGTTGTCAAACTCTCCTTCATTAGGGATCCGGCAGTTTGGGTTGCTATTTAGACAGCTGGTGATAAGAAATAGTTAAAAGAAACCCAGTGCTCCAAAGCTGACCCCATTTTGATGGGAGATGGCCAAGAGGAGGAGGAGGAGGAGGAGTTTTTAGTAACATATCTGAACACCAAGTCATCAACTTATCAGCATCCCTACATCTGTAAGGGACTAGTATTCTGCAGCTATTCGAAGGCTAAACTTTCAGGAACCATATGTTCAACTTATCTGATCAGTACAAGAAGAAAGCTGGGAAGATCATACCTCTTGTATCTGTAATACTCCTCACGAGCTCTCCTAAGCTGCCGTCTAAGTTCAGCCATGGATTTGTCATCTGTATCGTAGTCCATATCATTTTCTCCCAATCTACCCCCTGACGGCTTGAAAGAAGGATCTTCACGAAACTGACAAAGAAAATAGAATTTATGAATTAATATGTAAAGTCAAAAGATTTAGTTTTTATTTTATATATAATACTTGTGATTGCAAGCAGCATATGAATTTTGTAGGAAGGTCAATACCATTTGAAGCACCATGTCATCGATAATATCCATATAAGGTCTCAAAGGATCCCGCTTCGACATCTGTTTGGATGTGGCTTGAGCGACCTAATGAAACACAGATTGAATATCTGAGAAACATAGTATGGGCTTAGGATATAAATAAAACATTCTAACATGTGTAGAGGAATCGAGTAGATAAACATTCACTAAATATAGCATCATTTAAATACATATGACTCGTTTAAAACTAGAAAACTTGGATCCATCAACAAATGCAGAGATAAAGCTTGGAGTATTCAAATGGAAAAACAGGTGATAAAAGTCGAAATGGGAGGTTGAGATATATTTCAAGTCTCTTAACTGATCAGAAAAAGGCATCCAGGGATTGCTAAGAAAATTATTACAATCAGCTCGTCTAATTCTCATCATGTAGTTCCATGAACAAACCACAATTATGCTAATGAAGAGTGTTGAGCCATTATCTTCAGCATGACAATTTAGTACTAGTATCATCACTTCACAGGAAGTTATACGAAACTATCACACAGAGATGTGATCCTCCATGCAAATATTATTTAATAATTAAAATTAAAATCTACCAGGCAGTTGTTATAGAAATATGTTTGTACTCACTTACATAGTGTACACGCAAGGTGCATAGTGATGGGGAATCGAAACATTCCGTCGTGAGTCATATAGCAATATATCTATGCTGACCTCCATAACTAGATTTCTAAATGAAGCTCAGATAACATTTTTCTAGACATACGATGGGGACCGGTAAATTTTTTTGGCTTATTATCAAAATCAAGAATTTATTATGCAATTTCCAGTGTAGTTGGTGGAATTTTGTAATAGAATCTCTTATAGATAAAGAAGATAAATTTAAGGCTGCTATCTATGTAACAAAATTTTTGTGACGATTTGTTCTTGTTGTAGATGAATTCTATCTAGGGAACTGATATGAGCGGGAGGGGAGTTTCCCAGTAGAGTGAGTGTGGGATTTTGTTCGCTTTGAATTTTTATTTGCATATCGCTGACAACCCTATTGAAATTAAATAAAAAGCAACCAACAACCCAGTCCTGTAGAGGGCCACTTTGTCATAAAGGCCACACCTATATACACCACTACCCTGTGACCCCAGAGAGAGAGAGACCCCACCCACAATCCTCACATGCATATGCATGCATGGGTGTATGTAGATACGCACATAAAAACGTTTGTAATCTTATGTTTACAAATATACAGATGAGAAATGTGGATATCAAAGGCATTGGAGAGAGTTTCCTTACTGAATGTGTCAAAATTTAAAATTTCCACAACTTTTTTGATGATCTGTGTCGTCCGTCTTGATCTTTTGATCTTCATTGCCTGAAGCATATGTAAATCAATTTTCATATGATTTTGATAATCTTTGACCATTGATTTGATTATAGAAAATGTTCTATTATCGATAAACCATTAAATTTGCGACCCTTTTGTTAAGGTAAAAAATTATACCCCTGTTAAGAATATAATTAATTATTATATATTAGTTATGAGTATATTTAGTTAGTAGATATTAGTTATGAGTATATTTTGTTATTATATTGAGAAGTGATCTATACCTCTATATATAGATTTGTATGGATTCTTATTTAATGAGGTCAATAAATTATTTTTCTTTTCATGAAATCAGAGCTTTGAAAAGAATTGAGAATTGTGAGGAAACCCTCAATTTCCCAAACCCTAACCCTAGTTTCCTTAGCCGCCGCCGCCCTCCTCTGCCCTCGCCGCGGACGCTCCCCTCGCACCAGATCCGCACCAGCACCACGTCGCAACAGCACCAGCACCACCTCACACCAGATCCGCACCAGCACCACGTCGCACTAGAGCATCCGCACCACACACGACATCTCACCGCATCAAACCGAATGGACTCCTCGCAGTTAGCAGCAGACAGCAGCCCTTGCAGCCGCGGCCTACATGGCTGATGTCCTCTGCTAGTAGACTGCCTCCTCCAATGATGTCGCCTCCTCCATACCAATCGCAGCCCTCCCGAACCCTAGTCCTAGCCCTCGCCAACAGCCGCATGGCAACATTTGTATCAACTGCTCTTGGTTAATAACGATGACCTATTCGATCATCTTGCTCTGACTTCTTTACACTTGTACACGTTTGGGTGTTCGACAACCTTATTCTCGCTCTCTCGTGATTTACTTCTGCGTCATTCATCATGGATTCTGATTCGGTCTCAATTACTGCTTGTGGTCGTCCCCTGTTACTGCCCGTGGTCGTGGTTCTCATGGACGTGGTCGTGGCCGTGCCGGTCTTTATTGTGCTTATTGCAGCGGAACTAATCATCGCGAAGATTGTTGTTGGGAGAAGCATGACAACCCTGATGATATACCTACAGCTCGCCAGACATTCACATCGGTGGTTACTAACCGACCTTCCTTTTCTCCCAACCATTTAGCTTTATCCAGTGCTGAGTGGGGTCAGTTACGTCGTCTCCTCTCTTCTGTAGCTCTTGCCAACATTTCTACTCCGTCAGGTATATCGTTCCTTTCTCGTTCTAACTCATGGGTCACTGATTCCGATGACTCATGTCACATGTCTTGTGATGGACCATCTGATCTTACTTTTTAGTCCTCACAAGTTTATTTCCATGGCTAATGGTAATACCATATTTGGCTCTGGCTCTGTTGATTTATCATTTACTTTATCTTTACACCTGAAAAATGTTTTAATTGTGTCATCTTTAAAACAAAATCCGTTTTCTATTCGTCGACTTATAAATGATTCTAACTGCTCCGTAACATTTTATACATCTCATTTTGAGATACAAGACCTTCTAACGAAGTAGCGGATTGGTGGGGGCATGAACAGAATGGACTGTACTACATTGATCACATTCCCAGTACGTCTGCAGCTGTCTCTACTATTCAGTGGCATCGGAGACTTGGTCACTCTCCTCTCTTCTTTACATACTATACCGCCTTCTCTTACTTTTATCAGAATTCAGTTGTGAATCTTGTATTCTTGGTAAACACCATCGCACCTATTTTCCTCCAGTTAATAAAAGACATGATTTACCTTTTGTTTTAGTTGACTCCGATATTTTGGGTCTCTTAAAATTTCCGAGTGTGTTTGGCTATAAATATTTTGTGACCTTTATCGATGATCATTCATGCATGACTTGGTTGTATCTTCTACGTAATATGTGAACTTTTGCCTACCTTTAAAATCTTCGTAACTAAAATTAGTAATCAATTTGGTGTTCCGGTAAAGATTCTTCTTTCAGATAATACTAAGGAGTATATTAGCACGGAGTTTACTGCATTTTGTCAGACCAATGGTATATTATGTCAAACTCCATGCTCTTATACTTCTCAGCAAAATGGAATTGCTGAACGGAAGAACCGATATTTGCTTGAGATAGCTCGCTCTCTTATTTTGCATATACATGTCTCTAAACGATTGTGGAATTTTACGGTCTTAGCAGCTGTTTTTATATCAATCACATATTTTCTCCAATCTCAGACAACCCGTCCTTTTTTTCTTTGTTTCCACAGGACAACATGTTTCCTATTCCTCTTAAGGTGTTTGGTTGTCTATACTATCCTCATATTCTAAGTCCTCATATTAATAAGCTTGATCCTAAAACTACCCGTATGGTGTTACGATCTCAAAAAGGGTATGTTTGCTTCGGTCCTGCCACATCTAAAGTTTGTACTTTTTATGATATGACCTTAGAAAATCAAACCTATTTTCCACCGCCTGTTAAGGAACCCACTCCTATTTCTGTTCCTCGCCTACCTTCGTCGGAGCTTGATCCGTCTGTTCAACCTGTGAGCCTTAGTTTTCAGCTTGTAGCTCTTTATCCACAGGTGTATCACCGTCGTAAGAAAGTTTTCCCACCCCTTCCCACCAATACTTCTAACGATTCTTCTGCAGATACTCTATACAGTCCAATGTTCCTGATTCTCCATCGTTGATGCCTTCAAAAGATCTTTCTTATTGCCTTACGCAAGGGTAAGCGTACCTGTACTATTGTACATCCAATTTCTAATTTTATTTTCTATCATAAACTGACACCATCTGCTAGTCAGTTTGTTTCTTGCTTGTCTGCCATCACCTTTCCTTCCTCTGGTCAGGAAGCTCTTTAGTACCCCGGTTGGCATGCAATTATGTTAGAGAAGATTGCCACACTGCGCTCTAATCAGACTTGAAAATTGGTATCTACGCCTTCAGATAAGAAGGTTGTTAGATGTCGATGAGTCTTTGCTGTCAAATATAATCCAGATGGAATGATTAACCGTCTTAAAGCCCAATTAGTGGCCAAAGGTTTTACCCAGCACTATGGTTTGGATTATGTTGGAACTTTTTCGCCAGTTGCCAAGTTGACCTCGGTTCGTGTTCTTATATCATTGGCTCTAAGGTTTGGCCTCTTCATCAGCTTGATGTGAAAAATGTTTTTCTTAATGGCAATCTTTCAGAGACTATTTATATGCAGCAGCCTCCTGGCTTTGAGCGACCAGGAGAGTCTATGGTTTGTCTTCTACATAAGACGTTAAATGGATTGAAATGGTCACCACATGCCTGCTTTGAAAAGTTTAGTACAGTTGTAGGACAAATTAGCTTCAAACGCAGTCGAACCGACACATCTCTCTTTACACATAATCGTCCTCAGGGCAGGGTAATTGTGCTGGTGTATGTTAATGATATTATCATTACTGAAGATAATTCTACTGGCAACTCTATGGTGAAAAAACATTTGGCTTCACACTTCCATACTAAGGACCTTGGGCCACTTAAATATTTCCTTGAAATTAAAGTATCACAGGATTCTGGTATATTACAGCTCTCTCAGCGCAAGTATACACTTAATCTTCTATCGGAGACAGGATTTCTGAGATGTAAACCAGCAAACACCCATATGGATTCCTCGGTGAAGCTATCTCGATTGAGTTCTTTCTCGGATCCTCCACTACCTGACCTAGGACGATATCGACGTCTAGCTGGGAAGCTTTTTTACCCCACTGTCACTCGTCCTGATATTGCATTTGCCGTTAGCACAGTGAGTCGGTATATGCAGAATCCTTTGACCCCGCCTTAAGGCGGTTAAGCATATTCTCAAATACATCAAAGATTCTCCAGGACAGGGTCTTCTTTACAAACCATCATCTATGTTATCGCTCACGGCCTTTGCGGATGCTGATTTTGTTGGATCCATTGATGATCGTCGTTCCACGTATTGTGTCTTCTTGGGAGGAAACTTGATTATATGGAGGAGCAAGAAGAAAAATGTAGTGGCTCGTTCTTCTGCAAAGGCTGAGTATAGATCTATGGCGTATACAGTTGCTGAGTTGGTATGATTTACCTCTTTTCTGACAGATTTTGGAGTTCCTTCTTCTCTTCCGACTACTCTTTTGCGATAACAAGGCCGCAATCCACATTACTGAGAATCCGGTTTTTCATGAGCGGACCAGTCATATTGAAATAAATTGTCACTTCATTCGTGACAAGGTGACAGACAAGTAGGTTGCACTCCAACATGTTTTTTTTCGACTCAAATAGCAGATAACCTTACCAAATCTCTTTCTCGCTCGTCTTTTGTCCAAGCTTGGCATAATTGACATCTATACTCCAGCTGGCAAGGGAGTGTTAAGAATATAATTAATTATTATATATTAGTTATGAGTAATTAGTTAGATATTAGTTATGAGTATATTTTGTTATTAGATTGAGAAGTGATTTATAACTCTCTATATAGATATGTATAAACTCTTGTTTAATGAGGTCAATAAATTATTTTCTCTTGATTCTTTTCACCCCTAAAGTCAAAGTCAACCCCAAAAAGTGGGCCTGGGCCCAAGCCTAAACCCAAGTCAAGTGGGCCCATGCCCGGCCCAAGCCAATTTCAAGATCAAGCATGGGGTCAGCCCCAAGCCAAGAAAAGAGAAGAAAACTGTAATAAATGAATTTAATATGTAAATAAGTAAAAAGAAATGTAAAAGAAATGGGCAAAAAGCCTAAATTTTGTAAAGCCCAAGAGCTAAGATGCAAAAAATGCACGTGTAAAAGAATGGGCAAAAAATCAAAATTGTAAAGCCCAAGGATTAAGATGCAAATATGTTAGTCTATAAAAGCCAAATATATATGAGGAAATAATAACTTTGATTCTTTTGCAATCTCTAAGGTTTTGTGTCTCCATAAAAAAGATGGACGTTTTCTCTCATCTCTCTTCTTCGTCGAAGAAACCCAAAAGGAAGGTCTATTGAGATCTCTCCCATCTTCCCCATCCCATCTTCTTCCCCAAAAATAACTCATTAAAGAGAACCCGTCTTCACAAGAAGCTTCGTCTCAAAGAACCCAAGATTCAATATCAAAACCCAACAAAGAAGTAAGCTTTCTTAAACTTAAAGAACAAGAGAGAAGAACTCTAGGAGTGGCTTTCACCCCGAGCATAGACTTTTGAACAAAGAAACCCGATGAAAATCATCGACTTTCACCACCGTGTCACCTCCACTCGTTGGCGGGGATCCCTAAAAGCTAACATCCCCACAAGAGGAATGTCCGCCTCGGAAATACCCGCGATGGAATTTTCCGCTATATATGATGCTCGCTTTGGATATCTCAAGAGGATACCCGCTCGCGGTTATCTCCAAACGAGATACCCGCTCGCGGTTATCTCCAAACGAGATACCCGCAGTGGATATCCCCAAGGAGATACCCGCTTTTCTCTCTTTCTCCCTCATACATTTGTACACCAAATTTTTTTTGTTTCGGGACGCTACCCCCTTAACCCCCAGCCCGCTGACCGAGCGGGACCCCGTGTGATGGCCCCCCAATATGTTCAAAGAGGCGTAAAAATCGTTTTCCACACACACATACACATTATAAAGTGAGTTCGCATGATCCACATGGCCCGTTAATCGGAGGTGTTCTTGTATCAAAACGAGAGGTAATTAATAACAGTTTTGTCCACGGCCGCTGGAGATTAGAATCCCCATGATTAATAAACCCATGCCTGTGATGGGTGGGGATCTCTAAAAGCCTGAAATACGATCGCATCCATCTCTATGGGGTGCCGAAAAAACTCTACACCTTTGATGCCCGTGCAATTAGTAGAATCACATGTATGCACGTTTTACGATATGTTGATCAAGATGAACAGTGTCGATAAAAAAATTGACATATTGTTAATTTTTTGACCAAATAGGAGAGTTTTCTCTCCTATGTCTTTGCCCCACACATTTCTCTAAATAGATAGGTATATACAGACAAAAATATATACAATAACTTCAAAAGATGTCCATCTCTGCAACCAATTAGGATGGGAAAGAATTAAAATGAACCACCAAAGGCAAACTTATAAATGCTTAGCAAAAAATTCCTAGAGAACTGACTGGACATAATATGTACTTACTACAATAGCATTTGAAAATTCTTGGTGAGCATCATCTAGGCTTACAGCCATTTTTGCAATCTTATGCGAGAGAACCTTCTGACGATTGATCCATTCAGCATTCTTCCAAATGCTCTTTGGAATTTCACTCAAACCAAAGCCAAGTAGAAATGCACCTGTCACGAGTCCAAAGGTATTTGAGCAAGCCATGGCCAATGCCACAACATTTCCACTCCTGCAAGTTAAAAGAATTAAATCAGGGGTGTTGGACGGCCTAGCATACACATTAATAATGAACGGGAAAAGGGAAAGCGCTGTAGGTAAAGAAACTTGAGAGGAAAATAGCTTTTATAATATTTTAATTATAGATATATTTCACATGACATAAAAATCAAACACCATATACCTAATTAGCAATGCTAATTAAGGTTGCAAGGGAGAATGTTACACCAAACTGGAACCATACATTTTATATAAGGGCACGTGTACGGTTGGAATGCTAATTTATTATGTAATTTGAGTTTCTGATTGGTCAGGATTGTGTTTTAAATAGGCATGTACCAATAAATTTTCAAGTATTTTATTACTATACCATCTATGTAAAGGCTGAAAAATGCTGAAGCTACGAATGAATTTGATTTATTTGTGTAAAGTATCTCAGATTCTCATCTCTTCCCTCTTACCTCAAGTTTTCATCTTTAAGCTATTTATACGCTGCTGAAGTTCTGGAGAGCAATATACCAACTTTCCAGCCCTAATATTGTCACCACCTTACCACTGTTTCTCCTTATTTCCTTTCCTATGCTTCTGAATGATGGGTAGCTTCTTTAAGAAACTATTTCAGATCAGCCCCCAAAATGCCTAATATGTAGATCTAAAGAACTAGACTTGCGTCTTTACCCATGTGGAACTCATGCTTCTAGAAGTGTATCTTTGGTACTGTTAAACCTGGCAGCCTATCAAACCAGACAGGATTTAGTATGAAAGAATAGCAAAGCACATTGCAACTATGGGCCCCAAATCAGGTTGCCAATGGTAATTGCTAAAATCAGAAAGGTGGTCGGTCACCACATTAGGTTGCCAATGGCAATGGAAACACTTTCAAATGTGAAGTAGTGATAAGTCCAAGTACGCCCTTATCGGTTTCTCAGAGAAAGCTTCACACCACAATCTTATGCATCTGCAACACATTGCTGCATATGTACTTTGGTCCAATAGATATTAAATAAGCACATTTATTTAGTGAATATTGCTTGTCTATTAACACCTTAGCACGGTCATATGTCGTAGAGTAATTCTTAGCTGTAGTGTAGTGATTATAAGATTATAGAGAACGTCCATCATGCAATCAAACAAATAGATATATTATCCTAGCATAGAACAACAAATTACTATTGATTTTAAATGGCAGGATTTTTTTAATGTGATGCAAATGCAATGTGAATGTGAACTGCATGGATAAAATGAACGAAAACGAACCAAATCCTGTGCGTAATGATAAGCAGAATAAGACCAAAAAGGCCAATAGATCCCACAATTAGATAAAAGACCAAGTTCGCACGGATACTAGTTCTTAGCCTTTCCGTCACAGTGAAATCTCCAGCATCTTCATAACCCTGAATAGTAGGAACCACAGCCCTGCTTAGACAGATAAAGTAACCTCAAAAAAATGAGAATACATATAATATGTAGCTAGATAATTAAATCACCAATAGAAAGGCTGCCACCCATGTAAAACATCAAGCAAATTCTCAAAGTGAAAATGGCCATAAGTTATCAACTTCACTAACTAAAAAAGAACGCCAGTGTTCTTTTAACCAAGAAAATTAAGACACCAACCAACCTTTGTAAGGTAGAGACATGGATTACCTACAACTTCAGTCTATAGAAGTAATTCTTGCTTGATTGCATATAACAATCTAGAGAATGCTTTCCATATATGTATATATTTCTTATCAAGGTTTTATGGAGTAGTGAGTGCTTAATGTATCCATGTTACATTTGTCATATGTACTTTTACCCACACGCGCACTCAAAGGGCGGGGGAGAGAGAGGGGTGTGTGTGGGGAGGGAGGGAGACTAGGGTCCTATTGGTAGGATTTAATACCTATTTTCTCATTAGATTTGTTTTGGAATGTGTGCTAGCAATTATTTGATTAATGAGAAGAATGAATGCTTCTCTTCATGATTGTTATCACACGTTATAAAATTAATCTAAGGTTAAAAATATGTATGATTTGTTTTCGAATCCTACATATAGGATCTCCCCCCCCCTCCGGCCGCCCCGCCCTTACCATACATATCTGTGTGTGTGTGTGAATTTTGCTTCGGTGCATTCGATATTGGGGGTCCTTTGAGACTTGGTCTTGCCTTAGCCAGTTCACCTAATTATCGAGCGCCACATGTTAGCTCTCCCTATTCTCTTTCTTTCATAATTCTTCTCTATAGTACTATGCATGGTCTCTTCACTACAGTACTTTCTTTTGTAATTTTACTTGATTATATATATATATATATATATATATATATATATATCACCTTCACCCACACTAAATCTATCTTCAAACATACATAAAGTAACAAAAATAATGGAGGAAAGAGGCCTAGGAGGCTTTTTGTATTAAGTGACGGCACAAATCACGTCCTCCGCCATTTTATTCGACGATCGGCACCAGTCATCTTGATCTTCATCGTTTAGCATGTCGATACACCAAATTTCTTGTGATTCCAACACTTTTTCACCGTTGATTTAGTGGGTGCAAAATTAACGGTTTACCAACAATAGAACTGTTTACATTGCTAAATCAACGGTAAAATGGTGTTGTAATCATATGAAATTTGGTGTATCGACAAATTCGAGAATAGAGATCAAGTTGGAAGGTGCCGATCGTCGAATAAAATGGTGTAGGAGGTACTTTGTGCCGCCACTTAACGCACAAGGCCTCCTAAAGTCTCTTTCCTCCATTATTCTCATTACATACATATATATACATACATATATATATATATATATATATACATACATATATATACATACATATATATATATCACCTTCACCCACACTAAATCTATTTTCAACCATACATAAAGTAACAAAAATAATTCATACATTAATACCATCGCATCAAGCAGGTTCTTACTCATCATCATCCTATTTAAGACTATTCTTGCAAATGGAACCCACCAAAAAATCAACCAATAGTCTGTCGGCAATCTCTCTCTCACTGCGTGCGCACGCACTACTAACCCAATCTAACCCAAACGGCCTTCTTCTTTATTAACCTCATGCCCTCTTCTCCGCCTTCAGAACACATAAAGATATAACATCGTTGCTCTGTTGCAGAAGTACTCGTGAATCATGATCAAGTCCTTAGTTATCCGCATCTTCTCCATAGGGAATGATTTAAGTAGTTGGTTGATTATATATAGCAAATACTAATCCAAAACTTCAATTAATACGAAAGTGTAAAGCATTTTTGTGCCCTGTTCTCTTAAATGGGACTTGTATGATTATTTCTTTTTAAATAAAATAGGAATTATGTGATGAAACATTTGCTTTCTTAAATCACTAACTAAAATTCATTCTAAATTACGGAATGGCAAGATAATTAAAAGTCTCGCACAAATCAACTGAACCAAATTAACAAAAACTATCAAAAAAAACAAATGGGATTTTGAAAGTTAAACATCATAAATTAAAAGTTGCTCATTAGGGGTAGGGGTGAAACTGGGCTGGTTTCTTGGGCTTTTGACGATTATTATACCGGATCCAAAATTTAAAATCCGAAACCGAAATCTGTCCAAACCTGGCGGGTTTACAATATGCGATACCAAAACTCGTAAATTCGGGTTTCAGACAGATTTGTGCAGGTTTCGAATTTAGGCAGGCGAGTTGGTTTTTACGGGTTTTATGGACTTGGTCCATAATTTTTTTTAAATTAAATTATAAAACCTGATGTGAGTTCTACAAAATTACACTTTGAGAAATGATAATATTGTATTGAATTATGTAGTGTATATTTATAGATTAAACATAAATAATACACCAACTAAATATCATACAATAAAATATATTATAATATTTAGAATTGGATGTGTATAGTATATATGTGGAATGGATATAAAAAGCGGGTTTGGTTTGGATTAGGTCTAGGGTCGAGCTTGGGTAGATAAGTTATATAAACCTATACCCGACCCGAAATTTTTTTATATCTAATCTTCTATCCGCCTGATCGGGTTCGAAGGCACATAGGATGTCGAAAAGCCCAGAAATATCGAATGGGTTAAGAGTAAGGATCGGGTCAAATGCGACACGATTTGCACCCCTAATTAACAATAGCTTAACTATCGATCTCATTATATCAACCATGCTCTCTTCCATAATCGTAGCTTCTTTCATGATCATGATCTCAATTTCTGTCTTTACCTCTTCCTTCAACCCTTTCTTTGCTTGTGTTTGTGCTTCTATGCCTATCACTCTCGATCATTAGACTGCTGTGTGCTTCATCTCTATGCGTCTATCCCTTAGAACGACTTTTCCTTCTCTACCTTCGTCGCTCTCGTCAATCGAGAGTCTCACCTCTATTGGTCAACGTCATTGCTTTATCTAACACGCGAACACGAAGTATGTGAAGGATTGTGAGGTTTAGATGTCAGAATAGCTCTCTGATCCGTTTACTGTCAGCGGATTGGTATTGCTTAGAAATAATATTCCACTTATAATCCTAGGTTAGATTAAAAAAAAGATTTAAAGGTTGAAGAGGGTGAATTGTTTGGAAGAATCATGATACAGAGGATGGTGTAAAATGGTAAAGATAAGAGATAAAAAAAGGTAACTATGCTAGTAAGAGAAAAACTAAAAAAGAACAGATTGATTTGAAGTTGCCACATGCAGACACATGTATTGAGAGAGTAACCGTTTAAGCTGATTCCTACACAGTTGAATAGATGCTATTAATTCCGTATAATCGAATTAAAAATAATAATGCGCCGAAATTGAAATATTATGTATTCGCGCACTCACACAAAATAATGCTCCTAAGATGACTCCTTGATACCCTGAGGAGTCATCCATATACCACTTCATGAAAAGCTATATCACATAATAATTAATAAATGCTTACGGAATAAATGAAGGCTCATGCATTTATTAGCTAAAGTGGTGACTCGAATCCTAAGGAGTTGCACTGGGGCCAGTTTTCATACACACACACACGAGGAACTCGCCAGCTGATATTAAATCGTTAGCTAGTGCCTAGAAATAGCACTATCCGACAGTCAAATCGACGATCTGCTCCGGCCACCTTGTTCAACACTTGGAGTGATTTATATGTGAAATTTTGATTCATATAACGCATTATAAGTGATAGGTCAAGCATTTAAAAAATGGATGGCTTTTAAACACAATAAAAATTTCATGCATCGGGAACACTTGATCGAAGATATAGATGTCAAATCGATCAAAATTACACACATAGATCACTCTAAACGTAGAACAAGATAGCCGGAGTGATCGTCGATTTGACGGTCAGATAGGACCATCCCTAGGCACTAGCTGACGGTTTAATATCATGTAGTAGCTGATAACACGTTTCCTATAGAGAGAGAGAACAAGGAGGGATGCAGAGTATCCAGTAATTTCATATAGTTGCGAGACACGTGGCAATACACTACTCATGGATTTCATCTCACTTTACCTTTTCCATTCAAATGTAATTAATGCTTGTAGTTGAAAATAAACATGCAAATGGATCAATGGATGATGTGTTGTCATGTCACCCGGCAATATAGGGAATTTCTACGGTCCCACTTTATACTTTAGTTTCTCATATACAATATGTGTGTGTGTAACGAGAGAGCGAGAGAGAAGGATCTACTTAAGAGGATTTGGAAACAAATTCTATGAAGTTTTTACCGATATAATTCGAATCAAGATTTGTGCAAACAATGACATCATAAATGGAATAAACGAAAGCTTTTTTGATAATTGATTGCACAAATCCTAAAGAGGATGGCTATAAACTCGATAGGATTTGTTTTTAAATCATACTGAATGGATCCTAATCTAACTTTCTACATGCATGCATACATATACTGGGTAAAAGGTGTCTAGAGTGTCCCTATTAGGGTGCACCCTAATAACGAGCTTATATAGCAACCACATGATTTCATTAGACTTTGCATTGTTGTTTTGCACTTTAAGCCATCTTTTCTCCATGTTTTGCACTTAAGTTTAAGAACACAATGAAAAGCCTAATGTAATGATTTAAAGGCAGGAAAAAACAGGGCGACCAGAGAGCCTAACCTCTTCGACACAGTCTAGGCGGTCGCATAAATATCAGTAAAAATGCATTTTAGGTTAATTATGTTGTTTTTTGTAATTTATTTATTAAACATTAATTCTAATGGGATTTTAACTGATTTTGTTTCTTTTTTGCTTGAAGATGCCTAGATAAGCATTCTCATAAGCGTAAACAATTGAAAATGCAAGTTGACGGAGTAGCAAATTCTATTAAATTTTGTTTTAAGTATCAATCATCAAATGTAATTTGTTTAATTTAGCGTAAACAAACTCCACATAAATTGCATTGTTCTAATTTTATCATTCATATCGGCATAAGTTGTGTTGTCCTATCCCGGATCTTTCGAGTTTTTTGGTTTCAACCGAAACTCAACACTTTCTAATGTTGACGAGATTGGGCCGAGGTAAAATTTTGGTTAAAAATCGAATAGAAGTTCAACGGCCTGGTGAGGTCAAGTAGTGGTCCTCGTGATCGAAGTTCTCATTTTGGTCCTCGATGACGGTAGGCTCGTCGAAGCTCATTGGTGTTATCGACAGCGGTCGCGTGGTGCTTGTGGTAGATGTCTCAAACAGAAAAGCTTAGAAAAGCTTAGGTTGATTGGAGAAATGCAGCTTGCGGATTTGAGGATTTAAGGGTAAAATATCATTATTGTTTTCTAATATTGTTAAAACCGCCCTTATTTAGCATAACTTATGCCCAATTAACAAAAAATATATATATCTAAGAAATAAAAGTAAAAGCGTAGCACCCTAATTAAGCGAGCCAATGCGGCACTGTAAATCTCTCTGCGCCGCCTTTAAAACACCGGTCCAATGAAACCAGGACGCATGATCTCCTCTACTATATACAGAGACACTCTAAACGCCTTTTACCCATATGTGTGTAGGAAGCTAATCTATTGAGGCCACATCTCATCATAAAGAATGGGGCCCACTTCTCAAGCACCCAACCTCTCGTGTATTTCATCGATTCGTACCAAGTATCATGATCTACAAGTCTTCGATAGGGTATGTATCAAAATTCACGTGCTTCGGAGACATCTAACACATCAATCAAGTGGACAATCATTTAACGGCTTTACCATACATAAAAAAAATGTGAACATTTGATAGCCGTGTTAGAGGTCCCAAATCTTTTGATTTTTCATACATAGCGGTTCTAAGACATGAAGATCATGATGAACGGTCGGATACTCGGATCAGTAAATAATACGGTGAGTTGGGTGCTGAGTTGACCTCATTTTAAAAAATGAGGCATGGCCAACAGCTCCCTATATGTGTATATATACCTATTTATGTATGTATATCTATATGTATACATATATAGAGGGTGTTGTGGACATGATCTTTAAGTTTTAAAATCTGATAGCTTTACATAGTTTTAAGGTTTAAAACAGATTTTTCTTGACCAAAATCATTGATAATGTAACATTCGGAAGCTTTATGATTCACCTCGTTTTCACAGCAGCAAACAATATGCTTGGTGTCATCTTTGTACTGAGCAAAAAGTGCATAGTTGATATGCACTTTTTTCTTAGTACGAAGATGATAATCTAAAGTACGTCCAAGTCTAGAGTGTTTAGCCTCACAAACATACCATGTCAGGAGAAATGTACTCCAATATGACCAGCTCCAAAAGAATCCTATACCTCCCTTGTCATGGCCAATTATGGTCTGCAAGAATCGAAAATAAACTAATCAAATATAAGAAACCAGCATATGAAATTTCTTTACGAGGATGATCAATAAGCTCAAGGATATTCTATCTATTCTTCTATTTCAAAGTCCTTAAACGGTTTAGCCTTTGTCTTAATAACTTAACGAAAAGTTCTTATGAAAGTGCTCTTTATAAGTACTGTTATGTTTATGTAGCTGATCTTATTGTTTCTGCCAGATAATAGTTTATGTATCTTCCATTACTGGTTGACTAATATTCTTTTTGAAGTTACAAGCATTCTATTACTTGTTGATTTCTGTTCTGCTATAATATTACTTGCATCCCTGCCATATGCTTTGCATGTAGTGCAACCTGGTAACTTCATACAAATTTTCAATGAACAATTAGCATGCCTGTATAACTTCAATTTTTAGGGGGGAAACAGGATCTCATATGTATACTGCTACGCATCTTTCCTGATTTCCATAACAGTAGACTGTCTTTATAACTAGAAATCCGATCTTGAGAATTGGTTGCCCTTTTAAGTATAACTCCATAACCCATATCCTCAATCTTCTTATTACTCCAAAATTGACACTTGAGAAATAGTGAAACTCAATTTAGTAACTATTTATCTGCCGTAAGAAGCAGTTAAACTCTTATAATTTCGTATTACATAAACTTTCTCGGCATAGTTCTAAAAAGCGGTCTAGGAGGCCGTGTAGGCTGACGCAACAGAGACCTCCCCGCTTTGGGCTAGGTGGTGGAAACAGGCAGTTAAAATACTTACCCTAATTTTAAGTGAATCGGGTGACGTTATATACATTGTTATATATGTTGTTATTGGTTTGATTTGATGGTTTTGAATCACTAATGTTATACATATTATATTTTTTATTGCATTGTTCCATGTATATTCGCTGTATTTTTTAAAATATCTTGATATTTATATATTTTATTGGAATATTAATAAATCGCTCATGCTTTTGTTTGCTATTTTTTCAACATATGCATATATTTACTCAATAGTTTCATTTACTATCAGTTTCCGTTACTCAATCATCGGAGAAAATGAAGTAGTCCTGCATAATAGTGTCAAAACCCTAGATCACCCAATCTACCAATACTAAAAATCAACCACACCAGCACAAATTCCAACTTTTTTAGCTCCCACACCCAAATCAAAACAAGATTCACAATCCAGTCAACCACTAGCCGATCCCTAGAGAAAGGGGAAAAAGATCTCAAAACCCTAATCACTCCCCAAATCACACAAAAACCCTAACCGTTCCCCAATTCAAAACTGAAAAAGGAGTTGCATCCCAGAGGGAGATAGAGAGAGAGAGAGAGAGAGAGAGACCGTCCAGATATCGGCGGGGACGAGGATGATGATGGAGACGGAGCAGAACCAGGCGTATCCCACCGTGAAAAGAACGTATCGAGGAACATCGGGGCCAGCGAAGTAGAGCAGCGTCACCAGCACCATGCCCAGCGTCAGCGGCAGCGAGATCAGATAGAAGACCCACATCCTTTTCAATCTCTCTTCCTCTCTTTTTCAATTACTTGTTAGATTTCTTCTTCGATTGTTGCTGGCGAATTGAAGAAGGAATGGGGATCCGATCTATTAACAGCAGCTTCGCGAGAAAGCTAGGAAGAAAGACGAGGAATTGAAGAAGGAAGAAGAGTAAGGGGCCCCGCGTGTGCCGAGTTACCCAACTCCTTCAACGACTCGGTTTAGGAACATGGGATCATAAAATGACTTTCATATTTGAGAAGGCCCAAGCACCTTAGGGTATATACATGGGGCATATATCCATAGTCACAAATTCGCCGTTCGGGAATAATTCGGCGAGGACGAAAATTTGGATTCGGAGAACTATTCGGAAAAAATCGACAGGTATTCGGGAAAGATTCGGTAAGTGTTCGGGAAATGTTCGGGAAGGATTTCGAGCAATAAATTAATATATGAGATGCTAGGTTTTGATTTTGTGAATTATTTGCTGTTTTTTGAATTATTCGTTGTTTTTTCACATAATTCGGGAATAATTCGCGAATTATTCGCGAATAATTCGGCCAGTTCGGCAATGGCGATTAATTCGCAGATTAATTCGTTTGATCAAAAATTCGCGAATAATTCGTGCATTCGGCGAATAATTCGCGAATTATGTGACTATGCATATACCTACAAGCGCACATACCAATCAATTGTATCGGTCAGATTTAATATTTTTTTCTATATTCGTCCCCAAAACTTTCGTATTTCTAATTAAGACCCGCTGTCTATAACGTATCCTTATCAGTTAAATAGTTATTAATTAGCATAATTAAGTTGCTAATCTATCTTTAGCAACCTTAGCAAAAAACCCTCTGAAAAGGTTTTTAGTTGTCATAAAAAAAACCTTGCCTGCGGTTATTATGGCCCCTTTTCGGGATTGAACTTGCAACCTCTCACGATGTAGAGTAAATTAGTACCAACCAAGCTAAGCCCGGTTGATTGATACTATGGTGTTGCATGCTGCAACGACCATAATTTTGCTTATAATGTTTTTTAATAAATAAAAATATATTTGTTTCGAAATGGTTCATTTTGTAAAAAAAAGGTTTTAAAAAAATATTTTAAAAGATTTATTTTGATTTCTTTTAATAAAAGAATTTATTTTTTTTT
Source organism: Agapanthus africanus (assembly GCA_030015575.1). Taxonomy (NCBI): domain Eukaryota; kingdom Viridiplantae; phylum Streptophyta; class Magnoliopsida; order Asparagales; family Amaryllidaceae; genus Agapanthus; species Agapanthus africanus. Next base: position 64,088,857 of record JASDDO010000022.1, read on the forward strand.
TTTAAAGGAAAATTTTTTAAAAGAGAATTTTTGTTTCCCTTTTAAGTTATTTACTTTTGATCTTTTAAGAGAATATGCATAAGTATCACATTGGTTGATATGTTGTGGTGTTATCTAGAGGTTGCAAGATTGACCTTAGATCTTGTAATTATTTTTATCAAATCTTTTTTAAAACCCTCTCATAACCTACAAATGAGTCCTTTCAATTTCCTTTTTTTAAACTGCCAAAAACTGATTCATAATATAATAGAATTATTATGAAGAGTTTTTTTATCACCATTAAATCTAATTTAATTTTTTTTTAATACTACCTATTACCTCATTCTTCTTTAATTGTTTCTTCCTCCTCCAATTCAACAAAAATTCATCATCTTTCTCTAAATTTTTGCTGCACCCCATCCTCCTCTTCCACCTATATGACATTCGAAGGTCCCTGATAATCCCAAGTCTCCGGAAGCCTCTCGATTGAGGCTTTCATCGCATCGACAATATGGTTGGTGCACCGTATTCTTGTAAGTTCCTTTCATCCTTCTTCCCCTTGTTGAAGTTCATCTCCTCTTGTCATGTCCCAATTCTTGCCAATGCTCATGCCGCTCCTATTGTTTACATATTAAAATAATAGTTAGTAAATTGAAATGTACAGTCCATAACGCATGTGTTTCATTATAGAATTTTGCATACATCGATTTGACAACCATGCTAAGTGGTCGTTACAATTCCCTTTGCATGAATACGACGAACGTTTAACATCGGTGGGTACTAGAACCATGAATCGCTTTCACGAGCTAATTGCACATCAAACTCATGAACCCGACTAATTGTAATGAAAAGACTACCATGTTAACTAGAGATTCAATGTCTTTTTCTTGTATGCTCATGACCGACCTATATGCTTACACCATATACCTTGATTTGCGTTAATGTTCGTCACAATGGCCGCTATAATCCCTTAGAATTTTAGAACGCAAACCATGTAATTTTTTTATAATGAAATCCCTATATTTTAAAAATGAACTTTTTGATACTAAACCAATTTCAGGAAGGAATCAAAATATAATTTTAATATCTGAAGATTTTAAGAAAATTAGGTTTAATAATTAGATAGTTTTATTGATTAGTCAAAAATATTGCACATTTGTATGAACATTTTCCCTACTATTATTAATAACTAAAAGGTGTTAATTGTAAATAAATAACATATATGGGTTTATTTGTAAAAACATTATTATCATATGATTCTTCATTTATAATTAATATAATTAGGGAAAATATATGCATATAATATTTAAATGAAATATTATTAATTAAAATATGCATATCATGTCAAATATTCCTAATCAATATTCTTAAAATATCATATCATATAAATGGTTGAAATAATATCTCAAAAATAACAAATGCTACTAACAAGATGAATTTGAGATATTGTGCAGGTATTAGCTCAGGTCTGAAATCTAAATAGGAGATCCACGTCAAATCGGAATATCAAACCGAATCTGCCAAATATTAGAAGCAAATCGAAGAATCTAGCAACGGTCGAGACTAAGAGCAATATTTTCAGAATCTGTATATCAAGAGAATCTCCAAATATCGAGAGAAAAATCCAGAAAAAATCCCAAGTCACAATCCCACCAGAAGGCGGCGGATTCGCGGTCAATAGGGGTTTGGGCGGCGGTTCCGCGGTCGGGTAGTGGCCGTAGGATCTGGAAATTTAGGGACATGATCGTAATGTCACCTACTCTAATATGGCATATAGGGTTTCTAGTTTCAGAGACTATAAAAAAGACCAAGAGCTGTACATTCCGGAGGAATCATCTAATCATCTATTCATCTATCCCTCGATCAACAGAGAGATCTACGAGCAAAACTAGGGTTCTTGTAATCTACCTTTTTAAGGAGAAATTTTGTAATGCAATAGTTGATAAATAAAAATAATCTTTTGTTTTAATTCTTTTAATATTTACTTTCCGCGTTACTTTTTCGCATTTACTTTCCGCATTACTTTTCTGCATTACTTTCCGCATTACTTTTAAATTTTAATATGGTTTCATTCATCTTCCACTTCTATTTTACTACACTAATAACCATGAGCGGATAATTTCTTGCTTTTCAGGGTTTGTAAGATAGGGTAGAGTAATGGATGAAAAATTCCTTAATTTCTTTTGACATTTTAATGTTTATAAAGCTTAGCAAAATAAATATTAACTCTCTTATCAGGTGCGCTATCAATTAATGATAGTCACGACCTCGAATTGAGATTAGTTAATACTTGTTTTGTTAAGGGCTTAAGATAAATAGAGATCAATGGAAGGAAAAGGGGCAGTAGTGGGAAACCCTAATTCCCTCCAAGAACCCTAATCCACATTCATCGCTATCTCTCTAGTTTTAAACAATTAAAAGATAAAAAGAATCATTTCTAAATTTTCATCCATTAACTACTAAGTCTTATAAACCCTACAAGCCTTTCTATTATAAATTTTCTACTCATCTTAATTTAAAAACGACAACAATCCCTCCTCTCTTTTATCAACTCGTCTAAAACAAGATAAAAAATTCACGTTTCCCTACGGATGACCCGTACTCATCACGGCTAGCTATTTGCGACACCGTCTTGATTGCGGTTATTTACAGCTTACAAACATATACACACATTTCCCAACCAATCAAATGACACAGTTGCCGGGGAAACGGTCGTAATTATTTTTCTCGTTATTCGAGTGGATTTCTTATAAAAACTAGAAATATAAAATAAAAGAGAACCAAAACAGCATCTTGTGTTTTTAACGAATCTTGTGTGAGTTTTTGCAAGGACGTCTGGAGTAATTGGAGCATACCAACAGAGATTTAGATACTTTCAACTTGGACCAGAGGAGTATTGGAGTGCTCTGAATAAATTTGGAGAGAAGAACTAGTCAAGAGGCGACGGAACCGCGGCCTAGGGTTGCTTTTGGCGGCGGAACCACGACCCTATTGATGAGTTGGGCCCCCAAACTTCTCTGGTATTCTCCTATTGCCTTCCTTTCTCCTCTAAATCTCCAATAAACTGATTTTACCTGCAAGATTCTTTTCAAACAGCGCCACTAAAAATTATTTTTGCGTATTTTGATTTCGGGTTGTTTTGCATACTTAAACCGGACATTAAGGAACAATAAACCCAAATTCAGATTAGGTGGGGATTTCATCACCCTTCTTAGGCCCCACAAATCACAAACGAGTATACTATTACCCTATATTAATAAAAAATATCTAGACTAACCCTCTAAGGACATTCGCGCTCAATTAGGACAAAGGAGGGTCGTGGGTAATTTATCGCCTATCCACATTTCTCTTATGGTATCTAGGCAGGTGTGACTAAGGAAAGTGGTTACTTAATTAGGCCCGCTATTTTGGTGATTCGTATAGCGGATACTTCCTACTTATCTAGCTCTTACCTGGCTGCAAGATTGATAAAGAGGTGGTAGAGAATCGATCCTACGTCTTGTCCTTTGAAAGTCTAGGAGCGGTCTAGTGACTTGACCTAGGTGATCCTAGCTCTAGGAATTGATTGTGCATTTTGTGATTGGTTGAGTCGAGCCTCACGTCCGACATTTTTTTTTCAAAACAAGCTTTCTTAAAATCGTTCTTACACATATCACATGCTGCCACGTGCACTAAACTCGCTTAGTGCATGATCGGCTGGACACGGGATTCTGGTGCCCGTCTTGTCCGCGTTTTTGCTGTCGACTTCGAAGTCGATACTTCTTCATCTTTTATTTCTCCTCCACCTACCACATCTTCCGAGATGGACGGATCTTCATCGGGTTTAAACAATACCACGTTACCACCACTCGTAGGTGCGCAAATTCAAAATCCATTTCACGCCCCGCTTCCTAATAGACGGAAACGGTGACGTGATAAGCCCGCGGTATATTTATCCAGAGAAGGTCATTTCCTAAATAAATATACTAAGCATATGAAAACAATAATATACAATGCAAGAATAAATTGAGACTGTAAAATTTTTCAACAAATATCTTTATTTACATTCAACTTCCAATATGTACAAGTACATGAGTTTATGCCAGAAAGTAAATACAATAAGGAAAATGCCTAAACAAGTGGCATACATAAACTGAAGAAAAATGAAGCTGAGCTAGCCCTGAGTAGCGATCTGGTTGTAGTCCTCCTCTGTGGCTTCAACCTCCTCCGTCTCGACCGTATCTGACGAACATTCCAAGAGAAGAAAAGTGGGTGGAATGCCCGTCAGCGAACTAGCGCTCGGTAAGTCCCAAAGATGGGTAAGAGTAAAGAAAATGACAAGTGTAGAATATATATGACGAGAAAGAGTATATGATCATGGGTAAATATGTACTATAAGTTTCTAGTTGGTCACTATATTAACGTTAAGTTCCAAGTGTGAATGTCAACGTAGCTGTAGAAGTATTCACGAGCTCAAGAGTGGGGCCCAGGAGCAAGGAAACACGGGCCCATTTCATGTGTTAGTATCGAGGATCTAGGCTGTGGATGAGTCAACCCGATTGATATTCGAGTAAAATAAAAAAAAGAGGTTAATACGGGACTCCTGAAGCTCCGTTGGATTCACACAAGAAACTATCCCAAGCATCCCGTGTATAATATATATATCTGGTTAATATACTTAATTGATTTGATTGATTGATTGACATGTCTTGATCGAAACTCTAGATTGCAAAAGGTGTAGATTGTATTCGAGCGAGTCAAGTAACGTGCGAGTCCTGACAATTACAATCTTAGTTCGAGTCAAGCTGGTTCGAGTAGATTGGATTCGAGTACATATTCGAATTTAGATTATAGTTCAAGTTTGTATTCGAGTTCGAGTTCAAATTTAGAGTTGAGTTTGGATTTGAGTTCGTGTCTTTTCATGTGCATTGATGTAAATTGTTAAAATCTTATGTTTGGGAGAAATCGACAATTGTTGCACATGGACGAAAAGATTTGTGTCTTTTTCCAAGACAATTCTCATTGATAACTCCGTTAAGTTGTCTAACCTGAATAGGCAAGCACTCACTTTCTTCGATTTCCTGGGGCTCAAGAGAATTGATCCCGCTTAAATATTAATCTAGAGTCTTTAAATATTGTTTGTATATCTCGAGGGGGTTTTATGAAAAAAATACTTTAATATAGTTTGAAAATAAACCTCGAGGATGATTTATAACATTTAGGCTTTTCATGAACATGTTAGGAATATATATGCCCTAGAGGCTATTATTGTTGATATAGTGGATGCTTGGACATATATATAGAGGACTTTCTTGCTCGACATGATAGTATACTATCTGGTTACCTTTATCTTAACATGTAGACTGGTATTTTTATATTGTTTGTCTCTTATATGTTGATAAAGCCCTTAGGATATGTACTTAACTACCAGGATTATGATGAGATCATACTAGTGGGGCCAGGGTGGTCCAAAAGTACATCCTTTAATTGTTCCTAGTCGAGAGAATATCGAGATTACGGCATCAATATTTCAGAGTAGACCAGTGTGTACATTTCTTGTCCCTTGGAGGGCGATGGTTGATCCCACAACCATTGGTGTGTGACATCAAAGATTGCACACATGTGCTCATTAGAGAATGGGTATACCGAACGGACTCGCCGAGGACTCCTACTTGGTATTATAATTATCGTCAGATAGTAGTCCTCTGGTGACACTGGCACAGGTTAGTCTGTAGACCCGAAATCGTCATAAAGTCTTGTGTGGCTCCCACTGTGCTTTGATTTCCTCCCTACCACGCCCAAGAGGAGTTGTGCAAACAGGTGGATTTTGGGTACAATCCCGAGTTACATGGAGGCAATGAGGGATAGGAGGGGTTTCGTCTCTCCCGGTATTGGGGGTTGATGTTGCGCTATACTCGATTGGCTATAACTGTGTCACGCCCCGCTTTCCAGTATACGGGCAGAGGACGCGACGAGGCCGCTACGTATTTACTGTGAAGTAAATACGTTAAGCGTATCTAAGCAATATAAAAGTAAATGCACAAGAGACAAGATATAATAAAATATCAACTTTATTTATTCACATTCTTTCTGTACAATGCATGGAAATATAAATACATCTGGAAGAAAGTAATGCCTAAACAATATAAACTACAGCTCGGGATCTTCAATAAACTGGTCCAAGTCTTCAGTGCTAGGCTCGATCTCTGGAAGGTCCGAAACACTTGACGACATTCAAAGAAGAAAGAAGAGAATGTTGTCAGCGAACAGATCGCTCGGTAAGTCCCAAAGATAAGGGAGAAATAGAATAGACAGAATAAGGAGGTAGCTTTTAAAGTTGTATTATATTGTTATAATGTTATGTTAATGCTGTTGTTTGTAGCTTGGTACAGAAGAATGCCAGTGTATACGAGAGAAGTCCCTATATGCTAGAGACTAGGGCAAACAGAATGTACAAGGCTCCGTCGATAATACCACGGAACAACGGTATGGATGTAATTACGTCTTATGGCTGCTGTATCGTGCCACTTCTAACACCTTCTATACCAATCTACCCCTTAAATCCCACGATGTCTTGGTTGTATTGTAAATTGTATTGCAACCTGTATTGTCTTGCAATATAGATTGTATAATTGGATGACTTGCCGAAACCATGATATCAGTAAAATGGATGTATTGGAGAATCATGTAAATGGATGTAACTGGATATTCATGTAAATGAATGTATATCCATGGGTCGGTTCAGTCAAGTTGTATAGATTGATAGATTGAATATATGGATTCATGGATTCATATTGAATTGTAGTTTGTAGATTGCAGATTGTAGATTATAGATTGTACTTGAATCATATTCAAGTCGGTTTATTGATGAGACTCGGTCTGAGTTAGACAATTAGAAAAGTAAATTGAAGTCCTGATGGTTTTGATGTTATCGGTAACCGCTGCACATGGGCGGCAGGATTTGTGTCTTTTTCAAAGACGATTACCGTATTGATAACACCGTTGTTAATTGTCTACCTTAAATAGGCAAGCACCCACTTCTCCGGCTCCCTGAGGCTCAAGAGATTGGTCCCGCTTAAACTTATGTTTACTAGGGTCCTTAGGGTAATTTATAGAACTTGAGGGGGTTTTATGTAAAAATACTTTTGTATAATTTTCAAAATACACCCCAAGTATTTAATTATCGTCTTTAGAGTTGTAATAATTGTAGATTTTATATTTGTGATATTTCTAATGAAAATATCCTAAATTCATAATAAAGGGTATTTATTTGTAATATTGACTTGTATGGAATTCATGGTATATTAATGTAAAGTGATTCTTGTGATTTTTGAAAAGAGTTGGAATATTTATATTATTTCAAAATAGATATTTTAATGTTACATATATACATAATTATATAAAAATAATTTTAATATATATTTTATATTTCTAAAAATCTCATTTTCTTAAGATGTCGTATTTAAAATCTCTCGAGACCGAATGCTCCTTGCGGAGGTCTGCATCTCGCACTACTAAGCCCAGGGATGTGCGATAATCCGCACCATCCCAGTCGGGTTCCCCAAAATGGGTTGTAGCGGCGCTTTGCAAAGATTTTTGTAAAATACTAATCTTTTAGAAAACGGTTTTAATAGTAATGGTATTTATTTGAAATGTTTCGTTTTCCTGTATTCTATGATCCCGAAAGGTATTGTGCTATGTTGCATATGAGTGTTGTGAGGAGGTAGGTCATTACTTCGTGATCTACTTAAAGGTATAGCAAGTTTGTGATGTTCAAATGTCGAACTATATGGTATTTTAATGAAAAAGTACGGTAAAATGGAATTAACAATTTCTTTTAATATGGAACTTGTTCAATATGATTAGTTAGTGTTTAATAGTCAACATGTAATGGTTTAACAAGATTGTATTAAAGGAAAAGTGGGATTTTAGGAAGAACCGAATTGGAAATCGGATTTACTTCGATTCCGTCGGATTTTAGAATTTCGTATTTTCAGAAAGAGTATAGAAGGGGGAAGGTTGGACTTACGGGTTTAGCTTAAAGAGGAGAGGGAGAGAGAGTGGACGTAGTTTCCGGTGCGCCGTTTCGTCGCCGGGAACTCCTAGGGTTGTCGCTGGAAAATTCGCCGGAGTTTCGCCTCTTTGCTCACTTCAAATTCACACTAGGCTTTTAGGAAATTTCTTGAGAGTTTGCTCAGAATTTTGGGGTGAGGGGGTAGTGTTTAGGGGTTGTTAGGCTAGGGTTAGGGTAGATGAAAGGTTAAAATGAAAAAAATATGATAAATGTAATAAAATTTATTAAAAGTGGAGTAATTGGGGTTTTAAAAGAGCTCTGGAAATGGTCTGAGGAAATAAATTATGCAGGTGTACAGGGGAGACCAAAAGATACATTTTTTGTGTTGGGGTCGTCGCCGGAATCGGCCGACTCGGCCGTGACTCGGCCGGCGGCCTAAGTCGGCCAGTTTACCTGCTGAGTTGGCCGATTCCGGCCGAGTTAGGCGGTCGGAATTCTCCCCCGACGGCTGGTCTGTCCTCTGGTACAGTTACTTTTCAGAGTGTAGTGGGGGGTTTTGTGAGATATGCACGTGTAAACTCTTGATATTCTAAAAATTAAAAATAAAACAATATTAAAAAATAATGTGGGGTATGGGATCCGAACTTTGGTGGCTTGGTTCAGCAGTGCAAGGTATTACCAATGAGCCACAAGCTCCTTCTTGCTATTAATTAGCAAAACAAATATTTAATTTATGCTCAGGCAAAAGTACCCCTTTCTTTAAATTTTGAAAATTTTGTACAGAAAGTTGTACAGGGAATTTAGGGTTGTTACAAACTGGAAGTCCCTGGCCAGGGCTGTTGCTGAGATTTACTGGTAAGAGTTATCAATAGTTTCTCGAACCGTTATAGGCCAGACATCGGCATGACTTATCATGTTAGTGTGGTCTGACGTTTACTACCCCTACACATGATATGCAACATATCAGACGAAGAGACCGGACTGTACGGTAGTGTTACTGATAGGCTTCATGGAGAGTACGGACAAGCTTGCTTGTTGATCTTCATATCGCTCAATACCCGGGTAGCCGTTACGTCCATCTAGTACCGCTGACGGTTTATGAGTGACTGATGTGATCATCATCTACTGCTGGCGTATTGACGAGTTTTTAGAGTCCCACACAGAAGTTCCACGGTTCAAGTGAAACGAAGTAGGACACATATGTGATATGCGTGTGGTCATGATTAAATACGTATATGTGATACCGTATTGTAATCTGGCAGTTATCTGTTATCGAGTTAGGCTATATGTCATATAACCAGATTATCGAATCAAGTGTTGATTTGATAATATAATACACGGATAAATGATATTAGTCGTTTATATGTGATATAACCAGATTATTAAATCAAGTGTTGATTTAATAATGTGATATATATTATATGTGATATAATTATATCTTAACTAATATCATTAGCTCACTAATTATTCTTCATAATATATATATATGTATATATATATATATATATATAATAATAATAATAATAATAATAATAATAATAATAATAAAGCATGGCTTGAATTTCTATTTTTGAGAAAAATAGAAATGAGGTGGAAAATGAGAGCACGGTTTCAAGTATGGCATTTTCTTTTCTATATTCGTCTTGACTCACTATTCAAGTATGGTTGCAATTTTATATTGCTATTTTCCATGCTTAAATGAGTGGGGGTCAAGGGGTTGCCATTCATTCACTTGATTCATTCCAACACTTAGCAATTTTTGCAAGGGTTGCTCTCATGCTCTCTTCTTCTTCTTCCTCTTCACCATTGTTCAAATTTCAACCCTCACATGTGATGTGAATCATGAAACTTGAACACATACTAGTGAGCAAACCAAATCCCCTACTTCATCATCTTACACTTGACTAGCGATCGAGTGTAGCGTGTTTCCTACACTATAGGAGTTTAGTGTAGAGGTAGCTTGAGTTGGAGGGACTTCACGTAGATCATTTTTGGCACGAAGGTCTTCGGAGGAAGCTCGTCCAAACCCTCAAGTGGAACCTAGTGGAGTCGCGGGACTACTACACGGAGCATATGAAGTGAAGGATTCCATCTACGAGGGTATAGCCATTTTCACTTCTTATAGTTTAGTAGATATCAAACCTAAAACCCTAATCATCTAGTTAACGATCTAGATTGGTGTTAGTTAGCACCCCAAAATTTTTAAAATTGTCATGCTTGATGCTTGTAAAACCCAGTGGGGGTGCTAGCGTACACTTTCATGATATCAGAGCCTAAACTAGAAGATTAGACGATGTTATTAGAAACACGAAACCGAAACAACTCCGAAACTGCAAACCCGAACACCAAGTTTCCGTCGTCTTTTTTAAATTTCTGTAAATTTTTTTTAAACAAGTGCAGAATGTTACATGTGATGTAACTAGAACACCAGAGAAATTTGAGGGCAAAAATCCAAAATTGACCCGGTGAGATTGCTAAAAAAACCGGCCTCACCTTTTTTACTGTAGCAAAAGACCTTCAAATTTTTATGGTGTTCTGATATCTTGGTTTTAGGGTTTCAGGTTATGTTTGTTTTTTCCAAAATTGCATGTAATGTTAATTTTGTTAAGGGGCTAATACGGAGTGTTTCGTATTCGTAATTATTACATAGTTTTGGGTTTATGTTTGATATGGATGCAGTCGTTAGGATCTATATTAAATTAGTTTTTTGAAAACTAATTTGTTTGTAAATCTAGTGTTTTAGTCTCGGATAATCGGTTGCCACGGAGTCTTGATTTGGATGAAAACTCCGTCGCAATCGCATATAGTACGCGAATACTCGCCGGATTACTTTGTTAGGTATCCACGCCCCATAGCCTCGACCAAGTGACTACAGGAGAACCCCGCTGCCAGAAGCATCCATTCGGGTGCTTGCGGCCACGGTGTTCCGCCTTAGTGCACTTCGTCGACGGCATCGGGGGTGCGGCCATCTACTAAAGTTTCCGACGAGTATTCGATAATGTAGTCGGGAATCTTGCTGAATCTCCGACTAAGTAATTGAAAAGTGTTTTCAATTTGAGACTAAAAGACAATATTTATCTGGTTAGGCATGAAATCCGGAGTATGAGATATTCTGGGTTTATGATGTCTAAAGATTTGATAATTCTAATTATTGCAGTTTTACATTTCTTTTCTGCGACCGTAAGTGTAATACATGGGGTATCCTAAATCTCGTTGCTATATGTCAACGGAATTTAGGATACGCGTATCTATTTACGTTGATGATATGTGATATTATGTGTCGCTGATATGATTTATTGGATCGTCATGAATGGATAGCCGGGGTTTTATGTGAGATGAGAATTTTTATTTTCATTCATGTAAAATTTGTATACAATATTCTTTTATTGGGGCACATCCAGGTTGAGGATAATGTCACCATTGTTGTATATTATTTACTTTTTCGCATTAAGATAGACCCAAGGTAGGAAGCACAAGTAACCGGGTTCTAGATAGGGTATCACGCCTTGTGTTGGGGTTTGAACACATCCCTTCGTAGCATAGTTCGAATTGCGGTCCTCTTGATTTTGGCAGACATCGCATTCTACTGGACCCACTTTAAAGGTTCAAAATAATTGCGATTTTTCACGGCTGACACGCTTGTGGTCGCGGAGCACTCCAGGCTTTGGAACTTCACAAATTTTAACATCGCCGGAGCCCTAGCCCTTTTGTTGGCTTTGTATTTGAGCCGCTTCTGCCTCAGCTTCTCTGTTTTAAGCGCATGGCAGTCTTCTGCTCTTCGGGAAGCCGCCGTAGGCCGGCTAGTAGAGAGCCTTGAAAAGATATCCGCTTGCACTCGTTGAAGGCATCGCCTGAGCTTGCCCATGACATCTGGCGACTTCTTTTGTTCCGACGGCTTTGCCCCCAGCTGAGGCCAAGGAGAGCCGTTCGAACACCGAATTGCGTTTGGGTTGAGGCGTTGTAACAACTCCAATTTTAGTGTACAAAAATTTATTTAAAATTTAATGTATATTTGGGGTATTTGCATTTACTGTGATTGCTATAAGTAATTAATTTGATTTTTAATAGCAAGAAAGAGCTTGTAGCTCATTGGTAATACCTTGCACTGCTGAACCAAGCCACTAGAGTTCAAATCCCATACTCCGCATTATTTTTAATATTATTTTCTTTTAAATTTTTAGAAGTCCAAGGGTTTGCACGTGCATAACTCGTAAAAACCAAAAGTCATACTAAAAACAAACTGGACCAGGGTGAAGATCAACCGACGACGGCCGAGTCAGCCGGATCGGGCCGGCGGCGGCGGCGACTCGGCCGGCGGCGGTGGCCGAGTCAGCCCCGATGAGGAATCGGCCAACATGAAAGTTATGTCTTTTCACCTCCCCATCACTCCTGCACACTTTAATTCTCTGGATCGGTTCCAGAAACCTTTTAAAACCCTAATTACTCCATTTTTAATACATTCTAATACAATTTTCATTTCACCCTTTCACCTACCCTAAACCCTTGCCTTACCCTATAAATACAACCCCTAAACACACACCCCTGACTCCAAAATTCTGATCAAAACTCTCAAGAAATGCATAGAAGTTTAGTGTATTTTTGGAGTTAGCAAAGGGGCGAAACTCCGACGATCTTCCGACGACGTTGCAAGGAGCAACCGCCGACGAAACGACGCACCGGCGATTCCTCTCTCACCCTCTATCTCATCTCCTTCTTTTTAGCGAGTAATTCCCAATTCCTTCTTCACTTTACTATTCTCAAAATCCGTATTTTTAAAACCCGACAGAAATCGGAGTTATCCGATCTCCAATTCGGTTTTTCCTAAAAACTAACTTTTCCTTAAACAACAACTATACCAAACTCTATCATGTTGACTAGTAATCATTAACAAACAACTTGAACAAGTTTCATAGCAAAATATTTCATTTTGTACTTTTTATAGCTCTTTTTCAGTAAAATACCATGTAGTATAGTTTCGACTTTAAAACAACCTTAATCTTGCTATACATTTAAGTAGATCACGAGGTAATGACCTACCTCCTCACACGCTCATATGCAATATAGCACAATACCTTTCGGGAACATAGAATACGGGAAAACGAAACTTTACATATAAATACCACTAACTATTAAAACGATTTTCTATAAGAATTCATATTTTATAAATCTTTGCAAAGTGCCGCTACAACCCATTTTGGGGAACCCGACTGGGATGGTGCGTATTATCGCACATTCCTGGGCTTAGTAGTGCGAGATGCAGACCTCCGCAAGGAGCATTCGGTCTTGAAAAATTTAATATACAAATATCTTAAGAAAATGAGATTTCTAGAAATATAATATATATTAAAATTATTTTTATATAAATATGTATATATGTATCATTAAAATATCTATTTTGTGATAATATAAATATTCCAACTTTTTCCTAAAATCACAAGGATCACTTTACATTAAAATACCATGAAATCCATACAAGTTCAATATTACAATTAAATACCATGTATTATGAAAAATAGGTTATTTTCACTAGAAATATCACAAATATAAAATCTACATATATGACAACTCTAAAGACGATAATTAAATACTTGGGGTGTATTTTAAAAATTATACAAAAGTATTTTTACATAAAACCCCATCAAGTTCTATAAATTACCCTAAGGACCCTAGTAAATATAGGTTTAAGCGGGACTAATCTCTTGAGCCTCAGGGAGCCGAAGAAGTGGGTGCTTGCCTATTTAAGATAGACAACTTAACAACGGTGTTGTCAACACGGTAATCGTCTTTGAAAAAGACACAAATCCTGCCGTCCATGTGCAACGGTTACCGATAACATCAAAACCTAATTCAAGACTTCAATTTCTCTTTCTAATTGTTCTGACTCAGACTGAGTCTCATTATAAATAATTTGACTTGAATATGATTCAAGTACAATCTACAATCTATAATTCAACATGAATCCCTGAATACATATATTCAATCTATTCAATCCGTATTGATTGAACCGAACCATGGATATACATCAATTTACATGATTCTCCAGTTACATCCATTTACTGATATCATGGTTTCGGCAAGTCATACATCTGTACAATCTATAATACAAAACAATACAATATAAACAATATAAATAAGACATCGCGGGGTTTAAGGGGTAAATTGGTACGGAAGGTGTTAGAAGTGGCACGAGACTGTAAGATTCAATACACCTAACCTATATTCCGTTGTTGTTGTACCATGGCATAAACGGTTCCTTGTACTGCACGTGCCTCTAGTTTCTGGAATATAGAGACTCCTCTCGTATACACTGGCATCCTTCTGTACCAAGCTACAAACAACAGCGTTAACACTAAATACTCATATAATACAACTTTAAAAGCTATCTTCTTTTTCTGTCTATTCTATTTCTCCATTATCTTTGGGACTTACCGAGCGATTGTTCGCTGACGACATTCCTTCTCTTTTTTCTTTGGAATGTTGTCAGGTGATCTGGACACTCAGGAGATCGAGCATGCTAGTGAGGACTTGGACCAGCTTTCCTACGACCCAGAGCTCTAGCTTCATTATACACACTTTTATTTCAGTACTTTCCATTCCTGTTATACCACCGTTTAGGCATTTCTTTCATTCAGTTGTATTTACTTTTCCATGTATTGTAAAAAGAATGTGAAGAAATAAAGTTGTTGTTTTATTATATCTTGTCTCTTGTGCATTTATATTTATATTGCTTAGATACGCTTAGCGTACTTACTTCACAGTAAATACGTAGCGGCCTCGCCGCGTCCCCTTCGCCGTACACCGGGAAGCGGGGCGTGACAGGCGCCCTCGAGATTACCATATTTGGCCTCTTTCCTTTCGAGACCGATTTGTCTGTCACCGGAGCTTGAGGAGTTTGGATGGTGTTAACTGGTATGAACAGAATAGAGCCGAACTGCAGCGGCGGCTCCTCCAACTGTCGTCCGAAACTGGCCGGGAGGACCATCCTGGCGTCCATCTTCATCGTGTAGGAGATGGAAGTTGTGTCGAGAGCTGAACTTTTTCTTGGAGACATCTTAGTTGCGTCCGAACATTGATATTGAAGGTTGTTAATCTGTGCAAAGAAACAAGATTTCAGTATAAACAATCAACATATACTAATTGAGCTCGCATGAACACTTGACCCGAAATATAGGAGGAGAGAAAAGGTCCCACCGAACGTGCCAGAATCTGTAAGGTGTTTTTCGTCACCCCATTGAGATGGGAATACGCGCCTCTTGTCAGGCGTATACAGATTCCTCCTGCCTAGGGTAAGCCGAGATTTATTGATTGTTGGGATCCGAATCTCCGGCAACCACGGACTAAGCTGCCGTTAATTACTCTTCGCCTTTGAAGCGAAGGAACCTCCGATTGACGGGTCAACTAGTCATGCGAACTCAATGTGCAGTGTGTGCATGTGTGTATTGAGGGGTCTTGGGTATATCGGGAGTCTCGCAGAGTTTACGAGGGTCCCGCTATCGGATAGCATATAGGAAACAAGGGTTGAGAAGCGTCCTAAGGGCGCTGGGCGCCTCATGCGCCCGGCACGTGGGCACTGGGCGCCTGCAGAAAGAAGGGGCTTAGCCTCGGAATTAGGAGTTAAACTCCCGAGAGACTTTGGAAACTCTTAGAAAGGGAAAGGATTTTTTTCTTTATGGAGTTAAACTCCAAAAAGGATTTTGAGTGGAGTTAAACTCCCAAAAGGATTTTATTTATGGAGTTAAACTCCAAAAGATTTTGAATGGAGTTAAACTCCTAAAAAAATTTATCTATAGAGTTAAACTCCAAAAGATTTTTGACAAATGGAGTTAAACTTCTAGAAATTTTTAGAGATAATCAAAGGGGATCGCTTTCTTCTCCCCTTTAGCCATGGATCTTCTTTTGAGCCTTGGATTTCCCGAAATGGGGTTTTGGGGAGATGAGCCTCCTTCTTCCTCCTCTCTGTTGGCTGGATCTTGAAGAAAAAGGGGCGAGACTTAAAAATCTCCCATTTTGGGGATTTGGTAGAAGATCCAAGCTCCCCTTTAAGGATTTTATGGTGAAAAACTGTTTCTTTTTGGAAAAAGAAAAGTTAAACTCTTGATTTAATTCAAAAAAAGAAAGAAAGAGAGTTTAGAATCTTGAGGAAGGAGAAGGAGGCACAAAACCCTAATTTTTGAAAGAATTAAAAGTTGTTCTTGATTTTCTTATCATGTTTGCCTTTATAGGCTACGTACTCTACATATAGCCCCTTGGGCTTTTCTAAAAGGCACTTGTGCGTTCCCATGCCTCATGTGCTTATTTCTTTTTGCACATAAGTTATGGGATTTACAAAATTTTGGCTTTTTGCCCATTTCTCATACATTTATTCATAAAAATTATATCAAAATTATTTACTACATAATTTTCATTTTGGCATGGATGAGGCCGACCTCTTCATGTTCGGGTCCGACTAGGACATGGGTCCACTTGACCGGGGCTTGGTTCCATTTGATTTGGAGTTGACTTTGATTTTGATCAACCGGGTGTAAATTTTGACCCCAACACTTTGAAAACCTAGTTTTTATCAACGGTCTTGTGTCCTGTAGGATAATCGATCAAATCCCAGACTCAATGCTTTATCATTGACCCTTGCACCTCTTCCATTGTCGTTTTTCACTCATTCGTAATAGACCCAGAAATAGTATCCTCATGTGACTTGGGTTCCACAATCAATGCGATTTTACCATAGACATTTCCCTTTCGATATCAAAATATCGTTGGGGCATCAATCCAAAGCACTATCTATAAGTCTCTTGAGGATCCGTGATTGGCTCCGAACCATCAGCGGAAATATTGCTCCCACTGTTACCAGCCGCTGAAGGAACTAATTCTTTCTGCATCACTGACCGACTAGGAGTCTCCTCAATCTCGTAGAATCCCAAACCTGACTTACTTCTGCCTTTTGCAAAAATTCCTCACTGAGGAAATTGCTCGATGTTTCCTTCCTGAGGAAATTGGTCGTTGTTTTCTCTCCGAGAAAATCAACATTGCATGACCAAATGTTAATCATAGTCCTATCACATACTCATGGATACAAGTGCCCTTCCAGGTCTCTCGTTCATCCACTACTCATAAGGTGTTTGACTGTACGGTTTTTGAAAACACATGACCAAGATCAAAAGCAGATGTCAACGATGCTCTCCCAAACAATATGGAAGATTGTCATTTGCCATCATGTTTTTGTATCATATCTAGTGGTTTTCTAATTCTTCTCTCCACAATATTTATCTTGTTGTAGAGTTTACGATGTCATCATCTATCTGACGATTCCCTTTCCTTCATTCAGTTTCATGAACTGCTAAAATAAATACTCATGGCTTGTTTACAATTTCTAGAACTGTTCCGAAAGAAACACGCACAGCCCTATTTGCGTGAGCTGACTCTACACTTTACTGATACAGCACTTGAAACAAATCAACGCTTCAGTTCCGTGTGAAATCAGTAGCCTATCGAGTAATTATTAATGAAGGTGTTGAGTTAGGAAACTCCACTACGTATCTTCATGTTTATTGGTCCATATTTATCGGAGTGGATTATCTGCAATGGATATCCAAATGGTTTTCCTTTGGTAGTCTTGCCTCTAAGGCAACTCTCATAAGTAGAAACTTTGACTTTGGCTCAAGTGCCAACTCATCCATCCCAGGCGGTTAAGTTATTCTATCTATCTGTTGACCTAATATACCATGCCACTCATGACATTTATAGAAGGGTCAATTCTCAAAACCATAAGAATCTCATAAAACAGATTGTCCTGTTAAGTTATCCAAATATGTTAAGTTGAAACTGAAACTGTAATCGACGGGAAGATAATTTGTGGATAGTTTCCTGCATCCCCGATACAGAATTGACTCATATGTTCTTAAAACATGATTTGCTTCCACAAACTTTTCTGCTTCCAGTAGAAGGATTCTTCCACTCAGTACCCAGGCAGGAAGATAATTTATGGATAGCTATCTGCATCCTCGATACAGGATAGATTCATATATTCTCGATACATTATTTTCTTCCACAAACTTTTCTGCTCCAAGCAGAATGCATATTTCCACTCAGTACCCTGGCAAGTGGAGCGGTTCAAATTTCCGCAGTCAAACATTAGACTTATTATATCTATTATTGCCGGCACATTTCTCCATGTCCAATCACTTAAATTGTTAGCGTGTTATTCCTGTTTTCGTAGCTCAATTGAACTCTTCTTGCGCTAGGACAACCGCCCTTGTGCACTGTTGACCTCGTCAACATATCAACAACGCTCTTGGTTCTATCGCCTATGGCGATTAAACCTTAAGTCTCAGTTACTCAAACGTACTAGAAAACGTCGACACATTTTCTTTCCGCATAACTAACTGTTACATGTATTGAGTAGAAAACATGTAGCCGCCTACTGCTGTCACTCTACAGTCCAACCAGAGTAGCACTCTTCAGATCCCGGATCAATGAAAATATAACTCTTAAGTGTATCCATATTACGTGATTCGACTCCTTATATGAAAATAAGGCCAAACCAAGAAATAATGTGACGTTGCCACATCGCATAGATTATCCCGTAATCTTAGCACAGTTTATCTATTGACGCGTAGATATCCTGTAACTGCCGCTCAGCATAAGCTGCGAGTGCTCGGCAATAAATTACACAACCGCTAATGACATCGCTCTTTATCACGTCCAACGCGTAGAGCGATCCTAGATACGCCAATCCTCCGAAAATTGCTGCATCTCGATGGTGCTGCGTCGTGTAGCCACACTACATTGCTGCCATTTCGATGGTGCTACGTCATATGGTGTAGCCCTGCTACGTCATATGGTGTAGCCCTGCTACATCGCTGCCATCTTGTCACTAGCGTCCAAATCTTTTAGTTTGTTCATGTAATATTAAACTAATATTTCTATTTTATTATCGTCATCTACCATCTCACCTCTGGTGAGACTGACGATAATTGACTTTATTATGAATGCGTTAAGACTATGACACATAATGGAATACCGTTTTTTCCCAAAAAAACGCTTCGTTTTCAACCCATCTTAACAAAAATAATAAACTTACTACCCGAAGAAAGAAAATGAAAGCCTATGGCTCCCACCACATCCTTTAAAAGTATTAAAATTTAAAATATCGTTAAAATGATTGCACAACGAATCATAGATTTTCTAGAAACGGAGCAGATTGAGTAGTTGAATCTAAACTCCTGTCTCCTCTCGAAATCTATCATTTGAAACTTGTCAGATTAATACAGTATGGGTCTTTATATATATAATATGCCATGCACATCACAAATACAACAATCAATCTAGTAAATTTCATTTTCATTAAACTACCCTATCTAATTTTGTCCGTTTCATTAGAATTTTCGTTTTATTCGAGACATTAATACGTGTCCCAGACGCTCCCACTAGAACAACTACCCGGTAAATCTCCAAGATTTTATATGAGAATAAAAAATTGAAACTTTTGATTAGCAAACAAAATTTTCGAAAAAAATATAACTCCGAGAGTTAATAGCAAAACCCTTAACTAACTCAAAACTTGAGTGGAAAACTCAAAAAAGTAATTTTCTGGAATTTTTCAGGATTTTCAGGATTTTTTTTGGATATTTCTAATTTTTCGGGGAATTTTCGGGGATTTTTTATTTTTAAAAAAATTATAAAACTGAGCCGGCTCGGCCGGCTCCGAGCCTTGCTCAGTGGCTCGCCCGGCTCGAGCTGCCATGACGACTTTACTTTTTTTTTTGCTTATTTTACCTGAACCGGAAACTCAAAAGGGCAACACTATCGTTCGCTTCGCTCTCTTGGCGGAACCTAAAAACGGGCGCACCCGCTGATCCGTTGTGATTCCGCTTTCACTAAAAAATAGTAGGAGCAAAGAGTTCTTTTTTTAAAAAAAAAGTTATTTTCTGGATTTTCCCAAAAAAACCGAATAGAATAAAATAAAATAAAAATCAGAAAAAAAATTTTATTTTCTAGAAATATTTATTTTGTTAAAAAAATATTTGTGCCCTCTACCAAAAAAAAAATAATATTTGGTTCCAAACCAAAATCCCAAAACAATATTTGGTACCATCACCAAAGTCCAAAAATCTTTTTGGTCCAACTAAAAATAAAAATAAAAATGGTCCAACTAAACTTCCAAAAAAAATATCCCACAGGTTTTCTTTCTTAAAAAATAGGGTTAGGGTTTTGAAAACAATGCGGCCTTATCGCCATTAATGATCACCAAAAAAGAAAGAAGAAAATTTTCTTTTTACACAAAAGATCTAATCTTTTAAAATAAATTTTATCTCACCTATTGTTTCATTGGTAATTTCACATCAACGAAAAAAAAAACTAAATCATGATATGGTAATAAATTTTGTTAAGACAACACTTCCAACTGCTTTATTGCAGCTGGTCAGAAATGATTATAAGAGCTTGAAGAAGTTTTATGCACCAAAAAAAAAAAGAAAAATAATCCATACAATACCAAATAAGAAGTTTGGTGTTCTTTTAATTCAGCAGCAGATATGGTATTACAGTATCTTTTTGGAAGAACAAATTTCAAAACCGGTTCATCTTTCAATAGTTACAATAATATTTTTTTATTAGTATTGCAATAGCCCTTTAGTTAGGTATTGACGCAATATAATCAATTCATCTCTTACTTTGGGTCTTTTCCATATAGGTATAGTATCGAGAGTATCGTTTCTACAATGCATGAGTTTTATTATGATCTATTTCGCCAAAAATAATATAGATCGCATGTTGGAGAAAATCCCGAGAGATCGTAGCGTTTTGAACACGGTTGAGAAACAATCTCCATGTATTATTACTCTTCGGAATATGGTTATATCCTTTTATTAAAAGGGTTGCAATTTTCTATAGAACATAAATAGAATAGAGACATTTCTCTGCTTTCCTACACTAATCCATTTTTGCCATCTTTTTTGTATATATCATACTGTTTTCTACAAAGTCCGTGGGTGCATTGATCAATCGAACCGTGAATGTATCGCGTGAAGGGCTTGAAGGCTCGCTGGGAGCGAGGGTTTGTATTATATTTTGAGGGTATATCATCATAATTTGGATGCATTGATTAAGAGAGACGGAAATCTAATCTTAGAGACTCGAGGTCCCGTTTTGACAAGTTCTTTTGTCTCTAATTATTACTCTCGGTCACTTTGCATCTAATTTATGAGCACCCGTCCCGTTTAAATTTAGTTTTCATTGTATTACAACCAACAATTCGTACAACTAATTTATGACTGCTCATCTCTAATTCATTCAACATTGGCAAGCTTTTTTCCCTCCCCTTTTGAAGGAAGAGCAGGGCTCAAAAAACCCGTCTCATAAACAATATATCTGCAAATAAAGAGCTGTAACCGGTGCAAGGAAGTTGCAAAATATTTACAAAAATGTATAACAGGAAAAATGACAATACATTAGCTAGCTTTAATTTGCTGGCATTATATATTTGAAGCTAGCAATCACAGTTATGACGAAAAATAAATTAGCACGTAGATTTACCAGTTATCATATCCGTAGGGGATAGACAGTGGCCACTGTCTATCCCCTACGGAGTTATCCGTAGGGGGTAGCACAAGGACCTACGGTTCTATCCGTAGCTACATACAATATATTCAAAAAAACCATAAAAAATATATGATTTGATTGCCCCTACGGAGTAATCCGTAGGGGCAACAAGACCTACAGATATATCCGTATTTGCCCATAGGGGCAAGTTCAGGGCCTCAACTTGCACCTGCGGCCTTTGCACCTACGGGGTATTTTTTCGTCCCTACGCATATATCCGTAGGGGCAACCCTTACTACATTTGTAGTAGTAAACCTTTTTTAAGGGAAAAAAGGAAAGAAAATCTATGCTTCTGTCGATTAAATTTCAGTGCAGTACCTTTTAGCATCGCTTAGTAACAGCAATTTCCGTGGTTGACTGTTGACCATCTATGCTGACCATACACTCTTCGCAGGTAAATCAGGTGGGCCCCACATCAACACCACCCAAATTAGACCAACTTTTACCCATCATAATTGTAAATAAAAAAAACCATAAATTCCCTCACCTTCACCAATTTTTCCCTTCCTCTCATCCCAAACTAACTTTACACGAAGGGGGAAAAACTTATCCACATTGGAAAAAAGAAGAGATGGCTTGCAACAAGGTTCTTGCACTTCTCATTGCCATCGCCATCGCCATCGTTGTTTCCGCGGCCATTATGCCTGTCGATGCACAAGACGATATTTGCTTTTGTCCGTGCATGACCGACCAATGCATGAAGATCCCAAATGCCACGCGTGAGGATTGTGCCGCCGCCTGTGACAAAGGATGTGTTGAAGGAAATTACCCAAGTCGCAATGGATCAGACGACTACTGTGGCTTCTAATACTATTGGAGCGGTAATAAAACTGATATGATCACACTTATTTCTGCATGTTGCTTGCATATTATAACCACCCTAAATGTTTGTTAGTGTTCACCAGCTAAAAGTTGGAGTGAGAGTAAATAAAGAGCTGCTGATAATTAGGAGTTATTAATCTTCCCTGCCTTCTTTTCCTTCCGTTTCCTCTCCCCCCACCAACAAACCGCGCCCCTTCGTAGAAATAAACAGTTGCTGATAATTAAGAAATATGGTGTTTTTGGATGTTTTGATATGCTATCTTTGATTTTGAGCTGTTTATGGTGTTTGGCTAAGATCGTCATAGCGTCTTGTGTGATTCCCACTGTGCTTTGATTTCCACCTTAGCACGTTCTCTTGAACGTGCAAAATGGTGGTTTTTGGGTACAGTCCCGAGTCACATGGAGGCAATGAGCAATAGGAGGGGATTCTATAAAGTGATCGTTTTTAATTAAGTAAGTATGATACCAATAATCCTTAGGAAATTGCAATTGATAAAATGTATAATCATACAATAGATATATATAAGAGTATGTAATGACGTAGGTATGGATTAAGCATCAAAATACTAAAACATATTTTCGCATCAGTTACAGGAGCAGGTCTTATTTATTTTCTGATAATAATCATAACAAACTCCTTTTGCTTGATTAATTACTAAGATATTCGTTATAATATTGGTTATTTTTCCCCCTTGACAACAGGTTTTTCCCTCTCTTTCTGGGAACTCAACCCCTCAGCAGGCCAGAAATTTTATTCAGGATGAAAAGTTTATAGATGATACAAGAGCTACAAACATGTTAATAAGGGTAATTTGGACGACTCGGCATGGATATATTTCCCATGTATCATAAATCGCTGCCCGAGTCTGATGCCAATTCGGCTAGTTAAATTTAACTGCTAATAAGAAACATGACAATCCCTAGGTGGAACTTTCTAATAATAACATGTCGTTTTTCTGATCATTTTTATTCTTAATTCATGTTGCTGTTGTCTTGTGCATTTCCTATAATCTTTCGGCTTCCTGCCTTTTTCAGTAATGAAGTTCATCAAGAAATTTATAAATTGTAAACAAGATTCAGATTGGATCCAACTCCCACCTACACTATATAGGATTCTAAATGTTGAGTTTGAATCCATGAAATTGCATATTTAATAAGAATCCATGAATAGTAAAATGCTATGTATGTGCTCATTCGTTTTCTATGAATGAAATGGCACAAGTTATTGGAGGATAACTGCTTCAAGTTGTGGTGTAGAAAATAATGTCAAAAAGTTACGCAGTTTGTACTGCACAATTTTATTCAACGAGGCATGCTTTTCATAAAAAATAAAATAAAATTTGGTTATGGTTTGATGAATGACTAGATTTAATCAAATCTACAGAACTTTCCTTCAAATTTTTTCGCATAGTTTTGATAGATAAACTTTAGATTAATTCAAATGAACATTAGATTAATTCAAATGAACATGTGTTGAAGTATATATGAATCCACTTTATTTATAGGGTTTTTTCTATATTCGACTCCAAAACTATCGTATTTCTAAATAAGACCGCCAAAACTTCATATTTCTAAATAAGACCCTCAAATCTTTTAAAGTGTGTAAATTGGTCCCCATGGTTAGTTTTCCATCCAAATTCCATTTAAAATGATCATTATACCCTTATCATTTTCATCCATACTCGATTAACACCATTCTTTTATTTCTTTTCAAATTCCAACACCCAATCATTCATTATAATTGCATCCATCTATAATTAAGATTCTGGTGGTCTTTCTCTTAAACCATTCGAAACCGTCTTCATGAATAACAAATTATTGTTTTTTTTTAAAAGAGGACAAAATATATTAAGGATGGATTGAGGATTGATCAGGTTGATAAGGGTAGATTGGGTATTTAGCAGCTTAATTAGGCTAATTAATCACTATTTAACTGATAGGGGTCCTTTTTAGACAATTTAAACGATTTATGGATCTTATTTAAAAATATGAAGTTTTGGAGGTTCTTATTAGAAATACAAAAGTTTCAGAGGTTGAATATAAAAAAACCTTTATTTTTATAGTTTTAATATTGATGTGTTAAGTTTTTTCTTTTGATATATAAAACCATCATGCCAAAAACTAGTTCAATGGGGCTTACTTTATGTAACACACGTCATTTTAGAAATGAGGATGAGGAAAATAAAATATATGCATTAAAAATACATCATATTAAGCATTAGGATGACTATAAAAGGATAAAAACTTTCATCTCAGTTATGGAATGAATGGAGTACACATAGAAGGGAATTTACTCCTGTGGTGTTCATCATTATCATCTTTATCTTTATCCTCTAAGATGTAGATACACAAAATTTTATATGATTCTACTTCTTCATACACAAAATTTTATATGATTCTACTTCTTTTCCACCGTTGATTCAGTGGATGCAAAATTAACAGTATACCGGCAATAGAGCCTTCTACATTGCTAATTCAAAGGTGAAAAAGTTATAGAATTACATGAAATTTGATGTATCAACAGGATGATGGATGTCGATGATCGGTAAAAATAATGAAGAGTGTATTTTGTGTAATTTTCCAACGCCACAACAAAAAATTCCTTCATATGTCCTCCTTTCTTTATTATTCTCTATTAGTTGAAATTATATTAGAATGATTATGAAAATCAATAGCTTAATTAATTGTGGTTCAGCACATCAAATTTGTTGGCTATTTATTTAGGCAGTATTTAAGAATAATATATGTTAACTGAAATCCCAATAGAGCACACACTTAATCAAGAAAAAATTATAAAACCTGTTTTAAACATCTGAATGCTGCATGAAGCATGAAAGAAACAATATCTGGGAACATTTGTGTTGCATGTGTTAATGAAAAGAAATTTACTTAGCCTTTAGTACATGCCAAAAAATTATTTGATATTTTTTCTTTTTCAAAGAGGAGCCTCTGAAGTCTCTCAATTATAAATTGCAAAATAAAATCCCATCACCCAGAAAACTAGTTGATAGATTTTATTGATGAGTGCTTGTTGCAGCCATCTATAAGGGGCCAGGGAAAGTTCCATTTTCTCTTTGCTCGTTCCATCGCTCAACCTGCACATAAGGGAAAAAATTAATTCTGTTGCAACAGAGACTTACAAGATAGGATAAACTTAACGAAGTCAATTATCTGTTGCCTTTTCTATTAGGGGACATGAAAAAATAAGTTTAAAGCTTTCAAGCCAAAGGACCAAAGCAAAGAAGTCCAAAAGTTAAAATTGTTAGTTAGAATTAAGGTGACAGTACAGTACAGATATCATAAACAATTAAATTGTCATGGGAAAATATGAGATGGCAAATGCATTATCAGAAAAAAAATTTATCCTAGTAGGTTCAAATGATAGCACCAGTCACAACCCTTCTAGTTTCAAGAAAGGTAATATAGTTGATATGGCAGTTTCAAAAAACTGATAAAAGGCAAGTAAGTCGCAAACTGTATATGATACTAAAGAATATGATGAAGAGGTTTCTGAAAAAATGCTCTAGCAGCTTTACGGATGACGGGGGCATCATCAAGGATTAGGTTCTTTAGCTGAAAACTGAGCCTCTAGGAATCCCCTATTTTCACACAAAGCAGTCCAGGTAGCTAACTGATAAATATCATAATGCCGAGATGATGCTATTCAATTAACAATTTAATCCATGATAATAACTTCCAAGTGTTACACATTTAAAGTAACTCATCTCAACTCCTATTTAACCATGTCACTACACTATTTTGTACCAGAACATCGACATTGGCAGTTTAATTTCACATACTTTCTTATTCGTTGCTTGGAGCTAGCCGTTTTTTGAATTTATGAAAAGCTCCTCACTTATCCATATTTTCGTTGCCACAGAATAAGACGGTTAATTTTAGGTGACATATGATGAAATTAAATCTCTAATGGAGTGTCAAACTCTTTAGCCGGCCCCATTTCAACAGGATTAGACGATGATGATAATTCACTCTTTTTTCCAACATTTTCAGGTTTCCTTGTTTTTTTCTGCAAAGAACAATTGGTACATCGGTACAAATTATTAATATTCCTTTCCCTATGTTCACCAATTTTCAAGAATATTTGTAAGTAGATTCTTGTTCAATGTGTTAAAGGTTGTGGGATCATGCAAGTCCATTCTTAAATGGTGGGAGAAAAAAATTGACATCATCTGCAAAAGCAGGATCATCATGAAAGTTTAATCTAATGCTTGCTTCATTCTGAATGACAAATGTACAAACTCGCTTCTGTAAGAAGTTTATGAACTCCATACCCTTACTATAACTGGTGCAAAAAAATTGGAGGGAAGCAATCATGCATTATATGTAACTGCTCCATAATAATGGCCTGTGCCGAAGCTCATTTCTTACAGAGTCCAAGAACTTCATAGTTCATAATCATATGTAACCCATTTTTATGAAAAGGATATAGCAACATTAGTACATGTCACTGCATCGTGCAAACCACATCTGATCTATATGAAATCAGAATCCACAACAAATTATGTGATTCAATCAAGAATGGGACACTGAATCAAATTTTCTCTCAAGGATTTCTAAAAACTTAAAAGTGAAAGCTGGCCTAAGGAATATTGACATTTTCAAGCAAAATGAATTGGCAACTTTTTAAAATGCACAACTCAATGTTAATGAAAGTTTAAACGCAAAAAAACCATTGCAAGCTAGTTTGGGTCTAATTTATAATCTACAAAATAATGCATCATGATGCATGACAAGATCAAAGAAATATACTTCAATACAGGAGATTTGCTATGACAGACAATGTAGCTGATATTTGGATACCTGATAATTGGTAAATATATGTCAGTTACTAGTTTTTATGTATCCTAAAATTCATTATAGATCCTAAAATATACAATGCATCCTAGAAGCAAAAGGAGTATCCAACAAGAATAACTGTACAAATTAATTTGACTTGTGATTGAAATAGAATTTATGTGACCTTTCTATTTTCTTCCTGAAGGATTATCATGTTTCGCATAACTATTGAATTAAGTGATTTAGATATTTGTTTCACAAAATTCAAGTCATCCATTCTCTTTTACTATTGTTAAGTAGTTAATTGACTCGAATCCTACAAATTCAACATTACAAATAAAGAAAATTATAAACCCATAACATATGACGCACACCTGTCCTAATTTTTTAACGATTACCCATACCACATATCTATAGCCTCTTGTATCCTTATCAAAGTATTATAGTTTAAAGTTCGCAAAATATAACGTTTAATCCAAATCAAGATCAACTTCAGCTTTTCATAATTGAATGAGCTAGGATAACTCTAAGATGCTATTTATCTTTCTTTCAAAGTACTAAACAGACATTACGAGTTGCCCAAAAATAAGTTCCAATCATAAATGGCTGGAAAATCATTATAGGATGAAATTTCAATTTTGCCGGATGTTTCCTCAGGTGAACTACCATGCTATTAAGCTTACCCCGCCTCTTTCACCTCAGGCTTAACTTATTTCAGGCCCTGATTTCAAATAATCTGATCATACACATGTATATACTGTTTTTTTAAAATGTAGATCCAAAAGAATCCATCATAATGTATAACAGGTCCAAAGAAAATTGTGTCCATAAAAATCAATAGCTCAAAGAACTCTATAATCTAGATGACCAAAAAAATATAATATACTCCATCTTATGTAATCTTCATATATCAAAGCTCAACCCATCATTCCAACAATGCCAAAGGGGCCAACGAGATACAGGCTTTCAATTGAAATACTACTTTGACTTCACCCTATCAATCATAATTGTTTGAATTTATGAGTCAAATATACTGGCAGCTATGAAGATACTCTAAATGTAGGGGGTTAAGGGAAGACGGTATATTAAAATCCTATAAAATTTTCATATCAAGGCATCTCCTCATCCATATAGCATCAAGTTCATTAGCTATGAATTCTGATTTCCATGCACCCTTTCAAAACTAGACAATGCAAAAGCCTTTTTAATTGCATTATTACCTATTATAGGTCCATAAGAAAGTAATGGGGAAACGAAATTTAAAATAAATAGATTGAAGATTGCAAGTACAGAAAAACAGAAGCCAAAACCACATACCCATTCATCTGGACAAAGCGCACGGTAATATTTAGCAAATTTGTTGCACTCAGAAGCATCCTCCCCTTTAGCCGCAACGCATCTGAAATCAGAACCCACCCACAGATATTATAAAAAAACATCAAGCTACACAGAAAATAAACTACCCCTGAGATATAATATAATCTGTTGAAGGGGGAAAATTAGAATGTAGAAACAAAGTTGAAAATACCTATGGTATTCAATATAGCGAGTAAAGCAATGCCTTGTCTGATTTGTAGTCGGGAAACGAAAATCAGCTGGGGCAGTCTCAATCTATAAATTGACGAGGATACTTATTAAACATGTCCAAACTGATTCCTTATAAGAAAAGGACTAGCCACCTAGGCACAGAAAAATCAAACCTTTATTTCTGGTTGCTCTTCAGCAGGATCTTCCGCTTCTGCGGCTTCTTCTACAGCTTCTGCAGCTACTTGCTCGGTAGTTTCATTACTTTCTTCAGAAGCAGAAGTACTCTCAACTACAGCAGGGACTTCATTAGCCTTCTCCTCAACAACCACCTCGGGCGTGGTCTCGGTAGGCTTCTCGTCCTCAGTTGCCTTTCCAACTGGGGCTTCACTCTCCTTTCCCGGTAGTGAATATTCCTACAATGTGTTAAATTAGAAAAATTAGAATAAAAAAATTGAGCATGAAATTTCGTGTAAAGAGAAGTTACACATCAGATGTCATGCTTGCTTGGTAAGGGGTTAAGGCAAAACAAAGTACAATGTAAAATTTCATTTGGGAGGACTATAAATTAAAGAATTCTGACGACCTATTAGGTAATAAACTCCAAACACCATCCTCGTAAAACCATATATAGTCAAACAAAATAAATGCAATTCAAAAAATTTGCTCGATAATTCCAAAATTTAAAGGAAAGCATTAGCGGATAGATGCTACTTGCTAGGTTGCATCCAACAAGGGTTGCTATGGAAACAGTAAGAAATCACACATGTGACATGTTGGCATATATAACACACTGCCCACCACATACAACCAAATACTCATATTGCATGGTGAAGATGGTAGAAGAACGACAAGGTCTATTTTTTTTTTTTAAAACAGAAAATATACTCTCCAAATAGGTTGGTATGTTGATAGACAATAATCAAAGCATCATTGTTATCAATCCTTTATATTTTCCAATCTACATAATGAAAAAAGTCTACTCAGCAAATAACTAAATACGACAATCAATCAAGCATATATATTTTAATCGTTTTGCAGATATGTCCTTTATTATTTGTACATGATACAAAAAAGACCCTTGTGCCCAAGCTGTAAACCCCAAGTGCTACTAATTACCTGACAATTTTTCTCTCAATTACATAAAACTATGAGCTGTATCCCAAAAGAAATTTATAAAATAATTATTGAACCAATTTGCATTCGATTATCAAGAGGGTTACAAGATGATGGAGGTTGTAAACCCTTTAAGCCCACACTGTATCGAAATCTACATTCCTGAAAACTAAACGAATCAAAACCCAAACATTCACCTAAATAATGCATAGGAAAGCCTCTATATTAGCTTGTCTGCATTCTAAAAAAACATAAATAATAAAAATATTTAGTAAATTAAATTGTTTCTCAAAATAGAACCAATAAGCTAATCGAAGCTCAATAAAAACGATGGCTTTGACCATAGTCTTCCTGCTGATAATGTATTCCCCCAATTAGATCCACCGATGATTATGTCAATAAACAGGAGCGTAATCTTCAGATCTACGACTATTAGCTTACGATCCATCGACAGCTAAGCATACAAGGGCTCGATTCTATGCGATGGCAACAGAAATTGAAATAAAATTGAATGAAAAGATCAAAGAGTAGAAAGAAAAAGGGGGAAATTTGATCGATACCTCAGCTAGGGATGGGGTTTTCTGCTGCTCAGATTCGGCCATGACCAGCGACTCGAAGCAAGGCGGCGCTTTTGGAGACGATGAGCGAAGAGGAAAAGGGATTTGTGAGTGGCTCCTGAGATTTTTGATGCTGGACGGGCTTAACGGGTCGGGTTTTTAGTTTCTTGTCTGATTTGGCCCGCAATCCGTCGAGACTAGGTCACGCGACCGCAGGTCCGCAGCCACAAGTTTTTTGGTCGACCTTGACCCCACTCTCCTCTTTAAGTTATATGGCTTTATATGTAGGTTTAGTTTACTATAAATTACTATAACCATGATATTCTAAGCTACAATTTTCATTTAGTTTATTTCATTAGTTATATCTTTCTCCATGTCTTGTATTGTTAAGAATTTGCCGGTACACCTGCATCAAGCAAGTGTTTATGTTTGATTCTTAAGCTGTTTTTGAGATGAAGTCGGGATCAGACTCAGATGAACCATGTTGAAGAAGGCATTTAATAGCTCCTTAATCGTTATGGAAGGAATTCATAAATCGAAACGTATATATCGATAAGAATACGTATACAAACTTTATTACTCCTTCCCTTCCCTTTTAATTGTCCAATTTTGGTCATATTTTTGTTTTATTATAAGTATCCATTTACAACATCAACACTATTTTTTGTGTAATCAATACAAATTTAAAATTTGATTCCTATACTAACCCTCATTGATACTGATACTTAGAGAAAAAGGATGAGACCGACATAAATACACGATTAATGAGGTAACTTTTAAATGAGATTAATATAGTAGTTTTGCATTAAGCATATCATAAGTTTAAATGTGATGTTAGTTTTTTAAAAGTTTTCTTAAAAGGATGCAACATCAAAATTGGATACTTAAATCAGATGGATGGAGTATATATGATCTTAAGCATTAATAGCTTTCAGATTTCTTAACAAAATAAAAATTAAACAAAGCAAACTAAAACTCCTAATTGAAGCTCCTCATTCTCAACATATTTCCAAATTTAAGAAGTCCTTGTCTCTTCTTCTTCATTGTCTTCGGGGAATCTCTCTCGTACATTTCTCGATCATCATGATCTCGATCCGTTTCATTCCTTGGAGTTGAAGGGGGAAGCGTATCGAATATCGACCCTTCAAGAACTTTAGATTCTCCCGTCAGTTTCCATCGCGCGCTCCAATTTTCAGAAGGAAATTTTACAATTGGCTTACATTCTCTAACGTCTGATGCTCCACAGCTCTCTGCAGTATCAATAGATGATTTGGCCTCATTTGCCTTTAAACATTCATAATAATGTGTGATATTTGGAAAATCCTTGTCTCTCAATGAAAGCATATCCTTAAGTTGCAGATTCTCGTTACGGATGATCATAGTTTCTTTCACCGCTTGCCTTACGATATCTCGCAGGTTTGAAATCTCTTCTCTTGCAGCTTTTTTCGATTCGGTTAATCTCTGATTCTCTTTTTTGATGTAAGCAATCTCTTCTTCTGATATCTTCATAGAGCTGATGAATCCCTTCTCTTTCTCTCTCAATGAAGCAAACGAGTCATCTACTTCTGATTTTAGCCTTTCCTTCTCCGCTTGTACTCTCTCGAGCTCGGATCTTGCTTCGAAATAGCTTTTCTTCGCCCGGTTTGATTCGGTGGTGACTTCTTTTAATGCTAGGGCGAGATCGTCCATTGCCTTCTTGCTCCTTCCTTCGGCTTCTAATGATTTTGAGAGCTCGATTCGAACCTTCTGCATCTCTATTGGATCAATCATGGTTTTTATTTTGCTGTTGAGATGCTTTATCACGAGCTTTGCTTCTTCGAGGGCGATCTTTGTCTGCATGAAATGTCCGGTTTGAGAAACGAGGGAATCGAGCATCTTCTTCTCGGATTCCCTAGCAGTCTCCAACCCTAATTCTAGAATGTCTGCTCTGGCAATTGCTTGGCATTTTTCTTGCTGCTCTTTTCGTAGCTCGTCGCAAAGCAGAATCAATTGCTGCTGCAATTCAGAGACATCCATCAATTATTATATATGTCGAATTGAACCGAAGAGTAGATAAGGATTTTTGAAGAAAGAAAAAGGATATCTCAAATTATGACTTTTTTTCCTCCTTCCTTTTAAATGCTGGTATCGATTACAACCAAATGAAGGAAAGGGGAGATAGAGTCAAAGGGAGAGAGGGTCAGTTACAACCAAATTAAGACAAGGGAGAGATAAGCGGGTCCTCATCCATGCAAAGCCTCTCGTTTCGTACAAATTTAGCAAAGGCGTCACATAATTAATTAAATTAAATTTGAAATAGTTTCGTTATATTGTTTTGAAGGAGAAACATGCATTATTGTTAATGGGGGAAACCTAAAGGTATTTAAACGCAACATAATACTAATAGGATATTAAAGTGTAAAATTAGCTAAATATTCAAAACTTTTAGTTTAGTTTAACTTATCTAAACTACAAAATAAATGAAATATAGAGTATTCATTTTTTGTATTAAATCTAAATAAGAATAAAGTTGCATGTTACAATTTAGGTAGATTACACCAAAAAAATACTTTGAATTATATTGTTTTCACTAAAATACCTTTAATTATACTAAAATATCTGAAACCGCCGCTGACATTTCACTAAATTACCCTTCAGCTACATTCGGTCCGGCTAGTTAATTTTTTTGTGACGTGTACTTAGTAAGGATCAATAATCATACTTAAGTGATAGTTTAGAATTCTATGTTTTTTATATTCCCATCCGCCGCCGCCTTCCTTCTCTTCCTCTGTCCTTTCCTTTCCTTCTCTCTCATCCTTATCCTCTGTACCTCCTCCATTGCTTCAACCTCCTCTCCCTCGAATCCTCCTTTCCTCTAACTCGTCCGCCTCTCAACCGCAACCATGCATCTCCTCCTCTCCCATTTCGTCCTTCTCCAAACTCCTTGATAGCACAATTGTCATCAAAGTACGTAGAACCCGCCATCTCACCTCTCCTTGTCGTTTTCTCACCTCAAGCAAAGATATTTGATATGGTAAGGGGGAAATAGGTAAGACTCAACTCTCCATCAATATTGTCGGGTTATCACTATAAGAAAATAAAGGCTTTTTTCTGAGGGGTTTCTATTTCATCGGCTATTATTCGATGAAATAATCTTAATTTAAAACAAAGGGGGCCGATCGAGGTATTGTTAACCTTATCTCCCTATCTCTCACTCGCCATCACCGTCACCATCACCAGCATCCTTGCCACCGCCATGGTCATCACCCTCGCCACCGGCTCCCCCCTTCTCTCTCTCTCTCGGCAAGCATCCCCTCTCTCTATCTCTCTCACTCACTGTCTCTCTCTCTCTCTTGCAGCCATCACCAGCCTCCACCATCGTCGGATCCCTATCCTAGATTCTCTGGTGCCAACTCACCTCCAAGTTCAATGCCAACCTCCATGTCCTACATCCTCCAGCGTAGCCTCCTCCTGGTCCTCAATTCCACGCCGTCGCCGCCTCCAAACTCAAGTCGTCGTCGCCGCCTCCAAGCTCAGGGCGCCGCCACCTCGTCATCCAGCCTATTCCCTCGGGTTCTTCGCCTCCTCGTCTCCTCCATTTTACAGTATGGTATTTTTCTTTTTTTAAAAATCAATTTTAATTGATGTTGTTGGTTGATGTTGTTTTGGTTGATATTGTAGTGGGAATTATTGATGAAAGGATGATTTTGATTTGAATTGTTGATGGCGTCGATATTTTTGCAATGTTATTGATTTCAGATAGAGAGAGTGAGAGACAATCGATTGGTCATGCGGTTTTAGAGAGATAAAGGAGGTTGGGTAAGGAGAAGGATGGGAGGGACGGAGAGATGAAGGGTTAGGGTGTAAAGGAAAGAATGAAGGATTGGTTTTAGATGTAGATGTAGAAACTTGAATAAAAAAAACAAAACTTTAATTTACCTCACGATGATAATTGTTAGAATTAAAATCAAATCTTGGAAATGAAAGCTTGAAACAGAAATCCTAAATCATAAGCTTGATATGAAATGTAACGACTCTGAAATACATGTACAGAATTATTTGTTTAAATATATAGAAAAGAGTATTTCTGACTGTGTAGCAGTTATAAATTATTTTTGTTCAATAAAAACAAGAAGCAACTTGTGGCTCACTGGTAAAACATCTACACTGCTGTGACATAGTCTGTGCGTTCGATTTCTATCAGTCCCAATTATTTTTTTTTAAATTCTTTTTAATTTTTCGGAAGCCCAAGAGTTGCATGCGCAATTCAAGGGGAATCGAAAGCTTTCAGAAAAATCAAACAGGTGCAAAATAGAGTAAATACAGATCTACACACGTGGCATGAATCTCGAGGCAAGACCCCAAAATCTAACCGCCCATTTCCATCAAATGGCCGCCGTCGACGGTCCGATATGCTCCAAATCGTTCCGTACTTTGCACACAAGTCCCTTCAGCTTCTCTCAACTCCCCCGCACTGTTTGATTTTCCTACAATCAAACAGAGACTCTTCATATCCCTAATTAACACCATTAAATCAATTTTAATTCATTTTTATTTCACACCCTCTCTCATTTTTACCCTATAAATACCACCCCATGACCTAACTCTCCGCTATTCTGAAAATTTCCTCAAAATTCTCTAAGTTCAAGAAGGAGATTCAAGTGGAGTTAAGCAAGCCAAAGAGAGTAGCGATCAAATTCCGACGACCAGAGCATCTCCGACGAAACCAAGGCCCCTTCTCTCTTCCATACCCTCTTCCTAGCACTACACAACCAGTAAGTTCCTTCATATCTCTCTCTTTTCACTTCTATATAATTTCTAAGATATATCGACAAAAGCGGAGTTAGTATATAACCATTGTCTTTAAAACAATTTTGGTCACTTTGCTATATTTAAAAGTTTATACAAATTCTCTAATATCACTTCAAGGTAATATTTATATCAATTGCCTTTTGACGTAACCAAAATTTCATGTTCAATAATTATATAAAGAATTTTTTTCAAAAAAATACCATGAACTTTAGTATAACCCCTATTTCGATAATTACCATATATACCTTTAGAAAATTCACGGGGCAACGACTTACTCCATACGCAAACTATGGTTTCATAGCACGAGATTCTAAACATAGAGGTTATTTAAAAAATAGGTTTTTACATTAAAATACCATAATTTTACAAAAACGGGTTTCTTTTAATTGATATTTTAAATTTTTGGCAATTCCGCCTCTACAACCTTTATTAGGGGACTCGCTAATGGATGGTGCGGATTATTGCACATTCTTAGGATAATAGAGCGAGATACAGAACTCCTCACGGATTATTCGGTCTCGAAAGGAAATAAAAATACGGTTTTTAAGAAATACAAAATTTCTAAACAAAACTAAACTTTGGAAATTATATAAAACTATGAATCCGTATTTTCAATAAAAATATATTATGAAACTATATTTTTAAAATAAAAGATTAGAATTTTAATAAAATACCACCAGGTTTCCAAAAGAGCTAGTTTTCATAAAAATACCACAAACTTTTAAAAGTTAGGTTTTATCACTAAAATACCATAACAATTAAAATACATGTTCATGAAAACCCTAAATATTACAAATCACCCTCGAGCTTTATTTTTAAACTATATTAAAGTATTTTTTATAAAAACCCTCCAGATATGCAAACAATATTTAAGAACTCTATATTAATATAGGTTTAAGCGGTATCATTTCTCTTCAGCCTCAGAGAGCTGGAGAAAGTGAGTACTTGCCTATTAAGGTTAGATAACTTAACGGAGTTATCAATGGCAATTGTCTTAAAAAAAGACACAAATCCTGCCGTCTATGTGCAGCAGTTGCCGATTACTCCCGAACTTAAGAAATTTCAAGAACTAAATCCTTTCATAAGATTCTGACTCCAATCTGAATCCAAACTCAAACCAGAATCCAAAAATCAAACACGAACTTGAGTACCTGATCATGAATTTGAACACTCGAATTCAAATATCAACCTCAAACTTGTATACTTGACTCGACTTGACCGAACCGTGGTTATAACTTAACATGAATTTGACATGAATATCTGAACACATGATTACATCTTGAATATGAACCTGTACATTTTATATCCATGGATTCGACTAAGACCTGTAATCTTAATTTATACAATACAATACGCGAGGATAAAGAGGTAAATTGGTACGGAACGTATATCGTGGCACGAGAGATCACTTTAAAAGGGACCTACATGAATTCGCGTGCCGTTGTCCCGTAGTTTATGACGGGCCTTGTACTACATGTTACTATAGTCCACAGGGTAAGATGGCTCCTCTCGTATATATGAATACTTTCTTTATCAAACTAGAAATAACCACGTTAGAATAATTATTTTATACTGGTACATAAATATGCTTAGATACTCTCTTATATAACCGTGCATGTTCACTTTTACTTGGGTTTTTTCACTTTATATACTATCTTCTTTAACTTCTTTGGGGATTCACTGACGACATTCCTCTATGTTCTTTCTTTAGAATGTTCGTCAGGAGGACCGGATTCGGAGGAGATAGAGCCAAGCCCAAAAGACTTGGACCAGTTCGCTTCTCAGCCTAATTTTTAGCTTCTGCTTGTATTTAATTCAAGTATGCCATTGTTTAGGCGTTTGGTTTATCATTGTATCTTTTTATTACAAATAGTTGTATGTAAATTTGAATATAAATAAAGTTGTTGTTTCATTTTATTACTCTTATTATTCTTACACATTATTATATTGCTTAATTACGCTTAACGTTTTTTCATAGTAAATACGTTGTGGGCTTGTCACGTCACTATTTCTGTCTACTAGGAATCGGAGCATGACAGGTTTTGTTGGTGGCCCTTGCAGGTCTGTTCTGCATGAAGTCTTAATCAATATATCACAAGAATTATAAGAATCAGTAACTATACATTTCTTGCATTTTAAATTTTTTGAATCTATCATAATCTTTCCTTTTCTATCAAGGTAATGGATTCTCCCAACAACACCAGCACCAACGTCAATGGCAACACACCACCACCTACCTTACCATCTTCCTCTACCGTTGCTGCTCCAATCAACGAACAGACGGTGCTTCTAGAAGCCATCAAAAGTCTTCTGGAGGGCCAGTAGCAGATTGATATTCTCATGAACCGCCCTAAAGCCGAAACACCTGGAGTAAAGCAATTTCGTGCATTGCATCCAAAGAACTTTTCAGGGAAAGAGAGTCCTCTTGAGGTTGAAGAATGGGCCCAAAGTATCGAGAACGACCTTACAGCAGCGCAGGTACTAAACATAGCTTGGGTTTGTGTGGCCAAGCTCCAGCTCACCGACAATGTGAGAGTCTGGTGGAAAGCCATCCCACACAACCAATAGAGCGGAAAACATTCCGCGATCTGTTCGATGTGAAGTTTTTCTTCAAGACTGGTCGCTTTAAGATGGAACAACGGTCCATCCACCTACAACAAGGCTCTATGTAGGTAAAATCAGTGGATGAATATGATGTTGAATTCATCATGCTTAGCAGGTAAAGAATTCATATCAAATTCTGTTCCGTAAAATACATCACTATCCTGACATCACATCTTATCATATTCGCGGCACACTTGATCCCGACCGATGAGATTCGGGCTAGACAATTGCAACATGGCTTAGATTCGGAGATTCAAGCGGTTTTAGCCACAGGCAATTATCCAACTCATGAACTCGCACTGAAGGCAGCACGTCATTATGAAGTTGTGGTCAAGAAGAAGGGTAAGTCTCAAACAGCCGGAATCAAATATCCTGCTATCCAGATAATAGGAGGAGCCTCTTCGAGACCGACTTTTGCACCCAAGAGGCCAGGAGGATCGTTTAACCGGTCCGGTCCAGATTTCTGTTTCTACTGCAAGAGAACTGAACACTTGGAGAATGACTGCAGGCATGCAAATGGCCTGTGATTGATTTATGGTGCATCTACTCACGCTATAGGAGCATGCCCATATCGTATTAACATAACACTAGCAACCAGACCCGCAATTACAGCTCCGCAGAGGCCAGCCATTCAGGAAACTGCACCCCGCCTAGCTCTTCCTGCACCAGCTCCACTGTAACATTTCAGAAAATATAAAATATTATTTTTGGAATTTAATATTAAAATAATATATTTCCCGAAAACTGTCCGATTTGGGAAATTGGGGTTTTCGAAAAAGGATATAAATATATACTAATAATTATGAAATAATTGGAAATTAAAATGATTTATTCATTTAATAATATATTTAAAGGATTTGGCATTTTTAAAATTATTTATATGCAGTTTCGATAAAACCCCGATTAGTGCACTGCTAATCGCGATTAGGCAAAATCCGTGTTTCTACAGTTTTTTTATGGTCAGTGCACCATGACATGTTTTATATTGGTTCATTTGTGGTGTTGCTTTCTTTTGGTATTTGGTTTTGTGAGGGAAAAGAAAAGAAAAGAGAAAGGGTTAAAAGAAGGAGAAATGATTAGAGAGAGAGTGAGATATGAGTGATGGTGAGAATAAGAGGAAGAGAGAGGGAGAGAGAGGGCAGCCATATCCTTAGTTCCCTCCCCCATTATTTTCTTTCTTCATCTTCCCTAAACTCATCTCCCTCCACCATAAACCCTAGATCCATCTCAAAATACTCCTCAAACCCCTAAACCCCTTTTACAAAAATTGACCACCTCTTCATCCTCTACAAAATGGACCTAGCAAAGTGGGATTTTGACAAACTTTGAGAAGCTAGGGTTTTCTTGAGTTGCTTAAAAGAGGTATAAATTCTTCCCTTTAGCTTAATTTTAGTTTCCTTACATTCTTGTGTAGTTTAGAGGTTGATTGTCTGTGGAATTGTGATCTTGGAAATCCCAAGAGAAGGGTTTGAGTGAAATTGTGGATTGGTGATGATTGAGTGGCTGTTGAGTGGCCATTTTAGTCCTGGGTTTGAGTATAGAAACCAAAATACGGATTTAGGGATTGATTATGTCGGTTTTGTGTTGAATTGTGAGGGTATATGGGAATCTGGAGTAACCCGGAGGCACTAAAAATTATTTAGCATACACAGTGAGTCGTGCAGGCACCCAGGAGTATACCCTAAAGACCCCAGCCCCTGTACCCTTAGTGTGGCTGCAAATTTATCCTTTCTGGCCGCAATTTGCGGCCAGGGTAGGAGGGATTGCCTTCGTATTTGTTCTATGGTCCCTTTAGCTGTAAACTAGACACCCTATATGTGCAGAATTGGCCAATTTTACCTGAGAGAGAATCTGGGAGCAGTTTGGTGTGGTTTTGGCTATGTTTCCCGTATTTTGAAATGCTAATTCTTGATATTTGGATTCGTATTTGGTTATTGGATGTCCGTACATCAACAACAAGGGTTGTTTGGTTGATTTTGTACGCGTAAGCTATAGGCTCTAATCTATGAGCAATGCGCGTGCCGTTTGGATTTCAGAACTTGATTTTAATAGCGTTGCGATATATGTTGTTATTGTAGGTATTTTCGCGTGGATTCCGATGAGACAGAGCGTGGCGTCATCGACTTCGGCAAGCGAAGACCAAGGTGAGTAGATCTATATCTACGGGGGAAGTCGGGTGGATGGCGTATAGCAACCCCGCAAAGTTTTGGTGGAAATCGATTTGTAGCATATGGTTAAGAAAACCTAGAGTAGCAAACTAGGGTTAGAATTAAAAGATAGTTAGATAAACCATATTAGAAACTAAGGATAGTTAGAAGCGATATGATACGACTAGTATGTGATGGCGGAACTTGAGCATGATATTTGACGATATTGCCGTTTAGGGTACTATAGGACTAGATAGTCAACGTAGGTGTGTTCTCCGAACCATACTTATTTCCAAACTGGAGAACCATATGCATCTTTTAAACAGATACCTTGAGGGTTGTTACGGATTTTCAAATGATATCTTTTCCTTAAAAACACCGTAGCCCCTACTTTCAAAACTACGATTCGCATCTTTCAAAAAACTGTTTGTATGGTTCGGGTGTGCATGTTAGATTAGATACTTATGCTTATAGAAAAGGTAGAATGTATTGTAAAATTGACCTTTGTGAGATATAAATGCGATTAAAAGAGAATACGATTTGACATGTGATATGATGATATGTTGGTATACGGATGCGAGTCGATTGAGATGATTGATACCTTGCCGGTCCCCTGATATGAGATTATTATGGATGTGACCTGGGACATAGGTATATAGATAAATTTATATATGTGGTGAATCGTGAGTGTTAGCCGTACGAGACGTTAGGTCCGTACCCTCCTCGTTTTATAGGTGGATAGGATCCCTGATAGATTAATGCCGCCGTACGATGATTTTCCGTACGTGATGAGTTTGACTTGAGGTTTGATCCATACCCTTGACTAGAGGATGACGTACGATGAAGTATACCGTACGTGATATTGTGAGGCTGGATGCCGATTGATAGATTCACCGACTCGGTCATGTTAGACACGTATACCCGTCAGCAATTGCATATGATTTACCTTATGCTGCATTCATGTTATTCGCATTGCATTACTTATACCTGTGTTAGTATACTTACACCATTATCGATGATGCGTATGTTACACGTACACAGATTTGCCGGCTCACACACTTCATCATCGATAATTGCCATGTCACTATACAGTAGGGTTGTTGCATCATGATATACATATTGTACACTCATGCTTGCATATATACCACTTATATATCCATATTGGTGCACACATACATTGGTACATCCATAATTGCGCATATACACATTGCATACCCATATTGGGGCATATACATATTGTACCTACATAGATAACTGGTTTTATTGGGAAATTGAGAACCGCATGTTATATTTTAAAAACTGGAATCATTTAAAAGAACGGGTTTCCCTTAATATGTCATATTACTGTTCCATGTTGCATGATATACGGATATGCTTACATTTCTATTATATGTCACACACATCATGCTCTATGATGTTACGCATTAATATGTGCTGTTTTCATGAGATTTCTGGATTGAGAACCGTGGACATTTTAAAAGAGATTATGTGTTGTTTTAAAAACCCGGTTTCTCTTGATATGATATTTCAGTGTGTCCACCATGCGTTTTCTCGGTTCTGAGACGTATGACATGTGAAACCCGATTCGAGGAGCTGGATGAGGCCGATTGCCGGTACATGGTGGACCCGGTATGGTACCCCGGGGCAAAAAAGGGATGCTGTGTATACAGACGGTGAGCCTGGCAGAGAGACTACTACCTACCTGTGATTGGTTGGGCCTGACGGATATCCGGAGGATACCGACCGGAATCGAGAGATGATATGGGCCGATCCGGACTGACGGAGCCCGTGGGCCGATTCGGACTGACGGAGCCCGAGAGATATGAGTATTTACGTGTCGATACTGGACACGGGTTTCATGATGTTTTTCGGGTGTCGATGTTAGGCACCCAGGTTCCATGATTTTGATGTGTCGTGAGGGACACTGTTGATTTACATCCTCATACTTACTGGCATACATACATTGATTATGGTTGGACGAGATCCGCATGCATACATACATCGATTATATGATTGGATGATATCAGCATACTTATAGACTTCGAGTATATTGTTGGCGCATTTGTT
The DNA here is from genome assembly GCA_030015575.1 of Agapanthus africanus. Lineage (NCBI taxonomy): Eukaryota > Viridiplantae > Streptophyta > Magnoliopsida > Asparagales > Amaryllidaceae > Agapanthus > Agapanthus africanus. The sequence continues at coordinate 64,130,850 of JASDDO010000022.1, forward strand.
GACCCGGTCACCCTAGATATCATAGTATTACCTTTATGATATAGTTGACCTAGGAGTCGTTGTTTATTCGATTTCTACTTGTAGATGTTTTTCTACTCACGAGTTGGCAACTCACCCCCGTTGTGCCACTGTTCTTGCAGGTTGACCGCTTGGATTAGTAGCGGCATCGCTGGCACATAGCTTCATTTGGGTGTTTTGCATTGTTAGGTGGGACATTTATATCGTACCCACTCTTGTATTTATATTTCATATTGTATCTAGTCAACTCCATCAATCAAAATTTGTAATTGTATAAGTAATGAGACTTAGTGAGTTATGGTTGTGCGACTTAGAGCGAGGGGTTTTCCGCTACTTGTGGTTTTGATGTTCTGCTTATTTCTTATTCTTTTGTGGTGTTCTTCGCCGTTGGGCGTCGTATACATATTTTTATACTTTACGTGGTTGTGATCCGCCGGTTGGCGAAGAGCTAGCTCCCGCTTAGAGATGCCATTATTCTTGTTATGTATTTGTGGTTTTGGATCAAAATATACAAAGGATGTGCTGTCCAAATTTTTATAAGACGGAACTCGTTTTCAAACTAGTAAAATTCACTTGCATTTTTATGTTCCTTTTCTATGCATTAAGAAAACTTGATTTCATTATACCTTTATTTCAAACTTCACCTCCTTTATTTTCTTAAAAAAGTTTAGATTTCTGGGTTTCAGCTTACTTGAATTACGTTACGCCTTTAGACGTTGCGTGATTTAAGTGCTGGTCACGAGCTAATATTTCGGGTCGTGACATCCATGTAGACCACCTGCACAGCCTTAACGTCAATTATATCAGGCATAGAGAAACGTGCCTCAAGGGCAGAGGAATGTGCCTCCGGCCAGGAAGAATGTATCGAGACGACATGCCTTTACAATGACGGTCGAGGAGGCCGAAGCTACATGACAAGTCATCACCGGTAAATTCTCCCATCCTTTCTACCTTTAAATTCTTATGCATCGTTATACTATCCCTATATCTAAACACAACCTCACACCACTTAGGTACTATACTAGTATCCACCTTTCCTACACTCGCACTTTTCGACACTGAAGCTTCACACTGCTGCATGTCATAACGATTCGTGAGAACGCACGCGATTCCCGTGAAGCCACTCATTTCAAGCTAGAATATCAGTTCCGGGAATGGAGTCTTGAAGGCAACTTTGGGATATGATCAGTGCCCAGTTGTAGTTTATGGTCGAGAATTCTACGTAAATTTCAAAGTATTGGACATACCAAATTTTGATGTTGTGTTGGGAATCAATTAGTTGGGAGTATTGTATGCTACCATTAACTACTGTCAAAGGAGAGTAGTATTTGAGATACCAGATCACCTAGTCTTCTATTTCAAAAGTGGAGAAAGAACCTTGGAGCCAGGAAGCTACCGTGATAAACCGAAGAATGCAGAAGTGTACTCTATACCATCTGAAGAAGAAAAATATGAGTTAGTTCGAGAGTTCGAGAATGTGTTCCATGAAGACGTATCAGGTTTGCCTCCCTATCGAGCTCTTGAATTTAGTATTGATTTACAATCTAGTGCACAACCTGTAATCAAAGCTCCATACCGATTAAGTACGAAGGGATTGAAGGAGATTCGTATTCAGTTGGACGAACTACTGAAGAAAGATTGGATCCGACTTAGTACTTCAAGTTGGGGATCTCCGGTGTTACTAGTAAAGAAGAAGGAAAGTTCCTACAGGATGTGTGTAGATTATCAAGCTCTGAACGAAGTGACAATTAAGAACAAGTATCCACTACCGCGTTGTATGGTGTTTTTCGTCACCCCATTGAGATGGGAATACGCGTCGCTTGTCAGAAGCATTACAGATTCGCCCTGCTTAGGTTAGGCGGGGGTTTATTGACTGTGGGTATCCGAATCTCCGGCAGCCGCAGACTAAGCTGTCGTTAATTACCCCTTGCCTTTATAGCGAGCGAACCTCCGATTGATAGGTCAAACAGGTCATGCAAACTCAATGTGCAGTGTGCGTGTGTTGTGCATTGAGGGATTTTGGATTTATTGGGGGCCCCGTAGAGTTTTACGAGGTCCCGCTACCCGGATAGCAGGCCAGGGATCAAGGGGGCTAGCAACCCCCTTACGGGATATGGAGCAACGCCCCGTTAGAAAAATTTTCTAACGGGGAAAGTGTTGTGGAGTGTGGGAAGAAGTAGGGCGAGGAGCGTCTTAAAGACGCTTGGATGCTGGGCCCTTGGGCGCTGCGCGATCGCGCCTCACGCGTCCGGCACGTAGGCGCCAGCGCCTCATGCGCCCGGCACGTGGGCGCTGGGCGCCGGGCGCCGGCGGAAAGAAAGGGGCTCTTAGCCCCGGAAATAGGAGTTAAACTCCGAAAGAGGGTTTTTTATTTATGGAGTTAAACTCCGACAGATATTGAATGGAGTTGAACTCCTATAAAAAAAAGGGTGTGATTTATGAAGTTAAACTCCAGCAGATCTTGAATGGAGTTAAACTCCTAGAAATCTTTGGGGATGATCAAAGGTGACCCCTTTCTTCTCCCCTTTGGCTCTGGATCTTCTTTTAAGCCTTGGATCTTCTTTTAGGCCTTAGATCTTCCCAAGATGGGATTTTTGGAGATGGGTCTCCTTCTTCTTCCTTTCGGTTGGCCGGATCTTGGAGAAAAGAGAGATGAGATTTAAAAATCTCACTTTTTTGAGATCTGATGGAAGACCTAAGTTTCCCTTCAAGGGTTTGATGGTGAAAAACTGTTTATTTTTGGAAAAGAAAGAGTTAAACCCTTGATTTAATTCAAAAAGGGGAGAAAGCTTTAGAACCTTGAGGAAGGGGAAGGAGGCACAGAAACCCTAAATTTTGAGGAGAATGAAAAGTATGCTTTATTTCATTATCATGTTGTCTTATATAGGCTTACAAATTTATATATAGCCACTTGGGCTTTACAGAATGGCATTTTGCCCATCTCATGCCTCATGTGCTCATTTCTTTTGCACATGAGTCATGGGCTTTACAAAAATTTTGGCTTTATGCTTACATTCATGCATACAAAATTCCATCAAAATTATTTATTAAAAGATTTCATTTTGGCATGAGGGAAGCCGACCGTAGGGCTCGACTTGGACATGGGCCTACTTGATTTGGGCTTATGCCCGTTTACTTGGGGTTGACTTTGACTTTGACCTGGTCAACCAGGGTGAAATTTTTGACCCTAACAAAGTGCCCCCCATCAATAAATGCACACCGCGTATACGAGTTGTGTGCATGAAATTGATGGATCTTGGAGTTGGACTTCAAGGTGGAACATCATTCCGGGGGCATAATTCTGGGGATCGGAGCATAATTCCAAGGATCAGAGCATAATTTCGGAGACCAGAGCATGATTCCAAGGAATGGAGCATAATTCTGAAGAGCAAAGCATCATTCTGGGAGCATAATTCTGGTGATCGGAGTATAATTCCGAGATCGGAGCATAATTCCGACGAGTGGAGCATAATTCCGACGAGCGGAGCATGATTCCAGGGATTGGAGCATAATTCCGATGAGCGGAGCATGATTCCAAGGGGTCAGAGCATAATTCCAATGAGCGACAGACATTCTGACCGAAGCATAATTTCGATGCACATATTGATTCACATGCGAAGTATAATTCCGACAGAGAAGGCGGATACTCCGAGGCGAAGCATGATTTCAACACGGAGTACATTCTGAGACGAAGCATGATTTCATCGCAGAGCTTATTGATTGACGTGATTCCGAGTCGGAGCATAATTCCGATGGGGAGGTCATTGGTTGACTTGATTTAGAGACAAAGCATAATTTCGACAGGGAAGGCAGATACACCGAGGCGAAACATGATTTCGACACGGGGTACACTCTAAGAAGAAACATGATTTTGACATGGGGTACACTCTAAGAAGAAACATGATTCCGACGCAGAGCTTGTTGGTCGATTTGATTCTGAGGCGGAGCTTAATTCCGACGAGGAGGTTATTGGTTGACTTGATTCCGAGTTAGAGCATAATTCTAATGGGGAGGTCATTGGTTGATTTGATTCCGAGTTGAAGCATAATTCCGACGGGGAGGTCGCTGGTTGACTTGATTCCGAGTTGAAGCATAATTCCGACGGGGAGGTCGTTGCTGCCCTTTTTGCAATTTGGACGGTCGGTGCATGATTTGACTTGCTCCGCTTCTCACAGTGTCAGGGATTCAACTTGTTTCTGAGGTAGAGCTTGATTCCGCTAGGGAATTCGTTGGTTGTCTTGCTGACTTGATTTGATTTGGGTTGACATCAGCATCGCTACACTGGAATATGGTACCATGAGCGAATCATCATTTGCCATGAGAGGATTTGGGGATTTTGGTTTTGGTTTGGCATCAGCGCTACACTGGAATATGGTACCAGGAGCAAATCATCATTTGTCATGGGGAGATTTTTCTCATTCCCAGTTTAACGACTTAGGGGTCATCTGTTCCCAGTTTAACGACTTAGGGGTCTATTGGATTGGAAGTTTGGAATTTTAGGGTAGGGGTCAGCATCAGCATTGCTAACACTAAAGCACAGGTGCCAGGAGCAATTCATCATTTGCCTTTACCTGTTGGGGAGCGATGTCTTAGAAGACAGGTTTAGGTCCCTATCACCTAAGGCTTTTCAATTTTATGAGCCGTAAGGGTCCCATAAAAGCATTTTCTCCTTACGAGTCGAAAGGATCCCGTAGGTGTATTTTCTCCTTAAGAGTCATGAGGACCCCAAGTGTGTTTTTCCTTTGTGAGTCGTAAGGATCCCATGAAGGTGTTTTCTTACGAGTCGAGAGAATCTCGTAAGTTTTGTTCTCCTCATGTATCGTGAGGACACATGAGTGGGTCTTCCCAAATAGAGCATAATTCCAAGGGCGGAGACCGTCCGCTGGACTGGTGATTGCAGTGGGGGTATGGGTATGATGAGAATTATTTGATCTCGTGGATTGTATACGATAGTCAACTTGGGGACCAACCATAGGGCTGGGAGAATTTTGGGACTTTGTTGGCGTCTGCATCGCTGCACTGGAATATGGTACCAGGAGCGACTCATCATTCGCCGTTGGGACATTCAGAGATTTGAAATTTTGGTTGGCGTCTGTATCGTTGCACTGGAATATGGTACCAGGAGCGACTCATCATTCGCCGTTTAGAGATTTGGATTTTGGTTGGCGCCTGCAACGCTGCACTGGAATATGGTACCATGAGCGACTCATCATTCGCTGTTTTTTTTACCGCGATTGCTCTATCTTTTCAGCTCTTCTTATCGCGAAGGTCGAGATTGCCCTATCATTTCGGCTATTTATTCGTGGTTGCCCCATCATTTCGACTGTTTATTTTCATTTTTATTTTACTCGCTGATTTTTATTGCAAGTTGTCCCATCATTTCGGTTGTTTATTTTCATTTTTATTTTACTCGTTGATTTTTATTGCGAGTTGCCCCATCATTTCGGCTCTTTTTTTTATTTACACTTTTTTTTTATTTACACATTTTTTTACATCCCCGGTTTAATCGTTTGTTCCCAGTTTAACGACGTGGTGGTCGATTGTTCCCAGTTTAACGATGTGGTGGTCGACTATTCCCAGCTTAACGGCAGTTGGAGCCTTATATCGTTCTTAGAATGCTACAGTTGATTTCCACTTGTAATAAATTTCATCACATCTGATATTCTTGAATCTTTGTCCAATCCATATTATATTTTGATTCTTATAGCTTGTGCCTTATATCGTTCTCAAAATTATTGTTCCCAGGATCATGTCTTCCAACGACTCTTCCTCTATCTCCACTCTTCAGAATCATAACATCGAGATTCTGAGTGTACTGCAAGGTCTGAAGGAAGCACAGGAGCGAACGAATGACTTGTTAGCTGAAGGACTGAGAAGGCAGGTGAATCAAGCGCCAACGGGAGTCTCAAATTGCAAAGGGATCCCTGTTAGACGAGAAAAAGAGAAGAAGATGAAACGCCAATTTGTTTCCATCGGGTTATAAAATCTGTGCTTCTTTTGTTATTCTTTAACTTGGCCCTTACGAGGTCGGCAATGGTGATCTTATCGCTGAAACTCATGAACCTTTGTCGGAACAGAGATTCCATTTGGACGAAAGTAGTAACGGAGCCACCCGGTATGCTTGCGTACCAGTCGAAAGCGACATCAGTTAAGCTATTAACGAACTGGCAAAGGAGAAGCGCATCATTGCCCCCATTATTCCTGCATGAGGCTTTAAAATGGGTGATGTGCTGATTTGCATTTCCCATCCCATCAAATCTTCCGAATTTAGGGATGACATAGCCGCTAGGAAATTCTATCAGATCATACCGAGCAGGATATGGTCTCCCAATACTACTGATATCTTTTTGCGTTTCGGTTTCGGCTACCAATGTTGACTTTGTTGGCAACCAAATTCATGATTTGATTTTGAGTTAGCGGGCTACTGTCATCGGTAGCCAAGACATTTCCCGAGATAGAATGTGACTAACTTTCATACGGTCCGCTCACCTTTGGATTTGAGGGAATAGGCGTTGGCTACCTCGGGACACCGTTTCCCGGTTCATGAGCAGAGCCCTGCGCTTGATTGGGCGGCTGAGAGGAAAGTTGGGCCGTGAACTGCATCACGACATTCGTCAAGTCATCAATTTTGGAGTAAAGTTTGGCCATCTCCTTGTTTTTACCTCTGAACTGTTTTCGGAGCTCCTGAAGAAGTTGCTGCTCTGCGTTCTTGGGACGGAAGATTGGCTTCGCTTCGCTTTCTGAGCCCGACTCCTCATGAACTGAGGGATCTCTCTGCTTATCAGCCTCACTGGAAGGGTTTTCATTACCTCCCAGAGGACGCTGGTCTTGGGAAGTGGCAGCTGCATTCATACCAGATTGGATTTGAGATGTGGTGGCCCCGTCCTTGCTCTTGCTACGCGTGCCCACCATGTCGACAGTATGGACCACACATCCAGCCATCTCTTTATCTTTGGCCGGGTAACCCTGTTCTTGAAACCTCATGAAGTTCAGCCTAGCATGAGCCCTAGCACTTTTGTTGGTTCTGTATCTGAGCCTTTTCTGTCTTAGCTTCTCGATTTTGAGGGCTTGATGGGCATCCGTCCTCCAGAAAGCCATCGTGAGTCGATTAACGGGGAGCTTAGAGAAGATACCCGATTGAGCAGTTGTCAAGGGCACCGCTGGAGCTTGCCCGGGGTGCCTTATTGCCGTGTTGGTGTTGATGGCCTTGCCTCCAGCTGGGGCCAAGGAAAGTCGTTCAAACACCGACTTGCGTTTGGGTAGTGATGCCCTCGAGATCACCACATTTGGCCTCCTGCCTTTCGAAACCAGTCTGTCTGTTACTGGAGCTTGAGAAGGTGGGATGGTGCTAGCTGGCACGAACAGAATAGAGCCAAATAGTAGCAGCGGCTCCTCCCATTGTCGTCCGAGACTGGCCGGGAGGACCGTCATGGCGTCCATCTTCATCATGTAGGAGATGGGAGCCATGTTGATAGCTCAGCTTGTCCTTAGAGACATTTTTGCTGCGTTCGAAGATTGCAATTGGAAATTGTTAACCTGCAAATAGAAACATGATTTCAGTACAGGCAATCGATATATATATTGATTGAGTTCGCATGAACGTTTAACCCGAAATATGGGAGGAGAGATTTGTCCCATCGGGCGTGCTAGAATCTGTAGGGTGTTTTTTGTCACCCCATTGAGATGGGAATACGCGTCGCTTGTCAGGCGCATTAAAGATTCCCCTTGCCTAGGGTAGGCGGAGCTATATTGATTGTGGGTATCCGAATCTCCGGCAGTCGCGGACTAAGTTGTCGTTAATTACCCCTCGCCTTTAGAGTGAGGGAACTTCCGATTGACGGATTAAATAGGTCATGCGAACTCAATGTGCAGTGTGCATGTGTTGTGCATTGAGGGGTTTTGGATATATCGGGGGGCCCGCAGAGTTTTCCGGGGGTCCCGCTACCCGGATAGCGGGCTGGGGGTCTAGAGGGCTAGCAGCCCCCTTGCAGGGTGCGAGGCAGCGCCCCGTTAGAATTTTTTTCTAACGGGGAAAGTGTTGTGGAGTGTGGGAAAAAGTAAGACGGGGAGCGTCTTAAAGACGCTAGGGAGCTGGGCGCTTGAGCGTTAGCGCCTCACGCGCCAGGCACGTGGGCACGGGGCGCTTGGGCACCAGTGGAAAGAAGGGGTTTTAGTCCCGGAAATAGGAGTTAAACTCTGAAAGAGGGTTTTTTATTTATGGAGTTAAACTCCGACAGATGTTGAATGGAGTTGAACTCCTATAAAAAAAAGTGTTTGATTTATGGAATTAAACTCCAACAGATCTTGAATGGAGTTAAACTCCTAGAAATCTTTAGGGATGATCAAAGGGGACCCATTTCTTCTCACCTTTGGCCCTGGATCTTCTTTTAGGCCTTGGAACTTCTTTTAGGCCTTGGATCTTCCCAAGGTGGGATTTTTGGAGATGGGTCTCCTTCTTCTTCCTCTCGATTGGCCGGATCTTGCAGAAAAGGGAGGTGAGATTTAAAATCTCCCCTTTTGAGATCTGATGGAAGATCTGAGTTCCCCTTCAAGAGTTTGATGGTGAAAACTGTTTATTTTTGGAAAAGAAAGAGTTAAACTCTTGATTTAATTCAAAAAGGCGAGAAGTCTTTAGAACCTTGAGGAAGGGGAAGGAGGCACAGAAACCCTAAATTTTGAGGGGAATGAAAATTATGCTTTATTTCATTATCATGTTGCCTTATATAGGCTTACAAAGTTACATATAGCCACTTGGGCTTTACAAAATGACATTTTGCCCATCCCATATCTCATGTGCTCATTTCTTTTGCACATGAGTCATGGGCTTTACAAAAATTTGGCTTTATGCCCATTTTTCTTACATTCATGTTTAAAAAATTACATCAAAATTATTTGTTACATGATTTCATTTTGGCATGGGTGAGGCCGGCCACGGGGCTCGACTTGGACATGGGCCCACTTGATCTGGGCTTGGGCCCGTTTACTTGGGGTTGACTTTGACTTTGACTTGGTCAACCGAGGTGTAATTTTTTACCCCAACACGCGCATCGATGACATTTTCGATCAGTTAAGTTGATCTTGTGTCTTTTCAAAGCTGGATTTTCGTTCGGGTTTGTAATACCCAGCCCTTTTATACCAATAATTGTACTTCTTTATACCTATAAAATTTAATTATAAGTATTTATTTATTTTCAAAATCCCATTAAACCCAGACCTTACCTTTCATTTCCCCCGGCCCAGCTGTTGCCTTTTTCCAATCTAAGTTAAGATTATTTGAGCCCAGCCCGTTCCCATTTCAATTTATTTTCCCCAGATTTTTCCCTGCGGCCCAGCTCCTCAGCCCACAAAAATTAAATGGAAATTCATTTTTATCTCGGCCCGTCCCTCACTCTCTTTTACCCTCACAATTCTTTTTCTTTTCTGGCCCACTCACCTCAGCCCAATACTTCCCTTCAGCCGCAGCTACCCGACCCGGCCCACTATCCCCTTTCTTCCCCAACGACTATATTTTTCCCGCTCATTCCTCCTGCTCGCAATCCGCTCTCCTCGCCGCACCCCACGCCTGTGCCCACATCGCTGCTCGTCATGCGCCGTGCCCCACTCGCGAGCATTACCTACGACGCGCGCCATCGACCCCTCCTCTTCCCCAACGGCTACTTTCCTTTCCCTCGCTCGGGACCCGTTCCTTCGCCGTAACCCACACCGCCTCCTCCGCCCACGCTCGCGCGCCGTTACTCCCCATGACGCGCGACCCCCGTCTCTCTATCTCTCCTCTCATACACACCCACACACCCTCTTCCTCACCTCGATCTCTCTCTCCCTCCATTTTCTCTTCCCGCGCAAGCTCAGACCCCGCCTCACCGCCATTCAACCACCGCCGTCACCCCATCATCATCATCATCACCGTCGCCATCATCTCTCTACCTCTCTCTCTACACTTCTCTCTCTCTCTCTCCTTCCCCTCTCTCTGTGATCTCCCCCTCCCTCTTCCTCTGTTCTCGATCTCTCTCTCTCTCTCACTGATCTCTCTCTCCCTCACAGATTTCTCTCTCTCTCTCTCACTGATCTCCCCCCTCTCTTTCTCACTCTCCCTCAGTTCTCTCTCTCTCTCTCTCTTTCTCAGTTGTCTCTCTCTCACTTTCTCAGCTCTCTCTCTCTCTACACTCCCTCTCCCACTCTCTAAATCTCACCGTCTCTCCCTTTCTATCAACCGACTACCTCCACCACGACATCGCCTGAGCTCGCAACAGCCCATCACCAAGCTCGAGCCAAGCCCAAGCCTAGCCGAGACTCGTCGCGTGCTTGCTACTCCATGCCCGGGACGTGTCACTACTGCCTTCGCTGCCGCGCCATCAGTTCACCTTCTCCAGGCAAGTTCTCTACTTGCTTCATGCTAATCTATTTATGTTACAAACCCAAATCGTATAGATTGCAATGTTACTATTCGGGATAGCTTATACCTTTCACCTGTTCGATGTATTGTCTCAATGGAAATACTCATCTAATTTGACGGAACTTAATAGTATAGTTTGGCCCCTCTGGCTGTGAATTTCATTGGAAAATACAACCGTTAATGACTAAAACGACTACCCCCAAGTTACCTGTAAAACTGGAAATTTCTTGTACCGGAAAACCGTTAAAATCACCATAAATTATATACATACTGGAATGATGCGTTCGAGGGCTTAAATCGAAGACGACTCGACTAACTATAACCCTATGCAAGTTTCTAAATATTTTTGTACTTAAACTGTAACAATATTTGGATCGGAGTGCGACTCTGGACTGTAGTCAAGAACGGCTGTGTTTACTGTGTGCTGTCCCGTAATGAGTACTACACTGTTTCCTTAAACTCATAGGTTGCAGAACTCCACTGTTTATTAAAGATGAATCTGATAGATAGATAACACAAGTGGTTTCATCCTATTTCGTTATCGTTTGTTATTTAAAATGTAATTTAATAGATGTGGACGTATAACAGTCCCAACAGAATCAGAATTGACACACTAGCGTTAAACAGTGTATATCTCCTGTAATACAGATGCGATTGAAGATCCGTCTATTGCGTTAAAAACCTTACTTAAAACCCTAGATTTCATTCAACTTTAGCGTAGCTAAAATCTGATCCCAACTAGGATTAAAATGCGTTGCGAAACGGACTTCCGATTCTGAAACCGGATTTCCAGCCGTGAACGCTTAAAATGAAACGGCTATAATTAATGATCCTGGAACCCGATTGGCATGAAACTAAATTCGATGGATAGATAACTGAACATACTATTTATTCCCCGTTCATCGTTTCACTAAACTGTAACCGTATGATTTATGATAAATTATGCAAGTGGTAGATTATTGATTCACGACACCCTAATCATGCCTTACATATTGTTTACGCATCATATCATACACTTGTCACTGCATTGATAACCTAGTGATAACGTGCATTACCCAGTGTTAGGTATTAGTGATGATTGTGGCAAGTACGTTAGTGTTCGTGTATCAGTGAATAAGTGAAAGTGATACGTACTTGTACACAATCAGTGGTATTCTATTGCATTGTCGACGTCTGTGGAAGACGTGTACGTGTAACTATAAGTGGTATGGGACACTTATGGAAACTCTTGCACGGGTGTCACAGATAAGACATCAGCCTCTGCCATTTATCTTAGGTATTAGTCGGGACGTGCTTGATGGAGGTCCTGCCTCCAATTCTTGTGCAGACTTGTCACAGACCGACTGGTATTTAGGGTTATGGTTAGCGTTTGATGTAGACCACGGGGTGTGGGGTAGTTTGAGTGTGAGTTCAACAGAATCTCGGGAGTCCCATGCCGGCTTATATATATGGAGATATATGGAGATTTACAGGGTACATGATTATTACCGTGAGTTACATGTTGGGCCCGTGGTCCCTTACCCTTGTGTGGAGGACACTCGCGGGTGGTTGACTCTCACACTTGGACTGACGATAGGTTTAGTGGCCTGTACAGTGAGACTTAGAGACTGATAGGGATGATAGCATCGATATACATACTTACTGTGTTGACATACGTGGCATATCATTCTACTGCTTTTACTGTTCCGCTGCATTGATTACTACATGTTCATACCTATACCGTCATTGATTTACTGTTATATATATCTATTATCACTGTTAGAATTGTCACATGAATTTATATATTATATTACTATTGTGTCGCTCTGACGACCTGAGTATGCATGCTCAGTGTGAGGAGAAGATTTAGCCTGGATCAGGACTAGACGTACATCACGGACATCTTGATTAGCTATTCAGGGTTATACCTTTTGTTTCCATCAGGTCAGTTCTTTATACTGTTTTGTTCCAGTTACTGCATTTCTCATTACCTGCGCATTATTTACTGATTACCATGTAAAGCTAGAAGCCGAAGTGTGACTACGGCAGGATGTTTCCTTGACCGTAGGAGCATGGCTGGCCTTGTCAACCCCTCGTATTCCGTATTTTGGGAAGCGGGGCGTGACATGGTTACCATCAGGTGAAGGTCAAAGAGTCCGACATTCCGAAGACGACGTTTAGAACTCATTATGTCCATTATGAATATCTCATAATTCCATTTGGAGTGACCAATGCACCTTCCATCTTTATGAACCTGATGAACCAAATTTTCCGAGAGTACTTAGAGAGGTTTGTTATTATCTTCATCGACGACATCCTGGAGTATTCAAAGAATCGGAAAGAACACGCCGAGCACTTACGCATTATCCTGGAGACATTACGACAACACTAGCTCTACGCCAAATACAACAAGTGTGAATTTTGGCTATATCAAGTCGGATTTCTCGGACATATTGTTTCATGCGAAGGAATCTCGGTGGATCCAGCTAAGATGTCATCTGTCAGCGAGTGGCCGACACCAAAGGCGGTGGAAGATATAAGAAGTTTTTTGGGTTTAGCAGGATACTACCGACGTTTTATCGAAGGATTCTCAAATATCGCAGCACCCCTGACTAAGCTCACACGTAAAGACGAAGCATTCGTGTAGTCGGAAGCATGTGAGAAGGCTTTTGTAGAACTCAAATCGAAGTTAACCTCTGCACTTATTCTTGTAATACCGGATCAATCTGGCGGATTCAATGTGCATTGTGATGCATCCGGTAAAAAATTAGGATGTGTTCTACATCAGCATGGAAAAGTTATGGCTTTTGCATCAAGGCAGTTAAAAGTTCATGAACGCAATTATCCAACACATGATCCGGAATTGGCAGACGTCATCTTCACCTTCAAGATTTGGCGTCACTATTTATTGGGAGAGCAAGTGGATATATATACTGACCACAAAAATCTGAAGTATGTATTTACTCAGAAGGAACTCAACATGCGGTAGAGAAGATGGCTAGAACTCATGGCGGACTTCGATATCAACCTACGGTATCATCCTGGAAAGGTAAACGTAGTTCCTGATGCATTTAGTTGCCATCCATTAGCAATGAACCTCACCACTCAATGGAGACTACAACAAGAACTGCATGGATTAGAGATTGAAGTAGTTGTACCAGGTAACGCTTCATCTTTGATGAACTTACAAGTCCGGTCCACTCTTGTAAATCAGATCAACGCAACTCAAGCAAATGATGCCAAGCTACAACAGATCCGAAAACAAGTAGAAATTGGACTACGAATTTACTTCATCATCCACGAAGATGGATCCTTACGATATGGAAGCCGTTCATGTGTAACGGTCGGTTCTGTTCGAGAAGAGTTGATGAAAGAAACTCACAGCTCTCCGTATTCGGTACACTCTGGTGGTACGAAGATGTACAAGGATCTACGACAACACAAATGGTGGCATGAAATGAAGCGCGAAATAGCAAGGAACGTAGCCAAGTGTATGGTGTGTCAGCAAGTGAAGGCTGAAAATCATAAAACTGCTGGTTTACTTCAGCCGTTACCAATCCTAGAATGGAAATGGCAGCACATTACCATGGACTTCGTGACTGCTCTCTCTCTCGCAGCATGAAAGGTAACAATGCAATTTGAGTTATTGTAGATCGACTCACCAAGTCGGGTCACTTTATTCCATTCAGAGTTGGCCAGTCAACTGAGACGTTAGCAAGAAAGTACGTGGAGGTGAGTAAAAATCTAAAGTAAGATTTATACCTTCAAGATGTATCATACTTAATACTCATAAACTCATGCACGAGATCGTGAGATTACATGGGGTACCTGTCTGCATCGTCTCCGATCGTGATACAAGATTCCGATCACAGTTCTGGCAGAGTCTACAAGCTAGCTTGGGAATGAGTCTGAATTCTAGTACGGTATACCATCCACAAACAGATAGACAATCCAAACGAACAATTCAGATCCTGAAAGACATATTTAGAGCTTGTATGTTAGACTTCGGAGGTTCGTAGGAAGATCACCTACACCTAGTGGAGTTTTCATACAACAACAGCTATCAGGCCAGTATTAAGATGGCACCATTCGCAGCACTCTACAGACGGAAATATCGTTCCCCGCTGAGTTGGTACGATATTGGAGATCGTGAACTCTTTAGACCAGAGATGATCGTGGCAACTGTGGACGTGGTTCGTACGATCAGGGAAAGGATGCGTATAACCCAAGAACGACAGAAACATTGGGTAGATGTAAAGCGTCGACATCTGGAGTTTCAACCCGGAGAGCATGTATTTTCGAAGACCTCTCCAAACAGAGGAGTGATCCGTTTTAGCAAGAGGGGTAAATTAAGTCCAAGGTACATAGGACCGTTCGACATACTCGAACGAGTTGGAGAAGTGGTGTACCGTTTAGTACTACCATCCTCGTTGGAAGGAGTGCACAACGTGTTCCATATATCCCAACTACAACGATATGTGAGCAACCCTAGCCATATTCTTAATCACTCAGAGCTCACGGTACAGACTGATCTAACTTGCGAACAACAACCAGTTGAGATTCTGGACCGAAAGGTGAAGACATTACGGAATAATGAGGTAAACTTGGTCCGAGTGATGTGGAGAAAGGATTCGCCAGGAAAATCAACTTGGGAAAAAGAAGAAGATATGCGTGCATGATACCCTTACCTTTTTGAAAATTAGTCTCTATGTAAATATAAATTTCGAGGACGAAATTTTTATAAGGAGGGTTGAATGTAACGACTCTAAAATCTATATACAGAATTAATTGTTTGAATGTATAGAAAAGGCTGTTTCAGCATGTGTAGGAGTTATAAGTTATTTTTGTTCAATAAAAGTAATAAGTAATTTCGAGCTCGCAGGTAAAGCCTCTACACTGCTATGACATAGCATGTGCGTTTGATTGACATCAGTCCCAATTATTTTTAATGATTTTTCTTTTCAATTTGTCGGAAGCCCAAGAGTTGCACGTACAATTCATAAGAAATCGAAAGGTTTCGGAAAAATCAAACAGGCGCAAAGAGGTGTAAACACAGATCTACACACATGGCACGAATCTCGAGGCGAGACCCCAAAATCCGACCGCCCATTTCCATCAAATGGCCGCCGCCGACGGTCCGATTGCTCCAAATCGCTCCGTGCTTTTCACACAAGTCCCTTCAGCTCCTCTCAACTACCCTGCACTGTTTGATTTTCCTGCAATCAAACAGAGACTCTTCAAATCCCAAATTAACTCCACTAAATCCATTTTAATTCATTTTTATTTCACACCTTCTCTCATTTTTATCCTATAAATACCACCTCATGCCCTAACTCTCTTCTATTCTGAAAATTTCCTCACAATTCTTTAAGTTCATGAAAAGTTAAGGCTATTCAAGTGGAGTTAAGCAAGCCAAAAAGAGTAGCGATTAAATTCCGATGACCGCTGTTTACCTCCGAATGACGCAGTGGAGACGCGATGAGCGTCTTGCCTGAGATTCGGGGTAGATGCTATTTGGTTTTATCCGTCTACCTCTCTGAAGATGCCAAGTTGATTTATGGCACCGTGTATCGGAGGTTTAGACGGATGCGGCCGATGTAGCAGACTTCGTCAGATTCCCCCTCGCTTGAGGGTTTTTTTATTGTGGGGACGCTCTTCCCTGCAGGCGCAAGCCCCTGTAGTTAATTACGTTACCGCATCGCGGTAACAACTTTCTCCTTCTCCAGAATTTCACTTCATGTCATGGATGTTTATTTTGTTTGTGGTTGCCCGTGGGTTGTATACGGAGACTATTTACTTCGTCGCCCATAGGACGTGGATTAGTCCAAATCCGTATTTTCTTAGATTTGGGTTTTGGGTTTTGGTTTAAGGATAAGTTAGCCATGTTTGAGGCTAAGATCAACTTAAACGTTTGTTAAGGATTCGTTCGTCTGATTTGAGACTAAGATCGACTTAACGGGGAGAGAATTTAGGGGCTCTATTGTTCCAGTTTAGGGACGTAGTGGTCCATTTAATATATGGCCGTCGGGACCCGTCACCTCCCTGACGACGTTGAAGGATTACAACGACAGGTGTCAGAGGAGTTCGGAGATGTACCCTTGAACCAAAGTTGATTGGGGGTCTTATAGTCCAATTTGGGACTAAAGTCTGTTTGAATGTTTAAGGATACGTTAGCCATATTTGAGGCTAAGATCAGCTCAAACGGGACCGTTTAGATCCGACAAAAGAGCATTTGGAGGCTCTATTGTTCCAGTTTAGGGACATATTGGTCCATCGCCAGTTTAAGGACATAGTGGTCCATGTTCCAGTTTAGGGACATGGTGGTCCATGTTCCAGTTTAGGGACGTGGTGGTCCATTGCCAGTTTAGGGACGTGGTGGTCCATCATTCCCATTTGGGGACGAACATTAGTTTAAGGACATTTCGGTCCAACATTCCCATTTTGGGACGAATATTAGTTTAAGGACGTTTCGGTCCACGAGTTTAAGGACCCCGCAGTCCGTATCGATGTGTGGTTGTCGGGACCCGTCACCTCTCTGACGTCGTTGAAGGATTACAACGATAGGTGTCAGAGGAGTTCGGAGATGTACCCTTGAACCAGATGTAAATTAATTTAAGAGAGGAGTCTTACTCGGTCAATTTAATTTGAGGACTTACGGCCATGATTGGGCTAAGTCCAGTTGAGAATATGTTGTTATTTCTTATTTTTGGCCTATTAGATCTGTGCTAGGGCTCTGCCCATGTTTAATAATGCATAGCATTAATCTTGGTCTCTGTTGGACCTTTATTTGGGCTCTGCCCCTTTTAAATGATGCACAGCATCTGTTCTGGTCTGACAGACCCTTGTTTGGGCTCTGCTCCTTTAAAAAAGAATGATGCATTGCATCTGTTTTTATTTGGGCTCTGCCCTTTTTTTGAAAATAATGCATAGCATTTACTAGGCCTGTTAGGCCTTTTTAATTGGGCCCAGCCCTTCTTTTTAATGATGCAGTGCATCAATTATCTGACAGTGGCCATGTGGCCTGTTAGGCGTTTTGCGCCAATAAATGAGCGCAAGTGCTTGTGGAGGTGACACGTGTCACACTCTGATGAGCGCAAGCGCAGTTAGCGCAGTGCGCTGTGTCAGTGCACTGCGCTGTTGCGCTGCTGACACGTGGCGCGCTCTGGTGACTTGCACCAATTTCATAGAGCAATGCTCTATTTTAAAAGCGCATAGCGCAAGTTGTTCTGGAGCTGACACGTGGCACTCTCTGGTGGCTTGCGCCAACCTAAGAGCGCAACAGTGCCAATTTTGCAAGTGCAGGGCACTGTTTTATATTTTGATCAATTTTAGATCAGAGAAAACAAGTTTTTCTTGTTTTCAAAGAACCAGTGGTTCATAAAAAAGTGCAAGGCACTGTTATTTATATTTTATTGAAGATCTTTGATCTTGTTCTTAGATCAATGATCTATTCAGAAGAGAACCTTCTCTTTTATAAAGGTTTTTTTACCTTTTTTTTTCTTGAATTCTTCAAAATTCTTCAGAGTTCTCTCTTTTTGTTGTTTTTTCTGAAGTTCTTGATGTCGATCCTCCTTTGAATTGGGGTCTAGGGGCCTTTATATAGTGCCCATAAATTTGTTAAATTTGTTAAAGAGATTTTTCTCTGAGTGATTTGGGGAATTTTCCCCACCGTTGGATCTTTGATCCAAGGGCTTCTGTTTCACAGAAGACAATCTTCTTGTTTTAACAAGAACAGAAAGATCTTATTAGAATTTTAATTCTGTTTGGCGCAGATGCACCAGCGCTTGACACGTGTCACGCAGCGCACAGCGCAGCGCAACTGCGCCGACACGTGTCGCGCAGCGCAGCGCTTACGCAGAAGCAACTGAAGTTCTGCTTCCTTTAATTTTGTTATTTATTAGAGCCTTGCTCTGATTGGGCGTACTGCCTTGGGCGATGCGCTGACGTATCAGCTTCTGACACGTGGCGCGTTGCGCGCAGCGCACGGAATTTGAAGCGTTACTTCAAAATTTGAATTTTTTTGAAATTCAAACAGTGCCTTGCTCTAATTGGGGGAAATAAATGCCCCTCCACCGTTGCGCTCACGTGGCGCACACGTGAGTGCAACGGTGGCAAGATCTAGGCCGTTGGATCAAGGGGTAAGTTGAAGGGGCGTATGCACCTATAAATAGGACCCTTGGTCCTTGGTAATTCTTTACCGTTTTCAAGAACTTGAATTTTAGAGCCTTGCTCTCGTTTCTTCCCAAGAACTTCAAAATTCAGAACTTAGAACAACTTAGGTAAAATTTAAATTAAATTAAATTAAATTAAATTAACAGAGCCTTGCTCTTATAGATCTTTGATCTACAGAAAACCGCTTTGGGGTTTTATTAACAGAGCCTTGCTCTCAAAAATCTATAGATCTACAGATATCTTGTTCATGGGTTTTAACCCATGAACAAAGCTTTGCTCATGGATCAAATGTAAATCTTTTTTTGATCTGAAAATGGAGAACTCCTAAAAGTTTTCATGGATCTTTAAGATCCCAAATTTTTAATGTTTAGGAGTTAAAGTTTTCTTTTTGATGGATTTTTCCATCATTATTATAGAGCTGCTCTATTTTTTTTTAAGGAAATTTTATTCCTTTGAGACCAGAGTTTGACAAATGTCACTCTGTGACAGAGCTTTGCTCTAAAAGAGGAGATTTTCTCCTTGTCTCTAGGGATTTCCCATCAATGAGGATATTCTCTTGGGGATCTTTTCATTAATTGACAGTCTCACCCAATGATGGGTCTGTCTTTTAAATGATGCACTGTCATCCAGATTTTGTGGGTCCCCATTTGTTCCCCTACCCACTGCATTGCAGTGTGGTGTAAAATTTTAAAATGTCGAGCGTTGGAATTACAACACTGACGGCTAATTTTTTGTCCCTCCGCAGGAAACATGTCTGCTAATTTGTCTTTCCCGTTTGTTCGCTCGGAGGGAGGGTTTCCCCAGGCACCCGTGGACCGAGTAGTGCTCGCTCTCATAAAGGATCATGACCCCGAGCACAAGAGCCTTCACCTGTAGGGTAGGTGGTACAATGAGATCATCCAGGGTCGCCGAAGTTTCAGTTCCGCCACGCCGTCTGAGCCCATAATTTCGATCCCCTATGCGGATGAACCCCCGGTGAAGTATGCCGTGGAGGTCAAAAATTGGAATTCGGATGACCTCCTCCAGCCTGCAATTGGTGCCATTCCCATGCAGCCGCCGCCGGCAATAGACATTCTGGGGAGGCGAATCTGTCAGGGTGAAGCACGCCCTTGGGGACAGGCCTATAATATTGGATTGGTCACGCGACCGCCCGCCGGATATTTGCAGTGGGCCCGGTACATCTTATCGGCGAAAAGGACTCATCTAACGAAGATTGGTTTGTATTCGGCCATCTACATCTCGCTCTTCGAGTATCCCTCTCCTCCAACGTGGTGGATCAAGGCCTTTATCGAACAATGGAATATCCCCACCCACACCTTCCTGATGACGGACAGGGAGGTCTCTATCTCCTTGGAGGAGTTTGCTGAAGTCTCGGGTCTGCCGATGAGGGGGGAGCATTACGAGGAGCTGCTTCCTCCCGATGAATACGTCTTTGCCACCAAGCCGCTGGTGTTTGATTTGACTCCAGAGAACGCTATTCAGCACCAGTTCCCGGGCTTGGTGAAGGTGCCGGAGATTTATGAAGGGCTCTATCTGGAATCGGGTGTCCGGGGCATCAGTTTCGCAGATTTTATTGCCTGCTTCATTCGACCGGAGTTCCTATTAGAGCGGAGCGAGAAGTTCGCCCAGCTCGATGACCCTTTTGGCTTCGGCTTGGACCGCCGACCCATATTAGAGAATGATCAAAGGGACTTTTATCTCCCCGGCGCCGCCGTCGTTCCTTTCTCAGAAATCGCCGTCCCGGGCATGGATGAGGAAACCTTTTTTGTAGGGTTCCTGGGCTTGTGGCTGTGCAGCTTTGCGCTCCCCTTGCACCCGCGCCACATGTGGCCATCTATTTTCTATCCAGCACATCGGATGGTGGCTGGTTTGCAGTTGTCAGTAGGAATTGCCGGGCTGGCTTATCTTTATAATGGACTTAGCGTAGCGGCGGACGCTAGTGAGCCTGGGGTGCAGCCCGCTAACTTACCGATGCACTACTTCACCTCCTGGATGGAAATGCACGTTCATGGGGTGTTCGGCGCCCATAAGATCCCTCCCTTTTTTGAGAAATGCAGACTCCCAAGAGTCATACGGTTGGTCGGTGCTTCGATCGTAGTTGCACCTCCGCGGGAGGCTAGGGGGCTACTCCTTCGTCCACACCTGGTCGGAGCGAAGGTTTCCTTCTTGGATAAGGTCATAACAATAGGCTCAGAGACCACCAAGTCGGTAATGCCGCTGCGCGATGATTTTAAAGACGTGGCTTCCATATTGAAGGCTCGGGAAATCCTCCATCTCTACTCCATTCGGCCGGGCTATTTGGTGTTTAAGCAGAATAAGACGGCGCTCCTCATGAGGTATAACCTTCACCGGTTTGCTCAGCAATCAAGCTATAACCAGGGGATCCCGATGGAAGCTTTCTTGGAAAGGCCCGTGGTTAGCCGAGAGGGGATAAGGGATGCAATGCACCATTTTATGCGGCTTAACACGGGTTCCTATTTCTTTATCAGCGAGCCGAGCTGCGCCCCCAAAGTCCTCAACGCGTACGTGGCCTGGTACGCGCACGCAATGGGTCCAGTTATCCAAATGGAAAAGCGCATGCTGGTTGACCACAAGGGTGCGCCTCCCGGCGGCAATCGCAAGGCTCCCCTGAAGCCGAGGACCCCGGTCATTCCTCCATTGAAAGGTGCTGGAGTTGGACCTTCGCGCGTATTGAGCCCTCCGCGCGGATTGCCGCTTCGCGATACTGTGGATGTGCCACCAGCCCCCCGTGCTCCAGTGGAGGTGGTAAATGTGGTATCGCCGGAGTCCGGCGCAGGCGCGGATATCGGGACCCGCCGCCCCAAGGTGCCTGCCAAGCGCAAATCAATCCCGGGTGCATCCAGAGCTGGCGGGCAAAAGAAGAAGAAGTCGCTCCTCTCCCTCGACGCGATCCTCGGTTTAGAGCCTGAGGCCCCTCTTACCGAAGGAATAAGCGAGTATGGCAGCAATAAGGGCTTCTCGGTAAACCCCGCAGACACCAATTTGGCGGCCGCTATTGCAGCTTCTGAGCGATCAGCGAGGCTCGAAGCGATGTTGAATAAACTCGCTGAGTCAGGTAATCATTAGCTGCTTTCTTCGTCATTTTATCGCATTTTTTATCATTATTTTTTACTAATACTTTCCCCCATTTTTCAACAGGTGTCACTACCAAAGAAGCCATTGCTGCCTCCTTAAAAACCTTCCAGGAGGAGGAGAAGAAGCGCGCCTTAATGGGCATTGGTACGTCTCAGCTTATTGAGTTTTTTTTATCCTCTTTTCTGACGGCCAACCTAACCTTTTTTCTTTGTTTTTTTTAAAGGGGCTGCGCCAGCTGATGCGGGGACTCTCCCCGGATCCTCTACTGAAGTACCAGCTTCTTCGGTGCTGCCGTGAGAGCCTCAACTTGACAAATCAACGAGGGATGCCTTGAAGGATTTGGAGGCATCCCTGTTCACGGACGAGGACGTCTCAATGAAGGAAGCCTTGGAGAGCTCCGTCTTTACGGCACGGGAAGAGAGAAAGCGGCTAAGGCGCGAGGAGAAGGCACGCAGGGCTGCTTTGGCTGTTGGAGCGGGCCCAAGCACCGTCCCTCGTGCTGATACTCCCTCAGAAGAGACCCCCGTCGCCCTATCCACTGCTCGCAGACAGGTGGCGCGTGCAGTTCGGAGTGCTAACGATAAATCCACTTCAGGTAATGAATCTTTCGAGAATTGTTTGTAAAAATTGTAAACTCGTCGGTTCTTATATATTTTGCCTTGCAGGGCCAAGTCCAACCGAGGAGGAGGCGGAGACCGTCGAACCCAAGGAGATAGAGGAAGAGGCACCGGCCGAACCCGAGCCGACGGTGGGCAACATCGCTGGAGTTTCTGAGCCTGAGTAGGGGGCTGAGGGAGCCGCACCCGAGAAGGTCATTGATGCCGAGCCTGGGATGGCGGCAAATGAGGAGACCACTACAACTGAGCCCGAGGTAGAGGCGGACGAGGCGCTTGAGGCCAGTAACCCCCTGGTGATGGCGGATGAGACAATGGAGACGGCTGAGCCCGAAGAAGTAGCGGGTGAGATGGGCACGACTCTTGGGGAAGAGCCAGCCGCTCCTTCTCAAGAGTCCGGCAATGCTCCGATTATTGCCCTCCCCGTCTACGGTCTTCCGCCGTCTCCCGACCGCGCGAGCACGACGACAGCCCCCATTGAGTCTGGTGATGAGGTCACGGGCGGTGGCCTCATGTCGATGGAGGAGGGAGACGCCTCTGCTTCGGCCGGCGGCTCATCAAGTAAATCTCGAGTTACAGTCCCCCTTTTTTTTATCTTGCAACCGCTTCTGACAAGTTTATCCTTGTTTTTAACGCAGGTGCAGCCAGTGCCGATGCTCCATTGCTCGAGGGAGCGCCGTCAACTACTGCTTTGGCGGTGGTCACCTCTCAGCCCTATCTTGTACCATCGAAGATGTTGGAAGGTATGGATTTGCAACTTATTAGTTTCGTCTTTTAGCCGCATAATTTATGTACTAAAGTCATACTGTTGTGTCTTTTCAGGAGTGCTTTTTGATCATCTTTATCAAGTGTTGCTCCCACACTTCTCCTTCCCATCTAAACTCGCTTCTTCCTCCAGTGGCGCTGGTGAGTATAGTTTCCAACTGATGTTTTTCCTTTTTTTTTAGTAATGGAATTATTTCTAATTTTCCTTTATCCTGATTGCAGTGCTACAAATCGAAGGAGGAGGCGAAAGATCGGTCGTGCCACCGGCCCTTCCGGGCTTGCCACCTGCTGCAGCTGGTATAGTAGACTATCTCATCAATGACTTTTTCATATTTCTTGAACCGTCATCTAATTACATTTTGTCGTTTCAGCTGTCGTTCCAATCTCGGCACCTTTTGAATCTCGCGTTACGATGCCGGCAGGCCCTTTCTTGAGACGTCCATCCTCGAAAGGCGCCGCGAATAGTCTACGCATGGTGAGCGACTATATTGAGGAGCTCGACATCGAGACTCTTACGTCTGCCGCAGATTTTGCTACGGCGGTAAACCCAATACTGGTGATACTCGTGAACTTCCATAACAAGGACATCGTCGCGTCTTGGGTTAACCACTGCAGGGAGATCGAGGCCCGCCTGCATCAACTGGAGTTTATGCTCCCTGCTCCCGAGACCTTAGCCGCAAGCAATCAAAGTGCAGCGTGGATTGAGCAAAGCACTTCTTACGTCCACCACTTGGAACAATAAGCGGCTTTAAGGCTGAGGGAATACCAAGAGACCTCGAGCGAGACGGCTCGTCTGTGTGCTGAGGTTGAGGCGAATGCTGCCCAAGTGAAGGCTATCTTTGAGGGCCTCCTGGAACGCATCTCTCATGGGCTAAATTTGAAGCGAAAGCTTGATGTCGCCGAGCATGACACCCCAGGCCGCGAAGCTGCTCATCAGGCCGTTGGGGAGCAGCTTGCATCTTTCTTGCAGCAGCGGGCTCAAGTGGAGGCAGAACTGGCGGCGGTGGCTAATCAGGAGAAAGCGTGGAAGGAGATGCGCGAACAATTGCTAGAGCTATGCAAGACGCTTCCTTCCCAGTAGTTCCCCTTGTATCCATATACTTGTAAAAAAAATTTCTTTTTCGAATAAGATGTATCCATTCTTTATTCTTTTGTACGATTCACCTTGTACTTGATTGAATTAATAAATAAAGATACACATTTTTTTCTTTGCAATGTCTTGTACTATTTTCTTTGCTCTTCCGCTTTCTCCCTTTCTCTTATTATCAGCATGCTGTTTTGATAAACATGGTTGGCAGATAATAGAGCAAGCACCTTGGTTTCTTCCAGGGATAGCGATGGCTTAGGCCGCAGGTTCAGATCTGCTGCCTAAGACTTTTCAATTCTATGAGCCGTAAGGGTCTCATAGATACTTTTCTCCCTACGGATCGAGAGGATCTCGTAGGTGGATTTTCTCCTTAGGAATCATGAGGATTCCTAAGTGCGTTTTCTCTTATAAGTCGTAAGGATCTTATAAGGGAATTTTTCCCTCTTACGAGACGAGAGAACCCGTAAGCGGTTGTTTCCCTCCTCGTCGAGATTCGAGTTTGAAGAGTGAGACCCGTGGATAGTATGCAAGAGACCGTTTTGGGCCAACTTGCAGGGTCCCAATGCTTAGGGAACAAGTTTTTAATCTTTACTGCCTAAGGATTTATCTTACGAGTCGAGCCGCATCGAGCAGTTCTCGCAAAGACATCAATTTCTTCACAAGTCGAGACGAATCGAGCATTTCTCGCAAGAACATCCTAACGCCACAGTTAACCTCTTCTCTTTACGACAAAAGTCCGTTAGGGTCTGTGGTACTTTGGGTTTTGGCCGTCGTACCGTCACATCAGCTGATATATTCCTCGATAGGCAGTTGTGTTGTTCGAGTAGCCGTGCGACTGCCGTGTCTCTGATCCTTTCGGGGGCTGGACAAGACGTCTTCAAGCAATCTTCCTAGGCAGTTTGACCGTCGGAAGAGCAAGCGTTAGGAATTCGCCATGCCGCTTTTTACTTGAGGTTAGGCTCATTTTGGAGAGCCTCATTGAGTCATAACCACTCCATGCTGGTGTGGGATGATCTCCGATAGTCTTTCAGGTTTTATGTGAGTTGCCGTCAAGACCTTGAAGCTAGGAATTTGTCCTTTGCTTCGTTTGCTGGCATTGCGTCTGCTGTATCGAGATGAATGCCGTGGTGGGAACTAGGGATTTTGCCGTGGCTCCGTTTGTTTGATTGTCGCTTCTGAACCCTGCTGGAGGAAGAACGCGGGGGTGACATCTCGTCTGCTGTATCAAGACGAACGTCGTGGTTGTCTCTAGGTTGCTGGTGAACCGTCGAGGTTTGAAACTAGTGATTTTGCCGTGGCTCCATTTGTTTGATGATGTTTCGTCTGTTGTGTCGAAACGAACGTCGAAGTGGTAACCATTCCGCACTGGTGTGAGATGATCTCCAGTTGTCTTTCAGGCTTTATATGACTCGCCGTTAAGACCTTGAATCTAGGAATTTGGCCTTCGCTTCGTTTGCTTTGTCACGTCCGAACCCTGTTGGGGGAAGAACGCTGTCGTGACATCTCGTCTGCTGTATCGAAACGAACGTCGCGGTTGTCTCTAGGTTGCTGGTGAACCGTCGAGGTTTGGAACTAGGGATTTTGCCGTGGCTTCGTTAGTTTGATGATGTGGTCTTTCGTTGGCGTTGTATCTGCATCTTGATGGACTGCGAAGGAACGCCGTTGTTAACATCTCGTCTGCTGTATTGAGACGATTGTTGAGATGAAGCTGGGATTTTGCCGTCGCTTTGCTCTGTTTCAACCGCGAGGTCTTTTGTTGGCGTTGTATCTGCATCTTGATGGACTGCGAAGGAATGCCTTCGTTGATTCTTAGGCCGTAGATATTGCCGTTAAGATTTGGCTCCGTTTTCTGATGGAGCATTGGGAGGGAAAGGGTGCTTCCTTCTTTGTTTGTGCCTCTGGATTGTATACAGGGATTGCTGTGATATCGCCTGTAGGGCAAAAAGTTTCATTCTTTCATTTCATTTTTTTTTATTCTTTCTGCGATGCTCTATCATTTCAGCTTTTACATCATGAAGGTCGCGATTGCCCAATCATTTCGGTTATTTTTCGCGGTGCCCAATCATTTCGGCTATATTTTTTTATTTTTACTCGCTGCTTTTTATTACGAGTTGCCCAGTCATTTCGGCTATTTTGTATGCATACGTTTTCTTTACTTGCTGCTTTTTATTGCAAGCTGCCCTATTATTTTGGCTATTTCGTAGGCATGTGTGACTTGTTGGCTTTTCACCGTAAACCTGAAATTAGACACCGGTTTCAGCATCAGCACCGCTACCACTGGGATATTGTCAGGAGCGAATCATCATTTGCCTCTGTCGACGTTGAACAAAGGTGGCTTAGTAAATAGGGTTAGGATCCTGTCGACTAAGGCTTTTGACTTCATGAACCGTAAGGGTCTCACAAAGGTATTTCTCCCTACAAGTCGTGATGATCTCGTAGGTGTGTTTTCTCCTTAGGAATTGTGGGGATTCCTAAGTGTATGTTCTCAGTCGTAAGGATCCTACAAGAGTGCTTTCTCCTTATAGGTCGAGAGGACTTACAAGGGTTGTTCACCGTGCGAACATATCCTTAGTCACGGGTGGGACTTTGCTGGGGAAATGTTTGTTCGCGCCCGTGGATTGTATACAAGGGTCAGTTATTGAACCACTTGTAGGGCCATATCGCAGGTTGTGGGGGTTTTGCTTAAGCACAGGTTTAGGTCGCTGTAAGTTAAGACTTTCAAATCTTATGAGCCGTGAGGGTCCCATAAGAGAGTTCTCCTTACGAGTCGTGAGGATCTCGCAAGTGTATTTTCTCCTTAGGAATCGTGGGGATCCCTAAGTGTGTTGCTCCCTTGTGAGTCGTAAGGATCTCACTTGGGTGATTTCTCCTTACAAGGTCGAGAGGACCCTGTAAGTCTCTTTCACGAGGTTGCATCCTTTCGGGTTTTCACAAACACTCGCCGGTAGCCTTGCTGTTTTTACTCACGGAGCCCTTTCGGGTTTTCATCCGTGCCCGTTTTGCTTATGGACATACCATTTTTCTATTTTTATTTATTTATTCTTTTTGTTATTCTTTATTCTTTTTTTTTATCTCGTCCGCCTGAGGATGCTGCGGTAGTAGTTTAAAGGCGTTTCGGTCGTTTGCAAGTTTTAGGACATTACGGTCCATCATTAGTTTAAGGACGTTTCGGTCCGCCGTCGTCGTATTTGAGGCGAATCTCTAGTTTACTGACTTTTCGGTCTATGGGGCTTTCTCTATGACTGAGCATGATGCCCCCGGCGTATCCATCTTTCTCGGAGCGTGCGGTTGTGGCGGGCTCACCTTCCAGTTTTCGGAGATGACGAACTTGCACTGTTGGTATTGGTCTTCGACCCAGTTTTTGAAGACGTAATAGTTTTCGATCGGATGGCCCAATACTTGGTGATAAGGGCAATAATTAGAACTGTTGACATCCTCCAGTTGTAGTTGGCATTTCGGCTTCGGTAAAGTGATAAGCCTGTTGTGCACTGCCACTTCGAACAGCCTCCTTGTTTCATCCTGATGAAATGAGTAAGGACGTCTTAGCCTCTCCTCGAGAGATATGCGTGGACGCATATTGTTTTGACGAACAACCGGTCTAAGGCCACTCGACTGTCGTTGAGTGTTGGCTACGAAGGTCATTTTCCCCTTTCCTTTATCCTTTTTGCTCAATCCTTTGTTTGCGGGGCCGAGATTTTTTCCGAGTAGCGGGTGATTGCATGGCTGAATGTTCTCGCAACTCCTTAATTCTTTTATTTTTGAAATGGATTCCTTGAGGAGAGGGTTGAGGGCAACTTCTTCGTCAGAGTCGCTTCCAAAGGTAATAATTTGTGATCCCTCGGAGTCGGCTATATGACAGTCATCGGCGGCTCTTTTGCGCTCATCTATCGCATTTTTCCTGTGTCTACGAGCTTCACACTTTGTCCTGTTGAAGTGTTGCTTTTGAGCGACATATCCCTGCCACCAACACTTAAAGGAGTCACAGTCTTCGGTAGGATATATGATCTTCTGATCATATAAGCAGAAGTTAGGATGCATCTCTGCTCCACCGAGAGTATTTTCTTCAGAGGGTGGTAGCTTCATTCCCGCCGATAGGGCTTTGGCGAACCTTTTCCTCGTCTTGAATTTGTTTTTATCCGCAGCGGATGACTTTTGATTTGACGGGAGTGCCTCGACTCTTTGGTCCAGTCGTCGGTGTTTGGCTCCTTCCAGTATGGCCATCTCACGCTCTTGATTGGTTTTAACTTTCAAACGAATCTCATTCAGGAAAGCATCGATCAACTCGTCTGACGGCCGCGAAATTTCTGGTTCAGGGTCCGCCCTCGGTTCCTCGGCGCAAGGAGCCTCTTCATCATTCGCCAATGAGTGAGAGATCATATAACAACTCGCTACGTAGTCTTCGGATTCATCTGATGAGTCTTCTCCATCGTTTTCGTCCTCAACAAAAGAACAAGCTGCCCCCATCGTGTCCGTCTTCTTTAGAGTGTGCGGCTGTGGTGGGTTTACCTTCCAGTTTTCAGACAGTGCAAACTTGCCTTGTAGGTATTGATCCTCGATCCATCCCTTAAAGCAGAAACAATCCTCGATCGGGTGACTTACCGTTTGGTGGTAAGGGCAGTAATCGGGATTATTGAGATCGTCTGGCTGCAATGGACGTTTTGGGTTCGGCAGATTGATGAGTCTGTTGCGTACTGCCAGCTCAAACAGTCTTCTCGTTTTATTATGAAGAAACGAGTAAGGACGTCCTAGTCTCTCCTCGAGGGATGGGCGTGGATGCGCGTTATTTTGGCGAACGACTGGCTTTGAGTTGCTCGGCTGTTGTTGAGCATTGGCAAAGACAGTCGCTTTCCCTTTCCCTTTCTCATTTCGAGAGTCTGGTTTTGGAGGAGACGGTCCGTGGCCCATCTGGTCCATTTGGGCTAATTTGTCGATCAATGCATGGAAGGTGGTTGCCCTGAAGAACATCATGAATTGCGAGATGGTCGCTTGCGGATCAAGAGTGCCCATGAACATGCTTACCGCAGGTGCCTCTTCTATGCGTTGTTCGCATTTTGACATAGGTTCCGCCATCGTGTCGCGTATTGGACCCATATTTCGCTGGGCCTTATCCTGGCATTTATCAGTGCTGTTATCGGGGTGCGCTCACTAGCACTCGCGAATCTTTGTGTAAATAGTAGCTCCATCTCCGCAAATGTTTTGACAGAGCCGCTAGGTAGCTCCGAATACCATTCAAAGGCTGTTTCTGCTAAGCTGCCGACGAATTGGCGAAGCAACAATTTGTCATCGCCTCCAGTATTGCCGCATAAGGCCCTGAATTGAGCGACATGCTGATGTGGATTCCCTGTCCCTTTATATACGTGGAATTTAGGGATCGTATATCCCGGCGGGTAACTGATTTGGTCATACCAGCCCGGGTAGGGTCGTCCGGTTTTAGCAATTTGCCCAGCCGCCTCATTCGCCTGATGAGCTCGTATCTTTTGAGCAATATAATCATCCAGGGCGGCCTTGGAGACAGTTTCCTCTTTGGCTGTTGAAAGGACCGGAGGAGGATTAGGTGTCTCCCCTCTGTCGTCTCTGTTCAGTTGATAAAACTGCACATTTGTATTACATTTTTCCTACCATTTTCATATTAAAAAAATGACTTTATTATAATATATTATACATATGAAGGTTTATGTGTAAAAACATTATTTTCCATGTGTTAATATATTTTAATTATCATTTGGTAGGAAAATGTATGCAAATATTATTGATCTAATCCTAGTAGAACAAAGTCTACTAAAATCTTATTTGAGTTGTTGTGCAGAATATTTCCAAGTTGTTATGAAGAATTTATCAAACAAATCAATTTGTTGAAGAAAACTTGCCAAATTAAGAAGCAAAACTTGGAGACCAAGTCTGGAAGCAACCGAGAAAAGATTTGTGAATTCTGAAGGTGCCTAGGATTGCCAAATGTCACAATCAGAGAGCCCAAGAAAATTGATGAAGAGATCCTCACCATTGGCCGCGGATCCGCGGCCATACCCCCCCTATGGTCGCGTATCCGCCGCACTTATAGGGAATTAGGAGGCAAGATTCTCTGCTAAATTTTATCAAGTTTCCAACTAAAAGATTCTGGCTTTGCACTATAAAAAGGCACCGAGAGCCTCTTGGAAAAGCTATCAAGCCGACGAGATCACGAAGTCCAAGACGGCTCACGCATCCAGGCTAATCATCAACGGTTCATCTACCTCCTTAGAAGAGATCGAGAAGCAAACTAGGTTTTTGTAATCATTTTCTAAGGAATAAAAGTGTAGATTGTTCAAGTTGATTAATAAAGGTAGTTGTTTTATTTAATTCTTTTGCATTTTACATTATGTTTTCCCTCTCTATCTTTTCATCTTCTTTTCCCAATATGCGCGAGTAATTCTCCGCTTGTTAGGGTTCGTAAGATTAGGGTAGGCGAATAGACGATGAAAATAATTAAACCCTTTTTAAGTCCTATAAAGTTTAGGAACTTTATCAAAAGAATTATTAACATCCTAATCGGGCGCGCTAGCAATTCTTTGCTAGTTCCGACCGCGATTAGAGATTAGATTAATGATTGTTTTGGTAAAGGCTAGATATGAACGGAGTTCCGTGTCGAGATAAGGGTTAAGAGTGGGATTCATTTTTCCCTCCAGAAACCCTAATCTACACGCATCACCGTCGTTCTAGTTTTAAATCTATTAAAGGATAAAAAGGGTAACTTTTAATTAATCATCCATAACTACTAAATCCTAACGAACCCTACAAGCCCTTTTTATCCTTTAATAGATTTAAAACTAGAACGACGGTGATGCGTGTAGATTAGGGTTTCTGGAGGAAAAAGGAATCCCACTCTTAACCCTTATCTCGACACGGAACTCCGTTCATATCTAGCCTTTACCAAAACAATCATTAATCTAATCTCTAATCGCGGTCGGAACTAACAAAGAATTGTTAGCGCGCCCGATTAGGATGTTAATGATTCTTTTGATAAAGTTCATAAACTTTATAGGACTTAAAAAGAGTTTAGAGATATTCATCATCCATTAGCCTACCCTAATCCTACGAACCCTAACAAGCGGAGAATTACTCGCGCATATTGGGAGAAAAAGAGATGGAGAGAAATTGCATAATTAAACTACGAAGAAATAGAATAAGAAAAAGAACTACCTTTATTAATCAACAAGATCAAGTACACTTTTATTCCTTAGAAAATGATTACAAAAACCTAGTTTGCTTCTCGATCTCTTCTAAGGAGGTAGATGAACCGTTGATGATCAGCCTGGATGCGTGAGCCGTCTTGGATTTCGTGATCTCGTCGGCTTGATAGCTTTTCCAAGAGACTCTCGGTGCCTTTTTATAGTGCAAAGCCAGAATCTTTTAGTTGGAAACTTGATAAAATTTAGCAGAGAATCATGCCCCAAAATCTTGCCTCCTAATTCCCTATAAGTGCGACGGATACGCGGCCAGAGGGGGGGTATGGCCGCGGATCCGCGGCCAATGGTGAGGATCTCTTCATCAATTTTCTTGGGCTCTCTGATTGTGACATTTGACAATCCTAGGCACCTTCAGAATTCACAAATCTTTTCTCGGTTGCTTCTAGACTTGGTCTCCAAGTTTTGCTTCTTAATTTGGCAAGTTTTCTTTAACAAATTGATTTGTTTGATAAATTCTTTATAACAACTTGGAAATATTCTGCACAACAACTCAAATAAGATTTTAGTAGACTTTGTTCTACTAGGATTAGATCAATAATATTTGCATACATTTTCCTACCAAATGATAATTAAAATATATTAACACATGGAGAATAATGTTTTTACACATAAACCTTCATATGTATAATATATTATAATAAAGTCCTTTTTTTAATATGAAAATGGTAGGAAAAATTTAATACAAATGTGCAGTTTCATCAACTGAACAAATACCCCCAAACTTATCTTTGATCGTCCCGAGCAAACTAGTTTATTCAAGAGGAAAAAAAGAAAGGAGAAAACTAAGCACACTTTCGTAGGCAGACACGATTGCACTGAGCACGTGCAACAAGCCGTTAAACCTCTAGGTGTCCCTAGTAGGAGGAGTGTTGTCTCCTGAGGGTTTTCAGCGGATTACAGCCACAAAATCCAATAACAAAAGAAAGATGGTGAAATTTACATATAAAGATAAGAACCATAAAAGAAAGGCCTTGAAAAGAAGAGTTTCCAACTATACTAGCTTTTCAGTTGTCATGAGCCCTATCTTAATAGTCATGAAAAAATGTTAGAAATCACATCATCCCTCAATAAAACATCGTCTTTATTCTTCATTCCGACCTTTCATCCAAACATTGATCATATAACCCCACGTGTGTGTGAAGAACATCCCTACACTCGGAGAATTCAATTCAAGCTATCATACTCTTGTCCATCTACCTTAGTACTTTTTAATTTGATGAATATTAAGATTCGCTCACACCTTTTCATGCGACCGTTAATACTTCTTGAGGTACTAACAGACCGATTACTCGTGTGCTTGCTGATTAGGTGATAGTATTTTCCTCGTCTTGCACCACCTAAGGCTTAGCAGTGACTCCCAGACCAGTTGGCCTTAGGGCACTAGGTGAAGAGGCACCATCGCTATATTTTTTTATTGCTGCCTTGGCGATACAAAACCAGTGTTCATTTTTCTTTTCACCATTTATATTTTCTTCATTTTTTTTTCATTTCCTTCATACTTTGGCTTTTAGACAAGAGCATTTCAAGGTATCCTCTACTATCTCGAGTTTCAAGACGTGTGTAAGTGGATATAGTAGGGTATCAACATTCAAATGTTTGGCTTCCAGAATAGAAACTATTTTTCAGACTTATTTTTATCCTCAGAGTAGTGACTTCCTTCATTTTACTAACCCTTGGGACAACAGCTCATAACTACTTATTACCAGTTCGTATAAGAAAACTTTTAATTTTCTTGGTTTTCTTAAACTATTCCAATCTTTTGGATGTAATTTTTCACTTTCTACTCTTTTGTTATAAAAGATTTTTTTTTTATTTTTGAAAATGTTGTGCTTATGCAAAGTATGATGCAAATTGATGTGTAAATAAGCACAAACCTCCCCCAAACCTGTTTTCAACAGTGTCCTCACTGTTGCGATTTGCTGGATCACAAAAACCTGTAAACTTGGGAGAACATTATTAATGGGGGCAAGAATATATGAAAGTGGAAATCCTCCCCTAAACTTATTTTAGGCTCATAATTTTGTAAAAATCATATTCTTTCAAGAGCCAAAATATACCACCCCTCCCCCAAACTTGAGTTAAACAATTTTAATCTTTTAAAATCACATGAGGGGGTCAAGGTTATTGATCGATGCCAAGCTTTGCAAAGACCGAAGGTCAACACCAACCATTCAAAAATTTTATCGATGAAGCACCAAGGTTGGTGGAAGAACACGTCACCTATTGACGTGAAGAAGTGGGGAAGTGACAAGAGGTGTATTGGAAAAGGATTGCGTCTCAATTTGGAGAGACGACACAGTGATAGTAATGATGGATTACTCACATTATCATGATTGTCCAAAAGAGGGGGGTGGAGGTCCAATTTCTTCATCTTGGAGTTGATTCATCTCAACACCCGTGTCTTGTAGAAATGCGAGTTCATCAGCGAAAATTTCCTCAAAGCTTTCATCGATACCCCGAAAAATAATGTCATCAGAAAAAATGGGGTGATCGTCAGACTCAATATAAGGTTCCTCATTAGATGTTGATCCGGACAACTCGGTGGAAGAGTAAATGGTTGGGTCAAACAACAACATATGAAAAGAGTCTGTATCATGAGGTTGATCAAATTCGCTGCTGTCGACATCCATTAATTCGACAGAACACACATGAGCATAGGGTTCGGAGGGTTCACTTCCCAACTTGTAAATATTAAGCTCAATTGACTTCTTTCCAAAGGATAGGGTCATAGAGCCATTTCTACAATTAATTACTGCGTTGGAAGTGGCCAAAAAGGGTCGACCGAGTATCACCGGGATTTGATTGCGTGGGTTTGCCACAGGTTGTGTATCAATAACGATAAAGTCCACAGGAAATATGAATTCCCCGACTTTGATTAACACATCCTCTAGCTCATCCCTAGGTTGGGTGATAGATCGATCGGCCATCTGAAGAGTGCAATGCACAGGTTTTAACTCTCCGATCCCTAATTGCTCATACACAGAATACGGAAGAAAGTTAACACTAGCACCAAGATCGAGTAGAGCACGATTGATATTTTTAGCCCCAATGGAAATAGAAATTGTAGGACTTCCAGGGTCCTTTCGTTTCTTGGGTAGTTGTTGTGTAAAAGCAGTGCTCACATTACTCGCAAGGAAAACTTTTTTTGGTACTTGAACTTTTCGCTTCCTAGTGCACAAGTCCTTTAAGATTTTTGCATATGACGGAACTTGTTGAATAGCATCTAGGAGAGAAATGTTTATGTTAACTTGCTTAAAAATTTCCACAATCTTCTCCATTTGTGAACTTGGTCTGTTGCCCCTCAACCTGTTTGGATAAGGTGCTTGATCAATAAGTTTTGGGTCCAACGTTTGTGGAGAAGACTCTGGGGATGGATTCGATCCCAAAACTGGAGTGGGAATCGACTTAGATGGATTTGGCGAAATGGGCGAAGGGTTCGAGCCTTGGGAAAAACGGAGAATAGGCTCGGGTGAAGGTGGGAGACTAGACGAATTAGGGGAAGAAGAAGAAGCTGGGGTATCATTGGTATCACTATCATCACACTGCTCACCCACTCGGTCATTCAGCACTTTTCCCGATCTCAACGTGGTAACAGCACTCACATTATAACTTTGTGAGTGGCCAGGATTAGGTATGGGTTGAGATGGGAGTTTCCCTTTCTCTCTCGCACTCATTGCGGCGTTTAACTGTGCGATTTGGTTTTCTATTGATTTGATACTCTCACCATTGGAGGAGGAGTTTTTCGTTAGGGTATCAATAGAAGACCTTATCTCAGCCGAATTTTGCATGGATTGTTTCATGAACCTATCCAAAGTTTGTGCAAGTGAGTTGTCAGTACCGGCCACTTATGGTGTAGAAATGTTGGCCGGATTTTGGAAATTTTGTGACAGAAAGGGGGGCTGATTCTGTGGTTGTGGTTGCTGTGGAGGAGGTCTTTGATAATTACTTTGTTGGTTTTGATTCCAAGCAAAGTTAGGATGATTCCTCCATCCTTGATTATATGTGGAAGAATAAGGATCGTTTCTAGGTCGCTGCTGAAAAGCAGCATTAGCTTGAAACGATGCATTCATAGGACATTCTTCCGTTAAGTGTGAAGGATCCGAACAGCAACCACAGACGGTCTTAGGAAGCGTGACCTGATTTAGGGAGAATGTTGAGAACTTGTTTTCAATAGCACCGAGTTTCTTTTGAATCGCTGTCATTTCGGCTTTTACTGCGATAGAAACATCGAGCTGGTGAATACCTCCCTTAGTTGAAGGTGGTCTTACGTTTTCCCACTGCAACGTGTGTTCAGCAAGGTCTTCCAGATATTTCCAAGCTTCACCGTCATCTTTAGACATGAAATTGCATTGACACATTGTTTCAAGCATCTGCTTTCTTGCTGGATTAATGCCCTCATATATAATCCGACATAAATCCCATCTTTGTATTCCGTGATGGGGGCATTGGACAAGCAGATCTTTGAAACGTTCAAAGCACTTCCAAAATGGTTCATTGGGAAGCTGGGTGAACTGGTTAATCTCGCTCCTAATATGTGCAGTCTTATGATTTGGGTAAAACTTCTTAAGAAATGCTACGACGAATTCATCCCAATTAGTGATAGAGTGTGCGGCAGTATTATAAAGCCATTTTTCTGCCAAGTCGTACAGTGTGAATGGGAGAAGACGTAAGCGCATAGCGTCTAAAGTCAATTGTGAAGTACCCATCATTGCGCATACGTTTTCGAATTTGGTGATGAAAACGTACGCGTCTTCTGACTCAAGCCCGTGAAATTTGGGCAGCAGATTGATGTAGTGGGGTTTAATTTCGAAATTATCCCCATTAGGTGGTGGAAGAGATAGACAAGTAGAAAGAGGACCACGAATAGGATAGCATCTCTCTTGGAGAGAAATGCGCGGTGGATTCTGCGCACCTACGGGCGGTGGCAGCGTGGTGTTATAATTAGATGGAGTGCCGTCCATCACGGTCGATGTGGTGTGTGGTGGGGGAAAAGAAGATGAAGAAGTACCGACTTCGGCGTCAATAGCAGGAACGCGGACAAGACGGGCACTAGGATCCCGTGTCCAGCCGAGCATGCACTAAGCGGGTTTAGTGCAAGTGGCAGCGTGTGTGTGATTTAAAATTGGCTTGTTTTGAAAAAGTGGGACTCAAGACAAATCTCCCTAAGATGCACAAGCAACCCTAGAACTAAGGTCACCTAGGTCCAGTCTCTAGATCGCTCCTAGACTTCCAAAGGACAAGCCGCAGGATCAATCCTCTACCGCCTCCGTACTACCCTTGTAGCCAGATAAGTGCCAGGTAAGTGGGAAGGAACCACAGTAGTGGGCCTAATTAAAAACCACTAGCCTTTGACACACTTGCCTAGGCACTACAAAAGTAATGCAGATAAACGATAGATTACCCACGACCTTCCTCTGTCCTTAATGAGCGCGACAGTTCTTAGAGTCTGGTCTTGATATTTTTTAAATTAATGAAGGGTTGATCTATATGCTCGGTTTGTGATTTGTGGGGCTTAGGAAGGGTGATGAAATCCCCACCTAATCTTGATTTGGTCTTTGCCCCTTAAAGTCCGTATTAAATATGCAAAACAAAACCAATCACAAAACTTTTGCAAAAAGATTTTTTTTTAGCGGTGCAGTTTTGCAAAGAATCCTGCAGAAAATAGAGTTTATTGGATTTGAGGGGAGAGAGTAGGAGTTAAGAAAGATACCAGAGAATTCTGTGGCCCTAACTCTTCTATCCTGCCGCGATTCCGCCGCACAAAGTGCCTTTATGCAGCGGTTCCGCCGCGTGGCAGAGGGATCACTTGATGAAAATTTTTGTATAGCCTTCTGTGCTCCTCTGGATCTCTAAAAATGTCTCTGTTCCCTGTTCTCTTTAATTCTGTGACTCCAGATCTCCTTGCAAAAATTCACGCACAAATCGTTAAATATACAATTCGCAGTTTTGTGTTAATAATGATATGGCTCGTCTAAGAATTCAACACAAATAGTAAAAATAAAAAATTACGCACGTATCCCCGGCAACGGCGCCATTTGATTGATACGAAAGAGTGTTTATAGTTAACCACAATCAATAACGATGTCGCGTGTAGCTAGACCGAGATGAGTACGGGTCGTCCTCTGGGAAACGTTGAACTTTTTACTCTTACTTTAGATGTGTTGAAAAAGAGAGGAGGGATAAAAAATTTTATAGAAAGATTTCTAGATCTACGTTAAACAAGAATGTAAAATATAGATCTAGATTATTTTAAAGATGTAATTAATATAATAAGAGGGCTTGTAGGGTTCGTTATGATTTAGTAGTTATGGACGATTAATTAAAAGTTACCCTTTTTATCCATTAATAGATTTAGAACTAGAATGACGGTGATGCTGTAGATTAGGGTTTCTGGAGGGAAAAAGGAATCCCACTCTTAACCCTTATCTCGACACGGAACTCCGTTCATATCTAGCCTTTACCAAAACAATCATTAATCTAATCTCTAATCGGGCGCGCTAGCAATTCTTTGCTAGTTCCGACCGCGATTAGAGATTAGATTAATGATTGTTTTGGTAAAGGCTAGATATGAACGGAGTTCCGTGTCGAGATAAGGGTTAAGAGTGGGATTCCTTTTTCCCTCCAGAAACCCTAATCTACACGCATCACCGTCGTTCTAGTTCTAAATCTATTAATGGATAAAAAAATGGTAACTTTTAATTAATCGTCCATAACTACTAAATCCTAACGAACCCTACAAGCCCTCTTATTATATTAATTACATCTTTAAAATAATCTAGATCTATATTTTACATTCTTGTTTAACGTAGATCTAGAAATCTTTCTATAAAATTCTTTATCCCTCCTCTCTTTTTCAACACATCTAAAGTAGGAGTAAAAAGTTCAACGTTTCCCAGAGGACGACCCGTACTCATCTCGGTCTAGCTACACGCGACACCGTTATTGATTGCGGTTAACTACAAACACTCTTTCGTATCAATCAGTCTCCAACAATGATCGGAGGGTCTTCAGCTGGAGGGTCCGGGTATAACATCATCCCTACTATATCTTGGAAGAGGAGCACCATTTGCTTTATGTTGGCAGCTTGTTCGGCTGCCTCTTTGTCCTTCTTTTCGAGGACTCTGCGTAGATAGTCAGCGTCAGTTTCTTGTTCATGACGCTGCTCTGATGATACTTCCGAACTTTCTTTCGGTTCGGTAAGTGCAGCCATCACAGTCATCATTTCCTGAAGCTTCTGTTGCTGCTCCTGGGGTTTTGTCACGAATCGGGTGAGCAGTCGGTGACCCGTCAAAGCATGGCTTTCCTCCTTCCCGGAAGCCATATAAACCGTGTGCACTACCATGCCCCCAGACTTGGGGCGTCTGTGTTCAGCGCTTTTACGGTTCGCCATATACACAGGGGCTTTTTGCGGCTTCCTTTTCTTCTGAGTGATTGACGTTGAGGGAGCCGTTGCAATGGGCACCCATCCAGCTGTCGCCTTTTGTGGCTTGACAGGACGGTTTTCTTCTCGCTGAACCTTTATCTTTTTCTGTCGACGGGAGTAATCTTGATCAATCACTGACTCCTGGACCTGTCGCTAAACTTTGTAAATTTTGAAGGACAGCCGCTGAGGGGGCTACTCTAGCCTCTTCTCTGGAGTATTCTCTACAGGTGAAGGAGTTCATTTCAACACCGCAGTAGGAGAGTTTCTGCGCACCGCGTTCAGCAATTCAAAGCTGTTCCTGGTTGGAACAGCAGCATCGATCCTCACCGTTGGAGCTGGCGGAGTCATCCCAGAGGGGGAGTTGCCCCCAGCCTTCTTCACTCGGCGCCAGTGGCGACGTCGAGCGTGTCATGCGGATGGAGTTGTTCTAATCGTAGGGGTGACCTCCTCATGCCCCCTGTGTTGGTCAGAATCTGCTGGCATCAGCCTTTTAAAGACCGACGTCCGTTGCATGGGGACGGCCAACCTGTCAAAAGCAGACTTCCGAGCAGAGGAAGCAACCTTGGTGATCTCACCTGAAACTGGAGTAGGGATAGCTATCCGCTTCGGGATAACAACTTCTGGCATTGCTGGCTTTTTCATGGGCCCGTTGGAGCTCTGACCTAGCCTGTTAAAAACTGAGGCAGTGGAGTTGGGCGACCCGTTGAGAGGGGCCACGGCAGTGATAAGTCGATCAAAGACTGACTTCTTTGGGGCTTCTTGCAACGTCATTAGGGCATTGAAGCTCATCGGTGGGAGCATGGTCCCGAAGAATAGTCCAGTGGTGGCTTGAGTTACCTGCTCCACTGGTATCTTGAAAAGGGAGGCCACTCGGTGCCCATAAGTCACTCTTCTAGCAGGGACGGAACGGGAGTTGCAGTTGCAGGTAGTGCAGTTTGAAGCCATTGATCTTCTGTTTTCTGCACGGAGCAAGACACCAAATCTTAGTACCTCGAATCCACAGGCAACCACAGCAAACCGCGATTCATTCGCGAACACGACACACGAAGTGTGGAGTGGAAAGAGGAAAAGGTCCCACCGGACGTGCTAGAATCTGTTTACCTCCGAATGACGCGGCGGAGACGCGATGAGCATCTTGCCTGAGATTCGGGGCAGATGCTATTTGGTTTTATCCGTCTACCTCTCCGAAGATGCCAAGTTGATTTATGGCACCGTGTATCGGAGGTTTAGACGGATACGGCCGACGTAGCAGACTTCGTCAGATTCCCCCTCGCTTGAGGGGTTTTTGATTGTGGGGACGCTCTTCCTTGCAGGCGCAAGCCCCTGCAGTTAATTACATTACCGCATCACAGTAACAACTTTCTCCTTCTCCAGAATTTCACTTCATGTCGTGGGTGTTTGTTTTGTTTGTGGTTGCCCATGGATTGTATACGGAGACTATTTACTTCGTCGCCCTTAGGACATGGATTAGTCCAAATCCGTATTTTCTTAGATTTGGGTTTTGAGTTTTGGTTTAAGGATACGTTAGCCATGTTTGAGGCTAAGATCAACTTAAACGTTTGTTAAGGATACGTTGGTCTGATTTGAGACTAAGATCGACTTAACGGGGAGAGCATTTAGGGGCTCTATTGTTCCATCTTAGGGACGTAGTGGTCCATTTAATATATGGCCGTCGGGACCCGTCACCTCTCTGACAACGTTGAAGGATTACAACGACAGGTGTCAGAGGAGTTCGGAGATGTATCCTTGAACCAAAGTTGATTGGGGGTCTTATAGTCCAATTTGGGACTAAAGTCTGTTTGAATGTTTAAGGATACGTTATCCATATTTGAAGCTAAGATCAACTCAAACGGGACCGTTTAGATCCGACAAAAGAGCATTTGGGGGCTCTATTGTTCCAGTTTAGGGACATAGTGGTCCATCGCCAGTTTAGGGACATCGTGATCCATGTTCCAGTTTAGGGACGTGGTGGTCCATTGCCAGTTTAGGGACGTGGTGGTCCATCATTCCCATTTGGGGACGAACATTAGTTTAAGGACATTTCGGTCCAACATTCCCATTTTGGGACGAATATTAGTTTAAGGACGTTTCGGTCCACGAGTTTAAGGACCCCGCAGTCCATATCGATGTGTGGTTGTCGGGACCCGTCACCTCTCTGACGTCGTTGAAGGATTACAACGATAGGTGTCAGAGGAGTTCGGAGATGTACCCTTGAACCGGATGTAAATTGATTTAGGAGAGCAGTCTTGCTCAGTCAATTTAATTTGAGGACTTACGGCCATGATTGGGCTAAGTCCAGTTGAGAATATGTTGTTATTTCTTATTTTTGGCCTATTAGACCTGTGCTAGGGCTCTGCCCATGTTTAATAATGCATAGCATTAATCTCGGTCTCTGTTGGACCTTTATTTGGGCTCTGCCCCTTTTAAATGATGCACAGCATCTGTTCTGGTCTGACAGACCCTTATTTGGGCTCTGCTCCTTTAAAAAAGAATGATGCATTGCATCTGTTTTTATTTGGGCTCTGCCCTTTTTTTGAAAATAATGCATAGCATTTACTAGGCCTATTAGGCCTTTTTAATTGGGCTCAGCCCTTCTTTTTAATGATGCAGTGCATCAATTATCTGACAGTGGCCATGTGGCCTGTTAGGCGCTTTGCGCTAATAAATGAGCGCAAGCGCTTGTGGAGGTGACACGTGTCACACTCTGGTGAGCGCAAGCGCAGTGCGCTGTGTCAGTGCACTGCGCTGTTGCGCTGCTGACACGTGGCACGCTCTGGTGAGTTGCACCAATTTCCGAGAGCAATGCTCTATTTTAAAAGCGCATAGCGCAAGTTGTTCTGGAGCTGACACGTGGCGCTCTCTGGTGGTTTGCGCCAAGCTAAGAGCGCAACAGTGCCAATTTTGCAAGTGCAGGGCACTGTATTATATTTTGATCAATTTTAGATCAGAGAAAACAAGTTTTTCTTGTTTTCAAAGAACCAGTGGTTCATAAAAAAATGCAAGGCACTGTTATTTATATTTTATTGAAGATCATTTATCTTGTTCTTAGATCAATGATCTATTCAGAAGAGAACCTTCTCTTTTATAAAGGTTTTTTTACCTTTTTTTTCTTGAATTCTTCAAAATTCTTCAGAGTTCTCTCTTTTTGTTGTTTTTTCTGAAGTTCTTGATGTCGATCCTCCTTTGAATTGGGGTCTAGGGGCCTTTATATAGTGCCCATAAATTTGTTAAATCTGTTAAAGAGATCTTTCTCTGAGTGATTTGGGGAATTTTCCCCACCGTTGGATCTTTGATCCAAGAGCTTCTGTTTTACAGAAGACAATCTTCTTGTTTTAATAAGAATAGAAAGATCTTATTAGAATTTTAATTCTGTTTGGCGCAGATGCACCAGCACTTGACACGTGTCACGCAGCGCACAGCGCAGCGCAACTGCGCGAGCGCAACTGCGCCGACACGTGTCGCGCAGCGCTTGCGCAGAAGCAACTGCGCCGACACGTATCGCGCAGCGCTTGCGCAAAAGCAACTGAAGCTCTGCTTCCTTTAATTTTGTTTTTTAATAGTGCCTTGCTCTGATTGGGCGCACTGCCTTGGGCGCTGCGCTGACGTATCAGCTTCTGACACGTGGCGCGTTGCGCGCAGCGCACGAAATTTGAAGCGTTACTTCAAAATTTGAATTTTTTTGAAATTCAAACAGTGCCTTGCTCTGATTGGGGGAAACAACCGGAGCATCTTCGACGAGACCAAGACCCCCCTCTCTTTCTTACCCACTTCCTAGCACTACACAACCAATAAGTCTCTTCATATTTCTCTCTTTTCACTTCTATATAATTTCTAAGGCATATCGACAAAAGCAGAGTTATCATATAACCCTTGTCTTCAAAATAATTTTGGTCACTTTGCCATGTTTAAAAGTTTATACAAATTCTTGAATAT
The DNA here is from genome assembly GCA_030015575.1 of Agapanthus africanus. Lineage (NCBI taxonomy): Eukaryota > Viridiplantae > Streptophyta > Magnoliopsida > Asparagales > Amaryllidaceae > Agapanthus > Agapanthus africanus. The sequence goes on from JASDDO010000022.1 coordinate 64,173,553, forward strand.
CACTTCAAAGTAATATTTACATCAATTGCCTTTTGACGTAATCAAAATTTCATGTTCAATAATCATATAACGAAAAAATTTCAGAAAAATACCATGAAGTTTAGTATAACCCCTATTTCGATAACTACCATATATACCTCTAGGAAATTCACGGGATGACGACCTACCCCACACGCATACTATGGTTTCATAGCACGAGATTCTAAACATAAAGGTTATTTAAAGAATATGTTTTTACATTAAAATACACCATTTTTACAAAAATGGGTTTCTTTTAATTGATATTTTAAATCCTTGGCAATTGCGTCTCTACAACTCTTGTTAGGGGACCCGCTAATAGATGGTGCAGATTATCATACATTCTTGAGATAGTAGAGCGAGATGTAAAACTCCTCACGGAGTATTCGGTCTCGAAAGGAAAAAAAATACGGTTTTTAAGAAATACGAATTTTCTAAACAAAACTAAACTTTGGAAATTATATAAAACTATGAATCCATATTTTTAATAAAAATATATTATGAAACTATATTTTTAAAATGAAAAATTAGAATTTTAATAAAATACCATCAAGTTTCCAAAAGAGCTAGTTTTCATAAAAATACCACAAACTTTTAAAAGCTAGGTTTTTATCACTAAAATACCATAACAATTAAAATACATGTTTATGAAAACCCTAAATATTACAAATCACCCTCGAAGTTTATTTTTAAACTATATTAAAGTATTTTTCATAATACTCTCTCGAGATATACAAACAATATTTAAGAACTCTAGATTAATATAGTTTTAAGTGGTATCATTTCTCTTGAGCCCCAGAGAGCCGGAGAAAGTGAGTGCTTGCCTATTCAGGTTAGACAACTTAACGAAGTTATCAATGACAATTGTATTGGAAAAAGACACAAATCCTGCCGTCCATGTGTAGCAGTTGCTGATTACTCCCAAACTTAAGAAATTTCAAGAACTAAATCTTTTTATAAGATTCTGACTCCTGCCTGAATCCAAACTCAAACCAGAATCCAAAAATCAAACACAAACTTGAATACTTGATTATGAGCCTGAACACTCGAATTCAAATATCAAGCTCAAACTTGTATACTTGACTCGACTTGACCGAACCATGGTTATAACTTGACATGAACTTGATATGAATACCTGAACACATGATTACATTTTGAACATGAACCTATACATTTTATATCCATGGATTTGGCCAAGACCTGTAATCTTAATCTATACAATATAATACGCGGGGATAAAGGGATAGATTTATACGGAACATATATCATGGCGCGAGAGACCACTTTAAAAGACACCTACATAAATTCGCGTGTCGTTGTCCCATGGGTTATGACGGGCCTTGTACTACATGTTACTATAGTCCACGGGGTAAGATGGACTCCTCACGTATACATGAATACTTTTTTTTTATCAAACTATAAATAACAACGTTAGAATAACTATCTTATACCGGTAAATAACTATGCTTAGATACTCTCTTATATAACTGTGCACATTCACTTTTACTTAGTTTTTCTTCATTTTATACTATCTTCTTTAACTTTTTTGGGGACTTACTGAGCGCTAGTTCGCTGAAGAAATTCTTCTATGTTCTTTCTTTGGAATGTTCGTCAGGAGGACCAGATTCGGAGGAGATAGAGCCGAGCCCGGAAGACTTGGACCAGTTCGCTTCTCAGCCCGATTTTTAGCTCATGCTTTTATTTACTTCCAGTATGCCATTATTTAGGCATTTATTTTATTATTATATTTTTTTAAATAGTTGTATATAAATTTGAATGTAAATAAAGTTGTTTCATTTTATTACTCTTATTATTCTTGCACATTGTTATATTGCTTAATTACGTTTAACGTATTTTCATAGTAAATACGTTGCGGGCTTGCCACGTCACTGTTTCTGTATACTAGAAAGCGGGGCGTGACATGTGAAACCAAATCTATAACTTGAAACCAAAACCATAAGCTTGAAACGAAAATCCTATATTTGAAATTTTCGATATTATTATCGAGATTCTCATATAATATTGGAAAAACATAATTATTGAATATCTTAACTATGATAAATTTAATTTCATCAACAGCTATTTAATCTTGCTTAATTGTTTCTTGAAGTTGTTATTGTATATGTATGTTGCATTAGATATTTTTCAGTATATGAGTCCGCCACGTGGTCGTGAACAGGGACAGTCTGAGGAGGACGTAGTATCCAGTTCGTTGAGTCGGGGTCCTGGAAAAAGGGGCCCCACACAAATAAAAGATATATGGAGTCGCAGGCCCGACGACCCAAAAATCGAGGTGTATTTGTCAACGCTTAGGGATTTCGTTGAGTCCTGGACAAAACAGCTAAAAATTTCATGCCTCAATCTATAACAATGAAAAACGAATGTCGCATTGCGTGAAAGTCCGATGGATTGGACGGAAAAATCTTTGGAGGTCAAGAAGTAAACGGCCTTAGATGAGATTTTGGTAAGGTTATATAATTAAACATTTGTTTATTACTTTTGCATATATGTGTGTGATGCTAATACCCTTTCGGTGTTTCTTTGTAGACGCGCTTTACCGTAATTTGGTGAATTGAAAATGCTCCTGTATCTCTGCACGTTGTCCAAGAAAGATTGTTTATATACATGTCGGCGAGTTGGCGTGATCATAAACACCCGTCCACATGCAATGGAAAGATACTCCCACCGATGCAGCGAAATGGATGGCGAAGCCCATGACTTAGACAGACGAGTACTGGGCCGCCATGATAGAACGCTTTTGTTCGGATGAATTTAAGGTACGTAAATTACTTAAACTGTAGAAGCATTAGACCTTAATCTGTCGATTAGTATGAGATGCTATATCATATCTAAATGGAAGAAGAGGAGCGAGCGTGGAGCAGTGGCGCAGAGTCATAACACTGATCATTGGTTGGGCGGAAAGATGAACTTCTCCCAGTATGGAGTTGCTCATGTAAGATCAAATCAAATGTTCTGAATTTGACTATTTCGTAAACTTGATCTAAATCGAGTTTTCGTCTAAATGGCAGGCGAGACAAACGAGAGAAATGCCAAGCCGTATGAACATTTATGGTATGGGGTTTAGATGTCAGTCCAGTTTTCCCAGCTTACAAGAGGCGACTGAGCGTTAAGTAAGTATGCTCCTATACGGATTTCTTTTAGTTATTTAAATTACTGGATTTCGTTTTCACTAATTGACTTAATTTGGTTCTTGTTGTAATTTCGTGTAGTAAGAGATGAGCGGAGAGATTGATAAGCTGTTGGTGGCGTTTGTCGAGAAGCATGGCCGAGATTCTACTCCCGTTGAGTTTTATGGAATTAACAAGGATATCATTCAGCGACACAACCCGGATCGGCACGGTAGAGTTCATCTGGTGGCTAAAATTCATGAAGGAGGATGTCTTAAGAAGAAGTCGCTAGGTCACTTGTGATGAGAATACAGATCATCGAGAGCTTGAAGTCTCAAGGAAAGAAAATACCGGATGCAAATTTGATAATCCTTGGTTTCAATAAAATTTTCATATAATTATCGAGAATATTGTGTACTAATACTTGCCGATCGATAACAATATAGTACATGCTCGATTTCGATGACTTTCCGACGACGACGACGGCAACGACGACAAGTGAGCTCGAGATGGAGTGGAAAAACACAAAACGCGTGCGCATCGACTAATCACTCTATTTTATACGTTTTTACGTTTTAATAAGTTGTAAAATACGATTATATGAATGATATGTTAATTATATTCCGTATCGGATTCTCGAATTCTATAATTCATGAAGTTGTGTAAGTAATGAACTTTATTTCAATATCTTATTGTATCGGATTTGTATTTATTATCTATTTTCTTTGTTTAGAATTGATTGTGAAATGGATTGTCTTTGTATGCAGCACGACCGCGAGTATTATGATGTGTATTGGTTGTTTGTTGGTTATAATATCAGTAATTGAATTGAATTTGTATCGAATTGTAACAACCCTAACTTTCTGTATGAATTTTTTTCAAAATACAGAAAGAGACACCTAATCCTGAACACGGGTTATAAGTTTGTTTTGCTTTTGAACTGCAAGAAAGAGCTTGCAGCTTATTGGTAAGACCCTGCACTGCTGAGACATAGCACCCGAGTTCAAATCTCACCAGCCACATTATCTTTTTGTTTTATTTTCTTTTAATCATTTAGAAACCCAAGAGTTTACACGTGCAACACACATAATAGAGTAAGTTACAGAATAATCAAACATGTGAAATAGGCTAGTTGAAGCGTCATGGACACGTGGCCCCAATCCAGACCCTAGCCCCTCAGATCCGACCGGAGAAACTCACTCCTAGGCCGGCGCTGCCGGTTTTCCTTGGCCCAAACCCCATTTTTTTTGTAAATCCTAGACCCTTAGACTACCCCCATAACTCCGGTATTGTTTATTTTCTCTGCACATTTACAGAGAATAATAAAACCCCTTTAAATTCCATTTTTAATGCATTTTTCATCACCCCCTAAACCCTAATTTGTCCTATAAATACCCACTCCATTTTACACCTCTCTCACTCGGAATTATATTATAAAAACTATATCAAATTCCCATGTCTTTTAGTATACAAGTGGAGTTAGCGAAGGGCGAAACTCCGACGTACTTCCGAGGAGATTCCGGCGACGAAACGACTCCCCGAAGATTTCTTTAGGACCCCTCTCTCTTTTCTTGACCCCAAGCCAGTAAGTCCTATTTCCCCCTTCCCATCTTCATCTTTAAAAAGTTTCATTAAAAGAATCATTTTTGTAACTTTTATCGCATTTTTTCAGAAAAATACCATATACTTTAGTTTCAAAATAAAACATCATAATTCCTTTCTATACCTTTAGATAGTTCACGAGGTAATGACCTACCTCACTACAACACACATCTCTATCATAACACGATGAAGTTTAGGACAATAGAATACGGGAAAATACGACTTTGGAATTAAATACCTTTAACTTATAAAACCGTTTTCTTTAAAAGATGTATTAAACATTTCCATGCAATTGCGTCTCTACAACCCATTTTGGGGACCCCGTTCAGGATGGTGCGGATTATCGCACATTCTCGGACTTAGTAGAGTGAGATGCAGACCTCCGAAAGGAGCATTCGATCTCGATAAAATGCTTATACATTTTTCTTTAGAAAAATGAGATTTCTACAAGAAAATAAATAAATTATTTTCATTAAATATATAAATATTTATTATCAAAATATATATCTTAATTATATAAATATTCCAAGTTTTCTAAATCAAAAGAATCACTATTACATGAAGATACCATTCAAATATAACTCAAGTTTCAATATTTCAAGAAAATACCATATATTATTAAATATAGTTTTACTCACTAGAAATTTCACTTGTATAAAAATATACATCTATGAAAACCCTAAAGACAATAATTAAATGCTTGAGGTGTATTTTGAAATTATACCAAAACTATTCTTACATAAAACACCTCAAGTTATACTAAATTACAATAAGGACCCTAGTAAACATAGGTTTAAACGGGACCAGTCTTTTGAGCTTCGGGTAGCCAGAGATATAAGTGCTTGCCTATTTAAGGTAGACAATCTAACAAACGGTGTTATCAACACGGTAATTGTCTTGGAAAAAGATACAAATCCTGTCGTCCATGTACAGCAGTTACTGATAATATCAAAACTAATTCAGGACTTCAATTTCTTTTTAAAGTGACCGACTCAGACCGAGTCTCAATCTAATCAATCTGACTTGAGTGTAATTCATGTATATAACTACAATACAACATACATCCATGAATCCGTCTATTCAATCTATATTGACTGAACCGAACCATGAATATACTCCGTTTAAATGAATATCCATTTACATCCATACCATTTACTGATATCATGGTTTCTGCAGGTCATCCATATACAATTTACAATACAAGACAACACAATACAACCAATACAAAAGACACCGCGGGGTTTATAAGAGGTAAACTGGTACAGAATATGTTAAAAGTGGCACGAGGTGGTCACTTAAGACGTAATTACATTCATACCGTTGTTCCGTGGTATTTTCGACGGAGCCTTGTACTACGGGTTACCAAAGTCCACGGTGTAAGTTGGACTCTTCTCGTATACACTGGTATCTTCTGTACCAAGTTACAAATAACAGCGTTAAAAATATAATACAACTTTAAAAGTTATATTCTTCTTCTGTCTATTCTGTCTCTACCTATTGTTTGGGACTTACCGAGCGATTGTTCGCTGACGACATTCCTATTTCTTTTCTTCTTTGAAATGTTGTCAGGTGGTTCGGACCTTCTGGAGACAGAGCCCACCATCGAAGACTTGGATCGGCTAGCTTTTGACCCGGAGCTCTAGTTTACTTGTACATTTCATTTTTAGTTCTGTTATACCATTGTTTAGACATTGTTTCATTCCATATATTTACATTTCAGCTGTATTGTAAAAAGAATGTTTAATAAATAAATTTGATGTTCATTTACATCTTATCTCTTGTGTATTTTACTTTATATTGCTTAAATACGGTTAGTGTGTTTACTTCTGAGTAAATACGTCGCGGGCCTCGTTGCGTCCTCTGTCTGCACACTGGGAAGCGTGGCATGACAGGCTCGAAACCCACTCAAAAGCTGCTCTGTTTTATTCTCTGTATGCAGCTTATTCCGTTGGGTATATTCCGACGGAATAACTTATTATGTCAGAAATTGTCCGAAGGAATAAGCGGCGTAGAGACAAATTTGCTCAGTTTTTTTGACCTTGTTCCGTCGGTTTTCTTCCGACGAAATAAAAAAGTACCTGAAGGAACATGTTTATTTCGTCGTCTTTTACTCGTCGGACTTCGGCCGACGGAATAAACTTATTTCGTCGGGTGTCTATTTATTCCGTCGGGTGATGCCCGACAGACTAAAGGGGTGATTCTTGTAGTGTATTTCAGTGTAACATAATATGTTAGTGTAAATAAAATTATCTAGGTTATTTTAGGGAAAAATCAAAGACGGCATTTTGGTGTAATTAATCCTATTATTTATATAATTTCAGTCAAATATAAAAAGAAATTCCCATTCAAGAACTGCGATGCCACATAACATGGCATAGACCCTCTTGCTTTCCAGCACTTGCATGCATCAACGTAGGGCTTATTTTTTTAAACAAAAAAGAAGCCGGCCGGAGGGGGGGGGGGGGGGGGGGGCTCATGACCTGAAAAATAGCACAATTTTCATCTGTGTCCTATTCCTGTCAAAAACTTCTGAATTATATATACCATATTTGTAAGAATTCGAACAATGTGCATTTTATGATTTTTCTTCTTCTTTTTTCTAGACAGCTTAATAGTTGTGTCTTCTTTATAATTTATGCATCGATCGAAGGCTCTTCTCATGAAGCAGTAAATCAAATGCTTTGTTTATATCCCTGAAACCAACTCCATGTGTTTTAAACTCATCTTGACGCGACCTGGATCGCGCCAAGATATTATCTTCCGTTGATCTGCTGATGGCGGCGATGGGTGGCTGAGATTGGATCTGGAGGCTGTCGTTCCTGAAGCGTGTGGGTCTCAATGGGTTTGAGGTTGTGGTTGCCGGGCTACCTGCAAGGAAGTCCCGGACTGGTTGTACCAACGAGGACCCTCCGACGGTCAAGTTAGACTAGAAATCCGAGCAGAGTAACGGCTTAGTGGAGTAAAAATGGCTTACTTGAACCGTCTGAAGAAGGGGTTTATATAGTGGTGGCAGCGGGCGAGGTAGGCGCGAGAATCACGCTGGCCGTTACACTCCCGACGTCACGCCCGCGTGATGAGCGGGGCCTCCCATTAATGGCGAGACATACTCGTTAATGGGGGATCGTGGTAGCGTGGAACGTGGGATGTGGCCGGCGGAGATCTCGCGCACGGCGAGATTCGCGGGATGGCGGTTACGCCCGTAAACGGTGCTGTCGGTCGGTCGATAAGACCGAGGAAGATGACCTCAGCGGGAGAGCTCGCGGAGGAGCGGGAGAGCCGAAGTATCTTGGTTCTGCTCGAGCCCGGAGACGAGCTGAGAGGGCTGAGGAGGCTCGGGCCTGTGATAACTCGAAGACGAGCTGCGAGGCCGAGGAGGCCAATTGTGCTGGGGGCTCGGAGGTGAGCCAGCGTTTGCTTGTAGGACGGGCACATGAGTGGTCTGGTGGGTCACTGTAGGTCCTTTCCTGTGAGCCTCGGGACATGTCATCTGCCACGTGTCCTGATCTGGAAGATCACCGATATCGAGCATCATCACATCTAAATGCAGCCCCTGCAAAAAAATAAAATTATAAATAAACAAATTCATCAAAAGAGATATATTTATGAAATAAATATATAATGGTTGATAAATAATTAAATAGTGACCTTGTTAATATATTGTTGAGCAAGAATTGGAATATCAGTCTTGGCTTTGATTCCACCAAATAAAGAACCCATCACACAGTTGCCTTGCAACATTTCACTTGCATTGATAGATAGTGGAGTCCCATGCATTTCCACACCAAGAACAATAGTCTTCCCCCAAACCTAATTAATAATATATTCATGGCAAACAAGAAGGATAATGAACAATGAATCAAGGTTACGACAATAAATTTTATATATTTCTCTATTGATACGATGCCATAAACAAAATATGGTAGAGTATATTATATGATGCCACTTTCGTTAGAAAAACCACTTATTGATATGATGCCATAAACAAAATACTTAAGAGTATATTATATGATGTTAGACAAATTTGATGTTAATTATTAGAAAAATTTGCAATATTCAACCTATACTTCATATGACTTTCAAAGAGGGGTCATTTTTTGTTCATTAAAATTTGTATGAATGTAAGGTTCAATTGAACTTTAATTTAGGGATTTGGAAATTAAAGATCTTTTTTGTACACATTAAATGAGTAAAATTCTCATGTCGGCTTCTCTTTCGTAAGGCTAAAATTTGAGTATGTTTGACCGGACCATGATCCTTAGCTCTCGGAGCAAGATACTTGCGAATCGGACGACCGAGAAGAGGGGAATAACATGAAGCTCATGGTTTGTGTAGGGTCAAGGAGGGATTCAATGGCTAGTAGTTCCCAGAGCAAAATTCTTACCTTTTTAAGGCAAGCAGAAGATCCTAATCATGTTTGACTATGTATTAATTTTTGAAAGAAAAGAAAAGAATATATTTTTGCTTGAAAATATTATTCTTCTGTGAGTTTACTTTTTGAGTTTAAAAATAAATTTGTCAAATTTTATTCATAGTTTTGAGATGCTTTTGGGATTTTAAATACGATTCCATTTATGACTTATTATTTTATGAAAAGCGTATTTGTGGAACGAAAAAAAATATTTGAAAATGAAGTCAAATGTTTGCCGAGGTTAGGAGTTATTCAAAACATTAACTAACCTCCATGTAATAATTTTGTCTACGGGTTTTTAAAAATCGCTTATCTTTATGTATGTAAACATAAAGTGATGTTTTTGAGAAATTTTAAATTTTCACATATGATATGGGATTGAGAATATTTTGATCTATTCTATATAATGATTATAGAGTGGAGTGAGGTGGGGTGCTCAATTTACAAAAAAAAATCTAAATTGGATAAAAAGCATTGGGTGTTTTATGCAAAACTCATTCATCTTTATGTTTCTAAACTCAAACTAGTAGGGGTTTTAAACATGATTGTAAATATTTTCTAAATTGGATAAAAAACATTGGGTTTTTAAGCATTGGGTGTTTTCTTGATGCCGATAATGAAAGCATGATTGTAAATATTTGTGTATTAATTATAGGTAAAAAGAAATTTTGCATGTTAGATATTTAAAAACCAATATTGTTGTTGTAGGGTTCCTAGGCACACCTATGAGGTTCCACAACTGATCAACCATGGCAAAATCAAAAAATTTCTTGTGCCGAGAAACCCTAATGCGATCGTTGACTAGAGGTAAAGGTGAAAACTATGCAAGTAAACAACTTTACTCTAAAGTGAATGGAAATACAACCTTTGTAGATCCGGTCCTCCACTTCCTTAGCTCCGTGATGATGTCCCTCCGCTGCGATCATCGGATCCCGAACTCTCGCGGTGGTTTCATCGAAGAAATGATCGGGCTAGGTCGATGACTTCGATGCCGAATATGATCTACGTCGAGACGACTCTAACTCGAGCTCCAAGTTCACCAAGTCATGAAACTTGTGAAGAAAACACCCTATACTACATGGCAAGTGGTAGAGGATAAAGAAATAGGAAGTGGGTCCATTTTGGATTTGGATTTCTCACTTGGATTCATCACTTGAAATTTTGTAGCAAAGGTTTTCTTTCTTCTTTAAGAAGAAGAAGAAGAAAGAAATGAAAAATGAATTATCAATTGTTTTTTTTTCAAAAAGAAAATGAAGTGATGGTTATCATTTAGCAACCATGGGTTAGTAAACTCATGTAGAGAATAAACTAGGGTTTAGGTAATGCTTAGGTTTATGAATAAAAACAAAATGGCTTTGACCTTTTCAAATATGCTTGAAGCTTCTAGCAAATGAATAAGAAAGCCACCATTTTGTTTTCATAAAATAAATGAAATAAAACAAATGAAACTCTAACCATTATCTAAACTTGGTGTATAGCATACACACACCCAAGTTTGCATGTATCATCAAACATAATACAATCTTGTGCACAAAAAATATATCACATATACAATGTGCACAATCAAATGAGAAAAACATCTTAAGTGAACCAATATTAGTTAATATAAAGTAATATATCAAATATATAATTATACATTAAATCATTAAATCAACACTTGACTTAATGATCCGGTCATATTGCAAATAACCGACTAATATGAATAGTAACAACTTATCGAATCAACACTTGATCCGATAACCCGGCTATATCGCATATAACCGATCAATGTCACATATCGCGAGAATAAAATACAGTATCACATACTGGTATTATTCTCGGTCCCGCACATATCTCATATGCGCTCCTATTTCGTTTCGCTTGAGCCAGGAAACCTCTGTGTAGGACTCTAAAGACTCGTCAATACGCCGGCAGCAGGTGATGATCATATCAAACACCCATAAGCCGCAAGCGGTCTGCTAAACGTAACGGCCACCCGGGTATTGAGCGATCAGAAGATCAACGAGCAAGCCCGCTCACACTCCTGTGAATCCAACCAGTAACACTTACCTTACAGTCCGGTCTGTTCGTCTGATATGTCGCATATCTCGCCTAGGGGTGGTAAACGTCAGACCCCAGTAGGTTGATAAGTCGTGTCGATATGAGGTCTATAACAGTTCGAGAAACTACTGGTAACACTTACCAGTAAATCTCAGCAACCATGGCTAGGGATTTCCGGTTATAGCCAATCGAACACAGCGCAACATCAACTCCCTATACCGGGAGAGACGAATCCCCTCCTATCGCTCATTGCCTCCATGTGATTCGGGACTGTACCCAAAAACCACCGTTTTGCACGCCCTCTTGGACGTGGTAAGGTGGAAATCAAAGCACAGTGAGAATCACAAGACTCTATGACGATCTCGGGTCTACAGACTAACCTGTACCAGTGTCACCAGAGAACTGCCATCTGACGTAAGGTATAATACCATCTGGGAGTTCTCGGCGAGTCCGTCCAGTGTACCCAGTCTCCACTGAGCACCCGTACATCATCTCTGATGTCAAACACCAATGGATATGGGATCATCCATCGCCCATCTGTATGGGTCGAGAAGGTATACGCTAGTCTACTCTGGTATATCGATGCCCCGTCTCGATACACCCACGACTAGGGACCTTGAAGGATGTACTTATGGACTACCATGTCCCCACTAGTATGATCTGCATCATAGTCCAGGTAGTCAAGTACACATCCTAAGGGCTTTACCAACATGTAACAGAGAGACAATCAGTGTACATGTTAAGGTAAAGAGCAACCAGATAGCATACTATCATATCGAGCAAGAAAGTCCTCCCTATATATGTCTAAGCATCCACTACAATATACATCCTATGTACAGTAATGGCCTCTAGGGCATACATATAACTAACAATCTCCCACTTGCACTAGGGCCATCTGTAGTAGTGGTTGTAGTATCTCATACTCAACCATCCCATAATAGTCTCTCTCTGGGAAAAGGCCTTTGTGAGTGGATCCGCCGTGTTGTCCTCTGAGTCTGCTCTCCTAATCTCGATCCCCTGGAGATCAACCATCTCCACGATCAGGTGACACTGCCTTAGAATATGTATGGATCACTGATGGGACGGGCGTTCCCTGGCATAAGCCACAACTCCATTGTCACACAATGGGAGGAACTAAGTTCATCTCATGAACAAATATACATCCAGACTGCCTCTTTGGTAGCATCTTAAGTAGCGATGTATCCAGCCTTTATCGTCTAGTATGCCACGGTATCTAGCTTGGAACTCTTCCAACATACCGTCCCTTTACTGAGGGTAAAGACAATGCCTGTGACTGACATTCAGTCGTCCTTATCACCCTGGAACCTTTCCAGTGATTCTCCCCAGGATCAATTGATACCATCTCACTACAACTAGTGAGTATCCTAATATCCAATTAGATCTATCTCATAGATCCAAAACCCAAGATTTAGGAGGTATCACTATGACCCTATATGGAGAATCATTGTGATAAGCGGAGATTGATCGAACGTAGTATAGGAAACTACTTCCCTATCAAGAGTATGTCATCCACGTACTCTACGAGGATCTCTACCATACTCCCTACTACCTTTTTGGTTCATCTACCATTTTGATGATGTCATACTGTTTGACTAACTCATCAAAACAGATGTTCCAACTCTGCGATGCCTGCTTCATCACATAAAACATCTTGCACACGTTTCCGCTGCTCCCACTATTACGAAGCCCTCTGGCTGTGTACTTATAGACGTTCTCTTCTAAAACATCATTTAGAAAAGCAGTCATGGCACCCAACCGCCAGATATCGTAGTCATGGTATGTAGCCGTGGCAAGTAGGATCTGGATGGACTTAAGCATAGCCACTGGAAAAAGGTTTCATTATTATCCACGCCTGGTCGATGACGAAAATCTTTAACAAGTCTAGCTTTGAAAGTCTCAACTTTTCCATCTACACCAAGTAATCTTCTCAAGATATACTTGCTCCTGATAGGGATTTAACCCTTCAGATATAGCAACCAAAGTCCATACTTTGTTGGTGTATAAGGATTCCATCTCAGATCGCTAAGCATCCAGCCATTCTTACAGAGTCCCACTCTTGATGGCCAGCTCAAAACTAGTTGGGTCATCATCTCATGATGCAATCCTCGCTCCCACTGTCATAGAGAAACAGAAGTATCTCTCAGGTGGGTGAGGATCCCTACTAGATCGGCGGAGAGGCTGAGGTTCGTTGGTAACTATTGAATCCTTTGGTTCTTTCAAATCATCAGCTGCAGTTTGTATATCTGGAACCTTTCCAGTTCTACATAACAGACCTTGCCTCGAGCTTGTCCGGATTATGCTTTTAGACATTGCCCGGACAACCCCAAATCTTAACCAACTTAAGATATGGGCTCTTCCCTTTCCATATCACATATGAAGCGGTAGGCAACTGATTTGATTGGAACCCTATTCAATAGGTATGCAACTTCATAAGTGCATAACTCCCAAAAGGAAATAGGTAACTTAGTAGTACTCATCATAGAGCACACCTTATCATATAGGGTGTGATTGCTCCGCCCCGATATACCATCGTGCTATGGTGTATACGGAGGAGTAATGCTGAGAGAGAATCTCATTCTCCTTTAGAATAATCCAGGATTTCCGTGCTCAAGTATTCTCCTCCCTGATCACATCAAAGGACATAATACTTATACCCGTATTTTGGTTCTCTACTTCTAACTTATATTCTGTGAATATCTCAAAAGGTTCGGACTTGTGTTTCAACAGGAACATATGTCTGAATCTTGAGAGATTATCAGAGAATGTAATGAAGTACAAAGGACCGGTCTTGGTATGTGTAGACAGGGGACCTTCATACATCAACATGTATCATCCCAAGAGTTCAACTAACTCTTTCTCTATTTCCAATAAACAGAGCTGTGGTCATCTTATCTTTGTGACATGACCGGCAAGTTTTCACAAGATGTAAATTCAAACAGATTTAAATATGCATCTTTGTGCAACTTAGCTAGTCGGTTCGCATTGATATGACCTAGTCTACAATACCTTAAGAAGGATCCGTTCATTTCTGAACTCTTCCTCTTGTGTGTGTTCCGTATACTAAGAACTGTAGTTTGATTTAGAACATCAATGCTTTTAGATAACGTGCCTGAACCGATCAACTTTTGATATAGGAAATGTTCAAAACATTATCCAACAATACAAAATTTTATCATTTCTTTACTAATAAAGAGACTGATATGATTTTGTATATCAGGTTCGGTATCTAATAACATTCGTTCAGAATCAATGTACTGATCATACAGGGTGACAGTGACCAACAGACTTGGCTGCAACACTTGTACCGTTTTCTGTCTAATGAAACTTATCACCCGTTCTCAGTTCTCTACCTTTCTGTAGCCCTATGTAACAGATTATATATCTGGGATCCTGATCCGGTATCAAATACCCAGGACGTAGAGGATACAGAGAAACAGTTCTTTATAATGAACACACCCGAAGGAGATGTATCACATGCACTTTCTTCGTTTGGGCGGCATAGGAATTCTGGTATTCGCCTATTTCCTGCTCTGTCTTATAACAATTATAAGTTGGAGCGGGACCAACGTTCCCCAGCTCAATATAACAAGCGGGTTCGGTCAATACATTCGTATTATTATCTTGATTAAGGCGTGATATGGTCGCTACCTGGAGAGAGAGAAGAAAACACTCTGCGTGCGCTCTTGCAAGATCAGATTGGTTATTATTTTATCTAATCATGATGGCTCCCACTTTTTTATCAAATCTTCCTTCAAACCCTAAAAGGAAAGACTAGCCGGGATTAATTACATACTACAAGTTCGCCAATCTTTCAGCCAGGCCAGTGTCGATACTTTGAGGGAGGTCCCCCGTGCTTTCGCACGAACCTAATTAATGTAAACCTCGTTTTCCCAGAGGCGTAACCCCGTTGACACCTTTCTAGACACCTACTTGATCGGCTAATTGTAATGTGTAAAACTCTCTCAGGAGTAACTCTTACTCGCAGCGGGTATCGGGATCCAACTATCTCATAGAAGGTATGCAATCTCATTGCAAATTTCAACACTTGAAATTCCCGATAATTTTGCCCCAAATGATCTATGACCTTGACAAGGTCAACAAACCATAGACCGTAAGTCAAGTTCAACCCGTCATTTCTTGATTGAATCAAACCCACCCGCACGACCCTTGACAAGGTCAACAAGGCCGTACGACTACCCTAAAACAATCTGCATCATATGCATAAGCAGATAAATACTGGTTAGCTACCGCACACTGCGCCTTGACAAGGTCAACAAACGCAGCACGAATACTAAACAGGACTTATCTGAAATGACGGAAGGCTACGACAGGTTTTTCTGAAAACCTATTGCGTAATGAACTTGATATCGTTGTAGAATCAAATGATTTTTAAAAATGGAGTGTTTTTGAGGCTTTTCTAGTTTTGCTAAAGGGGTCACTCCCGGTGAAGGGATCGTCGGCCCTTTCCTCATCGAATAAGGTGCAGGATATATCATATATACCGCTGTGCAAAGCAAAAACTATAGAAGCAATCAAAAGACAAACCGAGGGGTGTAGCATCTGCCAGTTATTGCTAAAGGGGTCACTCCCGGTGAAGGGATCTCGGCCCTTTCCTTATCGAATAAGGTGCAGGATGTTCTACAAGGAACACCGCGATGCAAAGCAAGAACTGTAGCTACCTGTTTTTGAAAATTCGATTCCATAACATCTTTTAGGTTTCTTTTCTTTCATTAATCACATTAATGAAGTCCCATCATTTAAGCACCTAAACATCACAGATAAATACGACGTACACTTATACCATCCGCATTCGTCTCGATGTCCCGTCTGCACCGTTAGGTTAGGTAACTAACGGCAGAGCGGGGCAGGGCTAGCGCGGGTGTAAAACATAAGTAACGTCTATATAATATATCATATATACTATATACAATATCTATCTGAACATATCACATGATCACATCACAGATAACGCAGCAGAAAATATCATATGAAATATTGGATATACTAGGACGTCCGTGTTTTCAATACGAGCCAGTATAAAACACGGATTCCACAGTCGCGATGAATAGCCAAACCCACACCCCAAGACCCCTATGAGAGCGGCAAGCAACCCTACCAATTCTAGAGTTAGGAGACCTGGACTCGACTCCTCGAGTTGGTCTCCCACTGGACTCCAGAACCCGGTTACTTGTGCCCTCCTCCTTGGGTCTATCCTAGTGCAGAAAAGTAAATAATATACAAAGGGTGACATCTTCCGCAACCTGGGAGTGCCCCAATAAAAGAATATTACATACAATTTTTTTACATGAATGAAAATGAAAAACACTCATCTCACATAAAACCCGCGGCTATTCAAACACGACGATCCAATATAACATATCCAGCAACACATAACATCACATGTCATCAACGTAAGTAAACATACGTATCCCAATTGTCGTTGACATATAGCAACGAAACCGGCGATATCACATATTACACTTACGGTCACATTAAAGAAAGTGTAAAACTACAACAGTTGGAATCCGCAACCTGCAAAGACATTGCATTCCTAATCAAATGAATTCCTTAGACATCACATGCCTAACAATTATAAACCCCGCATTTTAGTCTCATTATCGAAAACACTTTTCAATATCAAGTCGGGCAACTCAACAAGATTCCCGCCATTTTGATCGAATGCTCGTCGCAAACTTTAGTAGGCGGCCGCACCCCCGATGCCGTCGACGAAGTGCACCAAGGCGGAACACCGCTGCCGCGAGCACCCGAACGGATGCTTTCGGCAACGGGGTTCTCCTACAGTCACTTGGTCGGGGCTATGGGGCGTGGCTGTCTATTAAGTTTACCGGTGAATATCCGCGTACGCTACGTGATTGCGACGGACTTTTGATCGCATCAAAATTCCGTGGCAACCGATCATTTGAGACTAAATCGCTAGATTTATAACATTCATTCAGTTATATCATAACTACTTGTGAATTCCAATTATTGTATCACATTCCAGATAAATAGAAAATCTTAAACTTTCCGATCGAACAATCAAACACCCAAGTTTTCCCGAAACAGATCAACACATGAAATAAGTTTAAAAACATTCACTTCATGCCTCAGTACCAACGGTCCAGCCGTAGAAGGGTCAAGCCAACACCTCACATGTGGCACGCCGTACTGCCCCAAACCCTAAGGTTTAAAGGGCAGTTCAAGACGGTCACATAATCGAGTTAAGGTTTGTTGTCTTCTAGAGGGTCCATCGCGTTACTTGCACTACTTCGAACGTTCTTAAACTACGGAAAGATCCAACACTTGGAAATTTCCCGACAGGGGAAAAAGTAGGTATTTATATCCGGTCGAACTTTTTAACATATTCTAAAATTACCCGGAAAAACACATAGACGAAATTAGACTTCCCGATCGAAACACCGAGTCCCCAATACAACCCAGAAAAACTCAACTGTTGAGTATCAATTAAAAATTCCCATAAAATACAGCAACTTTAGTTAGATATTACTGTGCAAACAGAAGTGAACAAGCCCACAGTATTGCCGCGGAACCGCCGCCCAACCTAGGGTACGGCCGCGGTTCCGCGGCGGTTTAATCGAATTGGGTCCACGAATTTCACAGTAATTCCTAGAAAACCCTGCTGAATTTTTTGGCTATTTTTAATTCACAAAAATCCAAAAATCCAGAAAATGTCCAGAGAGTGGTTTGAGTTAGGGTTTCGGGGTTCGTTCGGATTTCTAACATCGTCTACACTTCGCCTAAGGCTCTAGCTAGGCTCTGATACCACTGTAGGGTTTCTAGGCACACCTATGAGGTTCCACAACAGATCAACCATGGCAAAATCAAAAAATTTCTTGTGCCGAGAAACCCTAATGCGATCGTTGACTAGAGGTAAAGGCGAAAACTATGCAAGTAAACAACTTTACTCTAAAGTGAATGGAAATACAACCTTTGTAGATCCGGTCCTCCACTTCCTTAGCTCCGTGATGATGTCCCTCCGCTGCGATCATCGGATCCCGGACTCTCGCGGTGGTTTCATCGAAGAAATGATCGGGCTAGGTCGATGACTTCGATGCCGAAGATGATCTACGTCGAGGCGACTCTAACTCGAGCTCCAACTTCACCAAGTCATGAAACTTGTGAAGAAAACACCCTATACTACATGGCAAGTGGTAGAGGATGAAGAAATAGGAAGTGGGTTCACTTTGGATTTGGATTTCTCACTTGGATTCATCACTTGAAATTTTGTAGCAAAGGTTTTCTTTCTTCTTCAAGAAGAAGAAGAAGAAAGAAATGAAAAATGAATTATCAATTGTTTTTTTTCAAAAAGAAAATGAAGTGATGGTTATCATTTAGCAACCATGGGTTAGTAAACTCATGTAGAGAATAAACTAGGGTTTAGGTAATGCTTAGGTTTATGAATAAAAACAAAATGGCTTTGACCTTTTCAAATATGCTTGAAGCTTCTAGCAAATGAATAAGAAAGCCACCATTTTGTTTTCATAAAATAAATGAAATAAAACAAATGAAACCCTAACCATTATCTAAACTTGGTGTATAGCATACACACACCCAAGTTTGCATGTATCATCAAACATGATACAATCTTGTGCACAAAAAATATATCACATATACAATGTGCACAATCAAGTGAGAAAAACATCTTAAGTGAACCAATATTAGTTAATGTAAAGTAATATATCAAATATATAATTATACATTAAATTATTAAATCAATACTTGACTTAATGATCCGGTCATATTGCAAATAACCGACTAATATGAATAGTAACAACTTATCGAATCAACACTTGATCCGATAACCCGGCTATATCGCATATAACCGATCAATGTCACATATCGCAAGAATAAAATACAGTATCACATACTGGTATTATTCTCGGTCCTGCACATATCTCATATGCGCTCCTATTTCGTTTCGCTTGAGCCAGGAAATCTCTGTGTAGGACTCTAAAGACTCGTCAATACGCCGGCAGCAGATGATGATCATATCAAACACCCACAAGCCGCAAGCGGTCTGCTAAACGTAACGGCCACCCGGGTATTGAGCGATCAGAAGATCAACGAGCAAGCCCGCTCACACTCCTGTGAATCCAACCAGTAACACTTATCGTACAGTCCGGTCTGTTCGTCTGATATGTCGCATATCTCGCCTAGGGGTGGTAAACGTCAGACCCCAGTAGGTTGATAAGTCGTGTCGATATGAGGTCTATAACAGTTCGAGAAACTACTGGTAACACTTACCAGTAAATCTCAGTAACCCTGGCCAGGGATTTCCGGTTATAGCCAATCGAACACAGCGCAACATCAACTCCCTATACCGGGAGAGACGAATCCCCTCCTATCGCTCATTGCCTCCATGTGATTCGGGACTGTACCCAAAAACCACCGTTTTGCACGCCCTCTTGGACGTGGTAAGGTGAAAATCAAAGCACAGTGGAAATCACACAAGACTCTATGACGATCTCGGGTCCACAGACTAACCTGTACCAGTGTCACCAGAGAACTGCCATCTGACGTAAGGTATAATACCATCTGAGAGTTATCGGCGAGTCCGTCCAGTGTACCCAGTCTCCACTGAGCACCCGTACATCATCTCTGATGTCAAACACCAATGGATATGGGATCTTCCATCGCCCATCTGTATGGGTCGAGAAGGTATACGCTAGTCTACTCTGGTATATCGATGCCCCGTCTCGATACACCCACGACTAGGGACCTTGAAGGATGTACTTATGGACTACCATGTCCCCACTAGTATGATCCGCATCATAGTCCAGGTAGTCAAGTACACATCCTAAGGGCTTTACCAACATGTAACAGAGAGACAATCAGTGTACATGTTAAGGTAAAGAGCAACCAGATAGCATACTATCATGTCGAGCAAGAAAGTCCTCCATATATATGTCCAAGCATCCACTATAATATACATCCTATGTACAGTAATGACCTCTAGGGCATACATATAACTAACAGTTGTGTTCTTATTAAAGGTAACGAATTGTTTAGATATAAACTAGTAAAATACTAGTTAACTATGTTGTGTGATTATCTTATTTCAGGAAATGTTTTGTATTACCCAAATTAATACATTGTTACAAATAACAGGTGCAAAACCGTTAATTACAAAGGTATATCCAAACTATTGATATGATGTTATGAGCTCATATTTGATGGTACGTACCATACTTGTTTCCATAAAGATTAAATGTTGATATTGTTATAATTAGAGACAATTTTATGGTTTGGATTACATTAATGGGGATCAGACATAAACCCAATAATAATTAAACTACCTATGAGGATACCCAACCTAAGGACCAGAGATCCTGAGAGCTGGGTTCAATGGAAAAAACGAATCATAAATAAGTCGGAGTTGGGATGCATCAATTTCGAGTTTACGCTCGCATTCCATCCTTATTGTGTAGATGCGTCTATCCTGTAACGAATAGAGGGTTGAGTTTATCTCTTAATGAATTCCGCGATTTTTATAAGTGGATTACAAAAATGTTATAAGAGCACTCTCAACGGATTTCACATATATGGGTCTGAGAGTAGGGCCACTCTCTTAAGATAATATGGGTTTATTTTCTAAAACAACTCATGAAAATCAAGATCAAGCACAAGGCCGAAACGTGCTGGTTTAAAGGCTTGATTCGACACCTGGACTACTTATGCACGACACAATTTTTTATTACCTATAAATTGTCATAGTTCAAGGTCACGTCCACTATAACTCTTGAATGAAAGTCGTTGACTGCTAAATGATAGTTTCAATGCATGGCACATCTTCACGATGCATAGTAATCCATCTCTACCCACCGTTATGTTTTTTCATAATTGTCATTGTTATTTGAACCAACTATATATATATGTAGATATCGTGCCATGAAACCAAGATGTGCGTATGGAGTAGGTCGTTAACCCGTGAAGTTTTCCTAAAATTATTGTTTTAACAATATCGAAAAGAGCTGATAATAAAGTTCAAGGTATTTTAATGAAAAAGTTCGATTATGTTCGTTTCACATGAAAATTTTGGTTAAAGTTGAATCTAAACATTTGTAATTAAAGTTATAATTAGTGTGGTAAAATTATATTGACCAAGATATGAAGGAAAAAGGAGTTCCAGGTTTTAAAAAAGAAAAGTATCGGAAATAACTCCACTTTACCGATATATGATTAGGAGATGAATTTCGATGAAAAGAAAGAGAGTTGGGAGAGACATACTGTTTGGAAATATCAAGAAAAGGATTAGAAAGAAGGGAAAGGGTTTCGTAGCGTCGGAGGGGCTTCGGAAATGGTTTCGATTTTCGACGGAACAAGTTTGACCGCTAACTCCGCTTGACTCCAATTGCACTTAGGAACATTTTGAGAAAAATTTTGCTAGATTTTTCAGAATGGTGAAGAGCTAAAATATAAGGTGGTATTTATAGCGAAAAATTAGGGTTTGGAAATTAAAATTTTGGATTAAAAAGTCTTAAAAAGATGTTAAATGGTGAAATAAGGGTCTCTATTTGATTGCAGGGAAATCAAACAGTGCAGAGGAGTTAAGGGGGGTCAAAGGGGTGTGTGTACAAAGCACGAAACCATTTGGACTCATCACAACCGTCGGCGCAGGCCTTATGGGCAATTTGGCCGGTCGAATTTGAGACAAATGCCTCAAGATTCGTGTCATGTGGGTTTTTGGATGTGTACACCTCATTGCGTCTGTTTGATGTTCTTGGGCTTCCAAAAATTAAAAAGAAAAATCAGAAAAAAATAATTATGTCTGATAGATATCGAACACAGGCTATATCACAACAGTGCAGGGGCTTTACCAGTGAGTTACAAATTGCTTCTTCCTTTTATTTAACAAAAATAACTTTTAGCTCTTACACATGCTATAATACTCTTTTCTGTATATTAATAAGAAAATTTCTATACAGTAATTTCAGAGTCGTTACATTAACTGTACTAAAATGAAACTTGTAGCTGTATAAATCGTGTCATGGCATATAATTCAAAATTCCAATAGTAATCTCGTTCTAATTTAAGGAAACAGTAATCGTGAACATATATGTCATGTCAAACGAATGATGTTAGCAGTCTCAACTAGCATGTCAAGTATAATCGATATAATATGATAGTATCAACAATATGAACAAGAATCTAAAAGAATATACAAACATCTCTATTTAACATCCGGGTTTATCTATTGCATCAGATATAATCTAGAATATGGTTTAAAGGGGTTAATATGATTAATGAGTGCTCTAGGAAACGTTTGATGTTATAAAACCACTGTCGGGCCCACCATTTACAAGTTAAATGTTTTGAGTGAACTGCTCATCGACATTCAATATATATAGTCGGCCTTGAGATGAATGACTTAATGGCTGAGGTAATTGCTAGTTTCAGAAGTTTAATTTCAGTAATTGCATTTGTGGTGGAGGCTCTCAAATGAAACACATTAATTAAACAAAGTAAATTGGAATCATAAATTAGGAAGAGTAAGCTTCAGTGACCCCAAACTTTGGGCACTCAAACACACCCTTATATATGTGCTTCATCTGCTTCCATCCTTAAGGAAACCTATCAGTATCTTCGAGCCTAAAATTTGTGTACTGTGTTCGTTTAAATAATATGAATATCACATCTAAATCAAAATTGAAGAAGTCAAGCCACAGAACACAAGTTAACAGATGACATAGTTATCTTGGTTTATATATATATAGAATCAAATATAATTAAAGTCTCTCTCTCAGTATATATACATATAAAAGGTGCCATAGGAGGGAATTCCCTCCTATTGCGTTGGAAAATTGCATCCTCCATAATTTTTTTCGACGATCGGCATACATCACCTCTATCGTTATCGTCTAAGATGTGGATACACCAAATTTCATGTGATTATACCATTTTTTCACCGTTGATTTAGTTGGTGCAAAATTAATGGTTTACTGACAATAGAACTTTTTACATTAGAAATTCAACGGTGAAAAAGGGATGGAATCATATGAAATTTGGTATATGCACATCTTAGATGATAACGATGATGATGATGAATGCCGATAATCCGAAAAATTAATGGAGGTTGTATTTTTTCGACGCCATTGGAAGAAATCCCCTCCTATATCCTATTTCCTCCATTATTCTCATATAATGGAGGAAAGAGGACATATGAGGGAATTTCCTCATTTTCTCCTATGGCGTCGAAAAAGTACGTCCTCCGTCGTGTTTTCCGACGATTGGAATCCACCATCTTCATCGTTATCTAAGATGTGGGTACGCCAAATTTCATGTGATTCTACAACCTTTTCACCGTTGATTTAACAATATAAAAAGTTCTATTTTCGATAAACCGTTAATTTAGAACCCACTAATTCAACGGTGAAAAAGTTGTATAATCACATGAAATTTGATGCTCATATCTTAGATAATGACGATGAAGATGATGGGTGCAAATTGTCGGAAAACACGACGGAGGGCGTTCTTTATCGACGCCATAGGAGGAAATTCCCTCCTATGACACATTTTCTCTCTCTATATATATAAGCTTAATGGAGAAAAGGTGTCATAGGAGGGAATTTCCTCCTATGGTGTCGGAAAAATGCATTCTCCATAATTTTTTTCGACGATCGGCATACATCACATCCATTTTTATCATCTAAGATGTGGATACACTAAATTTCATGTGATTATACATTTTTTTCACCGTTTATTTAGTTGGTGCAAAATTAATGGTTTACCGACAATAGAACTTTTTACATTGCTAATTCAACGGTGAAAAGGTGGTGGAATCACATGAAATTTAGTGTATGCACATCTTAGATTATAACGATGATGATGGATGAAAATGATGGAAACTGTATTTTTTTCGATATCATAGGAGGAAATCCCTTTCTATGACCTTTTTTCTCCATTATTCTCTCTCTCTTTATATATATATATATATATATATATATATATCTCGAAAAATTTGCCGATGTTGCATGGACAAAAAATGAGCAAAAGTACTTACCTCGGGGGCCATATGAGGGGATTTCATCATATGGCGTCGAAAAAATACAACCTCCACCATTTTTTCCGACGATCGGCAGCCATCATCATCCTTGTTAACATCCAAGATGTGTATACACCAAATTTCATGTGATTCTACCTCTTTTTCACCGTTGAATTAGTAATGTAAAAAGTTCTATTTTCGGTAAACCATTAATTTTACACCAACCAAATCAACGGTGAAAAAATGGTATAATCACATGAAATTTGGAGTATCCACATCTTAAATGATAAAAATGTAGGTGATGTATACCGATCGTCGAAAAAATTCATGAAGATTGCATTTTTCCGATGCTATAGGAGGAAATTCCCTCCTATGGCACCTTTCCTCCATTAACCTCACACACACAGAGGGAGAATAATGGAGGAAATATGCCATAGGAAGGAATTTCCTCTTATGGCATAGAAAAAACACATACACCAAATTTCATGTTATTCTATAATTTTTTATCGTTGATTTAGTTGATGGGTGCCGATCGTCGGAAAAAAATAGGAAGATGTATATTTTAGACGCTATAGGAGGAAATTCCCTCCAATGGCCTCTTTGTTCCATTATTCTCACACACATAAATATATATGCACACGGGGGAAAACTATTGAGTGGGAGAGAGAGATTTGACTCTGGTTAAAGGGAGAGACAGAGAGAAAGAATCAATTTAGAGGGGAGAGAGAGATTTGACTCTGGTTAAAGGGAGAGAGAGAAAGATTTTAGTTACAAAAATATTAGTATTTGTTAGCGAAGATTTAATGTTATATATATATATATATATATATATATTAACCAAGATTTTAATTATATTATCATAACAAAGGTAAACCACCATATATATATATATATATATATATATATGGTTCAACAAAACAACAAATAATATTAGGCAAAAGAAAACATTATATGTATAATAATTAGGATATGAATATATTAAAATAAAATATTATTAGATTTATCCAAAACAAATCTTTAGATGTTAAATATGATATAGTTAACTACTTAACGACCATAATATAATTGGTTACCAGAAAATAATGTTGGACAAATAAATACTAAATATATTTTGTTAACACAACCATACTAATATTATCTATTTAGTTACAAAACTAATGCTAGATAAATAAATATTTAAATACTAATAATATACATATTTAATAACTTGAAAACCCATAATTTTATGTATATATCTTAATAAAAATATTAAACTCCAAATTAATAATAATAATAATAATAATAAAACAAAAACCAATACATCCAAAATAGAAAAAAAAATACTACGGAGCTGGGGTGTTAAATTTATTATGAAGAGGTCACTAATTACTCTAAAATGCACCTAATTATTGTGTTAAAATATTTGGCTAAATTTTTATTTGTATGTACATTTAATCTTGGATATTACTATGCTTTATTGCCCCAAAATAGAGCTCTTAGGCCTTAACGGTTGGCCATATTAACAAGTCATTTACTTGGTCATTATTTCAAAAGTCAAATAAATTCTTAAATGCAATTTATTCTCTTTCAACAATTTTTTATTTTATGTTACTAATATGACCGCTATATATTTACATCTCTTTTCCACCCCAAAAAAGAAAAAAAAAACATATATTGTCATATATTATTTTTGTTCAAAGAGAAATGGGTAGAGAAAGGTGTAAGCCAGAGCACTTGCTTTTTACTCCGTGCAGGAATGATGAGCAAAACGGTGAGATTTGTTGGCTGTTATATCCTACGAGCAACATGTCGAGACCCGCTGTATCGGTAGAGAACCACTAGTTTCTCACCGCGATGGCACTAATTGCCTTAAAGAAAGCGAGATACCCGTGCCTTAGTGAACGATTTCGCCAACCTCAATTTACTTTTATTTTTGCTTTATTTCATTGTGTAAATTTTACTATAATTTATATAATTTTATTTGACTTTGGTTTCATTGTATACCACATAGGAACAACATCATCAAATATAACTCTCTCCAATGGAAGCTTCGAAAATATGACTAACTGATTAAGGCGGTGCTCTAAAGTTGTCTTGATAGGGTTCCAACGGTCAGTCAGTTAGTAATCGCCCATGCTCTTTTGAAAATTTAAGATATGCTGCTCAAGGTTATTAGAATTTGGTTGGCATTCATCGCTGAGTATATAAGATTTCTCACATCATGCGAGAAGGTGACGAGTGCAGCGGATTATATGATTATCGGCGCCTTTAAAGATTTATTTCGCATAGAAACTATGCTCATGAAGTTTGTGAACCTAATTAAGAAGGACGACACGGGCTCTAGCAGCTTTCGAAAGGTCACATAATATGTAAACTATCGCTTACCAAAATAAAAATGAGAAAAAAAGAGAGACGATTTCTTTGGGCACAACAGTAAATGTTTAGCGGCGGTCCGTTTAGAACACTAGTAAAGTTAGTTGATGTTAAAATATCCGCGTATGCGTCCTATTTTGACAATGGATTGTTTGAATATTCAATACTTTATGATTAAGTTGGCTATCACATAAGCCGATGAATTAACCACTGATCGACTTTATGTACACATGACTTGGTCTTATAGCCGTTTTTTTTTGGGAATCAATTCATTTTGAGATCGAACTTGTAAACTCTCATGTTGAAAAGAAAATTGATCTGAGCCCATTTGGAGAACTAGCAGCATTTATTTTCATCATATACATTTGGTTAGTTGGCCCGTTTAATAATTACCAATATGGGCTGCTAACCTTGATTTAAGGGCGTATGTGGCCATGGACGTGGGTCACTCATTGGTTTTATTTTATAGTGATTATTTTTTTTTCTGAACTGGCTCGGAAGCCATTCTATAGTGATTATTTGATCTTGCAATTAGTCATGGAATTTACTCATGATATTATATTCTTATTTAATTATTTTATTTTATGTTGCAACTTTATGACATGAGAGAGGAATTATCGCTCTTATTTATATGCAAAATTTAAAGGCGTTATTTCGATATCTGCTGTATCGGTTAAAGAATACAAATCTTGTACCACATTAGTATGAATTGCTCTAAAGACGATGAGATGTCGGTATCTCGATCGACAACCTCACCATCTTTATTTATTTCTTATAAAATCTTATATGTATTTTATTTGTTCCACTGTTTAACGGCTCCGATTGTTACCAAGAAGTGGTGATAAAGTGTTTACACCCCATTATATTTATACCCCATTATTGCCAATTATTAAGAGATCAAAGGCCGGTACTTGGCCAAATGAGACCTTATATCGCGGTTTTACATAAAGGGATCATGTACATATGTTTGTGTGTGAGAGAGAGATTAGAATGTGTCTAATCTGCAGTCTTATGTTGTGAATAACAACATCCTGTGTCATTGAAATCAGAGTGTACTTGGTAAAATCAGGATTATACCATTAATGATGCGTAAAAGTCTAACGAATAGTTTGTTGATCGACTGCACGACTCTGGATATGGAAAGAAATTGATACAGTGAGACTCGTGGAGCTGTCCGAAAACACTACAATAACATATCTCTTTTTCCGTCTTACCAAATTAGAGTTCTTATCCGGATTTCATTAAAATGATTTGGTAAAACAAGATTGAAAGGATGAGAAGAACAAAACGAGAGAAAAGAAGGAAAAACATGGGGGGTATTTTCCGCAGATACTCTTTGACGAGTTCTGACTGTCTATAACATGTCTTGTCAAAAATTACACACGACTTGATCAAAGCCTCCTCTTCGCAATATCGGTCTCTACATCATCTGTCGGGCCTTCTGGATTAGACTCCGCTTTCCAAATCGGACCTACCTTTTTTTGTGCTAGATCGGATCCACGTCCTCGATTGGGCATCTCTTTTGCCAAGCAGGGCTCCTCATCTTTGATCGACGTCTGATCAAACTCCCGATGGCTGAACCCAACATCCAGTTTCTGACCCGACACTGTTGGATCCCGTCCAAAGCAGCCAAATCCAGCCTCATATATATTAGCCCCAATATTTTTATAAAAATGTCTGGATGCATTGCACTTGGGGGCGAGAGACAACAAATTTATGAAAAAAAAGGGGCTGTTCTCAAAACCCATGCCTTTCAGTCAAAGCATCAAATCCCTTTCACACCGTTGAAAAAACCACACCAAATCCCAAAAATACTACTACACTCCTTATCACGTATCTCTTTCTCTCCCAATCTCAATCGCATCACGTGTTCCCCTCATCTCATTTCTCAGGTCACTCGGCATCTTATTTGCTCCTTCCCTAATTAATTTAATTTTTTCAAGCCACGCCACACCCTGTTTCATATGAGACAAGCTGGAATTAATTTCTCACACATAACTCCAAACAAAAGCAATATTTTAAATTGTATATTCAGATTTGATAAGGATTATTTTTCGAAACGTTTCTTGTGCTGTGGCCCTGTGGGAGTTTTGGATGCATCTCCACCATAAAATCAATATAAAACATGTAAAGAAAAAGCAGCATCAAGTTACAAAATGAAGTGTCTGGTGCTTGTTCTGCTGGTTCCTGTTTAATAATGGAGTACAGGGCCTAATTCGAACCATGCCAACAAGCAATAGCTCAATTGGTATGGCACTTCTCTTTCGAGAGATAGTGTGGGGTTCGAACTTCATAAACAAAAGCGGTCATAGAATAACACTTTTGGGCAAATTAACGCTTGATGGGTTCCCTGAATGCGTGTGTGTTGCTTGTGTGTGTTGTGCGCATGATGCATATTTGGATGAGGTGCACGGATCGGTTCACACAACCAAAGAAATATATATAAAATTCTAATTTTCACTTTGATACAAAAAGGCAGCACAATGGATAACAAAGTCATAACAAAAACATGTTGATTGACATATTTCAACTTTATGATTGCTTAATCTGAAATGTAAATAAGAATCTCAAAAGTAGAATTCTTGCCATTAAGCAACAACCAAGATGACAATAACTATACAATCTCTGCCTTAATTTAAATAGATCGAAGTATATGAATGGCTACTGTTCTGTGTGGGCATTTAGTTTTCTTTTTGGCACTGTACTGTAACCCCTAACCCGGCATACATCACACACAACACACCAGCCACGCATGCATCACACACAAGCACACAACGCACACCCACCCACATGACTCGATGAATTTATCCTGAAAGCGTTAAATGGCTTGCCACTTTCTCCTTTTAGGTTCATGGGTTCGAACCCCGCACTCACCCCAAGAAAGAAAGTGCCCATACCAACTAAGTTATAACTCATTGATTTGAATATTTAGTTGAAATCGAGTGAGAATAAATATATATATATATAGTACAAATTCAGCAGATCATTGGGAGGACCCCATGCTTAAGTGTGATCCCTCTATTTTCCATCGATAGCAAGAAATCGCCGTGCACCGCTCCAATACACCGTAAATGTATCCTCCG
Source organism: Agapanthus africanus (assembly GCA_030015575.1). Taxonomy (NCBI): domain Eukaryota; kingdom Viridiplantae; phylum Streptophyta; class Magnoliopsida; order Asparagales; family Amaryllidaceae; genus Agapanthus; species Agapanthus africanus. Next base: position 64,203,208 of record JASDDO010000022.1, read on the forward strand.
CACCCATAACAAACTAAACCAAATGGTTATCGTCTAAAACATGCCATTATTTGAAAACCATAGACCTCCCTAAACAAACAAATATATTCATATTTCCTTAATAATTATATTGTTTTCATTTTCTTTTTTGCACAAAAAAGACAAAATAATTATTAACAGTACAATAATTTCTAAATATAAAACCTCATACATTTCCCCTATCCTTATCTCTCTAAACTCCCAATTACGCAGACGACCGAGCTCCAATCTACTTTCCAAAAATGGAAACCCCCTCCAACTCCGACTCCGCCGCCGCAACCTCCGCCGATTCTACTGTAAATAGCAGCATCAGCGGTGGCGGCAGCTCAAGCTCCCACTTTCAAAACTCCCTCAGATCCCTCAACAAATCCTCCTTCAAAATCTCCAAACCCTCAGCTCGAAACCCTAACCCCAATCCTCCCTCTAACCCTAACCCTAACCCTAATCCCCAATCGCAGCCCCCTGTCTACAACATCGACAAGAGCGACTTCCGCGAGATCGTCCAGAAGCTCACCGGATCCCCCAACCGCCGCCAACAGCCGCCGCCTCCGCCGCCAGCGGCGGCATCTGCCAAGCTACCTCCGCCTCCAGACGCCACCGCCGCCGCCATCTCCCGCCTCCACCGCATCCGCCCTCCCCCGCTCGCGAACCTCCCCCAGCCGGTGGGCCCCACCCCTTCCGAGGTGTGGTCGTGTCCGCCCTTTTCGCCGTTACCGCCGCTGCCCACCGTCATCGGCGCCGCCGAGTCTCCGATAACCGCCTACATGCGGAGGCTGCGGGGCGGGCCGTCGCCGGCGGGATCGGCGCCGCCGCCGCCGCCTTTGTCGCCTTTAGGGTTTGGGTGCTTGGGGACCAACCTGCCTCCGACGTCTCCAAGGATGCCGCTTTCGAGTCCTAGGTGAATGAATTTTATCTCACTTAAGTTTACATTTTTTCTTGTTTCAAAGGCTAAATTTTTAGACATAGCACTGTTGTGTTTCATCCGGTAGCATTTTCAAATATAGTGGTTTTGTGGTACATCTTTAAAAACTAGGAAATCTAGTGAAATTTAGCCTTTTCTTTACAATGAGTTTTTTTTGGTGGGATTGTGGTTGCTTGTGTTTTGTTTTGGGTGTTTAAATGTATATAAGTGTAGCGTTGAGGCGTATAGATAGAAATTTGTGGGTTCCGAAAAATGCTAGATTTTGTATGTTGGAGGTTTAAGCTGTAAAAACATTAGTTGCTTAATGTTCAAAATTTGATCGTTGTGTTAAATGTTCTCTTTCTTTGTTGTCGTTCTTTTCCACCCTAGGTAATTTACTAATAAATTGATTGTAACATTAGTTCGTGCATGTTTCTAACTTTTCTCATGAGATATGTATTTTATTTATGGCAATTGGTTTGTTGGCAAGAATTTGTGAAGTAATCACTTTAGAAGTGCCTCTTATTTCATTAGGAAGGCAATTGGATCTCATCCCCAACAGGAGTTGATACCTTACCAAATTAGCGGTGACACTCAAGTATAAGGTAAAGAAACTGGTTAAGCAGTTTACATTAGAGAATACATGAATACACAATCAGATATTAAAAGTAGTTCTAAGATCAGCAGAGTTCTCATGGAGTAGTAAATCATAGTGGATCTTGCATTATATAATGGTGTACTAATATAACCAACATCCTGTGTCATTTCTAACCGAAACGGTAGTGGGTGAAAACTGTTCATATGAGGTTTGATCTCAATAGAAGAAAAAGGTTTTCTAAACGTATCAGAGGAGCAGATTCTAAGAAATTGTTTGGTGGACATCCAGCATGGTAATGAAGTCTATCTTCATAGTACATTTTCTTGATCTTGTAACCAATTTCACTATCGAAATAGACAAAACAGTTAGGTGCTTTCGATATGGGAGTGAAATGGTACAGCTTTCAATAATTCCAGTTTACTCTCTTAAACCAAGACTTGTTCCTTTCTTGATGGTTCAACTTCGAGTACCAGTGCATGTTTCTTGTGTGCTCCCCTATTTTGACATAGATTCTCCTTTTTATTGGCTTTGAATTCAAGATGTTGCATATGGGACACAGACACCAAGTATAAGAACTGGGAGCGTGTATTGTCTCAAAGTTTGGAATATGCATGAGATTGTGTACCGTCTCTCTAAACACAGATTTTGTTTCATAGAGAAGAAATTGTGTAGTGCTTAGCTTAATTATCACTAATTACTGCTTTTGATAATGGTTCTAACATAACTTTTAGTCTGGTTTTCTGTTACAACCGATGAGGTTGAACGTGTGCAAATTAGAGTAAGGACTTGGAAGTGGATGTCGTTACAAAGTTTGGAATTACAAAGTGTAAGTACTAAATTATAGTGAATAAACTCTATTTAGATGTACATGACAGATGCGTTTCACATTATTAGTATATGCTACACTCCCTGTGATCAAACTTGCTCCCTAAAATTTAATAAATATACAAGGCTCGTGGTTGGGAAGAAGTTTGGAGAGTAATGACCTGGTACAGTACCTTTAATTTAAAGATGCTTTCTGAACTATCTTAAGTTTGAAGAGCAAGGGCCTGTTCACATTAGCATATGCTAAACTCCCTTTGATCAAACTTGCTCCCCAAAACGTCGAAAGAATAAAATGTTGTCGTTGATTGGGAAGAAGTTAGAAGAGTAGGGAAAAAGATACCATCTTAAGTCTTATGATGGGCTATCGATCAAAAGTTTCCTTGTGTGATATAAATATTTTCCCCATCCTATTAGCAAGTATCCGCGCCCTTTCTCTTTTATCAATTTTTGATCAAACTCCCTCCCCAATAGATATGTGAACATCTGTGGTATGGCCTTGTGGTATATTTCTTAATGGTTATTCGATATATTTGTGAATATTTTCCATTCAGCGGTCACGATAGAAAAAAAAGCCATAACACTATGGGCTGGAAATGTTTCTCTTTTTCACTTCTGTCAGGTGCATTGTAGCCGTTATATTGAACGATTTCTCCTATATTGAACCCGTTTTGGTTCATGCTTTGATATCGCCGGATGGCTTGTTGATTCATCTCTGCTTTTATTGAGATATATCTCAGGAGTTCATTTTCGCTTGGTATCTAGCCTTGGTACATCTTCATTGTTTATCCCCCTTCTTACATGCCTTGCGTCGCTCAAGTTTGTCTTCAAACTTGCCGATAGACGTTAAGTGTTTTCTTTCCGATCGATGTTATAAATATCTTCTTATTCATATCTTCATACTGTATACCGCAGAAATTTCATTTCATTTTGTTATACACTTGAGTGCCTTTCCGTTTATAGTAGCTTTGTCGTTGCATTGTTGTAAATTCTGTACCCATTCTTAATCATATTTCCTTTGCATTTAAGACATCAAAGCAATAGTGTGGTGAACCAAAAAGCTTATAGGATCAAGGACATGTTTGATTGTCAAGATCCAAAAATTTGGACCGACTTTTGTCTGTTTTTTTTTGGCACTAGCCCGTAAGCCTTAAACCTAAGCACATAGCACATTCATGCACATGTCACACGCCAGCACATAACCCACAGACGCCCCCTAGAGGACCCATGAATTTGCCCCTCCCGGGGTTCGAATTTGCACCGAGGGGACCATGAACCCTGCACTCTCGTCAAGAGGAGAAGTGTCTATACCATTTGAGCTACTGCGCATTGGTTATTTTGTCGGAAATTAAATGGCCTTTGCATAGCAGAGTTGAAAAGAATGATTCATATAGCCGACCCTATAAAATCAGTGCCCGGTTCACCACAGAACAAAGATTTGTATGCTGTTATCATGTGCCAATTGTTTGCTTTTGATTTTGCTTTTGCTTTTGCTTTTATCTAAGTCTTGAATTTGAAAAAAAAATTACTGTGCCAGTTTTTCAAATTTTTCTCCAAGCACAGTATAGTTTGGAAGAGCGAAGGTTTTTGATAAGGTCTTTTGTGCCTATAGCCAAAGCTATTAAGAAACAGCATCTAATCATTCGATAGGTCTGGGTCTGAAAATTTTGTAGCTGACTCAATGTTGGTGAGCCAAACTTCATGCTTCTAAACTCCAAATTGGTCTAATTAGTCAACACTTATGTGTGATCTCATCTGTTGAGCCCACTAGTCTCTTGCAACTTGTTAAATTTCGAAGTTTCTTTTGTTCGTATATGAAAACATTAAGCAAGAAGTAATTTGGCTATTGGGTTACTGGATCCGAAGATATGTTAATATTTGATAGATTGTGCTTGGTTGTAAGTTGTAACCTAACATTAATCCTTTTCTTTATCCCTGTTGAGTTCTAACCCTGAAATTGTGGAGGGGAGGGGGGCGGGGGGGTTTCGTTATCCTAATTCCTAAATAACTATCAAGAACCAGATCTAATGTAAATATTACTCTACACTGTCAACTTTCACGTTCACGTGTTTATGAGACTTGTAACAATGAATTCTGTGTTTTCCAGTAAACACCATCAAGGTGTCAACAGCGGGCGACGAAAATATCATCTCCTCTCTCTCTCCCTCTCCCCTTTCTTGGCCCAAAATAAATCTAATCTTTTTTTCCATTCTATGCGATGAAATCCCAGGATCCCACCCTTTCATCATATTCCAAGAATACCAATCCTCATCCCCATCCTCTAATGATGCATTATGCATCCTTACATTCTTACATTTGAAATACACACACACACACAGAGGGAGAGGGCTCTTTCAATGTTTAAATATACTCCCCTTAACATTGTTTATTGTTCACATCTATTCTAAACTTATTTTTGTCAATAGTACCATGATAAGACTTTGAAAAGGCCTTTCAATATTTAAATAATTTGAAAAGTGATGAGGCTCATAAACGGGAATTCTCCAGATTACGACACGAAGCAGATGACGTGTCATCCACGTAAGCCCACTAGATTCCTAAGCGCCACGGAGGTAGAATTAGTATGATGCATGGGGGATTTTCCTCGTCACCTCGTCTTCAAGGTTGCATCCGACCTTTCGCAGATCTCCCTGGAGTATCTTTCTTATGCGCCTTGCAACCAGCCAACAACACACCCCCGAGCAATCCTGCAGCCGAGCTTTCACGGCCTCCCCGCTCGTCTCCGAGCTATCCACTGAGCTGAGCTTACTCGGTTTCCCTGTTCAACCGAGAGCACGGAGCCCAAGCACCCCCGTAACGGCTCCGTATATCTCGCCAAAACGAGATCTCCGTCGCTCCACGTCCAGCGTCTCACGCTGGTACGTCTCTCCATTAACGAGCGTATCCTGCTATTAATGGACGCACCTCGCCATCAACGTGAACGTGACGCAGGGGCGTAACGGATGGCGAGAATCTCGTGCCGGTTCGCTCCATGCGACCGCTATATAAACCCTTTCTTCCAGACGACTCAGGTAACTCGAACTCATTCCAATGCGCCGTTACCCTACAATTATTCCTCGGTACTTACTTGATCGTCGGAGGGTCCTACGGTGGTTATCCATCCCGGGACTTCTCTTGCAGGTAGCTCGGCGTCAACGACAACTCATTGAGATCCACACATTCAACCCTCACACCAAATCTTAACCGTTCAGAATCGCTTGCAGTAATATCGACGGAGAACAACATCTGAGGGAGATTCAGAGCTCCATCAGTTGGCGCCGTCTGTGGGAACGTAAGAAGCTTCTCCACCCAAAAAGTTGATCCTCCACCTCCGATTCAATGGCAAGCGACAACCGCGACGATCACGGCACGAGCCGTCCCGTCCTCCATTACGGAGCGGGAGCGGTCCTACTCCCCTCCTAACGTCATCAACACCTTATCTGTTCGGATCGATAGGCTCATGGCGATGGTGGATGCGCTTGCCTGTGTTCAAACGGCCGACCATACTCGCTAAACCGCAGTTCCCCCTTCCCGGAATGACGACATACGCAGGAAGACGGAAGGGCACTCTCAGGCCCTCGACCTCACTCACGCTCATCTTGATGCAACCGAACACCGGCATGCCGATTCTGGCAGTCATGACCTGCATGCGGGGAATGATTCCATGACCTGTTGGGCGCCGGACAACTCGACACTATTGGGGTCAAAAATTACATCCCGGTTGATCAAATCAAACTCAAAGTCAACCCCAAGTAAGCGGGCCCAAGCCCAGCTCAAGTGGGCCCATGCCCAAGTTGAGCCTCGCGACCGGCTTTTTTCATGCCAAAATGAAAATTATGTAATAAATAAATAATGTAATTTTCATGAATAAATGTAAGGAAAATGGGCATAAAGCCAAATTTTTGTAAAGCCCATGGCTCATGTGAAAAAGAAATGGCACATGAGATATGGGATGAGCAAAATGCCATTTTGTAATGCCCAAGAGGCTATGTATAAATTTGTAAGCCTATATAAGGCAACATGATGATGAAATGAAAACAATAATTGATTTCCCTAAAAAAAACTAGGGCTTGTGCCTCCTTCTCCTTTCTTAAGATTCTAAACCTCCTTCTCTTTTCTGAATTAAACCAAGAGCTTAACTCTTCCTTTTCTAAAAAAAAATAGTTTTTTACCATAAAACTTGCGAAGGAGAGCTCAGATCTCTCATCAAATCTCTAAAAGGGGAGATTTCTATCTCTTACCCCCTTTTCTCCAAAATCTAACCAACAAAGAGAAGGAAGAAGGAGACCCATCTCCAAAAATCTCACTTTGGGGGAGATCCGAGGCTTAGGAGAGGATCCATGACTCAGGGGAGAAGAAAGGGGTCCCCTTTCACCATCTTCGAAAATCTCTAAGGAGTTTAACTCCACAAAAAAATATAAAATAATAAATCCCTTCTTTTTTTAAGAGTTTAACTCCAAAATTCAACCGGGAAGTACAACTCCCTGTGCAGGGGCTAAGCCCCTCTTCCCTTGTTGTTTTAAGAGTTTAACTCCAAAAGTCAATCGGGAGTACAACTCCCGGTACAGGGGCTAAGCTCCTTTTTTTGCGGGCGCCGGTTCCCAGCGTCCACGTGTTAAGCACGTGAGGCGCTGGCGCCCAGTGCCAAGCACATGAGGCGCTGGCGTCCACGTGTCCTTAGGACGCCACCCACCCTTTTTTATATACACTCCACACTCAAAACACGTCCTCCATTAGAAAATTTTTTCTAAAGGGACGCTGCCCCGCACTCCGCAAGGGGGCTGCTAGCCCCCTTGACCCCCAGCCCGGTATCCGGATAGCGGGACCCCCGTAAACTCTACGTGGCCCCCGATACATCCAAGTACCCTCTAAAACACAACACGTGCACACTGCACATTGAGTTCGCATGATCAATTTTACCCGTCAATTGGAGGTTCCTTCGTTCCAAAAGCGAGGGGTAATTAACGACAGCTTAGTCCACGGCTGCCGGAGATTCGGATCCCCACAATCAATAAACCCCGGTCTACCCTAGGCAGAGGGAATCTGTAATGCGTCTGACAAGCGACGCGTATTTCCCATCTCAATAGGGTGACAAAAAACACCCTACAGACACCTCGATCTCATGGGAGACCAGGCTATCACTTCGCCTGCCGTGCTTTCTCGCCCTCTGAAGAGGTGTCGGTCAGATCGCCTAATTCCAGGCAAAACCCACATCACCACTTTCGTCGAGGCCATGCATACAGGGAACATCGGGACTGTCCACGAAGGGTTCGCCCCGAAGATTTAAGAAACGTGATAGAGCGAAACCGAAACCGCTCCATCGAGCAAGCCCGGAACAGAGATAGCAGGCGCTTCGGCTATGAAGAATCCTCAGGGTACCAACAACGAATCGAGGCCCTCGAAAAGAAATCCGGAGACATACGACAGGATGACCGTACGGTCGGCGAAGTGGCGAAGTACTCCGCTGATTCGCTCATAAGGCCCTTTACAGAACAGCTATTGGCTGAGCGTGTCTCATCCCGGAACAAACCGCCCAAAGTGGCCATCTTCGACGGGAAGTCCGACCTAAAGGACCACTTAGACGCGTTCACGGCGGGCATAGCTTCCAAGACAACTTAGATGCGGCTCAATGCCGAGCTTTCCCCACTACCCTCATCCGGGCATGCCGGGATTGGTTCCGAGAGCTTGCGCTACGCTCGATCTCGACCTTTGACAAGCTGACGGCCCAATTCCTCGGTCATTTCGTCGGTAACCGACGATTAAAAAAGACGGTCGTCTACCTGTTCACCATCAAGAGCGGAGACAGGGAATCTTTCAAAGGATACGTCACCCGCTTCTACAATGCCCTTCTAAAAGTTCCCTAGCACCGCGACAAAACGGTTATCATCGCCCTAAGGTCGGGTCTTAGGCACAGAGAGTGGCTCCGCTCTTTTGCATTAGCGCAACCGAAGACCATGGCCGAAGTAAAAGCATGGACCGAGCGAGAAATCCAACTCGAGTCGGAGGTGAATGCCAACCTACCCCGGGGTGACCAAGCAAACCGAAAAAGACGGGACAGAGAGGAGAAAAAGAAAGCCGACCGTCCAAAACCCTATTCTCCGAGGTTTCATGAGTACACTCCTCTGAACGTCTCCCAGACCGAGTTGCTAGAGGAGGATAAGGGCGAGAAGTTTTTTAAGCTCCCGCCGGCTACTTAGAGGACGGGCAGGCGACTCCGCGGTCCGCACTGCGCCTACCATAGGTCGCAGGGGCACCCGATCAAGAGTTGCAAACAACTCCGTGACTATATTGAGGAACTGATCCGCTCTGGTCACTGGCGAAGTACCTACGAGACAAGCGGCAGACGGAGCAGGAGCAAAAGGACCAACCCCCTCCTCGGGAGTTAACGATCGGTCAGATCATGGTCATTTCGATGGGTCCGGCTTCGGACAGTAGGGGGTCTGCCTCCTACCGGTTATGGCCATGAGTGATCCGCCCCACAAGAAGTGCAGAAAGGATGACCCGATCGCCTTCACCGACGAAGACCTTCATGGCATATCTCTCCCACACAATGACCTCCTTGTGATAACATCCCGGGTTCACCGTTACGGGGTCCGGAGAATATTGGTCGACTCGAGGAGCTCGGTAGATGTCCTGTTCTACGGTTGTTTCCAGCGTATGGGATTAAATCCGTCCGACTTCCAACCGACCTCTCACGTCCTCTCCGGGTTCACCAACCATTCCGTCCTGGCCGAAGGATCGGTCACCCTCCTTCTCAATATTGGGAAAGCCGGCAGAACGCGAACTGTACCGGTGAACTTCCATGTTGCCAAAATCCCATCGTCCTATAACATCCTCTTGGGATGCCCCACCCTAAATGCCCCCCGAACTCAGATCTCAACCTTCCTCCTCGCACTCAAGTTCTCTTTGGATAACGGGGGGATAGGCCGGACCTATGGAGACCGGCAAACTACCAGAATCTGTCTCGCCTCAACATCTCCCGCCGGGGAGCAGGGCAACGATTTTGGAGACATGCACGGCCCAAAGGGGTCTCTGGACACACGTGACGACCGAAAGGAAATTTGATACGCCCCGGTGGAAGCTTTAGCAGAAGTTCCCCTCATAAAAGGAGTTGACAGCTGGACTGTCCAGATCAGCTCTCTTTTGATAGGAGGCGTTCGTGAAGACCTGATCCGGTTCCTCCGGAACAACTCGGATGTGTTCGCTTGGACACCAGCAGACATGCCCGGTATCGACCCTAAGGTGATCTCCCACAAGCTTGGGGTCGACCCAAAAGCCAAGCCAATCCGACAAAAGAAAAGAAGTTTCGCACCAATGGAACAAAAGGCGATAGAGGAGGAAGTGGACCGGCTGCTCGCAGCCGACTTCATCAGGAACCTGGACTACTCGGATTTGCTGGCAAACATGGTCATGGTCAAGAAAGCGAACGGGAAATGGCGCATGTGCGTCGATTTCACTAACCTGAATAAGGCTGCCCCAAAGATAACTACCCATTTCCTCGGATATATCAGCTAGTAGACAGCTCGGCTGGTCATGAATTTCTAAGCTTCATGGACGCTTTCTCCGGTTATAATCAGATCCGGATGAACCCGGCCGACGAAGAGTTGATCGCCTTCACCACTGATCGGGGAGTCTACTTTTTAGGATGCACTGCCCTTTTTACGACATGGACGGTCGACGCGTCTCCGAGACGGAGTGTCTGTAGTAGACGTTTCCTCGTCACGGAGTGATTTGGTTCCCGCTTTGTAGTAAATCTGCATTGCCCTTTTTACGACATGGACGGTCGACGACACTGAGTGTCGCTGTTCGACTTGTCCCCGGCACTGAGTGTCGTTGTTCGACTTGTCCCCGGCACGGAGTGTCGCTGGTCGTTCGACTTGTCCCCGGCACGGAGTGTCGCTGTTCGACTTATCCCCGGCACGGAGTGTCGCTGATGGTCGACTTATCCCCGGCACGGAGTGTCGCTGGTCGACTTGTCCCCTGCACGGAGTGTCGCTGGTCGACTTTCCCCCGGCACGGAGTGTCGCTGGTCGACTTTCCCCCGACATGGAGTGTGGCTGGTTGTTCGACTTGTCCCCGGCACGGAGTGTCGCTGATCGACTTGTCCCCGGCACAGAGTGTCGCTGATGGTCGACTTGTCCCCGGCACGGAGTGTCGCTGGTCGACTTGTCCCCGGCACGGAGTGTCGCTGATGGTCGACTTGTCCCCGGCACGGAGTGTCGCTGGTCGACTTGCCCCCGGCACGGAGTGTCGCTGGTCGACTTTTCCCCGGCACGGAGTGTCGCTGGTTCGACTTTTCCCCGGCACGGAGTGTCGCTGGTTCGACTTGTCTCCGGCACGGAGTGTCGCTGATGGTCGACTTGTCCCCGGCATGGAGTGTCGCTGGTTGACCTGATTCCGAGGCGGAGCATGATTCCGATAGGAAGGTCGTTGGTTGATTCCGAGCCGAAGCATAACTCCGACAGGGAAGGTGGATATCCCGAGGCGAAGCATGATTTCGACACGGGGTAAGTTCTGGGACGAAGCATGATTCCGCCGCAGAGGTTGTTGGTTTGATTTGATTTGGGTTGACATCAGCATCGCTATACTGGAATATGATACCAGAAGCGAATCATCATTTGCCATGAGAGGATTTGGGGATTGGTTTTTTGTCGGCATCTGCATTACTGCACTGGAATAATGCCAGGAGCAACTCATCATTTGCCCCGAGAGGATTTGGGAATTGATGGCTTAGGAGGCAGGTTCAGATCCCTATCACCTAAGGCTTTTCAATTTTATGGGCTGTAAGGGTCCCATAAAAGCATTTTCTCCCTACGAGTCGAAAGGATCTCGTAGGTGTATTTTCTCCTTAGGAGTCGTGGGGACTTCTAAGTATGTTGCTCCTTTGTGAGTCGTAAGGATCTCACGCGGGAATTTTCTCCTCATAAAGTCGAGAGGACTTTGCGAGTTCATTTCATCTCTTTTTTACGAGTTTGCGCCCTTTCGGGTTTTCACAAACTCGCCGACAGTCTTGCTGTTTTTACTCACGGAGCCATTTCGGGTTTTCATCCTTGCCCATTTTACTTGTGGACGTACCATTTTTTTTATTTTTTTTATTTTATTATATATATATTTTTGGATTTTATTTTTGGTGGGACTTTGAATGTGGTCTCACCGGTAGGACTTGGGAGAGATTGGGATCGTTTTACGTCCGTGGATTGTATACGGTTTCGCAGGATGTATGATCCAGACCGTAGGGCCGGAAGAATTTCGGGACTTTGTTGGCGTTTGCATCGCTGCACTGGAATATGGTACCAGGAGTGACTCATCATTCGCCGTTGGGGTATGGGATTTGGAATTTGGTTGGCGTCTGCATCGCTGCACTGGAATATGGTACCAGAACCGACTCATCATTCGCCACTGGGGTATGGGATTTGGAATTTGGTTGGCATCTGCATCGCTGCACTGGAATTTGGTACCAGGAGCGACTCATCATTCACCATTGCCTATTGGGAAGCGATGTCTTAGGAGACAGGTTTAGATCCTTATCACCTAAGGCTTTTCAATTTTATGGGCCGTAAGGGTCCTATAAAAGCATTTTCTCCTTACGAGTCGTAAGGATTCCGTAGGTGCATTTTCTCCTTAGGAGTCGTGGGGACCCCCAAGCGTGTCTTTCCTTTGTGAGTCGTAAGGTTCCCACGAAGGCATTTTCTTACGAGCCGTAAGGATCTCGCACGTTTTGTTCTCCTCATGCATCGTGAAGACACATGAGTGGATTTCCCTAGTTCCCAGTTTAATGACTTAGGGGTCATCTGTTTCCAGTTTAACGACTTAGGGGTCTATTGTGCCCAGTTTAATGACTTAGAGGTCATCTGTTCCCAGTTTAACGACGTGGTGGTCCATCGTTCCCAGTTTAACGACGTGGCAGTCTGTTTCCAGTTTAAAGACTTGGAGGTCTTCTTTTTCCAGTTTAACGACTTAGTAGTCATCTGTTTCCAGTTTAAAGACTTAGAGGTCTACTGTTTCCAGTTTAACGACGTGGTGGTCAGCTGTTTCCAGTTTAACGACGTGGTGGTCAGCTGTTTCCAGTTTAACGACGTGGTGGTCAATTATTTCCAGTTTAACGACGTAGTGGTCAGCTGTTCCCAGTTTAACGACTTAGGGGTCTATTGTGCCCAGTTTAACTACTTAGAGGTCATCTGTCTCCAGTTTAACGACTTAGAGGTCATCTGTTCCCAGTTTAACGACTTAGAGGTCATCTGTTCCCAGTTTAACGACTTAGAGGTCATTTGTTCCCAGTTTAGAGACTTAGGGGTCTATTGGATCGGAAGTTTGGAATTTTACAGTAGGGGTCGGCATCAGCGTTGCTAGCACTGAAGCACGGGTGCCAGGAGTAATTCATCATTTTCCTTTCCCTGTTGGGGAGCGATGGCTTAGGAGACAGGTTTATGTCCCTATCGTCTAAGGCTTTTCAATTTTATGAGCCGTGAGGGTCCCATAAAAGCATTTTCTCCCTACGAGTCGAAAGGATCTCGTAGGTGTATTTTCTCCTTATGAGTCGTGAGGACTCCTATGTGTGTTCTTCCTTTGTGAGTCGTAAGGATCCCACGAAGGTTTGTTCTCCTCATGTATCGTGAGGACACATGAGTGGGTCTTCCCAATGGAGCATAATTCCGAGGGCGGAGACCAGCCACGTAACTGGTGATTGCGGTAGAGCATGGGCATGGTGAGAATTATTTGAGCCCATGGATTGTATACGACAGTCATCTTGGGGACCAACCGTAGGGCTGGAAGAATTTTGGGAAATTGGATTTTGGTTGGCGTCTGCATCGCTGCACTGGAATATGGTACCAGGAGCGACTCATCATTCGCCGTTTTTTTTACCGCGATTGCTTTATCATTTCAGCTTTTCTTATCGCGGTTGCCCCATCATTTCGGCTTTATTTTCATCTTTATTTTACTCGCTGATTTTTATTGCGGGTTGCCCCATCTTTTCGGCTTTCCGTTTGTTTTTATTCACATTTCCAGTTTAACGACTTAGAGGTCGATTATTCCCAGTTTAATGACATGGTGGTCAGCGGTTCCCAGTTTAAAGACTTAGAGGTCTATCGTTCCCAGTTTAACGACGTGGTGGTCAGCGGTTCCCAGTTTAAAGACTGAGAGGTCTATCGTTCCCAGTTTAACGACATGGTGGTCAGCTGTTTCCCAGCTCCTTGAACTTTGATCTTGGCGGAGTTGTGTTGATGACCGTAGCTCTATGGCTTGTCGGTACATCTGACGACTGTGGGGCTTTCTCAAGTTTGTATCGGTTCTCCACCCAATCTTTGAAAATATAGCAGTCTTCGATGGTATGACTCACCATTCTATGATATGGGCAGTATATGAGATTGCCGGTCATGTTCATTTCATGTGGCCTCTTTGGAACAGGCAGTTGCAGACCGTTGTTCAAGGCGTCCACGAATATTTTGCAGACTTCATCCCTCATGAAGGAGTATACCTTCTTCTTTCTCTCCATTGGAGTAGGTGCCTTTACTGATGCTGGTCCTCGAGGCCGATCAGTCTTTGGTTCGCCCTTTTCAGACAATGGCACATGTCTGAGAGGATTAGGTTCCCGAAGGGCTTCGGTCTCCATTTGTATGAAATCGGCGGTCGTAGCTTGACTGTTTGCTAACACGCCTTTAGACAGTTCTATCTCTCCCGTCTTGTATTGCCTTTCGACCCAATCTTTGAAGACGAAGCAGTCCTCAATGGCATGACCTATCACTCTGTGATAGGGGCAATATTTTGGTTCGTGGGTCATATTCGCTTCTTGCGGTCTCTTTGATTCTGGCTGTTGTAGACCGTTTCTTAGGGCGTCCTTGAATATCTTGTGGACTTTGTCCCTTTTGAAGGAATAGACCTTTTCCAGTTTCTCTTTCAGAGGCGATTCCCTTTCGGCGTATGTATCGAAGGGACTGGAGGCTGATCGCGGCCGTTTTTTGCGAAGGCGATCCGCTTTTAGGCTGAAGGGGGTATCAGTTGGCTGCCTCCGGGTATCAATCTTTGGCTCATGAACCAAAATTTGATTCTGCTGTAATTGCAATCGGGCGACTTCGGTTGCGAGATCTGCCGCGACATTTGCCAATTCATCGACCTTAGACTGTACCTTGGCTAACTTCTCATCCCTGTCCTGAAGCTGCCTTTGAAGCCAGTGGAATAATGCTTGTTCTGTAGTTCCGGTTACGACAACCGGATCAACCTTATTGCCTGAGCTTAATTCCGCAGGAACCCCGGGCTCTTTTGGCTTATCGGCCTGAGCGAGCTCTTCATCATTTAGACCGAGTCGACGTTGGGTAGCGTCCACCATATCATCACCATGGCTGTAAAGCATAGGAAGGTTCGTTTCTTCATGTCCGACCATGTAGACAGTGTGGACCACATATCCAGCCGTCACTTTATCTTTGGCGGGGTAACCCCGTTCTTGGAGCCTCATGAAACTCAGCCTAGCATGAGCCCTAGCCCTTTTGTTGGCTCTGTATCTGAGTCTTTTCTGCCTTAGCTTCTCGATTTTGAGGGCTTGGCGGGCATCCGTTTTCTGCGAAGCCACCGTGAGTCAATTGATAGGGAGCTTAAAGAAGATACCCGATCGAGCAGTTGTCGAGGGTACCGTTGGAGCTTGCCCGAGATGCCCCGTTGCTTCGTTGATGTTGATGGCCTTGCCCCCAGCTGGAGCAATGGAGAGTCGTTCAGACACCGACTTGCGTTTGGGTAGTGGTGCCATCGAGATTACCACATTTGGTCTTTTGCCTTTCGAGGCCGGTTTGTCCGTTACCGGAGCCTGAGGAGCTGGAATGGCGTTAGCCGGCACGAACAGAATAGAGCCGAACTGTAGCAGCGACTCCTCCCACTGTCGCCCAAGACTAGCCGGGAGGACCGTTTTGGAGTCCATCTTCATCGTGTAGGAGATGGGAGCTGAGTTCATCTTTGGAGACATTGTTGAAAATTGATTACTTGGAAAACCTGCATGAAAGAGCATTATTTTAGTATAAATATAGATATGTATATTGATTGAGTTCGCATGAACGTTTAACCCGAAATATGGGAGGAGAGATAAGTCCCACCGGGCGTGCCAGAATCTGTAGGGTGTTTTTCGTCACCCCATTGAGATAGGAATACGCGCGCTTGTCATGCGCGTTACAGATTCCCCCTACCTAGGGTAGGCTGGGGTTTATTGATTGTGGGGATCCGAATCTCCAGCATCCGCGGACTAAGCTGCCGTTAATTACCCCTCGCCTTTGGAGCGAGAGAACCTCCGATTAACGGGTCAAAATAGATCATGCGAACTCAATGTGCAGTGTTGTGTTTTGAAGGGGTTTTGGACATATCGGGGGCCCCACAGAGTTTTTACGGGGATCCCGCTACCCGGATAGCGGGCTGGAGGTCAAGGGGGCTAGCAGCCCCCTTCCGGGGTGCGGGGCAGCGCCCCGTTAGAAATTTTTTCTAACGGGGGACAGTGTTATAGAGTATGTGTGTGTGTGTGTGTGTATAAGGGAAAGGGCATCCGAAGGATGCGTGGGAGAAGACGCCGGCGCCCCACGTGCCAGGCACGCGGGCGCTGCGCGTCAGAGCGCCAGCGCACCACGTGCCTGGCACGCGGGCGCTGTGCGTCAGCAGCAAAAGGGACTTGGTCCCTGCACTGGGAGCTGTGCTCCCGACTTGACTTATGGAGTTGAACTCCTAAGATATTTTTGGAGCTGATGAAGGGGTTTCTCCCTTGAGCCCTGGGTCTTCCCTAAAGTGGGATTTTTGGAGATGGGTTTTCCTCCTTCTCTTCTGTCGGCTGGATCTTGAAGAACAAGAAGTATAAGATTTTAAAATTTTCTTATTTTTGAGATCTGATGGGAGATTTGAGTTACCATTCGTGGGTTTTGTAGTGAAAAACTATTTAGTTTTGGAAAAGGAAGAGTAAAACTCTTGATTTAATTCAAAAGAAAGAAGAAGGTTTAGAACCTTGAGGAAGGAGAAGGAGGCACATGAATCCTAGTTTTTGGGGAGAATGAATTGTGTATGCTTTATTCATCATCATGTTGCCTATATAGGTTTACATATTTACATATAGCCCCTTGGGCTTTACAAAATGGTATTTTGCCTATCTCATGGCTCATGTGCCACTTGTTTTTGCACATAAGCCATGGGCTTTACAAAAATTTGGCTTGATGCCCATTTTTCTTACATTCATGCATAAAAAATTACATCAAAATTATTTATTACATGATTTTTATTTTGGAATGGAGGAGGGCCGGCTGCTTCATGTTCGGACTCGACCTGGGCATGGGCCCACTTGATCTGGGCTTGGGCCCACTTAGCTTGGGGTTGACCTTGACTTTGACTTGGTCAACCGGGGTGCAATTTTCGACCCCAACAGGCGCTTGATTGCCATTTCGACTCCGGGGTGAGGGAGGACGTCGGTCTACCTATACTTGGCGTTCGCTCGTTCATACGCGGCGCTTGATCGCCACCTCGACACCAGGGTGAGAGAGGACGCCTGTCTACCTATACTTAGCGTTCGCTCGCGGCGCTCGATCGTCACTTCGACTCCGGAGTGAGAGAAGGACGCCAGTCTACCCATGCTTGGCGTTCGCTCGTTCGTGCGCGGCGCTCGATCGACACCTCGGGGTGAGGGAGGACGCCGATCTACCTATACTTGGCTTTCGCTCGCTCTTACGTCGCGCTCGCTCAACACCCGACACTCGACTTTACATATACCGGACATCCGCAAGACACCGACTTATCTACACTTGCAACAATAGAAACACTCCATAGGCAGGCTAAAAACACTTTATTTATATTCAATACTATATACAAGGTATTATGGGCTCCCCAGCCTTACAAAATTCCCGGAGGCTTACAAAATTTAATAACCAAAACGGGGGTAGCTCAAACCGTCTTCTCAGTCGCCGCTTCCTCTTGCTCAGCGCTTCCGTATGGGTCTACGATGGCGACCTCCGGCTCGGCGCTTTCGCCCGCTGCCTCGCCTCCGCCCGCTGGCCCGGCGCCCTCCCGTGGGACTTTCTCGCCAAGGGGATACCTTGCGCGAAGCTCCTGTTCGTCAAATCCGGGCATAGCTTCCTTGATGGCATTGAGGGCGTTGTGCCATCCGACGACCGCGGAGTCGGCGAGGTCAATATAGAATTAATCAGAAGCCTTGTACTCCTCCACGGCTCTTTCCGCTCTACTCTCTGCAAGCTTCGCGTCTCGTAGGACGTCCGGGCATCCCTTTTGAACGAGTCCCGCTGTCTTTTCATGGCGTCGAAGAGCCCGTTGACCTCCTCTATCTTGGTCTGGATAGCCCGGTTAGAGTCGGTCAGGAGCCGATGGGACTCCTTCAGTTTAGTGACCGTCACGCCCTCCACGACCAATCTCGAGTAGAGAAGGGCCATCTTTTCTTTTGCCTGTTGCAGCTGGGCGAGGAGCTCTTCTTCTCGCGAGGAAGATTCACCAGCCTTCTTCATCGCCGGGGCTACCTTCTCGGACTCCATAGCTGCGAGAAAGGCGCAATGCTGGAGGACCCGAGGAAGACAGGAACCGGGTTAGGAGCTAAAATAGAGTAAAAAACACTTGGAAAAATTCTTGGAGAGTTACCGACCTGAACGACCTCCTAAGCTATTACCGCCATTTGGGCGTTCATGGTGTCTCGGGGAATCTCGGCCCCCCCGCCTTCTTCATGTCCACCAGTAAACTGTTGGCCACAGAAAGCCCCGAGGGCACCTCGATGCAGAAGACGCCCTCCTTCACCTGAATCCCGGCCGGGGGTGGTCGGGAAACCACCCTCTTCTGCCTCTTGAGCGGAGATTCGGCAGAGGGCGGCACCTCCATCCTAGCCTGAGGTGTCGGATCCCGCGCGTGCTTTTGCTTTCCCCCGCGGCGTTCCTCCAGAATGAGGGGGCTTCGGACACCCTGGCCGATGGTGCTTGCTGATGAGCCATGCCAGGAGCGGATCAGGACGAGCTTGCGCCACCGCCCTTCCTCCCTTGAGCCTTGACGGCCATGGTAGCTATAATCTTCAAGCGATCCATCGGCTCTGCGAGTTACACGTAAGACAAAGATCAGCGACCAAAAACAACAAAATTTTGCCTAAGTCTAAATAGATCGGCGAAAGCCCTAACTTACCCACAAAGCGCACGGGACCGAGTCCTGCCCAGCTTAAAGCCTGCTCGGAAAGCAGGACATCGGCACGCTGGATCGGTTCCCACTGCGACACCACCCTTAACTCTGGGGCATTCGACTGTCTAACCTTAGGACAATCGGCCCTATGCCACTTGATGGGCACAGCCCAATCCTCACCATCCGGGGGCCCAACGAAGACAAACTTCTCCTTTTATTCGTGGATGGAAGAAGAGACGACCACTACCCCTGACCCGGCCGTCCTACCCTTATGTTTTTTTGAACGAAAGGTACACCCAACTCTGATCGTCCTTGCTGGTACTGGGGTGATTTTTGTAACAAAGAAAGGAGAGAAGAAGGCTCAAATAAAAAAGGATCCGATCAATTTTCAACCGGAACAGAAACCTGAGGAGAATTCTCCACGAATTCGGCGCTAGCTGGCCCGGAGCAAGACGAAAATAATGGAGCACGGCGCAAACTTCAGGCGAGAAGGGCAGACACATCCCTCCCCATAACGCTTCCAAGTACAGAGCAATCTCGTTGCCCTGCACCTGGTCTGCCCGCTTGCCCTCCCTGGCCAGACGGAGCGAATAGCCAGGGGGAATATGAAAACGAGCCCAGATGTCCGAAAGCTAGTCCAAACGGTTCAAAACTGAGGGTGCATTGCGGGTATACCCGATGCGCGTCTTGGGGGCCCTTTTCTCCCCCCGACGACGAAGGACAAGGGCGTCGTTCCCCTAGGGGCGAGCCCGATACAGAAGACGAAGATGAAGTGGAAGAACTCTCTTGGCTATCGGAAGCCGAGGAGGAAGAAGATCTGCTGGACTCAGTTTCAGAAGCTGAAGCCTCATCATCCGACTCAACCCCAACTACATCAATAGACACTTCGGAGGAAGACATCTAATCTGATTCAAGGAAGGATTGGCCGAGGAAAGTTTTTTTAGCTGAAGTTCCGACTTAAGCAGATGTATGCCGGGAAATCTTCAGACAACAAAAGACGACTAGGGCGAAGTATCAGCCATGGGATGACCCCATCCTATTTATACATTCAGCAAGAAGGCATCCAACGGCTCAAATCCGTTCCCGCCGAAATGAAGCGTCACACCTAGCGGCCACCGGGACTCCGAGTGGCGACCGACCGTTGGACACGTCCCCTCACGTCAGGATTCGAATGACAACCCCTTGTATCCCGCCACCCAGTGGCGGACACGTGGCACGTAGTCCAACTGACCAAGCGAGCGAAACAACGCCTCTCTTTAAAGCATAATCATTTCACTGATCTGCTTACGTCACCAAAGATACGCGCGGGAATTGAGGTGCTTCGTGAGCCGCTACATGGGTCTAAGGATCCAGGAGGAATAGCCGCTAAACGTCGCATCTTTCTTGGACAACCCATTACGGGGAGATCCTAGGCTGAATCGATAAAAACCGGGCTTACCACTCTTGACCCGACCCATAAATAGGTCAGAACGAGAGTGGGGGGCTAATGATAAGGCTCATAAACGGGAATTCCCCAGATTATGACACGAAGCAGATGACGTGTCGTCCACGTAAGCCCACTAGATTCCTAGGGGCCACGAAGGTAGAATTAGTATGATGCATGGGGGACTTTCCTCGGCACCTTGTCTCCGAGGCTGCATCCGACCTTTCAGAGACCTTTCCTGAGTACCTTTCTTATGCGCTTAGCAACCAGCCAACAACTCACCCCCGAGCAATCCTGTAGCCGAGCTATCACGGCCTCCTCGCTTGTCTCCGAGCAATCCACCGAGCCGAGCTACCTCGGTTTCCCTGTTCAATCGTGAGCACGGAGCCCAAGCACCCCCGTAACGGCTTCGTATATCTCGCCAAAACGAGATCTCCGCCGCTCCACGCCCCGTGTCTCACGCTAGCTCGTCTCTTCATTAACGAGCGTATCCCGCCATTAATGGACGCATTCCGCCATCAACGCGAACATGACGCAAGGGCATAACGGACGGCGAGAATCTCGCGCCGGTTCGCTCCACGCGACCGTTATATAAACCCTCTTTTCCATACGACTCAGGTAACTCGAACTCATTCCAATACGTCGCTACCCCGCCATTATTCCTCGGTACTTACTTGATCGTCGGAGGGTCCTACGGTGGTTACCCACTCCGGGACTTCCCTTGCAGGTAGCTCGGCGTCAACGACAACCCATTGAGATCTACACATTCAACCCTTACACCAAATCTCAACCGTTCAGAACCGCTTGCAGCAAGATCGACGGAGGACAACATTTGAGGAAGATTCGGAGCTCCATCAAAAAGTTTACCGGTTTCCATATACACACGCACACAAATCTGTAGGATTTATAAGAAAATCTCTTGATTTGTTTACCATTGGATCGATATTGAGATATGTAAAAACAATTATGAAGATATTGGAATTAATAATTATTAAGAACTTTTCTTAACAGTTGTTTGCACATATCCCACACCGTGAATGCAATAACAAAGAAATATTTAAGATTTTTTTCTCGATCCTATGGATAGGATTATATCTACCTCATAAACAAAGAAATTTATGGGGAAAAAAAGCTTTCAAATATAAAAACTTGAAAAAAAATTGATATAAAAAATAGGGGGAAACTCATCAAACTCTATAAAATTATAGAAAAGTAAGCAGTGTGATAAGCTGGCCAGAACAGGCTTTTTAACACTTGTTTTAAAAAAGCGAATTAGCTTGGTAAGAAAAACAAAATCGATATGCAATGAGATAATTTAAGTTACTTAGGATATTGAAGTGAAAGAAAAGGTATGTATTTTGCAAGCTGCATATGTGGGGAAAATTTATGGAAAGTTCAAGACAATTGAATAATAAAACAAACTTGTGGGGGTTCGGTGAAAACACTGAAGTTCAAGATAATTTATTGAAATTTACACTCCAAAACGTACTTATATTTTGATCAAGGTATACTTTGACGTTTGAAAATGATGATAGTGCAGTAAATCTCTCTCACAATATAGACAAGCCTCAATAAAAAAAACAGGGGAAAACTCTTGACGAACATTATTCCGCCTGAAATAGAGCCATAGATATATCCTCTGTGAATAATATTACACATAATGACAACAGAAAAACTAAAGTCACAAACATTTCTCTAAAATATGCAACAATCACTTGTCCAAAAGCCTATTTACAAGCCAATTCAAGGCTACAACGTGTTCGATATAAGAATTCTACTTCATAACCCCAACATAACTGAATAATGAGTAATGCATACCAATTGGGTATTAGCTCATGCAGTATAATTTTATTTTTTATCCATCCAAAGTTGGGGGCCGTTGGTCTTAAACCCTGAAGAAGTCGCATCCCACAAAAAGTGCATAGAAGTACATACATTTTTAGTAAATCAAGTAACTGTTTCAAGATGACGAATTTAATCAAACCAACAGACATGGAAATTATTATATCAGATCCATAACTGTTAAGCACAAACACAACTGAGATTCTAATGATTGAAAAAGATAAAAACCAGAAAAGAAAAAAAATTTAAAAACAACATATACTGAAAAGAAAATGCGATAGGATTCTGGATAGTGACTAAAATCGATGAAGCTTGAGCAGCTTCAAATACCAATCAATTGGAATCAATTGAGTTAAAATATAACCCAATATAAATAACAAGGTGCAGAAGGCAAAGCTATATCCATCCATCTCTTAATCATCCTCAGGCTTGGGCGCCTCCTTGATCTCATCAACCCCGTCGTCCTAAACAGGAAGCCATAAGAAGTGATTATGTAAATAATTTTGAGAAGTTTTTAAGCACTATATTTCTTCAGCTTTGATGCAAATAGCTTTTGAGTTTTTAGTCAATTGAATATATGGTTAATAATATGATTATTAAATTAATTCATATGCTGGACCTTGCTTTTTCAAGGAAAGAAGGGAGAGAAATCATACGCACTTTGATTATGATTTTCTATTTCTAATTATTCCTTTCTATTTCTCAATTAAATATTAGCTAATATCATCTATAATTCTTTTACTAAAACTAATCGGCATTTTAAACCATGTGTTTGTTCATCAATACGTACGTATGATTTGGTATTATTGAACTGTTGATATTACTGATTTTCATCATTTTATTCTTTTTATTATTGACGTAAAGTTAATGAGAAGATTTTCTAAAGGAAGTGCATACTATTGTTGCTTTCATTTGATTACTAGATATACCTACTTTTATGTATGATTTGTTGATTTCATATTGTATAGATGACTAATAGTGCATTTATTTATTTTCAAACTTATGTTTCATGAATTGATAGTCTTATTGAGTGGTGAACTTATCCAAGCCACCTAATGTTTTTCAAAGTAGCGAACGAGTGGTAGCGCTCAAGGTGAGCGTTTTGGATTATGACCTTATTTTTGGGGGTATGTAAATATATTATTTTGGTGTTGTGGAGAGCAATAGATGCTTGCTATATGTGTATGTCTCTAGAGTCTAGAATTGGGAAGTATCTTTTGGATTGTAAATATAAATGAAATTTGGGACTATGGAAAATTAATATATGGACTTGGGGTATATGACTTGTTTATATGAAAATATGAATAGTAAACGATGTTTTATGGATTTTGAGAGATAATATGATAGTTGTGGACAACAGGACAAATAATTATGACAAACAAGTGAAGATTATTGCATCACATGTTCTACAAAATAATTTAATGATTTGTTTGCTCGACTATGATGAGTCTCATCCCCAATATTTGCCACTTCAGATCTCGGGATGTGACAAGATTCGGTTTGGAAAGTTGTGAAATGGTGTAAATTCGAAATGTTGTGGGATGTAAGAACTATATGATACCTGCATATCTGAAGTCCAAAGGGTGAGGTTGTCTCTGAGGAGCTGCATGATGAGAGTGCTGTCCTTGTAGGATTCTTCCCCAAGGGTATCCAACTCAGCAATTGCTTCATCAAATGCCTGAAATTTTAATTTGAACAATTGAATACATTAGAGGAAAAGTTTAACATAAATATATCATTGAGGTTATATCTGGTATTGATAAAACACAATGAATGAGTAAAATCATTATTCTAGGTTTTCTAGCATTTTCCCTCCAGTGTTCATATAAAAAACACAATAAGGATCCACCACTTGGAAAACATTTATATCAAGATATCTTAGTGGTCTATGTTAAAAGTGTATCCAATCAATGGAGCAAACCGTCGTGAGCTCGCTTCGACAGAAAAATAAGAAGGTACATCTGACATGATAAACTTGCTATGTGGAATTGGATAAAAGATTTGATGAGATAAATCATGGAGTCATCAAACAAGAAAACATCAATATGCTTGCTATGTGGAATTGGATAAAAGATTTGATGAGATAAATCATGGAGTCATCAAACAAGAAAACATCAATGTGTAACATTCTCGAGGTTGGTTTAAACCATTATTAGATAGAGATATACTTCTGATAAATAAATTATCAAAAATGAGAAAGAAAAGGGTAGACATGATATCCTTTTTGAGATCAAGAACTTTAAATTCCAAAATCTTTGTAGACTATCCTACGATTGATTACATAATATAAATAATATATGTGCGCTTTCTAGATATTGTAGGTGCTCTATGAAAGATTTAAAACTATGAAGGTCCTAAATTAAACACTAAACAACATGCAAACACAAAATCATGAACTTCTACAGTAGAAGGTACATCTAGAAATCTCCTAGGTTACCTATAAACAAAGAATTAGCCCCTCATGTAGCAACAAGCAAGGTAGAAAAACGTATGTGTCAAGAGGAGGGAAGTCCGGGAGCAATATTAATTGCCCGAGAGATTTTTAGAGTTGTGTGACTTACGTGTACGAAAAGAGATTACGAAGAGCATGAGTGTCTCTTGTATCAATGAGCTGTGTGAGTCACTTTGTGTTAAGAGAAGTTGTAGAATAAAGTGTTCTGACTATACTCCACTTGCCAATTTTTGACCGGTGGGATCGAAGCTATGATGATCTAAAGTGGCAGCAGAGCTCGAAACTCTACATATCCAACTTACCCTAAAGCTTGTATGCTAAACATTTTGTACTGAAATGTTAAATGGAAAAGTGTGTACGATAATGAAAACTAATTAGTACTTGCAATCACACCGAATAGAATAAAAGTAATAACTGACAATTAAACAGTCAATAAAGAGCACAAACTTGAATCAATACATAGAAAAAAGAAGAAATAAGACTAAATAAATTTAATCATAAATTATTTATCTCCAAAACAGAGAGCTTTTAGCAATAGAAATCACCTGCTTGGCCAAAGTGCAGGCCCTGTCAGGGGAATTGAGGATCTCGTAGTAAAACACAGAGAAGTTGAGCGCCAGTCCCAAACGGATCGGGTGGGTTGGTGCTAATTCTGCAGCTGCAATGTCCTGCACATCAAACAAATTTTGTAAGCATCATATCAAAATTTCAATTATTAAATATTATGCACTAAATTTGATTATTTTGTGAGTGATTAAGCAACTAACGAACAATTCAAGATAACGAATTTTAAATAAAATTGCGCCGAATTTTGAACCATAAATAAATCGACCAATATTAAAACAGTTAATTTTTCCTCCAGATCCCCAATTTGGGAACCAAAGAAAATGGAACCCAAAAGGTTATCAGATCTAATCAAATGAAGACAACGGCGAAGTTGTCATCACTTTCAGAGATCCAATGGAATGAAATCATTAATCGATTAACAGCCAATAAATAAATGATCAATAAAAGGCCACATAGATCCAAAATCAGAACCCTAAAATTCGAATCTTTTCCAGATCTAGGATCAAAATCGTCGTACCTGAGCAGCCCGATACGCCGCCAGCGTGCTCTCGGCCGATTCTTTCCGATCCGCTCCCGTCTTGAACTCGGCCAGGTACCGATGGTAATCCCCCTTCATCTTCAAATAAAACACCTTGGAATCGCTGGTGGAGGCCGAAGGGATGAGGTGGGTGTCGAGCAGCTTCAGGATCCCATCGCAGATCGAGCTCAGCTCCGACTCGATCTTGGATCTGTAGTCCCTGATGGCCGCCACGTGGTCCTCGTTGCCGCGGCTCTCCTCCTTCTGCTCGATGGAGGACACGATCCTCCACGAGGCCCGGCGAGCTCCGATGACGTTCTTGTAGGCGACGGAGAGCAGGTTGCGCTCCTCCACGGTGAGCTCCTCGCCCTCGGACGCCGATGCGGTCACCTTCTCCATGAACTCTACCATCTCCTCGTACCGCTCCGCCTGCTCCGCGAGCTTCGCCATGTACACGTTCTCCTCGCGCGTGCTCGCCATTGATGTTGTTGATGATGATCGCTAGCTCTAGAGAGAGAAAAAGAGGAGAGAGAGAGAGAGAGAACGGGATCGAGTCGAAGAGGGACGCGTTCTTTAAAAAAGGGATTTTTAGGATGAAATGATGCGATTTTACGATTCAATTTATTTATTTATTTCTGTTTTTCCCTTTTCTGTGGGGCCGCGTAAAAGGCGGAGGAAATTTGGGAGATGATGGATAGAACAGCGAACAGGGGTTTGGATATGTCACAATACGACACGTGTGTAATAATTGGGTTTTTGTTTTAGAAAAGGCTGTTTGCTGTTGTGGAGGTTACAGCTGAGGATGAAGAATCCAGGCTGTCGAAGTGGTTTACTCGATTGGGGGTTAGTTTTGCAGATTAGACCAATAGAATTTGGGGATGTTTGAGGATGATGTAATTTGTTAATACAATTTTCAAAAGAAAATATTTAATCTTTGATCACATGATTGATGGAATTGGAAATATTGATATGAAATTTTTAATGTTGTGTGATTGATTGCATCTTCATGGTTATCCGTGCTGATTTCTTCATTTTGATAATAAAACGGGGGATGTTGGCTGTAGTTATTCGAGCTGCTATTCAAAACCTACATCATATTAGCTGCAGTTATTGGTTTAACATGTCCGAAATACCGGTCTTCATGATGGCAAGCGTAAAAGTTTATGGATCTCTTGAAAAATTAGATGACGGTCTCATTTTTATGATGATGTATCTGAAAAATATTAGGATTATGCAACAATTCAAAGAAAAATACAGAATAAGGAAATCTAATTACAAGTTTTCTTATTAGACTCATTCAAGACTTCCAAGATTTTGTGCTGCTGCTAGGATGACTTGGACATGTATTATAATGGGATTTTAATGGTTTATTACTTTTTCGACCCGTCTACATGTAGCGGACTTGTATCGAAGTTATCGAAGGTGCCATTGGAAACATGCCTTTTGATAGGATTGGCGGCGCCCATCGACATGACAAACAACCTATGGCCATCCCGGTAGAAGCTTGATATAAGCGTATGCTAGTAGAGAATAATTTTCCGATTGTAATTAGCATGACTGATATATATATACTAGTACTCATTTAGTCATTTTTAAAATCGTGTTGGGTGAAACGTCTTTCTCATTATTTGAATCAATCTTAAAAAAATAAGCATAACACGGGCCAAATAGGATCGTCGCTAAAATTCCAGCATGAAAAAGTAAGCAGTTGAGACACTAAAAAAGCTTTGGTCAAAAGCAAAGGCACATCAAAGTGACTTGCGAAACAATATAAAAAAATCGAACTGCAAACATTACAATAAATTCTAATTGTTATTAGTCAATTTTAAAGAGGAAATTTGTGAAAAATAATGAAGAACTTCCATTCAAGGGGAAGCATCCATCATCAAATGGCATGCACCATGCTCTTAGTATGGACCTTTTCAGATCCATTGAATCAAATGATCATTCCATTCTCAATGTCGATAACTATGAAGATGGCACATAATGAAAACGACAACGACAGATCAATAATACACGGGCGAGATTCGTTAAGAGTTGGATCCAACGGTGGTGGTTTCTTATTTGGATTTAAATAAATTGAGTTTTGGTGATGATAAAAAAATAAGAAAATGGGGACAGCTAAGAATGAAGCAGCAGAGGGTCCCCACACACAGAGAGAGCACGACGACTATGAGATTCCTGCGTTCATAGGTAAACTCGAGGAGAAAGGTGCCGCGCATTTCTCATTTTTTTTAAATTTTTTTGGATATATCCCATATAATTCCTTACAAAAATATTTTTCAATTATTATTTGGAATTTTATCCTAAAGTGTTGTCTTTTTAGAATTTCTTTTTTCCTTTCATTTTATGGAATAGGGTACCAATATTTACCCTTTGTTATTTTTTTATCTTCATGTGTAATATATCTCTATTATTATAGATAAACAAAAGTAGAGTTATTTAATTGTGCATTTGATTAGCGGTGTGGTTTCTTAGATTTTCAAAAAAAAAAAATCAAATAAAAAACACAATTGTTTTATTTGCAATGCATACAATTAAATACAACGTAATTATTATTTTACAAGTGTGATGGACGTAGTTAAATTAACAAAAAAAATTATCATAAATATTTGGCATATTTACTAAAAAGCATCTTAAAGTTTCAACCATTTCCAAAAAAACTACCATAAAGTTTGGAAATTAAGGATAACTATCTTATTTAACGGTCAATCACGGTTAACATCCAAAAATATTTGTTATGACCATTTCGTCCTCATACAAAATATAATTGATTAACTTAAATATTTATTAATTAAATTATTAATAATTATTATAATAATTAGGGTTAGGATTAGGTGATGAGGGGAGGCGGCGGTGACGACGAGGCGGCGACAATGAGGAGGATGTGATAGGGCCGGGATGGGGGTGAAGGAGGAGGAGAAGAAAAAGATGATGGAGATGGTGGCAGCATGGGAGATTAGGGAGGAGAGGGAAGCGATGATGGGGCCGACAACGAGGTAGGATCGGATATGTTGGAGATAGAATCGGCGGCGTGGTGGCGAGGTCGAAGAAGAAGAAGGGAACTCGAGCAGAGGTGGGGAACAGAAGGGGAGCTCGAAGGGAGGTGGAGAATGGAGGGGGAGAGCTTGAGGAGAGATCGAGGACGAGTGGGCGGCGGCGGAGGAGGAAGAGGAGGAGAAGCAGCAAGAGGTGATGATGATGATACTGGAGATGGATGTGGTGGTGATTTTGGTTGGGGTTTCACCGGCGACGGCTGCGGCGTAGCATGTTTTTCGTCACTCTATTGAGATAGAAATACGTGCGCTTGTCAGGTGTGTACAGATTCTCCCTGCATAGGATACGCTGGGATTTATTGATTGTGGTGATCTAAATCTCCGGTAGCCGCGGACAAAATTACCGTTAATTACCCCTCGCTTGTGGAAAAAAGGAACATTCGATTAACAAGTCAAACAATCATGCGAACCCAATGCGCAATATGTGCGTGTTGTGTTTTGAGGGTGTTTTGGTCATATTGGGGGCCTTGCAGAGTTTACGGATGTCCTGCTATCCGGATAGTGGGACGCGGATCAAGAGGGCTAGCAGCCTTGTTGGATATGTATGCTCTAGAGGCATGTATTGTATAGGGTTTTAGGGATATGTATGTACATGACAATCTTGCTCAGTTGTATATGGTATATTATTTGAGTTGTTTTTATCTTAATATGTGCATTTCTTTCTCTTGTTTCTTTATATTGCTTACACATATTGATAAAGACTCGATACAGTAGTTTACTATTATGGTTTGACTTTATCTTAACATGTGCATATGTTATACTCGATATCACATATGGCTGATACATGTTGATAAAGCCCGTAGGATTTTGCTTGATTACCAGTGTTATGATGGCGATCATACTTGTGAGGGCTGAGTAGTCCATAAGCATATCCTTAAAGATCCCAAGTCACAGGAGTATCGAGACCGTCCATCGATATTCCATAGTAGACTTGTGTATACATTTCTAGACCCCGGCGAGGGGCGGTGGTTGGTCCCACAGCCATTGGTGTAATCACCTAAGATTGTATACATGTGCTCACTGGGGGTAAGTACACAGGACGACTCGTCGAGAACCTCTTGATGGTATTATACCTATCGTCAGATAGCGGTTCTCAGGTGATATGAGTACAGGTTAGTCTTTAGACCTGAGACCATCATTTGCCTCGTGTGAGTTCCCACTGTACTTTGATCACTACCCTACCACGACTCTACTGAGTTATGAAATAGGTTTAGGTTGGATATAGTCCCAAGCCACATGGAGGCAGTGAGTGATTATCAGGGATTCGTCTCTCTCGGTATTGGGAGTTGATATTGCACTGTGTCCGGTTGGTCAGAATAATAAGACCTTGGACAAGATAGTTGAGATTTACTGATGTTAGATCGGTAGTTTCTCGGATCGATCCTGAGCCAAATCGACACGACTTATCAGGCCCTACTGGTTTGATTACCGTAAGGGATATGTACTTATTCCCGGCCGGCGGTATCATTGCTGAGTGATCGCTTGCTATCTGGCTGGAAAAGGTGGTCCGGAAGCTTCCTCTCTCCCAGCAAGCAAGACGAGATAAGATCACCACTTCTCAGTAATGGACTTCCTTGACTTCTTCCTTAGGGGTCTGACATTTACCATCCCTAGACCCGGTATGCGATACTCTTAGACGAAGAGACCGGACTGTACCGAGCTTGTCATGGATAGGCTCAGTAGGGATTCAGATGAACTTACTCGTCGGCCTTCTTTTCGATAGGTACCTGGATAACCGTTACGTACAGCTAGTGCCACTAACATGCTTGTGGTAAAACCCATTGCCAGCGTACTGTCGAGTTTTTAGAGTACCACACAGAGGGTTTTCCTGGTTCAGGCAAAACGATGTAGAAGCCATATGTTTATACGTGCAGGGTTCTGATTGATTACGTGTACTAGTTGCACAAGATTTAATCGGACGGATTATAATACTAGCGGGCTTAGCATTAAGCCGGTTTATTAAATCAGATATTGATTTAATATTAGTATTATATTAGCAGTATTATTCTATCTCTTGGATATTCATATTTTGGTACGAATATGGGTATGTATATACGGTAGAAAATATTTTGTATTTATACAAAATACATTCTAGAAGATGACACCTCATTATATATATTTCCATTTATCAAAAATGGAAAATGAGGTGGAGGGGTGAGATGGCTTAAAGCATGGCATGAAGCATGGCTTTGATTATTCTTTATTCATTTGTGAATACTATTGAAGTATGGTTGTATTTTTAATAAAAGAAAAATGCTTCATATCTTCAAACCTTAGCCATTCTTCATATGATTCTTGACTTGTGATTCTCTCTCCTCTCTTTTGAGTTTATTCTCTCCTTAAACACTTACCATTCTCATGTGTTGAGAGCCAAAGGGATTTGAGATAGAAAATTACTACTAAATATCTCCACATCTTCTAAGCAAATTAGATTAGCAAACTAATTTGCTTCCTTTTGAAATAGGAGCTTGAATCAAGAACCTTCAGGTGGATTATCTAGGACCGAGAAGGCCGACTATCAAGGTTGATCTAGGAGACCTTAAGGAGCTTAAGAAGAGGAGTAAAGAACCGAAGGACACGGATCGTTTAGGTATAACCTTCTAACAGAGTAGTTAGACTCCTCTAGTTTACTAGTTTAAATGTTTGGTTTGATTCTAGCGTATGGTTTCTAGCGCCAAAATATTTAAAAGTGAAAGTTTTTCGTTCCGCAACGGCTGCGGATGGCGGCCAGGGCACCAAGAACCCCAATATGGTATCAGAGACACCAAATATTAAAAACTAATAGTAGACGATGCATTAGTTTCAAAACTGAAAAATTCCGATTTTCAAAACCCAGTTTTTGTTCGAAAAATTTTTGGTCTCTAAAATTTTTTTAAACAAGCGCAGAGGCTTTCTTTTGATATGATAGTGACACACAATGAAAACAAGGCAAATCCACCATGGAAAAACAGCCGGTTTTTCCCATTTTCCCGCCCTCGGCGGTTTTGTTGTCTCTTTTGATCCTCGTTTTTATGCTCTGTCTTGGGTTTTGAGAATTAGTATTTTTAGTCTTGTTTGATTTGCCCCTGATTTCAATTAGTGTTATCTATGCTTTGGGACAATTCGAAAAGTTTAGAACTTGAAACTTTTGCATCGTTGATTTCTGTGATGTGGTGTATGTGTTTTCAAACGTCGTCTATTTGCTATATGTCATTTAGACGGGGTTGCACATATTTGCTTATGCTGCTGTGATGTTTGTATTTGTGATGGTTTATTCAGATTGTCATGTTGGATAGCTCCTGGTGCAATGGTAGTTGTACAGTTTAAATTCATTTGTATATTCATTATTGTGGGGAGAGTGTCCAACATGTGGACTTCCATTTCTGCCAGTTTGTATATTCTTTTATTGGGGCACGGTCGAGTTGAAGTCGATATCACCATTTGCATATATATTTTTCTTTTCTATACTAGGATTACCCCGCGGAGAAGTGCTCGAATAGCCGGGTTCTACAGGGAAACGGGCCCGCATCTCATGGAGTTGAGACCGAGGGGGTCTTAATATAGAATTGGCGGGCTATTCGCCGCACTCGTAGGGGGTATAAGATGACCCACGGAGAGGTGCTCAAGTTACCCGATTCCGTGAAGCGCTGGGTGACCCATTCATTTCATTGATTAGGGTTGCCTTACTTTTGGGATTGGCGGGTAAATTGCCGCACTCGAAAGGGTCTAGGTTCTTCATTGCACAGGCTATCCACACAACCGGGGAACGTCAAGTTTTATTTGCGGCTCAAATGAAACCCGGGCTCCTAGATTATCCGTTATTCCATGTTGCTTATCGATGTTCTATGGTGTTGCTTATATCAAGCCTGTGACATATGGTTATATATATATATATATATATATATATATATATACTAATAGATATTGTATATGTTTTGCATCCGCGCTAGTCCAGCACCCGCTCTGCCGGTAGTTAAGTAACCTAACGGTGCATGACGGGGCCCCATGGCGAATGCGGATGGCATATACGTACATTTTATTTTCATTATTTTCTGGTGTGATAGGAATTAATTGATGGGACCGCATTGATTTTGATTAATGCAAGAAAAGAAATCCAAAACTGTTGTTGGAATAAAATTTAGAAAAACTATAACCGTATTCTTTTGCTTTGCATAGAGGTATTCGGTTAGGAATATCCTGCACCTCATGGGGTTTCGATCTTAAGCAAAAGTTTGTAATACTGTAGATTACTTGGTTTTCTTCAAAACCACTAGTTTTCAAAAGCGGAGCCTAAACCACTCCTTTTCAAAACTGCTCGGTTCCTTCAACAATATCAAGTTCATTGCGTTAATGGGTTTTCTGCCGAAAACCTAGCCCTCCGTCATTTCAAATGGGCAGCACCTAGTATTCGTGCTATATTTGTTGGTAAGCATCAAGACATAGTAAGCGGTAGCTGAGTGATTTTTATCCGTTGCATGGATATGTGACTGATCGAAACAGTCGCATAGCTTTGTTGGCAAGCGTCAAGAGTTTGTGTAGGTGGGTTCGAGTTAATCCAGGACAATGACGGGTTGAACTTGACTAGCGGCCTATAACTTGTTGGCAAGCGTTAAGCTTATAGGTCGTTTGGGGAAAAATCACACCGGGAGTTTCAAATATACAAGAAACTTGCAAATGTTGCATACCTTCTGGAGTGTGTTAACTAGAGTGGCTTCCATCTAGATTATCACGCGATGATAGTTGGATCCCGATCCTACTGTTGAGTAGGATTACTCTTGGGAGATATTTTTCACTTCACAATTAGCTAACCTGTTAGGTGTCTAGAAAGGTGTTAACGGGGCTATTCCTCTGCGGAAACAAGTATTATTCTAATTAGATCCGTGCGAGAGCATGGAGAACTTCCCTCGGAGTACCAACACTCACCTGGCTGAACAGTTAGCGAACTTGTAAGGTGTTAATGATCCCAATTAGTTCTCTTTTTAAGATTTGAAGGAGAATTCGAGGAAACAGTGGGAGCCATCCAGATTAGATAAACTAATTACCAATCTAATTTTGCAAGAGCGCACGCTGAGTGTTTCTTTACTCTCTCTCCAGGTAGCAACTATGTCACACCCTAATCAAGATAATAAAATATTTGACTTGACCAAACCAACTTATTAGACTGGGCTGGGGAACGTCGGTTCGGCTCAAACTTGTGGCAACCATCACGAGTATGGGCAAGGGAAAGAGGACTGTAAGGAATTCCAGATGACCCTATTGAAGGAGTAGCATTCTAATACATCTTCTTCAGGTGTATTTGTTATTGAAAACTGTTTTTCGGTCAACCCTACCTCCTGGGTACCAGATACCGGATCAGGATCTCATATATGTAATTTTTTACAAGGACCGAGAAAAAGTAGAATGGTTGGACCGGGTGATATGTCCCTCAGAGTAGGGAACGGAGCATAAGTTGATGCTGCTGCCGTCGGTGAATACTATGATTTTGAACAAGCGGCAATACTATGATTTTGAACAACTGCTAGTATGTACCTTCCATGCTTTGCAACATCATATCCGTTTCTTTACTTGATAAAGATGGATATAATTTTGTTCTAGATAGAAATATCATGAATATTTACTTTAATCAGGTATTGGTTGCAGAAGGTACACTTTGTAATGGTATCTATGATCTTAATCAAAACACAGTCTTCAATATACAAAACACACGCAAGCGAAAAAGTTCAGATACGAACGAAACCTACTTGTGGCATTATAGACTTGGTCATATCAATGAAAAAAGACTAGCCAAGTTGCATAAGGATAGATTTCTGAATTCATTCGAGTTTTCATCTTATGAAACTTGTCGGTCCTGTCTCAAAAGAAAGATGACCAAAACTCCATTTACGGAACACGGAGAAAGAGCTAAAGAGCTCTTGGGACTCATAAACAGTGATGCGTGTGGTCCGATGTCTATACATGCAAAGGATGGGTTCTCACACTTCATCACATTCATTGACGATCTCTCTAGGTTTGGATATGTGCATCTATTGAAACACAAATCTAAAGTTTTTAAGAAATTCAAAGAATACATAAATGAAGTAGAGAACCAGTCTGGCAAAAATATCAAGATCCTCCGATCTGATAAAGGAGGGGAGTACTTGAGCACGAAATTCCTTGATTACTTAAATGAGAATGGAATTCTTTCTCAGTTGACTCCTCTATATACACCACAACACAACGGTGTATCGGAGCGAAAGAACCGTACCCTTTTGGACATGGTTCACTCCATGATGAGTAATGCTGATTTGCCTCTTTCATTCTGGGGATATGCACTTGAAATGGCTGCATATGTATTGAATAGGGCTTCTACCAGATCTGTGCCTACCACTCCACATGAAATGTGGGAGGGGAAGAGACCATACCTTAATTTTATTAAGATATAGGGATGTCCTGCTTATGTAAAGAAGCAGAACCCGGACAAGCTCGAGGCACGGTCAGTTTTTTGTAAATTTGTGGGATATCCTAAACATTCACAAGATTATCTGGTCCACCACACCGAGAAACAGAAGGTGTTTGTTGCTCGCCATGCCATCTTTTTAGAGAAGAAATTTCTTGCAAAAGAAATTAGTGGGAGCACGGTAGAACTGGAAGAAATTCTGGAACCACAAACTATAACTGAAGCTTCAGTAGAATCTTAGGATTCAATAATCCCAGACGAACCTCATCCATTCCACAGATCTAGTAGGATTTCTCGTCCGCC
Source organism: Agapanthus africanus (assembly GCA_030015575.1). Lineage (NCBI taxonomy): Eukaryota > Viridiplantae > Streptophyta > Magnoliopsida > Asparagales > Amaryllidaceae > Agapanthus > Agapanthus africanus. The sequence continues at coordinate 64,238,244 of JASDDO010000022.1, forward strand.
CAAGAGATACTATGGTTTTATTATAGGTGGGGATCGAGAGGATTGTATCTTGGAAGAAGATGATCCTACTAGTTTCGAGCAGGCTATTAACAGTAGGGACTCTGTAAAATGGCTTGATACTATGTAATGCGAAATGGAGTCCATGTACACCAACAAAGTTTGGAGTTTGGAAGTTTCTCCTCCTGGGGTAAAACCTGTTGGATGCAAGTGAATCTTCAAAAATAAGATTGGTGCAGATGGACAGGTGGAACCTATAAGGCTAGACTTGTTGCAAAAGGTTTTCGTCAAACCAGGAGTGGACTATGACGAAACCTTTTCTCCAGTGGATATACAGAAATTCATTCGGATCCTACTTACCATTGCTGTCTACCATGACTATGGTATTTGGCATATGGACGTTAAAACAGCTTTTCTAAATGGAAGTTTAGAAGAGTGCGTTTATATGGATCAGGCAGAGGGATTCGTAGACAGTGGGAGCAGTAGGAAGGTGTGAAAGTTTCTAAAATCCATTTATGGATTGAAGCAGGTATCGCGGAGCTGGAACATTTGTTTTGATGAGACAGGCAAGGAATTTGACTTCATAAAAAATGAGGATGAACCATATATCTACAACAAGATTGTAGGGAGAACTGTAGTATTTCTCGTCTTGTATGTCGATAACATTTTCTTGATAGGAAATGGCATTCCTATGCTGCAATCGGTCAAGCTATTCTTGTCACAAATTTTTTCCATAAAAGACCTGAGTGATGCCTCCTACATTCTGGGGATTAAGATCTACAGAGATAGATCTAAGAGAATACTGAGACTTTTACAGTCCAGGTACATAAAGACCATACTGAAGAGATTCAGTATAGAAGATTCTAAGCATGGTAATATACCCGCATTGCATGGAATCACCCTCTCCAAAGAGATATCCCCCAAGACTGATGAGGAGAGGGCTCGTATGACCAATATATCCCTCACTTCGGCGGTAAGATCTATAATGTATGCGATGCTATGTACCAGACCAGATATAGCTTACGCGCTTAGCATGGTGAGCTGGTATCAGTCGAACCCAGGTGAGAATCATTGGACAGCTGTGAAGAACATTCTCAAGTACCTGAGAAGGACTGAGGAGATGTTCTTGGTTTACGGTAATGGAAACCTCCAGATCGAGTCTTTTACCGACTCTAGCTTCCAAAGTGACAAGGATGACAGCAAGTCTGTCTCGGGTTTTGTGTTTACTCTCAATGGAGGGGCAGTGTGTTAGAAGAGCTCCAAACAGGACACCGTTGCAGACTCAACGATGGAGGCTGAATACATTGTTTCCAACGATGCCGCAAAAGAAGCGGTCTGGATGAAGAAGTTCATTACTGAACTTGAGGTGGTTCCGTCCATTGTTGATCCAATACATTTTGTTCCCCTCCGAAAGGCGGCGCACAAGACTGCGAAGTTCTGACGCTGAGATTCGGGGCAGATGCTATTTGGTTTTATCCGTCCACCTCTCCGAAGATGCCAAGTTGATTTATGGCACAGTGTATCGGAGGTTTAGACGGATGCGGCCGGTGTAGTAGACTTTGTCAGATTCCCCCTCGTTCGAGGGGTTTTTGATTGTGGAGACGCTCTTCCCTGCAAGCGCAAGCCCCTGCAGTTAGTTACGCTACCGCATCGCGGTAACAACTTTCTCCTTCTCTAGAATTTCACTTCGTGTCGTGGGTGTTTGTTTTGTTTTTGGTTGCCCGTGGATTGTATACGGAGACTAATTTATATCGTCGTCTGTAGGACGTGAATTAGTCAAAATCCGTATTTTCTTAGATTTGGGTTTGGGGTTTTGGTTTAAGGATACGTTAGCCGTATTTGAGGCTAAGATCAACTTAAACGTTTGTTAAGGATACGTTAGTCCAGTTTTGAGACTAAGATCAACTTAACGGGATCGTTTGGATCCGACTAAAGAGCGTTTGGGGACTCTATTGTTCCAGTTTAGGGACATAGTGGTCCATAGGTAGTTTAAGGACATTGCGGTCCATAGGTAGTTTAAGGACGCTTAAGTCCGTGGGTTTAAGGACCCCACAGTCCGTATTTTAGTTTAAGGACGCTTAAGTCCATGAGTTTAAGGACCCCACAGTCCGTGTTTTAGTTTAAGGACGCTTAAGTCTATGAGTTTAAGGACCCCACAGTCCGTGTTGATGTGTGGTTGTCGGGACCCGTCACCTCTCTGATGTCGTTGAAGGATTACAACGATGGGTGTCAGAGGAGTTCGGAGATGTACCCTCGAACCGGTCGTAAATTGATTTAAGAGAGAGCAGCTGTGCTCAGTCGATTTAATTTGAGGACTTACGGCCATGATTGGGCTAAGTCCAGTTGAAAAATATTCAACGCTTTTATTTATTTTTGGTCTATTAGACCTGTGCTAGGGCTTTGTCCACATTTAAATAATGCATTGCATTGCTTTTTATTTTTGTTTGGGCTCTGCCTAAAAAGGATGCAGAGCATCAATTTGTTTTGGGCTCTGCAAATATAAATGATGCAGAGCATCAATTTTATTTGGGCTCTGCCCTTTTATTGCTTTGCAATTTATTTTGGCCTGCTAGGTCTTTTTGACTTGGGCCTGGCCCTTTAGCAAAAGAAATGCATTGCATTTAGCAGGCGCTTTGCGCCAATCAAAGAGCGCAAGCGCTTGTGGTGAGGACACGTGTCATGCAAGCGCAGTGCGCTGCGCTTGCGCTGCTGACACGTGGCGCGCTGTGGTGAGTTGCGCCAGTTTCAGAAAGCAAGGCTCTATTTCAAAAGCGCATAGCGCAAATGGTTCAGATGCTGACACGTGGCGCTCTCTGGTGACTTGCGCCAACCCAAGAGCGCAACAGTGCAGTTTTGCAAGTGCAAGGCACTATTAACTTAAGAATCTTTTAGATTCCAGAACCAATGGTTCATAAAAAAGTGCAAAGCACTGTTTGGTTTCTTGATCTAATTTAGATCAAAGAAAATAAGTGTTTCTTATTTTTCTTGATCTTAGAGAACCAATGGTTCATAAGTGCAAAGCACTATTTTTATTTTGTTTTTATTAAAGATCATTGATCTTGTTCTTAGATCAATGATCTATTAGAAGAAATTATTCTATCTAGAAGGTCTTTTACCTTTTTTCTTTTTGAAATTTCTTCAGAGTTCTCTCTGCTTGAAATTTTTGATTTCTCACAAAATGTTTATTGCTTTGAATTGAGGTCTAGGGGCCTTTATATAGTGCCCATAAATTTGTTAAAGAGATCTTTCTCTGAGTGATTTGGAGAATTTTCCCTACCGTTGGATCTTTGATCCAAAGACTTCTGTTTTACAGAAGGCAATCTTCTTGTTTTAACAAGAACAGAAAAAATCTTACTCGAATTTAATTCTGTTTGGCGCAAACGTTCCAGCGCGTGACACGTGTCAAGCAGCGCAAAGCGCAGCGCAGCTGCGCAAGCGCTGACACGTGTCGCGCAGTGCACGGCGCAGCGCAACTGCGCTGACATGTGTCGCGCAGCGCAGCTGAAGCGTTGCTTCCTTTAATTTTGTTTTAAATAGAGCTTTGCTCTGATTGGGCGCGCTGCCTTGGGCGCTGCGCTGATGTATCAGCTTTTGACACGTGGCGCGTTGCGCGCAGCGCAAAGGATCTGAAGCGTTGCTTCATTTATTAAAGTTTAAATTTTCAAAGTAGAGCTTTGCTCTGATTGGGGGAATCAGAAGCGTTGCTTCATTTCTCGTCTTGGAATTTGAACAGAGCCTTGCTCTGATTGGGGTAAACAAATGTCCCCCACTGTTGCGCTTACGTGGCCCCAAAACGTGAGCGCAACGGTGACAGAATTCCAACCGTCGTGGTAACTTTCGGAAGTTGAAAGGGCACTTGGTGCCTATAAATAGGACCTTTGGTCCCTCAACAGATGATTGTCATCTTCAAAAAATTTTACTTTCAGAATCTTAGAGCCCTGCTCTTTATTTTCAAGAACTCTAAGAGTTAAACTCTTAAAACTTTTAGGTAAAATTTTTAATTTAAATTAAATTGATTTTTATTGACAGAGCCTTGCTCTCAATAGATCCCTGATCTAAAGAAGACCCATTTAGGGTTTCACTTAGCAGAGCTTTGCTCTAAAATGATCTAGAGAGAACTAAAGAGAACCCTATTAGGGTTCCATCATAAGGCTGTGCTATTTTAAAAGATTTTCCTGGTATTTTCTTAATTCATCAATGGAGTTTTGCTCCTTCCAAATCATACAAAAGAACTCTTAATAGATGACATTTTATCGTTTTGCTTAATTGGTTTTTCTGATAATTTTGTTGATTCTCTTTCACAGAAACAATGGATGCCCACATGTACGATCTCGACGAGATCATCTCTTACGGGGACATCCGCCGACTTGGCCATTCTCAAAATCGAGAGTTCATAAACGCGGAGTGTGCTGAAATCATGAGCCGCTTCGACGCATATAACGGTCCACTGCTTCCCCGACGTTTCTCCCTCCTTAAGCTTATCGTGGGAGCCATCTGGGAAGCGCTTCCCCTATTCTGTTCCGGTGTGCCGCTTAGGGCGTTGGATGCCGCCGAGGATAAGATGCACTCGGTGTACCTGATGAACTTAATCTCGAAGAGACGGCGAGACAATCTTGTCGATCTCTTGCACCAGGTCTTTCAACAGTCCGCCATACTCGTTGTTTATCGGAGGGTGAAAGACATCAGAGGGGACCCTGATGCTTGTGCTCGCGAAAGAAAGCACACCAGGATGGTCCGCGAGGCTTGGAAAGTCATAGATAGGGTCACTTTCGAGTTCCTCAATCCATGTCCTGGGTTCGAGGTTATACCCTTGTAAACATTTTAATAATGTTATTATCTATTTCTCCGTGATTGTAAGAACCCCTTTTTATGATATGAGTAGAAAATTTCCATTTTAGCTTATCTTATTCCTTGTTCTGAACTTTTTTGCACATGCATGAATGAGTGTGTCTCGAACGCTTGATCAAATGTAAATCGGATGTTCTGCCTGTCACTTCCTTCTTTCTTTTATTGTGCGTATGCTGTCTTAATAAACAGGGTCGATAGATAATAGAGTAAGCATCTAGATTTCTTCAAGAAGAAATAGTGATGGCTTAGGCCGCAGGTTCAGATCTGCCATCTAAGACTTTTCAACTCTATGAGCCGTGAGGGTCTTTTCTCCCTACGGATCAAGAGGATCTCGTAGGTGTGTTTTCTCCTTAGGAATCGTGAGGATTCCTAAGTGCGTTTTCTCTTATAAGTCGTAAAGATCTTATAAGAGAATTTTTCCCTCTTATGAGTCGAGAGGACCCGTAAGTGGTTGTTTCCCTCCTTGTCGAAATTCGATTTTGGAGAGTGAGACCCGTGAATAGTATGCAAGAGACCGTTTTAGACCGACTTGCAGGGTCCCATTGTTCAGGAAACAAGTTTTTAATCCCTGCTGCCTGAGGCTTTATCTTGCAAGTTGAGACGAATCGGGAATTTCCCGCAGAGACACTGGTTTCTCTGCGAGCCGATGCGAATCAGGAGGCTCTCACCAAGAACGCTTGTTTCCCTGAATTGAGGTATTTGCCAAGGATATTTGTTTCCCTGGTGTTGAAACGGATCGAGAATTTCCCACGGAGATACTGGTTTCTCTGCGAGTCGACGCGAATCAGGAGGCTCTCATCAAGGATGTTTGTTTCCCTGAATTGAGGTATTTGCCAAGGATATTTGTTTCCCTGGTGTTGAAACGGATCGAGAATTTCCCACGGAGACACTGGTTTCTTCGTCAAGGACGCTTGTTTCCTCGAGTCAAAGGATTTGCCGAAGACGCCGGTTTCTTCAGGGTTGGGATGAACCGTCGAAATTTGGCTTCGTTTTCTGGCGGAGCCTGTTGGGAAAGTATGGTTCCCTCTTTGTTCGCGCCCTTGGATTGTATACAGGGGTCGATGTGATCTCAATTGTAGGGCTAAAGTTTTTTTCTCTTTTTTTTTAATTTCCGCGATGCTCTATCATTTCAGCTTTTATATCGCGAAGGTCGCGATTGCCCAATCATTTCGGCTATTTTTCGCGGTGCCCAATCACTTCGGCTATTTATTTTATTTTCACTCGCTGCTTTTTATTGCGAGTTGTCCAATCATTTCAGCTATTTTGTATGCATACATTTTTTACTTGCTGCTTTTTATTGCAAGTTGCCCTATCATTTCGGCTATTTCGTATGCATGTGCGGCCTACCGGCTTCTCACCGTAAACCTGAAATTAGACACCGATTTCGGCATCAGCACCGCTACAACTGGGATATTGCCAGGAGCGAATCATCATTTGCCTCCGTCGATGTCGAACAAAGGTGGCTTAGCGAACAGGGTTAAGGTCCTTTCGACTAAGGCTTTTAACTTCATGAGCTGTAGGGGTCTCACAAAGGTATTTCTCCCTACAAGTCGTGAGGATCTTGTAGGTGTATTTTCTCCTTAGGAATCGTGAGAATTCCTAAGTGTATGTTCCTCTGTAAGTCGTAAGGATCCTACAAGAGGGTTTTCTCCTTATAAATCAAGAGGACCTACAAGGGTTGTTCACCATGCAAACATATCCCCAATCACGGATGAAACTTGGTTAGGGAAATGTTTATTCGCGCCCGTGGATTGTATACAAGAGCCAGTACTGGACCACTTGTAGGGCAATATCGAAAGTTGTGGGGGGGTTGCTTAAGCACAGGTTTAGGTCTCTGTAACTTAAGACTTTCAAATCTTATGAGCCGTGAGGGTCCCATAAGAGAGTTCTCCTTACGAGTCGTGAGGATCTCGCAAGTGTATTTTCTCCCTAGGAATCATGAGGATCCCTAAGTGTGTTGCTCCCTTACGAGTCGTAAGGATCTCACGCGGGTGGTTTCTCCCTACAAGGTCGAGAGGACCTTGTAAGTGTCCTTTAACGAGGTTGCGCCCTTTCAGGTTTTCACAAACACTCGCCGGTAGTCCTGCTATTTTTACTCACGGAGCCCTTTCGGGTTTTCATCCGTTCCCATTTTGTTTATGGACATACCGTTTTTTTATTCTTTTTATTTATATATATATATATATATATATATTTTACGAGGTCGCGCCCGATCGGGTTTTCACGAACACTCGTCGGTAGCCCTGGTTTTTTACTCACGGAGCCCTTTCAGGTTTTCATCCGTGCCCATTTTGCTTATGGACATACCGTTTATTTTTTTTCTTTTTTCTTTTTATATATTTTTTTTATTCATCTCGTCAGCCTAAGGATGCTGCGGTTATAGTTTAAGGACGTTTCGGTCCGCCATTAGTTTAAGGACGTTTCGGTCCGTCCAAGAGAGGGCTGGCTACTGCTTATAAAGTTTGAGCTTAGGAAGATAGCGAGCGGACATAGTCGTCGTCATCTATCGTTGACCTAGGCTATGGCTTATTAAGCATAGTATTTCTTTAGGAAACGGCCGTTTATTGGCCTGAAAGGCCTTTCACCGTGCATATCCATGAGTAGATAGGCTCCACCTTGGTAGACCTTGTCTATGATGTACGGGCCTTCATAGTTCGGCTCGAACTTTCCCCGCTTGGCGCGATTGGGGATCATAGGCCTTTTGACCAGTAGCACGAGTTCGCCTTGGCGGAATGTCCTCGGCCGGGTCAATCTTTCATATGAGCGCGTCATCTTTGCTTTATAGGCCTCCAGATTTTGTTGCGCTATGAGCCGGGTCTCATCAAGGGCATCGAGCTCCTCAAGCCGAAGGTGAGCATTTTCTTCATCTGTTAGCTCGTAGTGGACTGCCACTCGTAGAGAGGGTAACTCTATCTCGAGGGGGAGTACTGCTTCTGTACCGAATACCAACGCGTATGGCGTTGTGTTTGTGGCTGTCTTGAACGTAGTTCGATACGCCCAAAGAGCTTCTTGCAGCTTTTCGTGCCAGTCCTTCTTATTTCGGGACACCTTTTTCTTCATGATCTTTGTCAAGGTTTTGTTGAAGGCTTCAGCTAGACCGTTAGCTCGCGGATTATAAACCGATGAATATCTCCAGTCTATATTGTGTTGTTGCGCGAAGCGACTGATCTTGTGGCTTCTGTAAGCTGGCCCGTTATCGGAGATGATCCGTCGTGGAGTTCCAAACCGATATAGGACGTGCGTCCTGAAGAAATAGAGGATATTCTCCGTCTTAACTTCCCTTAGCGGTACTGCCTCTGCCCATTTGGAGAAGTAGTCAGTCGTTGCCAGGATGAAACGATGTCCCCTGGACGATGCTGGTTGATAGGGCCGACTATATCAGTTCCCCACATTTCGAATGGCCAGCTAGCCACCATTGGATGTAGTGGATTTGGATGCTGGTGGATGAAGTCCCCATGAATTTGGCATGAGTGGCATTGTTTCGCATATTCGAGGCAGTCTTGAATCATAGTGGGCCAGTAGTAGCCCATCCGTTTGATCTTCAGCTTCATCTTCGGGCCCGCTTGGTGAGAACCGCAGAGTCCGTCATGAACTTCCTGAATGACTCTTTTCGCTTCGTCAGGTCCCAGACATCTTAACCACAGAGAATCAAACGATCTCTTGTACAGAGTATCAAACGATCTCTTGTACAGAGTATCATTGACGAAGGCGAAAGACAGAGCTCGTTTCATAAGTTGATGTCTTGAGGACGCATCTTCGGGCGTTTGGCGGTATTTGAAGTAGTCTATAAAGACCTCTCTCCAATCCTCAGTATTTTCCCAATCTTTTATTTGCAGGGTCGTCTGTTCAATTGCTTTCTTCTCTTCGGGTGATTCCGGAGATATTTCTGCTGGGGCAGGCACCCGACGGCTTTGTACCACGATTCTTACGTTATTGAGGTTCTCATCGGCCAGTTCCTTGGCGAGCTTGGCCAACGCGTCCGCTTTACTGTTTTCCGCGCGCGGTATGTTTTCCAAAGTATAGGAAGGAATTTGGGTCAACAATTGTTGCACTTTTTCGCCGTACTTCACCAATTCTGGTTTGCATGTTTGGTAGTCGCCGTTTACTTGACTAACGACCGGTTGGGAATCTCCATATATGAGGAGGTTTTCAATTCCCATGTCGATGGCGATCTCGAGGCCTGCTATCGGAGCTTCGTATTCGGCTTCATTGTTTGTTCTCGGCTCTGTTAGGGAGAAGGCAAAACACATTATCCCACCTTGTGGAGTTACAAAGATGAGTCCTACCCCCGATTTGATTATAGGGGCACTTTGTTTGCGTTTCTTCATGGAAGATGCTCCATCGAAATAAAGCTCCCATCGGGTATCACCACCGTCGATCGCATCAAACGCATGTTCGTCTGGAAGATCGCAATTTAAAGGAGAATCGGCGGGTATCGGATGCTCAGCGAGGAAGTCAGGGATGGCCTGGCCTTTCACTGCCTTGAGAGGTTGATATGTTATCGAGAACTCCATCAAGAGCAGGGCCCATTTAGCGAGTCGTCCCGTCAATATGGCCTTTGACATCAAATATTTAAGGGAGTCCACCTTTGAAATGAGACGGATCTCATGCGCCAATGCATAGTGCCTGAGCTTTGTTATCGCGAAGGTCAACGCCAGGTAGTGTTTTTCAATGGGGGAGTAGTTGCTTTCTGCCCCCAGCAGAACTCGACTTAAGTAATAGAGAGCTCTCTCCTTCCCTTGATCGTTCTCTTGTGCCCATAATGCTCCTAAGGAGCCTTCGAGGTCGGTTGTATAAAGAATGAGGGGCTTTCCCTTGACCGGAGCAGCCAACACCGGCGGGTTCTGCAGGTATTGCTTGATCTCGTCTAGCGCGCTTTGGCATTTTTGGTCCCAGACGAACGGGGTTCCCTTCTTCATCAGGTGGCTGTAAGGACGACACTTTTCTGAAAGGTTGGCTATAAACCGCCGTATATACGCGAGCTTTCCTTGGAGAGCCCGCAGCTGTTTGAGAGTCCTTGGCGGAGGCATTTCCATGATCGCCTTGATCTTTGACGGATCTATTTCAATACCTCGGTGTCGGACGATGAATCCCAGGAATTTGCCCGAGGAAACTCCGAATGCACACTTGAGAGGGTTCATCTTCAAGTTGTATTGCCGAAGGCGTTGAAATACGGTCTTCAAATGCTCGAGATGTTCCTCTTATGATTTGATTTTAACCACGAGATCGTCGATATAGCATTCGACGATTTCGTGTATAAGGTCATCGAAGATCTTCGTCATGGCCCTCTGATAAGTAGCTCCGGCGTTCTTTAAACCGAAGGGCATCACCTTATAGCAGAATATACCCAAAGGAGTCCTGAAGGCGGTGTGCTTCTGGTCTTCGGGATGCATCTTTATCTGGTTATACCCCGATGAGCCATCCATGAAGGAGAAAACCTCATGAGTGGATGTATTGTCTATCATCAGTTCGGTGACTGGCACTGGGAAATCGTCTTTCGGGCAAACTTTATTGAGATCCCGGAAGTCCACGCATATGCGCACTGTCCCATTTTTCTTCATCACCGGGACGATGTTGGCGATCCATTCAGAGTATTGAACTTCCTGGATGAAGCCAGAGTCGATCAGCTTCTTGACCTCGGCATTGATACTCATCTCAAGCTCGAGCCGCATTCTTCTCGGCGCCTGTTTGACTGGTTTGACGTCCGGAGATATCGCTAATCTGTGCACAGCAATTTCTAGATCTAGTCCCGGCATTTCGGAATAGTTCCAGGCGAAGCAATCTTTGTGCTGCATAAGCAGGTCTTTTAATGAAGCCACCTTCTCTTCAGACAGTAGCTCACTAACAAATGTCGGTCGCGGATCGTTCGCCGTTCCCAATTCAATTTTCTTGAGGTTATCTGCAGTGGTATGGATTCCGTCTTCCAGCTTTTTTGGCGCTGGTGGAAATTCTGAGATTACCTCGTTGTTGCTATTTTCGAAGCACCAGGGAAGGTCATCCAAGTTCTCGGGCTCTTCTTTTGATATCGTTATCACATGACAAGTACGAATTCACTTCCAATCCCAATGTGGAACTGGTTCTTCTTCCGTGGCCTTGGGTTCGCACTTCTGTGGCGGCGCTACCCTCCAGTTGTCGGACAGAGCGAACTTGCCAAGCTGATACCGATCTTCGACCCAATTCTTGAAGGTGAAGCAGTCTTCGAGAGGATGCCCTATCACTCGGTGATAAGGGCAATAGTCCGGGTGAGAGACTTCGCCTACTTGTTCGGGGTGTTTAGACTCCGGCAGTGTAAGCATCTGATATTTTAAAGCGAGCTCAAGTATTTTCTTCGTCTTGTCCTGAGGAAAAGAGTATGCTCGACCCATTTTTCTCATGAGGGATAGATCGGAACCGCTCGGTTCCCGCTTGCGTGGCCTTTTAGCCCCGCTTCGTTGCTGTTGAGCGCCTTTTTCGCGTTTCGACTTGTTTCTGCCTCTACGTCGGGCCTTCTTTATAACAGGTTGACAAGGAGCGGCATTTTCATCTTTCACGGCCTGTTGGAGAAGGCGTTGCGTTTTGGCTTTCTCGTAGATGACCATTTCGCGGTTATGATCGTCCCAGACTTTTTGACCCGCTTCCTTTATAAGTTTGTCCATTTGTTCTTCGAACGATGGACTGGGCACTTTTGCATCTGGAACTTTCACTGTCTTAGGATTAGCGTCCTCCCATTGAGCATCCGCTTCTTCATCGAAGTCATACATGACATAGCAGCTGTTTAGTAGCTCTCGTTTCTTTGACCGGATGTATCCAAGTCCTTTTGTCTCCATTCTCCCATTAGGCAGTTTGCGTTGAGTCACGGGAACGTTCTAGACTTTGTCATAGAGCTTGGCTTTTCGAACGGTCTGCTTGAAGGATATCCCCTGGCATTTCAGCAGCTTTTTCAAACCTTCCGTATAATATCTGGGAAGATGGATAGGCTGAAGCCTGTCGAGCGTAGGATCCGCGCTATGCCAGATTTCTTTCTCCACTTTGGTTTCTTCAGAGCGGTAGAATAGAATTTCTTTTTCGCTTTCTCGCCTGGGAGGGATATAGAACGTTTGTAGCTCTTCTATATTGTAAATATCAAGTGCATCCAGTTCTTTACGGTGTTTAAGCGGCACTATGCCGACTTGTAGACTTTGCTCTTCGTCAACGGACGTTTGTATTGAAGGTCGAGCAGGGAATACAGCATGGACTTCATCTTCCGAGTTGCTACCAAAGATTAACGTAGGAGTAGATGGCCCTGGCTTGTTGTGTTGGGACGGACCTGAATAAACTATCTCCTCTTCCTCCTCGGTATCACTGCCGAAGACAGGGATGGTGGTGTTAGCTTTGTTTTCCGGCTTGTGACACCTTTCCGTGTCTTTGAAATCCGGTAAGAAGTACTTGGCATCTTCATATTTGCGGACTTCGTTCACGGAAAACGGATTCAGTTTTCCCGCCACGGTATACTTGAGACCATCCTTAGCGTATTTCATACACTGATGTTGTGTAGAAGGGATGGCGTTGTTCTCGTGTAACCATGGTCGGCCGAGCAGAGCATTGTAGCATGTCTTGGCGTCTATGACGTGGAACTTAATGTCCGTGACGAGTAGCCCAAAGCGTAGCGTCAGTATCACAGACCCAAGAGTTCTTGATGACTGGGAGTCAAACCCGGAGATGGTGATCTTGTCCCGAGCAAGGTGCTGGATGCTCATGCAGATTTCTTTTAACACCCGCACATTAAGGAGATTAACGGAGGATCCATTATCGATCAAGATTTTGCCTATCTTTATATTATGGCAGTATCCTGAGACATAGAGGGGGTGATTGTGTTCGCACGTCCCAAGGAGAAGGTCTTCATCATCAAAAGCGACATCGGCCGTGTGCACTTCCTCCAATTCATCCTTCATCTTTTCTTCAGCCAGGAAAGCTTGGAATTGTTCCGGATCTTGTAATGCCTTGATTAACGAATCTCTCGCCTCCTTTGATAGCAAAAGGGCATCAAGAATGCTGAGCTGTGAGGGTAGTTTCCTTAAATGCGCTAAGACGTTGTAATCCACCTTATTTCTCTTCGGCGGGTCTTTGGCACTTAGCTCCTCCACCACTTGGTCATCTAAGACGATATCTTCAGCGACCTTTTCTTTCCCTTTATCCTTTTTGTTCGAGGGTCCGAGATTCTTTTCAGGTAGCGTCCGATTACGCAGCCGAATATTTTCGCAAACCTTCGGCTCTTCTTCTTTTCCCGAAGTGGACTCTTTAAAGAGAGGGCCAAGCTCCAGCTCCTCATCAGAATCACTCCCGAATGTAGGCACCTGTGATCCCCCGGCGTTAACCATGCGACAATCACCGGTAATTCTGTTAAACCCTTCGGTCGTATTTTTCCGCTCCCGACGAGTTTTGCGCTTTTCCCGCTTAAAGCGTTGTCGATGAGCAACATATCCTTGCCACCATCTATCGAAAGCTTTGCACTCTTCAGTGGGGTGCGAAATCTTCCGATGATACAAGCAATAGGAGGGGTGCATTTCCGCTTCACCAGTAATGTTCTCTTCGGTGGATGGTAGCTTCATGCCCATTGATATGGCCTTAGCAAACCTTTTCCTCATCTTGAATTTGCTTTTGTCGGTAGTGAAGGTATTTTGCTCCAGCTGGATCGTCTCAGCTCTTACATCAAGTCGCTGGCGCTTGGCCCTTTCGAATACAGCCGTCTCGCGTTCTCGATCAGCTTTACTTTTCAATCGAGCTTCGTTAAGGAATGCGTCAATTACTTCATCTGATGGCCCCAGAATTTTTGATTCAGGGTCTGCCCCCAGCGTTTCAGTACAAGGAGTCTCCTCATCGTCCATGAACGAATGAGAAATCACATGACAGCTCGCCACATATTCTTCAGATTCATCAGATGAACTTTCTCCCTCATCTTCCTCTTGAAAGACATGATTGAGGAACTCTTGGAATGTAATGGGAGTCCATGCCTTCTGGTTGTATTCCTACAGCGCGTAAATTTGTTTTTGCAAGTCCGTGTACTTGTCTCCAGGCTTTACGGGCTTCTTTGATTTCTTTTTCTTCTTTTTTGAAGACTTCGACGGCTGGTCGTGAATGCTTGGGTCACCACCATCGGTCTTTGGAGTTGTACGTGGCTTCAACATCCCTTCAATGACCTGCGGTTCCAGCGGGGTCTTCTACTTGATCGCTGGGCACACTTGAAGATCGTTTAGCATCCTCTTTGTCTTGGCTGATAAAACAACCTCCCAAGGAGCTTCTTCAATGACGGAGCATGTTGCCCCCGGCGTATTCATATTCATCCCCTTAGATGTGTGGGGCTGCGGGGGATTCACCTTCCATTTGTCAGATAACGCGAACTTGCCCTGTCGGTACTGGTCTTCAAGCCAATTTTTGAAGACGTAGCAATCTTCGATCGGATGACCCAGTACTCGATGATAAGGACAGTAGTTGGGCTCATTGACATCATTTGGTTGCGCCAGACGTTTTGGATCCGGCAGATTTATAAGTCGGTTGCGCAACGCCGGCTCGAATAACCTTCTCGTTTTATCACGGGAAAAGAGTAAGAACGTCCTAGCCTCAAGGGCTACGTACGGACGCATATTATTTTGACGAACGATCGGCTTCGAGTTGCTCGGTTGTTGTTGAGCATTAGCGACAACGATCGCTTTTCCTTTCCCCTTGTCATTTCGGGAGTCCGTCTTTAGAAGAGGGGGTTTATGGCCCATCTGATCCATTTGCGCTAGCTTGTCAATCAAGGCCTGGAAGGTAGTCGGCTTGAAAAACATCATAAATTGCGAGATGGTTGCTTGTGGATCAAGGGTTCCCACAAACATACCCACCGCGGGAGCTTCTTCAATGCGCTGCTCGCACTTCGACCATAAGTTCCGCCACCGTATAGCATATTGAACCCATGTCTCTCCTGGCTTTACCCTGGCGTTAATCAGTGCCATCATCGGGGTGCGTTCACAGGCGCTTGCAAAACGCTGAGTAAACGACAGCTCCATCTCCGCGAAGGTCTTGATAGAGTCGTTCAGAAGCTCAGAGTACCACTCGAACGCCGTATCGGATAAACTTCCAACAAACTGGCGAAGCAAAAGCTTGTCATCACCGCCGGTGTTGCCGCAGAGTGCCCTGAACTGGGCAGCATGCTGGTGAGGATTGCCCGTCCCCTTGTAGACATGGAACTTGGGAATTGTGTAACCATGCGGGTACTTGATTTGGTCATACCAACTTGGATATGGCCGCCCCGTTTTTACGACCTGGCCAGCCGCTTCAGTCGCATGATGAACCCGTATTTGCTGGGCTATGTACTCATCCAAATCAGTTTTGGAGATTGTCTCCTCCTTAGCTGTTGACAGAGCTGGCGGAGGATTCGACGTCTCTCCCTTATCGTCTTCAAGGACGTGTTTACCCCAATCAAAGCAAAGCTCTGCTCAAATTCTGAGGCGGGAGATGAAGCAACGCTTCATCTTCCCCCAATCAGAGCAATGCTTTACCTTGAAAATCTAAATTTTAATAAATGAAGCAACGCTTCAGATTCTTTGCGCTGCGCGCAACGCGCCACATGTCAGGCGCAGATGCATCAGCGCAGCGCCCAAGGCAGCACACCCAATCAGAGCAAAGCTCTGTTTAAAGCAAAATCAAAGGAAGCAACGCTGCAGTTGCGCAAGCACCGCGCTGCGCGATACGTGTCAGCGCAGCTGCGCTGCGCTTTGCGCTGCGCGACACGTGTCAGCGCAGATGCGCAAGCACAGCTGCGCTGCGCGACACGCGTCAGCGCAGCTGCGCTGCGCTGCGCGACACGTGTCACGCTCTGGAGCATTTGCGCCAAACAGAATTAAAATTCTATGAAATCTTTCTGTTCTTGTTAAAACAAGAAGATTTTCTTCTGTAAAACAGAAGCCCTTGGATCAAAGATCCAACGGTGGGGAAAATTCCCTAAATCACTCAGAGAAAGATCTCTTTAACAAATTTAACTAATTTATGGGCACTATAAAAAGGACCTTAGGCCTCAATTCAAAGGCATCGACATTTTCTGAGGAAAAAAAAAGAACTCTGAAGAATTCCTCAAGAACAAAAAAGGAAAAAACCTTCAGAAAAAGAGAAAATTCTCTTAAAAACAGATCATTGATCTAAGAACAAGATCAATGATCTTCAATAAGAAAGAAAACTAACTAATAATAGTGCTTTGCACTTGCTTATGAACCATTGGTTCCTTGAAAACAAGAAAAACTTGTTTTCTTTGATTTAAAATCGATCAAAAGATAAAACAGTGCTCTGCACTTGCAAAAACAGCGCTGTTGCGCTCCTGTGTTGGCGCAAGCCACCAGGAAGCGCCACGTGTCAGCAGCGCAACAGCGCAGTGCACTGACACAGCGCACTGCGCTGTTGCGCTTGCGCTCACCAGAACGTGACACGTGTCACCACCATATGAGTTTGCGCTCATTACTTGGCGCAAAGCGCCTGACAAGCCACGTGGGGCACTGTCAGAGTATTTAATGCTCTACATTATTAAAGAAAAGGGACAGAGCCCAATTAAAAGGCCTAATAAAAAAATGCTATGCATTTTAAAAAGGGCAGAGCCCAAACAAAATAGATGCTCTGCATCATTTATAAAAGGGCAGAGCCCAACCAAAACAAGAATATTGCAGTGCATTGCTAAAAAGGGGCAAAGCCCTAGCACAGGCCAAAGACAAAAGATGTTGAAACTGGACTTAGCCCAATCATGGCCGTAAGTCCTCAAACTAAATTGACTGAGCACAGCTGCTCTCCTGAATCAATTTACATCCGGTTCGAGGGTACATCTCCGAGCTCCTCTGACACCTATCGTTGTAATCCTTCAATGACGTCAGAGAGGTGACGGGTCCCGACGACCACACATCGATATGGACTGCGGGATCCTTAAACTCGTGGACCGAGACGTCCCTAAACTAATATTGGACCGAGACGTCCCTAAACTAATGATGGACCACTACGTCCCTAAACTAGAACATGGACCGCAACGTCCTTAAACTACCTATGGACCGAGACGTCCCTAAACTAATATTGGACCGAGACGTCCCTAAACTAATGATGGACCACTACGTCCCTAAACTAGAACATGGACCGCAACGTCCTTAAACTACCTATGGACCGAGACGTCCCTAAACTAATATTGGACCGAGACGTCTCTAAACTAATGATGGACCACTACGTCGCTAAACTAGAACATGGATCGCAACGTCCTTAAACTACCTATGGACCACTACGTCCCTAAACTGGAACAACAGAGCCTCCAAATGCTCTTTTGCCGGATCTAATCGGTCTCGTTTAAGTTGATCTTAGCCCCAAACACGGCTAACGTATCCTTAAACATTTAAATGGACTATAAAACTCCAAATCGACTTTGGTTCAAGGGTACATCTCCGAACTCTTCTGACACATGTCGTTGTAATCCTTCAACGTCGTCAGAGAGGTGACGGGTCCCCGACAACCATATATTAAATGGACCAATACATCTTTAAACTGGAAATGGATCTAGACGATCCCGTTAAGTTGATTTTAGTCTCAAACAGGACTAACGTATCCTTAACGAACGTTTAAGTTGATCTTAGCCTAAATACGGCTAACGTATCCTTAAACTAAAAACACCAAACCCAAATCTAAGTAAATACGGATTTGGAATAATCCACGTCATACGGGCGACGACATTACTCAGTCTCCGTATACGATCCACGGGCAACCACAAATAAAACAAATACACACGACACGAAGTGAAATTCTGGAGAAGGAGAAAGTGGCTACCGCGATGCGGTAGCGTAATTAATTGCAGGGGCTTGCGCCTGCAGGGAAAAGCGTCCCCACAATCAAAAAACCCCTCTAGCAAGGGGGAATCTGACGAAGTCTGCTACATCGGCCGCGTTCGTCTAAACCTCCGATACACGGTGCCATAAATCAACTTGGCATCTTCGGAGAGGTAGACGGATAAAACCATATAGCATCTTCCCCGAATCTCAGGCTAGATGTCCTCACGCGTCGTCGGCCGCCGTTCGGAGGGGAACAGATTCTGGCATGCCCGGTGGGACCTTTTCCTCTTTCCACTCCACACTTCGTGTATCGTGTTCGCGAACGAATCGCGGTTTGTTGTGGTTGCCTGTGGATTCGAGGTACTAAGATTTGGTGTCTTGCTCCGTGCAGAAAATAGAAGATCAATGGCTTCAAGCTGCACTACCTGCAACTGCAACTCTTGCTCCGTCCCTGCTGGAGGAGTGACTCATGGGCCCCAAGCGGCCTCCCTTTTCAAGATGCCAGTGGAGCAAGTAACTCAAGCCACCACTGTACTATTCTTTGGGACCATGCTCCCACCGATGAGCTTCAATGCCCCAATGACATCGCAAGAAGCTCCAAAGAAGCCGGTCTTTGATCGACTTACCACTGCCGCTACCCCTCTCAACAGGTCGCCCAGTTTCAATACCTCAGTTTTCAACAGACTGGGCCAGAACGTCCGCAAACCTGCGATACCCGAAGCTGCCATCCCAAAGCGGATAGCCATCCCGACGCAAACGGACGAAATCATTGGGAAGGTTCCTTCTTCCGAGAAGTCAGTTTTTACGAGGCTGGCCATTCCGGTTGCTGCTCCAGGCGAGGTCCTCAAAGCTGCTTCCCCTACCCAGAGCAGGGGGCATGAAGAAGCTTATCCAACAACGGAGGTGACTCCATCCGCAAGACACGCTCGACGTCGCCACTGGAGTCGAGTAAGAAAGGATGGGGGCAACTCCCCCTCTGGATTTACGCCACCAGCTCCGATGGTGGGGATCGATGCTGCTGTTCCAACCGGGAACAGTTTTGAATTGCTGAATACGGTGCGCAGAAACTCTCCTACTGCGATGTTGAAACGAACTTCTTCACCTGTGGAGAATACTCCAGAGAAGAAGCTAGAGCGGCCCCCTCAACGGCTGTCCTCTAAAATTTACAAGGTCTGGCGACAGGTCCAAGAGTCGGTAATTGATAAAAACTATCTCCGCCGACAAGAAAAGATGAAGGTGCGGCAGGAGAAGGATTACTCTGTCAAGCCACAAAAAGCAAAAGCTACTTGGGTGCCCACTACAACGGCCCCCTCAACTCCAATCACTCAAAAAAGGAGACCGCAAAATCCCTATGTCTTTGGCAAATCGCAAAGACACCAGACACAAATGCCCTAAGTCTGGGGGCATGGTGGTGCACACCGTTTATATGGCTTCCGGAAAGGAGGAAAGCCGTGCTTCGACGGGTCACCGACCGCTCACCCGATCTGTGACGAAAGCTCAGGAGCAGCAACAGAAGCTTCAGGAAATGATGACTGTGATGGCTGCACTTACCGAACCGAAAGAAAGTTCAGAAGTATCATCAGAACAGCGTTACGAACAAGAGACTGATGCTGACTTCTTACGTAGAATCCTCAAAAAGAAGGACACAGAAGCCGCAGAACAAGCGGCTAACATAAAACAAATGGCACTCCTCTTCCAAGACATGGTAGGGATGATGTTACAGCCGGACCCTCCAGCTGAAGACCCTCCAGTCATTGTCGGAAATGACGGAGGGGAAACATCTGATCCTCCTCCTGCTTTTTCAGCAGCCAAGGAAGAAACCATTTCCAAGGCCGCGCTTGATGACTATATAGCTCAGAAAATACGAGCTCATCAGGCGAGTGAAGCAGCTGGGCAAACTGTTAGAACTGGACGACCCTATCCGGGCTGGTATGACCAAATCAGTTACCCGCAGGGATATACTATCCCTAAATTCCACGTATATAAAGGGACAGGGAATCCGCATCAACATGTCGCTCAATTCAGGGCCTTATGCGGCAACACTGGAGGCGATGAAAAATTGTTGCTTCGCCAATTCATTGGCAGCTTAGCAGAAACAGCCTTTGAACGGTATTCGGAGCTACCTAATGACTCTGTCAAAACATTTGCGGAGATGGAGCTACTGTTCACGCAAAGATTCGCGAGTGCTAGTGAACGCACCCCGATAACAGCACTGATAAATGCCAGGATAAGGCCAGGTGAAACGTGGGTCCAATACGCAACACGATGGCGAAACCTATGGTCGAAATGCGAACAACGCATAGAGGAGGCACCTGCGGTAGGCATGTTCGTGGGTACCCTTGACCCTCAAGCGACCATCTCGCAATTCATGATGTTCTTCAGGCCGACCACCTTCCAGGCTTTGATCGACAAATTAGCTCAAATGGACCAGATGCGCCATGGACCATCTCCTCCAAAACCTGATTCTCGAAACAAGAAAAGAAAAGGGAAAGCGATCGTCGTCGCCAATGCTCAACGACAGCCGAGCAATTCAAAACCGGTCGTTCGCCAAAACAATGTGCGTCCACGCCCATCCCTCGAGGAGAGACTAAGACGTCCTTACTCGTTTCCTCAGAATAAAATGAAAAAACTGTTCGAGCCGGCAGTGCGCAACAGACTCATCAATCTGCCGAGTCCAAAGCGTCTGTCACAGCCAGACGATCTTAATAATCCCAATTATTGCCCTTACCACCAAACGGTAAGTCACCCGATCGAGGATTGTTTCGTCTTTAAGGGATGGATCGAGGATCAGTACCTACAAGGCAAATTCGCGCTGTCTGAAAATTGGAAGGTAAACCTGCCACAGTCGCATACTCCAAAGAAAACGGATACAATGGGTGCAGCTTGTTCTATCGTCGAAGATGAAAATGATGGAGAAAACTCATCAGATGAATCCGAAGACTACGTAGCGACTTGTCTTGTGATTTCTCATTCACTGGCAGATGATGAAGAGGCTTCTTGCGCCGAGAAACCAATGGCGAACCCTGAGCCGGAGACTCTACAGCCATCATACGAGTTGATCGATGTCTTCCTAAATGAAATTTGTCTGAAAGCAAAAGCCAATCAAGAGCGTGAAATGGCCATACTGGAAAGAGCCAAGGCATTCCCGTCAAATCAAAAGCCATACACTGCAGGTAAAAACAAATTCAAGACGAGGAAAAGGTTCGCCAAAGCTCTATCAGTAGGAATGAAGCTACCGCCCTCTGAAGAAAATACTCTCGCTGAGGTAGAGATACACCCTAACTTCTGTTTATATCATCAGAAGATCATACATCCTACCGAAGACTGCGAATCCTTTAACTGTAGGTGGCAAGGGTATGTCGCTCAAAAGCAACACTTTGACAGGGCAAAATGTGAAGCTCATAGACGCCGAAAAAATGCGATAGATGAGCGCAAAAGAGCCGCCGACGATTGTCATATAGCCGACTCCAAGGGATCACAAATTATCACCTTTGGAAGCGACTCTGACGAAGAAGCTACCCCTAACCCTTCTCTCGGGGAATCTAGTTCAAAAATAAAGGAATTGAGGAGCTGCGAGAACGTTCAGCCGTGCAATCGCACGCTACTCGGAAAAAATCTCAGCTCCGCAAACAACGGAGCGAACAAAAAGGATAAAGGAAAAGGAAAAACGGCCTTCGTCGCCAGCGCTCAATAACAATCAAGTGACCCTAGACCGGTTGCTCGCCAAAGAAACAAGCGGCAACCCCTCCAGGAAAAGTTGAAACGTCCTTACTCGTTTCCGCAAGATAAAACAAGGGGAATGTTCGAACTGGAAGTGTGCGACAGACTCATCAATCTGCCGAGTCCAAAACGTCCGTTACGGCCAGGCGATGTTAATAATCCTAATTATTGCCCTTACCATCAAACGGTAGGTCATCTGATCGAGGATTGTTACGTCTTCAAAAACTGGGTTGAAGATCAATACCAATAGGGCAAGTTCGTCATCTCCGAAAACTGAAAGGTGAGCCCGCCACAACCACACGCTCCGAGAAAGATGGATACGCCGGGGGCATCATGCTCAGTCATAGAGAAAGCCTCATAGACCGAAAAGTCAATAAACTAGATATTCGCCTCAAATACGGCGACAACGGACCGAAACGTCCTTAAACTAATGATGGACCGCAATGTCCTAAAACTTGCAAAAGACCGAAACGTCTTTAAACTACTACCGCAGCATCCTTAGGCTGACGAGATAAAAAAGAAGAAGAAGAAAAATATAATAAATGAAAATGGTATGTCCATAAGCAAAAAGGGCACGGATGAAAACCCGAAAGGGCTCCGTGAGTAAAAACAGCAGGGCTACCGGCGAGTGTTCATG
This sequence comes from Agapanthus africanus, assembly GCA_030015575.1. Classification (NCBI taxonomy): domain Eukaryota; kingdom Viridiplantae; phylum Streptophyta; class Magnoliopsida; order Asparagales; family Amaryllidaceae; genus Agapanthus; species Agapanthus africanus. The sequence goes on from JASDDO010000022.1 coordinate 64,260,231, forward strand.
AAAACCCGAAAGGGCGCGACCTCGTAAAAAAAAAGAAGAAAAAAATATAATAAGAAGAATATAATAAATAAAAACGGTATGTCCATAAGCAAAAAGGGCACGGATGAAAACCCGAAAGGGCTCCGTGAGTAAAAACAGCAGGACTACCGGCGAGTGTTTGTGAAAACCCGAAAGGGCGCAACCTCGTTAAAAGACACTTATAGGGCCCTCTCGACCTTGTAAGGAGAAACCACCCACGTGAGATCCTTACGACTCACAAGGGAGAAACACTTAGGGATCCCCACGATTCCTAAGGAGAAAATACATTTGCGAGATCCTCACGACTCGTAAGGAGAACTCTCTTATGGGACTCTCTTGGCTCATAAGATTTGAAAGTCTTAAGTTACAGAGACCTAAACCAGTGCTTAAGAAACCCCCACAACTTCCGATATTGCCCAACAAGTGTTTCAATACTAACCCTTGTATACAATCCATGGGCGCGAATAAACATTTCCCGAATCAAGTTTCATCCGTGATTGGGGATATGTTTGTATGGTGAACAACCCTTGTAAATCCTCTCGATTTACAAAGAGAAAACCCTCCTGTAGGATCCTTACAACTTACAGAGGAACAAACACTTAGGAATCCTCACGATTCCTAAGGAGAAAATACACCTACAAGATCCTTACGACTTGTTGGGAGAAATACTTTTGTGGGACCTTTACGGCTCATGAAGTCAATGTTAGTGTATATGCCCTAGAGGCCATTACTGTATCATACTAGTTTGTATATTACTTAATGGAAGCCTGGGATATTCACAGTTGTATATACAATCTTTCTCAATATAGTAGTATGCTACTTGGTTTGTTTCTACTTCAATGTGTACATGTGTTTATTTTAGTATATCACCTATACACATTAGTGGAGCCTTTAGGATCTTTGCTTGATTACCAGCGTTGTGATGGCAGTCACACTAGTGGGGGCTGGGTAATCTATAAGCACATCCTTATGCAGGTCCCTAGTCGCAGGACTATCGAGACAGGGCATCGATACTCCGGAGTAGACTAGCGATGCGCTTCTCATCCCAGTGTGGAAGATGGTCTGTCCCACAGCCATCAGTACGTCGTACTGGAGATAGTATGCGGGTGCTCGTTGGGTTACGAGTACACTGGACAGGACTCGTTGGGAACTGTTGGTTGGTACTATACCTATCGTCAGTTATCAGTTCCCAGGTGACATGAGTACAGCTTAGTCCGCTGACTTGACACTGTCACTTCGCTTCGAGTGTGTTCCCACTGTACTTTGATTACTACCCTACCACGGCTCAAAGGAGTCGTGCAAACAGGTGGTTTTTGGGTGCAGTCCCGAAGCAGTTGGAGGCAGTGACGGTTAGACAGGATTCGTCTCTCCCGGTATTGGTGGTTGACATCGCGCCGTGTCTAGGAGAGCCATTACACGAGTAGTCCCTGGCCAGGGCAAGCGAGATATACTGGTAGGTTTCCAGTGTTATCTCAGGGTGTTCTGGGCTTCACTCCGACATGACTTGTACCGCTATTAGGGGACTGACGTTTACCGCCCCCTAGGCCCGCCATGCGATGTATCAGACGAACAGACCGGACTGTATGGAGATTGTCACAGTCAGACTCAGTAGGAGTTCAGATGGGTTTCACCTCATCAGTCTTCTTGTCGGCATCTACCTGGGGACCGTTACGCACAGCTAGTGCCGCTTGCGGTCTGTGGTTAAACCCACTGCCAGCGTAGTGTCGAGTCTTTAGAGTCCCACACAGAAAGCTATTCGCCTTTAGGCAAAAGAGTAGAGGTCGCATGGTTTTGCGACAGGTCGTATGGTTTTGCGACAGGGTTCGGTCACATCCGTGCACTTATGCACGTACAGTGTCCGGACAGTTAACACTAGCGGGCTTTGGTTTAAGCCAGATCCTAGTGTACGTTTTGGGATTGGTTTTTCCTAGTATGTATTCGTGTTCCTCGGAACGCGGATGCGGGTGTGTATGCATAGTTGACGGAGAGACAGAGGCAGAGGATTCTCATTAGGGTTGTTGACTGTTGACTGTTGACTATTGACTTTTTGCTCAACCCTAATGAGAATATGATATATGATTAACATTAATATTAATTAAGTATTATAGTGACATGGTTGTTGAGGGGTTGACTTTGTTGACCGGTTGACTAGGTTGGACTAGTTGACCATCATCATGACAATAGCTATCATTTCATGGCAAAGACTTTTTCTTGTTTGTTTATCTTGTGCAAAATGAGTGCATGAAATGATATGGCTATTTTGACTTAAACCATCACTAATACTTGATTGCTATTATTGGTTATGATGGCTTTGGATTATGAGAGCCAAGAGAGAAAAGTCTTGCTCATTCTCTCAATTTCCTTTCTCTCTCTTGTGTTTGAGCTCTCATCCTCTTCCTCTTGCTCTCCCTCTCTCTAGTCTATGGTTCACTTGTCTCATGTGTTGAGAAGCAAGAACCATAGAGAAAAATCCTAACACACTCTCCTCTACTCACTCCAGTTCACAAGGTTTAGCAAACCGAGTGAACTAGTTTCTTCAAAGTTCGAAGAAGAAGCCAAAGGTAGAAGCTTTCAGGTGGATCGATCTTCGGCGCAAGGAGACGACGGGGTGAAGCCGATCCGTACACCATCGAGAGTTGAAGACGAAGGAGTTCAAGAAAGAAAGGTATAACCCCCTAACCGAGTAGTTAACAACTCCTAGTTAGGTTGTTAGGTAGATAGTTTAACAAAGATTCGTTTTGAGTCCATGTTACCTCCTCTAGAAAAATCGTTTTTCGTCATTTCCGCAAGCTCGTAAGTACCGGGAGCGGTAGCATGGACTTACAGTGGTATCAGAGCCTAGTTAAACACTACCTAACATGTTAGCATAGTAACTAGAAATTCGATCGGAGAAAAAGTCGCGAAATACACCCCGATATCAAACTTGCTGTCGATTTTTAAAGTTCTGTAAAAATAATAAATCATGATTTAAAAATCGACTCAGGGTTTTTATAGTCTACTGTAGAAAAAGGGTCCAGAGATCCCACCAAACCACCGCGGAAACGCGGCAAGTTTGATTAGACAAGTGAACCCTGAGTCGATTTAGCTCCTCTGTGGATCGTTTTCATTGCAGTTTGTTCTATGGGGTATTTTGGGATTTTTGGTATATGTTTTTTCAGCCCAGATTTTCCAGAAAGAAAAATTTGTTTTTGGGGCTTTAAAAACCGTATTTTGATCGAGTTTCTAAAGACTTAAGCTGACGGGTATTTATCTGTGATGCGATATTTGTATTGAACGTCTGCTAATCGCTATATGTCGATTAGTGGGGGTTATACAAATCTGTGATCTGTGATGATGTTGGTATGTGTATATGAATTCATTGGATTGTCGCGGGTGAATAGCCGGGGGGGGGGGAGGGGCTATGATACGAGAGTTTTCTTTTCTTTCAATTCATGTAAATTTGTAAATTGATGTAATAATTATTTGTATGACCGCACAACCGGGTCGGGGTTGTAGCCGTCATTGTATAATTTATTTTTACTATTTTTGCTCCTAGGATAGACCCATGGAGGGGGTGCACAAACTACCGGGTATCTCGAAGTGCCGAGTGGCCTACTCACGGTGTTGAGGGAGGTTGCTCCACTTCGGGTACTTGGCGGGTAGTTTGCCGCACCTGTAGGGGTCATGGGTGGGGTATTGGCTATTCACCGCGACCGTGTAATCTGCTTTTCGTTACAGGCTCGTACGAATTGCGGATTCCTAGTATATCCAATGTATTCATCTGTGATCTGAAATGGCTATCATTGCAATGTATATCTATATATGATATTATTTAGGCGTTGCTTATGTTTTACAGCCGCGCTAGCCCAGCCCCCGCTCTGTCGTTAGTTAAGTAACCTAACGGGTAATGACGGGGCCCCGTGGCGAATGCGAATGGCATAAGCGTACGTCATATTTTGGTTGTTTTCTGCAATGGTAGGATTAAATGATGGGACGCATTAAAAGAACTAATGCAAGAAAATAAACCAAGTAAAAGTCGTTGGAACATTTTCAAAAACCACTCGGTTCTTTTCAAAACCAACTTTTAAATGCGGAGCTCGAGCCACTCCTTTTAAAAGCTATCTCGTTCCATCGATTATATCAAGTTCACTACGTTCACGGTTTTTCCAAAACCATCCGTAGCCCTCCATCATTTCAGTTAAATATTCGGTAGTATTCAAGCTATGTATTTTGACCTCACGCCAAGGCATAGTGATTGGTAGCTCCCGGATATTTATCTGTTGCATAGATAGAATGCGTTGGTTTGAGACAGTCGTACTGCCATTTTGGCCTACGTCAAGGGTAGGTACGGGTGGGTTCAAATTAACCTGGATAATGATGGGAAGAACTTGACATGTGACTTATGACATTTTGACCTTACGCCAAGGTCATAAGAGCATGGGGCAAAAATCCACATCGGGAGTTTCATAAGTACTGAAACTTGCTAGCGTTGCATACCATTTGGAGTGTGATGATTCTGGTAGGATTCCTTCAGTTTTGTCACGCGATGATATTTGGATCCCGATCCTACTGTGAGTATATGCTACTCCTCGGGAAATTTCTCACTTAACGATCAATGCTATAAACCAAGTAGGTGTCTAGAAAGGTGTTAGCGGGGCTACGCCCCCAGGGAAAAGAGGTTCTTAAATTAAGGAACTTCGCGAAAGCGTTGGAAAACCTCCCTCGAAGTACCGACACCAGCCTGGCCGAACGGTTAAGCAAGTATTGTACGGTGAGATTGATCCTGACTAATTCTTCCTTTTTGGTTTGAGGAGGGATTCGAGAGACAGTGGAAGCCATCCTGTTTAGACAAACTAAAAACTACTCTAAACTTGCAAGAGCGTCATGCTGAGTGTTTCTTCTCTCTCCTAATTGCAGCGACCAATCGACATGACTGGACTTAAGTTACTTCTAGATAAAAACATACTGACAGGGCCAAACTACAAAGATTGGCTCAGGAATGTCAAAATGGCAATCACTTATGACAAGTTGGGGTATCTCCTTACCACCAAAGCTCCCCCTGTCCCAGGTCCCACCTCCAGCGTCGCGGATAAGGAAATCCGTAAGACTTGGGAGATCGATAGCGCGAAGGCCAAGTGCCTCGTGCTTGTTAGTTATGTATATGCCCTAGAGGCCATTGTTGTACATATGATGTATATTATAATGGATGCTTGGTTATATATAGAGATGACTTTCTTGCTCGTCATGATAGTATGCTATTTGGTTTCACTTTATCTTAACATGTTGACTTGTATTGGTTTACTGTTTCACTCTCACATATTGATAAAGCCCTTAGGATCTGTACTCGACTACTGCGACTATGATGAGATCATACTAGTGGGGCCGCGGTAGTCGATGAGTACATCCTATAACTGTTCCTAGTCGAGGGTATATCGAGACAGGGCATCGATACACCAGAGTAGACTAGCGTATACGCATCTTGACCCATATGATGGGCGATGGATGATCCCATATCCATCGGTGTTAGACATCAGAGATGGTGTACGGGTGCTCAGTGAAGACTGGGTACACTGGACGGACTCGCCGAGAACTCCCAGATGGTGATATACCACACGTCAGATGGCAGTTCTCCGGTGACACTGGTACAGGGTAGTCTGTAGACCCGAGATCGTCATGGAGTCTTGTGTGATTCCCACTGTGCTTTGATTTCCACCTTACCACGTCCAAGAGGGCGTGCAAAACGATGGCTTTTGGGTACAGTCCCGAATCACATGGAGGCAATGAGCGATAGGAGGGGATTCGTCTCTCCCGGTATAGGGAGTTGATGTTGTGCTGTGTTCGATTGGCTATAACTGGAAGTCCCTGGCCAGGGCTGATATGGAGATTTACTAGTAAGTGTTACTAAGTAGTTTCTCGACCCGTTATGAGCCACACATCGACACGACTTATCGGTTACTGGGGTCTGACGTATACCACCCCTAGACTTGATATGCGACATATCAGACGAACAGACCGGACTGTACGGGAGTGTTACTGGTTGGATTCACAGGAGAACGCACAGGCTAGCTTGTTGATCTTCTGATCGCTCAATACCTGGGTGGCTGTTACGTTTAGCTGACCGCTTGCAGCTTGTGGGTGTTTGATATGATCATCACCTGCTACCGGCGTATTGACGATTCTTTAGAGTCCTACACAGAGGTTTCTTGGCTCAGGCGAAACAGAGTAGTGGCACATATGTGATATGCGCAGGAACGAGAATAATGCGATATGGGATACCGTATTATATTCTCAGGATATTAAGATATGAACCGGGTCATCGGATCAAGTGTTGATTCGATGAATCGGTACATCATATATTAGTCGGTAATATTCGATATAGCCGGATCGTCGGATCAAGTGTTGATTCGATGATTTAATATATAATAATATATATGATATATTATTATATTAACTAATATTAGCCTGCTTTATTATTTCATTTTCTCAGTGGATGATACATTGATATATATGCGATATATGTTAATTGTATTATTTTCTTTTGTTGCAAATATATAATATATATGTGATATATATTATTGTGACATGATATGATTAATTGTTAAACATGTTTAAGGATGATTAATTGAGGTTAGGGTTTGATTAGGTTTAGATGCTTCAAGTTCCTTCTAGAAGCATTTTTCTTTTGTCATTTGTAAAGATATTTTGTGATGACACATTATTAACTTAACCAAACCCTAACTCTAGTTGTTTCTCTACACATTCTCATCCATTCATCCTTGACCATGGTTATATATCAATCATATGTTTTATTTCTATTCATCACAAAAGAAAAAGGATTATCATTATCTTTTGATTATCTTCTTCTTCCTTCCTAAAAAAAGAAAGCTTACTAGTTTTTCTTAAGTGATGAAATAAAATGAGAAAATGATATTAAAAGAAAGCAAAATTACTACTCTCTCATCCTCATCTCATCTAGCCCATGGGATTAGTGTGTTCTTCTCTTTTGAGTGAGAAAGCTTGAGTCAAAGCAACTTCAAGGTAGATCATCGGAGATTTGGATTACGACAAGCTAGAATGGATCGTTCGAGTCGTGGAGCCTCTCATGAGTCCGGGAGATCGTGGATCGCGGCAAAGGGACTTCTACTCGGAGCTTGTGAAGTGAAGGAGCGGACTACAAAGGTTGTAATCCCTCACACTTAGATAAAAGTTATCTTATAGCATGTTAAACCCTAATAATCTAGCAAAGATCCCGGCTTTGGGTTGTTCGACACGTCTAAAATTTAATCCGGGCATGTTTGATGCCTTATGAACCTTCATAAGAGTGCCTAGGAACCCTACAGTGGTATCAGAGCCTAGCTAGAGCATTAGGCGATGTGTTTACGAAGTTAAAACTCCGATCGAACCCGAAATGACAAATTTGGACCCCTCTCTGGAAATTTTTTAAATTTTGGGATTTTTCAGAATTAAAAATATGTAAAAAAATCAGCAGGGAATTCTAAGAATTACCATGAAACACGTGCCCACAATTCCACCAACAGAGCGCGGAACTGCGGCAGGAACATGGTTGTTGCGGCGGTTCCGCGGCGGAACTGTAGGATTGGGACACGTGGCTTCATGGTATGGACCGTAGGTACTTGCTGACTATTCTGGGTATTTTTAATCTGCTTCAGGTGTTTAAAATTCTGGGGTTTGTTTTGAAATAGTAGACTCGATCGGAATATTTAAATTCGTATTTCTTTCCGGATATTTAGAAACTGTTAAACTATTTGAACGGATATCATTAACTTACTGTTTCCCGGTATGGCAAATTTTCAAGTGTTGAAATTTATTTGGGTTTAAATCTTTCGGAAAAATTGTACAAGTTAAGCGGTGGACCCTCTAGAAGACAACAAACCTTAACTCGATTATGTGACCGTCTTGAACTGCCTTTTGAACCTTCGGGTTTGGGGCAGTACGGCGTGCCACATGTGAGGCGTTGGCTTGACCCTTCTACGGCTGGATCACCGGTACTGTGACATATTCTGGGATTATTTGAACCCCGCTCAAGTGTTGAGCAGTTTAGGAAATTTTGGGTGTTTGATTATCTGTTCGAAAAGTTTAATACTGTTTATTTATCTGGAATGTGATACAATATGTGGAATTCATAGAGTTAGGCATGAAATACGGAGTATGTGATATTTCGGATTTATGATGTCTAAAGTGATTGTGGATTCCAAATATTGTAGTTTTACACTTTCTTTTCTGTGACCGTAAGTGTAATATGTGATATCGCCGGTTTCGTTGCTATATGTCAACGACAATTGGGATGCGCATATTTACTTACGTTGATGATATGAGATATTATGTGTTGCTGTGATATGTTATATTGGATCGTCGCGTTCTGAATAGCCGGGGATTTTATATGAGATGAAGGTTTTTATTTTCATTCATATAAAATTCATTTGTAATGTAATATTCTTTTATTTGGGGCACTTCCAGGATGCGGTTGCTGTCGCCAGTGTATATTATTTACTTTTCGGCATTAGGTAGACCCAAGGTGGGGAGCACAAGTAACCGGGTTCTAGGGTCCAGTGGGAGGCCATCTCGAGGAGTCGAGACCGGGTCTCCTAACCCTAGAATTGGCAGAGTTACTTGCCGCTCTCGTAGGGGTCTTGGGATGTGGGTTTGGCTATTCGTCGCGACCGTGGAATCCGTGTTTTATACAGGCTCGTATTGAAAACACGGACGTCCTAGTATATCCAATATTTCATATATGTTCTTCTGCTGCAATGTTTTGTGATGAGATCATATTACTGTCTGAGACGAATGCTTATACTATATATATATGCTGATATATAAATATTACTGCTTTCGTTTCTTCCGTGATGCTTAGGAAGCATAAGCTGATGGGATTTTTATTAATGAGATTAATAAAAGAAAAGAAACCTAAAGATGTTGTAGAATCAAAAACTTTATAAAAAGGGTAGCTACAGTTTTGCTTTGCACAGTGATATATATGATATATCCTGCACCTTATTCGATGAGGAAAGGACCGAGATCCCTTCACCGGGAGTGGCTCCTTTAGCAAAACTGGCAGATGCTACAAAACGCGGTTTGTCTTTTGATTGCTTTAAGTGTTTTGCTTTGCACAGAGGTATATATGATATATCCTGCACCTTATTCGATGAGGAAAGGGCCGACGATCCCTTCACCGGGAGTGACCCCTTTAGCGAAACTAAGAAAAGCCTCAAAAACACTCCTTTTCAAAACTTCACTTGATTCTACGACGATATCAAGTTCATTACGCTCGGGGTTTTCTGAAAAACCTGCGTAACCCTCCGTCATTTTAGGAAAATAGAGTACTTAGTATTCGTGCTGCGTTTGTTGACTATAGTTAAGGCGCAGTGTACGGTAGCTAAGTGATGTTTTCCTATATAACATAAGATGTGATTAATTAGGACAGTCATATGACTTTGTTGACCATAGTTAAGGGTCATGTGGGTGGGTCTAAATTAATCAAGAAATGACCGGTAGAACTTGATTAGTGCTTATGATTTGTTGACCATAGTTAAGGTCATAAGACACTAGGGGTAAAAATATTATCGGGAATTTTAAGCGTTGAAATTTGCAATGAGATTGCATACCTCCTATGAGATAGTTGGATCCCGATACCTACTGCGAGTAAGTGTTACTCCTGGGAGAGTTTTACACAGGACAATTAGCCGATCAAGTAGGTGTCTAGAAAAGTGTTAACGGGGTTACGCCTCTGGGAAAACGAGGTTTACTTTAATTAGGTCCGTGCGAAAGCACGGGGAACCTCCCTCAAAGTACCGACACTGATCTGGCTGAAAGATTGACGAAATTGTAAGGTGTAATTAATCCCGGCTAATCTTACCTTTTAGGGTTTTAAGATAGATTTGATAAAAACAGTGGGAGACATCCTGATTAGATAAGATAATAACCAATCTAATCTTGCAAGAGCATACGCTAAAAGTGTTTTCTTCTCTCTCTCTCCAGGTAGCGACCATGTCATGCCATAATCAAGATAATAATATGGATGTATTGATTGAACCCGATTATTGTATTGAGCAAGGGAACGTTAGACCCATCCTTTCTTATAAGAGTTATAAGATTGAACAGGAAACATGAGAATATCTGGATTCTCACGCCGCCCAAAAGAACATGCATGTTGATGCATCTTCTTCGGATGTGTTTGTTATTGAGAACTGTTTCTCAGTTCACCCTACGTCCTGGGTATTAGATACCGGATCAGGATCCCATATATGTAAACAGTTACATGGGCTACGTAAAGGTAGAGAACTGGGAAAAGATGATCATTCCGTTCTAGTAGGGAACGGTACAAATGTTGCAGCCAAAGCAGTTGGCGAATATCACCTTGTATTACCAAGTCGTAATACACTGATTCTAAATGAATGCTATTATATACCGAACATGATGTGCAACATTATATCAGTTTCTTTATTAAGTAAAGAAGGATATAATTTTGTAGTAAAGGATAATGTTATGAACATATTCCTAAATCAAAAGTTGATTGCATCAGGCTCGTTACATAATGGCATATTCATTCTAAATCAGAATACAGTCCTAAATATACAAAACATACACAAGAGGAAAAGTTCAGATATGAACGAATCCTACTTGTGGCATTGTAGACTTGGTCATATCAATGCGACACGACTGGCTAAGTTACATAGAGATGGTTATTTGAATCCGTTCGAATTATCATCTTATGATACTTGCCATTCATGTCTCAAAGGAAAAATGACCAAAGCTCCGTTTAGTGGACACGGAGAAAGAGTTACCGAACTCTTAGGACTGGTACATAGTGATGTATGCGGTCCCATGTCTATGCATGCCAGGAACGGTTCTTCCTACTTCATTACATTCACTGACGATCTCTCTAGATTCGGACATGTGTTCCTGATGAAACACAAGTCTGAAGCTTTTGAGAAATTCAGAGATTATAAGCACGAAGTAGAGAATCAAACGGGCAAAAGTATTAAGATTCTTCGATCTGATCGAGGAGGTGAATACTTAAGTAATGAGTTTCGGGATTATCTAAAAGAGAATGGGATTCTCTCTCAGCTTACTCCTCCTTATACACCACAGCACAACGGTGTATCGGAGCGGAGGAATCGCACCCTATTAGATATGGTGCGCTCTATGATGAGCACTGCTGAGTTACCTATCTCCTTTTGGGGTTATGCGCTGGAAACAGCCACATATCTATTGAATAGAGTTCCAACTAAATCGGTGCCTACCACTCCATATGTGATATGGAATGGGAAGAGACCATCTCTTAAACGAGTTAAGATATGGGGTTGTCCGGCCTATGTTAAAAAGCAAAATCCGGACAAACTCGAGGCAAGATCAGGTATATGTAAGTTTGTAGGATATCCAAAAGATTCTTATGGATATATATTCTATCGCGCTGAGGAACAAAAAGTGTTTGTTTCTCAATATGCCACCTTTTTAGAAAAGGAATTTCTTGAAAAAGAAATTAGTGGCTTTGAGGTAAAACTGGAAGAAGTTCCAGCAGAACAAACTACAACAGATGATTTATTGGAACCAGAGGATTCAGTAGTACCCGACGAACCCCAGCCTCTCCGCCGATCTACTAGGGTTTCTCGTCCACCTGAGAGATACTACGGTTTTCTCATTGATGGTGGAAGCGAGGATTGCATCATAGATGATGATGACCCGACTAGTTTCGAGCAGGCCATCAAAAGTAGTGACTCTGTGAAATGGCTGGATGCAATGCGATCTGAGATGGAATCCATGTACACCAATAAAGTATGGATTTTGGAAAATGCTCCTGAAGGGGTAAAACCCATTGGGAGCAAGTGGATCTTTAAAAAGAAATTTGGTGTAGATGGAAGAGTTGAGACTTTCAAAGCTAGACTGGTAGCAAAGGGATTTCGTCAACGACCAGGTGTGGATTATGACGAAACCTTTTCTCCAGTGGCTATGCTTAAGTCCATCCGGATCTTACTTGCCATTGCTGCATACCATGACTACGAAATCTGGCAAATGGATGTTAAGACCGCCTTTCTAAACGGTGATTTAGAAGAGTGCGTGTACATGACTCAGCCAGAGGGCTTCGTAGATAGTGGGAGCAGCGGAAAGGTGTGCAAGCTGCTTAAATCCATTTATGGGTTAAAGCAAGCATCGCGGAGTTGGAACATCTGTTTTGATGTTGTAGTCAAAGAGTTTGACTTCATCAAAAATATAGATGAACCTTGTATCTATAAGAAGGTAGCAGAGGGTAAGGTTGTCTTCCTCGTATTGTACGTGGATGACATACTCTTGATACGAAATGATATTCCTATGCTGCAATCAGTCAAGCTCTTCTTATCACAGAGATTCTCAATGAAAGATCTCGGTGATGCCTCCTGCATATTGGGAATCATGATCTATAGAGATAGATCTAAACGGATACTGGGATTGTCCCAATCCAGGTACATTGACACCATACTAAAGAGGTTTAGTATGGAAGAATCCAAGCGTGGGAACCAACCCACGATCTCTGGACTCACTCTCTCCAAAGAGATGTCTCCCAAGACTGATTTGGAGAGAGCTCGCATGCAAGGGATACCCTATGCTTCGGCAGTAGGCTCTATCATGTATGCGATGCTGTGTACCAGACCCGATGTAGCATACTCACTAAGTGTAGTGAGTCGGTATCAAGCAGATCCAGGAGAGAGTCATTGGACAGCAGTGAAGAACATTCTCAAGTACTTGCGAAGGACTAAGGAGATGTTCTTGGTGTATGGCAACGGAGAACTCCAGGTGGAGTCCTTTACCGATTCCAGCTTCCAAAGTGATAAGGACGACTCTAAGTCGCATTCGGGTTTTGTCTTCACCCTCAATGGAGGGGCGGTATGTTGGAAGAGTTCCAAACAGGATACCGTTGCAGACTCAACGATGGAGGCTGAATACATCGCTGCCAACGATGCTGCCAAAGAGGCTGTCTGGATCAAGAAGTTCATTAATGAACTTGGTGTGGTTCCATCCATTGAGCATCCAATACCTCTGTATTGCGATAACAATGGAGCTGTGGCGTTAGCCAAGGAACCCAGGTCCCATCAAAAGTCCAGACATATTCTGAGGCGGTATCACCTGATCAGGGAGATAGTTGATCGCCGGGAGATCGAGGTCAGGAGAGTAGATACGAAGGAAAACACCGCGGATCCATTCACGAAGGCTATTCCCCAGATACAGTTTGAGAGATTATTCGGGATGCTAGGTATGCGATACTACAGCAGCTGGCCTTAGTGCAAGTGGGAGATTGTTGGTTATGTATATGCCCTAGAGGCCATTGTTGTACATATGATGTATATTATAATGGATGCTTGGTTATATATAGAGATGACTTTCTTGCTCGTCATGATAGTATGCTATTTGGTTTCACTTTATCTTAACATGTTGACTTGTATTGGTTTACTGTTTCACTCTCACATGTTGATAAAGCCCTTAGGATCTGTACTCGACTACTGCGACTATGATGAGATCATACTAGTGGGGCCGCGGTAGTCGATGAGTACATCCTATAACTGTTCCTAGTCGAGGGTATATCGAGACAGGGCATCGATACACCAGAGTAGACTAGCGTATACGCATCTTGACCCATATGATGGGCGATGGATGATCCCATATCCATCGGTGTTAGACATCAGAGATGGTGTACGGGTGCTCAGTGAAGACTGGGTACACTGGACGGACTCGCCGAGAACTCCCAGATGGTGATATACCACACGTCAGATGGCAGTTCTCCGGTGACACTGGTACAGGGTAGTCTGTAGACCCGAGATCGTCATGGAGTCTTGTGTGATTCCCAATGTGCTTTGATTTCCACCTTACCACGTCCAAGAGGGCGTGCAAAACGATGGCTTTTGGGTACAGTCCCGAATCACATGGAGGCAATGAGCGATAGGAGGGGATTCGTCTCTCCCGGTATAGGGAGTTGATGTTGTGCTGTGTTCGATTGGCTATAACTGGAAGTCCCTGGCCAGGGCTGATATGGAGATTTACTAGTAAGTGTTACTAAGTAGTTTCTCGACCCGTTATGAGCCACACATCGACACGACTTATCGGTTACTGGGGTCTGACGTATACCACCCCTAGACTTGATATGCGACATATCAGACGAACAGACCGGACTGTACGGGAGTGTTACTGGTTGGATTCACAGGAGAACGCACAGGCTAGCTTGTTGATCTTCTGATCGCTCAATACCTGGGTGGCTGTTACGTTTAGCTGACCGCTTGCAGCTTGTGGGTGTTTGATATGATCATCACCTGCTACCGGCGTATTGACGATTCTTTAGAGTCCTACACAGAGGTTTCTTGGCTCAGGCGAAACAGAGTAGTGGCACATATGTGATATGCGCAGGAACGAGAATAATGCGATATGGGATACCGTATTATATTCTCAGGATATTAAGATATGAACCGGGTCATCGGATCAAGTGTTGATTCGATGAATCGGTACATCATATATTAGTCGGTAATATTCGATATAGCCGGATCGTCGGATCAAGTGTTGATTCGATGATTTAATATATAATAATATATATGATATATTATTATATTAACTAATATTGGCCTGTTTTATTATTTCATTTTCTCAGTGGATGATACATTGATATATATGCGATATATGTTAATTGTATTATTTTCTTTTGTTGCAAATATATAATATATATGTGATATATATTATTGTGACATGATATGATTAATTGTTAAACATGTTTAAGGATGATTAATTGAGGTTAGGGTTTGATTAGGTTTAGATGCTTCAAGTTCCTTCTAGAAGCATTTTTCTTTTGTCATTTGTAAAGATATTTTGTGATGACACATTATTAACTTAACCAAACCCTAACTCTAGTTGTTTCTCTACACATTCTCATCCATTCATCCTTGACCATGGTTATATATCAATCATATGTTTTATTTCTATTCATCACAAAAGAAAAAGGATTATCATTATCTTTTGATTATCTTCTTCTTCCTTCCTAAAAAAAGAAAGCTTGCTAGTTTTTCTTAAGTGATGAAATAAAATGAGAAAATGATATTAAAAGAAAGCAAAATTACTACTCTCTCATCCTCATCTCATCTAGCCCATGGGATTAGTGTGTTCTTCTCTTTTGAGTGAGAAAGCTTGAGTCGAAGCAACTTCAAGGTAGATCATCGGAGATTTGGATTACGACAAGCTAGAATGGATCGTTCGAGTCGTGGAGCCTCTCATGAGTCCGGGAGATCGTGGATCGCGGCAAAGGGACTTCTACTCGGAGCTTGTGAAGTGAAGGAGCGGACTACAAAGGTTGTAATCCCTCACACTTAGATAAAAGTTATCTTATAGCATGTTAAACCCTAATAATCTAGCAAAGATCCCGGCTTTGGGTTGTTCGGCACGTCTAAAATTTAATCCGGGCATGTTTGATGCCTTATGAACCTTCACAAGAGTGCCTAGGAACCCTACAGTGCTTGCCTCTATGGACAACGAACATCAGAGGAGGCACGAGAATATGGACCTCGAATCCATATTTCTCCATACAAAAGAACTGTATGGAGAGCAATCTCGTATCGCAAGATACGAAGTGTCGAAGAAGTTATTTTCGGCAAGGTTGGCCATCGGATCATCGGTAGCGGAACACGTGCTTAAGATGATTGGCTTCATTAAGGAGCTCACAGAACTTGGGACCACGTTAGAGAACGAGCTCTATACGGACTTGATTCTCCAGTCCCTTCCTTCCACTTAAGCCCAGTTTATCCTGAACTTCAACTTACAAGAAAAAGAAGTTGAACTTTCAGAACTCCTCAACATGCTGAGGAGTGCAGAGGGCACCCTACAGAAAGGTTGGGAAACATCCACTTTGTTTGTAGGAGGATCTTCTTCTTCTAGGTCCAAGGCGAAAGCCAAGGGAAAGAAGAAGAAAGCCCCCGCCAAACCAAGGGGCGGTGTTAGTAAAGTGGATACGAAGGGAAAGGCAAAGGCAACAAAGAAAGTAGGGAGGCTTGTGGATAAGGAAGAGTGCCTTTTCTGTCATAAGAGTGGACACTGGAAGAATGATTGCAGGGCTTGGAAAGCCAGGACACAGGAACTGAAGCAAGTTGCGGCTTCAGCTTCTGGTGTGTATGTTATTGAAAACTGTCTATCAATAAACTCTACTTCCTGGGTATTGGATACCGGATCAGGATCTCATATCTGTAATTCTTTGTAGGCGTTGAGAAACCGTAGGGTTTTGAAGACAGGTGACATGACCCTCAATGTTGCAAACGGAGCTAGCATGGATGCTAAGGCCGTGGGGGACTATCACCTGGGGTTGTCAGATGGACACGTTTTGGTTTTGCGTAATTGCTATTTTGTACCCAACGCAACTTGTAATATCATTTCTGTATCTTTGACTTCTAAAGAAGGTTATGAATTTGCGTTTGTAAGTAATGTTGTAAACATTCACCTTAATCAAGTTCTGATTGGGTCAGGTACATTAAGCAATGGTATATACGTATTAAACCAACCACAGATTTTCAATGTCCAGAATACACAAAAGAAAGTCTCCGGAAATAAATCAGACTTTCTTATGACATTGTAGACTGGGTCACATCAATGAGAGAAGGTTGACGAAGTTACATACAGAAGGATATTTGAATCCGTTCGAATATCAATCGTATGCCACTTGTCAATCCCGTCTCAAAGGAAAGATGACAAAGACTCCATTCACTGGATACGGAGTAAGAGCGAGCGAGCTCTTGGGACTCGTACACAGCGACGTGTGCGGTCCAATATCTACACATGCGCGAAGCGGTTATTCTTACTTCATTACTTTTACGGATGACTTTTCAAGGTACGGTTATGTCTTCTTAATGAAACATAAATCCGAAGCCTTTGGAAAATTCCAGGAATATAAGAATGAAGTAGAAAAACAAACCGGCAAAAGTATCGAGATTCTAAGATCGGATCGAGGTGGTGAATACTTGAGTGCCGAGTTCCTGGACTATTTAAAAGAGAACGGAATTCTTTCTCAGCTTACTCCTCCATACACTCTGCAACATAACGGTGTATCGGAGAGACGGAACCGGACCCTATTGGATATGGTACGTTCCATGATGAGTAACACTGAGTTACCGCGATCATTCTGGGGATATGCACTAGAATCAGCTGCATACCTTTTGAACCGAGTTCCAACTAAGACTGTGCCTACCACACCATATGAGATATGGAGTGGGAAGAAACCCTATCTTCAATATCTGAAGATCTGGGGATGTCCGGCTTTTGTCAAAAAGCAGCATGCGGACAAGCCCGAGGCACGCTCAGTACTGTGCAAGTTTGTGGGATACCCAAAGAATTCCAGGGGGTATCTCTTCTATTACGCAGAGGAACAAAAGATCATTGTTTCTCGTAATGCCCATTTTCTGGAACACCAGTTCTTAGAAAAGGAAACAAGTGGGAGCAAAATAGAACTGGAAGAAATTCCAGAACCACAGACTATTACTGAAAGCTTAGTAGAACCAGAGGGTTCAAAAGAACAGGACATTCCTACGCCGCTCCGCAGGAGTAGTAGGAAGTCTCAACCGCCCGAGAGATACTACGGTTTTCTCATAGACGGGGATAGAGAGGATTGCATCATAGATTATGATGAGCCGACTAGCTTCCAGCAGGCCATTCAGAGCGTTGACTCGGTAAAATGGCTGGATGCAATGCGGACCGAAATGGAGTCCATGTACACCAACAAAGTATGGACGTTGGACGTTGCTCCAGATGGGGTAAAACCCGTAGGATGCAAGTGGATCTTCAAAAGGAAGATTGGTGTAGATGGACAGGTTGAGACCTATAAAGCTAGACTGGTTGCAAAGGGTTTTCGTCAAAGACCTGGTTTGGACTATGACGAGACCTTTTCTCCAGTAGCTATGTTGAAATCCATTCGGATCCTTCTTGCCATTGCTGCCTTCCACGATTATGAGATTTGGCAGATGGACGTAAAGACCGCTTTTCTAAATGGAAATTTAGAGGAGTGTGTTTATATGGACCAGCCAGAGGGTTTCATTCAGAGTGCGAGCAGCGGAAAGGTGTGCAAGTTGCTTAAGTCCATCTATGGACTAAAGCAGGCATCGCGGAGTTGGAACATCTGTTTTGATGAGACAGTCAAGGAATTTGGCTTTATCAAAAATCCAGATGAACCATGCATCTATAGTAGATTTGTAGCGAGAACTGTAGTATTCCTCGTTTTATACGTGGATGACATTCTCTTAATAGGAAATGACATTCCTATGCTACAATCTGTCAAGGGGTTCTTGTCACACAGGTTCTCCATGAAAGACCTGGGTGATGCCTCATACATTCTGGGGATCCGGATCTATCGTGACAGATCCAAGAGGATACTGGGACTCTCACAGTCCAGGTACATCGACACCATACTGAAAAGATTCAGTATGGAAGATTCCAAGCGCGGTAATCTACCGGCTTGTCACGGGATCACCCTCTCCAAAGAGATGTCTCCCAAGACTGATTTGGAAAGGGATTGCATGTCTATTATACCCTACGCTTCTGCGGTAGGCTCTATAATGTATGCGATGTTGTGTACCAGACCAGATGTAGCTTATGCACTGAGTGTGGTAAGCCGGTATCAGTCAAACCCTGGGGAGAAACACTGGATAGCAGTAAAGAACATTATCAAGTACTTGAGAAGGACTAAGGAGATGTTCTTCGTGTATGGCGGAAAAGACCTCCAGATCGAGGCCTTTGCTGACTCCAGCTTCCAAAGTGACAAGGATGATTCCAAGTCCATGTCGGGTTATGTCTTTACCCTCAATGGAGGGGCGGTGTGTTGGAAGAGTTCCAAACAGGAAACCGTTGCTGACTCGACGATGGAAGCGGAATATATCGCTGCTGTAGATGCCGCAAAAGAAGCTGTCTGGGTAAGGAAGTTCTTAACTGAACTTCAGGTGGTTCCGTCTATTGTTGATCCAATACCTCTGTATTGCGACAACAACGGGGCTATAGCTTTAGCAAAGGAACCAAGGTCCCATTAGAAGTCCAGACACATCTTAAGGCGGTATCACCTGATCAGGGAGATCGTGGGTCGCCAGGAGATCGAGGTTCGGAGAGTTTCTACGGAAGATAACACTGCTGATCCACTCACAAAGGCCTTACCCCAGACTCAGTTCGAGCGGCTGATCGAGATGATAGGTCTTCGATACGCCAGTACATGGCCTTAGTGCAAGTGGGAGATTGTTAGTGTATATGCCCTAGAGGCTATTACTGTATCATACTAGTTTGTATATTACTTAATGGAAGCTTGGGATATTCACAGTTGTATATACAATCTTGCTCAATATAGTAGTATGCTACTTGGTTTGTTTCTACTTCAATATGTACATATGTTTATTTTAGTATATCACCTATACACATTAGTGGAGCCCTTATGATCTTTGCTTGATTACCAGCGTTGTGATGGCAGTCACACTTGTGGGGGCTGGGTAATCTATAAGCACATCCTTATGCAGGTCCCTAGTAGCAGGACTATCGAGACAGGGCATCGATACTCCGGAGTAGACTAGCGTATGCGCTTCTCATCCCAGTGTGGGAGATGGTCTGTCCCACAGCCATCAGTACGTCGTACTGGAGATAGTATGCGAGTGCTCGTTGGGTTACGAGTACACTGGACAGGACTCGTCGGGAACTGTTGGTTGGTACTATACCTATCGTCAGTTATCAGTTCCCAGGTGACACGAGTACAGCTTAGTCCGCTGACTTGACACTGTCACTTCGCTTCGAGTGTGTTCCCACTGTACTTTGATTACTACCCTACCACGGCTCAAAGGAGTCGTGCAAACAGGTGGTTTTTGGGTGCAGTCCCGAAGCACTTAGAGGCAGTGACGGTTAGACAGGATTCATCTCTCCTGGTATTGGGGGTTGACATCGCGCTGTGTCTAGGAGAGCCATTACACGAGTAGTCCCTGGCCAGGGCAAGCGAGATATACTGGTAGGTTTCCAGTGTTATCTCAGGGTGTTCTGGGCTTCACTCCGACATGACTTGTACCGCTATTAGGGGACTGACGTTTACCGCCCCTAGGCCCACCATGCGATGTATCAGACGAACAGACCGGACTGTATGGAGATTGTCACAGTCAGACTTAGTAGGAGTTCAGATGGGTTTCACCTCGTCAGTCTTCTTGTCGGCATCTACCTGGGGACCGTTACGCACAGCTAGTGCCGCTTGCGGTCTGTGGTTAAACCCACTGCCAGCGTAGTGTCGAGTTTTTAGAGTCCCACACAGAAAGCTATTCGCCTTTAGGCAAAAGAGTAGAGGTCGCATGGTTTTGCGACAGGGTTCGGTCACATCCGTGCACTTGTGCACGTACAGTGTCCGGACAGTTAACACTAGCGGGCTTTGGTTTAAGCCAGATCCTAGTGTACGTTTTGGGATTGGTTTTTCCTAGTATGTATTCGTGTTCCTCGGAACGCGGATGCGGGTGTGTATGCACAGTTGACGGAGAGACAGAGGCAGAGGATTCTCATTAGGGTTGTTGACTGTTGACTGTTGACTATTGACTTTTTGCTCAACCCTAATGAGAATATGATAAATGATTAACATTAATATTAATTAAGTATTATAGTGACATGGTTGTTGAGGGGTTGACTTTGTTGACTTTGTTGACCGGTTGACTAGGTTGGACTAGTTGACCATCATCATGACAATAGCTATCATTTCATGGCAAAGACTTTTGCTTGCTTGTTTATCTTGTGCAAAATGAGTGCATGAAATGATATGGCTATTTTGACTTAAACCATCACTAATACTTGATTGCTATTATTGGTTATGATGACTTTGGATTATGAGAGCCAAGAGAGAAAAGTCTTGCTCATTTTCTCAATTTCCTTTCTCTCTCTTGTGTTTGAGCTCTCATCCTCTTCCTCTTGCTCTCCCTCTCTCTAGTCTATGGTTCACTTGTCTCATGTGTTGAGAAGCAAGAACCATAGAGAAAAATCCCAACACACTCTCCTCTACTCACTCCAGTTCACAAGGTTTAGCAAACCGAGTGAACTAGTTTCTTCAAAGTTCGAAGAAGAAGCCAAAGGTAGAAGCTTTCGGGTGGATCGATCTTCGGCGCAAGGAGACGACGGGGTGAAGCCGATCCGTACACCATCGAGAGTTGAAGACGAAGGAGTTCAAGAAAGAAAGGTATAACCCCCTAACCGAGTAGTTAGCAACTCCTAGTTAGGTTGTTAGGTAGATAGTTTAACAAAGATCCGTTTTGAGTCCATGTTACCTCCTCTAGAAAAATCTTTTTTCGTCATTTCCGCAAGCCCGTAAGTACCGGGAGCGGTAGCATGGACTTACAGTCAAAAGCCTTAGCCGACAGAACCCTTAACCCTGTTTACTAAGCCACCTTTGTTCAACATCGACAGAGGCAAATGATGATTCGCTCCTGGCAATATCCCAGTTGCAGCGATGCTGATGCCTAAATCGGTATCAAATTCCAAGTCCTTTCACGGCAAGTGATGATTCGCTCCTGGCAATATTCCAGTCGCAGCGATGCTGATGCCAAGATTGGAATCAGATCCCAAATCCCCTACTCGCGCAAAAAAAAAAAATCAGCGAGCCAAAAAAAAAAATGCATACGAAATAGCCGAAATGATGGGGCAACTTGCAAACAAAATCAGCAAGTAAAAATGTATGCATGCAAAATAGCCGAAATGATGGGGCAACTTGCAAACAAAATCAGCAAGTAAAAATGTATGCATGCAAAATAGCCGAAATGATTGGGCAATCGCGATTTTCGTGATATAAAAAGCTGAAATGATAGAGCATCGCGGAAAGAATAAAAAAAATGAAAGAATGAAACTTTTTGCCCTACAGGTGAAATCACATCGATCCCTGTATACAATCCAGGGGCACAGACAAAGAGAGAACCATACCTTCCCAATAGGCTCCATAAAAAAGCGAAGGCCAAATTCCTAGCTTCAAAATCTTAACGGCGAGTCATATAAAGCCTGAAAGAAAACTGGAGATCGTCTCGCACCAGCACAGAGTGGTCACCACCTCGACGTTCATCTCGACACAGCAGACGCAACATCATCAAACAAATGGGGCCACGGCAAAATCCCTAGTTCCAAACCTCGACGGTTCACCAGCAACCTAGAGACAACCGCGACGTTCGTCTCGACACAGCAGACGCAACGTCATCAAACAAACGGAGCCACGGCAAAATTCCAGCTCCACCCCGATGTTCGTTTCGATACAGCAGACGAGTTATCACCCCAGCATTCTCCCTCCAGCAGGATTCAGACGCGACAATCAAACAAACGGAGCCACGGCAAAATTCCAGCTCCACCCCGACGTTCGTTTCGATACAGCAGACGAGTTTTCACCCCAGCGTTCTCCCTCCAGCAGGATTCAGACGCGACAATCAAACAAACGGAGCCATGACAAAATTCCAGCTCCACCCCGATGTTCGTTTCGATACAGCAGACGAGTTGTCACCCCAGCGTTCTCCCTCCAGCAGGATTCAGACGCGATAATCAAACAAACGAAGCCACGGCAAAATTCCAGCTCCACTCCGACGTTCGTTTCGATACAGCAGACGAGTTGTCACCCCAGCGTTCTCCCTCCAGCAGGGTTCAGACGCGACAATCAAACAAACGGAGCCACGGCAAAATCCCTAGTTCCCACCGCGACATTCGTCTCGATACAGCAGACATGATGCCAGCAAACGAAGCAAAGGCCAAATTCCTAGCTTCAGGGTCTTAACGGCAACTCACATAAAACCTGAAAGACTATCGGAGATCATCCCACCACCAGCGCGGAGTGGTTATGACTCATCGGGGCTCGCAAAAATGAGCCTAACCTCAAGTAAAAAGCGGCATGGCAAATTCCTAACGCTTGCTCTTCCGACGGTCAAACTGCTTAGGAAGATTGCTTGAAGACGTCTTGTCCAGCCCCCGAAGGGATCAGAGACACGGCAGTCGCAGGGCCACTCGAACAGCACGATTGCCTATCGAGGACTATATCAGCTTATGCGACGGTACGATGGCCAAAACCCTAAGTACCACCGACCTTAACGGGCTTCTGTCGTAAAGAGCAGAGGTCAAATGCGACGTTAGGATGCTCTTGCTAGAAACGCTCGATTCGTCTCGACTTGTGAAGAAATCGATGTCTTTGCGAGAAATTCTTGAGGCTGCTCGACTCGTGAGATAAAGCCTTAGGCAGTGGGCATAAAAGAAGCCTGTTTCCTAAGCACTGGGACCCTGCAAGTTGGCCCAAAATGGTCTCTTGCACACTATCCACAGGTCTCACTCTCCAAACTCGAAACTCGACAAAGAGGGAAACAACCGCTTACGAGTCCTCTCGACTCGTAAGAGGGAAAAATTCTCTTAAAGGATCCTTACGACTTATAAGAGAAAACCACACTTAGAAATCCTCACGATTCCTAAGGAGAAAACCCACCTACGAGATCCTCTCGATCCGTAGGGAGAAAAGACGCTATGAGACCCTCACGGCTCATAGAGTTGAAAAGTCTTAGGCAGCAGATCTGAACCTGCGGCCTAAGCCATCGCTATCTCTTGAAGAAACTAAGATGCCTATGCCATTATCTGTCAACTATGTTTATCAAGACAGCATGCCAATAATAAGAGAAAGGAGAAAGCAACAGAAGGAGCATCCGATTTACGTTTGATCAAGCGTTCGAGACATACTCATTCATGCATAGGCAAAAGACTCAGAACGAAAAATAAGACAAGCCGGGATAAAACTTTTCCATTAATATTGCCAGAAATTCTTACAATCATAAAAGCAATAAACGAAAAACATTATTACAAGAGAATAACCTCGAACCCAGGACATGGATTGAGGAACTCGAAAGCGACCCTATCTATGACTTTCTAAGCCTCGCGGACCATCCTAGTGTGCTTTCTTTCGTGAGCACAAGCGTCAGGGTCCCCCCTGATGTCTTCCACCCTCCGATAAGCAGCGAGTATGGCAGACTGTTGAAAGACCTCGTGCTAGAGATCGATAAGACTGTCTCGCCGTCTCTTTGAGATAAAGTTCAACAGGTACACTGAGTGCACCTTATCCTTAGCGGCATCCAGCGCCCTAAGTGGCACATCGGAACAGAACATGGGAAGCGCTTCCCAGATGGCTCCCACGATAAGCTTAAGAAGGGAGGAACGCCGGGGAAGCAGGGGACCGTTGTATGCGTCGAAGCGGCTCATGATTTCAGCACACTCCGCGTTTGTGAACTCTTGATTTTGAGAGAGGCCAAGTCAGCGGATGTCCCCGTAAGAGATGATCTCGTTAAGAGCATACATATGGGCGTCCATTGTTCCTGTGAAAGAAGATCAGCAAAATTAGCAGACCGACTGATTAGGCGAATTCTCGTTAAAAAAATGAGCACAGAGAGTTAAACTCCTCGAGAGCAATGCTCTACGAATAGGGGTGACGCCTATCAAATTCCATAATAAGGGAAATTTAAAAAAGTCCCCCAAGAACTCTGAGATCATTATTATTAAAAGATGATATAATCCTTTAAATACAAAACTCCATTTTTTAATTTTCATTATCCATACTCAAACTCTTAAGAGTTCATCTCATTTTTAGATCAAAGAGATCTATGTTTTGACAAAGATGCAAGGTTCTGTTCATGGGTCAAGAAACCCTGAAACAGATTCTTGAGAGCAAGGCTCTATTGGTGAAACCCCAGAAGGATTTTCTTTAGATCAAAGATCTATAAGAGCAAAGCTCTATTAATTAAAATTGATCTAATTCAAGACTAATTCTTACCTATATAGTTCCTTTTAAAGAAAATCTAAGAGTTTTTAAAAACTAGAGCAGGGCTCTGAGATTCTGAAAATAAAATTTTTGGAGATGATGATCATCTGTGAAGGACCAAAGGTCCTATTTATAGGCATCAAGTGCCCTTTCAGCTTCCAAAGTTGTCGCTACGGTTGGAATTTCGCCACCGTTGCGCTCACGTTTGGCGCCACGTAAGCGCAACGGTGGGGGGGCATTTGTTTACCCCAATCAGAGCAAAACTCTGTTCAAATTCTGAGGCAGGAGATGAAGCAACGCTTTATCTTCCCCTAATCAGAGCAAAGCTCTATCTTGAAAATCAAAATTTTAATAAATGAAGCAACGCTTCAGATTCTTTGTGCTGCGCGCAACGCGCCATGTGTCAGGCACAGATGCATCAGCGTAGCGCCCAAGGCAGCATACCCAATCAGAGCAAAGCTCTGTTTAAAGCAAAATCAAAGGAAGCAACGCTTCAGTTGCGCAAACACTGCGCTGCGAGACACGTGTCAGCGCAGATGCGTTGCGCTGCGCTGTGTGCTGCGCGACACGTGTCAGCGCAGATGCGCTAGCGCAGCTGCGCTGCGCTTTGCGCTGCGCGACACGCGTCAGCGCAGATGCGCTAGCGCAGCTGCGCTGACGCGTGTCGCGCTCTGGAGCATTTGCGCCAAACAGAATTAAAATTCTATGAAATCTTTCTGTTCTTGTTAAAACAAGAAGATTTTCTTCTGTAAAACAGAAGCCCTTGGATCAAAGATCCAACGGTGGGGAAAATTCCCCAAATCACTCAGAGAAAGTTCTCTTTAACAAATTTAACTAATTTATGGGCACTATAAAAAGGACCCTAGGCCTCAATTCAAAGGCATCAACATTTTCTGAGGAAAAAAAAGAGAACTCTGAAAAATTCCTCAAGAACAAAAAAGGTAAAAACCTTCAGAAAAAGAGAAAATTCTCTTAAAAACAGATCATTGATCTAAGAACAAGATCAATGATCTTCAATAAGAAAGAAAACTAACTAATAATAGTGCTTTGCACTTGCTTATGAACCATTGGTTCCTTGAAAACAAGAAAAACTTGTTTTCTTTGATTTAGAATCGATCAAAAGATAAAACAGTGCTCTGCACTTGCAAAAACAACACTGTTGCGCTCCTGTGTTGGCGCAAGCCACCAGAAAGCGCCACGTGTCAGCAGCGCAACAGCGCAGCGCACTGACACAGCGCACTGCGCTGTTGCGCTCACCAGAACGTGACACGTGTCACCACCATATGAGTTTGCGCTCATTACTTGGCGCAAAGCGCCGGACAAGCCGCGTGGGGCACTGTCAGAGTATTTAATGCTCTACATTATTAAAGAAAAGGGACAGAGCCCAATTAAAAGGCCTAACAGGCCTAATAAAAAAAATGCTATGCATTTTAAAAAGGGCAGAGCCCAAACAAAATAGATGCTCTGCATCATTTATAAAAGGGCAGAGCCCAACCAAAACAAGAATAATGCAGTGCATTACTAAAAAGGGGCAAAGCCCTAGCACAGGCCAAAGACAAAAGATGTTGAAACTGGACTTAGCCCAATCATGGCCGTAAGTCCTCAAACTAAATTGACCGAGCACAGCTGCTCTCCTAAATCAATTTACATCCGGTTCGAGGGTACATCTCCGAGCTCCTCTGACACCTATCGTTGTAATCCTTCAACGACGTCAGAGAGGTGACGGGTCCCGACGACCACACATTGATATGGACTGCGGGGTCCTTAAACTCGTGGACCGAGACGTCCCTAAACTAATATTGGACCGAGACGTCCCTAAACTAATGATGGACCACTACGCCCCTAAACTAGAACATGGACCGCAACGTCCTTAAACTACCTATGGACCGAGACGTCCCTAAACTAATATTGGACCGAGACGTTCCTAAACTAATGATGGACCACTACGTCCCTAAACTAGAACATGGACCGCAACGTCCTTAAACTACCTATGGACCGAGACGTCCCTAAACTAATATTGGACCGAGACGTCCCTAAACTAATGATGGACCACTACGTCGCTAAACTAGAACATGGACCGCAACGTCCTTAAACTACCTATGGACCACTACGTCGCTAAACTAGAACATGGACCGCAACGTCCTTAAGCTACCTATGGACCACTACGTCCCTAAACTGGAACAACAGAGCCTCCAAATGCTCTTTTGCCGGATCTAAACGGTCTCGTTCAAGTTGATCTTAACCCCAAACACGGCTAACGTATCCTTAAACATTTAAATGGACTATAAAACTCCAAATCGACTTTGGTTCAAGAGTACATCTCCGAACTCCTCTGACACATGTCATTGTAATCCTTCAACGTCGTCAGAGAGGCGACGGGTCCCCGACAGCCATATATTAAATGGACCAATACGTCTTTAAACTGGAAATGGATCTAGACGATCCCGTTAAGTTGATCTTAGTCTCAAACAGGACTAACGTATCCTTAACGAACGTTTAAGTTGATCTTAGCCTAAATACGGCTAACGTATTCTTAAACTAAAAACACCAAACCCAAATCTAAGTAAATACGGATTTGGAATAATCCATGTCCTACGGGCGACGGCATTACTCAGTCTCCGTATACGATCCACGGGCAACCACAAATAAAACAAACACACACGACACGAAGTGAAATTCTGGAGAAGGAGAAAGTGGCTACCGCGATGCGGTAGCGTAATTAACTGCAGGGGCTTGCGCCTGCAGGGAAAAGCGTCCCCACAATCAAAAAACCCTCTAGCAAGAGGGAATCTGACGAAGTCTGCTACATCGGTCGCGTCCGTCTAAACCTTCGATACACGGTGCCATAAATCAACTTGGCATCTTCGGAGAGGTAGACGGATAAAACCATATAGCATCTGCCCCGAATCTCAGGCTAGACGTCCTCATGCGTCGTCGGCCTCCGTTCGGAGGGGAACAGGACGATCGGGGGATCTTCGGCCGGAGGATCTTGTTGGATCATCATCCCCACCATGTCTTGGAACAGGAGGCCCATACGCTTTATGTTGGCTGCTTGTTCAGCAGCCTCTTTGTCCTTCTTCTCCAATATTCGCCGAAGGAATTCAGCGTCAGTTTCTTCCTCTTAGCGTTCATCCGAGGACTTTTCAGGGTTTTCTTTTGGCCCAGTAAGTGCGGCCATAGTGTTCATCATCTCTTGGAGCTTCTGCTGCTGCTCCTGCGCTTTGGTCACTGATCGCGTAAGCGGTCGATGACCCGTAGATATGCGACTGTCCTCTTTACCAGACGCCACGTAGACGGTATGAACTACAATGCTCCCTGACTTAGGGCGTTTGGGTTCACCACCTTTGATATTCGTCATCAGCGTTGGCACTTTCTCTGGCCTTCTTCTTTTATGGGCCGTAGAAGTTGAGGGGGCCGTTGCTTTGGGCACCCAAGCGGTCGTCAACTTTCGTTGCTTGACCGGGGGATTTTCTTCTTGCCGACCTTTCGACTTCTTCTGTTGGCGAGAGGGGTTAGGATCAATGACAGATTCTCGGGCTCGTCGCCATGTCTTGTAGATCTTGGAGGACAGCGATCGAGGAGACTGCTTTGGCTTTTCTGCTTCTACGGCAGTCTCTACTGGTGGAGGAGATCTTTTGAACACCGCAGACGGCGAATTTCTGCGTACTCTATTCAGTATCTCAAAGCTGTTCCCGATGGGAACAACATCGTTAACTTCCACCGTTGGAGCTGGCGGAGTCATCCCAGAAGGGGAGTTGCCCCCGGTCTTCCTTATCCGGCGCCAGTGGCGTCGGCGGGCGCGACGAGTCGTCGGTATTGGTTCAGAGATAGAAACAACTTCTTCTTGCCCCGTGTTCAGGTGTGGGGCTGTTGCCGGCGTCAGCCTATTGAAGACTGATATCTTTTGAGCAGCAGGAGCAGGAGTAGGATTTGGGACGGTCAGTCTTGTAAAGACTGATCTCTTAGCCGGATAAGCCGCCTTGACGACTTCATGAGCAGGTTTGGCTATTATTTTTGGAATAACTTTTTCCGGAACTGCAAACTTCATCGTGGGCCCGCAGGAGTTTTGGCCCAGTCTGGAGAAGACCGAGGCACTGGTGTTGGGCGACCCGTTGGGAGGGGCCGCAGTAACTGAAAGTTGATCGAAGACCGACTTCTTAGGAGCTTCTTGTACGGGCACGGGGGTGCTGAAGATTATTGGCGGAAGCATAGTTCCGAAAAACAACCCCGTGGTGGCTTGAGTAATCTGCTCCACGGGTATGGTGAACAAAGAGGCCGCTTGGGGCCCGTAGATTATGCCCCCAGTTGAGGCAGGACGCGAGTTGCAGTTGCAGTTGGAGCACTTCGAACAGGTAAAGGCCATCGATGCTTGATTTCTTTTCTGCGCCAAGCAAGAGACCAAGTCTTAGTAAACTTGAAATCCAAAGGCAACCATTAACAAGCCGCGATTCGCTCGCGAAGACGACACACGAAGTGTGGAGTGGAAAGATGAAAAGGTCCCACCGAGCGTGCCAGAATCTGTTCCCCTCCGAAAGGCGACGCACAAGACTGCGAAGTCCTGACGCTGAGATTCGGGGCAGATGCTATTTGGTTTTATCCGTCCACATCTCCGAAGATGCCAAGTTGATTTATGGCACCGTGTATCGGAGGTTTAGACGGATGCGGCCGATGTAGCAGATTTCGTCAGATTCCCCCTCATTCAAGGGGTTTTTGATTGTGGGGATGCTCTTCCCTGCAGGCGCAAGCCCCTGCAGTTAATTACGCTACCGCATCGCGGTAACAACTTTCTCCTTCTCCAGAATTTCACTTCGTGTCGTGGGTGTTTGTTTTGTTTGTGGTTGCCCGTGGATTGTATATCGAGACTAATTTATGTCGTCGCCCGTAGGACGTGGATTAGTCCAAATCCGTATTTTCTTAGATTTGGGTTTGGGGTTTGGTTTAAGGATACGTTAGCCGTATTTGAGGCTAAGATCAACTTAAACGTTTGTTAAGGATACGTTAGTCCAGTTTTGAGACTAAGATCAACTTAACGGGATCGTTTGGATCCGACAAAAGAACGTTTGGGGACTCTATTGTTCCAGTTTAGGGACATAGTGGTCCATAGGTAGTTTAAGAACATTGCGGTCCATAGGTAGTTTAAGGACGCTTAAGTCTGTGGGTTTAAGGACCCCACAGTCCGTATTTTAGTTTAAGGACGCTTAAGTCCATGAGTTTAAGGACCCCACAGTCCGTGTTTTAGTTTAAGGACGCTTAAGTCCATGAGTTTAAGGACCCCACAGTCCGTGTTGATGTGTGGTTGTCGGGATCCGTCACTTCTCTGACGTCGTTGAAGGATTACAACGATGGGTGTCAGAGGAGTTCGGAGATGTACCCTCGAACTGGTCGTAAATTGATTTAAGAGAGA
This sequence comes from Agapanthus africanus, assembly GCA_030015575.1. NCBI lineage: Eukaryota > Viridiplantae > Streptophyta > Magnoliopsida > Asparagales > Amaryllidaceae > Agapanthus > Agapanthus africanus. The sequence continues at coordinate 64,290,401 of JASDDO010000022.1, forward strand.
GCAGCTGTGCTCAGTTGATTTAATTTGAGGACTTACGGCCATGATTGGGCTAAGTCCAGTTGAAAAATATTCAACGGTTTTATTTATTTTTGGTCTATTAGACCTGTGCTAGGGCTTTGTCCACATTTAAATAATGCATTGCATTGCTTTTTATTTTTGTTTGGGCTCTGCCCAAAAAGGATGCAGAGCATCAATTTGTTTTGGGCTCTGCCCATTTATAAATGATGCAAAGCATCAATTTTACTTGGGCTCTGCCCTTTTATTGCTTTGCAATTTATTTTGGCCTGCTAGGTCTTTTTGACTTGGGCCTGGCCCTTTAGCAAAAGAAATGCATTGCATTTGTCAGGCGCTTTGCGCCAATCAAAGAGCGCAAGCGCTTGTGGTGAGGACACGTGTCATGCAAGCACAGTGCGCTGCGCCAGTGCGCTGCGCTTGCACTGCTGACATGTGGCGCGCTGTGGTGAGTTGCGCCAGTTTCAGAGAGCAAGGCTCTATTTCAAAAGCGCATAGCGCAAATGGTTCAGATGCTGACACGTGGCGCTCTCTGGTGACTTGCGCCAACCCAAGAGCGCAACAGTGCAGTTTTGCAAGTGCAAGACACTATTAACTTGAGAATCTTTTAGATTTCAGAACCAATGGTTCATAAAAAAGTGCAAAGCACTGTTTGGTTTCTTGATCTAATTTAGATCAAAGAAAACAAGTGTTTCTTATTTTTCTTGATCTTAGAGAACCAATGGTTCATAAGTGCAAAGCACTATTTTTATTTTGTTTTTATTAAAGATCATTGATCTTGTTCTTAGATCAATGATCTATTAGAAGAAATTCTTCTATCTAGAAGGTCTTTTACCTTTTTTCTTCTTGAAATTTCTTCAGAGTTCTCTCTGCTTGAAATTTTTGATTTCTCACAAAATGTTTATTGCTTTGAATTGAGGTCTAGGGGCCTTTATATAGTGCCCATAAATTTGTTAAAGAGATCTTTCTCTGAGTGATTTGAGGAATTTTCCTCACCGTTGGATCTTTGATCCAAAGGCTTCTGTTTTACAGAAGGCAATCTTCTTGTTTTAACAAGAACAAAAAAAATCTTACTCGAATTTAATTCTGTTTGGCGCAAATGCCCAGCGCGTGACACGTGTCAAGCAGCGCAAAGCGCAGCGCAACTGCGCTGACATGTGTCGCGCAGCGCACGGCGCAGCGCAACTGCGCTGACACGTGTCGCGCAGCGCAGCGCTTGCACAGCTGAAGCGTTACTTCCTTTAATTTTGTTTTAAATAGAGCTTTGCTCTGATTGGGCGCGCTGCCTTGGGCGGTGCGCTGATGTATCAGCTTTTGACACGTGGCGGGTTGCGCGCAGCGCAAAGGATCTGAAGCGTTGCTTCATTTATTAAAGTTTAAATTTTCAAAGTAGAGCTTTGCTCTGATTGGGGGAATCAGAAGCGTTGCTTCATTTCTCGCCTTGGAATTTGAACATAGCCTTGCTCTGATTGGGGTAAACACCTTTGTATTATGATAATAATGGGGCTATGGTTTTAGCGAAGGAACCACGGTCCTATCAGAAATCCAGACACATCTTGAGGCGATATCACCTGATCAGGGAGATCGTAGATCGCCAAGAGATCGAGGTCTGGAGAGTTCATATGAAAGACAACACGGGGGATCCGTTTACCAAGGCCCTCCCTCAAGCGCAGTTCGAGCATCTTTTTAATATGTTGGGTATACGATACGCCAACAACTGGCCCTAGAGCACACGTTGGGTATTCGGTACGCCAATTATAGATCTTAGTGCAAGTGGGAGATTGTTGGTATGTATACCCTAGAGGCCTGTATTGTATAGGATGCTAGGGATATGTATATACAGGATAATCTTACTCAGTTGTATATAGTATATTATTTGAGTTGTCTTTATCTTAATATGTGTATGTCTTTCTTTTGTTGTTTTATATTGCTTACACATATTGATAAAGACTCGATACAGTAGTATACTATTATATCTTAACATGTGCATATGTTATACTCGATATCACATATGGCTTATATATGTTGATAAAGCCCATAAGATTTTGCTTGACTACCAGCGTTATGATGGCGATCATACTTATGGGGGCTGAATAGTCCATAAGCATATCCTTAAAGGTCCCAAGTCGCTAGAGTATCGAGACCGGGCATCGATATTCCAGAGTAGACTTGTTTATATATTTTTAGAACCCGACGAAGGGCAGTGGTTGGTCCCACATCCATTGGTGTAATCACCTAAGATTGTATACAAGTGCTCACTGGGGGTGAGTACGCAGGACGAACTCGCTAAGAACCTCTAGATGGTATTATACTTATCATCAAATAGCGGTTCTCAAGTGATATGAGTACATGTTAGTCTTTAGACCTAAGATCATCATTTGTCATGTGTGAGTTCCCACTATACTTTGATCACTACCCTACCACGGCTCTACTGAGTCGCGAAAACAGATTTTGGTTGGGTACGGTCCCGAACCACATGGAGGCAGTGGGTGATTGTCAATGATTCGTCTCTCCCGGTATTGAGAGTCGATATCGCACTGTGTCCGGTTGGCCAGAACCATAAGACCTTGGCCAAGACAATTGAGATTTACTAACGTTAGATCAGTAGTTTTTCGGATCGGTCCTGAGCCAAATTGACATGGCTTATCGGGTCAATAGGGGTTGGACATTTACCACCCCTAGACCCGGTATGCGATACTCTTAGAAAAAGAGACCGGGCTGTACGGAGATTGTCACAGATAGGCTCAGTAGGGGTTCGGATGAGCTTGCTCAACGGCTTTCTTTTCGACAGGTACCTGGGTAGTCGTTACGTACAGTTAGTGCCACTGATGTACTTATAGTTAAACCCACTACCAGCGTACTGTCGAGTCTTTAGAGTCCCACACAGAGCGTTTTCGTGGTTCAGGCGAAACGATGTGAAAGCCGTATATTTATACGTGTAGGGTTCCGATTGATTACGTATGCTAGTTGCACGAGATTTAATCGGACGGATTATAATACTGGCGGGCTTAGGATTAAGCCGGTTTATTAAATCAGATATTGGTTTAATACTAGTATTATATTAGTAGTATTATTATATCTCTTGGATATTCGTATTTTGGTACGAATACGGGTATGTATATACGGTAGAAAATATTTTGTATTTATATAAAATACATTCTAGAAGATGACACCTCATTATGTATATGTCCATTTATCAAAAATGGAAAATGAGGTGGAGGGGTGAGATAGCTTCAAGCATGGCATGAAGCATGGATTTGATTATTCTTTATTCATTTGTGAATACTATTGAAGTATGGTTGTATTTTTAATAAAAGAAAAATGCTTCATATCTTCAAGCCTTAGCCATTCTTCATATGATTCTTGACTTGTGATTCTCTCTCCTCTCTTTTGAGTTCATTCTTTCCTTCAACCCTTACCATTCTCATATGTTGAGAGTCAAAGGGATTTGAGATAGAAAATTACTACTAAACATCTCTATGTCATCTAAGCAAACTAGATTATCAAACTAGTTTACTTAGTTTGCTTCTTTCTGAAGTAGGAGCTTGAATCAAGAACTTTCAGGTGGATCATTTAGGACCCAGAAGGCCGTCTATCAAGATTGATCTAGGAGACCTCAAGGAGCTTAAGAAGAGGAAGATCCGAAGAACACGGATCGTTTAGGTATAGCCTTCTGACTGAGTAGTTAGACTCCTCTAGTTTACTAGTTTAAATATTTGGTTAGATTCTAGGGTATGGTATCTGTCGGGACCCGGTTTAAATGTCCGGTTCGCTCTAAAGGAAAAAACCATGCAGTTTCGGCCAACGCGGACAATACCATCTGTACTAGGGCGTGGGGTGTTACATTTATGGTGGCCCATGCAAGTCTCGAACCTGCGACCTTCGCGTTATCAGCACGAAATTTTTATAAGGAGGGTAGAATGTAACAACTCTGAAATCATGGTACAATTTTTTTTCTTTTTAATGTACAGAAGATGGTATAACAGCCTGAGTTTGAGTTATAAGTTACTTTTGCTAAATAAAAACAAGAAGCAATTTATATGTCACTGGTAAAGCCTCTCTCACCCTACCAATGTCGGGATCCAGTTCTTGCTCACGGAAAAAAGTGCCACGCTAATTGTCATGCCAAGAGGGCGAAGACCACCTCTTGAATCCGTGGGGGACACCTCTTGAGTCCGTGAGACCCACTATAGAACAATGAGGAATTTTCAGAACACATTCCGAAAGAGAACCGAACTGTATTATAAATGTAATGATACCACTCTTAATTACAGAAGCGCATTTTAAGTGAATCAGCACTATAGGAGGTTGAGAACTCCGTAGTTAAGCCTGCTCGGGCCAGGAAAGTCTTGGGATGGGTGACCTCTTGGGAAGTGACTCCCTGGTCGGGTCCGGTTCGCTCTAAAGGGAAAAACCGTGCGGTTTCGGCCAGAGCGGAAAATACCAATCGTACTGGGGCATGGGACGTTACATTTATGGTGGCCCATTCACCCCCTCAGTAGTAGGTGTTAGTTATATGTATGCCCTAGAGTCCATTATTTGTCACGACCCGAAATATTAGCTCGTGACCAGCACTTGAATCACGCAACGTCTAAAGGCATAACGGAATTCAAGTAAGCTGAAACTCAGAAATCTAAACCTTTTTAAGAAAATAAAGAAGGTGAGGTTTTGAAATAAAGGTATATGAAATCAAGTTTTCTTAATGCATAGAAAAGGAACATGAATGATGCGTGTGAAATTTACTAGTTTGAAAACATGTTTCGTCTTTTAAAAATTTTGGCAGCACCTCCTTTGTATATTTTGATCCAAAACCATAAATACATAATAATGATAATGGCATCCCCAAGCGGGAGTTAGCTCTTCGCCAAACGGCGGATCACAACCACGCAATACAACATAAATAAGTATACGACGCCCAACGGCGAAGTTCACTACCAAAAAGATAAAGAAATGAGCAATATATAACCCCAAAAGTGAATATAAAACTCATCGCTCAAATCTCGCAACTACAGGTCTCACTAAGTCTCATCACTTATACAATTACAACTTTTGATTGATGGAGTTAACTAGATACAATATAAAATATAGATATAAGAGTGGGAATGATACAAATATCCCACCTACCAATGCAAAACACCCGAATGCAACTGTGTGCCAGCGAAGCCGCTACTGATCCAAGCGGTCAACCTGCAAGAACTGTGGTACAACGGGGGTGAGTTGCCAACTCGTGAGTAGAAAAATATCAACAGAAAGAAATCGAATAAACGACGAATCCTAGGTCAACTATATCATAAAGGTAATACTATGATATCTAGGGTGACCGGGTCTGTATATGTGCCAACAAGGTAGTCAATACCTATATGCATGCGGATAACATCCAACAGTAATAATCAATGCATGTATATGATCTCGTCTAACCATAATCAAGGTATGTATGCATGGGGATCCCGTCCACCCATATAATCAATGTCTGCATGCGCGTAAATATCATAAAAGCGTGTGCATGAAAGTATGGTGATATAAATCAACGGTGTCCCTCCCGACACATCAAAATCATGGAACCTGAGTGCCTAGCATTGACACTCGAAAACATTATGAAAACCGTGCCCAGCATCGGCACGTAAATCCTTATATATCGGGCCCCGTCAGTCCGGATCGGCCCACAGGCTCCGTCAGTCCGGATCGGCCCATATCATCTCTCGACTCCGGTCGGTATCATCCGGATATCCGCCGAGCCCAAATACTATCACCGGTAGGTAGTAGTCCCTCTGCCAGGCTCACCGTCTGTATACACAGCATCCCTTTCTTGCCCGGGGGTACCATACCGGGTCCACCATGTACCCGCAATCGGCCTCATCCGCCTCCTCGAATCGGGTTTCACATGTCGCTCTCAAAACCGAGAAAACACATGGTGGACGCACTGAAATATCATATCAGGAGAAACCGGGGTTTTAAAACAATACATAATCTCTTTTAAAATGTCCACGGTTCTCAAATCCAGAAATCTCATGAAAACAGCATATTTCAATGCGTAAAGTAATAGAGCATGATGTATGCGACATATAAAAAGAAATGAGAGTATATCCGTGTATCATGCAACATGGAATAGTGATATGACATATTAAGGGGAAAACCACTCTTCTAAAATGATTCCAGTTTTTTTTAAAGTATAACATGCGGTTCCCAATTTCCCAATAAAACCAGTTATCTATATAGGTACAATATGAATATGCGCAAGTATAGATGTGCCATGTATGTGTGCACAAAGATGAATATACAATGTGTATGTGCACAAGTATGGGTGTATCAAGGTATATGTACACCAATATGGATATACGAATATGTATATCCGCAAGTATGGATGCATCAATGTATATGTCATGATGCGGCAACCCTACTGTGTAGTGACATGGCAATTATCGATGATGAAGTGTGTGAGCCGGCAAATATGTGTACGTGTAACATACGCATCATCGATAATGGTGCAAGTGTACTAGCACATGTATAAGCAATGCAATGGAAATAATATGAATGCAACATAGGGTAAATCATATGCAAATGCTGACGGTATATGTATCTAACATGATCGAGTCGGTGAATCTATCAATCGGCATCTAGCCCAAAACATCAACGCGTACGGTATAATCCATCATACAACAACCTCTAGTCAAGGGTAAGGATCAATCATCAAATCAACTCATCACGCACGGAAAATCATCGTACGGCGGCATTAAGCTAATAGGGATCCTATCATCCTATAAGACACATGAGGGTACGGCCTAATATCACGTACGACCTATCTTCCATGATTCACAACATCTTATATATGGATATATATCTATGTACCTATGTCCCGGTTCACATCCGCAATAATCTCATATCAGGGGACCGGCAGGGTATAAATCATCTCGATCGACCCGCATCCGTATACCAACATATTATCATATCCGTCTTATATTCTTTTCATCGCATTTATAACTCATATCAAGCCGAGTTTACCTAAACCTTCTATCTCTACTATAAATATAGGTATCTAATCTAGTATACACACCCGAACCATACAAGCAGATTTTAAAGAAGCGAATAGTAGTTTTGAAAATAGAGGTTACGGTGTTTTAAGGAAAAGATATTATTTGAAAATCCGTAACATCCCTCAAGGTACATATTTAAAAGTTACATACGATTCTTCGGTTTAGAAAAAGGTATGGTTCGGATGACGCATCTACATCGACTATCTAATCCTACAGTACCCTAAACTGCAATATCGCTAAACGCAATCTTATGATAGTCATAACATATCACTTCTAACTATCCTCTAATTTCTAATATGGTTTCATAGCTATCTCATTCTAACCCTAGTTTCCTAATCTAGGTTTCCTAACCATATTCTATAAATCAGTTTTCCATCAAAAGTTTGCGGGGGTGCTATATGCCATCCACCCAACTTCCCCCGTGGATATAGATCCACTCACCTTGATTCTCGCTTGCCGAAGTCGATGACGCCACGCTCCTTCGCCTCGGAATCCATGCGTGGGTACCTACAATAATAAACAATCGCAATACGTATTAAAATCGAGGCAGAAAACCGATACGGCGCACGGTGCGCTCATAGGTTAGAACTTATGGCCTACACGTGCAAAAACAATCAAACAACCCCTGTTGTCGATGTACAAACATCCAACAACCAAATACAAATCCAAATGTCAAGAAATTTCATTTCAAAATACGGAAAACATAGCCTAAAACACACTAAAATGCTCCCAGATTTTCCCCAGGTGACAATTAGCCAAAACTGCATATAGGAGGGGTCTATTTTACTAAAGATAAAGCCCTGGAACCAAAATGAACCAATTCCATTCTACTCTGGCCGCAAATTGCAGCCAGAATGATTAAATATGTGTCCTGGGGTTTGAATTAGGGTCTCGGGTCTCAGTGGTAGCTTCCTAGGTGCCTGCACGACTCTTAGTAAACCCAAAATCATTTCTAGTGTCTCCGGTTGCTCCAGATTCCAAAATACCCTCTAAAATAACACATTTATCCGATGTCGGGGTTTCTAAATCCATTTTTTTGTTTTTCTCCGCTCTGGTCCAGGTCATAAAACAGCACCCAAGTCTATTTAACAGCCACTAGGCATCACCCAATTTCAATCAACACTCAAACCTTCACTAGTAATTTCATACATCGCTAACCGAGTTCTAATTTAAACCGAAATGCTAGGAATTCAAACTAAACTAACATGGAAAGAGATATACCTCCCATGGAAACCCAAGAAAGCCCTAGCTCGACCAAAGTCACCAAAATCGAAATTTGCTTGGTCAAAGGCGTAGAGGGTGAAGAGGGGATTAACTTTTGTGAAAGGGGTTTAGGGTTTTGAGGATTAATTGGAGATGGATCTAGGGATTCTAAGTGGAGGGAAATGTCTTGAGAAAGATGAAGAGGGGAAAAAAGATGGGGGGATTTGGAAATGGCAGCAGTCCCCTCCCTCTCTCTCACATACTCACACCTTCTCTCTCTCTCCAAGTCATCATTATGTCCCCTTTTTGATTTTCTACCCAATCATTCCTCTTTTCTTTTCTCTCCACCAATAAACCATAATATATAGCCCAAATGAAATGAAACATGTCACAAAATGAAACATGTCATGGTGCACTAACCATGGAAACTGTAAAAACGCGGATTTGGTTTAATCACGATTAGCAGTGCACTAATCGGGTTTTTATCAAAACTGCATAAAATAAATTTTAAAAATGCAAAATCCTTTAATTATATAATTAAATGAATAAATCATTTTAATTTACATTTATTTCATAATTATTGGTATATATTTATACCTTTTTTCGAAAACCCCAATTTCGCAAATTGGGCAGTTTTCGGGAAATTTTTTATTTTAATATTAAATTCCAAAAATAATATTTTATATTTTCTGAAATGTTACATTATTGTACATGAGATGTATATTATAGTGGATGCTTAGACATACATAGGGAAGACTTTCTTGCTTGACATGATAGTATGCTATCTGGTTGCACTTTATCTTAACATATTCACTGATTGTCTCTCTGTTACATGTTGATAAAGCCCTTAGGATGTGTACTTGACTACCTAGATTATGATACGGATCATACTAGTGGGACAAAGATAGTCGGTAAGTACATCCTTTAATGTCCCTAGTCGTGGGTGTATCGAGACGGGGCATCGATATACTAGAGTAGACTAGCGTATACCTTCTCGACCTATGTAGATGGGCGATGGATGATCCCATATCCATTGGTGTTTGACATCAGAGATGATATACGGGTGCTCAGTGGAGACTGGGTACACTAGACGGACTCTCCGAGAACTCCTAGATGGTATTATACCTCACATCAGATGGCAGTTCTCTGATGACACTAGTACAAGTTAGTCTGTCGACCCGAGATCGTCATAGAGTCTTGTGTGATTCCCACTGTGCTTTGATTTCCACCTTACCATGTTCAAGAGAATGTGCAAAACGGTGGTTTTTGGGTACAGTCCCGAGTCACATAGAGGCAATGGGCGATAGGAGGGGATTTCGTCTCTCCCGGTATTGGGGGTTGATGTTGCGCTGTGCTCGATTGGCTATAATAGGAAGTCACTAGTCAGCGCTGTTTTTGAAATTTACTGGTAAGTGTTATCGGTAGTTTCTCGACTCGTTATGAGCCTCACATCGGCATGACTTATCAAGCTATTGGGGTCTGACGTTTACCACCCCCAGGCGAGATATGCGACATATCAGACGAAGAGACCAGACTGTACGGTAGTGTTACTGTTTAGATTTGCAGGAGTATGAGCAGGCTTGCTTGTTGATCTTCTGATCGCTCAATACCCGGGTGGCCGTTACGTTTAGCAGACCGCTTGCGGCTTGTGGGTGTTTGATATGATCATCACCTACTGCCGGCGTATTGACGAGTCTTTAGAGTCCTATACAGAGGTTTCCTGGTTCATGCGAAATGGAGTAGGAGCATATATGTGATATGTGCGGGACCGAGATTAATGCGCGTATGTGATACCGCGTTCTATTATCGCGATATGTGATATCGGTCGGTTATATGTGATATAGCCGGGTTATCGGATCAAGCGTTGATTCGATAGATTGTTACATTTGATATTAGTCGGTTGTATGTAATATAGCCGGATTATTAAATCAAGTGTTGATTTAATAATTTAATGTATAATTATATATTTGATATATTAACTTACATTAACTAATATTAGCTCACTTAAGAATTCTTTTTCTCACTAGCGTACACTTGGTATATATGTGATATATATTGATGTACATCTTTTGTGTCATGCTAGATACCACATGCTACATGGGTGTATGAGACTTACACCATGCTTCTAATAATGGAATGGTTTTATTTATTTAAAGTTAATCAAAATTAGTTGGTAATTAGTCACATGGTTCAAGCTTGTAGAAGCTTGTGGAACCGTTGACCAAGTCCACTAATTTTGTTTTACTTGTAGATATTTATTAACCTAAGCATTATTAGTTAGCCATGGTTTATTCTCTACATGGGTTAGTGTATGACAATAACTCACCCATGGTTGCTATTCTCACCTCATGAGTTCATTCTCTCATCTTCATTCATCTTCTTCTTCATTGAGAAAGCTTGCTAGCTTTTGATCAAGTGAGAAAATAATGTGAGAAAAATAAATCTAAAGTGAGCCCATTTCCTACTTCATTATCCTCTACTATTAGCCATTTAGTTTAGAGTGTCTGCTTCACTAATTTCACCATTAGTGAAGAGGTAGCATGAGCTTGAGTCTTCTCGACGTAGATCATCTTCGGCCTCGAAGACATTGAGCAAGCTTGTTCATTTCTTCAAGTGAGCCCTTTCAAGAGTCCGGGAGTTCACTACATGCAGCGAAGGGACTACTACACGAAGCATTAGAAGCGAAGGACCGGTCTATAAAGGTAGTATTCCTCATTCACTTAGATGTAAAGTTGTTTACATATCGTTTCGTCGGATTTTCTAGTAATGATTCTAGGGTTTGGGTTAGCTAGAACGGCAAATTTTTGAAAATGGAATAGACGATACCTCCCGAAACCTTGCTGCCGTGCTAGACAACCCTGCAGTGGTATCAGAGCCATGTTAGAAAATTAGACAATGTTTGTTAGATTATGAAACCGAAACGACTCCGAAACTTGAAACACTTGAACTTAGTTTCTGTCGATTTTAAAAGTTCTTCAAAATTTTTTTTAAACAACTGCAAAATGTTGTATGAGATATAATATGAACACTGTGAAAATTTGGTGCAATATGGGCATGATTTGGCCGGCCACAAAGACATTAAAGCCGGCGAGCTCGGGTCTTTTTTGGAGTTTTGGCTTGAAATTTTCAGGGTGTTCCAGTCTCTGGGTTTTGGTGTTTCAGGTGGTTTGTTTTTGCTAAATTTGCATGTGATGTTAACTTTCTGCAAAGAAAATTCGGAGTGTTTTGCAGTCGTAATTCTAACATGTATTCGGGTTATTTAGACGATATTAAAAAGTTTGAACGGATATCAATAACCCATATTTTCCCTCACTGAAATTTTCCAAGCGTTGGATTTTTCCGAGTTTAAATTTTTCAGAAAATTATGTAAGCGATTCTGTGGACCCTTTAGAAGAACGATATCCAAACTCGACTTTTTGGATTGCGGAACCGCGGTATACTCTAGGGTTTGCCGCAGTTCCGTGGCGACATGCGTGAGGCATGGGTCAGCCCTTCTACGGATGGTTCATAGGAGCTGTGGCAGTTTCTGGGTATTTTTTGAACTCCGCTCAAGTGTTGAGCTTGTTGGGAAATTTTGGGTGCTTGATTATTCGATTGAAAAGTTTAACTTCGTCTAGCTATCAGTGATTGCGATACAATAATTGTAATCTATTTAGTTGTGTGCAAGTTTAACATTTCGGTCTTGGGTGAAATCGGGAATCCTGTTGAATTACCCGACTTCTTTTGAAAAGTGTTTTCATAATTGAGACCTAAATGCAAGATTTGCATTGTTAGGCATGAAATCCAGAATATGTGATATTCCGGGTTTATGATGTATAAGGGCAGTGACGATTCCAATTGTTGTAGTTTTTCACTTTCTTTTCTGTGACCGTAAGTGTAATATGTGGTGTATCGCCGGTGTTCCCCTCCAAACGGCGGCCGATGACGCGTGAGGACGTCTAGCCTGAGATTCGGGGCAGATGCTATATGGTTTTATCCGTCTACCTCTCCGAAGATGCCAAGTTGATTTATGGCACCGTGTATCGGAGGTTTAGACGGACGCGGCCGATGTAGCCGACTTCGTCAGATTCCCCCTTGCTAGAGGGGTTTTTTGATTGTGGGGACGCTTTTCCCTGCAGGCGCAAGCCCCTGCAGTTAATTACGCTACCGCATCGCGGTAGCCACTTTCTCCTTCTCCAGAATTTCACTTCGTGTCGTGTGTGTTTGTTTTATTTGTGGTTGCCCGTGGATCGTATACGGAGACTGAGTAATGCCGTCGCCCGTAGGACGTGGATTATTCCAAATCCGTATTTACTTAGATTTGGATTTGGTGTTTTTAGTTTAAGGATACGTTAGCCGTATTTAGGCTAAGATCAACTTAAACGTTCGTTAAGGATACGTTAGTCCTGTTTGAGACTAAGATCAACTTAACGGGATCGTCTAGATCCATTTCCAGTTTAAAGACGTATTGGTCCATTTAATATATGGCTGTCGGGGACCCGTCACCTCTCTGACGACGTTGAAGGATTACAACGACATGTGTCAGAGGAGTTCGGAGATGTACCCTTGAACCAAAGTCGATTTGGAGTTTTATAGTCCATTTAAATGTTTAAGGATACGTTAGCCGTGTTTGAGGCTAAGATCAACTTAAACGAGACCGTTTAGATCCGGCAAAAGAGCATTTGGAGGCTCTGTTGTTCCAGTTTAGGGACGTAGTGGTCCATAGGTAGTTTAAGGACGTTGCGGTCCATGTTCTAGTTTAGGAACGTAGTGGTCCATCATTAGTTTAGGGACGTCTCGGTCCAATATTAGTTTAGGGACGTCTCGGTCCATAGGTAATTTAAGGACGTTGCGGTCCATGTTCTAGTTTAGGGACGTAGTGGTCCATCATTAGTTTAGGGACGTAGTGGTCCATCATTAATTTAGGGACGTCTCCGTCCAATATTAGTTTAGGGACGTCTCGGTCCATAGGTAGTTTAAGGACGTTGCGGTCCATTTTCTAGTTTAGGGACGTAGTGGTCCATCATTAGTTTAGGGACGTCTCGGTCCAATATTAGTTTAGGGACGTCTCGGTCCACGAGTTTAAGGACCCCGCAGTCCATATCGATGTGTGGTCGTCGGGACCCGTCACCTCTCTGACGTTGTTGAAGGATTACAACGATAGGTGTCAGAGGAGCTCGGAGATGTACCCTCGAACCGGATGTAAATTGATTTAGGAGAGCAGCTATGCTCAGTCAATTTAGTTTGAGGACTTACGGCCATGATTGGGCTAAGTCCAGTTTCAACATCTTTTGTCTTTGGCCTGTGCTAGGGCTTTGCCCCTTTTTAGTAATGCACTGCATTATTCTTGTTTTGGTTGGGCTCTGCCCTTTTATAAATGATGCAGAGCATCTATTTTGTTTGGGCTCTGCCCTTTTTAAAATACATAGCATTTTTTTATTAGGCCTGTTAGGCCTTTTAATTGGGCTCTGTCCCTTTTCTTTAATAATATAGAGCATTAAATACTCTGACAGTGCCCCACGTGGCTTGTCAGGCGCTTTGCGCCAAGTAATGAGCGCAAACTCATATGGTGGTGACACGTGTCACGTTCTGGTGAGCGTAAGCGCAACAGCGCAGTGCGCTGTGTCAGTACGCTGCGCTGTTGCGCTGCTGACACGTGGCGCTTCCTGGTGGCTTGCGCCAATACAGGAGCGCAACAGCGCTGTTTTTGCAAGTGCAGAGCACTGTTTTATCTTTTGATCGATTTTAAATCAAAGAAAACAAGTTTTTCTTGTTTTCAAGGAACCAATGGTTCATAAGCAAGTGCAAAGCACTATTATTAGTTAGTTTTCTTTCTTATTGAAGATCATTGATCTTGTTCTTAGATCAATGATATGTTTTTAAGAGAATTTTCTCTTTTTCTAAATGTTTTTACCTTTTTTGTTCTTGAGGAATTCTTCAGAGTTCTGTTTTTTTTCCTCAGAAAATGTTGATGCCTTTGAATTGAGGCCTAGAGTCCTTTTTATAGTACTCATAAATTAGTTAAATTTGTTAAAGAGATCTTTCTCTGAGTGATTTGGGGAATTTTCCCCACCGTTGGATCTTTGATCCAAGGGCTTCTGTTTTACAGAAGAAATTTTTCTTATTTTAACAAGAACAGAAAGATTTCATAGAATTTTAATTCTGTTTGGCGCAAATGCTCCAGAGCGTGACACGGGTCGCGCAGCGCAGCCGCGTGTCGCGCAGCGCAGCCGCGCTGCCGCGTGTCGCGCAGCGTGTCGCGGAGCGCAGCCGCGCTGCCGCGTGTCGCGGAGCGCAGCCGCGCTGCCGCGTGTCGCGCAGCGCAGCCGCGCTGCCGCGTGTCGCGCAGCGCTCCCGCGCTGACACGTGTCGCGCAGCGCAGTGCTTGCGCAACTGAAGCGTTGCTTTCTTTGATTTTGCTTTAAACAGACCTTTGCTCTGATTGGGTGTGCTGCCTTGGACGCTGCGCTGATGCATCTGCGCCTGACACGTAGCGCGTTGCGCGCAGCGCAAAGAATCTAAAGCGTTGCTTCATTTATTAAAATTTAGATTTTCAAGATAGAGTTTTGCTCTGATTGGGGGAAGATGAAGCGTTGCTTCATCTCCCGACTCAGAATTTGAACAGAGCTTTGCTCTGATTGGGGTAAACAAATGCCCCCAACCGTTGCGCTTACGAGGCGCCAAACGTGAGCGCAACGGTGGCGGAATTCCAACCGTAGCGGCAACTTTGGAAGCTGAAATGGCACTTGATGCATATAAATAGGACCTTTGGTCCTTCACAGATGATCATCATCTCCAAAAATTTTATTTTCAGAACCTCAGAGCCCTGCTCTAGTTTTTAAGAACTCTTAGATTTTCTTTAAAAGGAACTATATAGGTAAGAATTAGTCTTGAATTAGATCAATTTTAATTAATAGAGCTTTGCTCTTATAGATCTTTGATCTAAAGAAAACCCTTCTGGGGTTTCACCAATAGAGCCTTGCTCTCAAGAATCTGTTTCAGGGTTTCTTGACCCATGAACAGAACCTTGCATCTTTTTCAAAACATAGATCTCTTTGATCTAAAAATGAGATGAACTCTTAAGAGTTTGAGTATGGATAATGAAAATTAAAAAATGGAGTTTTGTATTTAAAGGATTATATCATCTTTTAATAATAATGATCTCAGAGTTCTTAGGGTACTTCTTTAAATTTCCCTTATTATGGAATTTGATAGGCGTCACCCCTATTCGTAGAGCATTGCTCTCGAGGAGTTTAACTCTCTGTGCTCATTTTTTTAACGAGAATTCGCCTAATCAGTCGGTCTGCTAATTTTGCTGATATTCTTTCACAGAAACAATGGACGCCCATATGTATGCTCTTAACGAGATCATCTCTTACGGGGACATCCGCCGACTTGGCCTCTCTCAAAATTAAGAGTTCACAAACGCGGAGTGTGCTGAAATCATGAGCCGCTTCGACGCATACAACGGTCCCCTGCTTCCCCGGCGTTCCTCCCTTCTTAAGCTTATCGTGGGAGCCATCTGGGAAGCGCTTCCCCTATTCTGTTCCGGTGTGCTGCTTAGGGCGCTGGATGCCGCTGAGGATAAGGTGCACTCGGTGTACCTGTTGAACTTTATCTCAAAGAGACGGCGAGACAGTCTTATCGATCTCTTGCACGGGGTCTTTCAACAATCTGCCATACTCGCTGCTTATCGGAGGGTGGAAGACATCAGGGGGGACCCTGGCGCTTGTGCTCGCGAAAGAAAGCACACTAGGATGGTCCGCGAGGCTTGGAAAGTCATAGATAGGTCGCTTTCGAGTTCCTCAATCCATGTCCTGGGTTCGAGGTTATTCCCTTGTAATAATGTTTTTCGTTTATTGCTTTTATGATTGTAAGAACTTCTGGCAATATTAATGGAAAAGTTTTATCCCAGCTTGTCTTATTTTTCGTTCTGAGTCTTTTGCCTATGCATGAATGAGTGTGTCTCGAACGCTTGATCAAACGTAAATCGGATGCTCCTTCTGTTGCTTTCTCCTTTCTCTTATTATTGGCATGCTGTCTTGATAAACATAGTTGACAGATAATGGCGTAGGCATCTTAGTTTCTTCAAGAGATAGCGATGGCTTAGGCCGCAGGTTCAGATCTGCTGCCTAAGACTTTTCAACTCTATGAGCCGTGAGGGTCTCATAGAGACTTTTCTCCCTACGGATCGAGAGGATCTCGTAGGTGGGTTTTCTCCTTAGGAATCGTGAGGATTTCTAAGTGTGGTTTTCTCTTATAAGTCGTAAGGATCCTATAAGAGAAATTTTCCCTCTTACGAGTCGAAAGGACTCGTAAGCGGTTGTTTCCCTCTTTGTCGAGTTTCGAGTTTGGAGAGTGAGACCCGTGGATAGTGTGCAAGAGACCGTTTTGGGCCAACTTGCAGGGTCCCAGTGCTTAGGAAACAGGCTTCTTTTATGCCCACTGCCTAAGGCTTTATCTCACGAGTCAAGCCGCCTCAAGAATTTCTCGCAAAGACATCGATTTCTTCACAAGTCGAGACGAATCGAGCGTTTCTCGCAAGAGCATCCTAACGTCGCATTTGACCTCTGCTCTTTACGACAGAAGCCCGTTAAGGTCGGTGGTTCTTAGGGTTTTGGCCATCGTACCGTCGCATAAGCTGATATAGTCCTCGATAGGAAATCGTGCTGTTCGAGTAGCCCTGCGACTGCCGTGTCTCTGATCCCTTCGGGGGTTGGACAAGACGTCTTCAAGCAATCTTCCTAGGCAGTTTGACTGTCGGAAGAGCTAGCGTTAGGAATTTTCCATGCCGCTTTTTACTTGAGGTTAGGCTCATTTTAGCGAGCCCCGATGAGTCATAACCACTCCGCACTGGTGGTGGGATGATCTCCGATAGTCTTTCAGGTTTTATGTGAGTTGCCGTCAAGACCCTGAAGCTTGGAATTTGGCCTTTGCTTCGTTTGCTGGCATCACGTCTGCTGTATCGAGACGAATGTCGCGGTGGGAACTAGGGATTTTGCCGTGGCTCCGTTTGTTTGATTGTCACGTCTGAACCCTGCTGGAGGGAGAACGCTGGGGTGACAACTCGTCTGCTGTATCGAAACGAACGTTGGGGTGGAGCTGGAATTTTGCCGTGGCTCCGTTTGTTTGATTATCGCGTCTGAATCCTGCTGGAGGGAGAACGCTGGGGTGACAACTCGTCTGCTGTATCGAAACGAACGTCGGGGTGGAGCTGGAATTTTGTCATGGCTCCGTTTGTTTGATTGTCGCGTCTGAATCCTGCTGGAGGGAGAACGCTGGGGTGACAACTCGTCTGCTGTATCGAAACGAACGTCGAGGTGGAGCTGGAATTTTTCCGTGGCTCCGTTTGTTTGATTGTCGCGTCTGAATCCTGCTGGAGGGAGAACGCTGGGATGACAACTCGTCTGCTGTATCGAAAAGAACGTCGGGGTGGAGCTGGAATTTTGCCGTGGCTCCGTTTGTTTGATGACGTTGCGTCTGCTGTGTCGAGACGAACGACGCGGTTGTCTCTAGGTTGCTGGTGAACCGTCGAGGTTTGGAACTAGGGATTTTGCCGTGACCCCATTTGTTTGATGATGTTGCGTCTGCTGTGTCGAGACGAAAGTCGAGGTGGTGACCACTCTGTGCTGGTGCGAGACGATCTCCAGTTGTCTTCCAGGCTTTATATGACTCGCCGTTAAGATTTTGAAGCTAAGAATTTGGCCTTCGCTTTTTTATGGAGCCTGTTGGGAAGGTATGGTTCCCTCTTTGTCTGTGCCCCTGGATTGTATACAAGGATCGATGTGATTTCACCTGTAGGGCAAAATGTTTCATTCTTTCATTTTTTTTATTCTTTCCGCGATTCTCTATCATTTCAGCTTTTTATATCGCGAAAATCGCGATTGCCCAATCATTTCGGCTATTTTGCATGCATACATTTTTACTTGCTGATTTTGTTTGCAAGTTGCCCCATCATTTCGGCTATTTTCCATGCATACATTTTTACTTGCTGATTTTGTTTGCAAGTTGCCCCATCATTTCGGCTATTTCGTATGCATTTTTATTTTTTATTTTTTTTTGGCTCGCTGATTTTTTTTCGCGAGTAGGGGATTTGGGATCTGATTCCAATCTTGGCATCAACATCGCTGCGACTAGAATATTGCGAGGAGCGAATCATCACTTGCCGTGAAAGGACTTGGAATTTGATACCGATTTAGGCATCAGCATCGCCGCAACTGGGATATTGCCAGGAGCGAATCATCATTTGCCTCTGTCGATGTTGAACAAAGGTGGCTTAGTAAACCGGGTTAAGGGTTCTATCGGCTTAAGGCTTTTGACTTCATGAGCTGTAAGGGTCCCATAAAAGTATTTCTCCCTACAAGTCGTAAGGATCTTGCAGGTGTATTTTCTCCTTAGGAATCGTGAGGATTCCTAAGTGTTTGTTCCTCTGTAAGTTGTAAGGATCCTACTGGAAGGTTTTCTCTTTGTAAATTGAGAGGATTTACAAGGGTTGTTCACCATACGAACATATCCCCAATCACGGATGAAACTTGATTCGGGAAATGTTTATTCGCGCTCGTGGATTGTATACAAGGGTTAGTATTGAAACACTTGTAGGGCAATATCGGAAGTTGTGGGGGTTGCTTAAGCATAGGTTTAGGTCTCTGTAACTTAAGACTTTCAAATCTTATGAGCCATGAGGGTCCCATAAGAGAGTTCTCCTTACGAGTCGTGAGGATCTCGCAAGTGTATTTTCTCCTTAGGAATCGTGGGGATCCCTAAGTATTGCTCCCTTGTGAGTCGTAAGGATCTCACGTGGGTGGTTTCTCCTTACAAGGTCGAAAGGGCCCTATAAGTGTCTTTTAACGTGGTTGCGCCCTTTCGGGTTTTCACAAACACTCGCCGGTAGTCCTGCTGTTTTTACTCACGGAGCCCTTTCGGGTTTTCATCCGTGCCCTTTTTGCTTATGGACATACCGTTTTTATTTATTATATTCTTCTTATTATATATTTTTTTTCTTCTTTTTTTTTACGAGGTCGCGCCCTTTCGGGTTTTCACGAACACTCGCCGGTAGCCCTGCTGTTTTTACTCACGGAGCCCTTTCGGGTTTTCATCCGTGCCCTTTTTGCTTATGGACATACCGTTTTCATTTATTATATTTTTCTTCTTCTTTTTTTATCTCGTCAGCCTAAGGATGCTGCGGTAGTAGTTTAAAGACGTTTCGGTCGTTTGCAAATTTTAGGACATTGCGGTCCATCATTAGTTTAAGGACGTTTCGGTCCGTTGTCGCCGTATTTGAGGCGAATATCTAGTTTATTGACTTTTCGGTCTATGAGGCTTTCTCTATGACTGAGCATGATGCCCCCGGCGTATCCATCTTTCTCGGAGCGTGTAGTTGTGGCGGGCTCACCTTCCAGTTTTCGGAAATGACGAACTTGCCCTGTTGGTATTGATCTTCAACCCAGTTTTTGAAGATGTAGCAATCCTCGATCAGATGACCCACCGTTTGATGGTAAGGGCAATAATTAGGATTATTAACATCGCCTGGCCGTAACGGACGTTTTGGACTCGGCAGATTGATGAGTCTGTCGCACACTGCCAGTTCGAACAGTCCCCTTGTTTTATCTTGCGGAAACGAGTAAGGACGTTTCAACTTTTCCTGGAGGGGTTGCCGCTTGTTGCTTTGGCGAGCAACCGGTCTAGGGTCACTTGATTGTAGTTGAGCGCTGGCGACGAAGGCCGTTTTTCCTTTTCCTTTATCCTTTTTGTTCGCTCCGTTGTTTGCGGAGCTGAGATTTTTTCCGAGTAGCGTGCGATTGCACGGTTGAACATTCTCGCAGCTCCTCAATTCCTTTATTTTTGAACTAGATTCCCCAAGAGAAGGGTTGGGGGTAGCTTCTTCGTCAGAGTCGCTTCCAAAGGTGATAATTTGTGATCCCTTGGAGTCGGCTATATGACAATCGTCGGCGGCTCTTTTGCGCTCATCTATCGCATTTTTTTGGCGTCTACGAGCTTCACATTTTGCCCTGTCAAAGTGTTGCTTTTGAGCGACATACCCTTGCCACCAACAGTTAAAGGATTCGCAGTCTTCGGTGGGATGTATGATCTTCTTATGATATAAACAGAAGTTAGGGTGTATCTCTACATCAGCGAGAGTATTTTCTTCAGAGGGCAGTAGCTTCATTCCTACTGATAGAGCTTTGGCGAACCTTTTCCTCGTCTTGAATTTATTTTTACCTGCAGTGTATGACTTTTGATTTGACGGGAATGCCTTGGCTCTTTCCAGTATGGACATTTCACGCTCTTGATTGGCTTTTGCTTTCAGACGAATTTCATTTAGGAAGACATCGATCAACTCGTCTGATGGCTGTAGAGTCTCCGGCTCAGGGTTCGCCATTGGTTTCTCGGCGCAAGAAGCCTCTTCATCATCTGCCAGTGAATGAGAAATCACATGACAAGTCGCTACGTAGTCTTCGGATTCATCTGATGAGTTTTCTCCATCATTTTCATCTTCGACGATAGAACAAGCTGCACCCATTGTATCCGTTTTCTTTGGAGTATGCGGCTGTGGCAGGTTTACCTTCCAATTTTCAGACAATGCGAATTTGCCTTGTAGGTACTGATCCTCGATCCATCCCTTAAAGACGAAACAATCCTCGATCGGGTGACTTACCGTTTGGTGGTAAGGGCAATAATTGGGATTATTAAGATCGTCTGGCTGTGACAGACGCTTTGGACTCGGCAGATTGATGAGTCTGTTGCGCACTGCCAGCTCGAACAGTCTTTTCGTTTTATTCTGAGGAAACGAGTAAGGACGTCTTAGTCTCTCCTCGAGGGATGGGCGTGGACGCACATTGTTTTGGCGAACGACCGGTTTTGAATTGCTCGGCTGTAGTTGAGCATTGGCGACGACGATCGCTTTCCCTTTTCTTTTCTCGTTTCGAGAATCAGGTTTTGGAGGAGACGGTCCATGGCGCATCTGGTCCATTTGGGCTAATTTGTCGATCAAAGCCTGGAAGGTGGTCGGCCTGAAGAACATCATGAATTGCGAGATGGTCGCTTGAGGGTCAAGGGTACCCACGAACATGCCTACCGCAGGTGCCTCCTCTATGCGTTGTTCGCATTTCGACCATAGGTTTCGCCATCGTGTTGCGTATTGGACCCACGTTTCACCTGGCCTTATCCTGGCATTTATCAGTGCTGTTATCGGGGTGCGTTCACTAGCACTCGCGAATCTTTGCGTGAACAGTAGCTCCATCTCCGCAAATGTTTTGACAGAGTCATTAGGTAGCTCCGAATACCATTCAAAGGCTGTTTCTGCAAAGCTGCCAATGAATTGGCGAAGCAACAATTTGTCATCGCCTCCAGTGTTGCCGCATAAGGCCCTGAATTGAGCGACATGTTGATGCGGATTCCCTGTCCCTTTATATACGTGGAATTTAGGGATAGTATATCCCGGCGGGTAACTGATTTGGTCATACCAGCCCGGATAGGGTCGTCCAGTTCTAACAGTTTGCCCAGCTGCTTCACTCGCCTGATGAGCTCGTATTTGCTGAGCTATATAGTCATCAAGCGTGGCCTTGGAAATGGTTTCTTCCTTGGCTGTTGAAAGAGCAGGAGGAGGATCAGATGTTTCCCCTCCGTCATTTCCGACAATGACTGGAGGGTCTTCAGCTGGAGGGTCCGGCTGTAACATCATCCCTACCATGTCTTGGAAGAGGAGTGCCATTTGTTTTATATTAGCCGCTTGTTCTGCGGCTTCTGTGTCCTTCTTTTTGAGGATTCTACGTAAGAAGTCAGCATCTGTCTCTTGTTCGTGACGCTGTTCTGATGATACTTCTGAACTTTCTTTCGGTTCGGTAAGTGCAGCCATCACAGTCATCATTTCCTGAAGCTTCTGTTGCTGCTCCTGGGCTTTCGTCACAGATCGGGTGAGCGGTCGATGACCCGTCGAAGCACGGCTTTCCTCCTTTCCGGAAGCCATATAAACGGTATGCACCACCATGCCCCCAGACTTGGGGCGTTTGTGTCTGGTGTCTTTGCGATTTGCCAAAGACATAGGGGCTTTTTGCGGTCTCCTTTTTTGAGTGATTGGAGTTGAGGGGGCTGTTGTAGTGGGCACCTAAGTAGCTTTTGCTTTTTGTGGCTTGACAGAGTAATCCTTCTTGTTGGAGATAGTGCCCTCATAGTCAATTATTGGATCGCAGGTACGTGATTGCAATGATTGCGGAGGACCTATCACGGTAGGACAGTCTTACTCGAGATGATAGTATGCTATCTGGTTTGCCTTTATCAGTCGTGTACATGTTCAGGTGACTGATTGCATGTTACACTTTGATAGAGCCCTTAGGATCTTGCTTTACTACCAACAGTATGATGGCGATCATATACGTGAGAGTTGGGTAGTTTATATGCATATCCTTAATTGTGGTCCCTAGTCGTGGGAGTTTCGAGACAGGGCATCGATACTCCGGAGTAGACTAGTGTGTACAGTCGAGACCCCGACGAGGGGCGGTGGCCGGTCTCACAAGCCACTGGTGTCAGTTGGATCACCTAAGATGTATACAGGTGCTCATTGGGTTATGAGTACACCGGACAGGACTCGCCGGGAATCTGCTAGTTAGTACTATACCTATCGTCAGATAGCAGTTCCCTGGTGACATGTGTACAGGTTAGTTCATCGACCTGAGGTCGTCATTTGTCTCGTGTGAGTTCCCACTGTGCTTTGATTTCTACCCTACCACGGCTCAAAGGAGTCGTGCAAACAGGTAGCTTTTGGGTACAGTCCCGAGCCATATGGAGGCACGTGAGCGGATCGGCAGGGGATTCGTCTCTCCCGGTATTGGGGGCGAGATCGTGCTGTGTCTAGGAGAGCCATTACGCAAAGCCCTCGGCCGAGGCAGGAGATTTACTGGTAGGTATTCCAGTAGTATCTCAGGGCGTTCTGGGCTACACTCCGACACGACTTATACTGCTAAAGGGGGTCTGACGTTACTAGCCCTCTAGGCGGATATGCGATACTCATTGACGAACGGACCGGACTGTATATACATTGTCACTGTTAGGCTCAGTAGGGTTTTTGGAGGAGTTCGCTCATCGGTCTCCCTTGAGTTTGCTCCTCGGCCACCCTTGAGGTCAGTCCATGGGCAGCCGTTACGCATAGCTAGTGCCGCTGACGGTTTGTGGTTAAACCCACTGCCAGGGTGCTGACGAGTCATTAGAGTCCCCAACAGACAGTTTCCCAAGTTCGGGCGAAACGTTGTAGAGGCCGTATGGTTTTATGGCAGGGTTCGGAAAATGCACGTGCGTTTACGCACGTGTCGATTTTCGGACAGATGATACTGGTCGGCTTTGGTTTAAGCCGGATCCGAGTATTATATTGAGTAGGTATAATATCTTTGTCTCAGTTGCATTTGTATTCGGTCGTAATACAAATGCGGGTATATTTATACAGTTTCGGGGTTGTCCTGAAATTCGTTTCAGGATCACTGTTGGAAGTTGCCAGTTTCCAGTTTTCTATCAGCCGTCTTTTAACATTCGGTTAAAGACGGATTTGTCTTTTCTTGAGATGAGTGTGGATTCTTCTAGAAGGTTCTAGATGAGGTGACTAGGATTAAATGGTGTTAAGTTTTCATTGGTTGCATTTAATGGTTCATTAATGCTTGATGAGGTGTTATTAGTGATTCATGCTTTGTTATTAATGGTTTTGGATTGCTTAAGATATTTTTGAAGTGAGAAGCATTCTCTTGTGGTCACCCCCCTCTCCTACGGTCACCTCCCTCTTGCTATATATGGCTTGCACTCTCTCTCTCCTGATTCTAACTCTCACTTGATAGTTCATTTCGGTTAGAAAAGATTATGATAGCATTCGGGGTGTATGGAATTTTACAGTTCATTTCATTCCATCACCCGATTTCCACGGCAACTTCATTAACCGATCGTCCACGGATTTGGACGAAGTGAGACAAAGTCATCTACTCATTCTCTACATCATTCTTGGTCGTCTCTTTTAGCAAACTTGACGATCGAGTTGCCTCGAGTCAGAGGCGGGAGCTCGTTTAAAGAACCGATCATGTGGTGCCACCTCGACGAGGAGATCGGAGATCGACGAGATCGGAGCAGCCGCAACGGAGCGTGGGATGATGGTTGAAGAACGAAGGACTCGGATCGTTCGGTATAACATTCCTACACTCTTTACAGTATGTTAGTTTAGCAATAATGGCAGATCCGGGTTAAAGTATACGATAGCGCCAGTTTAAAAGTTTTTGTTCCGCATTTGGCGTCTGTAGACTGCCGGGGCGCTAGCGTAGACTAACAGTGGTATCAGAGCCTAACCATTTTGCTATACTAACTTGTGCTAACGCGTTTAAAACATCGATCCGACCAGAAAACTAAAAATTGCAAAATCCATGCCCGACAGTTTCTGTTAATTTTAAACGGTGTCAAAATTGATTTCTGTATATCTTAAAAATCAGTGCAGGGTTTTCTAAGACATCTGAGAAAAAACGGTCACGTGATCCCACTAAAGCGCCGCGCTTCCGCGGTCAAACCTAGGGTTTGACCGCGGAACCGCCGCACTTCAGAGGGAACAGTGCACCAATTTTTCTCAGTTGGCTTTATTTGGGATTTTGTGATTTTTGGTATATATCATTTGCGCCCAGATTTTGTTACTGTTCACCAGTAAGCAGTGGGGCCCACTTTTTGATATTTGGTCTTCGGTCGATCGAAATTTAAACACGTTAGTTTACAGTGCTTACATTATATCTCCGACCGGGAATGTCATTTGATCGGTAAACCGCGTCTGATTGCTATAGTTCTTTTAGACGGGTTTGCGAACGTGACATTCGCGTTGATGTTCTGTGTTGTGCTGTATTGTTGCGGATTTGTCGTGGTGGATAGCAGTGTGCAATGGTAGTACAGTTTGTGTTTATTTGTACATTTGATATTGCGGGGCGAGCGTCCAACTTGTGGACTGCCGTCACTGCCTGTTGTATTATATTCTTTTGGGGCACGACCAGGTTGCGGTCGATGTACCTATTGTACTATTTTTCATTACTGTACTAGGTTTTGCCCCGAGACGGAGTGCACGGATAGCCGGGTTCGGGAGAGCAACGGGTCCGCATCTCATGGCTTTGAGAGGCAGAGGGGTCCCACTTCAGAATTGGCAGACTATTCGCCGCACTCGTAGGGGGTACAGGTTGACCCAAGGAGGGGTGCTCAATTTACCGGATTCCGTGAAGTGCCGGGTGTTCCATTCACTATTCTGGTGGGGACTGCCTCGCTTCAGGTTTTGGCGGGTAAGTTGCCGCACCCGTAGGGGTCTAGGTTTCATTGCACAGGCTATCCACACGACAGGGGAACGTCGAGTTTCAGCAGCGGCTCTGTGAAACTCGGGGATCCCAGATTATCTGTATTGTTCTGTGATGCTTATTACTTTTCTGTAATGTTGCATACTATCACGCCTGGTGCGATTATTGTATATTGGTTTATATACTATTAGATGTTGTATATGTTTTACACCCGCGCTAGTCCAGCCCCCGCTCTGTCGTTAGTTAAGTAACCTAACGAGTGATGACGGGACCCAGTGACGAATGCGGATGGCATATACGTACATTTTATTTTCGTTCTTTTCTGGTGTGATTGAATGATGGGACTGCGTTGATTCTGATCAATGCAAAGTTAAAACAAACCTGTTTTCAGTTGTTGGAACAATTTAAAAAGTGTTGTTACAAAGACGTTTCCTTTTGTTATGCATAGCGGTATTCAGTGGAATATCCTGCACCTCATTCGACGAGGCAAGGGCCGATATCCCTTCACCGGGACTGACCCCTTGGACAGAAGTTTGCGTCAGAGTAATAACTTCACTATAGTCGATTACTTGTTACTTTGCATAGCGGTATTCAGTGGAATATCCTGCACCTCATTCCACGAGGAAAGAGCCGAGATCCCTTTACCGGGAGTGACCTCTTTAGCAAAAGGTTTTCGCCACTATATTTTAAAAAGCTATCAGGTTCCTTCAGCGATATCAAGTTCACTACGCTAAAGGTTTTTCGCCAAAAACCAGCCGTAGCCCTCCGTCGTTTCTTATGGATGGTCAGTAGTATTCAAGCTATGCTTGTTGGCCCTTAGTCAAGGCATAGTGTTTGGTAGCTGCTGGGTATTCATTTGTTGCATAGATAGATGAGTTGGTTTGGGACAGTCGTACAGCCTTGTTGGCCCTTAGTCAAGGGCGAGTACGGGTGGGTTCAAATTAACAAGATAATGACGGGCAGAACTTGACATGTGACTTATGGTTTGGTGGCCCTTAGTCACGATCATAAGAGCATAGGGCAAAAACTATATCGGGAGTTTCTAAAGAAACTGAAACTTGCCAAGTATGCGCATACCTTCTGGAGTATGAGTAACGTGGATGCATTCCATCACGTTATCATGCGATGAGAGTTGGATCCTGATTCCCACTGATGAGTTGGTTTACTCTTCGGGTGATCCCGATTGATTCTTCTTTAGGTTTGGGGAGAATTTGACAGGACAGTGGGAGGTTTCCGGATTAGATAAAATGATGACCATTCCGATCTAGGTTAGAGTGCACGCAGAGTGTTTCTTTTCTCTCTCTCTCTTTGGCAGTGACCTTTGACCGACCCTAGACTATGACTCAGTGACCAGGTTGACCGAACCTTCTTAAAATACTGGCTTTTGGATTGTCTAAGTTGCATAAGTCATTGCCACTCCTTCTTTTACCCTTTGAATTTCTCAGAACACCCGTATTACTACGGATATCCACTTCCATTGGATAGATCCATCGTATGGTTATATACGAACTCGAAGGGACTTCTTCGAGGATGGATCCAGGTTCAGGAGAAATAGAATTGGTTTATTCAGTTGTCTTTTATTATCACCTTCTCTCAGGTTGCGAGAGCTCCTTGGTTTAGGAGAGTACACCTATTACGCCTATTGGATAGTCTTATTCCAAACCATAGGCTGGTGCCGAAAGGTAGGGAATGAAGAAAACCAATTAGCCTAAGTAGGGTGTGCAGAAGGTAATATGTAAAGACAAAATAAAAGGATTAGAAAGAGGGGAAAGTAAATTGCGACTAATATCATTCACGACCAAAACCGCGTACTTCATCGCCGCTCCTATTTCACCTTTAAGAAGAAAAAGGTATTATTCAGTTGTCTTTTATCGTCACCTTCTCTCGTGTTGTGAGTACTCCTTGGTTTAGGAGGGTACACCTATTATGCTTACTGGATAGTCTTCTTCCAAACCATAGGCTGGTACCGAACGGTAGGGAAGGAAGAAAACCAGTTAGCCTAACGATGGTGTACAGAAGCTAACGACTAAAGACAAATAAAGGGATTTGGAGAGATGGCAATAAAATATACGGTTAAAGTCATGAATTGGATTATGGAAGAGGCATTGCTATGAATACCAGGATACCCCTACGAAACATTTTCATGTTTCAGTGCATTGTTAAAGAAAAACTGTTTTCCCGATTAGACACTTACTCCAAGGGTATGTATTTACCAGGTTTCATTCTCATATCTGTATGGTTTTACAGATGATGAGTGGGAGTAAGATATTGGGAATTAGGTGATCATCCTCATTATATCGGAATTCGTTGCAATTGGTGATATTTGAGGAAATCGCCAGGGTACAGTTTTCTACCTACGACGCACAGGTTTTGAGTTGTTCAACTCAGCGGACTTATACAGAGTATTGTATGTTGTCCAGTGTCCATCAGGACAAAGGGGTAGGTCCTCGTACTATGTTCTGTTTACTTATAACTTCTCTAGTATTTAGACAAGTGTTTCGTAGAAATACAAGGTCTAAGTTTTGAGAAGTTATGGGTATAAGAATAAAGTAGAGAACCAGGTATCACAAGTATCGGGATTCTTCAAAGAGATCGAAGATGTAGATTCTTGTGATTGGTATTCAGATGATAGTGATGGTTTTGAGAAACGTGTTTCTCTTTCAGGTTACTCATAATTGGATGGATTCCTAAGTTGAGTAATGCTGATTAACCTTTTTCCATTAAGTTGATATGCACCGGAGACAGCTGCATGGATTGAATCTTGGTTCCAATTAAATAAGTGCCAAAGTTTCTATATTGGATATAGAATAGTTCGTACCTTAGAAGAAATTAAGGTACGGGGAGTTGTCCAGCTTATGATTAAAACCAGACACTGGATAACTCAGGGCACGTTTCTGTAATGGCTGTTTATGGGTTGACCCTGGCTATGATGAGGGTTGATATTCTACCATTTAGAAGATCAATAGTGATATTGTTCTTGACTCGCCACAGTTTTAGTAAAAATGGATCTTTTTCAGAAAACAGAAGTGGGAGTATGGTAGAACTGGAAGTGATTCCAGAACCGCGAACGATTACGAAAAAAATTTAATAGGACCTATACATTCAATCAGGTTTGACATTCCAATAGCCACTCCGCAGGTATGGTAGGTAACCTCAGACACCCGAGAGGTACTTCGGTAGCCTCAAGGACGGTGACAGGGAGGTTCTTATCTACCCAGACTTGACACTACTGTTGTTCCAGGATATGAGACCCGGTAGGAGGGTTGTCGTAGTCAGTGGGAGCAACGGAAGCATGGTGGGCAAGTAGCTTATGTCTATTTATAGACTTGAGCAGTTATAGCGGAGATAGATCATCTAATTTTGATGTGACAGTCATGGGTTTGACTTCAATCAGAATAGGGGATGGATCAGTTAAGAAGGTAGTAGGGTGTGATGTCATGGTATCTGGATGACATACACAGAGTAGGAAGTAAAATTCCTATACTACGATCGGTTGGACTGTGGTCGTCACACAGTTGTTTCTCCAGACAGGATATGGATATAATATTTGACATTCTGGTTTCTGGATCTATGGCTTTAGATCTGGATTTGGGTAGTTTCCCAATGTGGGTACTTTGACAGATATTCTAATGGTTTTTGGAATAGTTGACTCCTAGCATGGTGGTGTACCTGCAGGTGATGGAGTCACCCTCTCTAAAGGTGTCGTATAGACTAAAGGGGAGAGGGATGTGCATGATTGACAGATCACTTGCTTAGGCAATTGAGTCAATCATGAGATGTCAAGTACCACACCAAATGTTGGTTTTGCACTAGATGCAATAAGTTTGTATTAATCCAATCCTGGAGAAACATAAGGAAGCAGTTTTAGAACATTGGTACATGTTTGCGGATTTGATAACGGCAGCCTCTTTCGGGAGACGGTTATCATTCCAGGCTTCAAAGGTGACATGGATGACAGAGTGTTTGTCAGAGTTTTAGTTTTCCCTCTGACGAGGGACAGTATTGTGGACAGGTGGTCCAATGGGATACTGTGGGAAGCAAGGTGCCCGATACTGATTAGGTTCAGTGATCGATTCAGTCTAAGAAGTTTGGATATGGAGTTCATTTATGAACTAAGGTCCCATCAGATATCCAGACATGTTCTAAGACAGGTACTACTCAATTCGGGAGATGGCTTTCTCCGCGAACTTGAGATTAAGAGAGATACAGAAAGAAACTTCTAGGCGGATCCACTCACCGAGGCTATTTCTCGAACACAATAGTTTTACAAACGGGCTTTATGAAACTGATTAGTAGAGGAGTTGGATGTTCGGTTTCACACGGGCTGTGAGTAGTCGACATCGCAATATTAGCCTTGAGTGCAAGTGGGAGATTGTTGGAGATAGTGCCCTCATAGTCAATTATTGGATCGCAGGTACGTGATTGCAATGATTGCGGAGGACCTATCACGGTAGGACAGTCTTACTCGAGATGATAGTATGCTATCTGGTTTGCCTTTATCAGTCGTGTACATGTTCAGGTGACTGATTGCATGTTACACTTTGATAGAGCCCTTAGGATCTTGCTTTACTACCAACAGTATGATGGCGATCATATACGTGAGAGTTGGGTAGTTTATATGCATATTCTTAATTGTGGTCCCTAGTCGTGGGAGTTTCGAGACAGGGCATCGATACTCCGAAGTAGACTAGTGTGTACAGTCGAGACCCCGACGAGGGGCGGTGGCCGGTCTCACAAGCCACTGGTGTCAGTTGGATCACCTAAGATGTATACAGGTGCTCATTGGGTTATGAGTACACCGGACAGGACTCGCCGGGAATCTGCTAGTTAGTACTATACCTATCGTCAGATAGCAGTTCCCTGGTGACATGTGTACAGGTTAGTTCATCGACCTGAGGTAGTCATTTGTCTCGTGTGAGTTCCCATTGTGCTTTGATTTCTACCCTACCACGGCTCAAAGGAGTCGTGCAAACAGGTAGCTTTTGGGTACAGTCCCGAGCCATATGGAGGCACGTGAGCCGATCGGCAGAGGATTCGTCTCTCCCGGTATTGGGGGCGAGATCGTGCTGTGTCTAGGAGAGCCATTACGCAAAGCCCTCGGCCGAGGCAGGAGATTTACTGGTAGGTATTCCAGTAGTATCTCAGGGCGTTCTGGGCTACACTCCGACACGATTTATACTGCTAAAGGGGGTCTGACGTTACTAGCCCTCTAGGCGGATATGCGATACTCATTGACGAACGGACCGGACTGTATATACATTGTCACTGTTAGGCTCAGTAGGGTTTTCGGAGGAGTTCGCTCATCGGTCTCCCTTGAGTTTGCTCCTCGGCCACCCTTGAGGTCAGTCCATGGGCAGCCGTTACGCATAGCTAGTGCCGCTGACGGTTTGTGGTTAAACCCACTGCCAGGGTGCTGACGAGTCATTAGAGTCCCCCACAGACAGTTTCCCAAGTTCGGGCGAAACGTTGTAGAGGCCGTATGGTTTTATGGCAGGGTTCGGAAAATGCACGTGCGTTTACGCACGTGTCGATTTTCGGACAGATGATACTGGTCGGCTTTGGTTTAAGCCGGATCCGAGTATTATATTGAGTAGGTATAATATCTTTGTCTCAGTTGCATTTGTATTCGGTCGTAATACAAATGCGGGTATATTTATACAGTTTCGGGGTTGTCCTGAAATTCGTTTCAGGATCACTGTTGGAAGTTGCCAGTTTCCAGTTTTCTATCAGCCGTCTTTTAACATTCGGTTAAAGACGGATTTGTCTTTTCTTGAGATGAGTGTGGATTCTTCTAGAAGGTTCTAGATGAGGTGACTAGGATTAAATGGTGTTAAGTTTTCATTGGTTGCATTTAATGGTTCATTAATGCTTGATGAGGTGTTATTAGTGATTCATGCTTTGTTATTAATGGTTTTGGATTGCTTAAGATATTTTTGAAGTGAGAAGCATTCTCTTGTGGTCACCCCCCTCTCCTACGGTCACCTCCCTCTTGCTATATATGGCTTGCACTCTCTCTCTCCTGATTCTAACTCTCACTTGATAGTTCATTTCGGTTAGAAAAGATTATGATAGCATTCGGGGTGTATGGAATTTTACAGTTCATTTCATTCCATCACCCGATTTCCACGGCAACTTCATTAACCGATCGTCCACGGATTTGGACGAAGTGAGACAAAGTCATCTACTCATTCTCTACATCATTCTTGGTCGTCTCTTTTAGCAAACTTGACGATCGAGTTGCCTCGAGTCAGAGGCGGGAGCTCGTTTAAAGAACCGATCATGTGGTGCCACCTCGACGAGGAGATCGGAGATCGACGAGATCGGAGCAGCCGCAACGGAGCGTGGGATGATGGTTGAAGAACGAAGGACTCGGATCGTTCGGTATAACATTCCTACACTCTTTACAGTATGTTAGTTTAGCAATAATGGCAGATCCGGGTTAAAGTATACGATAGCGCCAGTTTAAAAGTTTTTGTTCCGCATTTGGCGTCTGTAGACTGCCGGGGCGCTAGCGTAGACTAACACTTCTCCTGCCGCACCTTCATCTTTTCTTGTCGGCGGAGATAGTTTTTATCAATTACCGACTCTTGGACCTGTCGCCAGACCTTGTAAATTTTAGAGGACAGCCGTTGAGGGGGACGCTCTAGCTTCTTCTCTGGAGTATTCTCCACAGGTGAAGGAGTTCGTTTCAACTTCGCCGTAGGAGAGTTTCTGCGCACCGTATTCAGCAATTCAAAACTGTTCCTGGTTGGAACAGCAGCATCGATCCCCACCATCAGAGCTGGTGGCGTAAATCCAGAGGGGGAGTTGCCCCCATCCTTTCTTACTCGACGCCAGTGGAGACGTCGAGCGTGTCTTGCGGATGGAGTCACCTCCGTTGTTGGATAACCTTCTTCATACCCCCTGCTCTGGGTAGGGGAAGCAGCTTTGAGGACCTCGCCTGGAGCAGCAACCGGAATGGCCATCCTCATAAAAACTGGCTTCTCGGAAGAAGGAAACTTCCCAATGATTTCGTCCATTTGCGTCGGGATGGCTCCGCTTTGGGATGGCAGCTTCGGGTATCGCAGGTTTGCGGACGTTCTGGCCCAGTCTGTTGAAAACTGAGGTATTGAAACTGGGCGATCTGTTGAGAGGGGTCGCGGCAGTGGTAAGTCGATCAAAGACCGGCTTCTTTGGAGCTTCTTGCGATGTCATTGGGGCATTGAAGCTCATCGGTGGGAGCATGGTCCCGAAGAATAGTCCAGTGGTGGCATGAGTTACTTGCTCTACTGGCATCTTGAAAAGGGAGGCCGCTTGGGGCCCATGAGTTACTCCTCCAGCAGGGATGGAGCGAGAGTTGCAGTTGCAGGTAGTGCAGCTTGAAGCCATTGATCTTCTATTTTCTGCATGGAGCAAGACACCAAATCTTAGTACCTCGAATCCACAGGCAACCACAACAAACCGTGATTCGTTCGCGAACACGACACACGAAGTGTGGAGTGGAAAGAGGAAAAGGTCCCACCGGGCGTGCCGGAATCTGTTCCCCTCCGAACGGCGGCCGACGACGCGTGAGGACGTCTAGCCTGAGATTCGGGGCAGATGCTATATGGTTTTATCCGTCTACCTCTCCGAAGATGCCAAGTTGATTTATGGCACCGTGTATCGGAGGTTTAGACGGACGCGGCCGATGTAGCAGACTTCGTCAGATTCCCCCTTGCTAGAGGGGTTTTTTGATTGTGGGGACACTTTTCCCTGCAGGCGCAAGCCCCTGCAGTTAATTACGCTACCGCATCGCGGTAGCCACTTTCTCCTTCTCCAGAATTTCACTTTGTGCCGTGTGTGTTTGTTTTATTTGTGATTGCCCGTGGATCGTATACGGAGACTGAGTAATGCCGTCGCCTGTAGGACGTGGATTATTCCAAATCCGTATTTACTTAGATTTGGGTTTGGCGTTTTTAGTTTAAGGATACGTTAGCCGTATTTAGGCTAAGATCAACTTAAACATTCGTTAAGGATACATTAGTCCTGTTTGAGACTAAGATCAACTTAACGGGATCGTCTAGATCCATAAACCAGTTTAAAGGCGTATTGGTCCATTTAATATATGGCTGTCGGGGACCCGTCACCTCTCTGACGACGTTGAAGGATTACAACGACATATGTCAGAGGAGTTCGGAGATGTACCCTTGAACCAAAGTCGATTTGGAGTTTTATAGTCCATTTAAATGTTTAAGGATACGTTAGCCGTGTTTGGGGCTAAGATCAACTTAAACGAGACCGTTTAGATCCGGCAAAAGAGCATTTGGAGGCTCTGTTGTTCTAGTTTAGGGACGTAGTGGTCCATAGGTAGTTTAGGGACGTAGTGGTCCATAGGTAGTTTAAGGACGTTGCGGTCCATGTTCTAGTTTAGCGACGTAGTGGTCCATCATTAGTTTAGGGACGTCTCGGTCCAATATTAGTTTAGGGACGTCTCGATCCATAGGTAGTTTAAGGACGTTGCGGTCCATGTTCTAATTTAGGGACGTAGTGGTCCATCATTAGTTTAGGGACGTCTCGGTCAATAGGTAGTTTAAGGACGTTGAGGTCCATGTTCTAGTTTAGGGACGTAGTGGTCCATCATTAGTTTAGGGACGTCTCGGTCCAATATTAGTTTAGGGACGTCTCGGTCCACGAGTTTAAGGACCCCGCAGTCCATATCGATGTGTGGTCGTCGGGACCCGTCACCTCTCTGACGTCGTTGAAGGATTACAACGATAGGTGTCAGAGGAGCTCGGAGATGTATCCTCGAACCGGATGTAAATTGATTTAGGAGAGCAGCTGTGCTCAGTCAATTTAGTTTGAGGACTTACGGCCATGATTGAGCTAAGTCCAGTTTCAACATCTTTTGTCTTTGGCCTGTGCTAAGGCTTTGCCCCTTTTTAGTAATGCACTGCATTATTCTTGTTTTGGTTGGGCTCTGCCCTTTTATAAATGATGCAGAGTATCTATTTTGTTTGGGCTCTGCCCTTTTTAAAATGCATAGCATTTTTTTTATTAGGCCTGTTAGGCCTTTTAATTGGGCTCTGTCCCTTTTCTTTAATAATGTAGAGCATTAAATACTCTGACAGTGCCCCACGCGGCTTGTCAGGCGCTTTGCGCCAAGTAATGAGCGCAAACTCATATGGTGGTGACACGTGTCACGTTCTGGTGAGCGCAAGCGCAACAGGGCAGTGCGCTATGTCAGTGCGCTGCGCTGTTGCGCTGCTGACACGTGGCGCTTCCTGGTGGCTTGCGCCAACACAGGAGCGCAACAGCGCTGTTTTTGCAAGTGCAGACCACTGTTTTATATTTTGATCGATTTTAAATCAAAGAAAACAAGTTTTTCTTGTTTTCAAGGAACCAATGGTTCATAAGCAAGTGCAAAGCACTATTATTAGTTAGTTTTCTTTCTTATTGAAGATCATTGATCTTGTTCTTAGATCAATGATATGTTTTTAAGAGAATTTTCTCTTTTTCTGAAGGTTTTTACCTTTTTTGTTCTTGAGGAATTCTTCAGAGTTCTCTTTTTTTTCCTCAGAAAATGTTGATGCCTTTGAATTGAGGCCTAGGGTCCTTTTTATAGTGTCCATAAATTAGTTAAATTTGTTAAAGAGATCTTTCTCTGAGTGATTTGGGGAATTTTCCCCACCGTTGGATTTTTGTTCCAAGGGCTTCTGTTTTACAGAAGAAAATCTTCTTGTTTTAACAAGAACAGAAAGATTTCATAGAATTTTAATTCTGTTTGGCGCAAATGCTCCAGAGCGTGACGCGTGTCGCGCAGCGCACAGCGCAGCGCAGCGCAGCTGCGCTTGCGCATCTGCGCTGACACGTGTCGCACAGCGCAGTGCTTGCGCAACTGAAGCGTTGCTTCCTTTAATTTTGCTTTAAACAGAGTTTTGCTCTGATTGGGTGTGCTGCCTTGGGCGCTGCGCTGATGCATCTGCGCCTGATACGTGGCGCGTTGCGCGCAGTGCAAAGAATCTGAAGCGTTGCTTCATTTATTAAAATTTAGATTTTCAAGATAGAGCTTTGCTCTGATTGGGGGAAGATGAAGCGTTGCTTCATCTCCCGCCTCAGAATTTGAACAGAGCTTTGCTCTGATTAGGGTAAACAGCCGGTTCCGTTGCTATATGTCAACGACAATTGGGATACGCATATTTACTTACGTTGATGACATGTGATGTTATGTGTTGCTAGGATATGTTATATTGGATCGTCGTGTTTGAATAGTCGGGGGTTTTATGTGAGATGAGAGTTATTTATTTTCATTAATGTAAAAAACTTGTATGTAATATTCTTTTATTGGGGAACTTCCGGGTTGAGGAAGATGTCATCGTTGATATATATTATTTTCTTTTCTGCATTAGGATAAACCCAAGGAGGGGAGCACAAGTAACCGGGTTCTAGAGTCCAGTGGAAGGCCATCTCGAGGAGTCGAGTCCGGGTCTCCTAACTCTAGAATTGGTAGGGTTGCTTTCCGCTCTCGTAGAGGTTTAGTGATGTGGGTTTGGCTATTCATCACGACCGTGGAATCCGTGTTTTATACAGGCTTAATATAAAACCCGGAAATCCTAGTATATCCAATATTTTATATGTTGATTTCTGCTGCAATATTCTGTGATGTGATCACTTGATATGTTGAGATATATACTGTATATAGTATATGTGATATATTATATAGACATGCTTATGTTTTTCACCCGCGGTAGCCCTGCCCCGCTCTGCCGTTAGTTACCTAACCAAACGGTGCATGACGGGACATCGAGGCGAATGCGGATGGTATAAGCGTACGTTGTATTTATCTGTGATGCTTAGGTAACTTAAATGATGGGACTTCATTAATGAGATTAATGAAAGAAAATAAACCTAAAGATGTTGTGGAATCGAATTTTCAAAAACAGGTAGCTCTAGTTCTTGCTTTGCATAGCGATATTCCTTGTAGAATATCCAGCACCTTATTCGATAAGGAAAGATCCGAGATCCCTTCACCGGGAGTGACCTCTTTAGCAATAACTGGCAGATGCTGTCACGCCCCGCTTCCCAGAGTGTGCTAAGATAGACACGTGACAGAGCCAACCATGCTACCTGTGGATAGGAAACATCCCTCTACAGTCACATTACGACCGTCTAGAGATATCAAGAACAGTAGAAATAAAATAAACTATCTAGTACATGTCCATGAGCCAGAATAAACGAGTCAAGAAATAAGATGCGGAAGCAATAAATCCAATAAACAGTAACATCTAAAAAGTACGGAAATAACT
The DNA here is from genome assembly GCA_030015575.1 of Agapanthus africanus. Classification (NCBI taxonomy): domain Eukaryota; kingdom Viridiplantae; phylum Streptophyta; class Magnoliopsida; order Asparagales; family Amaryllidaceae; genus Agapanthus; species Agapanthus africanus. Next base: position 64,327,178 of record JASDDO010000022.1, read on the forward strand.
AAACTAACTGGATACTAACAGGATCCTCACTGCTCGGCTTGACGGCGGGAATACTCCTGATCAGCATGCGACAAAGATGGAGAATCTGGGCCATGCAAAACCCAGACGTCAGTGCTGTTCATATCATAATATTGCATTATTATATTCCCCATTCCTAGTCATTTTACAAATAAACAGGTGCTTTTGACCCATGTCTGCTACATAGTTACAGGTTACAGGTTCTCGGAGCAACAACAGTGAAATTGATGAAAAAGATGATACAAAGTGAGACTACGACCAATAAATGGTGGAATCTTGATCAAGCCTACACGAAGATCAGTTCACAAAATACAAGGTATCGCAAGGTTCAAGACTTCGTCATGAAGCAACGGTAAAAGTCCACTACAATTATTCACTGTGGAGATCTGGAAGAAACCTAGAAGCCAATCTGAGAAAACAACTGAAGAAAAACCAAGACAAAGAGAATCAGAACTAGCACACCAAACAAGAAGATAGAAGCTCACTGTTTGGCCGCGGAACCGCGGCCAAACATGGCCTATGGCCGCGGTTCCGCGGCCAGGTAGAACCCGTATTGGTGAATATTTTCCAGAAAGATTGGCAGCACGTTGACTAGTCTACCTAAGGGCATTTTTGTAAAAGCATACATGCGGCGATTGTAAACCTAGGGTTTTCTATGTCCTATAAATAGAGACCCAAATTCTTGTATTAGGTTATGCCTCCTTTCATTAATAAATTCAGATTTCTTTTAGAGAGCATCGATGCCTCTTTTCATTTCATCTATTCAGATCTGAAAAGTTCTGTGTAAATGTTTGGAGAGAGCCATCAATAAAGTAAGTAGTTTTATTTAATTGCCTTAGTATAGATCTTTAATTTCTTGCCCTAGTTAGATAGTTAGAATGTTCTTCAATTCCCTAATGAGCGAGTAGTCTCCTCGCTTGTTAGGGTTAGCTTTGGGGAAGGCTTGAGAGATGAAGATCTCTCACCCCTTTCTTACCCATCACACGTTTTTATAGGACTCCATGCATACATGCACACACCGCTCCATACGGCACCCTATCCCACGAGGTAGCGATGATACCGTAGTATAAAGGCCCGGTTGAGCGTGTTTTCCATGGAGGTTAGGGTAAGGATCGATAAAGGAAGGACAGTAACCTAGAGGGAGAAACACCGTTTCTTTCCGATGGTACCAATCCCCTTTATTGATAATTACCATAACACCTCATAGATCTTAATTTGGGTATAGAACGCGGTGAGATTTATTTACATTTCCAAACTTACCCTAAACCTAACCCTAGCAAGATTTGGATCTAGATAAATTTAGTTTTTAGATTTAATCAATCCGACACCCATCGGAATTAACTCGTTAGACCAATTAGGAAATTCACAAAATCCCTGTGGACCGACCCGTACTCACCGGCTAGCTACCAAGCGACACCGTTCTTGATTGCGGTTACTAAATATTTTTGATCATAAAATCTCTTAAAATCAAATGGCACCGTTGCCGGGGATGGCGTGTTATTTTCTTTTTGCAATTTCGGGTTAGTCTAAAATTGAAAAATCATAAAAAACTGAAAAATTATAAAAATATAAAAATTTATCATTTTGTTATTTTGTGAAGGGTATTTTCGTGTGAATTTTGCAGGACCGCAGAACAAATTCAGATCTAGAAAAATCCAGAAATCGAAACAGAAAACAGAAGAGCTGAAAATCAGAGGAGTACCATAACAGAAGAACAGAAGATTTTTGGAGGCATAAACCGACTAGCCGACCGCGATTCCGCCGCATTAACCCAGCTTTGACCGCGCATCTGCGGCGGCTTGGTGACATCATCACCTCCAAATTTTTCTCGGGTTCTGAAACGTCGACTTCGCCGCGCTTCCGCCCCCATAAGCCCCTTCTGGCCGCGCTTCCGCCGCGGGTCGGGTGACTAAGCATGCAAAATCCCTTGTGAGCTTTCTCTCTTCTTCCTATGCAAATCCCGATATATCTTCCATAAATTTGCCTGCAGGATTCTTTGAGCTTAAAAAATCTTCCCCCTTCCAATAAAAAATCTTGTGCAGGATTCTGTGCACCGCGCTTAAAATAAATTTTTTTTGATTGCAATTGGCTGTTACTGTTTTGCATATTTTTAATCGGACTTTAAGGGGCTTGAGACCAATCCAGATTGGGTGGGTATTTCATCACCCTTCCCACGACCCCAGAAATCACATAAGGCATATGCATTGACCATCATTAATTAAAAAAATACTAGACTCAACCCTAAGGACGTCGAGCTCAATAGGACAGAGGGCTAGTTGTAGGCATCGGCCGTTGATCCTAACCTGACTTTGCGGTGTCTAGGAAAGTGTGTCTAAGGCGAGTGGTTACTTAATTAGGGCCACTACTTGTAGTGGAAAGCTTCCCACTCACCTGACACTTACCTGGCCGCAATTGGCGGTGAAGAGGCAGTTTGAGGTCCAATTTCTAGCCCTTTGGAATAGTTAGGAGCTGTTTAGCTGACCTAGGTGGCCCTAGATCTAGGCCTGATTGTGCATTTATGGTTGAGTGAAAGTGTGTCAAAGCCCTTTACCGAAAATCTTTTTTGCAAAAAAGTTCCAAATAAAAAAAAGGGGGGAATTTTTTTATAAAAACTTGAAAAATTTTGTCGCTAAGAAATCCGTGCTCCCCACACTCTTTTTTCTCCTTTTTTACATCATGGGTACCCCACCTCACAAATCTCTTGCCGAACTTTGGTACCCTGAGCCAAACTTTGCCTCCTACGCGAATTGTTTCGGTCGATTTACGGACGACCCCTCCATGCCCAAAATTTCTTTGAAAGATCGAATAGAAGCGTCTAGGAGAAACAGTTCGACTCCGCAATCCACTTTATATCAACCATTTCAAACTTCACCACCTTCGTACGTTGATACCACTTTTTCGAGTCCTGTTGTAACTCCTAAACCCATGTCTATTGCTGAGCATATTGAACAATCTCGTTGCCGATCTTTCACTCTTCTCCACACATCCAGTTCTAAGGATCAACAAGTCCATTCACCTTTTTATCAAAATATTGATCCTACTCCTGTCCAACCATCCAATTCCTACCAGTCCTACCCGACTTTCTCACCTTCACTAGACATTGCTTCTACACAGCCATTTGGGAGTTTCACGTATCCACACAATTTTGAAACTTTTACCGAAACCCCTTCACAACCCATGTCTAGTTTGGAACAGTCGTTGGAAGCTTATATTTTAGCAACAAACAAAATGATGAGGAATGTGGATGTGTCCATGGCCGCCCTTATGCAACCTAGTGAACCGGTAGCTAGTTTCCAACTAGCTCCAAAAATTCCAATGTATCATGGGGCGGTTGGACAGAGTGAGAATTTAAGTGGTGAGAGTGAGCTGTACACCCTTCCAAATCAAACCTACCCATTACCAATTGAATTCAACTACTCCAGTCTTCAAACAAGTGTTCAAAATAATGAGTTGTGTGACTTTGTAGTGATTGATTTGCCAGATTGTGAGGAATCCCTTTCGAGTGAAACCACACTTAATCCTTTTGAACTTTACACCTCCAATCTAGAACCTGAATTGATAAATATCCATGCTTTTAATGAGGTGTCAGAAAAAATTGATTTTCACTTGATTGAGGATATAGACGCCGGGAATATTTTGGATGATGAACCCGTAAATTTGACTGAAATTTTATCTCCAATTCATCATCCCGAGTCATTAATTGTTTCTCCCGAACCTCATATGCGTCTTGATTTTGATGATAATGGCATGGATAGGCTAAATTTTGAGGAGAATTATGAGGATAGTATTGAGGAGAGTATTGAGGATAGTATTGAGGATGAACCATTTTTGTTTGATGTGTCGGATTTTCCAATTCATCCTCCTGAACCTTTAACTGTTATACTTCCTGAATCACCCTCCCTCCTTTCCATTATTCCGACCACGCAAAAGATCACGCTTGAAGACTGTGAGCTTGAAAAATTTCTCTTTGAATCTGACACAGTTCTCACAGACGATAATGATTACGAGTGTTTCACTTTTTCGGACGATGTTGAAAACTCATCTCCCGAGTTTGAGTCCTTTAATTTTTCAGATGAGTTAGTTGAACCATCAGACTCGGTTGCTTACAGTCATTTCGAACCATTGATGGAATCTTTCAAGTTCGAGACAGATTACTTAGGTGAGAATAAGACTATCCCTAAATCACTCCCTTTCGTCCTTCCTATCGTTTCGACCACGCAAGAATCCGTCGCGTTTCCATTTTCAATGGAGGGTTTACCAAGTTCGACGTACCCATGTTTTCTTGCGAATCTTGAGGGATTTAACCTTATTTCTCGAAGGGTTGATAGATTAGCACAATCGCTTTTAACACATCGGTCATCACAAATTGCGCTAATTTATTCACTCGATTTACACCCTCAAGATCGTACTACACTTCTTTCTATTTTTCGCCATTCTTCTCCTCTACCGAGACCATATTCCGTTTCTATCTCCACGCGTCTCGTGTGTTTCTCAACTCCATTCTCTACACTCCATTCTTTCAACAACCCTACCATTATCACGATAGAATTTTTGAATGGTTGGTGCTAACTTTTGGTCTGTGTAAGGCCTTGTATAGTTTGATTTTTCTCCTCCCTAACTCTAACCTTTAACGCTTAACGCAGTGGAAACACTGTTTCACTTAAGTTTGGAGGGAACCTTGTTGTATATTATTTTGTTTTTTCTTTTAACAATAATTTTTTTTTTTGCAACTAAATAAACAGGGGAGTGCCGACATTCTCAACCCTTTTGGTGTAGCATGACAGTGAGGACACTGTCAAGGTTAAGTTTGGGGGTATGCTCGGTAAGCCTTCTTCCTTCGCATTCATATGTACATTTTTTTTGCATTTGCATACTTATTTTAAAACCCATAAAAAATTGAAAATTTTGAAACATTATAAAAATTAAAGTATTCAATTTTGGCCATAATTGACTTCGGTTTGACAAAAAAAGTTAACTAGCTAGGAACTAGATCTTAGACTTAGTAAATTAAAAACCCTAAAAATAACCTTTCTTAAAAGTTTAACGGTAGAAAGTATATGTCTTTGTAGTTTATTTAGAAATAGGCAAATTTTGAGTTCACTTCTTGGGCTAAGTTAAAACAAGGGAAGAATATTGATGTTTTTATTAAAGTATAAGTTTGAAAAATAATTCCTAACTTAAGTCTAAATTCTGAAAATGTATACCATACAAATTGCACAAACACGAACCTTGAAACTTGGAATAGTAGAAGAGACCTCGAAATGCTCTTGTTTAAAGTCCTTAGTACGAAGAAAATAAAATAAGAAAAGGAAATTCAAGTGTGAATAAAGAGATAATAAAAAAAATGAACACTGATTTTTGTGATTACTTAAGGCTGCAAAAAGAGAAAAATATTTAGCGAGGGTGCTTTATCACCTAGTGCCTTAGACCAACTGGTTTGGGAGTCACTGCTAAAGCCTTAGGTGTTACAAGACTAGGAATTACGCTTTAATGTGCAAACATATCTTGTAATCGGTTGTTGGTACCTCAAGAAGTATTAACGGTCGCATGAAGGATGTGTGAGCGAAATTCATCTAAAAATTCACCAATTAAGAAGTGTTTTGGACAATGGACAAGAGTATGATTGCTTGATTTGAATTTCCAAGTGTAGGGGTGATTTATACACACACGTAGGGGTATGTGATTGGGGTTTAGATAAGAGATAGGAATGAAGAATATGACTTATATCTTTAATAGAGATGATAAAAATTCCTAAGTTGAGATGGAACCCTAGAAGAAAAACTTAAGAGATGCCAAAAGCTAAGTAAGTCTACAGAACATATATAATCTTAAGTTAAATAATAAGGAAGCGTGAAGAATACGGGTGGATGATTTTTAAGTCGAAGATAATAGACTTCCTTGTTAGAAAACCAAATTGGAGAATACAAGTAAATGGGCCTAATTGATAGGATTTTGTAGGTAGTATCCGCTGAAAACTCTCAGGAGACAACACTCCTCCTACTAGGGACACTTAGAGGTTTAACGACTTGTTGCACGTGCTCAGTGCAATCGCGTTTCCCTGCGAAAGTGAGGTTAGGATTTTGTTGAGAATAAAACTAGGTTTGCTCGAGGACGAGCAAAAGATAAGTTTGGGGATATTTGTTCATATCATAATATTGCATTATTATATTCCCCATTCCTAGTCATTTTACAAATAAACAGGTGCTTTTGACCCATGTCTGCTACATAGTTACAGGTTACAGGTTCTCGGAGCAACAACAGTGAAATTGATGAAAAAGATGATACAAAGTGAGACTACGACCAATAAATGGTGGAATCTTGATCAAGCCTACACGAAGATCAGTTCACAAAATACAAGGCATCGCAAGGTTCAAGATTTCGTCATGAAGCAACGGTAAAAGTCCACTACAATTATTCACTGTGGAGATCTGGAAGAAACCTAGAAGCCAATCTGAGAAAACAACTGAAGAAAAACCAAGACAAAGAGAATCAGAACTAGCACACCAAACAAGACGATAGAAGCTCACTGTTTGGCCGCGGAACCGCGGCCAAACATGGCCTATGGCCGCGGTTCCGCGGCCAGGTAGAACCCGTATTGGTGAATATTTTCCAGAAAGATTGGCAGCGCGTTGACTAGTCTACCTAAGGGCATTTTTGTAAAAGCATACATGCGACGATTGTAAACCTAGGGTTTTCTATGTCCTATAAATAGAGACCCAAATTCTTGTATTAGGTTATGCCTCCTTTCATTAATAAAATTCAGATTTCTTTTGGAGAGCATCGATGCCTCTTTTCATTTCATATATTCAGATCTGAAAAGTCCTGTGTAAATGTTTGGAGAGAGCCATCAATAAAGTAAGTAGTTTTATTTAATTGCCTTAGTATAGATCTTTAATTCCTTGCCCTAATTAGATAGTTAGAATGTTCTTCAATTCCCTAATGAGCGAGTACTCTCCTCGCTTGTTAGGGTTAGCTTTGGGGAAGGCTTGAGAGATGAAGATCTCTCACCCCTTTCTTGCCCATCACACGTTTTTATAGGACTCCATGCATACATGCACACACCGCTCCCTACGGCACCCTATACCACGAGGTAGCGGTGATACCATAGTATAAAGTCCCGGTTGAGCATGTTTTCCATGGAGGTTAGGGTAAGGATCGATAAAGGAAGGACAAGAACCTAGAGGGAGAAATACCGTTTCTTCTCGATGGTACTAATCCCCTTTATTGATAATTACCATAACACCTCATAGATCTTAATTTGGATATAGAAAGCGGTGAGATTTATTTACATTTCCAAACTTACCCTAAACCTAACCCTAGCAAGATTTAGATCTAGATAAATTTAGTTTTTAGATTTAATCAATCCGACACCTATCGGAATTAACTCATTAGACCAATTAGGAAATTCACAAAATTCCTATGGACCGACCCGTACTCTCTGGCTAGCTACCAAGTGACGCCGTTCTTGATTGCGGTTACTAAATATTTTTGATCATAAAATCTCTTAAAATCAAATGGCGCCGTTGCCGGGGATGGCATGTTATTTTCTTTTTGCAATTCCGCGGTAAAGCTGTTACGAAATCCATGGTTATATGTTCCCACTTCCATTGAGAAATCGGAAGTGGTTGCAATAAACCAGTAACCCTTTGATGTTCAGCCTTAACTTGCTGACACACCTAGCACTTCGCTACAAAGCGGGCAATCTCCCGTTTCATGCCTTCCCACCAGAAATGCTGTCGTAGATCACGGTACATCTTCGTGCCTCCTGGATGTACAGAATATGTGGAACTATGCGCCTCCTTCATAATTTCTTCACGAATATCTCCTTTCGGCATACACAAATGGCTACCAAATCGCAACGAACCATCTTCATGAATCAACAAGTCCGTTCGAAGTCCAGCTTCAACTTGTTCTCGAAACTTTTGCAATCTTGGGTCCTGTGACTGCGCTGCTTTAATATTATTGATCAACGACGACTGTACTTGCAGTTGCATCAACTGTCTCGAAGAATGCAGTAGCACGATCTCCAACTCGAATCTCCGAAAATCTTCGATAAGTTCCTTCTGTGCAGTCAACATCTGAATTGCTGGCAACCGACTAAGCGCATCCGACACTATATTAACTTTTCCCGGATGGTACTTAAGATTAAGATCGTAGTCAGCCATCAGCTCCAACCATCTATGCTGCCTCATGTTAAGATCTTTCTGCGTGAACACATACTTTAGGCTTTTGTGATCGGTGAATACTTCGACCCTTTCACCCAGTAAGTAGTGTCTCCAAATATTCAAAGCGAAAATTACTGCTGCTAGCTCCAAATCATGAGTTGGGTAATTCTTCTCATGGATCTTCAACTGTCTTGATGCGTAGGCTATAACCTTCCCATGTTGCATCAAAACACAACCCAATCCTTTCCCAGATGCATCGCTGTGAATCACCAATCCTCCGGAACTGTCTGGTACGGTCAGAATAGGAGCGGTTATCAATCTCTGCTTCAACGTCTCAAAAGCGGACGCACATCTATCCGTCTATACAAACGGTACTTCTTTGCGCGTAAGCTTGGTCAAAGGCTCAGCTAAACGAGCAAAATTTTCCACGAACCTTCTGTAGTATCCTGCAAGTCCAAGAAAACTTCTGATCTCTGCTACGTTCTTTAGAATCGGCCAATCTCGAACTGCTTCTATATTCTCAGGATCAACGGCGATTCCACTTCCAGATACGACATGCCCCAAGAACTTTACCTCTTCAAGACAAAACCCGCACTTGCTCATCTTTGCATATAATCTTTCTTTCCTCAATGTCTGCAGTGCGATCTTCAAGTGTTCTGCATGCTCTTCAATGCTCCTTGAGTAGATCAGAATATCATCGATGAACACCACGATAAACTGATCCAAAAACAGTGAGAAGATTTGGTTCATCAAGTCCATGAATATCGCTGGTGCATTCATGACTCCGAATGGCATCACTAAATATTCGTAATGGCCATACCGAGTTCAGAACGCAGTTTTGCAAATATCCTCCTTTCATTAATAAATCCAGCTTCGAGAATACCCTCGCACCATTAAGTTGCTCGAATAATTTGCCAATGCGATGGATCGGGTACTTGTTCTTAATAGTCACCCGGTTTAATTCTCGATAGTCGATGCACATTCTCCGTGTGCCATCTTTCTTCTTTACTAGAAGAACTGGAGCTCCCGAAAGTGAATTGCTGCTGTGAATCCAACCCTTCTCAAGTAATTCAGTAACCTGCTTCTTGACTTCTTCCAACTCCACTGGTGCCATCGGATAGTACGCCTTTGAGATTGGCGCTGCACCAGGAACAAGATTGATCGCGAACTCCACATCTCATTTTGGCGGTACCCGAGATGTCCTCGAACACGTCCATGAACTCTCGAACTATAGCTGGCGCTTCCTCCTTATCAACTTCCATCGATGAAAGAACACTGTGTGTCGGCCTAGCCCTAAACTCGACTGGCCCGACAGAACTGCTACCTCCAGCAAAAACAAACTCCGGATGTCCGGGAATCTGGAAAATTACTTTCTTTGCTCTATAATCAATGTGAGCGTGGAAAGTGCCGAGAAAATCCATTCCTAAGACAACATCATAACTGTCGGTATCGATCACCAAGAAATCTGCAAAACATAAAGCAATGAAACTGAGAGAACCAAGGAAATTTTACGACCATGAATCAAGGAAATGAATCAAGACTAGAACTCCAAGTTACTTAAATAGAGTACCGCATTGTAACCATGTTGCAGTTCATGGGTACAATCACATAACTCCGTTCAAGTCGCCCAAATCCTAGTATCAGAATAGAAAGAAACAATAGGGAACTAGAATGTTTCAAGTCGAGATGCAAAGTTGTTTGCATATCGTCAAGACAAGGATCAAGATAAAGATAAGATTCAAGAATCACGAGAACAAGGTGGCATGACATGTTCCTAATTATGAGTTTTCCGATTCGTGTATTGGGTCCAATACCCAACTACAAAAGAATCAAACCCGATTAACTTAAATCGTATGGCTCTGATACCAAACAAACCCTGTCACGTCCCGCTTCCCAGAGTGCGCTAAGATAAGCACATGACAGAGCCAACCATGCTACCTGTGGATAAGAAATATCCCTTCACAGTCACATTACAGCTGTTTAGAGATATCAAGAACTGTATAAATAAAATAAACTATCTAGTACATGTCTATGAGCCAGAATAAACGAGTCAAGAAATAATATGCGGAAGCAATAAATCCAATAAATAGTAACATCTGGAAAGTACGGAAATAACTAAACTCACTGGATACTAACAGGATCCTCACTGCTCGGCCTGACGGTGGAAATACTCCTGATCAGCCTGTGACAAAGGTGGAGAATTTGGACCATGCAAAACCCAGACGTTAGTGCGTCATAATATCAACAATAATATAATTAGGGGGTAGTAAGACATGCAGGCACGAGTATGAACAGTAATAAAAGTAGAACAGTAACACGAATATAGATCAATGAACAGGACATAAACAGGTGAAGTACAGTGAGTAGTCTAAACTGTGCTATAGGGTTATCTACTCTAAAGTTATTCGAAATCAATTAATGTAATTCTCATTGTAACCCATCGGTCTATGTCCCGTTCAACCCCACGGGACCACCGTAAAAGGATAATACACTGTGAGTCTATGTCCCGTTCAACCGCACGGGACCACGGTAAAAGGATAATAGCCCTTTGAGTTACGTTCGGCTACATTCTTGATTTCCCCATACCCCCAAGTTATGTGTGTAAGTCAGCTATTGATAAATCTGGAGCTAATGCCAACACATGATCAAGCAGGTACAAGTCTGTCTAAATAGACAACATGATATGTCCGTAGGGACAACAGGTCGAGACTGTTGGCATTAGTGACAAGATCAGGTAACAAGTCAAGTAGTGATATATCAGGTCATATCAGGTAGTGCACAAGTATCAAGTTATGTCAAATAGTGTATCAGGTCATGTCAGGTAGTGCACAAGTATGAAACGGGTTCTCATAATCAAACTGTAATAAGTATGGGTGCACAAAATCAAGTATGGAGTACTAATATAACAATAAACTGAAATAATGTGACATGGTATGCAAATAGATATAAAATCAATGATATGGATGCACAATTATCGATTAGGGTTACAATTATAGTTTCAATACTAATTAGGATGCACTTTATTAAACACGGGGTGTTAATATCAAAGTATTATGTATTAATGTGATCTATAGATGCAGTTATATATATTTAAATGAGATGGATGCAAACTGGTATCCGAAAACAGTAAAACTGTAAAATGGTAATGTGGGATGTACAACTAAGCAATATGAGGTGTAAATATTCCATTGGGTGCAGTATATTGTAATATAGTATGTAACAAGATAGGTTTGCATGCACTAGATGTAAAGTAACACGTACGGATGCAGATGGATGTCGAAAAACTGTAAAAGTAAACATGGGGTGCATAATTTGAAATACCAGTATTATATTTATTAAAATAGATGTATATAAAGTAATGTAGTATGTAGCAAGATAAACTTGCCTCGATGGATCACAATACGGATACGCACGACAACGTCCAATATCGGTAAAAGTCTCGACGCACGCGCACACATTCAGAACATAACCAGGCAATGCAAGAGAGTGACCACGCTGGTTAGGAACGTCCACAGGGTTGCTCGGATCTTCGGCAGCGGCACGGGTCCGGCGATCATCGGGAAATATGGATCAAGAAAGAGAAGAGAAAGGAAAAGAAGAAGAAAGAAGAAGAAAGAAGAAGAAGAAGTAGAAGAAGGCAAGAAAAGGGCTGGGGCTGAGTTCTGGATTCAGAGGCGAGGCAAGGGATGCGACGACGACGATGGGCCGTCGACGGTGAGATCCACGGCGATGACAGTGGCCGTGGGGTGCATGTTCTTGCAGTGTTGGGTTCTGCGCAGGGAAGAGCAGGGGTTGTGGACTTGTAGGGTGTTGGTGAGGAGATAGAGGCGGTGCTGGTGACGAGGGGAGGCCAAAGAGGATGGTTTGCAGTGAGGCCAACGAGATGGAGGCAGGGATCACCGGCGAGGAGGGTGTGCAGCGGGGATTTCTTGATGTTGAGAAGGAGAGGAAAGGAAGGAGGTCGAGGAAGATGAGGAAGGAGAGGAAGGGGATGAATATGACGGCGAGGACGAGCACGACATGGGTTAGGGTTTGCGAGAGGTGAGGCGGCGGGATCTCTGGGGAGAAGAAGGATGCGTGGGTATTCAAACTTAGGTTTTAAAAATAAAAAGGAATATATATATATATATATATATATATATATATATATATATATATATATGGTAGAGAGAGAAAGTTAGTAGAGAAAGAGAGAGAGAGAAACAGTGAGAGAGAGAGATAGGGAGGGAGAAAGAGAGAGAGGGAAAGAGATAGGCAGAGGAGAGTGATCGAGAGGAGAGAGAGTGCGAGAGGAGAGAGAAGTTTGGCGTATAGTTAGGATTTTAGAATTATAAAAAATATAATTAGTTAATTAAATTTTAAATGTAACCGTGTAAATAAATATTATATTAATAAATTTGAATTTTGGCAGGATACAAAATATTCCGAAACACGCCCGGGTTGAGTCTAAAATTTTAGTTTTAAAATATGAAAAATATATGCGACGTCCAAATTTCAAAATGAATGCTCAGGTAACGAAAATGCATACCTCCAATATTGGATGCACATACGTTCGCGTAGCCATCCAAACACATCCGTTTCACTGAACAGGACGAGAACAAGATGTGCGGATGCTACCACAAGGTTAGGGTATCATGCAGGCCATGTTATGTATTTTAAAATTATTTTTTATGGCTTAAAATGTTATATGGTAAAAGATGCGATGCCAGATAGAATGCCAGTATGCAGTATTCATGAAAATGCACGTGTCTATGTAACTAGTCAGGATAATTCATAAACATGAATCAAACAGGTTTCAAGAAAGCGGGTCGGGTCGAATGCAATGTAAAATACCATTCGCACCCAAAATACGATAAATCAGTAAAATACCATAATTAAGGAAATACGGAAACTGGAATTGGTATAAATGAACTAGGGTGTTACAGATGCTACAACCCTCGGTTTCGTCTTTTGATTACTTTTTCTAGTTCTTGCTTTGCATAGTGGTATTGTGAATATTGTGCACCTCATTCGACGAGGAAAGAGCCGCGATCCCTTCTCCGGGAGTGACCTCTTTAGCGAAACTAGAAAAAGCCTAAAAGAGACTCCATTTTAAATCATTTGATTCTACAACGATATCAAGTTCATTACGCAAAAGGTTTTCTTAGAAACCTGTCGCAGCCTTCCGTCATTTCAGATAAGTACTGGTTAGTATTCGTGCTACGTTTGTTGACTATGTTAAGGCATAGTGTACGGTAGCTAATTAGTGCTTATCTGCTTAAGCATGATGATGCGATTGGATTAGGGTAGTTGTGCGACTTTGTTGACTATGTTAAGGGTCGTGTGGGTGGGTTTAATTCAATCAAGAAATGTACGGCTTGAACTTGACTAGCATTTATGATTTGTTGATTATGTTAAGGTCATATAGCTGCTAGGGGCAAAATATTATCGGGAATTTCAAGTGTTGAAATTTGCAATGAGATTGCATACCTTCTATGAGATAGTTGAATCTCGATACCTACTGCGAGTAAGAGTTACTCCTGGAAGAGTTTTGCACATTACAATTAGCCGATCAAGTATGTGTCTAGAAAGTTGTCAACGGGGTTACGCCCCTGGGAAAACGAGATTTATTTTAATTAGGTCCGTGCGAAAGCATGGGGAACCTCCCTCAAAGTACCTGCACTGGCCTGGCTGAAAGATTGGCGAACTTGTAGGGTGTAATTAATCCCGGCTAGTCTTTCCTTTTAGGGTTTGAAGGAAGATTTAATAAAAACAGTGGGAGCCATCCTGATTAAATAAAATAATAACCAATCTAATCTTGCAAGAGCATACGCTGAGTGTTTTCTTCTCTCTTTCTAGGTAGCGACCATGTCATGCCTTAATCAAGATAATAATATGGATGTATTGACCGAACCCGCTTGTTATATTGTGCTGGGGAACGTTGGTCCCGCTCCAACTTATAATTGTTATAAGACCGAGCAGGAAATAGAGGAATACCAAGATTCCCATGCCGCCCAAACGAAGAAAGTGCATGATGATGCATATTCTTCGGGTGTGTTCATTTCTGAGAACTGTTTCTCAGTGTACTCTACGTCCTGGGTATGAGATACCGGATCAGGATTCCATATATGTAATCTGTTACATGGGCTATAGATGGTAGAGAACCGGGAATGGGTGATAAGTTTCAAGAGTTGGAAATGGTGCAATTGTTGCAGCCAAGGTGTTGGCGGTTATCACCCTGTATTACCAAATATATTGATTCTGAACGAATGTTATTAGATACCGAACCTGATATACAACATTATATCAGTCTGTTTATTTAGTAAAGAAGGATACAATTTTGTACTGTTGGATAATATTTTGAACATTTCCTATATCAAGAGTTGATCGGATCAGGCACGTCATCTAAAAGCATATACGTTCTAAATAAAACTACAGATCTTAATGTATAGAACACACACAAGAGGATGGGTTCAGAAATGAATGAATCCTTCTTGAGGCATTGTAGACTAGGTCATATCAATGTGACCCGACTAGCTAAGTTACATTAAGATGCATATTTAAATCAGTTTGAATTTACATCTTGTGGAACTTGCCAGTCATGTCTCAAATATAAGCTGACCATAGCTCCGTTTATTGGAAACAGAGAAAGAGTTAGTGAACTCTTGGGATTGATACATAATGATGTATGTACATCCCCTGTCTACACATGCCAGGACCGGTTCTTTGTACTTCATTACATTCACTGATGATCTCTCAAGATTCGGACATATGTTTCTGTTGAAACACAAGTCTGAAGCTTTTTTGAAATTCAAAGAATATAAGTTAGAAGTAGAGAACCAAAACGGGTATAAGTATTATGTCTTTTAATATGATCAGGGAGGAGAATACTTGTGCATGGAATTCCTAGACTATTCTAAAGGAGAATAAGATTCTCTCTCAGCATTACTCATCCGTATACACCACAACACAATGGTGTATCGGGCCGGAGCAATCGCACCCTATTAGATATGGTGCGCTCTATGATGAGTACCACTGAGTTGCCTATTTCCTTTTGGGGGTTATGCTCTTGATCAAGCTGCATACCTATTGAATTGGGTTCCTACCAAATCAGGTGCCTACCACTCCATATGTGATATGTTATGGGAAGAGCCCATATCTTAAGTAAGTTAAGATTTGGGGTTGTCCGGCCTATATTTAAAAGCAAAATCCGGACAAGCTCGAGGCAAGGTCAGTTCTGTGGAAGTTTGTTGGATATCCCAAGCATTCGCAAACTTCTACCGCACCGAGAAACAAAAGGTGTTTTATTTTTCGGCATGCCACCTTTTTAGAAAAGGAATTTATTTTGGAAACAGATTTGTGGTCATGAGGTAGAACTGGAAGGAGTTCCAGCTATACAAACTACAACTGATGATTTGGTTGAACCGGAGGATTCAATAGTTCCCGACGAACCTCAGCCTCTCCGCCGATCTTGTAGGGTTCCTCATCCACCTGAGAGATACTTCAGTTTTCTCCATGACAGTGGGAACGAGAATTGCATCATGAGATGATGACCCAACTAGTTTCGAGCAGGCCATCAAGAGTGATGACTCTGTAAGGATGGCTGGATGCTAAACTATCTGAGATGGAATCCATATACACCAACAAAGTATGGACTTTGGTTGCTATATCTGAAGGGTTAAACCCCCATCAGGAGCAAGTATATCGTGAGAAGATTACTTGGTGTAGATGGAAAAGTTGATACTTTCAAAGCTAGAGATGTTGTAAGAGGTTCTCGTCATCGACCAGGTGTGGATTATGATGAAACCTTTTCTCCAGTAGTTATGCTTAAGTCCATCCGGATCCTAGCTATTGCTACATACCATGACTACGATATCTGGCGGTTGGGTGTCATGACTGCTTTTCTAAATATTTATTTAGAAGAAAGCATCTATAAGTACACAGCCAGAGGGCTTCGTAAACAGTGGGAGCAGCGGAAACGTGTGCAAGTTGCTTTACGGGTTAAAGTAGGCATTGCGGAGTTGGAACATCTATTTTGATGTGGTTGTCAAAGAGTTTGACTTCATCAAAATGGTAGATGAACCTTGTATATATAAAAAGGTAATAGAGAGTAAGGTGGTATTCCTCGTATTGTACGTGGATGACATACTCTTGACAGGAAAGGAGTTTCCTATGCTGCACTCGGTCAATCTCCTCTTATCACATTGATTCTCCATATAGGATCAAGGTGATACCTCCTAAATCCTAGGTTTTGGATCTATGAGATATATCTAAGTGGATGTTAGGATTCTCACTAGGTGTAGTGAGATGGTATCAATATATCCTGGGAAGAATCACTGGATAGTTTCCAGGGTGGTAAGGACGACTGAATGTCAGTCACAAGCATTGTCTTTACCCTCAGTGGAGGGACGGTATGTTGGAAGAGTTCTGTTAGTGTTTATGCCCTAGAAGGCCATTACTGTATCATACTAACTTGTATATTACTTAATGGAAGCTTGGGATATTCACATGTATATAACAGCTTGCTAAACATGGTAGTATGCTACTTGGTTTTTCTATCTTAATATGTAAGTGTACGTATTGATAGAGCTCTTAGGATCTTGCTTGTCTACCAGCGTTGTGATGGCAGTCACACTAGTGGGGGCTGGGTAGTCTACAAGCACATCCTTATTCTGGTCCCTGGTCGTTGGATTATCGAGACAGAGCATCGATACTCCGGAGTAGACTAGTGTGTACGCTTCTCATCCCAGTTGGGGAGATGGTCTGTCCCACAGCCGTCAGTACGTCGTACTGGAGATAGTATACAGGTGCTCGTTAGGTTATGGGTACACCGGACAGGACTCACAGGGAACTGTTGGTTGGTTTGATACCAGTCGTCAGTGAACAGTTCCCAGGTGACATGAGTACAGCGTAGTCCGCAGACTTGACACTGCTACTTCGCCTCGAGTGTGTCCCACTGTTCTTAGATTGCTACCCTACCACGGCTCAAAGGAGTCGTGCAAACAGGTAGCAGTTGGGTGCAGTCCCGAGCACTTGGAGGCAGTGGCGGTTAGACAGGATTCGTCCCTCCCGGTATTGGGAGTAGATATCGTGCTGTGTCAGAGAGCCATTACGCAAAGTCCCTGGCCAGGGCAAGCGAGATTTGCTGGTAGGTTCCAGTAGTTTCTCAGGGTGTAATGGGCTTCCCTCCGACACGACTTATACCGCTATTAGGGGACTGACGCTTGCCGCCCCCTAGGCCCGATATGCGATAGTCTTGGACGAACGGACCGGACTGTATGGAGATTGTCACATCAGACTCAGTAGGAGTTCGGATGGGTTTTCTCATCGACCTTCTTATCGACAACTACCTGGGGACCGTTATGTACAGCTAGTGCCGCTTGCGGTCTGTGGTTAAACCCACTGCCAGCGTAGTAGTCGAGTCTCTAGAGTCCCACACAGAGAGTTTCCTACTCCAGGCGAAACGATATAGAGGTTGCATGGTTTTGCGACAAAGGGTTCGGACGCATACGTGCGTTTACGCGCGTACGACTTTCGGACAGTTTTTACCAGTTGGCTTTGGTTTAAGCCAGTTACTGGTATCCGGTTATTGGATTTTACAGTCTAAAAGTTTTTCCGTATTTTTGCGAATTGGAGGGACGTTCTCGTAATTGTACGAGAAGCTTCTAGAAGATGTGACTAAGGAGGTTAAGGTGACATAAGCTTTGGATAAGATTAGTGAGTCATGAGGGTGATTCATCATGGTCATTAATGCATCATAAATGCTTAATGACTCATGTTAATGAATCACCTCTTTTCATTTATGAAGCATGCTTATTCATTTCTATTATTGATTTATTCTATAATAAGAATGCTTCATAATATATTATGATACACTCTCTCTCCTCAAGATCTCATCTCACATTCTCTCTCCTCAAGCTCTCATCTTCAAACCCTAATCCTTAATTCTCATGTGTTGAGATCAAAGGATTAGTTAGACTTAAACATCCATTACCTTCACTCTACATCATCCTTTCATCTTTGATTAGCAATCAAAGTTGATTAGTTACCTCAAGTTAGAGGTGTAGCTTGGTGTCTTGCTCTCGGGTGGATCGTCTACTACCTAGAGAAGGTCGAGGAGAACAAAGGAGGACACAAAGACGAAGGACCGTTTTCATTAGGTATAATCCCTTAACACTATAGTTTAGTATAGCTATGTGTTCGGTTATTATTTGTTTAGCTTCGATTCAAGCGGTTAGTCGATGTTCGTTCTTTAAACTTGATCGTTTTTGAAAAATTCCGCCTCCCCATAAGTACTGGGGTGTACTACATCGACTTACAGTGGTATCAGAGCCTCGCTAAACAATAAATAACTTAATTGCAAATTTGTACGAATTTCGAACGAAAAATCAAAGCCGGAAAACCCTAAATATTATCAGTTTCTGTCGAACTTAAAATGAAGTCCAAAATTTTTTCAGGTGTGTTCAGAAAGCATGAAATGAGTCCAGAAGAACACCCACGAAATTTGAGCCAATGATTCGACTAAACCGCCGCAGAAGGGCGGCGAATCACAAGGATCCGCCGCGCTTCCGCGGCCGAGTTGCCGAGTCATGGGCTCATCTTCATGGGTGGGTCCTCTCTGGTGTTTGGGGTTTTCTGGGATGTTTAATTATTGCTCAGGTTTTGGTTTAACAGAGCAGATTTTGGAGCAATATTGATGTTGTTTAATCGATCGAAATTGTACAGTATTTGCATATTGGATTATATCTGTGATTGTTTAATGTGTTCGTAAACCTCCCCCAACTGCTAGTATGTCGGTTGGCAGGGGGTTGCACATTTCTGAAATGGTTATATCTGTTTGTGCATATAAACTGTATTGGACTGTTGTGGTGTATAGCCGGGGTTAGCAATGGGTTATTGTTTAATTCATTTGTTGTAAATGTAATTTGTTGTAATATTATTTTTGCGGGGCACTTCCAGGTTGCGGTCGTAGCCACCGTTGTATTATTTCATTTTACTGTTTTTGCTCCTAGGACTGACCCAAGGTGGGGTACACAGACTGCCGGGTGGGTAGTTTGCCGTACCCGTAGGGGTCGAGGGTGGGGTAACGGCTATTCATCACAACTGTGTAATCTGTCTTTTCTTGCAGGCTCAAAAGAAATACAGATTGCTTGCAAATCCAATATTGTTTATCTGTGTTCTGGAATGAATATTATTGCGTCAGACGAATGTAAAATATCTATATTTATTGTAGCTATTTAGACGTCACTTATGTTTTACACCCGCGCTAGCCCAGCCCCCGCTCTGTCGTTAGTTAAGTAACCTAACGGGTGATGACGGGACCCCGTGGCGAATGCGGATGGCATAAGAGGACGTTGTATTTTCGTTGTTTCTGCAATGATAGGTTAATGATGGGACGCATTATCTATAATGCAAAGTAAAACAAACCAAAGTTTAAATCGTTGGAACAATTTAAAAGAAACCACTCGGTTATTTTTAAAACAGATATTTTTAAATGCGGAGATTTAACCACTCCTTTTAAAAGCTATCAGGTTCCTTCGGTTATATCAAGTTCACTACGTTCACGGTTTCGCCAAAACCAGTCGTAGCCCTCCGTCATTTCTTATGAATGGTCAGTAGTATTCAAGCTATGTTTGTTTGGCCCTTAGTCAAGACATAGTGATTGGTAGCTACTGGGGTATTCATTTGTTGCATAGATAGATGAGTTGGTTTGGGACAGTCGTATTACTTTTTTGGCCCTTAGTCAAGAGTATACGGATGGGTTCAAATCAACAGGATAATGATGGGCAGAACTTGACATGTGACTTATGATTTGTTGGCCCTTAGTCAAGATCATAAGAGCATGTGGCAAAAATCTATATCGGGAATTTCTAAAGAAACTGAATTTGCAAAGAGATGCATACCATTTTGAGTTTGATGAATGTTGGTAGCATTCCTACAGCATTATCAGACGATGATATTTGGATCCCGATCCTACTGTGAGTATATACTACTTATCAGGATATTCGTCACTTAACGATCAATGCTATAAACCTAGTAGGTGTCCAGAAAAGTGTCAGCGGGGTTACGCCTCCAGAGAAAAGAGGTTATTTAATTAAGGAACTTCGCGAAAGCGTTGGAAAACCTCCCTCGAAGTATCGACACCAGCCTGGCTGAACGGTTAAGCAAGTATTGTACGGTGAGAATAGTCTTGGCTAATTCTTCTTTTATGGTTTGAGGAAGGATTCGAGAAACAGTAGGAGCCATCCAGTTTAGATAAACTAAAAACCACTCTAAACTTGCAAGAGCATCATGCTAAAGAGTTTTCTTCTCTCTCTCCTAATTGCAGCGACCCTGAAAATGACTGGACTTAAGTTACTTTTAGAGAAAAATATACTGACAGGGCCAAACTATAAAGATTGGCTGCGGAATGTCAAAATGGCTTTGACCTATGACAAACTGGGGTACGTCCTCACCGCTACGGCACCTGCTGTCCCTGGTCCCAAATCCAGCAATGCGGATAAGGAAATCCGCAAAACCTGGGATTTAGATTGCGCGAGAGCCAAGTGCATCGTGCTTGCCTCGATGAACAATGAACATCAGAGGAGGCACGAGGATATGTCCCTAGATGGCATATTTCTCCATACAAAGGAACTTTATGGAGAGCAATCTCGTATAGCAAGATACGAGACCTCTAAGAAATTGTTTCGAGCGAGGTTGGCTGTCGGATCATCGGTAGGTGAACATGTCCTACAGATGATTGGCTATATAGAAGAGCTCGCAGACTTTGGGACGACTTTGGATAATGAGCTCTATACAGACCTTGTTCTCCAGTCCCTTCCTCCCACCTACGCCCAGTTTATCCTCAACTTCAATCTTCAAGGAAAAGAAGTTGAACTTGCGGAACTCCTGAACATGTTAAGGAGTGCGGAGGGCACCTTGCAGAAGGCAAGGGAAACACCCGCTATGTTTGTTGGCGGTTCATCTTCTTCCGGGTCCAAAGCTAGGGCCAAAGGAAGGAAGAAGAAGGCCGCACCCAGACCTAAAGGAGGTGTTAGTAAGGTGGGAGGGAAGGGAAAGAAAAAGAAAGCAGTACCGATAGTTGGCCAGGATGAGTGCTTCCATTGTCACAGGAAAGGGCACTGGAAGAAGGATTGCAAAGCGTGGAACGCCAAGAACCAGGAACCGAAGCAAGCTGTGGCTTCAACTTCAGGTGTGTTTGTAATTGAGAATTGTCTGTCGATCAACTCTACTTCCTGGGTATTGGATACCGGATCAGGATCTCATATTTGCAATTCATTGCAGGCACTGAGAAACCGTAGAGTGCTGAAGGAAGGTGATATGACCCTAAAGGTTGCTAACGGAGCTAGCGTGGGAGCTGCGTCCGTCGGGGACTATCACCTAGGATTGACGAGTGGACACATTTTGGTTTTACATAACTGTTATTTTGTACCCAGCTTAACGTGTAATATCATATCAGTTTCCTTGTTATCAAATAAAGGTTATGATTTCACGTTTGTAAGAGATGTTGTCAACATCCACCTTAATCATGGTTTGATTGGGTCCGGTACATTAAATAACGGAATATATGTTTTAAACCAACTCCAAATTTTCAATGTCCAGAACACACTAAAAAGAAAGTCTCCAGATTTAAATAAAGCTTTCTTATGGCATTGTAGACTGGGTCACATCAATGAGAGAAGGTTGACTAAGTTGCATAGAGAAGGATATTTGGACTCGTTCGAATATCAATCTTATGACACTTGTCAATCTTGTCTCAAAGGAAAGATGAAAAAGACTCCATTCACTGGACAAGGAGTAAGAGCGAGCGAGCTCTTAGGACTCATACACAGTGATGTATGTGGTCCAATGTCTACACATGCGAGAGGTGGTTATTCCTACTTCATTACTTTTACAGATGATTTCTCTCGGTATGGATATGTTTTCTTAATGAAGCATAAATCAGAGGCCTTTGAGAAATTCCTGGAATTCAAGAGTGAAGCGGAAAACCAAACAGGCAAAAGTATTAAGACACTAAGATCTGATCGAGGTGGAGAATACTTAAGTGCCGAGTTCCTAGGTTACCTAAAAGAGAAAGGAATTCTCTCTCAGCTTACTCCTCCATACACTCCACAGCACAACGGTGTATCGGAGAGACGGAATCGAACCCTATTGGATATGGTACGATCCATGATGAGTAATGCTGAGTTACCGCGATCTTTCTGGGGTTATGCGCTAGAATCAGCGGCATATCTTTTGAACCAGGTTCCAACCAAGACTGTGCCTACCACACCATATCAGATGTGGAGTAGGAAGAAACCCTGTCTAAAACATTTTAGGACATGGGGGTGTCCAGCTTTTGTAAAAAAGCAGCATGTGGACAAGCTCGAGGCACGTTCAGTACAGTGTAAGCTTGTGGGATATCCAAAGAACTCCAAGGGATATTATTTCTATTACGCAGAGGAACAAAAGGTCTTTGTTTCTCGTCATGCCACCTTCTTAGAAACTGAATTTTTAGAAAATCAGAAGAGTGGGAGCGAAATAGAACTGGAAGAAATTCCAGAACCACAAGCTGCTACTGAAAGTTTGGTAGAACCAGAGGTTCAAGAAGAACAGAACATTCCCGCACCCCTCCGCAGGAGTAGTAGGCCGTCTCATCCGCCTGAGAGATACTACGGTTTTTTCATAGACGGGGATAGAGAGGATTGCATCATAGAAGATGATGAACCTACTGACTTCCAGCAGGCCATCCAGAGCGGCGACTCGGTACGATGGCTAGATGCAATGCGGACCGAAATGGAGTCCATGTACACCAACAAAGTATGGACTTTGGACTTTGCTCCAGATGGGGTAAAACCCATAGGATGCAAATGGATCTTCAAGAAAAAGATTGGTGTAGATGGACAGGTGGAAACCTATAAGGCTAGACTTGTTGCAAAGGGTTTTCATCAAAGACCTGGTTTGGACTATGACGAAACTTTTTCTCCAGTGGCTATGCTCAAATCCATTCGGGTCCTTCTTGCTATTGCTGCCTTCCATGATTATGAAATCTGGCAGATGGACGTAAAGACGGCTTTTCTGAATGGAAATTTAGAAGAGAGCGTCTATATGGATCAGCCAGAGGGTTTCAATCAGAGTGGGAGCAGCGGGAAAGTATGCAAGCTGCTTAAGTCTATTTATGGACTAAAGCAGGCATCGCGGAGTTGGAACATCTGTTTTGATGAGACAGTCAAAGAATATGACTTTATCAAAAATCCAGATGAACCGTGCATATATAGTAAAGTTGTGGCCAGAAGTGTCGTATTCCTCGTCTTGTACGTGGATGACATTCTATTGATAGGAAATGACATTCCTATGCTACAATCTGTCAAAGGATTCTTGTCACACAGGTTCTCCATGAAAGACCTGGGTGATGCCTCTTACATTCTGGGGATCCGGATCCATCGTGATAGATCCAAGAGGATGTTGGGACTTTCGCAGTCCAGGTATATCGACACTGTACTGAAAAGATTCAGTATGGAAGATTCTAAGTGCGGTAATCTACCGGCTTGTCACGGAATCACCCTCTCCAAAGAGATGTCTCCCAAGACTGATTTGGAAAGGGAACGCATGTCTATTATACCCTACGCTTCTGCGGTAGGCTCTATAATGTATGCGATGTTGTGTACCAGACCAGATGTAGCTTACGCACTAAGCGTGGTAAGCCGGTATCAGTCAGACTCAGGGGAGAAACACTGGATAGCAGTAAAGAACATTCTCAAATACCTGAGGAGGACTAAGGAGATGTTCTTGGTTTATGGCGGAAAAGACCTCAGGTTGGAGGCCTTTGCTGATTCCGGCTTCCAGAGTGATAAGGACGATTCCAAGTCCATGTCGGGTTATGTCTTTACCCTCAATGGAGGGGTGGTGTGCTGGAAGAGCTCCAAGCAGGACACCGTTGCTGACTCGACGATGGAAGCGGAGTATATAGCTGCTTGCGATGCCGCAAAAGAAGCAGTCTGGATGAAGAAGTTCCTAACAGAACTTCAGGTTGTTCCTACCATAGTTGATCCAATACCTCTGTATTGTGACAACAACGGAGCTATAGCTTTAGCGAAGGAACCAAGGTCCCATCAGAAGTCCAGACACATCTTGAGGCGGTATCACCTGATCAGGGAAATCATTGATCGTCAGGAGATCGAGGTTCGGAGAGTTGCTTCTGAAGAGAACATTGCTGATCCATTCACGAAGGCCCTTCCTCAGATTCAGTTCGAGAGGCTACTCGAGATCATTGGTCTACGATATGCCAGTACATGGCCCTAGTGCAAGTGGGAGATTGTTAGTGTTTATGCCCTAGAAGGCCATTACTGTATCATATTAGCTTGTATATTACTTAATGGAAGCTTGGGATATTCATATGTATATAACAGTCTTGCTAAACATGATAGTATGCTACTTGGTTTTTCTATCTTAATATGTAAGTGTACGTATTGATAGAGCTCTTAGGATCTTGCTTGTCTACCAGCATTGTGATGGCAGTCACACTAGTGGGGGCTGGGTAGTCTACAAGCACATCCTTATTCTGGTCCCTGGTCGTTGGATTATCGAGACAGAGCATCGATACTCCGGAGTAGACTAGTGTGTACGCTTCTCATCCCAGTTGGGGAGATGGTCTGTCCCACAGCCGTCAGTACGTCGTACTGGAGATAGTATACAGGTGCTCGTTAGGTTATGGGTACACCGGACAGGACTCACAGGGAACTGTTGGTTGGTTTGATACCAGTCGTCAGTGAACAGTTCCCAGGTGACATGAGTACAGCGTAGTCCGCAGACTTGACACTGCTACTTCGCCTCGAGTGTGTCCCACTGTTCTTAGATTGCTACCCTACCACGGCTCAAAGGAGTCGTGCAAACAGGTAGCAGTTGGGTGCAGTCCCGAGCACTTGGAGGCAGTGGCGGTTAGACAGGATTCGTCCCTCCCGGTATTGGGAGTAGATATCGTGCTGTGTCAGAGAGCCATTACGCAAAGTCCCTGGCCAGGGCAAGCGAGATTTGCTGGTAGGTTCCAGTAGTTTCTCAGAGTGTAATGGGCTTCCCTCCGACACGACTTATACCGCTATTAGGGGACTGACGCTTGCCGCCCCCCTAGGCCCGATATGCGATAGTCTTGGACGAACGGACCGGACTGTATGGAGATTGTCACATCAGACTCAGTAGGAGTTCGGATGGGTTTTCTCATCGACCTTCTTATCGACAACTACCTGGGGACCGTTACGTACAGCTAGTGCCGCTTGCGGTCTGTGGTTAAACCCACTGCCAGCGTAGTAGTCGAGTCTCTAGAGTCCCACACAGAGAGTTTCCTACTCCAGGCGAAACGATATAGAGGTTGCATGGTTTTGCGACAAAGGGTTCGGACGCATACGTGCGTTTACGCGCGTACGACTTTCGGACAGTTTTTACCAGTTGGCTTTGGTTTAAGCCAGTTACTGGTATCCGGTTATTGGATTTTACAGTCTAAAAGTTTTTCCGTATTTTTGCGGATTGGAGGGGCGTTCTCGTAATTGTACGAGAAGCTTCTAGAAGATGTGACTAAGGAGGTTAAGGTGACATAAGCTTTGGATAAGATTAGTGAGTCATGAGGGTGATTCATCATGGTCATTAATGCATCATAAATGCTTAATGACTCATGTTAATGAATCACCTCTTTTCATTTATGAAGCATGCTTATTCATTTCTATTATTGATTTATTCTATAATAAGAATGCTTCATAATATATTATGATACACTCTCTCTCCTCAAGATCTCATCTCACATTCTCTCTCCTCAAGCTCTCATCTTCAAACCCTAATCCTTAATCCTCATGTGTTGAGATCAAAGGATTAGTTAGACTTAAACATCCATTACCTTCACTCTACATCATCCTTTCATCTTTGATTAGCAATCAAAGTTGATTAGTTACCTCAAGTTAGAGGTGTAGCTTGGTGTTTTGCTCTCGGGTGGATCGTCTACTACCTAGAGAAGGTCGAGGAGAACAAAGGAGGACACAAAGACGAAGGACCGTTTTCATTAGGTATAATCCCTTAACACTATAGTTTAGTATAGCTATGTGTTCGGTTATTATTTGTTTAGCTTCGATTCAAGCGGTTAGTCGATGTTCGTTCTTTAAACTTGATCGTTTTTGAAAAATTCCGCCTCCCCATAAGTACTGGGGTGTACTACATCGACTTACAAGTTCCATGTTAGATACCATGGCAAACTAGACGATAAAGGCTCGATACATCGCTACCAATGGATACTACCAAAGAGGCAGTCTGGGTGTATATAAGTTCATGAGATGAACTTCATTCCTACCATTGTGTGACAATGGAGTTGTGGCTTATGCCTAGGAACCCCCGTCCCATCAGTGATCCAGACATATTCTAAGGCAGTATCATCTGATCATGGAGTTGGTTGATCTCCAGGGAGTTCGAGGTTAGGAGAGTAGACTTAGAGGACAACACGACAGATCCACTCACAAAGGCCATTTCCCAAGAGAGACTTTTATGGGATGGTTGAGTATTGGATACTACAACTACTGCTGATTGTTGGGTATTGGATATTACAACATATGGCCCTAGTGCAATTGGGAGATTGTTAGTTATATGTATGCCCTAGAGGCCATTATTGTACACGAGATGTATATTATAGTGGATGCTTGGACATACATAGGGAGGACTTTCTTGCTTGACATGATAGTATGCTATCTGGTTGCACTTTATCTTAACATGTACACTGATTGTCTCTCTGTTACATGTTATAAAGCCCTTAGGATGTGTACTTGGCTACCTGGATTATGATGCAGATTATACTAGTGGGACAAAGGTAGTCGTTAAGTGTTGGATATAGTGCCCTCAAAGTCAATTATTGGATCGCAGGTACGTGATTGCAATGATTGAGGATGACCTATGCCGGTAGGACAGTCTTACTCGAGATGATAGTATGCTATCTGGTTTGCCTTTATCAGTCGTGTACATATTCAAGTGACTGATTACATGTTACACGCTGATAGAGCCTTTAGGATCTTGCTTGACTACCAACAGTATGAGGGCGATCATATACGTGAGAGTTGGGTAGTCCATATGCACTTCCTTTATAGTGGTCCCTAGTCGTGGGAGTTTCGAGACAGGGCATCGATACTCCGGAGTAGACTAGTGTATACAGTCGAGACCCCGATGAGGGACGGTGGCCGGTCTCACAAGCCACTGGTGTTACTTGGATCACCTAAGATGCATACAGGTGCTCATTGGGTTATGAGTACACCGGACAGGACTCACCGGGAACCTTCTAGTTGGTATTATACATATCGTCAGATAGCAGTTCCCTGGTGACATGTGTACAGGTTAGTTCATCGACCTGAGGTCGTCATTTGTCTCGTGTGAGTTCCCACTGTGCTTTGATTTCCTTACCACGGCTCAAAGGAGTCGTGCAAACAGGTAGTTTTTGGGTACAGTCCCGAGCCACATGGAGGCACGTGAGGGGATCGGCAGGGGATTCGTCTCTCCCGGTATTGGGGGTGGAGATCGCGCTGTGTCTAGGAAAGCCATTACACCAAGTCCTTGGCCAAGGCATGTGAGAATTAGTGGTAGGTACTCCGGTAGTTTCTCAGGGTGTTCAGGGCTTGTCTCCGACACGACTTATACCGCTATTGGGGGTCTGACGTTACTAGCCCCCTAGGCCGGATATGCGATACTCATAGACGAATGGACCGGACTGTATATACATTGTCACTGTAAGGCTCAGTAGAGTTTCTGGATGAGTTCGCTCATCAGCCTCCCTTGAGGTCAGTGCATGGGCAGCCGTTACGCACAGCTAGTGCCGCTGACGGCTTGCGGTTAAATCTACTGCCAGGGTACCGACGAGTCATTAGAGTCCCCTACAGATAGTTTCCCAAGTTTGGGCAAAACATTGTAGAGGCCGTATGGTTTTATGGCAGGGTTCGAAAAATACACGTGCGTTTACGCACGTGTCATATTTCGGGCAGATAATACTGGTGGGCTTTGGTTTAAGCCGGATCCATGTATTATACATTGTAAATATAATATCTTTGTCTCAGTTTTATTTGTATTCGGTCGTAATACAAATGCGGGTATATTTATACAGTTACGGGGTTATCCTGAAATTCATTTCGGGATCGCTTTTGGAAGTTGCCAGTTTTATATCACCCGTATTAAACATTCGGTTTAATGCAGATTTATCTTTTCTTCTTTTGGGTGAGTCATGGGTGTGGAATGTTCTAGAAGAGGTGACTAGGTTAGTGACTCATTGTTTGCTTTAATGAGTTGATGAGGTCTATTAGTGACTCATTCTTTTGCATTAATGATTCTTGTTCTTGCTATGATCTTTTGTGAGAAGCTTTGCTTGTGGTCACCCCCTTGCTCCTACACTCACCCCCCACCTCTATATATGGCCGACCCCTCCCCTCCTCTTCTCTCACTCACTTGGTTGAAAAGATTATGATAGATTTGTGTATGGAAATTTCATAGCTCCTTTTATTCCATATCCCGATTCCAAATGGCAACTTCATTAACCGTTCGTCCATGGCTTTGGATGAAGTGAGACAAAGTGTTCTACTCATTCTCTACATCAATCTTGGTCATCTCTTTTAGCAAACTTGACGACCGAGTTGTCTCGGGTCAGAGGCGGGAGCCCGTTTAAAGATCCGTTGACGTGGTGCCACCTGGACGACGAGATCGGAGATCGACGAGATCGGAGCAGTCGCAATAGGAGCGTAGGATGATGGTTAAAGAACGAAGGACTCGGATCGTTCGGTATAACCTTTCTACCCTCTTTGTAGTTTGTTAGTTTAGCGTTAATGGCAGATCCAGGTTATAGTATGCGATAGCGCCAGTTATAAAAGTTTTTGTTCCGCATTTGGCGTCTGAAAGACGGCCGGGGCGCTATCGTAGACTTACATGGTATCAGAGCCTCGCCGTTAAGGTTTACTAACTTGTTCTAACGCGTTTAAAATATCGATCGAACGGATTTTCGAAAACCGCAATTTCTATGTGTAAAGTTTCTGTCGATTTTAAAACTGGTCTAAAAATCATTTTGAGCATCTCAGAAAATCGAGAAGGCTTTTTAAAGAACATAGAAGAAAAACGATCCACTGATTCGACCGTACGGCCGCGGAACCGCCGCGCAAGCATGGCTTTGGCCGCAGATCCTCGGCCGTCTTGGTGCTTCAGTAGGTCAATTTTATTCTAGGGGATCTACATGGAAAATAATGGTTTCTGCAATGGTTCTTTTGGGCCCAGTGTTTTTTACTGTACAACAGATGTACGTGTTAGGTCCACGTTACCCACCCCGGTCCTTTCGGGGAGGCGGAATAGGTAAAACGAAAATTTTCCCTATCTTGCTAACATGGACCGTTTCATGAAGGATCGTTGCTAAACAAAAACTAACAAATATACTACAAGTTCTAACTACTATGTAGAATGGCTATACCTTGGTCTTGAACTCCTTATCTTCTTGTTGTGGTTCTTCCTCTTTCTTGCTCCTCATAGTTGCTTGAACGGATCCTCCTTGTCGTCTCCTCTTTGCCATAGATGGATCCACCCGAGGGTCTCGGAATTGAGCTCCTATCTCAACCTAGAGATGACTAAGGTATTTGGTTTGCTAAACCTAATACCTTAGATTGAGTAGAGAAGAGTGATGGTGGTTTTGTCTCAAAGGTTCATGATTTCCAACTCATGGAACACTTAAATCTTGAGAGAGGAAGAGGAAGAGGGAGAGCTTTTTTTCTAGGAGAGAGAAAGAGAATGATAGAATGAGCTCTCATAATCCAACCCTTCTAACAAAAGTGAGAATAATCATAATAATAATAATAATTGAGTATATGGTGATGGTTAGTTTCAATGACCATTATCATTTCATGCTATCATGGCATTTTGCAAACAACAAGCAAGCAAAAGTCTTACCCATGAAATGATAGCCATGAAATGATGATGGTCAATAAGTCCAAAATGGTCAACCGGTCAACAAAGTCAACGAGTCAACAAAAGTCAAACTTTCAACTCAACCATGGCACAATAATACTTAATTAATATTATTAATCATATATCATATTCTCATTAGGGTTTAAAGAAAAGTCAACGGTCAACAAGTCAACCATAGCCAAATGGTCAACAACCCTAATGAGAATCCTCTGCCTCTGCCTCTGTCAACTGTGCATACACACCCGCATCCGTGCTCCAAGGAACACGAATACACTGAGACAAAACCAATCCCAAAACAGTTACTAGGATCCGGCTTAAAACCAAAGCTCGCTAGTAACTACTGTCCGGACACCAAACGTGCACAAGTGCGCGGATGTGAACGAACCCCGTCGCAAAACCATGCAACCTCTACTCAGTTTTGCCCAAAGGCGAGTAACCCTCTGTGTGGGACTCTAAAGACTCGACACTACGCTGGCAGTGGGTTTAACCACAGGCCGCAAGCGGTATTAGCTGTACGTAACGGTCCCCAGGTAGATGCCGATAAGAAGACTGATGAGGTGCACCCATCGAACTCCTACTGACCCTGAATGTGACAATCTCCGTACAGTCCGGTCTGTTCGTCTGAGAATATCGCATGGCGGGCCTAGGGAGGCGGTAAACGTCAGTCCCCTAATAGCGGTACAAGTCGTGTCGGAGTGTAGCCCAAAACACCCTGAGAATCTACTGGAAAACCTACCAGCAATTCTCGCTTGCCCTGGCCAGGGACTTTGTGTAATGGCTCTCCTAGACACAGCGCGATATCAACCCCCAATATCGGGAGAGATGAATCCTGTCTAACCGTCACTACCTCTAAGTGCTTCGGGACTGCACCCAACTACTACCTGTTTGCACGACTCAGTAGAGCCGTGGTAGGGTAGTAATCTAAGAACAGTAGGAACACACTCGAGGTGAAGTGACAGTGTCAAGTCAGCGGACTAAGCTGTACTCATGTCACCTGGGAACTGTTAACCGACGATAGGTATAATACCAACCAACAGTTCCCGACGAGTCCTGTCCAGTGTACTCATAACCTAACGAGCACCTGCATACTATCTCCAGTACGACGTACTGATGGCTGTGGGACAGACCATCTCCCCTGCTGGGAAGAGAAGCATATGCACTAGTCTACTCTGGAGTATCGATGCCCTGTCTCGATAATCCTACGACTAGGGACCAAAATAAGGATGTGCTTATAGACTACCCAGCCCCCACTAGTGTGATCGCTATCACAACGCCGGTAGTCAAGGAAAGATCCTAAGGGCTCTACCAATATGTTTTTAGCGATATGATAAAAGAAACATATACACATATTAAGATAAAAACAAACCAAGTAACATACTACTATATCGAGCAAGACTGTCGTAAAACCATATATATATCCCTAGCCTCCAAAATGTATTATACAAACCAGTACTATACAATAATGGCCTCTAGGGCATACATATCTAACAATCTCCCACTTGCACTAAAGGCCAGTAATTGGTGTACCGCATACCCAATGTCTGCACTGAGGCCAGCTGCCGGCGTACCGCATACCCAATAGCTCAAAAAGTTGCTCGAACTGTGTTTGAGGCAGGGCCTTCGTGAATGGATCTGCTGCGTTGTCTTTTGTGTCCACTCTCCGTACCTCGATCTCCTGGCGATCAATGATCTCCCTGATCAGGTGATACCGCCTTAAGATGTGTCTGGATTTCTGATGGGACCTTGGTTCCTTCGCTAAAGCTATAGCCCCATTGTTATCGCAATACAAAGGTATTGGATCAACAATGGACGGAACCACCTGAAGTTCACTAATGAACTTCTTCATTCAGACCGCCTCTTTTGCGGCATCGCTTGCAGCAATGTATTCATCCATCGTCGAGTCTGCGACGGTATCCTATTTGGAACTCCTCCAACATACCGCCCCTCTGTTGAGGGTAAACACAAAACCTGAGACAGACTTGCTGTCATCTTTGTCACTCTGGAAGCTTGAATCGGTAAAGGACTCGACCCTGAGGTCTCCATTACCGTAAACCAGGAACATCTTCTTAGTCCTTCTCAGGTACTTGAGAATATTCTTCACTGCCGTCCAGTGGTCCTCACCTGGGTCTGACTGATACCGGCTCACCACGCTCAGCGCGTAAGCTACATCTGGTCTTGTACATAGCATCACATACATTATAGATCCTACCGCCGAAGCGTAGGGTATAGTGTTCATGCGAACCCTCTCCTCGTCAGTCTTAGGAGACATCTTCTTGGAGAGGGTAATTCCGTGCAATGCAGGTATGTTACCGCGCTTGGAATCCTCCATACTAAATCTCTTTAGTACAGTCTCTATGTATCTGGACTGCGAAATTCCCAGTAGTCTCTTGGATCTATCTCTGTAGATCTTGATCCCCAGAATGTACGAGGCATCACCCAGGTCCTTCATGGAGAACCGTTGTGACAAGAATAGCTTGACCGATTGTAGCATAGGAATATCATTTCTGATCAAAAGAATGTCGTCCACGTACAGGACTAGGAATATGACAGTTCGTCCTACAATCTTCTTATAGACACAAGGTTCATCTTCGTTCTTGATGAAATCAAATTCCTTGATTGCCTCATCAAAACAGATGTTCCAGCTCCGCGATGCCTGCTTTAATCCATAAATCGATTTAAGCCACTTGCACACCTTCCCGCTGCTCCCACTGTCTACGAAACCTTCTGGCTGATCCATGTAAACGCACTCTTCTAAACAACCGTTTAGAAAAGCCGTTTTAACGTCCATCTGCCAGATTTCATAGTCATGGAAGGCAGCAATGGAAAGTAGGATCCGAATGGATTTGAGCATAGCCACTGGAGAAAAAGTTTCGTCATAGTCCAAACCAGGTTTTTGACGAAAACCTTTTGCAACGAGTCTAGCCTTATAGGTTTCCACCTGCCCATCTACACCAAGTTTCCTTTTGTAGATCCATTTGCATCCAACGGGTTTTACCCCAGGTGGAGCAATATCCAAGGTCCACACTTTATTGGTGTACATGGACTCCATTTCGGATTGCATTGCTTCCAGCCACTTATCAGAGTCCCTACTGATAATGGCCTGCCTGAAACTGGTAGGGTCATCTTCTTCCAAGATGCAATCCTCTCGATCCCCGTCTAAGAGAAAACCGTAGTATCTCTCGGGCGGATGAGAAATCCTACCAGATCTGCGGAGTGGCTGAGGTTCGTTTGGGGTTATTGAATCCAGTAGTTCTTCCAAGTTTTCAGTTATATTTTGTGGTCGCTGAATTTCTTCCAGTTCTACCAAACTCTCACTAGTTTCTTTTGCAAGAAACTCCCTTTCTAAAAAGGTAGCGTGAGGAGATACAAACACCTTCTGATTCTCAGTGTGGTAGAACAGATATCCTAGTGAGTCTTTAGGATATCCCACAAATTTACATAGAACTGACCGTGCATCTAGCTTGTTCGGTTTCTGTGTTTTTACATAGGCCGGACAACCCCATATCTTGAACCGCTTAAGATACGGATTTCTACCACTCCATATTTCATATGGAGTCTTAGGCACAGATTTGGATGGAACGTAATTCAGTAGGTATGCTGCTGTCTGAAGCGCATGTCCCCAAAATGAAAGAGGCAACTCTGCATTACTCATCATGGAGCGAACCATATCCAGTAGGGTACGATTCCTTCGTTCCGATACACCGTTGTGCTGTGGTGTATAAGGAGGAGTAAGCTGAGAGAGAATACCATTCTCTTTTAAGTAATCTAGGAATTCCGTGCTTAAGTACTCCCCTCCTCTATCAGACCGGAGGATCTTGATACTTTTGCCAGTCTGGTTCTCTACTTCGTTTATGAATTCCTTGAATTCCTCAAAAGCTTCAGATTTGTGTTTCATATGTTACACATATCCGAATCTATAGAGATCGTCAGTGAATGTGATGAAGTACGAGAACCCACCCCTTTCATGTCTAGACATCGGACCACATACATCACTGTGTATGAGTCCCAAGAGCTCTGCTGCCCTTTCTCCATGTCCGGTGAACGGAGATTTGGTCAGCTTTCCTTTGAGACAAGACTTACAAGTTTCATAAGATGAAAACTCGAACGTATTCAAGAGTCCATCTTTATGCAACTTACTTAGTCTTTTCTCTCCGATATGACCAAGTCTACAATGCCATAAGTAGGATTCATTCGTATCTGAATTCTTCCTCTTGCGTATGTTTTGTACATTGAGAACTGTATTCTGATTTAGAACGTAGATACCATTACACAGTGTACCTTCTGCAACCAGTACCTTATGAAGGTAGATGTTCATGATATTTCTATCAAGAACAAAGTTATATCCATCTTTATCGAGTAAAGAAACTGATATGATGTTGCAAACCATGGAAGGTACATAGTAGCAATCGTTCAAAATCATAGTATTGCCATTTGGCAACACAAGGTGATATTCACCGACGGCTGCAGCATTAACTTGTGCTCCGTTCGCTACTCTGAGCGACATATCACCAGGTACAACTCTCCTACTTTTTCTCAGTCCCTGCAATAGATTACAGATATGAGATCCTGATCTGGTATCAAGTACCCAGGAGGTGGGTCTGGCCGTAAAGCAGTTCTCAATTACAAGAACACCTGAAGTAGATGCAAAACCATGCTTCTTCTTCAACTGGGTATCCTTGGAATCCATACAATTCTCTTTCCCTTGGTCATACTTATGACTGTTGTCGTAAGTTAGAGCCAAACCAACGTTCCCCATCCCCGAATAAGAATTCGGATCGGTCAAGCGATACATTTTATTATCTTGATTAGGGCGTGAAAAGGTTGCTACCTGGAGAGAGAGAAAAGAAACACTCAGCGTGCGCTCTTGCAAGATTAGATTGGTTTATCAATTTATCTAACCAGGATGGCTCCCACTGTTTCCTCAAATTCTTCTTCAAACCCTAAAAGAAGAATTAGTCAGGATTAATCGCACGTCACAATACTTGCTTAACCTTTCAGCCAGGCTGGTGTTGGTACTTCGAGGGAGATTGTCCAACGCTTTCGTGAAGTTCTTTAATTAAATAACCTCTTTTCCCTGGAGGCGTAGCCCCGCTAACACCGTTCTAGACACCTACTTGGTTTATAGCATTGATTGTTAAGTGAAATAATCTCCCGAGAGTAATCCAACTCATCAGTGGGA
Organism: Agapanthus africanus; assembly: GCA_030015575.1. Classification (NCBI taxonomy): domain Eukaryota; kingdom Viridiplantae; phylum Streptophyta; class Magnoliopsida; order Asparagales; family Amaryllidaceae; genus Agapanthus; species Agapanthus africanus. The sequence continues at coordinate 64,362,452 of JASDDO010000022.1, forward strand.
TCGGGATCCAACTATCATTGTGTAAAGACCTAGATGGGATCCACTCTAGTCACTACACTCCAGAAGGCATGCTAAATCTGCAAATTTCAGTTTCTTTAGAAACTCCCGATGTGGATTTTTGCCCCTAGGACTCAAGTGACCTTGACGGAGTCAACAAATCAAAGAGTCCTAGTCAAGTTCAACCCGTCATTATCTGGATTGCATTAAACCCACCCGCATAACCCTTGACGGAGTCAACAAGGTTATACGACTGTCCTAACCAATCCCATTTACTGCAACACACAAGCAACACTCAGCTACCGTACACTACGCCTTGACGGAGTCAACAAACGCAGCACGAATACTAAGTGTTACTTGTAAGAAAAGACGAAGGGCTACGGCTGGGTTTTTGGCAAAAAACCCGTTAACATAATGAACTTGATATCGTTGAAGGAACCTGATAACCCTTTTGAAAATATAGTGGCGAAAACTTTTGCTAAAGAGGTCACTCCCCGTGAAGGGATCTCGGCTCTTTCCTCGTCGAATGAGGTGCAGAATATTCCAAACTGAATACCTCGATGCAAAGCAAGAATAATCGACTATAGTGAAGTTATTACCCTGACGCAAACCTTTTGTCCAAGGGGTCACTCCCGATGAAGGGATCTCGGCCCTTGCCTCGTCGACTGATGTGCTGGGCATTCATAACCGAATACCTCTATGCAAAACAAAAGAGAGCGTCCTTGCAATAACAACTTTTTGAAAAATTGTTCCAACAACGTTATTTTTAGGTTTGTTTTCTTGCATTAATTTAATGCGTCCCATCAGTTAATCCTACCATTGCAGAAAACAACGAAAATATGACGTACGCTTATGCCATCCGCATTCGCCACAGGGCCCCGTCATTACCCGTTAGGTTACTTAACTAATGACAGAGCGGGGGCTGGACTAGCGCGGATGCAAAACATAAGCAACGCCTAAATAGATATCATATAAATATATATACACATTCGTCAGATGCAATGATAGCCATTCCAGATCACAGATGAACACATTGGATATACTAGGAATCCGCATTCCGTACGAGCCTGTAACGAAGAGAGGATTACACAGTCGCGATGAATAGCGAAAACCCCACCCTAAACCCCTACGGGTGCGGCAAACTACCCCCCAAGTGCCCGAAGCGAAACAACCTCCCTTAATACCATGAGTAGGCCACTCGGCACTTCGAGGTACCCGGTAGTTTGTGCACCCCACCTTGGGTCTATCCTAGGAGCAAAAACAGTAAAAGAAATTATACAATGACGGCTACAACCCCATTCCGGTTGTGCGGCCATATAAATAATATTATATCAATTACAAATTACATGAATTGAAAGAAAAGAAAACTCTCATCTCACAACCCCCCGGCTATTCATCCGCGACAATCCAATGAATTCATATACACATACCAGCAACATTATAGATCACAGATATGTATAACCCCCACTAATCGACGTATAGCGATTAGCAGACGTTCAATACATATATCACATCACAGATATAACCCGTTAGCTAAAGTCTTTAGAAGTTTGATCAAAATACGGATTTTAAACCACCCCAAAAACAAATTTTGCTTTCTGTAAAATCTGGACAGAAAAAACATATTGTAAAAGTCCCAAAACACCCTACTGAACATACTGCAGGAAAAATTTCCCACGACCGAGTCAACTCGGCCGCGGATCCGCGGCGGGAGGCGCTTTGACCGAGTCAGGGGACCATTTTTCTTGCTTGTTCTTAAAAAACCCTGAGCCGATTTTTAGTACATGATTTATTATTTTTTGAACAGAAAATAAAATCGGCAGAAAGTTGATATCTCGGGCATGTTTTGTGATTTTTTCTCCGATTGAACTTCTAGTTACTTTGCTAATATGTTAGATAGTGTTTAGCTAGGCTCTGATACCACTGTTAGGTCCACGCTACCCACCCCGATCCTTTCGTGGAGGCGGAATAGGTAAAACGAAAATTTTCCCTAGTTAGGTAACATGGACCGTTTCATGAAGGATCGTTGCTAAACAAAAACTAACAAATATACTACAAGTTCTAACTACTATGTAGAATGGCTATACCTTGGTCTTGAACTCCTTCTCTTCTTGTTGTGGTTCTTCCTCTTTCTTGCTCCTCATAGTTGCTTGAACGGATCCTCCTTGTCGTCTCCTCTTTGCCATAGATGGATCCACCCGAGGGTCTCGGAATTGAGCTCCTATATCAACCTAGAGATGACTAAGGTGTTTGGTTTGCTAAACCTGATACCTTAGATTGAGTAAAGAAGAGTGATGGTGGTTTTGTCTCAAAGGTTAATGATTTCCAACTCATGGAACACTTGAACCTTGAAAGAGGAAGAGGAAGAGGAAGAGGGAGAGCTTTCTTTCTAGGAGAGAGAAAGAGAATGATAGAATGAGCTCTCATAATCCAACCCTTCTCACAAAAGTGAGAATAATCATAATAATAATAATAATTGAGTATATGGTGATGGTTAGTTTCAATGACCATTATCATTTCATGCTATCATGGCATTTTTCAAACAACAAGCAAGCAAAAGTCATACCCATGAAATGATAGCCATGAAATGATGATGGTCAACAAGTCCAAAATGGTCAACCGGTCAACAAAGTCAACAAGTCAACAAAAGTCAAACTTTCAACTCAACCATGGCACAATAATACTTAATTAATATTATTAATCATATATCATATTCTCATTAGGGTTTAAAGAAAAGTCAACGGTCAACAAGTCAACCATAGCCAAATGGTCAACAACCCTAATGAGAACCTCTGCCTCTGCCTCTGTCAACTGTGCATACACACCCGCATCCGTGCTCTAAGGAACTCGAATACACTGAGACAAAACCAATCCCAAAACAGTTACTAGGATCCGGCTTAAAACCAAAGCCCGCTAGTAACTACTGTCCGGACACCAAACGTGCACAAGTGCGCGGATGTGAACGAACCCCGTCGCAAAACCATGCAACCTCTACTCAGTTTTGCCCAAAGGCGAGTAACCCTCTGTGTGGGACTCTAAAGACTCGACACTACGCTGGCAGTGGGTTTAACCACAGGCCGCAAGCGGTACTAGCTGTACGTAACGGTCCCCAGGTAAATGCCGATAAGAAGACTGATGAGGTGAACCCATCGAACTCCTACTGACCCTGAATGTGACAATCTCCGTACAGTCCGGTCTGTTCGTCTGAGAATATCGCATGGCGGGCCTAGGGGGGCGGTAAACATCAATCCCCTAATAGCGGTACAAGTCGTGTCGGAGTGTAGCCCAAAACACCCTGAGAATCTACTAGAAAACCTACCAGCAATTATCGCTTGCCCTGGCCAGGGACTTTGTGTAATGGCTCTCCTAGACACAGCGCGATATCAACCCCCAATACCGGGAGAGATGAATCCTGTCTAACCGTCACTACCTCCAAGTGCTTCGGGACTGCACCCAACTACTACCTGTTTGCACGACTCAGTAGAGCCGTGGTAGGGTAGTAATCTAAGAACAGTGGGAACACACTCGAGGCGAAGTGACAGTGTCAAGTCAGCGGACTAAGCTGTACTCATGTCACCTAGGAACTGTTAACCGACGATAGGTATAATACCAACCAACAGTTCCCGACGAGTCCTGTCCAGTGTACTCGTAACCTAACGAGCACCTGCATACTATCTCCAGTACGACGTACTGATGGCTGTGGGACAGACCATCTCCTCTGCTGGGAAGAGAAGCGTATGCACTAGTCTACTCCGGAGTATCGATGCCCTGTCTCGATAATCCTATGACTAGGGACCAAAATAAGGATGTGCTTATAGACTACCCAGCCCCCACTAGTGTGATCGCCATCACAATGCCGGTAGTCAAGCAAAGATCCTAAGGGCTCTACCAATAAGTTTTTAGCGATATGTTAAAAGAAACATATACACATATTAAGATAGAAACAAACCAAGTAGCATACTACTATATCGAGCAAGACTGTCGTAAAACCATATATATATCCCAAGCCTCTAAAATATATTATACAAACCAGTACTATACAATAATGGCCTCTAGGGCATACATATCTAACAGTATGTGGGGCTCACTTCGGGAAATTTTGTCGATCGAAATTTAAACGTGTTAGTTTACAGTACTTACATTATATCTCCGACCGGGAATGTCATTTGAGCGGTAAATTGTGTCTAATTGCTATAGTCCTTTTAGACGGATTTGCGAACGTGACATTTGCGTTGATGTTCTCTGTTGTGCTGTTATGTTGCGGATTTATTGTGGTGGATAGCAGTGTGCAATGGTAGTGCAGTTTGGATTTATTTGTACATTTGATATTGCGGGGCGAGCGTCCAACATGTGGATTGCCGTCACTGCCTGTTTGTATAATATTCTTTTGGGGCACGACCGGGTTGAGGTCGATGTACCCGTTCTACATATTTTTCTTTTCTGTACTAGGTTTTGTCCCGCGACGGAGTGCACGGATAGCCGTGTTCTGGAGGGCAACGGGTTCGCATCTCATGGCTTTGAGAGGCAGAGGGGCCTCACTTTAGAATTGGCAGGCTATTCGCCGCACTCGTAGGGGGTACAGGTTGACCCAAGGAGGGGTGCTCATGTTACCGGATTCCGTGAAGTGCAGGGTGGTCCATTCACTTTACTGTAGGGGGCTGCCTCGCTTCAGGTTTTGGCGGGTAACTTGCCGCACCCGTAGGGGTCTAGGTTTCATTGCACAGGCTATCCACATGACCAGGGGAACGTCGGGTTTCAGCAGCGGCTCTGTGAAACCCGGGGATCCCAGACTATCTGTATTGTTCTGTGATGCTTATTACTTTTCTGTAATGTTGCATATTATCACGTCTGGAGCGATTATTGTATATTGGTATATATACTAGTAGATGTTGTATATGTTTTACACCCGCGCTAGTGCAGTCCCCGTTTTGTCGTTAGTTAAGTAACCTAACGGGTGATGACGGGACCCAGTGGCGAATGCGGATGGCATATACGTACATTTTATTTTCGTTCTTTTATGGTGTGATTAATTGATGGGACTGTATTGATTCTGATCAATGCAAAGGAAAACAAACCTGTTTGGATGTTGTTGGAACAGTTTTAAAAAGTGTTATTACAAAGACGTTTCCTTTTGTTTTGCACAATGGTATTCAGTGGAATATCCTGCACCTTATTCGACGAGGCAAGGGCCGAGATCCCTTCACCGGGAGTGACCCCTTGGGCAGAAGTTTACATCAGGGTAATAACTTCACTATAGTCGATTACATGTTGTTTTGCATCGCGGTATTCAGTTGGAATATCCTGCACCTCATTCCACGAGGAAAGAGCCGAGATCCCTTCACCGGGAGTGACCTCTTTAGCAAAGGTTTTCGCCACTATATTTTTATAAAAAGCTATCAGGTTCCTTCAACGAGATCAAGTTCATTACGTTAAAGGTTTTTCGCCAAAAACCAGCCGTATCCCTCCGTCATTTCTTATGGATGGTCAGTAATATTCAAGCTATGTTTGTTGGCTTTCGTCAAGGCATAGTGTTTGGTAGCTGCTGGGGTATTCATTTGTTGCATAGATAGATGAGTTGGTTTGGGACAGTCGTATTACCTTGTTGGCTTTCGTCAAGGGTATGTACGGGTGGGTTCGAATTAACAAGATAATGACGGGCAGAACTTGACATGTGACTTATGATTTGTTGGCTTTCGTCAAGGTCATAAGAAAATGGGGTAAAAATCATATCGGGAGTTTCTAAAGAAACTGAAACTTGCCAGGTATGCGGATACCTTCTGGAGTGTGATAACGAGAGTGGATTCCGTCACGTTATCATGCGATGAGAGTTGGATCCCGATTCCCACTGATGAGTTGGTTTACTCTTCGGGTGATCCCGTTTGATTCTTCTTTCTGGTTTGGAGGAGAATTTGACAGTACAGTGGGAGGTTTCTGGATTAGATAAAGTGATAACCATTCTGATTTAGGTTAGAGTGCACGCAGAGTGTTTCTTTTCTCTCTCTTTTTGGCAGCGACCTTTGACCGACCCTGGACTATGACTCAGTGACCAAGTTGACCGAACCTTATTAAAATACTGGCTTTTGGATTGTCTGAGTTGCATAAGTCATTGCCACTCCTTCTTCTACCCTTTGCGTTTCTCAGAACACCCCGTATTACTACGGACATCCACTTCCATTGGATAGATCCATCGTATGGTTATATACGAACTCGAAGGGACTTCTTCGAGGATGGATCCAGGTTCAGGAGAAATAGAATTGGTTTATTCAGTTGTCTTTTATTATCACCTTCTCTCAGGTTGCAAGGGCTCCTTGGTTTAGGAGAGTACACCTATTACGCTTATTGGATAGTCTTCTTCCAAACCATAGGCAGGTGCCGAAAGGTAGGGAATGAAGAAAACCAATTAGCCTAAGTAGGGTGTACAGAAGGTAATATGTAAAGACAAAATAAAGGGATTAGAAAGAGGGCAAAGTAAATTGCGACTGTTATCATTCACGACCAAACCGCGTACTTCATCTCCACTCCTATTTCACCTTTAAAAGAATAAGGTATTATTCAGTTGTCTTTTATCATCACCTTCTCTCAAGATGTGAGTACTCCTAGGTTGAGGAGGGTACACCTATTATGCTTACTGGATAGTCTTCTTCCAAACCATAGGCTGGTGCCGAACGGTAGGGAAGGAAGAAAACCATTTAGCCTAACGATGGTGTACAGAAGGTAACGACTAAAGACAAATAAAGGGATTTGGAGAGATGTCAAAGAAATATACGGTTAAAGTCATGAATTGGATTATGGAAGAGGCATTACTATGAATACCAGGATACCCTTACGAAACATTTTCATGTTTCAGTACATTGTTAATGGAAAAACTGTTTTCCCGATTAGATACTTACTCCAGGGTATGTATTTACCAGGTTTCATTCTCACATCTGTATGGTTTTTCAGATGATGAGTGGGAGGAAGTTATTGGGAATTAGGTGATCATCCTCATTATATCGGAATTCGTTGTAATTGGTGATATTTGAGGAAATCGCCTGGGTTATTGCCGGCAGGCATGTATTTGGTTTTGAGTATCCATTGTTGTGCACCAATTTCAAAATGATATATCTGTATGTTTATTTTTATAAAGTGAGATATAACTTTTTGAAATTATGTCCGTCACATTTACCTATATTAGTTGGCGATTGGGTAAGGAGCATTGAACAGCGGAGTAGTTCTTAACCATAAGTACAGTTTTCAACCTACGACGTACAGGTTTTGAGTTATTCAACTCAGCGGACTTATACAGAGTATTGTATGTTGTCCAGTGTCCATCAGGACAAAGGGGTTGGTCCTCGTACTATGTTTTGTTTACTTATGACTTCTCTAGTTTTTTAGACAAGTGTTTCGCAGAAATACAAGGTCTAAGTTTTGAGAAGTTATGGGTATAAGAATAAAGTAGAGAACCAGGTATCGCAAGTATCGGGATTCTTCAAAGAGATCGAAGATGTAGATACTTGTGATTGGTATTCAGATGATAGTAATGGTTTTGAGAAACTTGTTTCTCTTTCAGGTTACTCATAATTGGATGTATTCCTAAGTTGAGTAATGCTGATTAGCCTCTCTCTATTAAGTTGATATGCACTGGAGACAGCTGCATGATTAGAATCTGGTTCCAATTAAATAAGTGCCAAAGTTTCTATATTGGATATAGAATGGTTCATATCTTAACGATGTTAAGGTACGGGGAGTTGTCCGGCTTATGCTTAAAACTGGACTCTGGATAACTCAAGGCACGTTTCTGTAATGGCAGTTTGTGGGTTGGCCCGGGCTATGTCGAGGGTTGACTTTCTACCATCTGGAAGATCAATAGTGATATTGTTCTTGACTCGCCACAGTTTTAGTAAAATGGATTTTTTCAGAAAACAGTAGTAAGAGTATGGTAGAACTGGAAGTGATTCCAGAACCACAAACGATTACGGAAAATTTAATAGGACCTATAGATTCAATCAGGTTTGACATTCCAATAGCCACTCCGCAGATATGGTGGGTATCCTCAGACACCCGAGAAGTACTCCGGTAGCCTCAAGGACGGTGACAGGGAGGTTCTTGCTTACCCAGACTTGACACTACTGTTGTCCAGACTATGAGACCCGACAGGAGGTTAAGTATAGCGTCGTTCTAAACTAGTTTTAGAAGTGCACGTATATATTATTCTGCCAGAGGGTTGTTGTGGTCAGTGCGAGCACCGGAAGCATAGTGGGCAAGTAGCTTATGTCTATTTATAGACTTGAGCAGTTATAGCGGAGATAGATCATCTAATTTTGATATGACAGTCATGGTTTGACTTCATCAGAATAGGGGATGGATCTGTTAAGAAGGTAGTAGGGTGTGATGTCCCAGTATTATGGATGTCATACACAGAGTAGGAAGTAAAATTCCTATACTATGATCGGTTGTACTGTGGTCGTCACACAGTTGTTTCTCCAGACAGGATATGGATATAATATCAGACATTCTGGTTTCTAGATCTGGATTTGGGTAGTTTCCCAATGTGGGTACTTTGACAGTATTCTAATGGTTTTTAGAATAGAAGACTCCTGGCATGGTGGTGTACCTGCAAGTGATGGAGTCACCCTCTCTAAAGGTGTCTTACAGACTAAAGGGGAGAGGGATGTGCATGATTGGCAGATCACTTGCTTAGGCAATTGAGTCAATCATGAGATGTCAAGTACCATACCAGATGTTGTTTTTGCACTAGATGCAATAAGTTTGTATTAATCCAATCCTGGAGAAACATAAGGAAACAGTTTTAGAACATAAGTGAATGTTCTACGGATTTGATGACGGCAGCCTCCTTCGGAGACGGTTATCATTCCTGGATTCAAAGGTGACATGGATGACAGAGTGATTGTCAGAGTTATAGTTTTCCCTCTGACGAGGGACAGTGTTATGGACAGGTGGTCCAAGAGGATACTGTGGGAGGCATGGTGCAGAATACTGATTAGGTTCAGTTGACGATACAGTCTAAGAAGTTTGGATTTAGAGTTCATTTATGAACTAGGTCCCATCAGATATCCAGACATATTCTAAGACAGGTATGACTCGATTCAGGAGATGGCTTTCTCCGCGAACTTGAGATGAAGAGAGACAGAAAGAAACATCAGGGCGGATCCACTCACTGAGGCTATTTCTCAAACACAAGAGTTTTACGAACGGGCTTTGTGAAACTGATTAGTAGAGGAGTTGGGTGTTCGGTATCACACGGGCTGTAAGTATGCGATATCGCAATAATTAGCCTTAAGTGCAAGTGGGAGATTGTTGGATATAGTGCCCTCAAAGTCAATTATTGGATCGCAGGTACGTGATTGCAATGATTGAGGAGGACCTATGCTGGTAGGACAGTCTTACTCGAGATGATAGTATGCTATCTGGTTTGCCTTTATCAGTCGTGTACATGTTCAGGTGACTGAATACATGTTACACGATGATAGAGCCCTTAGGATCTTGCTTGACTACCAACAGTATGAGGGCGATCATATACGTGAGAGTTGGGTAGTCCATAAGCACTTCCTTTATAGTGGTCCTTAGTTGTGGGAGTTTCGAGACAGGGCATCGATACTCCGGAGCAGACTAGTGTATACAGTCGAGACCCCGACGAGGGGCGGTGGCCGGTCTCACAAGCCACTGGTGTCAGTTGGATCACCTAAGATGTATACAGGTGCTCTTTGGGTTATGAGTACACCGGACAAGACTCGCCGGGAACCTGCTAGTTGGTATTATACATATCGTCAGATAGCAGTTCCCTGGTGACATGTGTACATGTTAGTTCATTGACCTGAGGTCGTCATTTGTCTCGTGTGAGTTCCCACTGTGCTTTGATTTCTACCCTACCACGGCTCAAAGGAGTCGTGCAAACAGGTAGTTTTTGGGTACAGTCCCGAGCCACATGGAGGCACGTGAGCGGATCGGCAGGGGATTCGTCTCTCCCGGTATTGGGGGTGGAGATCGCGCTGTGTCTAGGAAAGCTATTACACCAAGTCTTTGGCCAAGACAGGTGAGAATTACTGGTAGGTACTCCGGTAGTTTCTCAGGGTGTTCAGGGCTTGTCTCCGACACGACTTATACCGCTATTTGGGGTCTGACGTTACTAGCCCCCTAGGCCGGATATGCGATACTCATAGACGAACGGACCAGAATGTATATACATTGTCACTGTAAGGCTCAGTAGGGTTTCTGGATGAGTTCGCTCATCAGCCTCCCGTGAGGTCAGTGCATGGGCAGCCGTTACGCATAGCTAGTGCCGCTGACGGCTTGTGGTTAAACCTACTGCCAGGGTACCGACGAGTCATTAGAGTCCCCTACAGATAGTTTCCCAAGTTCGGGCAAAACATTGTAGAGGCCGTATGGTTTTATGTCAGGGTTCGAAAAATACACGTGTATTTACGCACGTGTCATATTTCGGGCAGATAATACTGGTGGGCTTTGGTTTAAGCCGGATCCATGTATTATACATTGTAAATATAATATCTTTGTCTCAGTTTTATTTGTATTCGGTCGTAATACAAATGCGGGTATATTTATACAGTTACGGGGTTATCCTGAAATTCGTTTCGGGATCGCTTTTGGAAGTTGCCAGTTTCCAGTTTTATATCACCCGTATTAAACATTCGGTTTAATGCGGATTTATCTTTTCTTCTTTTGGGTGAGTCATGAGGTGAGTCATGAGTGTGGTGTTAGTTATATGTATGCCCTAGAGGCCATTACTGTACATTGGATGTATATTGTAGTGGATGCTGGGACATATATAGGGAGGACTTTCTTGCTCGACATGATAGTATGCTATCTGGTTAAACTTTACTTTAACATGTATACTGTTTGTCTCTCTGTTACATGTTGGTAAAGTCCTTAGGATGTGTGCTTGACTACCTGGACTATGATGCGGATCATACTAGTGGGGACATGGTAGTCCATAAGTACATCCTTCAAAGTCCCTAGTCGTGGGTGTATCGAGACGGGGCATCGATATACCAGAGTAGACTAGCGTATACCTTCTCGACCCATACAGATGGGAGATGGATGATCCCATATCCATTGGTGTTTGATATCAGAGATGATATACGGGTGCTCAGTGGAGACTGGGTACACTGGACGGACTCGCCGAGAACTCCCAGATGGTATTATACCTTACGTCGGATGGCAGTTCTCTGGTGACACTGGTACAGAGTAGTCTGTTGACTCGAGATCGTCATAGAGTCTTGTGTGGTTCCCACTGTGCTTTGATTTCCACCTTACCACTTCCAAGAGGGCGTGCAAAACGGTGGCTTTTGGGTACAGTCCCGAATCACATGGAGGCAATGAGCGATAGGAGGGGATTCGTCTCTCCCGGTATAGGGAGTTGATGTTGCGCTGTGTTCGATTGGCTATAACCGGAAATCCCTGGCCAGGGTTGCTGAGATTTACTGGTAAGTGTTACCAGTAGTTTATCGAATTATTATAGACCTCATATCGACACGACTTATCGAGCTATTGGGGTCTGACGTTTACCACCCCTAGGCTAGATATGCGACATATCAGACGACAAGACCGGACTGTACGGTAAGTGTTACTGGTTGGATTCACAGGAGTATGAGCGGGCTTGCTCGTCGATCTTCTGATCGCTCAATACCCGGGTGGCCGTTAAGTTTAGCAGACCGCTTGCGGCTTGTGGGTGTTTGATATGATCATCACCTGCTGCCGGCGTATTGATGAGTCTTTAAAGTCCTACACAGAGGTTTCCTGGCTCAAGCGAAACGAAATAGGAGCGCATATGAGATATGTGCGGGACCGAGAATAATGCGTGTATGTGATACCGTATTGTATTCTCGCGATGAATGTATCGAATGGTTGTATGCGATATAACCTAGTTATCGAATCGAGGATTGATTCGATAAGCTGATACATTGGATACTAGTCGGTTATGTGCGACATGACCGGATCATTGAATCAAGTATTGATTTAATGATTTAATGCATAATTATATATTTGATATATTACTTTGTATTAACTAGTAATGGTTCACTTTAAATGGATTTTCTCACTTGATGTGCAAATTGTATATGTGATATACTTTTGTACACTAGTTTGTATCATGTTTGATGATACATGCTAAGTTGTGTTTGTGTAAAGATTAAACCATGGTTGTGCAATGGTTAGGGTTTTAATTTTCTTATTCATTCATTTATTTATTTGTTTTATTTATTTTGGAAAAGAAAAAAGGAAAATGGTGGCTTTTCTTTGTTTGTTTTTGAAGCTTCATGAAGCTTTGACCAAGTCACCATTTTGTCTTGATGCTTAACCCTAACCCTTCAATCTAACCATGATTTATTCTCTACACTAAACTATGGTTGGTTAATGATAAGTATTCATATTTATTTCTTTTATCAAAATACTTATCATAAGATTATCATCTTCTTCTTCTTCTTCTTCAAGAAGAAAAACTAGTTTCCATCAATGGTGATTGATGAAAAAGAGTGAGAAATCCAAATCTAAAGTGAACCCACTTCCTATTTCTTCATCCTCTACCTCTTGCCAAGTAGTAGAGTGTGTTTTCTACACAAGTTTCATGACTTGGTGAAGTGAGAGTTTGATCTTGTGATGCCTCGACGTAGATCATCTTCGGCACGAAGCCGACAACCTTGCCCGCCCATTTCTCCAATGAAGCCGATGCTAGAGCCCGGGTTTCGATTTGGATAGTGAGGGGACTTCATTGCGGAGCTATGGAGGTGGAGGACCGGATCTACAAAGGTTGTATTTCCGTTCTCATAGTTAAAGTAGTTAACTAGTTTGTTTTGTCGCCTAAATTTCTAGCCAACGATCTTGTTAGGGTTTCTCGGCACATATAAAATTTGAAATTGGCATGGTTGATGCCATGTGAGACCTCTTGAGAGTGCCTAGGAACCCTACAGTGGTATCAGAGCCTAGCTAGAGCCTTAGGCGACGCGTAGACGGAGTTAGAAGTCCGATCGAACCAAAACCTAACCCGGAAAATGCTCTCTGGACTTTTTTCGAAATCTGGGATTTTTTCAAATTAAAAATATGCAGAAAATTCAGCAATAGATGCTAAGAATTACTGTGAAACACGATCACCCAATTCGTCCAAACTGCGGCGGAACCGCGGCAGAAGCCTGGCTTCTGCGGCGGTTCCGCGGCCGTATGATGACGTCACCCACCAAATTTTGCACAGTAACTTCTTTTATTCAGTGCTGAGTTCTCTTGGTATTTTTAAATATCACTCAAGAGTTGAGTTTTCTGGGGTGTTTTAGGAGTTCGGTGATTCGATCGGATTGTCTAATCTTGTCTGTGTTTTTCCGGATATTTTTTTTTTGAATATGTTAAAAGGTTCGACCGGATATAAATACCCAATTTTTCCCCTGTCGGGAAATTTCCAATTGTTGGACTTTTCCGTAGTTTAACGACGTTCTAAGTAGTGCAAGTAACGCGATGGTCCCTCTAGAAGACAACAAACCTTAACTCGATTATGTGACCGTCTTGAACTGCCCTTTGAACCTTCGGGTTTGGGGCAGTACGGCGTGCCACATGTGAGGCGTTGGCTTGACCCTTCTACGGCTGGACCGTTGGTACTGAGGCACGAACTGAATGTTTTTAGACTTGTTTCATGTGTTGATCTGTATCGGGAAAACTTGGGTGTTTGAATGTTCGATCGGAAAGTTTAACATTTTCTAATTATCTGGAATGTGATACAATAATTGGAATTCACAAGTAGTTATGAGATAACTGAATGAATGTTATAAACATAGCAGTTTAGTCTCACTTGATCGGTTGCCACGGAATTTTGATGTGATCAAAACTCCGTCGCAATCACGTAGCGTACGCGGATACTCGCCGGGTAAACTTAATACACTGCCTCACCCCATAGCCCCGACCAAGTGACTGTAGGAGAACCCCGTCGCCGAAAGCATCCGTTCGGGTTCTCGCGGCAGCGGTGTTCTGCCTTGGTGCACTTCGTCGACAGCGTCGGGGGTGCGGCCGCCTACTAAAGTTTGCGACGAGCATTCGATCAGGATGTCGGGAATCTTGTTGAATTGCCCGACTTGATATTGAAAAGAGTTTTCGATAATGAGACTAAAATGCGGGGTTTATAATTGTTAGGCATGCGATGTCTAAGTAATTCATTTGTTTAGGCATGCGATGTTTAAAGAGATTGCGGATTCCAACTGTTGTAGTTTTACACTTTCTTTTCTGTGACCGTAAGTGTAATATGTGATGTCGCCGGTTTCGTTGCTATATGTCAACGACAATTGGGATGCGCATATTTACTTACGTTGATGACATGTGATGTTATGTGTTGCTGGATATGTTATATTGGATCGTCGTGTTTGAATAGCCGGGGGTTTTTATGTGAGATGAGTGTTTTTCATTTTCATTCATGTAAAAACTTGTATGTAATATTCTTTTATTAGGGCACTTCCAGGTTGCGGAAGTTGTCACCGTTGTTGTATATTATTTACTTTTCCGCACTAGGATAGACCCAAGGAGGAGGGCACAAGTAACCGGGTTCTGGAGTCCAGTGGGAGACCAACTCGAGGGGTCAAGTCCGGGTCTCCTAACTCTAGAATTGGTAGGGTTGCTTGCCGCTCTCGTAGGGGTCTAGGGGTGTGGGTTTTGCTATTTATCGCGACCGTGGAATCCGTGTTTTATACTGGCTCGTATTGAAAACACGGACGTCCTAGTATATCCAATATTTCATATGTTTCTTCTGCTGCGATATCTGTGATGTGATCATGTGATGTTCTGTGATAGATACTGTATATAGTATATATGATATATTATATAGACGTTACTTATGTTTTACACCCGCGCTAGCCCTGCCCCGCTCTGCCGTTAGTTACCTAACCTAACGGTGCACGAGGGGGCATCGAGGCGAATGCGGATGGCATAAGTGTACGTCGTATTTATCTGTGATGTTTAGGTATTTAAATGATGGGACTTCATTAATGTGATTAATGAAAGAAAAAGAAACCTAAAGATGTTGTAGAATCGAATTTCAAAATAAAACAGGTAGCTACAGTTTTTGCTTTGCACAGCGGTATATATGATATATCCTGCACCTTATTCGATAAGGAAAGGACCGAGATCCCTTCACCGGGAGTGACTCCTTTAGCAATAACTGGTAGATGCTACACACTCGGTTTGTCTTTTGATTGCTTTTAAGAGTTTTTGCTTTGCACAGTGATATATATGATATATCCCGCACCTCATTCGACGAGGAAAGGACCGACGATCCCTTCACCGGGAATGACTCCTTTAGCAAAACTAGAAAAGCCTAAAAAACACTCCATTTTTAAAATCATTTGATTCTACAACGATATCAAGTTCATTACGCAATAGGTTTTCAGAAAAACCTGTCGTAGCCCTCTGTCATTTCAGATAAGTACTAGTTAGTATTCGTGCTACGTTTGTTGACTATGTTATGGCGTAGTGTGCGGTAGCTAATTAGTGCTTATCTGCATAAGCATATGATGTGATTGGATTAGGGTAGTCGTGCGACTTTGTTGACTATGTTAAGGGTCGTGCGGGTGGGTTTAATTCAATCGGGAAATGACGGGTTGAACTTGACTAGCACTTATGATTTGTTGACTATGTTAAGGTCATATAGCTGCTAGGGGTAAAATATTATCGGGAATTTCAAGTGTTGAGGTTTGCAATGAGATTGCATACCTTCTATGAGATAGTTGGATCCCGATACCCGCTGTGAGTAAGAGTTACTTCTGGGAGAGTTTTGCACATTACAATTAGCCGATCAGTAGGTGTCTAGAAAGGTGTTAACGAGGTTACGCCTCTGGGAAAACGAGATTTACATTAATTAGGTTCGTGCGAAAGCACGGGGGACCTCCCTCAAAATACCGACGTTGGCCTGGCTGAAAGATTGGCGAACTTGTAGTGTGTAATTTATCCCGGCTAGTCTTTCCTTTTAGGGTTTGAAGGAAGATTTGATAAAAAGCAGTGGGAGCCATCCTGATTAGATAAAATAATAACCAATCTGATCTTGCAAGAGCGCACGCTGAGTGTTTTCTTTTCTCTCTCTCCAGGTAGCGACCATATCACGCCTTAATCAAGATAATAAAACGGATATTTGACCTAACCCGCTTGTTATACTGAGCTGGGGAACGTTGGTCCCGCTCCAACTTATAATTGTTATAAGACAGAGCAGGAAATAGGGGAATACCAAGATTCCCATGCCGTCCAAACGAAGAGAGTGCATGCTGATGCATCATCTTCGGGTGTGTTCATTACAAAGAACTGTTTCTCAGTATTCTCCGAATCCAGGGTATATGATACCGGATCAGGATCCCAGATATGTAATCTGTTACATAGGGCTACAAAAAGGTAGAAAAACTGAGAACGGGTGATAAGTTTCATGAGGCAGAAAACGGGGCAAGAGTTGCAGCCAAGTCTGTTGGTCACTATCACCCTGTATTACCAATACATTGATTCTGAACGAATGTTATTAGATACCGAACCTGATATACAAAATCATATCAGTCTCTTTATTAGTAAAGAAATGATAAAATTTTGTATTGTTGGATAATGTTTTGAACATTTCCTATATCAAAAGTTGATCGGTTCAGGCACGTTATCTAAAAGCATTGATGTTCTAAATCAAACTACAGTTCCTAGTATACGGAACACACACAAGAGGAAGAGTTCAGAAATGAACGGATCCTTCTTGAGGCATTGTAGACTAGGTCATATCAATGCGACCCGACTAGCCAAGTTACATATAGATGCATATTTAAATCAGTTTGAATTTACATCTTGTGAAAACTTGCCAGTCATGTCACAAAGATAAGATGACCATAGCTCTGTTTAATGGAAACAGAGAAAGAGTTAGTGAACTCTTAGGATTGATACATGTTGATGTATGTAAAGTCCTCTGTCTACACATGCCAGGACTGGTTCTTTATACTTCATTACGTTCTCTGATGATCTCTTTAGATTCAGACATATGTTCCTGTTGAAACACAAGTCCGAACCTTTTGAGATATTCACAGAATATAAGTTAGAAGTAGAGAACCAATATACGAGTATAAGTATTATGTCTTTTGATGTGATCGAGGAGGAGAATACTTGTGCATGGAATTCCTGGACTATTCTAATGGAGAATGAGATTCTCCCTCAGCATTACTCCTCCGTATACACCATAGTACGATGGTATATCGGGGTGGTGCCATCACACCCTATATGATAAGGTGTGCTCTATGATGAGTACTACTGAGCTAACTTTTTCCTTTTGGGAGTTATGCACTTATGAAGTTTCATACCTATTGAATAGGGTTCAAATCAAATCAGTTGCCTACCACTTCATATGTGATATGGAAAGGGAAGAGCCCATATCTTAAGTTAGTTAAGATTTTGGGTTGTCCGGGCTATGTCTAAAAGCAAAATTCGGACAAGATCGAGGCAAGGATAGTTCTGTACAACTGGAAAGGTTCCAGCTATACAAAACTGCAGCTGATGATTTGACAGAACCAAAGGATTCAATAGTTCCCGACGAATCTCAGCCTCTCCGCCGATCTAGTAGGGTTCCTCACCCACCTGAGAGTTACTTCGGTTTCTCTATGACAGTGGGAGCGAGGATTGCGTCATGAGATGATGACCCAACTAGTTTCGAGCTGGCCATCAGGAGTGGGACTCTATCAGAATGGCTAGATGCTTAGAGATTTGAGATAGAATCCTTATACACCAACAAAGTATGGACTTTGGTTGCTATATCTGAAGGGTTAAATCCCTATCAGGAGCAAGTATATCTTGAGAAGATTACTTGGTGTAGATGGAAAAGTTGAGACTTTCAAAGCTAGACTAGTTAAAGGTTTTCGTCATCGACCAGGCGTGGATAATGATAAAACCATTTCCAGTACCTATGCTTAAGTCCATCCAGATACTACTTGCCACGGCTACATACCATGACTACGATATCTGGCGGTTGGGTGTCATGACTGCTTTTTTAAATGATGTTTTAGAAGAGTGCGTCTGTAAGTACACAGCCAGAGGGCCTCGTAGACAGTGGGAGCAGCGTAAACGTGTGCAAGATGCTTTATAAGATAAAGCAGGCATCGCGGAGTTGGAACATCTGTTCTGATGGATAAGTCAAAGAAGTTGACATCATCAAAATGGTAGATGAACCTTGTATAAACAAAAAGGTAGTAGGGAGTATGGTGATGATCCTCGTAGAGTACGTGGATGACATACTCAAGATAGGGAAGGAGTTTCCTATGCTACGCTCAGTCAATCTCCGCTTATCACAATGATTCTCCATATAAGATCAAAATGATACCTACTAAATCCTGTATTTTGGATCTATGAGATAGATCTAAATGGATGTTAGGATACTCACTAGTTATAGTGAGATGGTATCAGTTGATCCTGGAGAGAATCACTGGAAGTGTTCCAGAGTGATAAGGATGACTGAATGTCAGTCACAGGCATTGTCTTTACCCTCGGTAAAGGGACGGTATGTTGGAAGAGTTCCAAGCTGGATACCGTGGCATACTAGACGATAAAGGCTGGATACATCGCTACTTAAGATGCTACCAAAGAGGCTGTTTGGATGTATATAGGTTCATGAGATGAACTATGTTCCTCCCATTGTGTGACAATGGAGTTGTGGCCCATGCCAAGGAACGCAGGTCCCATCAGTGATCCAGACATATTCTAAGGCAGTATCACCTGATCATGGAGATGGTTGATCTCCAGGGGATCGAGGTCAGGAGAGTAGACTCAGAGGACAACACGGCGGATCCACTCACGAAGGCCTATTCCCAGAGAGAGACTTTTATGGGATGGTTGAGTATGAGATACTACAACCACTGCTACAGATGGCCCTAGTGTAAGTGGGAGATTGTTAGTTATATGTATGCCCTAGAGGCCATTACTGTACATTGGATGTATATTGTAGTGGATGCTGGGACATATATAGGGAGGACTTTCTTGCTCGACATGATAGTATGCTATCTGGTTACACTTTACCTTAACATGTATACTGTTTGTCTCTCTGTTACATGTTGGTAAAGCCCTTAGGATGTGTGCTTGACTACCTGGACTATGATGCGGATCATACTAGTGGGGACATGGTAGTCCATAAGTACATCCTTCAAAGTCCCTAGTCGTGGGTGTATCGAGACGGGGCATCGATATACCAGAGTAGACTAGCGTATACCTTCTCGACCCATACAGATGGGCGATGGATGATCCCATATCCATTGGTGTTTGACATCAGAGATGATATACGGGTGCTCAGTGGAGACTGGGTACACTGGACGGACTCGTCGAGAACTCCTAGATGGTATTATACCTTACGTCAGATGGCAGTTCTCTGGTGACACTGGTATAGAGTAGTCTGTTGACTCGAGATCGTCATAGAGTCTTGTGTGGTTCCCACTGTGCTTTGATTTCCACCTTACCACGTCCAAGAGGGCGTGCAAAACGGTGGCTTTTGGGTACAGTATTGAATCACATGGAGGCAATGAGCGATAGGAGGGGATTCGTCTCTCCCGGTATAGGGAGTTGATGTTGCGCTATGTTCGATTGGCTATAACCGGAAATCCCTGGCCAGGGTTGCTGAGATTTACTGGTAAGTGTTACCAGTAGTTTCTCGAATTGTTATAGACCTCATATCGACACGACTTATCGAGATATTGGGGTCTGACGTTTACCACCCCTAGGCTAGATATGCGACATATCAGACGACAAGACCGGACTGTACGGTAAGTGTTACTGGTTGGATTCACAGGAGTATGAGCGGGCTTGCTCGTCGATCTTCTGATCTCTCAATACCCGGGTGGCCGTTACGTTTAGCAGACCGCTTGCGGCTTGTGGGTGTTTGATATGATCATCACCTGCTGCCGGCGTATTGACGAGTCTTTAGAGTCCTACACAGAGGTTTCCTGGCTCAAGCGAAACGAAATAGGAGCGCATATGAGATATGTGCGGGACCGAGAATAATGCGTGTATGTGATACCGTATTGTATTCTCGCGATGAATGTATCGAATGGTTGTATGCGATATAACCAAGTTATCGAATCGAGGATTGATTCGATAAGCTGATACATTGGATACTAGTCGGTTATGTGCGACATGACCGGATCATTGAATCAAGTATTGATTTAATGATTTAATGAATAATTATATATTTGATATATTACTTTGCATTAACTAGTAATGGTTCATTTTAAATGGATTTTCTCACTTGATGTGCACATTGTATATGTGATATACTTTTGTACACTAGTTTGTATCATGTTTGATGATACATGCTAAGTTGTGTTTGTGTAAAGATTAAACCATGGTTGTGCAATGGTTAGGGTTTTCATTTTCTTATTCATTCATTTATTTATTTGTTTTATTTATTTTGGAAAAGAAAAAAGGAAAATGGTGGCTTTTCTTTGTTTGTTTTTGAAGCTTCATGAAGCTTTGACCAAGTCACCATTTTGTCTTGATGCTTAACCCTAACCCTTCAATCTAACCATGATTTATTCTCTACATTAAATTATGGTTGGTTAATGATAAGTATTCATATTTATTTCTTTTATCAAAATACTTATCATAAGATTATCATCTTCTTCTTCTTCTTCTTCAAGAAGAAAAACTAGTTTCCATCAATGGTGATTGATGAAAAAGAGTGAGAAATCCAAATCTAAAGTGAACCCACTT
The DNA here is from genome assembly GCA_030015575.1 of Agapanthus africanus. Classification (NCBI taxonomy): domain Eukaryota; kingdom Viridiplantae; phylum Streptophyta; class Magnoliopsida; order Asparagales; family Amaryllidaceae; genus Agapanthus; species Agapanthus africanus. The sequence continues at coordinate 64,383,137 of JASDDO010000022.1, forward strand.
CCTATTTCTTCATCCTCTACCTCTTGCCAAGTAGTAGAGTGTGTTTTCTTCACAAGTTTCATGACTTGGTGAAGTGAGAGCTTGATCTTGTGATGCCTCGACGTAGATCATCTTCGGCACGAAGCCGACGACCTTGCCCGCCCATTTCTCCGATGAAGCCGACGCTAGAGCCCGGGTTTCGATTTGGTAAGCGAGGAGACTTTATTGCGGAGCTATGGAGGTGGAGGACCGGATCTACAAAGGTTGTATTTCTGTTCTCATAGTTAAAGTAGTTAACTAGTTTGTTTTGTTGCCTAAATTTCTAGCCAACGATCTTGTTAGGGTTTCTCGGCACATATAAAATTTGAAATTGGCCTGGTTGATGCCTTGTGACACCTCTTGAGAGTGCCTAGGAACCCTACATGTGGAAGGTTCTAGAAGAGGTGACTAGGTTAGTGACTCATTGTTTTCTTTAATGAGTTGATGAGGTGTATTAGTGACTCATTCTTTTGCATTAATGATTCTTGTTCTTGCTAAGATCTTTTGTGAGAAGCTTTGCTTGTGGTCACCCCACTTGCTCCTACACTCACCCCCCACCTCTATATATGGCCGGCCCCTCCCCTCCTCTTCTCTCACTCACTTGGTTGAAAAGATTATGATAGATTTGTGTATGGAAATTTCATAGCTCCTTTTATTCCATCTCCCGATTCCAAATGGCTTCATTAACCGTTCTTCCATGGCTTTGGAAGAAGTGAGAAAAAAAGTTCTACTCATTCTCTACATCAATCTTGGTCATCTCTTTTAGCAAACTTGATGACCAAGTTGCCTCGGGTCAGAGACGGGAGCCCGTTTAAAGACCCGTTGACGTGGTGCCACCTGCACGAGGAGATTGGAGATCGACGAGATTGGAGCAGTCGTAACAGGAGCGTGGGATGATGGTTAAAGAACAAAGGACTCGGATCGTTCGGTATAACCTTTCTACCCTCTTTGTAGTTTGTTAGTTTAGCGTTAATGGCAGATCCGGGTTATAGTATGCAATAGCGCCAGTTATAAAAGTTTTTGTTCCGCATTTGGCGTCTGAAAGACGGCCGGGGCGCTACCGTAGATTTACATTAAGTACATCCTTTAATGTCCCTAGTCGTGGGTATATCGAGACGGGGTATCGATATACCAGAGTAGACTGGTGTAAACTTTCTCGACCCATGTAGATGGGCGATGGGTGATCCTATATCCATTGGTGTTTGACATCAGAGATGATATATGGGTGCTCAGTGGAGACTGGGTACACTAGACGGACTCGCCAAGAACTCCTAGATCGTATTGTACCTTACGTCAGATGGCAGTTCTCTGGTGACACCGGTATAGGTTAGTCTGTCGATCCGAGATCGTCATAGAGTCTTGTGTGATTCCAACTGTGCTTTGATTTCCACCTTACCACGTTCAAGAGAACGTGTAAAACGGTGGTTTTTGGGTACAGTCCCAAGTTACATAGAGGTAATGAGCGACAGGAGGGGATTTCATCTCTCTCGGTATTGGGGGTTGATGTTGCGCTGTGCTCGATTGGCTATAACAAGAAGTCCCTGGCCAGGGCTGTTTCTGAGATTTACTGGTAAGTGTTATCAGTAGTTTCTCGACCCGTTATGAACTTCACATCGGCATGACTTATCAAGCTATTGGGGTCTGACGTTTACCACCCCCAGGCGAGATATGCGACATATCAGACGAAGAGACCGGACTGTACGGTAGTGTTACTGTTTGGATTCGCAGGAGTATGAGCAGGCTTGCTTATTGATCTTCTGATCGCTCAATACCCGGGTGGCCGTTACGTTTAGCAGTCCGCTTGCGGCTTGTGGGTATTTGATTTGATCATCACCTACTGTCGGCGTATTGACGAGTCTTTAGAGTTCTATACAGAGGTTTTCTGGTTCATGCGAAACGGAGTAGGAGCACATATGTGATATGTGAGGGACCGAGATTAATGCGCGTATGTAATACCGCGTTCTATTCTCGCGATATATGGTATCGGTCGGTTATATGTGATATAGCCGGGTTATCGGATCAAGTGTTGATTCGATAGATTGTTACATTTGATATTAGTCGGTTGTATGTGATATAGCCGGATTATTAAATCAAGTGTTGATTTAATAATTTAATGTATAATTATATATTTGATATATTAACTTACATTAACTAATATTAGCTCACTTAAGAATTCTTTTTCTCACTAGTGTACACTTGGTATATATGCGATAAATATTGATGTACATCTTTTGTGTCATGCTAGACGCCACATGCTACATGGGTATATGAGCTTATAATAATTGAATGGTTTTATTTATTTAAAGTTAATCAAAATTAGTTGGTAATTAGTCACATGGTTCAAGCTTGTAGAACCTTGTGGAACCATTGACCAAGTCCACTAATTTTGTTTTACCTGTAGATATTTATTAACCCAACCATTATTAGTTAGCCATGGTTTATTCTCTACATGGGTTAGTGTATGACACTAACTTACCCATAGTTGCTATTCTCACCTCATGAGTTCATTCTCTCATCTTCATTCTTTATCTTCTTCTTTATTGAGAAAGTTTGCTAGCTTTTGATCAAGTGAGAAAATAATGTGAGAAAAATAAATCTAAAGTAAGCCCATTTCCTACTTCATCATCCTCTACTATTAGCCATTTAGTTTAGGGTGTTTGCTTCACTAATTTCACCATTAGTGAAGAGGTAGCATGAGCTTGAGTCTCCTCGATGTAGATCATCTTCGGTCTCGAAGACATTGAGCAAGCTTGTTCATTTCTTCAAGTGAACCCTTTCAAGAGTCCCGAAGTTCACTACATGCAGCGAAGGGACTACTACACGAAGCATTAGAAGCGAAGGACCGGTCTACAATGGTTGTATTCCTCATTCACTTAGATGTAAAGTTGTTTATATATCGTTTCGTCGGATTTTCTAGTACTGATTCTATGGTTAGGGTTAGCTAGAATGACAATTTTTTGAAAATGGCATAGACGATGCCTCCCGAAACCTTACTGCCGTGCTAGACAACCCTGCAGTAGGTCTGTGGTTCGAGGACGAACCATTGTTCAAAAGTGGGGAGAATGTCGGGACCCGATTCTTGCTCACGGAATAAAGTGTCACACAGAACAAAGTGCCACGCCAATTGTCATGCCAAGGGGGCTGGGGCCACCTCTTGAATCCATAGGGGCCACCTCTTGAGTCCGTGAGACCCACTGTAGAACAATGGTGAATTTTCGGAACACATTCCGAAAGAGCACCGAACTGCATTATAAATGTAATGATACCACCCTCAATTACAGAGGTGCCTTTTAAGTGAATCAGCACTACAGGAGCTTGATAACTTCGTAGTTAAGCGTGCTCGGACCAAGGAAGTCTTGGGATCTGTGAACTCTTAGGAAGTAGCCCCTGGTCGGGTCCGGTTCGCTCTAAAGGGCAAAACCGTGCGGTTTCGGTTAGAGCGGACAATACCATCTGTACTGGGGCGTGGGGCGTTACACTATCTAGCACCAAATTTTTTAATAGTGAGTTTTTCATTCCGCAATGGCCGCGGATGGCTGCCAGGACGCTAGGAACCCCAATAAGCCCCTTGCGGGGTGCGGGACAACGTCCCGTTAGAATTTTTTCTAAGGGAGAAACGTTTTGAGTGTGCAACGTATGTGTATTTGAAAACAAATGCGAAGGGCGTGTTTATTTTATTATTTATTTTGTAAATTTTTATAAGAAAATTTTTAAAAGAAAAAAAACTTCAAGGGAAAGTTTTAGAATCATCTTTTTTTTTATAATAAAAGCGGTGAGTGGTCACTCCCGGGTTGCGCGCGGCAGTGTGGTGTGGACCCGGGCAGGTGCGCACCCGGCACGGTGCACACTCGGTGCATGGGAAGGGGGGAGGGGGCCGAAACCCGAAGGAGCACTGGCTCAAAAATGAGGGGTCACCCCTAACTTTCTCCTCGTTTGGCCTCAAAGAGCTCCTTGAATCTTCAAAACTTGGATTTTAAATTTTGAATGGACTAAAAGAGACTCTTTTCACTCTCACAAACCTAGGATCTTACCAAAAATGGAGTTTTGGTGATGGGTTTTCCTTCTCCTTCCTCTCTCAAATTGGATCTTGAGGAGGAAGAAGAAGATGGGTAAAATCTCCTCCCATTGATATTTGTTGGAGGATTCTTGATCCTTTCAATGTGTTTTATGGTGGAAATCTATTTAGTTTTGGAAAATAAGAGCTTAAACTTTTGATTTGATGAAAAAAGAAAACCAAATGAAGAACTTGTGAGAGAGAGAAGGAGGCACAAACCCTAATTTTTGTGAGGGATTAATTAATTTTGATCTCTTCATAATGTTTGTCTTATATAGGCTACATATTTTACATACAGCCCCTTGGGCTTTACAAAATGGCATTTCATCCATCCCATACCCATGTGCTCATTACTTTTTACACATGAGACATGGATTTTTACACATTTTGGCTTTTCGCTCATTTAATTTATAATTTAACATTTATTTGGATATAAAAGAAATTTATTAAAGATTTCTTCTTCTGTCTTCTTCGCCAGCTGACCAGATATTTTAGCTCTGTCAACCTCAATGCCTTTTCGTGAAATTATATGTCTAAGTACAATACCTTCTTGGACCATAAAATGTCATTTTTCCCAATTCAAAGTCAAGTTCTTATCCTTACAGCGGGTAAGAACCGTGTCAAGATTACGAAGGCAGTCCTCAAAGGAGTCCCCAAAAATGGAGAAATCGTCCATAAAAATTTCCAGAAAATTCTCCACCATATCTGAAAATATCCCCATCATGCACCGCTAAAATGTAGCGGGAGCGTTGCATAACCCAAAGGGCATGCGTCTATAAGCAAAAGTTCCGAAAGGACAAGTAAATATGGTTTTATCTTGATCCTTTTCAGCTATGGGGACCTGGTTATAGCCAGAGTATCCGTCCAAGAAACAGTAATATTCGTGTCCAGCTAATCGTTCTAACATCTGGTCAATGAAAGGTAGAGGGAAGTGATCTTTCCTCATCGCGGCATTGAGTTTCCTGTAATCAATACATACGCGCCATCCAGTTTGGGTGCGTGTTTGGATTAACTCATTAGCCTCATTAGTGATGACCGTGATGCCAGACTTTTTAGGGACCACATTAATTGGACTTACCCATTGGCTATCAGATATAGAGTAAATTATTCCACTATCAAGGCACTTGACGATTTCTTTCTTTACTGCCTCCTTCATAACGGGATTTAACCGTCTTTGTGGGTCTTGGGTTGGTTTGGCGTCATCCATCAGATGTATGTAATGTTCAATAATCAAGGGACTAATCCCTTTGATGTCGGCCCTTGTCCAACCAAATGCTTGCCGATTCGATCTCAACACTGCCAAAAGTGCGTTCTCTTGCTCTAAGGCTAGAGAAGCGGATATAATCACTGGCAAAGTCTCATTCTCTCCTAAATATGCATATTTAAGATGAGAAGGTAGCGGTTTGATATCAAGAATTGGCGGAGAGACAATAGAAGGTGGGGTAAGGGAATGATATTCGGACTCCCTAAGAGGTTCAAAACTTGCATAAGATATTGACTCGGAAAGTGCTGCTGACTTTTGCAACGAGTCAATGGGTTCAAACTCAAGGATGGACTCATTGAACATATCCTCTGTATCAAGTGGTGCAAGATCAAACGATGTCTCATTAGTGTTGTCGAGATCATCAAAGCAAAGTTCCTCATCCATGCAGCTTTCGGGAGCTATCTCGTGGATGGAACAAACATCTAGCAAATGAGCATAAGGTTCTGATGGCTGACTTCCTAGCCTGTAAATATTAAGCTCAATTGTCATTTTCCCAAAGGATAAGTTCATAGAACCGTTAGGGTAATTAATTACAGCGTTAGAAGTCGCTAGGAAGGGTCGACCAAGTATTACTGGGATTTGATTACGTGGGTTTGCCACATGTTGTGTATCTAAAACAATAAAGTCCACGGGAAATATGAATTCCCCGACTTTAATTAACACATCCTCTAGTTCACCCCGAGGTTTGGTGATCGATCGGTCTGCCATCTGGAGAGTACAATGGGTGGGTTTTAACTCTCCAATTCCTAACTGTTCGTATACCGAATAAGGAAGCAAGTTAACGCTAGCGCCAAGATCGAGTAAAGAACGATTAATATTTTTACCCCCAATAGAAATAGAGATTGTAGGACAGCCAGGGTCCTTACGTTTCTTTGGTATTTGTTGGGTAAAAAATGTGCTAACATTACTCGTCATGAAAACCTTCTTAGGCACTTGAGTTTTTCTTTTCCTAGTGCACAAGTCTTTAAGGATTCTTGCATAAGATGGGACTTGTTGAATAGCATCTAGGAGAGGAATATTCACGCTAACTTGCTTAAACATTTCCACAATCTTCTCCATTTGCGGGTTAGGTCTGTTGGCCCTTAATCTGTTTGGAAATGGAGCTTGATCAATAAGTTTTGGGTCCAACGTTTGTGGAGAAGATTGTGGGGACGGATTCGATCCCAAAATTGGAGTGGGAATCGACTTAGATAGATTTGGTGAAATGTTCGAGCCTTGGGGAAAACGGAGAATAGGCTCGGATGAAGATGGGAGACTAGACGAATTAGGGTAAGAAGAAGAAGCTGGGGTATCATTAGTGTCACTAACATCAAATTGCTCACCCACTCGGTTATTCAAAACTTTTCCCGATCTTAACGTAGTAACGACATTCACATTATGATTTTGTGAATAGCCAGGATTCTGTAGGGGTTGAGATGGGAGTTTCCCTTTCTCTCTCGCACTCATTGCGGCAAGTTGGTTTTCTATTGATTTAATACTCTCGCCGTGGGAGGAGGAGTCTTTCTTTATGGTATCAATAGAAGACTTCATATCTGCCGACATTTGAATGGTATGTTTTATAAACATATCCAAAGTTTGTGCGAGTGAAGAGTTGTCAGTACCGGCCACTTATGGTGTAGAAGTGTTGGCCGGATTTTGAAAATTTTGTGACTGAAAGGGGGGCTGATTCTGTGGTTATGGTTGCTGTGGAGGAGGTCTTTGATAATTTCTTTAGAACTGATTTTGATTTTGGGGTTGGTTTTGGTTCCAAGCAAAGTTAGGATGATTCCTCCATCCTTGATTGTACGTGGAAGAATAAGGATCGTTTCTAGGTCGCTGTTGAAAAGAAGCATTAGTTTGAAACGATGCATTCATAGGACATTCTTCCGTTAAGTGTGAAGGATCTGAACAGCAACCACAGACGGTCTTGGGAAGCGTGACCTGATTTAGGGAGACTGATGAAAATTTGTTCTCAATAGCGTCGAGTTTCTTCTGCATCGCTGCCATTTCGGCTTTCACTGCGATGGAAATATTGAGCTGGTGAATACCTCCCCTAGATGAAGGTGGTCTTAAGCTTTCCCACTGTAAAGTTTTTCAGCGAGGTCTTCCAGATATTTCCACGCTTCACCGTCAGCTTTAGATATGAAATTGCATTGACACATTGTTTCAAGCATCTGCTTTGTCGCTGGATTAATGCCCTCATATATAATTCGATATAAATCCCATCTTTGTATTCCATGATGAGGACATTGGACAAGCAGATCCTTGAAACGTTCAAAGCACTTCCAAAATGTTTCATTAGGAAGCTGTGTGAACTGGTTGATCTCGCTCCTAATATGGGCAGTCTTATGGTTGGGGTAAAACTTCTTAAGAAATGCAAGTACGAATTCATCCCAGGTAGTGATAGAGTGTGCGGCAGTATTATAAAGCCATTTTTCTGCCAGGTCGCATAGAGTGAATGGGAGAAGACGCAAGCGCATAGCATCCACAGTCAATTGTGAAGTACCCATCATTGCGCATACGTTTTCGAATTTGGTGATGAAAACGTACGCGTCTTCCGACTCAAGCCTGTGAAATTTGGGCAGCAGATTGATGTAGTGGGGTTTAATTTCGAAATTATCCCTGTTAGCTGGTGTAAGAGATAGACAGGTGGGAAGGGGACCACGGATAGGATAGCATCTCTCTTGGAGAGAGATGCGTGGTGGATTCTGCTCACCTACGGACAGCAGCAGCGTGGTGTTATAATTTGATGGAGTGCCTTCCATCTCGGTCGTGGTGTGTAGTGGGGGAAAAGAAGATGAAGAAGTACCGACTTCGGTGTCGATAGAAGGAAAGCGGATAAGACGGGCACTAGAATCACGTGTCCAACCGAGCATGCACTAAGCGGGTTTAGTGCAAGTGGCAGCGTGTGTGTGCTTTAAAATTGGTTTGTTTTGAAAAAAAGTGGGACTCAAGACAAATCACACAAAAATGCATAAACAACCCTAGAACTAAGATTACCCAGGTCAGTCTCTAGACCGCTCCTAGACTTCCAAAGGACAAGCCGTAGGATCAATCCTCTACCGCCTTTTTACTACTCTTATAGCCAGGTAAGTGCCAAGTGAGTGGGAGGCTCTCCACTACAAGTAGTGGCCCTAATTAAGTAATCACTCGCCTTAGACACACTTGCCTAGACACCATAAAAGTAATGCGGATAAGCGTTGATTGCCCACGACCTTCCTCTGTCCTTATTGAGCACGATAGTCCTTAGAGTCTGGTTTAGATATTTTTTAAATTAATGTAGGGTTGATGCAGATGCTCAGTTTGTGATTTGTGGGGCTTAGGAAGGGTGATGAAATCTCCACCTAATCTGGATTTGGTCTTTGCCTCTTAAAGTCCGTATTAAAATATGAAAAACAAAACCAATCACAAAACTTTGCAAAAAGATTTTTGAGCGGCGATATTTTGCAAAGAATCCTGCAGAAAATAGATTTTATTGGATTTGAGAGGAGAGAGGAAGAGGTTAGAATCTTACCAGAGAAGACTGAAGCCCTAGATCACCTAACCGGCCGTGCTTCCGCCGCCGATGTGCAGTTCCGGCCGCGGATCAGCCGCAGGGAAGAGGGATCACTTGATGAAATTTTTTCTGTGGCCTTCTGTGCTCCTCTGGATCTCTAAGAATGTCTCTGTCTCTCTGTTTCCTCAAGTCCGTGACTCCAGATCTCCTTGCAAAAATTCACACACTTCGTTAAATATACGATTTGCAGTTTTGTTTTAATTATGATATGAATCGAATAAGAATTCAACACAAATAGTAAGAATAAAAAATTACGCACGTATCCCCGGCAATGACACCATTTGATTGATCTTGAAAAAGTGTTTGTAGTTAACCGCAATCAATAACGGTGTCGCGCGTAGCTACACCGAGATGAGTACGGGTCGTCCTCTGGGAAACGTTGAACCTTTTATTCTTATTTTAGATGTGTTGAGAAATAGAGGAGGAAGAAATAAGAATGTTGTAGAATAGTTGTAGGATCTAGATCTATGTTAAATACGGATGCAAAATATAGATCTAGATTAACTACGGATGTAAGTTTATATAAGAAGAGGGCTTGTAGGGTTCATTAGGATTTAGTAGTTATGGATGATTAATTAAAGATTACTCTTTCTATCCTTTAATAGATTTAAAACTAGAACGACAGTGATGCATGTAGATTAGGGTTTTTGGAGGGAAAAGGGTTCCCACTCTTAACCCCTATCTCGACACGGAACTCCGTTCATATCTAGCCTTTACCAAAACAATCATTAATCTAATCTGTAATCGCGGTCGAGACTAACAATGAATTGGTAGCGCACCCGATTAGGATGTTAATGATTCTTTTGATAAAATTTATAAACTTTATAGGATGTAAAAAGAGTTTAGGTATTTTCATCATCCATTAACCTACCCGAATCCTACGAACCCTAACAAGCGGAGAATTACTCGCGCATGTTGGGAGAAAAAGAGATGGAGAGAGAATTCATAATGAAACTACAAAGAAATAGAATAGGAAAAAGAACTACTTTTATTAATCAACCAAACTCATTTACACTTTGTTTCCTTAGAAAATGATTTCAAATACTAGTTTGCTTCTCGATCTCTTCCAAGGAGGTAGATGAACCGTTGATGATCAGCCTCGATACGTGAGCCGTCTTGGACTTCGTGATCTCGTCGACTTGATAATTTTTCCCAGAGGCTCTCGGTCTTTATTTATAGTCCTAAAGCCAGAAACTTACCTTCCTTATTTGGAAGCCAACAGTTAAGATTTTCCCACCCAAATCGCAGCGCACAAGTCTTCCAAACCGCGGCGGATCTGTGGTTGTTCAGTTGATAAAACTGCACATTTGTATTACATTTTTCCTACCATTTTCATATTAAAAACGGACTTTATTATGATATATTATACATATGAGGGTTTATGTGTAAAGACACCATTTTCCATGTGTTAATATATTTTAATTAGCATTTGGTAAGAAAATGTTTGCAAATAAATCCATTGACCAAATCCTAGTAGAAATAGGTCTACTAAATATTATTTGAGATTATTGTGCAGAATTTTCCAAGTTGTTATGCAGAATTTATCAAACAAATCAATTTGTTGAAGAAAACATGCCAAATTAAGAAGCAAAACTTGGAGACCAAGTCTGGAAGCAACCGAGAGAAGATTTCTGAATTATGAAGGTGCCTAGGATTGCCACATGTCACAAGATGCAAGCACAAGAAAACTCATAAAGAGATCTCACCCTTTGAGCGCGGATCCGCGGCCAAACCCCCACTTGGGCCGCGGATCCGCCGCAATATTAAGGAGTTGGAAGGCAAGATTTTTTGGGGTGAATCAAAGCTATATTTTACCAAGTTTTCAACAAGAAGATTCTGTATTTGCACTATAAAAAGGCACCAAGAGCCTCTTGGAAAAATTATCAAGCCGACGAGATCACGAAGTCCAAGACGGCTCACGCATCCAGGCTGATCATCAACGGTTCATCTACCTCCTTAGAAGAGATCGAGAAGCAAACTAGGTTTTTGTAATCATTTTCTAAGGAATCAAAGTGTATTTTATATTGTTGATTAATAAAGATAGCTTTCTTCTTCTTCTTATTTTATTTCTTCGTAGTTTAATTATGCATTTTCTCTCCATCTCTTTTTCTCCTAACATGCGCGAGTAATTCTCCGCTTGTTAGGGTTCGTAAGATTAGGGTAGGCTAATGGATGATGAACATCCCCAAACCCTTTTTAAGTCCTATAAAGTTTATGAACTTTATCAAAAGAATCATTAACATCCTAATCGGACGCGCTAACAATTCTTTGCTAGTTCCGACCGCGATTAGCGATTAGATTAATGGTAAAGGCTAGATATGAACGGAGTTCCGTGTCGAGATAAGGGTTAAGAGTGGGATTCCTTTTCCCTCCAGAAACCCTAATCTACACGCATCACCGTCGTTCTAGTTATAAATCTATTAAAGGATAAACAGGGTAACTTTTAATTAATCGTCCATAACTACTAAATCCTAACGAACCCTACAAGCCCTTTTATTATATTAACTACATCCCTAAAATAATTTAGATCTATAATTTTGCATTCTTGCTTAACGTAGATCTAGAAACCATTCTACAACATTCTTATTTCTTCCTCCTTTCTCAACACATCTAAAGTAAGAGTAAAAGATTCAACGTTTCCCTGAGGACGACCCGTACTCATCTCGGTCTAGCTACGCGCGACACCGTTATTGATTGCAGTTAACTACAAACACACTCTTTCGTGTCAATCAAATGGCGCTGTTGCCGGGGAAACGTGCGTAATTTTTTATTTTTACTATTTGTGTTGAATTCTTAGACGAGTCATATCATTATTAAAACAAAACTGCAAATTGTATATTTAACGATTATTGTGTGAATTTTTAAGAGGAAATCTGGAGTCACGGACTTGAGGAAACAAGAGATCTAGGGTTCACACTTCTCTGGTAAGATTCTAACTCCCTTCTCTCTCCTCTAAAATCCAATAAAATATATTTTCTGCAGGATTCTTTGCAAAATATCACCGCTCAAAAATCTTTTTGCAAAGTTTTGTTTTTCGGTTTGTTTTTGCATATTTTAATACGGATCTTTAAGGGGCAAGGACCAAATCAAGATTAGGTGGGAATTTCATCACCCTTCCTAAGCCCCACAAATCACAAACCAAGCATATAGATCAACCCTTCATTAATTTAAAAAATATCTAGACCAGACTCTAAGGACTGTCGCGCTCAATAAGGACAGAGGAAGGTCGTGGGTAATCTATCGTTTATCCGCATTATTTTTGTAGTGCCTAGGCAAGTGTGTCGAAGGCTAGTGGTTTTTAATTAGGCCCATGACGTGGTTCCTTCCCACTTACCTGGCACTTACCTGGCTACAAGGGTAGTACGGAGGCGGTAGAGGATTTATCCTGCGGCTTGTCCTTTGGAAGTCTAGGAGCGGTCTAGAGACTGGACCTAGGTAACCATAGTTCTAGGGTTGTGCATTTTTGTGATTTGTCTAAATCCGTCCTTTTTTTAAAACAAACCAATTACTTTCTCTCCTTTTTACCCCTTCCCCCTTCTTCTCTTCTTATAATGGGTGACCTAAACAGAAGAACACTTGCCGAGCTTTGCTGTCCACAACCAGATATCTCTTGTTTTCGTAATCCCTTCGGTATACTGTCCGGCTCTTCCATGTCCTTAAGAGATCATATAGAACAAGCAGGAAGAAACAGTTGGCCACCTCAGTCTAGGTCTTATCAACCGTATCCTAATCCTACACCTGTTTCAGTTCTTACCTAGAGTGAGGAAGCCCCTAGACGAATGTCCATTGCTGAGCACATAGCCAGGTCTAGAGGCCAAAGTTTCAACCCGGACCAATATCAACCATCACCACCACTGTCCGGAGAAGAGTTTGATATGCGGTTTGTATATAGCCAACCAACCAACCCATATCAATATTCTTCTTATCATAATATTGATCCTACTCCTACCCAAGTTCAGCAACCATTCTGTTCCTATCAATCCAATTCGACCTTTCCACCTACTCTAGACAGTTCTTCTAATCGGTCATTTGGGAGTTTTAATTATCCACAGGAATTTCAATCTTATACTGAAATCCCTTATCAACCCAAGACTAGTCTGGAGCAGACATTAGAAAAATATATGGAACTGACGAATCAAATTATGAAGGATTTGCGTAGCAAGACAGAACTGTACACCCTTCCTAATCAAACCTCCCCATTCCAAACTGAACTCCACAACTCCAGTTTCATAGATTCATCAAGTATAATGTCTGATAAGTTGTGTGACTTTGTAGTGTTTGATTTACCCAACTGTGAAGGGTCCCTTTCAAGTGAAACCATACCCAACCCTTGTGATCTCTACACCTCCACTCTTGAACCAAAACTGATTGAAAACCATACTTTTGATGAGGAGTTTGAGAATTTTAACCTTCACTTGAATGAGGTGATTGACATTGGGGATATATTGATTGATGAAACCAAAATTTTGGATGATTTTGTCCCACCAATTCATCAAATCCTTTCACTTCCTTGTGGTCATCATCTTAAGCCTTTAATTCTTCCCGAACCCCAAATATGTCTTGAAGTTGATGATAAAGGTATACCCGAAGAAATACAGCCTCCATCTTCCACATCTGGTTTTTGTTAGTGTATATGCCCTAGAGGCCATTACTGTATCATACTAGTTTGTATATTACTTAATGGATGCTTGGGATATTCACCTTGTATATACAATCTTGCTCAAAATAGTAGTATGCTACTTGGTTTGTCTCTACTTCAATGTGTACTTGTGTTCATTTTACTATATCACTTATACGCATTAGTGGAGCCCTTAGGATCTTTGCTTGATTACCAGCGTTGTGATGGCAGTCACACTAGTGGGGGCTGGGTAATCTATAAGCACATCCTTATACAGGTCCCTAGTCGCAGGACTATCGAGACAGGGCATCGATACTCCGGAGTAGACTAGCGTATGCGCTTCTCATCCCAGTGTGGGAGATGGTCTGTCCCACAGCCATCAGTACGTCGTACTGGAGATAGTATACGGGTGCTCGTTGGGTTACGAGTACACTGGACAGGACTCGTCGGGAACTGACAGGTTGGTATTATACCTATCGTCAGTCATCAGTTCCCAGGTGACATTAGTACAGCTTAGTCCGCTGACTTGACACTGGCACTTCGCCTCGAGTGTGTTCCCACTGCACTTTGATCACTACCCTACCACGGCTCAAAGGAGTCGTGCAAACAGGTGGTGGTTGGGTGCAGTCCCGAAGCACTTGGAGGCAGTGACGGTTAGACAGGATTCGTCTCTCCCGGTATTGGGGGTTGACATCGCGCTGTGTCTAGGAGAGCCATTACACGAGTAGTCCCTGGCCAGGGCAAACGAGATATACTGGTAGGTTTCCAGTGTTATCTCAGGGTGTTTTGGGCTTCGCTCCGGCACGACTTGTACTGCTATTGGGGGACTGACGTTTACCGCCCCCTAGGCCCGCCATGCGATGTATCAGACGAACAGACCGGACTGTACGGAGACTGTCACATTCAGACTCAGTAGGAGTACAGATGGGGTTTCACCTCGTCAGCCTTCTTGTCGACATCTACCTGGGGACCGTTACGCACAGCTAGTGCCGCTTGCGGTCTGTGGTTAAACCCACTGCCAGCGTAGTGTCGAGTCTTTAGAGTCCCACACAGAGGGTATTCGCCTATGGGCAAAACAGAGTAGAGGTCGCATGGTTTTGCGACAGGGTTCGTTCTCATCCGCGCACTTGTGCACGTTTGGAGTCCGGACAGATATTGCCAGCGGGCTCTGGTTTGAGCCGGATACTGGTATAGTATTTGGGGTTGCTTTTATCTCTCGGTATTCTTGTTCCTCGGAACAAGAATGCAGGTGTGTATGCACAGTTATTTGAGGAGGAGGAAGATGACTTTCATTAGGGTTTCGGAACGGGTGCGTATGCACAGTTGACAGTCGTCTTTTTCCAAACCCTAATGGATTTGTATTATATCATTTAATAATATATAATAAAATGAAATTGTGTCATGGTTAGTTTTTGTTGACTTGTTGACCATGGTTGACTTGTTGACCATGGTTGAACTTTTGACCATTATCATTACAAGAGAAAGATGCTCTTGATTCTTGCATTTTCATTTAATGCTTGTAATGATATTAGTCATTCTAAAACTTTCCATCAACCTTTTCATTTTGATTATTATTATTTGATAATTCATTTTCTTTTTGCATTATGGTTGCAAGAAAGGAAATGAGAGCTCATTCTATCATATTCACTCTCTCTCTTCACTTCATCTTCTTCTTCCTCTAGCCAAGAGAAACCTTCTCATGAGTTGAGAATCCTTCTCTTGAAAAACAAAAGCAACCCTTAGACACTCTCTACTCACTCTAGGATCAAGGGTCTAGCAAGCCGGCGATTCTAGTTCACTCTAAGTACGAGAAAGAGCCCAAAGGTCGAGCCTTCGAGGTGGATCCATCTTCGACGGGAGAAGGCGACAAAGGA
The DNA here is from genome assembly GCA_030015575.1 of Agapanthus africanus. Taxonomy (NCBI): domain Eukaryota; kingdom Viridiplantae; phylum Streptophyta; class Magnoliopsida; order Asparagales; family Amaryllidaceae; genus Agapanthus; species Agapanthus africanus. Next base: position 64,398,500 of record JASDDO010000022.1, read on the forward strand.
GAACCATCAACCTCTACAACAAAGTTTGAAGAAGAAGGAGTTCAAGTTTAGGTATAATCATCTTTATCCGAGTAGCTAAATATCTTTAGCTAGTTTGCTAGTTTTAGTTTAGACAACGATCCCGACCTAGTTTAGTCCATGTTGCCTCTTGCACTAAAAATTTGATTTTATACCGTTTCCGCCTCCCCGTAAGAACCGGGGGTCGCAACGTGGACTTACAGTGGTATCAGAGCCTAACTAAACTTAAACTAGCTTGGTAGTGAAGTGTAACGAAGTTTGGAACCGTAAAAAAACCCAAAAACCATATTTTTCAAAACCTGAGTTTCTGTTGAAATTGTTTTGGCTCAAAATGAAAAACTTTATACTTGTAAAATCGTCTCAGGGTTTTCTAAGAACACCCATGAAAAACGATCCACTGTTGAGCTCAAAGCGCCGCCCTTCCGCCGCGCGAGGTAGGCTCGTGCCGCGCAACCGCCGCGCTTTGTCGTCTTCTCTGCATCGTTTTTCGTGCAGTGTGTTTGTGTGTTGGTTTTGGGATTTTTGAAATATATTATATGTGCCCAGATTTTCCAGAAAAGAAATTTCCTTTTGGGGTCCTATAATTCCGTATTTTTTCCGAACTTCACTGCACTTTGACTATGATGGTTATATCTGTGATGCTTGCATGTATTGAACGTCGGCTAATCGCTATAAGACGATTAGTCGGGGTTATACATGATCTGTAATGTGCTGGAATGTGTATATGAATGTGTTGGACTGTCGCGGGTGAATAGCCGGGGTGGATGTGAGATGGGCTTTTGTTTTTCTTTCATTCATTGTAAATGTAAATTGATGTAATAATATTATTTGTTTGGCCGCACAACCGGGTCGGGGTTGTAGCCGTCATTGTATAATTCTTTTTACTGTTTTGCTCCTAGGATAGACCCATGGAGGGGTGCACAAACTACCGGGTATGCCGAAGTGTCGAGTGGCCTACTCATGGAGATGAGGGAGGTTGCTACGCTTCGGGTACTTGGCGGGTAGTTTGCCGCACCCGTAGGGGTCTTGGGTGGGGTATTTGGCTATTCACCGCGACCGTGTTATCCGCTTTTCGTTTCAGGCTCGAAAGGATTGCGGATTGCTAGTATATCCAATGCATTCATCTGTGATCTGTAATGTCTACTATTGCTATATCTATAACTATTTAGGCGTTGCTTATGTTTTACAGACGCGCTAGCCCAGCCCCCGCTCTGTCGTTAGTTAAGTAACCTAACGGGTAATGACGGGGCCCAGTGGCGAATGCGAATGGCATAAGCGTACGTCATATTTTGGTTGTTTTCTGCAATGGTAGGATTAAATGATGGGACGCATTAAAAGTACTAATGCAAGAATATCACGCATTAAAAGAACTAATGCAAGATAATAAACCAAGTTAAAGTCGTTGGAACAATTTCGAAAAACCACTCGGTTCTTTTCAAAACCAACTTTTAAATGCGGAGTTTGAGCCACTCCTTTTAAAAGCTATCTCGTTCCATCGACCAAATCAAGTTCACTACGTTCACGGTTTTGCCAAAACCATTCGTAGCCCTCCGTCGTTTCGTATGAATATTCAAATAGTATTCAAGCTGTGTTTGTTGACCTTCGTCAAGGCATAGTGATTGGTAGCTGTTAAGTATTCATATGTAGCATAGATAGATGCGTTGGTTTGGGACACTCACATTACCTTGTTGACCTTCGTCAAGGGTATATGCGGGTGGATTCAAATTAACCTGGATAATGACGGGCAGAACTTGACATGTGACTTATGATTTGTTGACCTTCGTCAAGGTCATAAGAGCATGGGGCAAAAATCCACATCGGGAGTTTCATAAGTACTGAAACTTGCTAGATTTGCATACCATTTGGAGTGTGGTGATTCTGGTAGGATTCCTTCAGTTTCGTCACACGATGATATTTGGATCCCGATCCTACTGTGAGTATATGCTACTCCTCGGGAAATTTCTCACTTAACGATCAATGCTATAAACCTAGTAGGTGCCTAGAAAGGTGTTAGCGGGGCTACGCCCCCAGGGAAAAGAGGTTCTCTAATTAAGGAACTTCGCGAAAGCGTTGGAAAACCTCCCTCGAAGTACCGACACCGGCCTGGCTGAACGGTTAAGCAAGTATTGTACGGTGGGATTGATCCTGGCTAATTCTTCCTTTATGGTTTGAGGAGGGATTCGAGAAACAGTGGGAGCCATCCTGTTTAGACAAACTAAAAACCACTCTAAACTTGCAAGAGCATCATGCTGAGTGTTTCTTCTTCTCTCTCCTAATTGCAGCGACCAATCAACATGACTGGACTTAAGTTACTCCTAGATAAAAACAAGCTGACAGGGCCAAACTACAAAGATTGGCTCAGGAATGTCAAGATAGCAATCACTTATGACAAGCTGGGGTATCTTCTTACCACCAAAGCTCCCCCTGTCCCTGGTCCAACTTCCAGTGTCGCGGATAAGGAAATCCGCAAAACTTGGGAGATTGATAGCGCGAAGGCCAAGTGCCTCCTGCTTGCCTCGATGGACAACGAACATCAGAGGAGGCATGAGAATATGGACATGGAGTCCATATTGCTTCATACAAAAGAACTGTATGGAGATCAATCACGTATCGCAAGATACGAAGCGTCGAAAAAGTTGTTTTCGACAAGAATGGCCGTCGGATCATCAGTAGCCGAGCACGTGCTAAAGATGATCGGCTACATTGAGGAGCTCGCTGACCTGGGGATCACATTGGAGAGTGAGCTAAATACGGATATAGTTCTCCAGTCCCTTCCTTCCACTTACGCCCAGTTTATAATGAACTTCAACCTACAAGAAAAGGAGGTTGAACTTTCAGAGCTCCTCAACCTGCTGAGGAGCGCAGAGGGCACCCTACAGAAAGGTAGGGAAATATCCACTTTGTTTGTAGGAGGATCATCTTCTTCTAGGTCCAAGGCGAAAGCCAAGGGAAAGAAGAAGAAAGCCCCCGCCAAACCAAGGGGCGGTGTTAGTAAAGTGGATACGAAGGGAAAAGGTAAAGCAACAAAGATAGCGGGGAAGCTTGTGGATAAGGAAGAATGCTTCTTTTGTCATAAGAAAGGACACTGGAAGAATGATTGCAGGGCCTGGAAGGCCAGAACACAGGAATTGAAGCAGGTTGCAGCTTCAGCTTCAGGTGTGTATGTTATTGAAAACTGTCTTTCTATAAACTCTACTTCCTGGGTATTGGATACCGGATCAGGATCTCATATCTGTAATTCTTTGCAGGCGTTGAGAAACCGTAGTGTTTTGAAAGCAGGTGACATGACCCTCAGAGTTGCAAACGGAGCTAGCATGGATGCTAAAGCCGTGGGGGACTATCACATGGGAATGTCAGATGGACATGTTTTGGTTTTGCGTAATTGCTTTTTTGTACCCAACGTAACTTGTAATATCATTTCTGTATCTTTAGTTTCTAAAGAAGGTTATGAATTTGCGTTTGTAAGTAATGTTGTAAACATTCGCCTTAATCAAGTTTTGATTGGGTCAGGTACTTTGAGTAATGGTATATACGTGTTAAACCAACCACAGATTTTTAATGTCCAGAATACACACAAAAGAAAGTCTCCAGAAATAAATCAGACTTTCTTATGGCATTGTAGATTGGGTCACATCAATGAGAGAAGGTTGACGAAGTTACATACAGAAGGGTATTTGAATGCATTCGAATATCAGTCGTATGCCACTTGTCAATCCTGTCTCAAGGGAAAGATGACAAAGACTCCGTTTACTGGACATGGAGTAAGAGCGAGCGAGCTCTTGGGACTCGTACACAGTGACGTGTGCGGTCCAATGTCTACACATGCCCGAAGCGGACATTCTTACTTCATTACTTTTACGGATGACTTCTCAAGGTACGGTTATGTTTTCTTAATGAAACATAAGTCCGAGGCTTTTGAAAAATTCCAGGAGTATAAGAATGAAGTAGAGAAACAGACCGGCAAAAGTATTAAGATTCTAAGATCGGATCGAGGTGGAGAATACTTAAGTGCCGAATTCCTGAATTACTTAAAAGAGAATGGTATTCTCTCTCAGCTTACTCCTCCATACACTCCGCAACATAACGGTGTATCGGAGAGACGGAACCGAACCCTATTGGATATGGTTCGGTCCATGATGAGTAACGCTGAGTTACCGCGATCATTCTGGGGATATGCAATAGAAGCAGCTGCGTATCTCTTGAACAAGGCTCCCACCAAGACTGTGCCTACCACCCCTTATGAGATGTGGACTGGGAAGAAACCCTGTCTTAAGTATCTTAAGGTATGGGGATGTCCAGCTTTTGTAAAAAGGCAGCATGCGGACAAGCTTGAGGCACGTTCAGTACAGTGTAAGTTTGTGGGATACCCAAGGAACTCCAGGGGGTATCTTTTCTATTCCGCTGAGGAACAAAAGGTTTTTGTTTCTCAGCATGCCCGCTTCTTGGAAACTGAGTTTTTGGAAACCCAGATAAGTGGGAGCACAATAGAACTGGAAGAAGTTCCAGAACCACAGACTGTTACTGAAAGCTTAGTGGAACCAGAGGGTTCAACAGAACAGGACATTCCTACGCCGCTCCGCAGAAGTAGTAGGCAGTCTCATCCGCCCGAGAGATACTACGGTTTTCTCATAGACGGGGATAGAGAGGATTGCATCATAGATTATGATGAGCCTACTAGCTTCCAGCAGGCCGTTCAGAGCGTTGACTCAGTGAAATGGCTGGATGCAATGTAGACCGAAATGGAGTCCATGTACACCAACAAGGTATGGATGTTGGACATTGCTCCAGACGGGGTAAAACCCGTAGGATGCAAGTGGATCTTCAAAAGGAAAATTGGTGTAGATGGACAGGTTGAGACCTATAAAGCTAGGCTGGTAGCAAAGGGTTTCCGTCAAAGACCTGGCTTGGACTATGACGAAACCTTTTCTCCAGTAGCCATGCTGAAATCCATTCGGATCCTTCTTGCCATCGCTGCTTTCCACGATTATGAGATCTGGCAAATGGACGTAAAGACAGCTTTTCTAAATGGAAATTTAGAGGAGTGTGTCTATATGGACCAGCCAGAGGGCTTCATTCAGAGTGGGAGCAGCGGAAAGGTGTGCAAGTTGCTTAAGTCCATCTATGGACTAAAGCAGGCATCGCGGAGTTGGAACATCTGCTTTGATGAGACGGTCAAAGAATTTGGCTTTATCAAAAATCCAGATGAACCATGCATCTATAGTAGATTTGTAGCGAGAACTGTAGTATTCCTCGTTTTATACGTGGATGACATTCTCTTAATAGGAAATGACATTCCTATGCTACAATCTGTCAAGGGGTTCTTGTCACACAGGTTCTCCATGAAAGACCTGGGTGATGCCTCATACATCCTGGGGATCCGGATCCATCGTGATAGATCCAAGAGGATATTGGGACTTTCTCAGTCCAGGTACATCGACACCATAGTGAAGAGATTCAGTATGGAAGATTCCAAGTTCGGTAACCTACCGGCTTGTCACGGGATCACCCTCTCTAAAGAGATGTCTCCCAAGACTGATTTGGAGAGGGATCGCATGTCTATTATACCCTACGCTTCTGCGGTAGGCTCTATAATGTATGCGATGTTGTGTACCAGACCGGATGTAGCTTATGCACTGAGTGTGGTAAGCCGGTATCAGTCAAACCCTGGGGAGAAACACTGGATAGCGGTAAAGAACATTCTCAAGTACCTGAGAAGGACTAAGGAGATGTTCTTGGTGTATGGCGGAAAAGACCTCCAGATCGAGGCCTTTGCTGACTCCAGCTTCCAGAGTGACAAGGATGATTCCAAGTCCATGTCGGGCTTTGTCTTTACCCTCAATGGAGGGGCGGTGTGTTGGAAGAGTTCCAAACAGGAAACCGTTGCAGACTCGACGATGGAAGCGGAATACATCGCTGCATCTGATGCCGCAAAAGAAGCTGTCTGGATGAGGAAGTTCTTGAAAGAACTTCCGGTGGTTCCGTCCATTGTTGATCCAATACCTCTGTATTGCGACAACAACGGGGCTATAGCTTTAGCGAAGGAACCCAGGTCCCATCAGAGATCCAGGCACATCTTGAGGCGGTATCACCTGATCAGAGAGATCGTGGATCGCAAGGAGATCGAGGTTCGGAGAGTTGCTTCAGAAGACAACACTGCAGATCCATTCACCAAGGCCCTGCCCCAGACTCAGTTCGAGCGGCTGATCGAGATGATAGGTCTTCGATACGCCAGTACATGGCCTCAGTGCAAGTGGGAGATTGTTAGTGTATATGCCCTAGAGGCCATTACTGTATCATACTAATTTGTATATTACTTAATGGATGCTTGGGATATTCACCTTGTATATACAATCTTGCTCAAAATAGTAGTATGCTACTTGGTTTGTCTCTACTTCAATGTGTACTTGTGTTCATTTTACTATATCACTTATACGCATTAGTGGAGCCCTTAGGATCTTTGCTTGATTACCAGCGTTGTGATGGCAGTCACACTAGTGGGGGCTGGGTAATCTATAAGCACATCCTTATACAGGTCCCTAGTCGCAGGACTATCGAGACAGGGCATCGATACTTCGGAGTAGACTAGCGTATGCGCTTCTCATCCCAGTGTGGGAGATGGTCTGTCCCACAGCCATCAGTACGTCGTACTGGAGATAGTATACGGGTGCTCGTTGGGTTACGAGTACACTGGACAGGACTCGTCGGGAACTGACAGGTTGGTATTATACCTATCGTCAGTCATCAGTTCCAAGGTGACATTAGTACAGCTTAGTCCGCTGACTTGACACTGGCACTTCGCCTCGAGTGTGTTCCCACTGCACTTTGATCACTACCCTACCACGGCTCAAAGGAGTCGTGCAAACAGGTGGTGGTTGGGTGCAGTCCCGAAGCACTTGGAGGCAGTGACGGTTAGACAGGATTCGTCTCTCCCGGTATTGGGGGTTGACATCGCGCTGTGTCTAGGAGAGCCATTACACGAGTAGTCCCTGGCCAGGGCAAACGAGATATACTGGTAGGTTTCCAGTGTTATCTCAGGGTGTTTTGGGCTTCGCTCCGGCACGACTTGTACCGCTATTGGGGGACTGACGTTTACCGCCCCCTAGGCCCGCCATGCGATGTATCAGACGAACAGACCGGACTGTACGGAGACTGTCACATTCAGACTCAGTAGGAGTACAGATGGGGTTTCACCTCGTCAGCCTTCTTGTCGACATCTACCTGGGGACCGTTACGCATAGCTAGTGCCGCTTGCGGTCTGTGGTTAAACCCACTGCCAGCGTAGTGTCGAGTCTTTAGAGTCCCACACAGAGGGTATTCGCCTATGGGCAAAACAGAGTAGAGGTCGCATGGTTTTGCGACAGGGTTCGTTCTCATCCGCGCACTTGTGCACGTTTGGAGTCCGGACAGATATTGCCAGCGGGCTCTGGTTTGAGCCGGATACTGGTATAGTATTTGGGGTTGCTTTTATCTCTCGGTATTCTTGTTCCTCGGAACAAGAATGCAGGTGTGTATGCACAGTTATTTGAGGAGGAGGAAGATGACTTTCATTAGGGTTTCGGAACGGGTGCGTATGCACAGTTGACAGTCGTCTTTTTCCAAACCCTAATGGATTTGTATTATATCATTTAATAATATATAATAAAATGAAATTGTGTCATGGTTAGTTTTTGTTGACTTGTTGACCATGGTTGACTTGTTGACCATGGTTGAACTTTTGACCATTATCATTACAAGAGAAAGATGCTCTTGATTCTTGCATTTTCATTTAATGCTTGTAATGATATTAGTCATTCTAAAACTTTCCATCAACCTTTTCATTTTGATTATTATTATTTGATAATTCATTTTCTTTTTGCATTATGGTTGCAAGAAAGGAAATGAGAGCTCATTCTATCATATTCACTCTCTCTCTTCACTTCATCTTCTTCTTCCTCTAGCCAAGAGAAACCTTCTCATGAGTTGAGAATCCTTCTCTTGAAAAACAAAAGCAACCCTTAGACACTCTCTACTCACTCTAGGATCAAGGGTCTAGCAAGCCGGCGATTCTAGTTCACTCCAAGTACGAGAAAGAGCCCAAAGGTCGAGCCTTCGAGGTGGATCCATCTTCGACGGGAGAAGGCGACAAAGGAGAACCATCAACCTCTACAACAAAGTTTGAAGAAGAAGGAGTTCAAGTTTAGGTATAATCATCTTTATCCGAGTAGCTAAATATCTTTAGCTAGTTTGCTAGTTTTAGTTTAGACAACGATCCCGACCTAGTTTAGTCCATGTTGCCTCTTGCACTAAAAATTTGATTTTATACCGTTTCCGCCTCCCCGTAAGAACCGGGGGTCGCAACGTGGACTTACAGTTTTGCAACACTCGACACACCAATTTGTTTACCCATTTCACCTTCTACTTTCTTCGGTTCTTCTTCTGTTCCTATAGTTTCAGTGAGTTTTGATAAATCGCAATACGTTAATTCAAGTTCAGTAATACCAGAAATTCAACTTGATTTGGATATTTTTGAAAAAGAGGTAGATGAGTTTTTCGAGTTCTCTACCTCAGTGATTTTTTATGAATCAAGTAGAATAAATTCTGGCATAAAATTCTTTGACAGCAAAATGTTCAATCACACCATTGATAAAAGTTTTGAAGAACTTTTTGCTGATGAATTTGAATTTTTAAACAATACGAATTTTATGATTGATCAATCTCCACTTATAGAGGTTGAACCGTCACCATTCTTTCTTCCTAATCATTCACATTCATTCTCATTCTTTCTTTTCTCTAATTCCAAACCCTTTCCAGACCACCTCTTATCCCTTCCCCATTATTTCTTGACTCGATACAACACATTCTTCCACCAACCTATACGCTATACTAATAAAATCTTTGAATGGTTGGTGTTAACTTTTGGTCTTTGTAAAGTCTTACTTTGACAAAATGACTCACTCCCTCTTAAAATGCTTCGTATTGTCTAACTCATGTTTGAGGGGGGGTATATTTTTGGCTCTTGAACATAACTTTTGTCCTCAAATTTGTGAGCCAAAAATACGTTTGGGGGAGAATTTTCACTTTCATATATTTTTGCCCCCATTAATAATTTCCCCCCAAGCTTACAGGTTTTTGTGATCTAGCAGATAGCAACAGTGAGGACACTGTTGAAAACAGGTTTGGGGGAGGTTTGTGCTTATTTACACATCAATTTGCATCATACTTTGCATAAGCACAATATTTTTAAAAATTTTAAAAAAAAATCTTTTATAATAAAAGAATAGAAAGTGAAAAATTACATCCAAAAGATAGGAATAGTTTAAGAAAACCAAGAAAATTAGAAGTTTTCTTAAACGAACTAATAATAAGTAGTTATGAGCTGTTGTCCCAAGGGTTAGTAAGATGAAGGAAGTCACTAATCTGAGGATAAAATAAGTCTGAAAAATAGTTTCTATTCTGGAAGCCAAACATTTGAATGTTGATACCCTACTATATGCACTTACACACATCTTGAAACTCGGGATAGTAGAGGATACCTTAAAATGCTCTTGTCTAAAAGACAAAGTATGAAGGAAATGAAAAAAAAATGAAGAAAATATAAAAATGGTGAAAATAAAAAAAAATGAACACTGGTTTTGTTATCGCCAAGGCAGCAATAAAAAAATATAGCGAGGATGCCTCTTCACCTAGTTCCCTAAGGCCAACTGGTCTGGGAGTCACTGCTAAGCCTTAGGTGGTGCAAGACGAGGAAAATACTATCACCTAATCAGCAAGCACATAAGTAATCGATCGGTTAGTACCTCAAGAAGTATTAACGGTCGCGTGAAAATGTGTGAGCAAATCTTAATATTCATTGAATTAAAAAGTACTAAGGCGGATGGACAAGAGTATGATAGCTTGAATTGAATTCTCCGAGTGTAGGGATGTTCTTTACACACACGTGGGGTTATGTGATCAATGTTTGGATGAAAGGTAGGAATGAAGAATAAAGACGATGTTTTATTGAGGGATGATGTAATTTCTAACATTTTTTTTCATGACTATTAAGATAGGGCTCATGACAACTGAAAAGCTAGTATAGTTGGAAACTCTTCTTTTCAAGGCCTTTCTTTTATGGTTCTTATCTTTATATGTAAATTTCACCATCTCTCTTTTGTTATAGGATTTTGTGGGTGTAATCCGCTGAAAACCCTCAGGAGACAACACTCCTCCTACTAGGGACACCTAGAGGTTTAACGGCTTGTTGCACGTGCTCAGTGCAATCGTGTCTGCCTACGAAAGTGTGCTTAGTTTTCTCCTTTCTTTTTCTCCTCTTAAATAAACTAGTTTGCTCGGGACGATCAAAGATAAGTTTAGGGGTATTTGTTCAGTTGATAAAACTGCACATTTGTATTACATTTTTCCTACCATTTTCATAGTAAAAAAGGACTTTATTATGATATATTATACATATGAGGGTTTATGTGTAAAGACACCATTTTCCATGTGTTAATATATTTTAATTAGCATTTGGTAAGAAAATGTTTGCAAATAAATCCATTGACCAAATCCTAGTAGAAATAGGTCTACTAAATATTATTTGAGATTATTGTGCAGAATTTTCCAAGTTGTTATGCAGAATTTATCAAACAAATCAATTTGTTGAAGAAAACATGCCAAATTAAGAAGCAAAACTTGGAGACCAAGTCTGGAAGCAACCGAGAGAAGATTTCTGAATTATGAAGGTGCCTAGGATTGCCACATGTCACAAGATGCAAGCACAAGAAAACTCATAAAGAGATCTCACCCTTTGAGCGCGGATCCGCGGCCAAACCCCCACTTGGGCCGCGAATCCGCCGCAATATTAAGGAGTTGGAAGGCAAGATTTTTTGGGGTGAATCAAAGCTATATTTTACCAAGTTTTCAACAAGAAGATTCTGTATTTGCACTATAAAAAGGCACCAAGAGCCTCTTGGAAAAGTTATCAAGCCGACGAGATCACGAAGTCCAAGACGGCTCACGCATCCAGGCTGATCATCAACGGTTCATCTACCTCCTTAGAAGAGATCGAGAAGCAAACTAGGTTTTTGTAATCATTTTCTAAGGAATCAAAGTGTATTTTATATTGTTGATTAATAAAGATAGCTTTCTTCTTCTTATTTTATTTCTTCGTAGTTTAATTATGCATTTTCTCTCCATCTCTTTTTCTCCCAACATGCGCGAGTAATTCTCCGCTTGTTAGGGTTCGTAAGATTAGGGTAGGCTAATGGATGATGAACATCCCCAAACCCTTTTTAAGTCCTATAAAGTTTATGAACTTTATCAAAAGAATCATTAACATCCTAATCGGACGCGCTAACAATTCTTTGCTAGTTCTGACCGCGATTAGCGATTAGATTAATGATTGTTTTGGTAAAGGCTAGATATGAACGGAGTTCCGTGTCGAGATAAGGGTTAAGAGTAGGATTCCTTTTCCCTCCAGAAACCCTAATTTACACGCATCACCGTCGTTCTAGTTATAAATCTATTAAAGCATAAAAAGGATAACTTTTAATTAATCGTCCATAACTACTAAATCCTAACGAACCCTACAAGCCCTTTTATTATATTAACTACATCCCTAAAATAATTTAGATCTATAATTTTGCATTCTTTCTTAACGTAGATCTAGAAACCATTCTACAACATTCTTATTTCTTCCTCCTTTCTCAACACATCTAAAGTAAGAGTAAAAGATTCAACGTTTCCCTGAGGACGACCCGTACTCATCTCGGTCTAGCTACGCGCGACACCGTTATTGATTGCGGTTAACTACAAACACACTCTTTCGTGTCAATCAGCGGTCAAAGGGTAGGTTTGACCGCGGATCCGCGGTCTTGTATATGGAACGGTGGGTTTGGTCTTCTGGGATATTCTCCTTGTGACACGTGGCGATCTCAGGAACCTTTAGAAATTGGAAATCTTTTCTTTGTTTCTGCCAGAATTGATTTCTTAGTTTGCTTTTTTAATTAGGCCGGTTTGCTCTTAACAACTTTGATTCCCTTGATTTTTAGCCCTGAAAAATTCTGCACAATCTCAACAAATAATATTAGTGGAGTTTTGTTTTATTGAGATATTAATTTCACCATTAAGATTTGGTCAATGGTATCTTTTGCATACATTTTCCTACCAAATGTTACTTATAATATATCAACACATGAAAAATAGTATTTTTACAGATAAACCCTTATATGTATCATATATTATAATAAACACCTTTTCTAATATAGAAATAGTAGGAAAAATGTAATAACAAATGTGCAGTTTTATTAACTGAACAACCCCCGAAGGCTTCCCCTCTCCCTTATTAATAAGCTAAACCCGTAAGTTTACCTTCTCTCTCTTTTTCTTTCATCTCATATCGCCTTCTAAAAATATATCGACAAAATGGAGTTAGCTCCGATATAATGTTATTTTTAACAATTGTACTCCACTTTATAAGCAAAATATGTCAAACTAATATCCTCACACCACTCTTAACCTTATTTATATTATTTAGCTTTTAGTTTAATAAAATTTTCCATATGAAATAATCATAAAAAGAAGTTTTCATAAAAATACCATGAATTTTAATATAACCGTATTTTCAATAACTAGAGTATATGCTTTTAGATCATTCACGGGGTGACGACCTACCCCACACGCACACTATGGTTTCATCGCACGAGATTCTAAATATATGGTTTATTTAAAGAATAGGTTTTACATTAAAATACCACATTTTTCAAAACGGCTTTCTGTTAATCGATATTTTTAAATATTTCGCAATTGCGCCTCTACAACCCTCGTTAGGGGACCCGCTAATGGATGGTGTGGATTATCGCTCATCTTTGGAATATTAGACCGAGATGCAAAACTCCTCACGAAGTATTCGGTCTCGAAAGAAATTAGAAATGCGGTTTTTAAGAAATACGATTTTTCTAAACAAAACAAACTTTGAAAAATTTATATAAAACTACAAATCCGTATTTTCAATAAAAACAACTTTTGAAAATATATATTTTAAATGAAGATTGAAATTTTAATAAAATACCACCAAGTTTACAAAAAGAGGTAGTTTTCAGTAAAATACCATAAACTTTTAAAAGTTAGGTTTTATCACTAAAATACCACTAAAACTAAAATATATCTTCATAAAAACCCTAATTATTTTAAATCACCCTCGAGGCTTATTTTTAAACAATATTTACATATTTTCATAAAACCCCATCGAGATATGCAAACAATATTTTAAAGACTCTAGATTAATATAGGTTTAAGCGGTATCATTTCTCTTGAGCCTCGGGGACCTGGAGAAAGTGAGTGCTTGTCTATTCAGGTTAGAAAATTTAACGGAGTTATCAATAGCAATTGTCTAGGAGAAAAACACAAATCCTAGCATCCATGTGTATCAGTTGCCGATTTCTCCCGAATATAAAATCTTTAATAGTTAAATTAATTCATATGAAAAAGACATGAACTCGAATCTAAAACATGATCTCGAATCTAAACTTGAACATAAACTCGATCCCAGCTGTTTCCCTCAATCAGAGCAAAGCTTTGTTTGAAATTCGAATTTCAAAAATTGAAGCAACGCTTCAAATTCAGCGCTAGGCGTGCTGCGCGCCACGTGTCAAACACGGATGCACTAGCGCAAGGTGCGCTGCGCCCTAGGCAGTGCACCATGTGTGCGCTAGCGCTAGGCGCGCTGCGCGCCACGTGTCAAACACGGATGCGCTAGCGCAAGGTGCGCTACGCCCTAGGCATTGCACCATGTGTGCGCTAGCGCTGGGCGCGCCACGTGTCAAATACGGGTGCGCTAGCGCAGGCTGTGCTGCGCTCCAAGCAGCGTACTACGTTTCAAACACAGGTGCGCTAGCGCTAAGTGCGCTGCACTCTAAGCAACGCACCACGTGCAAAGCACGGGTGCGCTAGCGCTGGAATTAAAAATTTCCCACCATTAGATCAAAAGATCTAATAATAATGATAAATCATTAATTAATCAGAATTAAAATTCTGTTATGGAAAGATTTTTCAATCTTGTTAAAAACAAGAAGATTGCCTTCTGTAAAACAGAAGCCCTAGGATCAAAGATCCAAAGGTAGAAAATATCCCCAAATCAATCAGAGAGAGATCTCTTTAACTGATTCAACAAATCAACTTGCCCTATATAAAGGCCCATAGACTTCAAGTCTCAAATATACAGAAGCAGATAAAGAAACCCCCCATAAACTTTGAAAAAAAATTTAAAGGAAGAGGACCATAGCTCTCAGCAAAAGAAGATTTTTTCTTCATGGTAAAGATGATGAATGATGAACACAGAGATGAAATCATCTCTTAAAAAGAAGAATTATCTTCTTAAAAAAAGATCATAGATCCACAAAGACCAAGGTCTTTTATAAAAAGATCAAAAGATCTCGTCATAAAAATAAAGAAGTATTTACTTCGTTCACAGATCATAGATCTATAAGACAAATTGTCTTTCTGAGATCATGAACATCTCATCATAAAGGGGGAGAAAATTATTAAATTTTCTTAAAGATCATTAATCTATAAAGGCAAAGCCCATTCAAAAATAAGAACCGTTGTTCTTGAATCTTGAGACAAAGTCTCTTTTAAAAGAACATAAATTTGTTCCTAGATCATAAAAATTGATCAAATGCACTTTGCGCTATTGAAATGCGCTTTGCGTTCTTGAACTGTGCTTCTGCGCTCCTTGGATCGGCGCTCAGCGCCATGTGTCGCTAATTAAACAACTTGCGCTTTGCACTTCTTAGACAGCGCACTGCGCTCATGGGATGGCGCTCAGCGCCCAGCGCACCACGTGTCACTCACGTGTGCGCCACTAAATTGAAAGCGCAATGCGCTCATGGACTAGCGCTCAGCGCTCATAAACTGGCGCAATGCGCCCATCATCTGGCGTTTAGCGCCAAACGCGACACATGTCCTTCACATGTGCGCTATTCAGCAGAAGCGCACTGCGCTCTTTGACTGGCGCAAAGCGCCTGGCGCAAAGCGCCTGGCGCGCCACGTGTTGTGCTGACAGAACATAAATTGTTCTTTGATAAGCCAGAGCTCTGATGAATGCTCTGCATTCAATACAAGACAAAAACATTGTCAAAAGGGCCAAGCCCAAATAAAGGCTTAACAGCCCAAAATAAATGTTAAACATTTTAACCTGAATGGACTTAGCCCAAGACTGGCCATAAGTCCTCAACTCAGATTAATTGAGCCCATATGCTCATAAATCTTTTAACAGATTTTATTTCCAAGTTGGACTACAGATCCACCAACCAAAACCGGTTCAAGGGTACATCTCTGAACCCCTCTGATACATTCAATGTCTTCAGAGAGGTGAAGGGTCCCGACAACCATACATTCCATGGACTACGATGTCCTTAAACTGGACTGTGGTGTCCCTTTAAACCCATGGACTACGATGTCCTTAACCTCGGACTGTGGGGTCCTTAAACCCATAGACTACGATGTCCTTAAACTAGACTGTGGGGTCCCTTTAAACCCACGGATTACGATGTCCTTAACCTCGGACCGAGATGTCCTTAAACTAACATTGCACCGTAATGTCCTTAAACTAACATTGGACCACCATGTCTTTAAACTGGTAATGGACCACCATATCCTTAAATTGGTAATCGACCGCAATGTCTCTAAACTAAACAATAAAGTCAAAATGCTCTTTTGTCGGATCTAAACGATCCCGTTAAGTTGATCTTAGTCTAAAAATTAGACTAACGTATTCTTAACAAACGTTTAAGTTGATCTTAGTCCCAAATGAGACTAACTTATTCTTAAAACCAACCCCCAAACCCAAATCTAAGAAAATGCGGATTTGGACTAATCCACGTCCTACGGGCGACAAAATAATTTAGTCTCCGTATACAATCCACGGGCAACCAAAAAAAAAACAAACACCCATGACACGAAGTGACCATCTGGAGAAGGAGAAAGTTGTTACCGCGATGCGATAGTGTAATTAACTGCACGGGCTTACGCCTGCAGGGAAGAGCGTCCCCACAATCAAAAATCCCTCAACGAGGGGGAATCTGACAAAGTCTGCTACATCGGCCGCATCCGTTTAAACCTTCGATACACGGTGCCATAAATCAACTTGGTATCTTCGGAGAGGTGGAAGGATAGCACCAATTAGCATCTGCCCTCGGAATTCAGGCCGGACGTCCCAACGTCCCGTCCCGTGTTTCGGCGGAGAACAGATTCTGGCACGCCCGGTGGAACCTTTTCCTCTTTCCACTCCCCACTTCATGTGTTGTGTTCGCGAACGAATCACGGTTTGCTAATGGTTTCCCTTGGGTTCGAGGTACTAAGATTCCGTCTCTTGCTTGGGACAGAAAACGAAAGATCAATGGCGTCTACTTGCATGAAGTGTTCCAGCTGCAACTGCAACTCACGTTCCGCCTCATCTGGAGGCATAGCTTACGGATCTCAGGCGGCCTTTCTGTTCACAATGCCGGTAGAGCAGGTGATGCAGGCTACCACCGGGTTGTTCTTCGGGACCATGCTCCCACCAGTGAGCGTTAACATCCCGCTGCCACAAGAAGCGCAGAAGAAGTCGGTCTTTGATCGGCTCACTACTACCACGTCCCCTCTCAACAGGTCGTCCAATGCCAAACCAACAGCATCAGTCTTCGATAGGCTGGGCCTGAACTCAAATGGGTCGGTCAAGAAGCCCACGATACCTGAAGCGGCCATCCCAAAGAGGATAGCCATTCCTGCTCTCGAGGTCACTAAAGAAGCTTCTCCCGTCAAAGGATCAGTCTTTACGAGGCTGTCCAATCCGGCTCCCGTTCCTGCTCAATGGTCTGTCTTTGACAGATTGTATAATGCTACTTAACGGACGTCGGTCTTCAAGAGGCTGGTACCAGCAGCGCCTTACCAGAACAAGGGGCATGACGAAGTCACCCCTAAAGATGAAACAATCCCAACGGCTCGACACACTCGACGTCGCCACTAGCGCCGAGTGAGGAAGGTTGGGGGCAACTCCCCCTCTAGGCTAACTCTACCAGCCCCAATGGTGAAAGTCAATGCTGCTGTTCTAACTGGGAACAGTTTCGAGCTGCTTAACAGGGTGCGCAGGAATTCACCCACCACCGTACTGAAAAGATCTCCTCCACCCATGGAGAATGTTGCAAACAAGAAGCCCGAGCAGCCCCCTCAGCGGCTGTCCTCCAAAATTTACAAAGTCTGGCAACAGGTTTAGGATTCAGTAATGGATCAAGATTACTCTCGCCGACAGAAAAAAGCGAAGGTTCAGCAGAAAGAGAACCGTCCTGTTAAGCCACGAAAGACGATAGCTACCTGGGTGCCCGCTGCAACGGCCCCCTCGACTTCAACTGCTCAAAAGTGAAGGAGGCCAGAGAAAGCCCCTGTGAACGTGACAAACCGTAAAAGCGCTGAATCTAAACACCCCAAGTCTGGGAAATGATGGTACATACTGTTTATATGGCTTCCGGATAAGAGGAGAGCCGTACTTCTACGGGTCATTGACCGCTTACCCGGTCAATAAAAAGGGCTCAAGAACAACAACAGCAGCAGAAGCTTCAGGAGATGCTGACTGCAATGGCCGTACCTACTGGGCCAAAAGAAAACCCAGAAACTTCGGAGCAGCATCGGGAACAAGAAACTGACACTGAGTTCCTCCAAAGAATGCTCGAGAGGAAAGAAAAAGAGGCTGCGGAACGAGCAGCCAATATAAAAAGAATGGCTATCTTGTTTCAAGACATGGCCGGGATGATGTTACAGCCGGAACCTCCAGCTGAAGACCCCCTGATCATCATTGAAGACGATAGAGGGGAGACATCGAACCCTCCTCCGGCTCTTTCAGCAGCCAAAGAGGAAACCATTTCCAAGGCTGCTCTGGATGACTACATTGCTCAGCAAATACGAGCTCACCAGGCGAATGAAGTGGCCGGCCAAGTTGTTAAAACTGTGCGACCGTATCCAGGCTAGTATGACCAAATAAAGTACCCGTCGGGATATACAATCCCTAAATTTCACGTATACAAGGGGACGGTCAATCCCCACCAGCATGTCGCCCAGTTCAGGGCTCTATGCGGCAACACCGGAGGTGATGATAAATTGTTACTTCGCCAATTCGTCAACAGCTTGTCGGAGACGGCATTCGAGTGGTATTCTGAACTCCCAAATGACTCCGTCAAGACTTTCGCAGAAATGGAGCTATTATTCACCCAGCGATTCGCGAGTGCTAGTGAGCGCACCCCAATCACGGCATTAATTAACGCTAGGGTGAAACCTGGAGAGACATGGGTTCAATACGCAATACGATGGCAGAATCTATGGTCGAAATGCGAACAGCGCATCGAATAAGCGCCGGCGGTGGGTATGTTCGTGGGAACTCTGGACCCTCATGCAACCATTTCCCAATTCATGATGTTCTTCAAGCCGACCACGATCCAAGCCTTGATCGACAAACTGGCTCAAATGGACCAGATGGGTCATAGATCGTCTTCTCCAAAACTGGAGCCGCGTAACGAAAAGGAAATGGGAAAGCGATCGTTGTCGCCAATGCTCAACATCAGCCCAGTGGTCTGAGACCAGTTGATCGCCAAAATAATAGAACTCGATCTCTCGAAGATAAAATAAGACGCCCTTACTCATTCCCTCGAGACAAGACGAAGAGGTTATTCGAGCTTGCACTGCGCAACAGGCTCATCAATCTACCATAGCCAAGAGGCCCAGTGCAACCAAGAGACATTAGCAATCTTAACTATTGCCCTTATCACCGAATGTTGGGCCATCCGATCGAAGATTGTTACATCTTCAAAAGCTGGATAGAAGATCAGTACCAGCAGGGCAAATTCGTATTATCCGAGAATTGGAAGGTGAACCCGCCTCAACCGCACGCTCTCAAAAAGGCGGACACACCGGGGGCATCATGCTCCTTCGTAGAAGAAGCTCCATGGGAGGTCGCTCTTTCAGCCAAGACGAAAAGAATGCTGAAGGATCTCCAAGCATGTCCGGCAATTAGGTGGAAGAATCCACTGGAACCTGAGATCATCGAGGGAATGCTGAAACCGTGCCCAACTCCAAAGATTGGTGATGATAGTCAAAGCGCTTGCACCCAGCCGTCAAAGTCTTCGAAGAAGAAGAAGAAGACCAAAAAGCCCGTGAAGCCTGATGACAAGCGCACGGACCTGCAAAACAGGTTGACGCGTTGGAAGAATATAATCAGAAGGCGCGAACTCCGGTCACACTCTAAGAGTTTCTCAACCACACCCTTGAGGACGGAGAGGATGGCAGTGGGGAAGACTCGTCGGATGAGCCCGAGGATCATGTGACAAGATGCCATGTGATCTCTCACTCGTCAATAGGCGATGAAGAAGCTCCTTACACAGAGAAACTGGGGGCAGATCCTGAGCCGGAACTTCTAGGACCATCAGAAGAAGTAATTGATGCGTTCCTGAACGAAGCCCTCCTTAAAAGCAAAGCGGATCGAGAGCGTGAAATGGCCATATTTGAGAAGGCCAAATGCCGGCGACTGGATGAGAGGGCTGAGACACTCCCGCCAGATCAAAGTACATCCGCCTTAAATAAAAGCAGGTTCAAGACGAGGAAGAGGTTCGCCAAAGCCATATCAATGGAAATGAAGCTGCTACCCTTCGAAGGAAACATTCTCGGTGAAGCGGAAACACATCCCAGCTACTGCTCATATCATCGAAAGATTGCGCACCCCACTGAAGAGTGCAACGCTTTTAAAAAATGGTGGTAGGGATATATCGCCCACCGACAACATTTCAAGCGGATGAAACGCAAAACTCGTCGGGGGCAAAAAAATACGACCGAGGAGCAAAAAGGAACTGCCGGCGACTGCCATATGGTTGATTGTGGGGGATCGCAAGTTCTTACCTTTGGGAGCGATTCTGATGAAGAAATAGCTCTTGGCCCTCTCTTCAAAGAATCCACCTCGGGAAAGGGGAAGAACCGAAGAACTGCGAGAACGTTCAGCTGCGCAATCGTACGCTGCCCGAAAAGAATCTTGGGCCCTCGAACAGTGGGTCAAATAGAAGAGATAAGGGGAAAGAAAAGGTCCCTGGGGATATCATCCTTGATGACCAAGCCGTCAAAGAGCTGACAGCCAAAGACCCGCCAAAGAAAATCAAGGTGGACTACAACGTTCTGGCACACTTGAGAAAGATACGCTCCCAGCTCAGTATTCTCGACGCCTTTCTGCTATCAAAAGAAGCAAGAGATTCTTTGATCAAGGCACTGCAAGAGCCCGAGCAATTCCAAGCTTTCCTTGTCGAAGAAAAGATGAAGGACGAGCTGGAAGAAGTACACACGACCGATATCACCTTCGGTGATGAAGATCTCCTCCTTGGGACGTACGAGCACAACCGTCCCCTTTATGTCTCCGAATACTGTCATGATATCAAGATAGGCAAAATCCTGGTTGACAATGGGTCTTCCATCAATCTCCTCAATGTGAGAGTGTTGAAGGAAATCTGCATGAGCGTTCAGCACCTCGCTCGTGATAAAATCACCATCTCCGGTTTCGACTCCCAATCGTCGCGAACGCTCGGGTCTGTAATTCTGACGTTACGCTTTGGGCTGCTCGTCACGGACATCAAGTTTCATGTCATTGATGCCAAGACCTGCTATAATGCTTTGTTCGGCAGGCCTTGGTTACACGGGTACAACATTATCCCTTCTACACAACATCAGTGTATGAAGTATTTCAAAGATGGTCTCGAGTACACTGTGACAGGGGAACTAAACCCGTTCTCCATGAACGAAGTCCGAAAGTACGAAAATGCAAAATACTTCCTACCAGATTTCGAGGACACAGAAAGATGTCGCAAACCGGAGGGCAAGAACAAAGCTATCACTACTATTCCGGTCTTCGGGAGTGATACCGAGGAGGAAGAAGAGATAGTCTATTCAGGACCACCCCAATACAACAAGCCGGAACCGTCCATCCCTATGTTGATCTTCGGCAGCGACTCGGAAGATGAGGTCAATGCTGTATTCTCTGCTCGGCCGTCGATACAAATCTTCGCTGACGAAGATCAAAGTTTGCAAGTTGCCTTGGTTCCACAAAAGCATTATAAAGAGCTCGATGCGCTTGATACCTTCAGTGTGGAAGAACTACAGACATTCTACGTCCCTCCTAGACGAAAAGGTGAAAAGGCGATCCTATTCTACCGATCCGGGGAAACCAAAGTGGAGAAAAAATTTTGGTATGGTGCGGATTCTACATTTGACAGGCTCCAGCCCATCCGTTTGCCCAGATACTACACGGACGGACTAAAGAGACTCTTGAGATGCCAAGGTGTACCCCTTAAAAAAACTGCTCAACAAGCACGGTTCTATAACAGGATCTGGAACGTTCCCGGAACTCAACGGAAGTTGCCCAACCGGAGAATGGAAACGATCGGGCTTGGATATGTTCAATCCAAGAAATGGGAGCTACTCCGCGACTGCTACGTCATACATGACTTTGATGAAGAAGGAGATGCTCTGTGGGAAGATGCTAACCCTGAACCAGAACGAGCGCCCATCGTGACAATATCCAGTTCGTCGTTCGAAGAACAAATGGACAAGCTGATAAGAGAAGCAGGTCAAAAGGTTCGAGACGACCATAATCACGAAATGACCATCTATGAGAAAGCCAGGACGCAACGCCTCATTCAGCAGGCTGTGAAAAATGAAAATGCTCCTCCTTGTCAACCCGTTATACAAAAGGCCAACGCCGAGGCAGAAATAAACCAAAGAACGGGAAAGGCGTTCGACAGCGACAAAGCGGAGCCAAGAGACCACTCGATCAGGAATCTAACAATCCGGATTCGTCTCTTATAAAGAAGATGGGTCGAGGTATTCTTTTCCTCATGATAAGACAAAGAAGATATTCGGTCTCATCGTAAAGCATCAGATGATGACACTTCCGGAGTCCAAGCACCCCGAGCAAGCAGGCGAGGTCTCTCACCCGGATTATTTCTCCTATCACCGAGCAATAGGGCCTCCTCTTGAGGACTGCTTCACCTTCAAGAACTGGGTTGAAGACCAGTATCAACTCGGCAAGTTCGCTCTATCCAGCCGCTGGAGGATAACCCCACCACAGAAGCATGAACCGAAAGTGACGTGTATAGCGAGAGTGGAACCAGATCAACATCGGTCTTGGAAGCGATCTCGCACCTGTCACGTGATAACGCTGTCAGAAGAAGAACCCGAGAATACGGATGACCTCCCCTCGTGCTTCGAAAACGAAGATGAGTTGATCTCAGAATTTCCACCGGCGCCAAAAGAGCTGGAAGATGGGATACATACCACTGCGGATGACCTCAGGAAAATCGACTTGGGAACGGCAAAAGCCCCGCGGCCAAAATTCGTCAGCGAACTGTTGTCTGAAGAAAAGGAGGCTACGCTTAAAGACGTGCTCATGCAGTATAAAGACTTCTTCGCATGGAAATATTCCGAGATGCCGTGCACAGATTGGCGATATCTCCGGACATCAAGCCATTTAAACAAGCGCCGAGAAGGATGCGGCTCGAGCTTGAGATGGGCATCAACGCCGAAGTCAAGAAGCCAATTGACTCCGGCTTCATCCAAGAGGTTCAATACCCTGACTGGATCTCCAACATCGTTCCGGTG
The DNA here is from genome assembly GCA_030015575.1 of Agapanthus africanus. Taxonomy (NCBI): domain Eukaryota; kingdom Viridiplantae; phylum Streptophyta; class Magnoliopsida; order Asparagales; family Amaryllidaceae; genus Agapanthus; species Agapanthus africanus. The sequence continues at coordinate 64,421,135 of JASDDO010000022.1, forward strand.
ATGAAGAAAAATAGGACAGTGCGCATCTGCGTGGACTTCCGGGATCTCAACAAAGCTTGCCCAAAGGACGACTTTCCAGTACTGGTCACCGAGCTGATGATAGATAATACGTCCACTTACGAAGTTTTCTCCATCATGGATGGATCATCAGGATACAATCAGATAAAGATGCATCCCGAGGATCAGATGCATACCGCTTTCTGGACCCCTTTGGGCATATTCTGCTACAAGGTGATGCCTTTCGGTCTAAAGAACGCCGGTGCCACCTATCAGAGGGCCATGACGAAGATTTTCGATGACCTCATACATGAAATTGTCGAATGCTATATCGACGACCTCGTAGTTAAAAGCAAATCATACGAGGAATATTTAGAGCATCTGAAGATCGTGTTTCAGTATCTTCGGAAATACAACTTGAAGATGAACCCTTTTAAATGCGCGTTTGGAGTTTCATCGGGCAAATTCTAAGGATTCGTCGTCCGACACCGAGGCATCGAGATAGACCCATCGAAGATCAAGGCGATCATGGAAATGCCTCCGCCAAGGACTCTCAAGCAGCTGCGATCTCTCCAAGGAAAGCTCGCGTATATCCAGCGATTTATAGCCAATCTCTCCGGAAAATGCTGCCCCTACAGTCATTTGATGAAGAACGGAACCCCGTTCGTCTGGGATCGCAAATGCCAAAGCGTACTGGATGAAATCAAGCAATACCTGCAGAATCCGCCAGTATTGGCCGCTCCCGTTAAAGGAAAACCTCTCATCCTATACACAACAACCCTCGAAGGTTCTTTAGGCACGCTGTGGGCACAAGAAAACGACCAAGGGAAAGAATGAGCTCTCTACTATCTCAGTCGAGTTCTCCCGGGGGCAGAAAATAATTACTCCCCCATCGAAAAACACTGCCTGGCATTGATCTTCGCGATAACGAAGCTCAGACATTACGCGTTGGCGCATGAGGTCCATCTCATATCGAAAGTGGATCCTCTCAAATATTTGATGTCAAAGGCTATATTAACGGGATGACTCGCTAAATGGGCCCTACTCTTGATGGAGTTCTCGATAACTTATCGTCCTTTCAAGGCAGTAAAGGGCCAGGCTATCACCGACTTTCTCGCCGAGCATCCGATACCTGCCGATTCTCTTTGAATTGCGAATTTCCCAATGAACACGCATTTGACACGATCGACGGGGAAAGAAGAGAGAATAATACCTAGTGGGAACTCTACTTCAATGGAGCATCTTCCATGAAGAAGCGCAAACAAAGCACCCCCATGATCAAATCAGGGGTAGGCCTCTCATCTTCATAACTCCACAAAGGGGAATAATGCGTTTCGCCTTCTCCTTAACAGAGTTGAGGACGAACAATGAAGTCGAATATGAAGCTTTGATAGAAGGTCTTGAGATCGCTGTCGATATGGGAATTGAAAACCACCTAATATACGGAGATTCCCAACTGGTCGTTAGTCAAGTAAATGACGACTATCAAACGTGCAAGCCAGAGTTGGTGAAGTACGGTGAGAGAGTGCAGTAACTGCTGACTCAAATTCCTTTATACACCCTGGAAAGCATACCGCGTGCAGACAATAGCAAAGCGGATGCACTAACCAAACTCGCTAAAGAAATGGCCGACGAGAATCTCGATGACGTTAGAATCGTTGTGCAAAGCCGTCGGGTTCTTGCGCCGGCAGAAATATCTCCAGAGTCATCCGAAGAAAAGGGAGCGACCGAGTAGACGACTTTATGAATAAAAGACCAGGAAGATGCTAAAGATTGGAGAGAAGTCTTTATAGACTACTTCAAATCCTGTCGAACGCCTGAAGATGCGTCCTCAAGACATTAGCTCATGAAACGAGCTCCGTCTTTCTCCATCGTCAATGATACTCTGTATAAGAGATCATTTGATTCTTTATGGCTAAGATGCCTGTGACCTGAAGAGGCATAGAGGGTTGTCCAAGAAATTCACGATGGACTCTGTGAATCTCATCAAGCTGGGCCAAAGATGAAATTGAAGATCAAAAGGATGGGTTACTACTGGCCCACGATGATCCAAGACTATCTCGAATACGTGAAGCAGTGCCACTTGTGCCAGATTCACGGAGACTTTATCCACCGGCATCAAAATCCGCTACATCCAACGGTGTCTAGCTGGCCATTCGAAAAGTGGGGAACTGACATAATCGGCCCCATTGAACAATCATCGTCCAGAGGACATCGGTTCATACTGGCAACAACCGATTACTTCTCTAAGTGGACAGAAGCGATACCGCCGAGAGAAGTGAAGATGGAGAACATCCTCCATTTCTTCAAGACACGCGTCATTTATCGGTTTGGCACTCCGCGACGGATTATCTCCGATAACGGGCCAGCCTACAGAAGCCACAAAATCAGCCGCTTCGCACAACAGCATAACATAGACTGGAGATACTTTTCAGTCTATAATCCCCGAGCTAACGGTCTAGTTGAGGCTTTCAACAAGACCTTGACGAAGATCGTGAAAAGACGCAGTCTCGAAATAAGAAGGACTGGCACGAGAGACTACATGAAGCTCTTTGGGCATATCGAACTACGTTCAAAATGGCCACGAACACAACGCCGTATGCGTTGGTATTCGGCACAGAAGCGGTACTCCCTCTTGAAATAGAGTTGCCCTCTCTACGAGTGGCGGTTCATTACGAGCTAACGGAAGAAGAAAATGCTCACCTTCGGTTTGAAGAGCTCGACGCCCTTGATGAAACCTGGCTCATGGCGCAACAAAACCTGGAGTCTTACAAAGCAAAGATGATGCGCTCATACGAAAGGTTGACTAGGCCGAGGACATTCCGCCAAGGCGAACTCGTGCTAGTGGTCAAAAGACCTATGATCCCCAATCGTGCCAAATGGGGGAAATTCGAGCCAAACTATGAAGGCCCATATATCATAGACAAGGTCTATCAGGGTGGGGCCTATCTACTCATGGACATGCATGGTGAAAGACCTTTCAGGCCAATAAATGGTCGCTTCCTGAAAAGTACTACGCCTGACGAGCCACGGCCTAGGCCAACGATAGATGACGACGCCTATGTCCGCTCGCTATCTTCCTAAGCCTAAACTCTGTAAGTAGTAGCCAGCTTCCTAACTACGGACCGAAATGTCCTTAAACTAACTACGGACCGAAACGTCCTTAAACTAACAATGGACCGAAACATCCTTAAACTAACAACGGACCGAAATGTTCTTAAACTAACAATGGACCACTATGTCCTAAAACTGGCGTCGGAACGAAACGTCCTTAAACTAATTACGGACCGAAATGTTCTTAAACTAACTACGGACCGAAACGTCCTTAAACTAACAACGGACCGAAACGTCCTTAAACTAACAATGGACCACTATGTCCTAAAACTGGCGTCGGACCGAAACGTCCTTAAACTAACGATGGACCACTATGTCCTAAAACTGGCTGTTGACCGAGACGTCAATAAACTACTACGGACCGCAGCATCCAAAGGCTGACACAAAAATAAAAAAAATAAAAAATGAAGAAAAGAAGAAAACAGTATGTCCATAAGCAAAATGGGCACGGATGAAAACCCGAAAGGGCTCCGTGAGTAAAAATAGCAGGGCTACCAGCTAGTTTTGTGAAAACCCGAAAGGGCGCAACCTTGTTAAAAGACACTTGCAAGGTCCTCTCGACCTTGTGAGGAGAAACCACCTGCGTGAGATCCTTACGACTCATAAGGGAACAACACACTTAGGGATCCCAACGATTCCTAAGGAGAAATTACACTTGCGAGATCCTCATGACTCGTAAGGAGAACCCTCCAATGAAACCCTCACGGCTCATAGGATTCAAAAGTCTTAAGCTACAGGGATCTGAACCTGTTCTTAAGCAGCCATCCCAACCTCCAATGCCACCCTACAAGCGGTTCAATGCTGACCCTTGTATACAATCCACGGGCGTGAATAAACATTTCCCTACCAATGTCCCACCAGAGACTGGGGATATGCTCGCATAGCGAACGACACTTGTAAGTCCTCTCGACTTATAAGGAAAAAACACTCTGATAAGATCTTTACGACTTATAAGAGAACACACACTTAGGAATCCTCACGATTCCTAAGGAGAAAATGCACCTACGAGATCCTCACGACTCGCAGGGAGAAATACCTTTATGGGACCCTTACGGCTCATGAAGCTAAAAGCCTTAGTCGACAGGATCTTAACCCTGTTTGCTAAGCCACCTTTGTTCAACATCAACAGAGGCAAATGATGATTCGCTCCTGGCAAAATCCCAGTTGTAGCGGTACTGATGCCGAAATCGGTGTCTAATTCCAAGCTTACAGCGAAATGCCAGCGAGCCACACATGCATACGAAATAGCCGAAAAGATGGGGCCACTTGCAAGCAGAATTAGCAAGTAAAAATATATGCATGCAAAATAGCCGAAATGATTGGGCAACTCGCAATAAAAAGCAGCGAGTAAAAATGAAACAAATCGCCGAAATGATTGGGCACCGCGAAAAATAACCTAAATGATTGGGCAATCACGACCTTCGCGATATAAAAGCTGAAATGATAGAGCGTCGCGGAAAGAAAAATATATAAAATTAAATTTCTGCCCTACAGGTGATACCACATCAATCCCTGTATACAATCCAGGGGCGCAAACGAAGAAGGAATCACACCTTCCCTCCCTAGGCTCCATCAGAAGAAGAAGCCAAATCTCAAAGGTTCACAGATAACCTAGAGACCACCCCGACATTCGTCTCGTTGCAACAGACGCTACGTCATCCAAATGACCCCGTCTTGGAAATACGTCATCCACATGACCCCGTCTCGGAAATACGTCATCCAAATGACCCCGTTGCGGAAATACGTCATCCAAATGACCCCTCTCGGAAATACGTCATCCACATGACCCAGTCACGGAAATACGTCATCCAGATGACCCCGCCTCGGAAATACGTCATCACATGACCCCGTCTCGGAAATACGTCATCCACATGACCCCATCTAGGAAATACATCATCCAAATGACCCCGTCGTTGAAATACGTCATCTACATGACCCCGTCTCGGAAATACGTCATCCACATGACCCCGCCACGGAAATACGTCATCAACATGACCCCGTCTCGGACCTACGTCATTCACATGACCCCGTCGCGGAAATACGTCATCCAAATGACCCCGTCTCAGAAATACGTCATCCAAATGACCCCGTCTCGGAAATACGTCATCCACATGACCCCGTCGCGGAAATACGTCATCCAAATAACCTCGTCTCGGAAATACATCATCCACATGACCCCGTCGCGGAAATACGTCATTAACATGACCCCGTCGCGGAAATACATCATCCAAATGACCCCGTCGTGGAAATACGTCATCCAAATGACCCCTCTCGGAAATACGTCATCCACATGACCCAGTCACGGAAATACGTCATCCAGATGACCCCGTCGTGGAAATACGTCATCAACATGACCCCGTCATGGAAATACGTCATCAAAATGACCCCGTCTCGGAAATACGTCATCCATATGACCCCGTCGCGGAAATACGTCATCCAAATGACCCCGTCTCTAAAATACGTATCCACATGACCCCGTCTGGGAAATACGTCATCAACATGACCCCGTCGTGGAAATACGTCATCAACATGACCTCGTCACGGAAATACATCATCCACATGACCCCCGTCTCGGAAATATGTCATCCACATGACCCCGTCACGGAAATACGTCATACACATGACCCCGTCACGGAAATACGTCATCCACATGACCCCGTCACGGAAATACGCCATCCACATGACCCCGTCTCGGAAATACGCCATCCAAATGACCCCGTCGCGGAAATACGTCATCTACATGACCCCATCGCAGAAATACGTCATCCACATGACCCCATCGCGGAAATACGTCATCAACATGACCCCATCACGGAAATACGTCATCCACATGACCCCGTCGCAGAAATACGTCATCAACATGACCCCATCGCGGAAATACGTCATCCAAATGACCCCGTCACGGAAATACATCATCCAAATGACCCCGCCTCGGAAATACGTCATCCACATGACCCCTTCACGAAAATACATCATCCAAATGACCCCGTCTCGGAAATACGTCATCCACATGACCCCGTCGGGGAAATACGTCATCAACATGACCCCGTCGCGGAAATACGTCATCAACATAACCCCGTCACGGAAATACGTCATCCAAATGACCCTGTCGCAGAAATACGTCATCCAAATGACCCTGTCTCGGAAATACGTCATCCACATGACCCCGTCTCGGAAATACATCATCCACATGACGCCGTCTCAGAAATATGTCATCCAAATGACCCCGTCGTGGAAATAAGTCATCCACATGACCTCGTCGCGGAAATACGTCATCCACATGACCCCGTCTCGGAAACACATCATCCACATGACCCGGTCTCGGAAACACGTCATCCAAATGACCCCGCCGCAGAAATACGTCATCCACATGACCCCGTCGCGGAAATACGTCATAAACATGACCCCGTCATGGAAATACGTCATCCAAATGACCCCGTGGAACACGACCAAAGTCAATCTTGACCCCATGGGAAACACACAGAGAAACTTCTGACGCCGTGAAATGCGGATAATGTCAATCTCATCAATCACTTACGGGTCCTCTCGACCCGTAAGGAAGAAAACTCTCTTGTAAGATCCTTACGACTTACAAGAGAAAACGCGCTTAGGAATCCTCACGATTCCTAAGAAGAAAATACACCTACGAGATTCTCTCGACTCGTAGGGAGAAAAGTCTTTATGAGACCCTCACGGCTCATGAAGTTGAAAAGTTTTAGGTAGCTGATCTGAACCTGCTTCCTAAGCCATCACTACCTTTCGAAGAATTCAAGACGGAATGTTCTTTTTCAAATACGGGCTACACTTACTAAAGTAACATGCCGAACAAAGAAAAGGGAAGAAAGCGACAGTAAGGAGAACATTTGGTGCACATTCAGTTAAGCGTTCAAAGCATACCTATTCATGCATATGCGAAAGATTTAGTGCATAAAATAGATACACGGAAACGAGGAATTTGCTATTCATACTTCAAAAGGTTCTTACAACAATGAAAGCAGTAAACAAAAACATCATCAAAATGATTACAATGGCAAAAACATCAAATCCAGGACATGAATTGAGAAATTCATAAGTAAGGCCATCTAAAATGTTCCAGGCCTTTCGAACCATCCCAGTATGCTTCCTCTCGCAATCACAAGCGTCGGGGTCCTCACTGATGTCCTCCATCCTTCGATAGGCAGCGAGTATTGCCGTCTGTTGAAAAGCCTGATGCAGAAGATCAACGAGATTGTCTCGACTTTTCTTTGAGATTAGGCCCATCAGATACACCTAGTGCACCTTGTCTTCGGCATCATCCAATGCCTTAAGCGGCATGCCAGCAAAAAATGGAGGAAGTGCTCCCCAGATCGCTCCCACAATAAACTTCAAGAGAGAGGAACGTCGAGGAAGCAGACGACCATTGTATGCGTCAAAGTGACCCGTTATTTCGGCACACTGGGCGTTTTTGAATTCTCGGTTTTGAGAATTACCGAGTACGCGAATGTCGCCATAAGAGATAATCTCATCAAGGTCATACATATGAGCATCCATAACGTCTGAAAAAGAAAGTCAGCAAGAGTTAGCAGACAGACTGATTAAGAAAATTCTTATTAAAAACAGGCACAAGGATTTAAACGACTCTTGATATCCCCATGGAGAAAACAAATTCTAATTATGACACCTAACAAATTCGAATTTGCGAGAAATCCTAAAAAAAGGAATCTCATTTAATGAGTGACCCCTCGGGTCAAAGAGTTAAACTCCTCGAGAGCAATGCTCTGCAGACAGGAGTGACACCTGTCAAAGTCAATTATGAGAGGAATTTAAAGAAATTCCCCGAGAATGCTAAGAGCCATACTCTGCGAAGAAGATGAAGTAACCCATCAAAAACCCTAAAAGCAAAGCTTTTAATGAATTTGAAATTTATGAACAAACTCTTAAGAGTTCTTCACAAGAGATTAAAAAAAATCTACATGTTATCAAAAGAGCAGAGCTCTGTTCATAGGCTAAAAAGCCCCAAGAAAAGATCTCCTTAGATCTATGGGTTCATGATCTGAAGAGAGCAAAGCTCTATTGATGAAACCCTAAAATGGTTTTCTTTAGATCAAAGATCTATGAAGTGGAAGGCTCTGTTAATGGGTAAAAACCTAGTTTATTAAAATTTTTAAACTTTACCTAAGTTTTGACAGAGTTTTTACTCTTGAAAAGTTCTTAAACTGAAGAGCAATGCTCTGAATAAAAGTTCTCAAAGAAGAAGATGAAAATCATCTAAGGGACCAAAGGTCCTATTTATAGGCATTGAAACGCCTTTTCAACTCCTGAGTTGATCCAAGGGCGTAGATGCTGCCACCGCTGCACTTACGTATGGGTCACGTGAGCGCAACGGTGGGGGGAATTTGTTTCCCCCAATCAGAGCAAAACTCTGTTTGAAATTCGAATTTCAAAAATTGAAGCAACGCTTCAGATCCAGCGCTAGGCGTGCTGCGCGCCACATGTCAAACACGGATGCGCTAGTGCAAGGTGCGCTGCGTCCTAGGCAGTGCACCATGTGTGCGCTAACGCTAGGCGCGCTGCGCGCCACGTGTCAAACACGGATGCACTAGCGCAAGGTGCGTTGTGCCCTAGGCAGTGCACCATGTGTGCGTTAGCGCTGGGCGTACTGCGCGCCACGTGTCAAACACGGGTGCGCTAGTGCAGGCTGCGCTGCGCTCCAAGCAGCGCACTACATGTCAAACATAGGGGCGCTAGCGCTAAGTGCGCTGCACTCTAAGCAGCGCACCACGTGCAAAGCATGGATGTGCTAGCGCTGGAATTAAAAATTCCCCACCGTTAGATCAAAAGATCTAATAATAATGATAAATCATTAATTAATCAGAATTAAAAATTTTTTATGGAAAGATTTTTCAATTTTGTTAAAAACAAGAAGATTGCTTTCTCTAAAACAGAAGCCCTAGGATCAAAGATCCAATGGTGGGAAATATCCCCAAATTAATCAGAGAAAGATCTCTTTAACTGATTCAACAAATCAACTTGCCCTATATAAAGGCCCATAGATTTCAAGTCTCAAATATACAGAAGCAGATAGAGAAACCCCCCATAAACTTTGAAAAAATTTTTAAAGGAAGAGGACCATAGCTCTCAGCAAAAGAAGATTTTTTCTTCAAGGTAAAGATGATGAATGATGAACACAGAGATGAAATCATCTCTTAAAAAGAAGAATTATCTTCATAAAAAAAGTTCATAGATCCACAAAGACCAAGGTCTTTTATAAAAAGATCAAAAGATTTCATCATAAAAATAAAGAAGTATTTACTTCGTTCATAGATCATAGATATATAAGACAAATTGCCTTTCTGAGATCATGAACATCTCATCATAAAGGGGGAGAAAATTATTAAATTTTCTTAAAGATCATGGATCTATAAAAGCAAAGCCCTTTCAAAAATAAGAACTGTTGTTCTTGAATCTTGAGACAAAGTCTCTTTTAAAAGAACATAAATTTGTTACTAGATCATAAAAATTGATCAAACGCGCTTTGCGCTATTGAAATGCGCCTTGCGCTCTTGAACTGTGCTTCTTGGATCGGCGCTCAGTGCTAAATGCGCCACGTGTCAACCATGTATGCGCCAATTAAACAACTTGCGCTTTGCACTTCTTAGACAGCGCACTGCGCTCATGGGCTGGCGCTCAGCACCCAGCGCACCACGTGTCACTCACGTGTGCGCCACTAAATTAAAAGCGCAATGCGCTCATGGACTAGTGCTCAACACTCATAAACTGGCGCAATGCGCCCATCATCTGGCGCTTAGCGCCAAACGCGACACGTGTCCTTCACATGTGCGCTATTCAGCAGAAGCGCACTGCGCTCTTTGACTGGCGTAAAGCGCTTGGCGCGCCACGTGTTGTGCTGATAGAACATAAATTGTTCTTTAATAAACCAGAGCTCTGATGAATGCTCTGCATTCAATACAAGATAAAAACATTGTCAAAAGGGCCAAGCCCAAATAAAGGCTCAACAGCCCAAAATAAATGTTAAACATTTTAACCTGAATGGACTTAGCCCAAGACTAGACATAAGTCCTCAACTCAGATTAATTGAGCCCATATGCTCATAAATCTTTTAACAGATTTTATTTCCAAATTAGACTACAGATCCACCAACCAAAATCGGTTCAAGGGTACATCTCTGAACCCTCTGATACATGTCATTGTAATCCTTCAACGTCTTCAGAGAGGTGATAGGTCCCGACAACCATACATTCCATGGACTACGATGTCCTTAAACTGGACCGTGGGGTCCCTTTAAACCCATGGACTACGATGTCCTTAACCTCGGACTGTGGGGTCCTTAAACCCATGGACTACGATGTCCTTAAACTGGACTGTGGGGTCTCTTTAAACCTACGGACTATGATGTCCTTAACCTCTGACCGAGATGTCCTTAAACTAACATTGGACCGTAATGTCCTTAAACTAACATTGGACCACCATGTCCTTAAACTGGTAATGGACCACCATGTCCTTAAACTGGTAATCGACCGCAATGTCTCTAAACTAAACAATAAAGTCTAAATGCTCTTTTGTCAGATCTAAACAACCCCGTTAAGTTGATCTTAGTCTAAAAATTAGACTAACGTATCCTTAACAAACGTTTAAGTTGATCTTAGTACCAAATGAAACTAACGTATCCTTAAAACCAACCTCCAAACCCAAATCTAAGAAAATACGGATTTGGACTAATCCACGTCCTCCGGGCAACAAAATAAATTAGTCTCCGTATATAATCCACGGGCAACCAAAAACAAAACAAACACCCACGACACGAAGTGACCATCTGGAGAAGGATAAAGTTGTTACCGCGATGCGGTAGTGTAATTAACTGCAGGGGCTTGCGCCTGCAGGGAAGAGCGTCCCCATAATCAAAAACCCCTCAACGAGGGGGAATCTGATGGAGTCTGCTACATCGGCCGCATCCGTTTAAACCTTCGATACACGGTGCCATAAATCAACTTGGCATCTTCGGAGAGGTGGACGGAGCACTAATTAGCATCTGCCCTCGGAATTCAGGCCGGACGTCCCAACGTCTCGGTCGCGTGTTTCGGCGGAGAACACCAGCCTACTCGAACTAACTTGACTCGAACCAAGATTTGCAATTGGCATGACTCGCATTTTACTCGACTCACTCGATTTCATTCTACACCTTTTGCAATCTATGGTTTTGATAAAGACATGTTATAACCAATCAATCAATTTAATTAAGTATATTATACAGTTATAGACTATTCGGAGAGTCAGGGATAGTTTCTTGTGTGAATCAAATGGAGCTTCAGGAGTTCCCTATTACTCTCTTTTTTATTGTACTCGAATATCAGTCGGGTCGACTCATCCACAACCTAGAGCCCTGATGCTAATACATGAAATGAGCATGTATTTTCTTGCTCCTGGGGTCTCACTCTCGAGCTCATGAATACTTCTACGGCTGCGTTGACATTCACACTTGGAACTTAATGTTAACATAGTGACCATATAAAGACATATAGTACATATTTACTCATGACCATATCCTTTTACTCGTCATATATATATATATTTCTACACTTGTCATTCTTTTTACTCTTACTTTATCCTTAGGACTTACCGAGTGCTAGTTCGTTGACGGGCATTCCACCCACCCTTATTTTCTTGGAATATTCGTCAGATACGGCCGAGATGGAGGAAGTGGAGGCCACAGAGGAAGACTACAACCGGATTGCTGCTCAGAATTAGTTTAGCTTCATTTTTTATTCAGCTTATGTATGCCACATGTTTAGGCATTTCCTTTATTGTATTTACTTTCCAGTTGAAACCATGTACTTGTAAATATTTGAAATTGAATGTAAATAAAGATGTTTGTTGAAAATTTTACAGTCTCCATTTATTCTTGCATTGTGTGTTATTGTTTGAATACTCTTAGTATATTTATTTAGAAAATGACCTTTTTTGAATAAATATGCCGCGGGCTTGCCACGCCATCATTTCCATCTACCAGAAAGCGGGGCGTGACAGATTTTGTTGTTGGCCCATGCAGGACTGTTCTGCATGAAGTCATAAACAATATACCATAATAATTAATAAATTCAACAAACATTTATATTCTTTGCATTTCAAATTTCTTGAATATATCATGACCTATCTTTTATATCAAGATGATGGACTCTCCGAACAATACCAGCACAAACATCAACGGCAATACTCCACCACCTACACCACCACCACCTACCTTTGCAGCTTCTATCAATGAGAAAACAGTACTTCTTGAGGCTATCAAGTGCCTATTGGAGGGTCAGCAGCAGCGGACTTCTATTCTTATGAACTGTCCCGAAGCCAAAGCACCCGGAGTTAAGCAGTTTCGGGCACAGCACCCAAAGAATTTCTCGAGTAAGGAGAGCGCGCTTGAAGCAGAAGAATGGGTTCAAGCGATCGAGGATAATCTAGCAGCGGCTCAAGTGCCAGATATAGCTTGGGTAAGAGTTGCTAAGTTGCAACGTACCGATAATGCTAGAGAGTGGTGGAAGGCTGAGGAGAGCCGTCTCGCACAACCGATAGAATGGAGAACATTCCGAGACCTCTTCGATACTAAGTACTTCCCAGAGACTGCCCGTGTAAGTCCATGTTGCCCACCCCGGTGCTTGCGGGGAGGCGGAAAACGGAATAAAAATCGGATTTTTACTATTTTAGGCAACATGGACTAGACAAAGAATGATCTTTGCTAAACAAAAACAAGCTAAAGCTAACTAGAAACTAGCTAAAGGGTAAAATGGTTATACCTAGGGCTTTATGTCCTTCTCTTCTTGCTCCTTGGAGTAGTAGAAAGGGATCACCTTTGTCGTCTTCTCACGTCGAAGAAGGATCCACCCGGAAGCCTCAACCTTTGGCTTCAACTCCAAGATAGAAGTAACTAGGGTGCTAGAAGTGCTAATCCTAGAACCCTAGATGAGAGTAGAGATTATCAAGAAGAGGTTTTTCTCAAGCTCAAGTGTTTCTCAACACATGAGAGGGGAGAGCTTGAGGAAGAGGAAGAGCAAGAGAGAGAAAGTAAATGATAGAATGAGAGAAAATATGAAGCATTCTCTCATATATGTGTGAATTATTGTAATTAGATAATTAGTGAGATAATTGTCATGGCTTAATCAAGACATGACCATTATCATTTCATTTTTAATGCAAATTGCAAGTATCAAAGAGCATCTTCCAAATGAAATGATGATGGTCAAAGTGTCAACCAAGGTCAACAAGTCAAGAATGTCAAATGGTCAACAACCATAACCATGCACAATTATAATAAACTAATATCAATTAACCATAATACACACATAAGCATTACGGTTAATAAAATGACAATGGTCATTAATCCTAATCAAAGTCCTCTCCCTCTGTCTCAAGCAACTGTGGATACGCACCCGTATTCGTGATCCGAGGAACACGAATACAAAGAGATAAAACCAATCCCAAATCATATACTAGGATCTGGCTTAAACCAAAGCCCGCTAGTATAAGCTGTCCGGACAACAAACGTGCACAAGTGCGCGGATGTGAACGAACCCTGTCGCAAAACCATGCGACCTCTACTCATTTTGCCTAAAGGCGAATAGCTCTATGTGTGGGACTCTAAAGACTCGACATTACGCTGGCAGTGGGTTTAACCACAGACCGCAAGCGGCACTAGCTGTACGTAACGGTCCCCAGGTAGATGCCGATAAGAAGACTGACGAGGTGAACCCCATCTGAACTCCTACTGAGCCTGTATGTGAAAGTCTCCGTACAGTCCGGTCTGTTCGTCTGATACATCGCATGGCGGGCCTAGGGGGCGGTGAACGTCAGTCCCCTAATAGCGGTACAAGTCGTGTCGGAGTGTAGCCCAGAACACCCTGAGATAATACTGGAAACCTACCAGTATATCTCGCTTGCCCTGGCCCGGGACTACTTGTGTAATGGCTCTCCTGGACACAGCGCAATGTCAACCCCCAATACCGGGAGAGACGAATCCTGTCTAACCGTCACTGCCTCTAAGTGCTTCGGGACTGCACCCAAAAACTACCTGTTTGCACGACTCCTTTGAGCCGTGGTAGGGTAGTAATCAAAGTGCAGTGGGAACACACTCGAGGAGAAGTGACAGTGTCAACTCAGCGGACTAAGCTGTACTCATGTCACCTGGGAACTGATAACTGACGATAGGTATAATACCATCCAACAGTTCCCGACGATTCCTGTCCAATGTACTCGTAACCTAACGAGCACCCGTATACTATCTCAAGTACGACGTACTGACGGCTGTGGGACAGACCGTCTCCCACGCTGGGATGAGAAGCGCATACGCTAGTCTACTCCGGAGTATCGATGCCCTGTCTCGATAGTCCAACGACCAGGGACCTGTATAAGGATGTGCTTATGGATTACCTAGCCCCCACGAGTGTGAGCGCCATCACAACGCTGGTAATCAAGCAAAGATCCTAAGGGCTCTACTAATATGTATATCAGCGATATGCTAAAAGAAACATATGCACATATTAAAGTAGAGAAAAACTAAGTAGCATACTACCATTTCGAGCAAGATTGTATATACAACTGTGAATATCCCAAGCTTCCATCAAGTAATATACAAACTAGTATGATACAGTAATGGCCTCTATGGCATATACACTAACAATCTCCCACTTGCACTAAGGCCATGTACTGGCGTATCGAAGACCTATCATCTCGATCAGCCGCTCGAACTGAGTCTGGGGCAAGGCCTTGGTGAATGGATCTGCTGTGTTATCTTCTGAAGCAACCCTCCGAACCTCGATCTCCTGGCGATCCACCATCTCCCTGATCAGGTGATACCGCCTCAAGATGTGTCTGGATTTCTGATAGGACCTGGGTTCCTTCGCTAAAGCTATAGCCCTGTTGTTGTCGCAATATAGAGGTATTGGGTCAACAATGGACGGAACCACCTGAAGTTCTTTTAAGAACTTCCTCATCCAGACAGCTTCTTTTGCGGCATCAGATGCAGCGATGTATTCCGCTTCCATAGTCGAGTCAGCAATGGTTTCCTGTTTGGAGCTCTTCCAACACACCGCCCCTCTATTGAGGGTGAAGACAAAACCCGACATGGACTTGGAATCATCCTTGTCACTCTGGAAGCTGGAGTCAGCAAAGGCATCAATCTGGAGGTCTTTTCCGCCATACACCAAGAACATCTCCTTAGTCCTTCTCAGGTACTTGAGAATGTTCTTTACCGCTATCCAATGTTTCTCCCCAGGGTTTGACTGATACCTGCTTACCACACTCAGTGCATAAGCCACATCCGGTCTGGTACACAACATCGCATACATTATAGAGCCTACCGCAGAAGCGTAGGGTATAATAGACATGCGATTCCTCTCCAAATCAGTCTTGGAAGACATCTCTTTGGAGAGGGTGATCCCGTGACAAGCCGGTAGATTACCGCTCTTGGAATCTTCCATACTGAATCTCTTCAGTATGGTGTCGATGTACCTGGACTGTGAAAGTCCTAATATCCTCTTGGATCTGTCACGGTAGATCCGGATACCCAAAATGTATGAGGCATCACCCAGGTCTTTCATGGAGAACCTGTGTGACAAGAACCCCTTGACAGATTGTAGCATAGGAATGTCATTTCCTATTAAGAGAATGTCATCCACGTATAAAACGAGGAATACTACAGTTCTCGCTACAAATCTACAATAGATGCAAGGTTCATCTGGATTTTTGATAAAGCCAAATTCCTTGACCGTCTCATCAAAACAGATGTTCCAACTCCGCGATGCCTGCTTTAGTCCATAAATGGACTTAAGCAACTTGCACACCTTTCCGCTGCTCCCACTCTGAATGAAACCCTCTGGCTGGTCCATATAGACACACTCCTCTAAATGTCCATTTAGAAAAGCTGTCTTTACGTCCATCTGCCAAATCTCATAATCGTGGAAGGCAGTAATGGCAAGAAGGATCCGAATGGATTTCAGCATAGCTACTGGAGAAAAGGTTTCGTCATAGTCCAAACCAGGTCGCTGACGAAAACCTTTTGCAACCAGTCTAGCTTTATAGGTCTCAACCTGTCCATCTACACCAATCTTCCTTTTGAAGATCCACTTGCATCCTACGGGTTTTACCCTATCTGGAGCAATGTCCAACGTCCAAACTTTGTTGGTGTATATGGACTCCATCTCGGTCCGCATTGCATCCAGCCATTTTACCGAGTCGACGCTCTGAATGGCTTGCTGGAAGCTAGTAGGCTCATCACAGTCTATGATGCAATCCTCTCTATCCCCGTCAATAAGAAAACCGTAGTATCTCTCGGGCGGATGAGACTGCCTACTACTCCTGCGGAGTGGCGTGGGAATGTCCTGATCTTTCGAACCCTCTGGTTCTACTAAGCTTTCAGTAATAGCTTGTGGTTCTGGAATTTCTTCGAGTTCTATAGCGCTCCCACTTATTTCTTTTTCTAAGAACTGATGTTCCAGAAAATGGGCATTACGAGAAACAAGGACTTTTTGTTCCTCCGCGTAATAGAAAAGATACCCCGTGGAGTTCTTTGGGTATCCCATAAACTTGTACAGTACTGAGCGTGCCTCTAGTTTGTCCGTATGCTGCTTTTTGACATAAGCTGGACATCTCCAAATCTTCAGGTATTGAAGATAGGGTTTCTTCCTACTCCATAACTCATATGGTGTGGTAGGCACAGTCTTAGTGGGAACTCGGTTCAAAAGGTATGCAGCTGTTTCTAGCGCATATCCCCAGAACGATTGCGGCAACTCAGCGTTACTCATCATGGACCGTACCATATCCAATAGGGTTCGGTTCCGTCTCTCCGATACACCGTTATGTTGCGGAGTGTATGGAGGAGTAAGCTGAGAGAGAATTCCATTCTCTTTTAAGTAACCCAGGAACTCGGCACTCAAGTATTCACTACCTCGATCAGATCTCAGTGCCTTGATACTTTTGCCTGTTTGTTTTTCTACTTCATTCTTGTATTCCTGGTATTTTTCAAAAGCTTCAGATTTATGCTTCATTAAGAAGACATGTCCGAATCTTGAAAAATCATCCGTAAAAGTAATGAAGTAAGAATAACCGCTTCGTGCATGTGTAGACATTGGACCGCACACGTCGCTGTGTACGAGTCCTAAGAGCTCGCTCGCTCTTTCTCCGTGTCCAGTGAACGGAGTCTTTGTCATCTTTCCTTTGAGACAGGATTGACAAGTTGCATACGATTGATATTCGAATGGATCCAAATATCCTTCTGTATGTAACTTAGTCAACCTTCTCTCATTGATGTGACCCAGTCTACAATGCCATAAGAAATTTTTATTGATTTCTGGAGACATTCTTTTGTGTGTATTCTGGACATTGAAAATCTGTGGTTGGTTTAATACGTATATACCGTTGTTCAATGTACCTGACCCAATCAAAACTTGATTAAGGTGAATGTTCACTACATTACTTACAAATGCAAATTCATAACCTTCTTTAGATAATAAAGATACAGAAATGATATTACAGGTTGCATTTGGTACATAATAACAACTACGCAAAACCAAAAAGTGTCCATCCGATAATCCCAGGTGATAGTCCCCCACGGCCTCAGCATCCATGCTAGCACCGTTTGCAACTCTGAGGGTCATGTCACCTGCCTTCAAAACTCTACGCTTTCTCAACGCCTGCAAAGAATTACAGATATGAGATCCTGATCCGGTATCCAATACCCAGGATGTAGAGTTTATTGATAGACAGTTTTCAATAACATACACACCTGAAGCTGAAGCCACAACTCGCTTCAAATCCTGTGTTCTGGCCTTCCAAGCCTTGCAATCCTGTTTCCAGTGACCACTTTTGTGACAGTAGAAGCATTCTTCCTTCCCCACCAGCTTTCCCGCTACCTTTATTGCTTTTCCTTTTCCCTTCGTATCCACTTTACTGACACCGCCTCTTGGTTTGGCGGGGGCTATCTTCTTCTTAACCTTGGCTTTCGCCCTGGATCTAGAAGTGGAAGATCCTCCTACAAACAAAGTGGATGTCTCCTTACCTTTCTGTAGGGTGCCCTCAGCACTCCTCAACATGTTCAGAAGTTCGGAAAGTTCAACCTCCTTTCCTTGCATGTTGAAGTTAAGAATAAACTGGGCGTAAGTGGAATGAAGGGACTGGAGAATCAAATCAGTATAGAGTTCATTCTCCAACGTGGTCCCAAGGTCCGCGAGCTCCTCTATGTAGCCAATCATCTTAAGCACGTGTTCCGCTACCGATGATCCGACGGCCAACCTTGCCGAAAACAACTTCTTCGACACTTCGTATCTGGCGATACGAGACTGCTCTCCATACAGTTCTTTTGGATGAAGAAATATGGACTCTAGGTCCATATTCTCGTGCCTCCTCTGATGTTCGTTGTCCATCGAGGCTAGTACGAGGCATTTGGCCTTCGCGCAATCTATTTCCCAGGTCTTGTAGATTTCCCTATCTACGACACTGGTTTTGGGACCTGGGACAGGGGGAGCTTTGGTGGTAAGGACATACCCCAACTTGTCGTAAGTGATTGCCATCTTGACATTTCTGAGCCAATCTTTGTAGTTTGGCCCTGTCAATATGTTTTTATTTAGTAATAACTTAAGTCCGGTCATGTTGAATGGTCGCTGCAATTAGGAGAGAGAAAAGAAACACTTTAGCATGATGCTCTTGCAATTTTAGAGTGGTTTTTAGTTTGTCTAAACTGGATAGCTCTCACTGTCTCTCGAATCCCTTCTCAAACCGTAAAGAAAGGATTTGTCGGGATCAATCTCACCGTACAATACTTGCTTGACCGTTCAGCCAGACCAGTGTCGGTACTTCGAGGGAGGTTTTCCAACGCTTTCGCGAAGTTCCTTAATTAAGTAACCTCTTTTCCCTGTGGGCGTAGCCCCGCTAACACCTTTCTAGACACCTACTAGGTTTATAGCATTGATCGTTAAGTGAGAGTTTTCCCGAGGAGTAGCACATACTCACTGTAGGATCGGGATCCAAATATCATCGCGTGATAAAACCGAAGGAATCCTACCAGAATCATCACACTCCAAATGGTATGCAGCGCTAACAAGTTTCAGTACTTATGAAACTTCCGATGTGGATTTTTGCCCCATGCTCTTATGATCTTGGCGTGAGGTCAAAATGTCATAAGTCACATGTCAAGTTCTTCCCATCATTATCCCGGTTAATTTGAACCCACCCGTACCTACCCTTGACGTAGGCCAAAATGGCAGTACGACTGTCTCAAACTAACGCATTCTATCTATGCAACAGTTAAATATCCGGCAGCTATCAATCACTATGCCTTGGCGTGAGGTCAAAATACATAGCTTGAATACTACCGAATATTTAACTGAAATGATGGAGGGCTACGAATGGTTTTGGCGAAACCGTGAACGTAGTGAACTTGATATAATCGATGGAACGAGATAGCTTTTAAAAGGAGTGGTTCAAGCTCCGCGTTTACAAGTTTAGTTTTGAAAAGAACCGAGTGGTTTTCCAAAGTGTTCCAATCGACTTTTACTTGGTTTATTTTCTTGCATTAGTTCTTTAAATGCGTCCCATCATTTAATCCCACCATTGCAGAAAAAAACCAAAATATGGTGTACGCTTATGCCATCCGCATTCGCCACGGGGTCCCGTCATCACCCGTTAGGTTACTTAACTAACGACAGAGCGGGGGCAGGACTAGCGCGAATGCAAAACATAAGCAACACCTAAATAGTTATCATATATAAATATATAGCAATGATAGACATTACAGATCACAGATGAATACATTGGATATACTAGGAATCCGCAGTCCGTTCGAGCCTGCAACGAAAAGCGGATTACACGGTCGCGGTGAATAGCCAAATACCCCACCCAAGACCCCTACGGGTGCGGCAAACTACCCGCCAAGTACCCGAAGCGAAGCAACCTCCCTCAACACCGTGAGTAGGCCACTCGGCACTTCGAGATACCCGGTAGTTTGTGCACCCCCTCCATGGGTCTATCCTAGGAGCAAAAACAGTAAAAAGAATTATACAATGAAGGCTACAACCCCGACCCGGTTGTGCGGCCATACAAATAATATTACATCAATTTACATGTTACAATGAATGAAAGAAAAAGAAACACTCATCTCACATCCACCCCGGCTATTCACTCGCGACAATCCAACACATTCATATACACATACCAGCATCAAACACAGATCACAGATATGTATAACCCCCACTAATCGACATATAGCGATTAGCCGACGTTCAATACATATAAACATCACAGATATAACCCTTTAGTAAAAGTGTAGTGAAGTTCGATAAAAAAATACGGATTTCTAGGCCCCCAAAAACAAATTTCTTTTTTGGAAAACCTGGGCACATATAAACCATCTTAAAAATCCAAAAACCAAGCCAGAAGAACACTGCACCAAACTCGACCCAGAACCGAGCCGAAACGGCCGCGGTTGCGCGGCAATAGCTTGCTATTGCCGCGGAACCGCGGCTCTTTGAGCGAGTCACTGGATCGTTTTTGGTGGCTTTCTTCACAAAACCCGGAGATGATTTTTGGAGTATGATTTATTTTATTTTGAACAGAAAAAATTTTAACAGAAACTTGGGTTTTTGTAAACTCGGTTTTGCGATTTTTCTGATAGAACTTCCATACACTTTACTACCTAGCTAGTTTATGTTTAGTTAGGCTCTGATACCACTGTAAGTCCACGTTTCCCACCCCGGTGCTTGCGGGGAGGCGGAAAACGGAATAAAAATCGGATTTTTACTACTTTAGGCAACATGGACTAGACAAAGAAGGATCTTTGCTAAACAAAAACAAGCTAAAGCTAACTAGAAACTAGCTAAAGGGTAGAATGGTTATACCTAGGGCTTTATGTCCTTCTCTTCTTGCTCCTTGGAGTAGTAGAAAGGGATCACCTTTGTCGTCTTCTCACGTCGAAGAAGGATCCACCCGAAAGCCTCAACCTTTGGCTTCAACTCCAAGCTAGAAGTAACTAGGGTGCTAGAAGTGCTAATCCTAGAACCCTAGATGAGAGTAGAGATTATCAAGAAGAGGTTTTTCTCAAGCTCAAGTGTTTCTCAACACATGAGAGGGGAGAGCTTGAGGAAGAGGAAGAGCAAGAGAGAGAAAGTAAATGATAGAATGAGAGAAAATATGAAGCATTCTCTCATATATGTGTGAATTATTGTAATGAGATAATTAGTGAGATAATTTTCATGGCTTAATCAAGACATGACCATTATCATTTCATTTTTAATGCAAATTGCAAGGATCAAAGAGCATCTTCCAAATGAAATGATGATGGTCAAAGTGTCAACCAAGGTCAACAAGTCAAAAATGTCAAATGGTCAACAACCATAACCATGCACAATTATAATAAACTAATATCAATTAACCATAATACACACATAAGCATTAGGGTTAATAAAATGACAATGGTCATTAACCCTAATCAAAGTCCTCTCCCTCTGTCTCAAGCAACTGTGCATACGCACCCGTATTCGTGATCCAAGGAACACGAATACAAAGAGATAAAACCAATCCCAAATCATATACTAGGATCTGGCTTAAACCAAAGCCCGCTAGTATAAGCTGTCCGGACAACAAACGTGCACAAGTGCGCGGATGTGAACGAACCCTGTCGCAAAACCATGCGACCTCTACTCATTTTTCCTAAAGGCGAATAGCTCTCTGTGTGGGACTCTAAAGACTCGACACTACGCTGGCAGTGGGTTTAACCACAGACCGCAAGCGGCACTAGCTGTACGTAACGGTCCCCAGGTAGATGCCGATAAGAAGACTGACGAGGTGAACCCCATCTGAACTCCTACTGAGCCTGTATGTGACAGTCTCCGTACAGTCCGGTCTGTTCTTCTGATACATCGTATGGCGGGCCTAGGGGGCAGTGAACGCCAGTCCCCTAATAGCGGTACAAGTCGTGTCGGAGTGTAGCCCAGAACACCCTGAGATAACACTGGAAACCTACCAGTATATCTTGCTTGCCCTGGCCAGGGACTACTTGTGTAATGGCTCTCCTGGACACAGCGCGATGTCAACCCCCAATACCGGGAGAGACGAATCCTGTCTAACCGTCACTGCCTCCAAGTGCTTCGGGACTGCACCCAAAAACTACCTGTTTGCACGACTCATTTGAGCCGTGGTAGGGTAGTAATCAAAGTGCAGTGGGAACACACTCGAGGCGAAGTGACAGTGTCAAGTCAGCGGACTAAGCTGTACTCATGTCACCTGGGAACTGATAACTGACGATAGGTATAATACCATCCAACAGTTCCCGACGAGTCCTGTCCAGTGTACTCGTAACCTAACGAGCACCTGTATACTATCTCAAGTACGATGTACTGACGGCTGTAGGACAGACCGTCTCCCACGCTGGGATGAAAAGCGCATACGCTAGTCTACTTCGGAGTATCGATGCCCTGTCTCGATAGTCCAACGACCAGGGACCTGTATAAGGATGTGCTTATGGATTACCCAGCCCCTACGAGTGTGAGCGCCATCACAACGCTGGTAATCAAGCAAAGATCCTAAGGGCTCTACTAATATGTATATCAGCGATATGCTAAAAGAAACATATGCACATATTAAAGCAGAGACAAACCAAGTAGCATACTACCATTTCGAGCAAGATTGTATATACAACTGTGAATATCCCAAGCTTCCATCAAGTAATATACAAACTAGTATGATACAGTAATGGCCTCTAGGGCATATACACTAACAGCCCGCTTTGACATGGATCAGCAATTCATCCATTTACAGCAAGGCTCGATGTGGGTCAAGTCGGTGGATGAATATGATGCTGAATTTACCATGCTCGGCAGGTAATATATAGTCTTAAATTCAATTTTCTTATCTCACTTACAACACTGCTAACACAAGGTCGTAATAGGTTTGCTGCACACCTTATTCCCACTACTGAATTCCAGGCATGACGATTTCAATAAGGGTTAGACCCTAAATTCCAAGATGCACTCGTTACAGGGGATTTCCCAACCCATGAGCTTGCTTTGAAGGCTGCCCGACGCTATGAGGTAGTTGTGAAGAAGAATATCAGGCCGCAGACTATCGGTGTGAAACGCTCTGTGCACCAGATCACGGGAGGGGCCTCTTCCAGTCCCGCTTTCAATGGACCATCTCGGAGGCCAGTAGGTTCGTTCGCCAACAGCAAGCCAGACTTTTGCATCTACTGCAAAAGAACATGGCACCTTGTAAAGAACTGTCATAGGGTGAACAACTTGTGCCTGATCTATGGCTTTTCTACTCACGCCATTGGAGCATTCCTTTAGAACCGAGGACCCAATAACCTTCCAGCTAGACCGACGATCCAAGCTCCACCTACCCGGTTAGCTCTACCAGCACCAGCTCCCCGCACCCAGATTGCTCAACCTCAATGCCGGGTGTTTAACCAGGCACAGAGGAAAGTTCCGCGATGCCAAGCATTTAGTATGTCGGTCGAAGAGGCCAAAACTACGGCTCAATTTATCACTGGTAAATCTCTTCCATATTATCTTTCAAGTCCTTTCAATTTATAGCCATCTTTTATTTGTTATACCTAAATATATCCTACGCGACTTAGGTACAATATTAGTAGCCTCCCTATCTGCACTCGCGCTCTTCGACACTGGGGTATCGCATTGCTTTATATCGCAACGGTTCGTAAGAACTCATGCGATCCCAGTTAAGCCGCTCGTATTCAGCTGGAATGTCAATTCACAGAACGACGTTCTAAAAGCGACTTTGGGATACGATCTGTGTCTAGTGGTCGTCTGCAATCAAGAATTCTATGCGTAGTTCAGGGTGCTGGACATACCAAATTTCAACATGGTCTTGGGAATGGACCGGCTGGGAACTTTCTTCGCTACCATCGACTGTCGTCAAAGGAGGGTAGTGTTCGAAATACCATAGCGCCCAGTATTCTACTTCAAAAGTGGAGACCGGACCTTAGAGCCTAATATCTATGGAGCAAAACCAAAGAAAGAAGAGATTGCAGCGTTGCAAGCGGAAAGATCGAAGTCAGATGCAGTTCGAGAGTTCGAGGATATTTTCCCTGAAGTTATATCAGGTTTGCCTCCCGACCGAGCTCTTGAATTCAGTATTGACTTGCAACCCGGCGCACAATCTGTAATAAAAGCTCCGTACCGATTAAGTCTGGAGGGATTGAAGGAGATCCGTATTCAATTAGACGAACTTCTGAAGAAAGCTTGGATCCGACCCAGTATTTCAAGTTGGGGATCTCCGGTGCTATTTGTGAAGAAGAAGAAAGGTACCTACAGGATGTGCGTGGATTATCTAGCTCTGAACGAAGTGACAATTAAAAACAAATATCCGCTACCTCGTATCGATGACCTTTTCGATCAGTTAAGTGGATCTTGTGTCTTTTCAAAATTAGATTTTCGTTCATGATATTATCAGGTGAAGATCAAGAGTCCGACATTCCGAAGACGGCATTTAGGATTTATTATGGTCATTATGAATATCTCATAATGCCATTTAGAGTGACCAATGCACCTGCCATCTTTATGAACTTGATGGACTTGTTATCTTCATCGATGACATCCTGGTGGATTCAAAGAATCGGAAAGAGCACGCCGAGCACTTACAGATTTCCATATAGACATTATGACAACATCGGCTCTACGCCAAGTACAACAAGTAAGAATTTTGGCTAGATCAAGTCGGATTTCTCGGATATATTGTTTCAGGCGAAGGAATCTCTGTAGATCCAGCTAAGCTGTCAGCTGTTAGCGAGTGGCCAACACCAAAAACGGTGAAAGATATAAGAAGTTTTCTGGGCTTAGCAGGATACTACAGACGCTTCATCGAAGGATTTTCAAAGATCGCAGCACCCCTGACCAAGCTCACCCGTAAATACGAAGCATTCGTGTGGTCAGAAGCATATGGGAAGGCTTTTGTAGAACTCAAGTCGAGATTAACCTCTGCACCTATTCTTGTAATACCGTGTCGATATGGAGGATTCAATGTACATTGTGATGTGTCCGGTAAAGAATTAGGATGTGTTCTACACCAGCATGGAAAAGTTGTGGCTTTTGCATCAATGCAATTAAAAATTCATGAGCGCAACTATCCAACACATGATCTGGAACTAGCAGTAGTGGTCTTTGCACTCAAGATTTGGCACCACTATCTTTTGGGATAACGAGTGGATATATACACCAACCACAAAAGTCTGAAGTATGTATTTACTCAGAAGGAACTCAACATGTGGCGGAGAAGATGGTTATAACTCATGGCGGCCTTCGACATCAACCTACAGTATCATCCGAGAAATATGAGTGTAATTCCTGATGCACTTAGCCGCCAACCATTAGCAATGAACCTCACCGCTCAATGGAAACTATAGCAAGAATAGCATGGATTGGAGATCGAAGTAGTTATACCATGTAACGCTTCATATTTGATGAATTTACATGTTCAGTCCACTCATGTAAATCAGATCAAGACAGCTCAAGCAAATGATGCCAAGCTACAAAAAATCCGAGAAAAAGTAGGAAGTGGACTACGAACTGACTTCATCATCCATGAAGATGGATCCTTACGATATGGAAGCCGTTTATGTGTGCCAATCGACCATGTTCAAGAAGAGTTGATGAAAGAAGCTCACAGCTCGCCGTATTCGGTACACCCCGGCGGTATGAAGATGTACAAGGATCTACAGCAACACTACTGGTGACATGTAATGAAGCGCGAAGTAGTAAGGAGCATAGTAAAGTGTTTGGTATGTCAGCAAGTGAAGGCTGAATATCACAGAACCGCTGGTCTATTTTAGCCATTACCAATACCAGAATAGAAATGACAGCACATTGCCATGGACTTCGTGACTGCTCTCCCTCGTAGCACGAAGGGTAATGATGCAATTTGGGTTATTGTGGATCGACTCACCAAGTTGGCTCACTTTATTCCATTCCAATTTGGCCAGTCAACTGAGACGTTGGTAAGGAAGTACATAGAGGTGAGTAAAAATCTAAATTAATATTTATACCTTCAAAATGTACCATATTTGTCTTGACACCCATAAACTCATGCAGAAGATCGTGAGATTATATGGGGTACCTATTTGCATCGTCTCCGATCGGGATATAAGATTCCGATCACAGTTTTGGCAGAGTCTGCAAGCTAGCCTGGGAACGAGTCTGAATTTCAGCACGACATATCATCCACAAACAGACGGACAGTCCGAGTGAACAATTCAGATTCTGGAGGATATGCTGAGAGCCAGTATGTTAGACATCGGAGGTTCGTGGAAAGATCAACTACACCTTGTGGTGTTCTCATATAACAGCAGCTACCAGGCAACCATCGGAATGAAACCATTCCCAGCACTCTACGGACGGAAGTGTCGTTCCCCACTGAATTGGGATAACGTAGAAGATTGTGAACTCCTTGGGCCAGAGATGATCGTGGCAAATGTAGATGTAGTTCGCATGATCAGGGAAAAGATGTGCATAACCCAAGACCGACAGAAGCATTGGGCAGATGCAAAATGACGACATCTGGAATTTCAACCCGGAGAGCATGTATTCCTGAGGATTTCTCCAAACTGAGTAGTGATACATTTTGGCAAGAGGGAAAAACTATGTTTAAGGTACATAGGACCGTGCGCCATACTCGAACGAGTTGGAGAAGTGGCGTACCAATTGGCACTACCACCCTCATTAGAAGGAGTGCACAACGTGTTCCACATATCCCAACTACGACGATATGTGAGCGATCCCAGCCATATACTTGATCACTCAGAACTCACAGTACAGACTGATCTAACTTACGAGAAACAACCAGTTGAGATTCTGGACCGAAAGATGAAGTCATTGCGGAACAAGAAGGTGAACTTGGTCCGAGTAATGTGGAGAGAGAATTCGTAAGGAGAATCAATTTGGAAAAGAAAAGAAGATATGCATGCACGATACCCTTACTGTTCCCGCCAAATTTTTGTCTAAGAGCTATTTGTTCCTTTATAAAAAAAGGGAGAGAAGAAAGAGGAAAGAATTCCCACAGTTTGGCATCACGTGTTAAACACGTGAGCGCTTATAAGCATATAAGTGCTGAAAGCAAATAATAAAAAGGCCAAACGGGACTCATGTGTTAAACACGTGAGCGTTCATATGCAAAGCATATGAGCGCTAAAAATAAACAGGCCAAAACCCACATTAGAGATCACGTGTTAAACACGTGAGTTCTCTTGCCGCGTTCTATTGGCAGCACTCACATGCAAAGTATGTGAGTGCCCCAAATTAAAATGCTCTCATATGATATAATTAAATTCTATATGATAGAATTAAATTCTATTTGGAAAATATTTTCCCTGATCTTTCGAATATGGAAAGATCTTTCTCTAACAGAGAATTTTGAATTTAAAATCCAATTGTGATAAAATATTACCAATTAAACCATCTGATAGAATTAAGTTCTTTGTGGGAAATATTTCCTTGATCTTTCTCAAAGTAGAAGGATCTTCTATATTAAACAGAGGACCCCTGGATCAAAAATCCAACGGTGATTATAAAATCACCCATTGATCATCTGATAGAATAAAATTCTATCATAGAAAAATATTTTCCTAATCTTGATAAACAAATAAGAATGATTTTCTATATTAGATAGAATAAAATTCTATATTAGGAAAATATTTTCCTAATCTTGTGATAGAATAAAATTCTATATTTGGAAAATATTTTCCTAATCTTGTTAAACTAACAAGATATTCATATAACAGAATTAAATTCTATGTTAGGGAAATATCTTCTTAATCTTGTTAAACTAACAAGATATTCATATGATAGAATAAAATTCTATCTTAGGAAAATATTTTCCTAATTTTATTAAAAAAACAAGAAATATTCTTTGTTAAACAGAGAGCCTTTGAATTAAAGATCCAACGGTGAATAAAATTCACCGGTTGATCTAAAAGATCAATTGGATTGATTATGAAATCAATCACGATCTCAATGAGAGATTTTCGCAACAAATTGATTTTTTTCCTTCTCCTATAAATATGAGCAAAGAGATGAAACGAGGGGGAGGACTAGATATAAAAAAAGAAGAAGATGAGATCCCCATAAGCTTCTGTAAAAATACAGAAGGCACTCCAAAAGCTCCCACAAAACAATAGAGAATTTAATTCTCAAAGAAGATCTTCCTCCTTAAAACCCTAGGTAAAGGTAAAAGCAGGGATTAAAATATCTCCTTTACCCATCTAAAAGTCTAACCCTTTTAAAAGAACTTAGTTCTTTCTCTGTATCTGAGATCCATAAGACAAGTTGAAAATTTAATTCTCATCGGGAACTTATTCTTGAGAATCAAAGATTCAGAGAAGAACAAGGTTGAAAAGATAGAAGATGAAGTTCATAATACTCCAGGAACTTAGTTCCTTCAAATCAACAACTTAGTTCTTAAAGAACCCGATCCAAGATCCTTAAAATAGTGATCTTAGAGATCGTTAATAGTCAAAATACCATTAACAGATATTTAACCTCTCTGAAAATATGAACAGAAAAACATGGATAAAAGAACACGGAGAATATGAAGTCCATAATACTCCAGAAACTTAGTTCCTTCAAATCAAGAACTTAGTTCTTACAGAACCCGATCCAAGATCCTCAAAAAAGATCTTGGTAATCGTTAATGGTCAAAATATTATAAACAGAGATTTAAGTTCTCTAAAATATCAACAGAGATAAAATTTCCAAAAGAACATAGCGCCTCATGTGAAAAGCGCGTAGGCACCCAAGACCAAGTTATATAGCGCCTCACATGAAACACACATGAGCGCCAGGAAAAGTTAAAGCTTAGCACTATTGGAGCGCCTCACGTGAAACACACGTGAGCGCCACAAAAGTTAGTGCTTAGCACTATTGGAGCGCTTCACGTGGTATATATGTTAGCGCTAAATGCAGCTGAGTGCTTAGCACTGCTGGGTGTTATAGAAACCCAATCTTAGTCTCAAACATGACTAATGATCTATCATTGATGATATCCAAAACGATCTTCATCCCATATCTCCCAAGGTAATTTTAGTCTCAAATAAGGCTAATGATTCTTAGATGATCCACCATGATCTTTTCTCTCAAATACAGGATTTGGTTTATGGGTACATCTCTCCACACCTTTGATATATGTCGTTTTAATTCCTCAACGTTTTTAGAGGGGTGGCGGGTCCCGATAACCAACAACTCTTTTATCCCACATTGATGCACATCCAAATTAACGTGCATACCTCAAATCAGACCGCACCCCAAATTGGGTGCATTTCATGTCACCAGTGTTCACTCAGTCACGTAACAAATACATGTGAGCACAAGATGAACGTTGGATCGAAATGTCCTTAAACTAATATCCGCCCCAAAACACAGCGATAATGGACCGAAACGTCCTTAAACTAATATTCGCTCCAAACATGGCAATGTTGGACCGTGATGTCCTTAAACTAATATAATTGAGCTCATATGCTCACTTGTTTCTAAGTTGATTTTAGTCTCAAATATGACTTACGATCCTTACATCAAACTCAAATATCTTATGAACGGATGGACCCCACAAATGTGAGAAATGCGTCCAAAGTTCATTCCTGTTGGCAAACCAAGATACCAACGTGGACCTCATCAAGAAAATCCTTGACCCAAACCCAAATCTCAAATATACGGATTTGGGCTAATCCGCGACCTACGGGCGACGACATAAATTAGTCTCCGTATACATTCTACGAGCAACCCAAAATAAAACAAACACAACACGGCACGAAGTGAACCACCAGAGAAGGAGAAAGTAGTTATCGCAACGCGATAACGTAATTAACTGCAGGAGCTTGTGCCTGCAGGGAAGAGCGTTTCCACAATCAAAAACTCCTCACAAACGAAGAGGAATCTGATAATGTCTGCTACAACGGTCTCATTTATCCAAACCTCCGATATATGATGCCATAAATCAACTTGGTATCTTTGGAGATGTGGATGGAGAAGTCCAAATAGCATATGTACCTAAATTCAGGCCAGACGTCCCAACGTCTCGGTCCGGTCTTTCGGCGGTGAACGGATTCTGACACGCCCGGTAGGACCTCTTCCTCTTTCCACTCCACATTTCGTGTGTCGTGTTTTTCCGCGATTAAATAATCGTGGTATATATGTTTGTAGTTTCCATTGGGTGATGAGATACTGAAGCTCAGTATCTCGTCTCTATGCAGAATAGCGTTTGCTTCCACCCACAGTAACTCAGGCTCTTTCACATCTGGTGGAGTCAAATATTGGCCACTTGCAGTCTCAAATCTTTGCAATCCAGCTCTTTAAGAAATCAATGGGCTTATCTTTGGGTCTATGCTCCTACCTCCTACCCTCGGCACCTCAACACCGAAGGAGGAAGCCCAGAAGAAGTCTGTCTTCCATAGGCTGGCTCCTCAAGCTTCTGCTTTGCCGACGGAATCAGTCTCCAAACAACCGGTACCTTCTAAAGGCCAAGGTGGACGCACGGGGCAGAATACTCAAGCTCTCAAAAAATACAGGGGGCAGGCTCTGCAAAATCCCGAGGCTTATCGAATTCCGGTCGCAAGACATCACCGACGTCGATATCGGCGTCAAATAAGACAAGCTGGGGGCAGTTCTCCATATGGTCATGTTTCAACCCCAGTGGTGAATGCTGCTATTCCAACTGGGAACAGTTTCGAACTGTTGCGAAGGGTCAGAAAAAATTCTCCCACCGCAATATTGAGGAAATATCCGCAGCCCATAGAGATCCCACGAGAGCATAAACCAGTTCGCTCCCTAAAAGAACTTTCCTCATCTATATATAAGGTGTGGAAGCTGCTGAAGGAATCAGTCGTCAACCGCGGCTCTTCCTCTAAACGTCAACCAAATTCTGACAAATACCCTTTCAAATACAAGGGGACTCATCTGAAGACAGTTCCTGATACAATGGATTCTCTTAAAGCAGCTTCTCATAAAAAAAGAGGCCTGATAAAGCCTAAGTGCCTGAGGCAAACTCCGAGGGTTAAAGCTCCAAACGCCCTAAGCCTGGGGGCATAGTAGTTCACACAGTCTACATGGTGAACTCCAAAGATGAATGTCACACTGATACTAGTCATGGACCGCATACTCGGTCCCTGACAAAGGATCAAAAGCTGCAGAAGATGCTTGCTCGGGCGGCAGCACTCGCTAATCCATCGCCTAAGGAAAATCCCAAGGACGCACACGAAGAAAGGGTAGGGAAGGAATCAGATATTGATTTCCTAAAGCGCGCTCTAAAATGTCCACTAAAATGAACCAGATGGCCCTTTTGATCCAGAATATGGCTGGAATGATGGTCCATTCGGAACCACTAGCAGATGAAACGCCGGTAGTTGCTTTTAAAGACAAGGGTGGCATTTCAAAGCCTCTGCGAGCCTCATCAACGGCTGAGGTGGAGATGATCCCAAAAGTAAAACCAGACGCCTATATCACTCAGCAAATAGGTCAATCAAGATTGGTCGATCGTATCCGGCATGCTACGATCAAATACAATACTCGCCAGAATATATACTTCCGACGTTCCATGTATACAAAGGAACCGGGAACCCTTGCCAGCACATCGCACGATTTAAATCCATGTGCGGCGATACTGAAGGAAATGATATACCGCTCTTTCAAAAGTTTGTCAGCAGTCTTGTGGGCACTGCATTCGAATGGTATGCAGAACTTCCAAATGATTCCATGAATACTTCGACGAGATAGAGCTGCTCTTCTGTCAGAGATTCGCTAGTATGAATAAACGCACTACCGTAACGACGTTGGTCAATAAAAGGGTCAGACCGAATGAGACCTGGGTTCAATATGCTACGCGATGGCGAAATCTCTGGTCAAAATGAGAGCAACGCATCGATGAAGCTGCAGCCGTGGGAATGTTCATATCCACCCTTGACCCAAATTCAAAGGTGTTCCCATGTATGGCCCTCTTCAAACTAACGATCTTTTAAGAACTCATGGATAAAATGGCTCGATTGGATCAGATGGGTCAAGACTTTTCCTCATCTGATGAAGATATATGAAAAGCAAAGGTAAGGTGGTGTTTGTCACCAACGCTCAATAAAGAATGAGCTACTCCGAAGCAACCTGTCTCCAAAACAGCGACGGCATGGGTTCTACCCTTCGAAAGATTGGGGCGCAAATACTCACTGGAGGAATAATCTCTACGCCAGATGGTCCTATTTTCAAAAAACAGGAAGGATATTAAGGAACCTACAAACGAGTCCTACAATCAAGTGGAATATCCTGCTTAAACAAAAAAAACATGGGAGGGATGTGAAATCCATGTCCCACTCCAAATCAGACAATGAGGGGAAAAAACCCCAAGTCAAGTTCATTCTTCCAAGAAAGAGGAAGACTCGGCAGAAGGAATGACGTGATATCTCGTTCCTCGTATATGAAGAAGTTGGTCCATCAGTATCTGAAAGAGACATTGATGGGTAGGGGGAAGGCGCCGTATAAAATGCCCGGTATTCCCCGCAAACAACTCGATTGCTGAGATGGTAAAATAAGCAGTCCAAGACGGTGAAGATAGCCTAAGGCGTGAAGTGTCCATACATAAAAAGGACATGAAGCAACGTCTCGTCCAGTAAGTGTTGGAAGGGATGGGTTATGCAACTCTCCGACCAAATGATAATGATGGACCGAAACGTTCCTAAACTAGTGCATCACCTCAAACACGGCCCGTCGCCCCAAATACGGTGATAATGGACCAAAATATCCCTAAACTTGAGTGTCGCCTCATACATGACGATAAAGGACCGAAACGTCCCTAAACTAGTGTGTCGTCTCAAACACGGCGCGTCGCCCCAAATACGACGATAATGGACCGAAATGTCCCTAAACTAGAGCATCACCCCAAACATGGTGATGTTGGATCAAAACGTCCCTAAACTAGCATGCGTCTCAAACACGGCGCGCCGCCCCAAATACGAAGATAATGGACTGAAATGTCCTTAAATTAAATTGCGTCCCCAAAACGGGAATGTTGGACCGGAACGTCCCTAAACTAGCGCATCGCTCCAAATACGGCGATATACTCCCTTGAAATCTATATTACAATCGAAGTCCTAACGGAGAAGGTTGCAACTCAAGTCCCACTGACTACACAACTACTCCAGCGATGAAGCCACCCCCAAATCCTACAGGCAAATAGATGGGTCACCTGCGATGAAGCTACTTTCAAGAGTTTCACCGTTCGCAAAAAGAGGGTACGTTCACAAGCGAAATAAGCATGGATGAAAACCCGAAAGGGCTCCGTGAGTAAAAATAGCAGGGCTGCCGGCGAGCTTATGAAAACCCGGAAGGGCGCAAACTCGTTAAAAATAAAAATATAAAAAAGCAACAAAAAAAATAAAAAAATGGTACGTCCACAAGCGAAATAGGCACGGATGAAAACCCGAAAGGGAGCCGTGAGTAAAAACAGAAAGACTACCGGTGAACTTGTGAAAACTCGGAATGGCTCAATCTCGTAAAAAAAATACACTTGCAGGGTCCTTTCAATCTTGTGAGGAGAAAATACCAGCGTGAGATCCTTACGACTCACAAAAGAGCAACACACTGAGAAATCCACACGGTTGTTAAGGAGAAAATACACTTAAGAGATCCTCATGACTCGTAAGGATAATTCCCGTCTATGAGACCCTTACGGCTCATAGGATTCAAAAGCCTTAGGTTACAGGGATTTAAACCAGTACTTAAGCCGTCATATTTCCCTAAGTTGCCCTACAAGTGATCCAATATTGACCCTTGTTCACAATCCCTGGGCATAAATAAATATTCTCCTCCCAAATTAATGCGTAAAAGTAAATACGTAAAATTAATGCGGAAAGATGAACATGGACCCCAAATTGGATGCATTCCATATCACCATTGTTCACTCCGTCACGTAACAAATACACGTGAGCGTAAGATGAACGATGGACCGAAATTTCCTTAAACTAATATTCGCCCCAAACACAGCGATAATGGACCGAAACTTCCTTAAACTAATATTCGCTCCAAACATGACGATGTTGGACCGTGATGTCTTTAAACTAATATAATTGAGCTCATATGCTCACTTGTTTCTAAGTTGATTTTAGTCCCAAATATGACTAACGATCCTTATATCAAACTCAAATATCTCATGAACGGATGGACCTCATAAAAGTGAGAAATGCGTCCTAAGTCCATTTCCGTTGGCAAACCAAGCTACCAATGTAGACCCCGTCAAGCAAATCTTTAACCCAAACCCAAATCTCAAATATACGGATTTGGACTAATCCGCGTCCTACGGGCAACGACATAAATTAGTCTCTGTATACAATCCACGGGCAACACAAAATAAAACAAACACAACATGACACGAAATGAACCACTGGAGAAGGATGTTCATCAAGGAAAACCGCATTTCAATACCGCTCATTCATTATCAATTTTGTGAAATATCGGTACTATTAATCCGTATCTTCTCAATATATACATATTATAGGTATTCGTGTCAAAAAAACTGGAAACACGCTCAAATGCATGAATACGACATTTGTGAGCCGACACTGCAACCGGAACAGAAAACTGGTCAACATTTAAAGAGTTTCTTTTTGCAACATGCAAGTGTACACACTTTTTATGCAAAATGGTCAAACACAATACAAGTGTGAACACATTGTGATGCATGAACCTTGGTGGGATAACTAGCACAAGTGGGCATATATAAATCATGACTTGTGCAAGTGGAGAGGCAAGTAGGCATAAGTCATGAGTGAATGTAAAGTTGTGATGTGATTGGAAGTTATATTTTCCCTCCAAATCTACTGAGTGAAACCCAAGCTTATATAGAGAAATCAAATATTACCAGTAAGATAATAGAAAGCACACAAGTTTACCACAGAAAAAAAAGCCCCAATGTTCAACTCATGGCCGGCGAGATGTTCAAATATGTCGGCGCCGTCGACCCCACATTGCCCAAAATGCCCCATCTTTCTTTTGGTAGTTGAATGCTATCACATCATCCTTATTTTATTATTTGTTTATTCTGATGATATGCCTATATAAACCATAATAGAGAGCAAGGAAAGGATATACTTTTGGCAATAGTTTAACTATTTGTTTTCATTTTCATTTTGAAACTTTGTAAATATTAGTTAGTTACCTTGAGTTCCTTACCTTCTCCTGATCTTGCAATCTCATCATTGAGCTTGCAAGATCAGGTTTTGGTTATTGAACTCATGGTTTCTATCATCCATTTGAAGTTAATCAAGTTTTCATTTGTGCACTTGGGTTCTTAGTATTTCTATCTCTTTTACTTTCTTGCAATTTTATTTCATATCATTTACTTACTTGCAATGTTCTTTCTTAATGTCTTCTCTTTTTATATCTTCTTTTTTATGTATGTTATGGTTTGTGAATAGTAATGTTGTTAAGGAAAGAGAATGGTTATGTAAGTTAAGAATTTCATTTGCTCAATTCCTTTGCCCAATATTTACTAATTGAACTCTCCCCAAATCTCATGCAAGCGCTCCGTTAGGTACCCTACCCTACCAAGTTATCGGTTATCCCTAACCGTGACCAGTTGCGTTTGGTTTGGCTGGAGGTAAAAGTCAAGAGATAAGAACGGACGGGAAAGGGTTAATAAGCCGGATTTCACCAATACGTGCTTAAGCTCCCTAATCCATGTTGTTGCCGATTATTCTGACTTCAGTAGTCAAGTTCGGCAAAAAAGAAATAGTACGGATTTCCCTAAGTTACACTAACCTATCTCTATCCCTAACAAGCTTATATTTTGCATATACAAACACTTAAGTTAGAATCGAACCTTTCCGACCTCCGGCTTAACTCGTGAGAATAAGAACATAAAACGCTCTATCTCCCTGCGGACGACCCGTACTCATCACGGCTAGCTACACGCGATACTGTCTTGATTGCGGTTAACTTTAGAACTTAATACGACACACAGAAATTCTTTCAATCAAATGGCGCCGTTGCCGGGGAGACGGTAACGTTTTTATTCTTGTTATTTCGGGTTAATCTCTGTATATTTTGTTCATATCACTAACACTATTCTTAAAACGAAACTAAAAATAAAAAAATTCAAAAAACCAAAACAAAAAATTGACATTTCTAACTTTTTGTTCTGTGGAAATTTGACCTGCTGGCATTCTGAGACTACTTAAAAAAGTTAAACTATAAAATTGAGACACTAGTAGAACACTAAGAGCCTAGAAGAAAATTGGAGCCCCAATTCACAAATTCGACCGGCGACTTCCTCAAATTTCCCGGCGCCGCCGGCCAAATCTTCTTTTGCTCCAAAATTTAGTTCTGTACTCCAGTGTTCTATTATTATCCCAATTTTATTGTTTGATTTTTATAATTTTGTGTTTGCAGGAGTTTGGGCACTCATATCGTTTTTTCGCACTTAATATCCGTTTTTCCGACATGTGCAGATTTTAAGGAATTGTGAACCGCGATCATGCGGAGCAAAGCGTATATTCAAGTCTAAGGTGATAGTGAAGTATAGTGCCAATGATCTGGGTAGTTTGACTCGTGTAAGCGAACTTTTCAAACTAATCTGATTCAATTCAACGGGGGTTTCTTAATCCAAAACCTATTAGTACGTATTTCCTAATCCTTTGACAGACCGGGTGGCGCATAGGCTCTGCCGCTTGAGGGTGCAGCGAGCCCCCGGCGATTGAGGGCTCATCTCGTTAAGTCAGTGAAGCGAAGCGGAATGGTGAGGCAAGTGAACGAACTGAACGATAAGGTTTTAAGTTTAATGAGTGGAACGGAGACTATGGCAAATGAAGCGAAGGAAGGAACTGACGTAGCGAAACGATAGAAGGCGTGGATGTGAGCCCCCGGCGATTGAGGTGGAGTTCCTCTGTTTAAGAAAACTGTCTGGTGAGCCCGTACCAGTGAGGGATTCCCGAGTCGGGGATCACGAACGGATAGCCTTACTGCTAGTGGGCCCAGTGGGCCCGGTGAGCCTTCAAGTCTATTCTATCTTTGCAGAATTCTTTGCAAGTTCGCTGCCAAGAGCTAAAGTGACTAACCCGTATTTGTTGCAGCGCCGCGATTAAATATAAAAAAACGATTGTTTGTTATTTTGAACAACTTTTTCATTGAATTGCGCATTGCACTATTTAATACGGACTTAAGGGCAAGCGAACCCCACAACATATGGTAAAGGATTTCATCACTTTTTCCGTGGCCCACAAATCACGAAATTGAGCATAACGTTTACCCGCACATATTTAAAAAAAAAGGAAACCAAACTTTAAGCCTTTAAGGACTTCGTGCTCATTAGGAGAAGTTGACCGTGTTTAGAACACCGCTTAACGGTACATCGTTCACGGGGTGACTAGGCAAAGTGTTCACGGCAAAACCACCAAAAGAGAAAGGGTTATTCTAATTAAGGAACTTCACGACAGCATTAGAAAACTTTCCCTTATCTCTGCACTTATCTGGCCTCGTGATCAATATATCTTGAGCCCGTTTTTCGACATTGTTTTACTTCGACAATTAAGTTCTTGAGCAGGTCTAGTTGACCTAGGTGACCCTTAGACCGATTAGGTGTGTGGTATTTGTGTCGTGATTGTTTTTTTTCTTTTGAGTGTATATTTCATTCTTTTGTTAATAACTAACATAAAAAACATTAAAAAAACCCTCACAACATTTTTCATTTCTTCTCCCCTTTCGTATCATGGGTACCCTAAATCGACCAACTTTTGCCGAACTTTGGTACCTTCAACTAGATATTACTTCATACGGTTCTTGCTTTGGCCGAACTTCGAACGATCCATCCATGTCCAAAATTTCATTGAAAGATCGGATAGACGTGTTGAGGACAAACAATTGGACTCCGCAATCCACTTCGTATCAACCGTTTCAACCTCTCCCACCTTCTCATGTTGATACCCCTTCTGAGAGTCATGTTGCGACTCCGAAACTCATATCCATTACTGACAGAATTGAACAATCCACTAACCGATCTTTCACTCCATTCACCACTTCGAATTCTTTTGATCAACGATTCCAATCACCTTTTTATCATTATGTTGATCTTAATCCTGTCCAACCATTTGATCCCTATCAATTCTACCCGATTTTTGCACCTTCTCTAGACATTTCTAATGAATTGCCATTTGGAAGTTTCACGTATCCAAACAAGTTTGAATCATTTACTGAAACGCCTTCACATCCCATGTCTAGTCTTGAACAGTCATTAGAAGAATTTCAGGTAGTGTCGTGCCAACAGATGATGGATTTGAATGCGTCCATGACCGCCCTCATACAATCTAACGAACAGGAAGCTAGTTTCCAACTAGCTCCGAAATTTCCAATGTATGATGAGACGATAGGACAAATTGAGAATTTGCGTGGTGAGAGTGAGCAGTACACCCTTCCAAATCAAACCTACCCGTTCTAAATTGAATTCCATAACTCCGATTTCGAAAGTCTATCAAGTGTCCCAAATGAATTACCTATTGAAGATAGAATGTTTGATGAGTTATGAGACTTTGTAGTGTTTGATTTACCCGATTGTGAAGGGTCCATTTCAAGTGAAATCACACCCAATCTCTTTGATCTCTACGCCTCCACTCTAGAACCGGAATTGATTGAAAATCGTGCTTTTGATGAGGTGTCTGAGAAATTTGACTTTCACTTGATTGAGGATATCGACGCCGGGAATATTTTGGATGATGAGCCTGTTGGGTTACGGCAGCGCCCAGACCGTCAATCCGAGGCCAAATGCAGAACAAAAATTTTATAGCTTAGTGCTACTGCAACCAATCATCCGGATCGTACCATTAACTAGCTAACTAACAAAAAGGTTTGGAGAGATTATACCGATCGATCCGTGTCCTTCGGTCTTCAATCTCTGTGCCAAACTCCTCGCTGCTGCGTCGACGAAGTTCACCCTCCGCTCTCACTTGTTGAGGTGGCTCCACGTCGAGAATTCTTTATACGGGCTCCCGCTTCAAACCGAAGCAACTCGGACATGAAGTTTGCTAGCCGACATGTCCAAGAATGAAGTAGAGAGAGTGTGTGATTACTTTGTCTCAATCACCCTAGGATTCTCAACACATGAGAGGGATAGGGTGGAGGTAAAGAGTTGCCATGAAGTGAGGAACTGGTGAGCACCAAAGAAAAAGAGCAAGTTCTAAGTATTTTGTGAGTGTTGTGGTCTTTTTGTGTGAGCATCACCTAAATATCCTCTTGCTGGAAATTTCAGCAGCCCCCACTAAAATATCTCAACACATACACAAAAATATCTAGCACAAAACAATGAGTCACCAAGTGTGCCCATGCCTCATTTAATGCACAATGAAAAAAAATGTGTCACAATTTCCTCACACAATAAAACATTTAAAACTAAATGTTTTAATCCAAATGAAATTGCAACCCTAAAGCAAACTCGTAACGAATTACGAGAATACCCCTCGATTGTATATACATACATGTATCTGTATTACGACGGAATATGAATACAACGATACTAAAGTAATCCAACCAATCTAATACTAGGATCCGGCTTAAACCAAAGCCCACTAGTATGATCCGTCCGATCATGATGCGTGCACGAGTGCACGTATATGATCGAACCCTGCCATAATACCATACGTCCTCTACAACGTTTCGCCCGAACTTGAGAAACTTTCTGTGGGGGACTTTAATGACTCATCAATACGCTGACAGTGGGTTTAACCACAAGCACGTCAGTGGCACTAGCTGTACGTAACGGCTGCCCATGTATTGAACGAAAGGGAAGCTGATGAGCGAACTCATCCTGAAACCCTTCCGAGCCTGACAGTGACAATATTCATACAGTCCGGTCTGTTCGTCTATGAGTATCGCATATCGGGTCTAGGGGTGTGGATAAAGTCAGACCCCTAACAACGCGATAATTCGTGTCAGTATGAAACCTATTATCACCGGAGAAACTACTGATCCTAGATCAGTAATTCTCAACTACCTTGGCCAAGGATTTCTGGTGATGGCCACCCGTGAACTGTGCGGCATCAACCCCCAATACCGGGAGAGACGAATCCCCGACGATCCGCTCACTGCCTCCATGTGGCTCGGGACTGTACCCAACTAAAACCTGTTTGCACGACTCCTTTGAGCCGTGGTAGGGTAGTAATCAAAGCACAATGGGAACTCACACGAGACAAATGACGATCTCAGGTCGAAAGACTAACCTGCACAAATGTTACCTGGGAACTGCTATCTGACATTAGGTATAATACCAACTAGCAGGTTCCCGGCGAGTCCGTCCAGTGTACTCATAACCCAATGAGCACTGTTCATATCATAATTTTGCATTATTATATTCCCCATTCTTATTCATTTTACAAATAAACAGGTGCTTTTGATCCATGTCTGCTATATAGTTGCAGGTTACAGATTTTCGGAACAAAAAAGTGAAAATGATGAAAAGATGATACAAAAGTAAGACTACGACCGACAAATAGAAGAATCTTGATCATGCCTACAGTTTGAGGGACAATGAAGATAAATGAACAAGTTCACAAAGTACAAAGGAAGCTCAAGGTTCAATACTTCGACACGAAGCAAACAGTAAAGTCCACAAAATGATTCACTGTGGAAATCTGGAAGAAAACTAGAAGACAATCTGAGAAACCAAGTAAAGAAACAAGTAGCCAAAGGTAACCAGAAGATACCCAGAAAAATGCAGCCAACAAGCCATCAACATGGCCGCAGAACTGCGGCCAAACATGCCTTCTGGCCGCGGATCCGCGGCCATATGAAGCCCGTGTCGGTACAATTTCGTGTCGGTACGGCGGTGCGTTGACTAGTCTTCTTTAGGGTATATTTGTAAATGCAGATGTGAGTCGAATGTAACCCTAGGGTTTCTATGATCTATAAATAGAAACCCTAAACCTTTTTTTGAGGTATGCCTCTTCTTGTGCCTCATTGTATTTATCAAAATTCAGAATTCAATTCCTATAAATGTTTGAAGAGAGCATCAAATAAAAATTAGAGTAAGTTTTCTTTCTATTGCCCTAGGTAATTTTCTTTCTGCCCTAGTATAACTTTTATTATCTAGCCTAGTTAATTAGTTTACAACATGTTTATCAATCCCCTAATGAGTGAGTAGTTCCTCACTTGTTAGGGTTAGGAATAGGGAAGGTTTGAGAGATAAAAATCTCTAACCCCTTTCTTGCCCGTCATACATTTTAATAGGACTCCATGCATACGCACACACACCGCTCTCTATGGCACCCTATCCCACAAGGTAGAGGTGATACCGTAGTATAAAAGACCGGTTGTATATGTTTTACGAGGTTAGGGTAAGAATTAAGAAAGGAAGGACAAGAACCTAGAGGAAGAAACCCAGTTTCTTCCCGATGGTACTAATCCACTTTATTAATTATTACCATAACACCTAAACAGATCTTAATCAGGGCATAGAAAGCGGTGAGGAATATTGACTTTCCAAACTTAACATAAACCTAACCCTAGCAAAATTTTAATCAAACTCATTTTAGTTTTTAGTGATAATCGATCCAACACCGTTTGGAATTAACTCGTTAGAACAAATTGAGAATACACAAAATCCCTGTGGACCGACCCGTACTCACGGGCTAGCTATCAAGCGACGCCGTTCTTGATTGCGGTAAAAATATTTTGATCACAACATCCATCAATAAATCAAATGGCGCCGTTGCCGGGGATGGCGTAGTATTTTCATTTTGCAATTTCGGGTTAATATAAAATCATAAAACTCATAAAAACTGAAAAATTTAAAAAATATAAAATTTTTATCATCTTGTTATTGTTTGAAGGGTGTTTTGTGTGACTTTTGCAGGATCAACGAACAAGTTCGGATCTGGAAAACTCCAAAGAGCAAAACAGAAAACCCTAGATCTGAACAACAGAGGAACAGAAGAAGTTTGGAGGGCCGAGTCAACAAGTCAACCGCGATTCCGCCACGCAAAGCGACTTTTGGCCGCTGATCCGCGGTCTTATCGTGACGTCATCATCTGAAAAATCACTGTAAGCTTCCTCTTCTTCTCTGCAACCCCAATATCTTCTCTGTAAGAATTTCCTGCAGGATTCTTTGCAAAAAAAAAAAAAAGAAATCCTCCCCTTCTCCAATAACTTGATCTTGTGCAGGATTCTTTGCGCCGCGCTAAAAAAAATTGTTTGCAAGTGATTGTGTTTACTGCTTTGCAGATTTAAATTGACTTTAAGGGGCTTGAACACCAATCCAGATTGGGTGGGGATTTCATCACCCTTCCCAGGACCCCAAAAACCATATAAGGCATATTGCATTGACCATCAAGTAATTAAAAATGATTAGACTCAGCCCTAAGGACTTCACGCTCAATAGGACAAAGGACTAGTTGTAGGCATCGACCGTTGATCCTAACCTGACTTTGTGGTGCCTAGGCTAGGCAGGTAGTGAAAGGTAACT
Organism: Agapanthus africanus; assembly: GCA_030015575.1. Lineage (NCBI taxonomy): Eukaryota > Viridiplantae > Streptophyta > Magnoliopsida > Asparagales > Amaryllidaceae > Agapanthus > Agapanthus africanus. Next base: position 64,463,702 of record JASDDO010000022.1, read on the forward strand.
TTAAAAGGCCCATCTCACGGTGATTCGTGAGCGGATCCCTCCTTTCTCTACTTGTGCTTACCTGGCCACAATTGGCGGTGAAGATGCGGTTTGAGGTCCTACTTCTTGCCCTTTGGAACAGTTAGGAGCTGTCTAGCTGACCTAGGTGACCCTAGATTTAGGCTTGATTGTACATTTGTGATTGAGTGAACGTGTGTCTAAGCCTTTTATCGAAAAATCTTTTTGCAAAAAAGCCCTTTTAAAAAAAACACAAAAAGGAAAAATTTTACAAAAACTTGCAACTTGTCGCTAAGAAATCTGTGCACCCCTCTTACACCACTTTCTTTCCATTGACGTTTTCTTACCCCCACCTTCTGTTTTTCACTTTTTGACTACACTACCTTTTTAGTGTATGTCTGGTTGGACTAGGGACACTAGTGCCCGATTAGTCCGTGTCTCGTTGGTACCGACTGACGACGCTTTCGACTCCGAAGTCGAAATTCCTTCCACTTCCTTACCTTCACCTTCACATTCTTCGTCTTCCAAGGAGATGTCGGGATTAATCCTAACAACTCCTTACCCGCTGGACTGATTCCACCTCCGCTAGGTGCGAATAATCCACAACACCCGCCTATTGAAGCGCTTCAACGAATCGCGCTCCAGGATCTTTTCTACCCTATTCGCACTGCCTTACCTACTTGTCTTTCACTTCCACCGGCAAATGGGGACAACTTTGAGATCAAACCCCACTTCATCAACAAGTTGCCAAAATTTCACGGACTGGAATCCGAAGATGCCTATATCTTCATAAACAAATTCCAAAACGTTTGCGCAATGATGAAGACAACACAACTGTCTGATGATGCTATAAGGCTACGGGTCATTCCTTTCACCTTATGTGACTTAGCTGAGAAATGGTTATACAGCACACCATCACACTCAATTAAAAATTGGGAAGAGTTTGTTAAAGCTTTTCTTAAAAAGTTTTATCCACATCACAAGACCGCGAGAATTCGCAATGAGATCATTCAATTTTTCCAGCTTCCTTCCGAACCCTTTTGGAAGTGTTTTGAAAGATTTAAAAACCTACTTGTTCAATATCCTCACCATGGTATCGAGAATTGGCAACTTTGCCAAACCTTATACGAGGGATTGAACCCAGCAACTAAGCAGTTGTTGGAAACCATTTGTCAAGGTCACTTTCTAACAAAATCTAGTGAGGAAGCTTGGCAGTTTCTCGAGGATCTTGCTGAACAAACACTTCAGTGGGAAAGCACCAAGTCCACTTCAACTTCTTCTGTTGGTCAGTCTAGGGCAGGCATACATCAACTAGATATGTCGATTCGAATGAAGGCCGAAATGGCCGCACTTACGAAAAATCTAGAAGCAATTGAGACCAAAATCTCATCGTCTTCTCCTGCCCCTGCTTTACACCCACGAACTGTATGTGCTTGTTGTTCGGATCCATCACATCTTACCAAAGAGTGTCCTTACAATCTACCTGTTCAAGGACAAGATCAAGTCAATACCGCCTTTCAGCAAAGACAAAGAAATGATCCATACTCTTCGACTTATAATCCGGGATGGAGGAGCCACCCAAATTTTGCTTGGAATCAAACTCAACAATTCCAAGGAAACAACAACTTTCAAAGTCCTCCTCCTCCACAACAACAAGCACCACAACAAACTCAATACCGGCAACCGTTCCAATCACAACCTTACCCAAACCAAATGAACAATTTTGTGCCCAATAACTCTTATCCTCAAAACAATTTTGTTCAACCAAATGACGATAAGGTTACCTCGCTAGAAAGAAGTCTAGATGCGTTTCTAAAACAATCTACACAATCCGCAGCTAGGTTGGAGACTTCCATTCAGTCTTTGGTGCATAACAGTGCTTCACATGATCAAAGTATCAAATCAATTGAGGCCCAAATTGCACAACTAAATGCTGCGTTGAGCGAGCGAGAAAAGGGAAAGCTTCCATCTCAACCATTTCCAAATCCCGGTCACACACACAATGCACATGTTGCATATGAACAGCAAAATCATAATGTAAATGCTGTGACCACGTTGAGATCTGGAAAAGTGTTTCCCAATAACGTGGGTATTAGTAATGACACCCCTGCCGGTGGTTCTTCTTCATCATCATCATCTTCTTCTTCTTCTTCATCTTCTTCGTTAGAACCTATTCTTCATATTTCACAAGGCTCTACTTCTTCTAGCTCGAACGGACCCACATCTCACTTCACGAACACACCAACACTGGGATCCGTTCCAACTCAGCAATCTACTCTACAGAAATTGGACTCAATAAATTTTCAAAATGTTCCCTTTCCAAACAGGTTGAGATCTAATAAACCAACTCCCCAAATGGAGAAGATTGTGGAGTTATTCAAATAGGTTAGCATAAACATAACTCTCTTAGATGCAATCCAGCAAGTCCCTTCTTACGCGAAACTTAAAGGGCTTATGCACCTCAAAGAGAAAGTCTCAGATACCCAAGAAAGAGCCAGTAGCTAGTGCCGTGAGCAATGCTATTAACCAACCTCAACCCTTGACCCAAAAATGAAAGGACCCTGGCTGTCCTACAATTTCAATTACAATTGGGGATAAGAACATTAATTGAGCACTTTTAGATCTTGGTTCTAGTGTTAACCTGCTTCCCTACTCCGTGTATAAGCAATTAGGTGTTGGAGAGTTGAAACCCACTTATTATACTCTCCAAATGGCTGATCGATCAATCACCCATCTTAGGGGTGAGTTAGAGGATGTGTTGATCAAAGTAGGGGACTTCATATTCCCCGTTGATTTTATTGTTATGGACACACAACCTGTTGCTAACCCACGGAATCAAATTCCAGTGATCCTCGGTCGACCATTTTTGGCCACTTCCAATGTCGTAATCAATTGTCGTAATGGCTCTATGACTCTATCCTTCGGGAAGATGTATAGTGAGTTCAATATTTACAAGATAGGAAGTCTGCCCTCCGTGCCTAAAGATAGTATTCGTGAAGTTTGCTCGATCCACGAAATCACGCAGGAGGACTGCGAGCTTGAAAAATTTATGTTTGATCACAACAGTTTTGACGCCACTAGTGCGTCCCTTCTTGGATCTGACACAGCTTGCACAACCGATAACGATTACGAGTGTTTCACTTTTGTGGACGATTTTGAAGACTCACCGTCCGAGTATGAGTCCTTTGAATTTTTGGATGAGTTAGTTGAACCATTCGATTCGGTTGCTTACAGTGATTTCGAACCATTGTTAGAATCCTTCGAGTTCGAGATAGTTTCACTAATTTTACCTTCAATTGTTTCGCCTCCGAAACTCGAACTCAAGCTTCTGCCATCTCACCTTAAATACGCTTACCTAGGTGAGAATGAGACCTTTTCCGTTATCATATCGACATCTCTAGCTCTCGAGCAAGAGAAAGCCATTTTAATGGTCTTATAAAAAAACCGGCAAGCTTTCGGCTGGACTATGGGGGACATCGAGGAGATTAGTTCCCTCATAATTAAGTATCATATGCATATGATGGAAGATGCCAATCCAGTAAAGGATCCACAGAAACATCTTGGGGATTTTGTGGTTAATCAACCTCACCCTATAGAAGTTGAACCACCCCCTTTTCTTCTAATAAAATACGAGAATGCCAATATTCCACTGATTTCTGATCATTCATATTCTCGTTTTTATTCATCATCACCTCCTATTTCTTCACTTCCACGTACATGCAAACACTTTCCATACCACGACTTATCTTTTCCCCACTTCTTCTTCCCTCTGTACAACATGTTCTTCCACCGACCGATACTCTACATAGATAAATTTTTCATTTGGTTGGTATTGACTTTTGGTCTTTGCAAAGCTTGGCATTGACTTGTAACATTGTTTAGTTCAAGTTTGGGGAGGGGGGTATAATTAGCTTTCAAAAATAACACACACACACACACATATATAGATTTAAAAATAAAAATAAAAATAAAAATAATTTTTTTTGGATATTTTTGTAAACTTACAGATTAAATAAATAAAATAAAATTTTTTTATTTGCAAATAAATTCCTCTTTTTAGAAGGGTTTATTTGCAAATATCCATCATTTCCCCCTATTTAAAGGACCCGACCCCTCTCTGATCTCAACCCCAATTTTTACATCTCTAAAAAAGCCCTAGCCGCCGCCTCGAATTTCTGCAGCAAGTTCACTCCATCGTGCCGCCGAAGCCCACATCGTGTCGCTTTTCCGTCGCGCTACAGTCTCTTCGCCCCCTGAATTTTTCAGGGGAGGTTCGTCTTTAAAAACCCATCTCTGTTTTTCAATTCTTAGATCTGTAGATCACCAATGGCACACAGCATGCAGCTTGAACGCGATTTTTCACAAGTATTTTCACACGAGCTGTACGGTAGTTATTTTGTGAACGAAATCATGCGTAGGGGTTGGAATTTTCTTATTTATAATCACCCTTATGCGTATGCATTGCCAGAATTAGTCACTCGTTTTTATGAGTGTATGGAAGATGGGTGTCTCACCCAATTCGGGTTTATTAAATTGCTATGGGGTGATCGGGAAATCATCATCGATAGGGATATTATACACAAAGTCACACTAATCCCTCGCATACCTGCACATGACCAACCCTTGCAATTCGAGGATTACATGCCCTTGATGGGCAACGATTGCTCAAGAGAGCCGCGGAAGGGTATCCAAGCGAGAACCCTTTTCGCGAATGTTTTGACTATGTGCCGGTGGGCACAAAATAATATTTTCGGTTGCTCCCACAACACAACATTTTTTACACCCTCCTTGCATATTGTGCATACCCTTATGACACGGAACCCCCATTTCGACATATGCACAGTTTTGCTAAACTCTTTAGGTACGGGTAAACGAGCCGCAAATTACCTTTGTCCCATACTGGTCACACAACTTTGTCGATATTTTCTCCCCGTGGAGGAGTTCGAATTTTATATGCTTGGAGGCATTCCGGTCAGGCCTCTTATTAAGGGCGTTTCTACGTCCTATTCTTGATTGACAGATGTGTAGTTTAGAACCGAACCGGCGGAGCATGTATTCGCCCGCACACCTAGCTCTAGCTCGACAGCGAGCGAAAGAGAAATGACCTCTCTAGAACATGCACAATTGACGCGGAGAGAAATTAGGGGCATTGATGAGTTGAGGGAGCAATTGAGGGTGACATCGAGGGTGCACGACCGTCGGTTGACGAAGGTAGAGCAGGGGATTCGGACCCTGCTGGCTATAGAGGAGCGTTCACGTTCACGCTCGAGAGCGTGGCGTGGGGCCGAGCAGTGAGGGCACTGTTTTGGGTAAATTTGGGGGAGTTGGTGCTTGTATATAGTTATCTTTTAAATTGCATACCTTCTTTTTAAATTTTTGTATATATTTTTTCTTTTTCTTTTTGCATGTTTAAATTCTGCATTGCATCCTTATAGAAAAATCATAAAAATTGAAAATTTTGAAAATAAAAAAAATATAGAAAAATAAAAATAAAATAAAAACTGAAAATTTTGAAAAATTATAAATATAAAACATTCAATTTTGGCCTTAATTGACTTGAGTTTGACAAATAGATTAACTAGCTAGGAACAACTAGATCTTAGACTTAGTAAATTAAAAACCCTAAAAGTAACCTTTCTTAAAATTTAACGGTAGAAAGTATATGTCTTTGTTGTTTATTTAGAAATAGGCAAATTTCGAGTTGACTTCTTGGGCTAAGTTAAAACAAAGGAAAAGTATTGATATTTTTATTAAAGTATAAGTCTGAAAAATAATTCCTAGGCTTAAGTCTAAATTCTGAAAATATATACCCTACAAATTGCACAAACACGAACCTTGAAACTTGGAATAGTAGAAGAGACTTTGAAATGCTCTTGTTTAAAGTCCTTAGTAAATAAAAATAAAAATACAAGTGTGAATAAAGAGATTAAAAAAAATGAACACTAGTTTTTGTAATTACTTAAGGCTGCATAAAATAAAGAAATATTTAGCGAGGCTGTTTTATCACCTAGTGCCTTAGACCAACTAGTTTGGGAGTTACTACTATAAGCCTTAGGTATTACAAGACTAGGAATTACCCCTTAATGTGCAAACACATTTTGTAATCGGTCATTGGTACCTCAAGAAGTATTAACGGTCGCATGAAGAATGTATAAGCAATTTCATCTAAAAATTCATCAATTGAAAAGTACTTTGGACGTTGGACAAGAGTATAATAGCTTGATTTGAATTTCCAAGCGTAGGGGTGATATATACACACACGTAGGGGTATGTGATTGGGGTTTAGATAAGAGATAGGAATGAAAAATAGGACTTGTCTTTAGTAGAGATGATAAAAATTTATAAGTTGAGATGAAACCCTAGAAGAAAAACTTATAAGATGCTGAAAGCTAAGTGAATTTACAAGAACATATATAATTTTAAGTTAAATAATAAGGAAGCGTAAAAAATACGGGTGGATAATTTCTGAGTCGAAGATAATAGAGTTTCTTGTTAGAAAACCTATTTGGAGAATAAAAGTCAAACATGCCGAATTGATGGGATTTTGTGGGTAATATCCACTGAAAACCCTCAGGAGACAACACTCCTCCTACTAGGGACACCTAGAGGTTTAACGGCTTGTTGCACGAGCTCAGTGCAATCACGTTTCCCTGCAAAAGTGGGGCTAGATCTTTTTCAAGAATAAAACTAGATTTGCTCGAGGACGTACAAAAGATAAGTTTGGGGGTATTTGTTCATATCATAATTTTGCATTATTATATTCCCCATTCTTATTAATTTTACAAATAAATAGGTGCTTTTGATCCATGTCTGCTACATAGTTGCAGGTTACAGGTTCTTGGAACAAAACAGTGAAAATGATGAAAATATGATACAAAAGTGAGACTACGACCGACAAATGGAAGAATCTTGATCATGCCTATAGTTTGAGGGACAATGAAGATTAATGAACAAGTTCACAAAGTACAAAGGCAGCGTAAGGTTCAAGACTTCTAGACGAAGCAAACGGTAAAGTCCACCACATGATTCATTATGGAAATCTGGAAGAAAACTAGAAGACAATCTGAGAAACCAAGTAAAGAAATAAGTAGCCAAAGGCAACCGGAAGAAACCCAGAAAAATGCAGCCAACAATCCATCAACATGGCCGCAGAACCGCGGCCAAACATGCCTTCTGGCCGCGGATCCGCGGCCATATGAAGCCCGTGTCGATGCAATTTCGTGTCGGTGCGGCGGTGCGTTGACTAGTCTTCTTTAGGGTATATTTGTAAATGCAGATGTGAGTCGAATGTAACCTTAGGGTTTCTATGATCTATAAATAGAAACCCTAAACCTCTTTTTAAGGTATGCCTCTTCTTGTGCCTCATTGTATTTATCAAAATTCAGAATTCAATTCCTGTAAATGTTTGAAGAGAGCATCAAATAAAAATTAGAGTAAGTTTTCTTTCCATTGCCCTAGTTAATTTTCTTTCTACCCCAGTATAACTTTTATTATCTGCCCTAGTTAATTAGTTTAGAACAGGTTTATCAATCCCCTAATGAGCAAGTAGTTCCTCACTTGTTAGGGTTAGGAATAGGGAAGGTTTGAGAGATGAAAATCTCTCACCCCTTTCTTGCCTGTCATACATTTTAATAGGACTCCATGCATACGTACACACACCACTCCCTACGGCACCCTATCCCACGAGTTAGCGGTGATACCGTAGTATAAAAGACCGGTTGTATATATTTTCCAAGGAGGTTAGGGTAATAATTAAGAAAGGAAGGACATGAACCTAGGGGAAGAAACCCAGTTTCTTCCCGATGGTACTAATCCACTTTATTAATTATTACCATAACACCTAAACAGATCTTAATTAGGGCATAGAAAGCGGTGAGGAATATTGAAAAACTTAACCTAAACCTAACCCTAGCAAGATTTTAATCAAACTCATTTCAGTTTTTAGTGATAATCGATCCAACGCCGTTTAGAATTAACTCGTTAGAACAAATTGAGAATACACAAAATCCCTGTGGACCGACCCGTACTCACCGGCTAGCTACCAAGCCATGCCGTTCTTGATTGCGGTAAAAATATTTTGATCATAACATCCATCAATAAATCAGGCACATGTATACTATCTTAGGTGAACAAACTGACACCAATGGCTTGTGAGACCTCGCCACCGCCCCTCGTCGGGGTCTCGATCAGTATACACCAGTCTACTCTGGAGTATCGATGCCAAGTCTCGAAACTCCCACGACCAGGGACATTTAATGATGCACTTATAGACCCTAGCTCCCACGTATATGATCGCCATCATACTGCTGGCAGTCAAGAAAGAATCCTATGGGCTCTATCAACATATAATAGTGATGATAAAGACAAACCGGATAACATACTATCATCTCGAGTAAGACTGTCCTACCGGTATAGGTCCCCCTTCAATCATTGCAATCTCGTACCTACGATCCAATAATTGACTTGAGGGCACTATAGCCAACAATCTCCCACTTGCACTTAAGGTTAATTATTGCGGTGTCGCATACTCACAGTCTGTGTGATACCGAAAACCCAACTCCTCTACTAATCAGTTTCACAAAGCTCGTTTGTAAAACTATTGCGTTTGAGAAATAGCCTCAATGAGTGGATCCGCCCTGATGTTTCTTTCTATGTCTCTCTTAATCTCAAGTTCGCGTAGAAAGCCATCTCCTGAAATGAGCAATACCTGTCCTAGAACATATGTCTGGATATCTGATGGGACCCAGTTCACAAATGAACTCCAAATCAAGCAAACTTCTTAGACTGTATCATCAACTGAAATTAATCAGTATCCTGCGCCATGCTTCCCTCAGTATCCGCTTGGACCACCTGCCCAAACTACTGCCCCTCATCAGAGGAAATGCTATAACTCTGACAGTCACTCTGTCATCCAGGTCACCTTGGACGCCTGGAATGATAACCGTCTCCCGAAGGATGCTGCCATTATCAAATCCCTAGAACATCCACTTATATTCTAAAACTGCTTCCAAACGTTTCTCCAGGATTGGATATATATATATATATATATATATATATATATATATATATAAACTTATTACATCTCATTCAAAAACAACATCTGGTGTGGTACTTGAAATCTCATGATTGACTCAATTGCCTAAGCAAGTGATATACCAATCATGCACATCCCTCTCCCTTTTAGTCTGTAAGACATCTTTAGAGAGGGTGGCTCCATTATCTGCAGGTACACCACTATGCCAGGAGCCGTCCATTCTAAAATAATTTTAGAATACTATCTAAGTACCCAGATTGGGGCACTTTCCAAATCTAGATCTAAAACCATAGATCTAGTAAACAGAATGTCTGATATAATATCCATATCCTATATGGAGAAACCACCGTGTGACAACCACAGTATAACCAATCGTAGTTTAGGAATTTCACTTCCTACTCTGTGTATGTCATCCAAATACCAGGACATCACACGCCATTACCTTCTTAACAGATCCATCTCCTATTCTGATGAAGTCAAAGCCCATGACTGTCACATCAGAAATAGATGATCTATCTCCGCTATATCAGCTTTAATCTATAAATGGACACAAGCTACTTGTCCACTATGCTTCCGCTGCTCCCACTGACTATAACAACCCTCTGGCAGAGTCATATACACGTGTACTTCTAAAACTAGTTTAGAACGACGCTACACTCATCCTCCTGTCGGGTCTCATAGTCTAGAACAGCAGTAATGACAAGTCTGGGTAAACAAGAACCTCTCTGTCACCGTTCTTGAGAATACCAGAGTACCTCTCGGGTGCCTGAGGTTACCCACCATATCTGCGGAGTGGCTAATGGAATGTCAAACATGATTGAATCTTTAGGTTCTATTAAATTTTCAATAATCGTTTGCGGTTCTGGAATCACTTTTAGTTCTACTATACCCCCACTTCTGTTTTCTGAAAAAATCCATTTTACTAAATCTGTGGCGAGTCAAGAACAATATCACTATTGATCTTCCAGATGGTAGAAAATTAACCTTTGTCAAAGCTCGGGTTAACCCACAAACTGCCATTACAGAAACGTGCCTAGAGTTATCCAGAGTCTGGTTTTAAGCATAAGCCGGACAACTCCCCGTTCCTTAACATCGTTAAGATATGAACTATTCTATATACAATATAGAAACAGAGGCACTGATTTAATTGGAACCAGATTCAAATCATGCAGCTGTCTCCAGTGCATGTCAACTAAATGGAAGGAGGCCGATCAGCGTTACTCAACTTAGGAGTGCATCCAATTATGAGTAACCTGAAAGAGAAACAAGTTTCTCAAAACCATTACTATCAACTGAATACCAAACACAAGTATCTACATCTTCGATCACCTTGAAGAATTCCGATACTTGCAACACGTAGTTCTCTACTTTATTCTTGTATCTATAACTTCTCAAAATTTAAACCTTGTATTTCTACGAAATACTTGTCTAAAAACTAGAGAAGTCATAAGTAAACGGAATATAGTATGAGGACCAACCCCTCTGTTCTAATAGACAATGGACAACATACAATACTTTGCATAAGTCCCCTGAGTTTAATAACTCAAACCCTGTGCATCATAGGTTGAAAACTGTCCTATGGTTAAGAAGAATTACATCACTCTTTGATGCTCCTTACCTAACCATCAATTGATATAGGTAAATGCCATCAACATAATTTCAAAAAGTTATATCTCACTTTATAAAATAAACGCACAGATATATCAGTTTGAAATTGGTGCATAACAACGGATATTCAAAACCAAATATTTGTCGTCCGGTAAAAACCCAGGCGATTTTCTCAAATATCACCAATTACAACGAATCCTGATATAATGAGGATGATCACCTTATTCCCAATAACTTACTCTCACTCATCATCTGTAAAACCATACAGATGTGAGAATTATACCTGGTAAATACATACTCTGGAGCAAGGGCTAATTGGGAAATCAGTTTTCTATTAACAATACATAATGAAACTGAAACATGAAAATGTTTCAAAAGGGATATTTGGGTATTCCTAGTAATGCCTCTTCCATTATCTAGATTCATGACTGTAACCGTATATCTTTTTTCCATCTCTCTAAATCCCTTTATGTAGGGTTCCTAGGCACACTCATGAGGTTCCACAAGGCATCAACCATGCCAAAATCAAATTTTTACATGTGCCGAGAAACCCTAATGTAAGATCGTAACTAGAGGTAAGGCGAAAGCAAGCAAGTTAACTACTTTAACTACAAGTGAAAGCGATTACAACCTTTGTAGATCCGGTCCTCCACTTCTAAACCTCCGTGTTGACGTCCCTTCACTGCGATCATCGGGATCCCGGACCCTAGCGATGGTTTCATCGGAGAAATGAGCGGGCTAGGTCGTTGACTTCGAGGCCGAAGATGATCTGCGTCGGGGAGACTCAAACTCAAGCTATTCCTTCACTTGGTCAAAAACATTGTGAAGAGAACACCCTATACTACATGGCAAGTAGTAGAGGATGAAGAAATAGGAAGTGAGCTCACTTTAGAATTGATTTTCTCACTCTTTTTCTCATGTTGCCATTGGAGCTAGTAAGTTTTTGGATGGAGCTTGATGATGAAGAAGAAGAAGAAGAAAGAATAATATCCATCCAAATGAAAACTTATTTAATAAAATATGGCACCATGGTTGAGTTAAGCACTCATGCTTAACTCATGTAGAGAATTTACCAAGGCATTAGGTTAAGGGTTGGGTTAACTAATATCCTAAGGAAATGACAAAAGAGTTGACTTTGTCAATGTTTATCAAGCTTCATGAAGCTTGATAACTTTGACCAAAGTCTCACCTCTTTTGTTATTTGTTAGGAAATTAGTAAACCCTAATTTAACCTTGATTTGGTTTAAGTCTCATACATCCAACTTGTGTGTATCATCAAGCATGATACAAACATGTACACTTGCATATATCACATATAAACAATGTGCACAAACTAGTGAGAAAACAAATCTTAAGTGAACCAATACTAGTTAATGTAAAGTAATATATCAAATATATAATTATACATTAAATCATTAAATAAACACTTGATTTAACGATCCGGTCATATTGCATATAACCGACTAATATCTAGTGTATCAATGTATCGAATTAACACTTGATTCGGTAACCCGGCTATATCTCATATAACCGTCCAATGATACAAATCGCGAGAATAGAATATAGTATCACATACTGGTATTATTCTCGGTCCCGCACATATCTCATATGCGCTCCTATTTCGTTTCGCTTGAGCCAGGAAACCCCTGTGTAGGACTCTAAAGACTCGTCAATACGCCGGCAGTAGGTGATGATCATATCAAACACCCACAATCCGCAAGCGGTCTGCTAAACATAACGGCCACCCGGGTATTGAGCGATCAGAAGATTAACGAGCAAGCCTGCTCATACTCCTGTGAATCAAACCAGTAACACTACCGTACAGTCCGGTCTCGTCGTCTGATATGTCGTATATCTCGCCTAGGGGTGGTAAACGTCAGACCCCAGTAGCTCGATCAGTCGTGTCGATATGAGGTCTATAACAGTTCGAGAAACTACTGATAACACTTACTAGTAAATCTCAGCAACCCTGGCCAGGGATTTCCAGTTATAGCCAATCGACCACTGCGCAACATCAACTTCCTATACCAGGAGAGACGAATCCCCTCCTATCGCTCATTACCTCCATGTGATTCGGGACTGTACCCAAAAACCACCGTTTTGCACGCCCTCTTGGACCTGGTAAAGTGGAAATCAAAGCACAGTGGGAATCACACAAGACTCTATGACGATCTCGGGTCAACAGACTACTCTGTACCAGTGTCACCGGAGAACTGCCATCTGACGTGAGGTATAATACCATCTGGGAGTTCTCGGCGAGTCCGTACAGTGTACCCAGTCTCCACTGAGCACCCGTACACCATCCTTGATATCAAACACCGATGGATATGGGATCATCCATCGCCCATCATATGGGTCAAGATGCGTATACGCTAGTCTACTCTGGTGTATCGATGCCCTGTCTCGATACACCCTCGACTAGGAACAGTTATAGGATGTACTCGTCGACTACCGTGGCCCCACTAGTATGATCTCATCATAGTCCCAGTAGTCGAGTACATATCCTAAGGGCTTTACCAACATGTAACTGAGAGACAATCAGTGTACACGTTAAGGTAAAGAGTAACCAGATAGCATACTATCATGTCGAGCAAGAAAGTCCTCCCTATATATGTCCAAGCATCCACTACAATATACATCTCATGTATAGTAATGGCCTCTAGGGCATACATATAACTAACAATCTCCCACTTGCACTAGGGCCATCTGATAACAGTGGTTGTAGTATCTCATACTCAACCATCCCATAATAGTCTCTCTCTGGGAAAAAACCTTTGTGAGTGGATCCGCCGTGTTGTCCTCTGAGTCTACTCTCCTAACCTTGATCTCCCTGGAGATCAACCATCTCCATGATCAGGTGATACTGCCTAAGAATTGTTAGTTATATGTATGCCCTAGAGGCCATTACTGTACATTGGATGTATATTGTAATGGATGCTGGGACATATATAGGGAGGGCTTTCTTGCTCGACATGATAGTATGCTATCTGGTTACTCTTTACCTTAACGTGTACATTGATTGTCTCTCTGTTACATGTTGGTAAAGCCCTTAGGATGTGTACTTGACTACCTGGACTGTGATGCGGTTCATACTAGCGGGGACATGGTAGTCCATAAGTACATCCTTCAAGGTCCCTAGTCGTGGGTGTATCGAGACGAGGCATCAATATACCAGAGTAGACTAGCGTATACCTTCTCGACCCATACAGATGGGCGATGGATGATCCCATATCCATTGGTGTTTGACATCAGAGATGATATACGGGTGCTCAGTAGAGACTGGGTATACTGGACGGACTCGCCGAGAACTCCCAGATGGTATTATACCTTACGTCAGATGGCAATTCTCTGGTGACACTGGTACAGAGTAGTCTGTTGACCCGAGATCGTCATAGAGTCTTGTGTGGTTCCCACCGTGCTTTGATTTCCATCTTACCATGTCCAAGAGGGCGTGCAAAACGGTGGTTTTTAGGTACAGTCCCGAATCACATGGAGGCAATGAGCGATAGGAGGGGATTCGTCTCTCCCGGTATAGGGAGTGGATGTTGCGCTGTGTTCGATTGGCTATAACCGGAAATCCCTGGCCAGGGTTGCTGAGATTTACTGGTAAGTGTTACCAGTAGTTTCTCGAATTGTTATAGACCTCATATCGACACGACTTATCGAGCTATTGGGGTCTGACGTTTACCACCCCTAGGCGATGTATGCGACATATCAGACGATCAGACCGGACTGTACGGTAAGTGTTACTGGTTGGATTCACAGGAGTGTGAGCGGGCTTGCTCGTCGATCTTCTCATCGCTCAATACCCGGGTGGCCGTTACGTTTAGCAGACCGCTTGCGGCTTGTGGGTGTGTCACGACCCGAAAGAGCACGTGACTGGCCCTTGAACCATATGAAGCCTATAGGACTCCATCTGATCCAAGTAAGCCAAAAGCCCAGAAATCTAAAACCATTTTTAAGAATAAGTAAAGAAACTGGTTTAAAGAAGTGAAGAAAAGCATGTTTGAAATCAAGGTTTTGAAATAACTAAGCCGAATGTATACTTAAAAACAGTAAGTCTTTTCTAAAAATTTCGGCAGAGTTTCTTTTGTAAAACTGGCCCCGAGTGGGGTATAACAAGGATAACAATATATGAAATGATAAAGGCATCCCCAAGCGGGAGCTAGCTCTTCGTCAATCGACGGTCACAACCACACATGCAACAATAGTATACAACGCCAAGTGGCGAGGATCAAATCCAAAAGAAAGCTCAAAAGCAACAGTAAAACCACAATACTACTAAGCGCGACTCTAAGGTCGAATAATACATCACTAAGTCTAGGTCTGAAACAATATACAAGTTTTGGTTGATGGAAGTACTAGATACAATGAATAAATAAATACAAGGGTGGTTCTTGATGCGAAAGAATCCACCTACCAAAGCAAATCACCCGCAAGCAGAAAGTGTGCCAGAAATGCCGCAATGAAACCTGTACGGCAGAACCTGCAGGAACTGTGGCACAACGGGGGTGAGTTGCCAACTCGTGAATAGAAACATCTACAAGCAGAAACCGAATGCAAGACATAAACCTAAGTCAACGATCAATAATATAATCCACATGAGTACATCTGAGTGTAATAGGGTGGCACGGTAACATCTAATCATGTATGTAGTGCCAGGTACTCAGGTAATCACATGCCATCAATGTAAGGTATGTCTACATGAAGTAACCATAATGAAATATCAATGATATCAATACACATATATTAGCGTCCCATACCACTAATATTGGTGTAAGGGTATATATAACAGCGCCCTCATACCCTGTTATATATACAAATAAAGTATGATCAATGTAAAACCAGTCTGTCTATGATCCAAGTCTGTATATAATCCATGTCTGTATGTATGTGGAACCCGTCCACCCGTCACCCACTGACGATAAGCATCAAGTATGCAAGTATGAGGATATAAACAATGTCATGGAAAAACATCATGAAAACCCGTGCCTAGCATCGACACGTAAATCCTCATCCATATGGGGCTCCGTCTGCGGTATCGGCCCTCGGCCCCCGGCAGTACGAGTCAACCCATGTCCATCTCTGGGCTCCGTCTGCGGTATCGGCCCGTCGGCCCCGGCAGTACGCCCATCTCTCGGCTCCAGGCGGTATCCCCCGGATATCCGCCGAGCTCAAATACAATCACCGGTAGGTACTCGCCCGCCTCCAGGCTCAATCGGCATAACCCATCGATCATCTCGCCGAGGGGAACCATACCGGGCCCACCACGAACCCGCAAACGGTACATCACCTCCTCGAATCGGGTTTCAAGCACACGTCTCAGCACCGAGAAAACGCGTGGTGGACGCACCGAAATATCATATCACGAGGTACCGGGTTTTTCATAAAAGTGCCACTTTTCTTAAATAACCCCACGGTCCTCAAAAACCAGAAATCACATGAAAATCCAACATCAGGAAGTAAATCCAATGCGATGTGCTATGCCGTCAATCCATGACGTATGCGACATGTAAAGAACAGTAATCATATCGGAAATCATGCAACATGGAATAGTAATGTGCATATGTCGAAGGAAGAATCATCTCATGAATGCAATAGTACTACAGTGTAGTGGCATGGCAATTATCGATGATGAAGTGTGTGAGCCGGCAAATAATGTACGTGGAACATACGCATCATCGATAATGGTGCTGGTGTCCTAACAGCATGATAATAATATAGCAATGAGCATATGCCAGCAATGCGAATAGCATGAAGATGCAGAAATCTAGTAGTCAACACCACAGAGAAGTATCTACAATGCAACTACATCTAAGTATCAGGTCAATCGGGAGGGGTAGGTGTGGAAACCTCCTAAATCTGAGTCGGTATATATATAAGGATATATAGTCGGTGATCTCGCCTCAATGTCATATCATAAGATATCCTCGAGTTATGAGTGCGGATCTATCATCAATATCGGCGCGTACGGTAAATCATCGTACGGCATCCCCAATAGCTGGGTAGGGGTCAACATCTCACTGTCTCATCACATAACAGATATCACCATCATCAGATCATATAGTCTGGAGTACTACTCTATGTCTAGTACAAAACGGTAACATCAGTAAGTATGCATGCGGGGGTAAACACATATCCCAAGCCCGCAAGAATCACAAGTCATATCCCACATATGAATCGTATCAAATCACCGATCCCAGGGCACCAAGCCCACATCATCGACTCATCTCCAAAGTCATCACATATCATCAATATCAGTGCAAGTAAAAGTGATAAGCAAGGGTGTGTGTATAGGTGTAATTCTATCGTAGGGTTCGCGACTATGAACTGCACTAGTCACTTCTAACCCTATACTATCCATAATACACCTAATATCACAATAACTATATAATAATCTATCTACGGACTGCGGGGGTGCTATACGCCATCCACCCGACTTCCCCCTGTAGATATAATCTACTCACCTTGCATCATCATTTGCGGACATCACCATGCATTTGCTTGTCGTCCCGAAGTCTCCATGGGTACCTACACAACAAAGTATCGTATATGCGCATTAAACCAAATCCAAGCTAAAACGGCGCATGTAATCCAAAACGATACGATAAGGGGGCCTATAGGTGAGAACCTATGGCACGCCTTCAAAACCATCAATAAATCCTCTATATCGTCGTATAAACGACAAATAGTCGAGGAAAAATACAATCCACAATTTCAGAATCAAAAATACGGAATACGGAAACACGAATTCAAAACAACAACTTAGGATATATGTCCCAGATTTCACCCTAGGTCAAACCAGATCAAATCAACAAGTCCAGGGTACTATGCAGGGTGAATATGAGGTACAAAATCAAAATGGGCACAGGACTCATCAGGGTGGCCGGCCACATCCCCTAATTTCCCGGCCTTGCCGGCCCAAGTATGGAATTGGGTGCTCATTTCCCTAGGGTGGCCTCCTGGGTGTCTAATTAAGGTTATGGTATTACTACTTTTATCAGAAAATGTCCCAGTATATCCCAGATCCCTCAAAGGCACACTGAAAGTAACAAAACTGATATGGTCAAATTCCTGAGTTCGTGCCACGGCTCACGTATATGGTTCAGGTCAGGAATCACGTCACCAAGTTCAAGAAAAAACTCACCACAGCTCCCAGATTCCACTAACAGTAAGTATTCACAAATTCAACAGGACCAAACTACTCCAAATATCACCAGACAACTCCTACCAAGAAACCAAACCCTAACTTCTCTAATGGGCCGGCGTCGCCGGCCATCCCTTCATTGGCCGCCGGCCAAAACAGGTGGGTAGGGTGTGGGGTTTTGTGTGGTCTATTAGGGCTACCTGCACAACATTCTAGCACTGTTTATTTTACCAGTATGGGCTCGGGGTCACAGCAGGTTATCCATGTCTCAAAACAACACAAAAACACGACATCGAGCCGAAACTAAACTAAAGAAAGAGTTATACCTCACTTGATCCTCCATAGGCAGCATCAACTTCCCAAGTTCATCAAAATCCTACTTTGCTCGGTTCATCTTGTAAAGGATGAGATGGGGACTAATATTTGTGAAAGGAGTTTAGGGTTTTGAGTATGTTTTAGAGATGAGGTGAGGGGATTTAAGATGGAGGAAGGGGGGCTAGGGCAGCAGCTCAAGAGCTCAAGAAGAGGGAGGAAAGAATGAGAGAAGAACAAGAGGGAATGGCTAAGGTTGTAAGGTCAATGGTCCACTGTTCATCACAGAATATTGCATTTTATACCGTCCATTCTTATGCTCGTTTGTTTATACGTAGGTACTTTTAATCCGTGTTTGCTACATATTTACAGAATACAGGTTTCCAGACCAAATATTGCAAATCAACACTAAATCTCCACAGTTACGCCAAAATACAGAACATCTGTCACTGCAGATAAAAGCCGGGTTTCTGTCATCCGCATCCGTCTAGTACCGCTTACCAGTTCAAAAGAGCAGGACGAAAACAGTCGTCATTTCTGGTCAAGCGTGGGGCCCACAGAAGATATTCAAAGATGCGTGGGGCCCATTGAAGATATTCAAAGATGCTTGGGGCCCATTGAAGATATTCAAAGATGTGTGGGACCCGAGGGAGTTGAATTCAAAGGTGTTGAAAAGTAAAGCCAACATTGTTGACTTTGGGAACCGGAAGCAATCATGAAAGAAAACAGAAATTCTGTACATATTTACCAGAATAAGATGCAAACACCAGGCCAACACAGAAAGACCAAGAGCCAACTCATCAATATGGCCGCGCAAGCGCGGCCATGTGGGGCCCACTTTGTGTGAATTTTGGGGGGGTAGTTTGGGTACTTCCCATATGTCTTCTGGTTGCCCTAGAACTCCATTCTCCTGCCTATAAATACAACAGATCCTAGCTTAACCAAGGGAGCCAATTTTAGAACTAGTTTTGGAGCTTTTCTTTGTTCTTCATTTTTGTAGTTTTGTTCTTCTTTCTTCTTCTTCATTCTTTCTCCATGACATTGTAGTGAGAGCTTTTGAGTGGAAGATTAATGAAGATGAGGGCTTTTTATCTTTCTTGTTAGTTTGCTCCCCCTTGAGATTTTTGCTTTCTCTTGCTCATTCAACCTCTTCATTGAGCTTGAATGGTTAAGGGTTAGTTATTGATCTCAAGGGTCGTATTTTCTCCCGGGGCTAGCACTTCATTTCACATGCGTTTTCTACCCTTCCCTTGATCTTGCAATCTCTTCATTGAGTTTGCAAGTTTAAGGGTTGGCTATTGAGCACATGCTTGTCTTGAGTCCTAGTTCCGTATTCTTTTTATCGCTTTTTATTATTCGCAATTTATTACCTTGTCTTTTATTACTTGCTTTTATTACTTGCAATTTTATTCATGCACTATAATACCTGTATCTTTTCTTTTCTTTGTTCTTTTCTTTTTGTTCTCTTTTGTTTATATTGTGAATGTTGTAATTATCGTCGTTGTTAAGAATTAATACGGTTTTATAAGTTAACATTTCTTTGCCAATTCCTTTTCCCGTTATTTTCCATATGAACTCCGGCCCGAACCATACGCAAGCGCTCCGTTAGGCACCGTACCCTGACAAGGTAACGGTGATTCCTAACCACGACCGGTTGCGTTCGGTTTGGCCGGAGGCGAAAGCAAGAGACAAGAACGGAAGGACAAGGGTAAATAAGCCGGATTCCACGAATACCGCGCTTAAATCCCCTAATCCACGTTGTTGCCGATTGCTTAGCTTCAATTGGTCAAGACTCGGCTCAAAGGTTTTTGAGTACGGATTTCTTAGCTTACAATCTCGTATTCTTCTTAACAACTTTATACTTGCAGATAAACACATAGGTTAGTCCAAACTTATACAGATTCTTTATTGACTCGTCTAAAACAAGAAGGTAAAATACCACCATCTCCCTGTGGACCGACCCGTGCTCAACCGGCTAGCTGCAAAGCGACACCGTCCTGATCGCGGTTACACTTAAATTCTTTGAACATCCGACACGCCAAAAGCGTGCGATCAAATGGCGCCGTTGCCGGGGAGACGGTAGCGTATTTTCTTTCTTGTTATTCGGGTTAATATTCTTTTTTGTATATAAAAAAAAAAAAAAAAATTTTGTTTTTTTTTTTTCTGGACAACAATTTTTGTGGGCAAGAGTGCAGATTTTTGCGCATTTGCAAACTGCGATTGTGGGGAGCAAAGTGTACATTCAAGGTTAAGGTGATTACGAAGTACAGTGCCAAAGAACCGGGTAGTTTGACCCGCGCAAGCGAACCTTTCAAGCTTACCGGATTTGATTTAACGGGGGTTTCCTAACCCAAAACTTAACGGTACGTACTTTACTAACACCTTCTTCTCAAATCCGACGCTTCCAATATACTATTCTTTGCAGGATTCTTTGCAAGTTCGCTAGCAAACACAATTGACTAACCCGTATTTGTTGCAGTGTCGTGCTTAAACTAAAAAAAAAAACGATTGTTTGATTCTTTATAGAATTTTTGAATTGCGCATTGCATACATTAATACGGACTTAAGGGCAAGCGAACCCCACAACATACGGTAAAGGAGTTCATCACCTTTTCCGTGGCCCACAAATCACGAACTTGAGCATAACGTTTACCCACACAAATTTTAAAAGAAATTAGACTTTAAGCCTTAAGGACTTCGCGCTCACTAGGAGAAGTTAATTGTGTTTAGAACCTTGCTTAACGGTATATTGTTTACGGGGTGTCTAGGAAAGTGTTAACGGCGAAACCGCCAAAAGAGAAAGGGTTATTTAATTAAGGAACTTCGCGAAAGCGTTGGAAAACCTCCCCTTATCTCTGCACTTACCTGGCCTCGTGATCAGTGTATCTTGAGCCTGTTTCTCGACACAGTTTTACGTCGACAATCAAGTTCTGGAGCAGGTCTAGTTGACCTAGGTGAACCCTAGAACGATTAAGTGTGGTATTTTTGTGTCGTGATTATTTTGTCCATATTCTTTTTGTGAATATTTCATTCTTTTGTTAACAACTAACTAAAAAATAAAAAAAAATAAAAAAAATCACATTCTTTTTTTCGCCTCCTTTTCTCTACCTTCCTTTCATTCTCTCTCTTCATATCATGGGTACCCCACATCGCAAAACTCTTGCCGAACTTTGGTACCCACAACCAGACATTACTTCATACGGTTCTTGCTTTGGCCGAACGTCAAACGACCCCTCCATGCCCAAAATTTCTTTGAAAGATCGGATAGACGCGTCTAGGACGAACAACTGGACCCCGCAATCCACTTCGTATCAACCGTTTCAAACATTCACACCTTCTTGCGTTGATACCCCTTTTGAAAGTCCAGTTGTAACCCCGAGACCAATGTCTCTTGCTGAGCGAATTGAACAATCCCGTAGCAGATCTTTCACTCCTTTCACCACTACAAATTCTTGGGACCAACAAATCCATTCACCTTCTTATCCCAATGTTGATCCCGCTCCTGTCCAGCCATTCAATTCCTACCAGTCCTACCCAACTTTTACACCTTCCCTAGACATTGCTTCTACACCGCCTTTTGGGAGTTTTCAGTATCCATACAACTGTGAATCTTTTACTGAAACCCCATCACAACCTATGTCTAGCTTAGAACAGTCCTTGGAAGAATTTAGGGTAGCTTCACAACAGACGATGGATTTGAATGCGTCCTTGGCCGCCCTCATGCAACCTAGTGACCCGGTAGCTAGTTTTCAACTAGCTCCAACTTTTTCAATATATGATGCGGCGGCAGGACAGGCTGTGAATTTGAGTGGAGAGAGTGAGATGTACCCCCTTCCAAATCAAACCTACCCGTCCCAAATTGAATCCCACAACTCCTGTGTTGAAAGTCTATCAAATGTCCCAAATGAATTATCAGTTGAAGATAGAATGTTTAATGAGTTGTGCGACTTTGTAGTGTTTGATTTGCCCGAGTGTGAAGGGTCCCTTCCAAGTGAAACCGATCCTAAACCTTTTGACCTTTACACCTCCATCTTAGAACCTGAATTGATTAATATCCATGCTTTGGTTGAGGTGTCAGAGAATTTTGATTTTCACTGGATTGAGGATATTGACGCTGGGAACATTTTGGATGATGAACCTGTAGATTTGGCTGAGTTTTTCTCTTCAAGTCATCATCCCGAGTCTTTAACTGTTTTTCCCGAACTTCATATGCGTCTGGAATTTGATGAAATGTGCATGGATAAGCTTAACTTTGAGGAGAATTTTGAGGATAGCACTGAGGATGAAACGGTTTTAATTGATGAGTCGGATTTTCCTATTCATCCTATTCATTGCACTGAGTGTGTGCACCCTCCCGAAACCCTAACCGATACCCTTCCTCAACCAATTCCCTCCACCCTTTCCATCGTTCCGACCTTGCAAGAACCCGTATCATTTTCACTTCGTATATCTGGTTTACCAAGTTCGGCGTACCCATGGTTTCTCACGAATCTTGAGGGATTTGATCCAATCTCTCGACGGGTTAATATATTAGCACAATCGCTGTTTACACATCGGCCATCACAAATTGTGCTAATCTATTCACTCCATTTGCACCCTCAAGTTCGTACTCCACTTCTTTATCCCTTCCGCCATTCTTCTTCCTCTTATATACCGAGACCGTATCCCGCTTCTTTTCTCATACGGTCTCGCGTATTTCCCATCTCTTTTCTCTACGCCTTCTTCCACCAGCCACTGCTGTATAGAGATAAAATCTTTGAATGGTTGGTGTTAACTTTTGGCCTGTGTAAGGCCTTGTATAGCTTGATACTGTTCTTTCCCCCCTAATCCTGAAATTCAACGCTTAACAGTGGAAACACTGTGTTACTTAAGTTTGGGGGGGACATTTTTTTTTTTTGTATATATTTTTTGTTTCCCTTTTTGTTTTGTATATAATTTGTTTTTAGGGAGCGCCGGCAATTTTGACCCTCTTGGTATAGCCTGACAGTGAGGACACTGTCAAGTTTAAGTTTGGGGGTGTGCTCGGTAAGCTTTCTTCCTTCGCATTCATTTGTATATTTTGCATTTGCATACCTTATTTAAAAACCCACAAAAATTGAAAATTTTTCCAAAATTATAAAAAACTTTGTCGTCAAGTTAACTAATAGGGTAACTTAGATCTTTATTCCGAAAGTTTAGTTGATATATTAGAAATAACTAAATTCTAGGCTTAGGAATTGAAAACCCTAAAAATAACCCTCATTCTGTCTAACTTTGGTAAGTATACGTCCTTACAATTTTTGAGTTCAGTTCTTGAGTTAAGTCAAGATGAAGGGAAAGTATTGAAGCTTTACTGGAGGATAAGTCTGAAAAATAGTTTCTTTTCTTGAGTTCAAATTTAGAGAGTATATACCCTACAAACTGCACCTACACGCACCTTGAAACTTGGGATAGTAGAGGATACCTAGAAATACTCTTGCCTGAAAGCCTAGTATGAAAGAAAAAACGGTATTTGAAGCTAAACACCAAAAGAGCATGTTGAAAGATATATCCGGTCTTGAAAAAAAAAAAGAGAAAGAAAAAAAAATAGAATAAAGTGAAGAACTGGAAACTGCTATTTACGCTTTAAGCTCACACATTCAGTAATCGGCTGTTAGTGCCTCAAGAAGCATTAATAGTCGCATGAAAGGTATGTGAGCAAATCCGTCCACCCTTAATGAAAAGAAGTAGTATTAGGTATTAGGGCAAGGGTACTATAGCTTGAATTGAATTCTTAAGTGTAGGGGTGCAAATATACACACACGTAGGGATATATAATAGATGTTTGAATAAAAGATAGAGATGAAGAATAAGACTTGTGTTTTCTGTAAAGTTGATAAAAATCCCTGATTTAAGGCCACACTTTAGAAGGAAAACTCAGGAGATCCAAAATTAAATAGATAAGAGGTGTGAAGAATAAGGGTTGGATATTTCTAACTTAGGATGATAGAGTTTCTAATGTAAATACTAAACTGTAAGAGTAGAATCGATGTTAACTTATGACACTAGCTTGACAGGATTTTGTGGGTGTAATCCGCTGAAAACCCTCAGGAGACAACACTCCTCCTACTAGGGACACCTAGAGGTTTAACGGCTTGTTGCACACGCTCAGTGCAATCGCGTTCCCTGCGAAAGTGCGGTTATCATTTTATTTTTATGAATAATTGGTTTTGCTCGGGACGAGCAAAAGTTAAGTTTGGGGGTATTTGTTCATCACAGAATATTGCATTTTATACCGTCCATTCTTATGCTCGTTTGTTTATACGTAGGTACTTTTAATCCGTGTTTGCTACATATTTACAGAATACAGGTTTCCAGACCAAATATTGCAAATCAACACTAAATCTCCACAGTTACGCCAAAATACAGAACATCTGTCACTGCAGATAAAAGCCGGGTTTCTGTCATCCACATCCGTCTAGTACCGCTTACCAGTTCAAAAGAGCAGGACGAAAACAGTCGTCATTTCTGGTCAAGCGTGGGGCCCACAGAAGATATTCAAAGATGCGTGGGGCCCATTGAAGATATTCAAAGATGCTTGGGGCCCATTGAAGATATTCAAAGATGTGTGGGACCCGAGGGAGTTGAATTCAAAGGTGTTGAAAAGTAAAGCCAACATTGTTGACTTTGGGAACCGGAAGCAATCATGAAAGAAAACAGAAATTCTGTACATATTTACCAGAATAAGATGCAAACACCAGGCCAACACAGAAAGACCAAGAGCCAACTCATCAATATGGCCGCGCAAGCGCGGCCAATAGGTGGTATTGGCCGCGCAAGCGCGGCCATGTGGGGCCCACTTTGTGTGAATTTTGGGGGGGTAGTTTGGGTACTTCCCATATGTCTTCTGGTTGCCCTAGAACTCCATTCTCCTGCCTATAAATACAACAGATCCTAGCTTAACCAAGGGAGCCAATTTTAGAACTAGTTTTGGAGCTTTTCTTTGTTCTTCATTTTTGTAGTTTTGTTCTTCTTTCTTCTTCTTCATTCTTTCTCCATGACATTGTAGTGAGAGCTTTTGAGTGGAAGATTAATGAAGATGAGGGCTTTTTATCTTTCTTGTTAGTTTGCTCCCCCTTGAGATTTTTGCTTTCTCTTGCTCATTCAACCTCTTCATTGAGCTTGAATGGTTAAGGGTTAGTTATTGATCTCAAGGGTCGTATTTTCTCCCGGGACTAGCACTTCATTTCACATGCGTTTTCTACCCTTCCCTTGATCTTGCAATCTCTTCATTGAGTTTGCAAGTTTAAGGGTTGGCTATTGAGCACATGCTTGTCTTGAGTCCTAGTTCCGTATTCTTTTTATCGCTTTTTATTATTCGCAATTTATTACCTTGTCTTTTATTACTTGCTTTTATTACTTGCAATTTTATTCATGCACTATAATACCTGTATCTTTTCTTTTCTTTGTTCTTTTCTTTTTGTTCTCTTTTGTTTATATTGTGAATGTTGTAATTATCGTCGTTGTTAAGAATTAATACGGTTTTATAAGTTAACATTTCTTTGCCAATTCCTTTTCCCGTTATTTTCCATATGAACTCCGGCCCGAACCATACGCAAGCGCTCCGTTAGGCACCGTACCCTGACAAGGTAACGGTGATTCCTAACCACGACCGGTTGCGTTCGGTTTGGCCGGAGGCGAAAGCAAGAGACAAGAACGGAAGGACAAGGGTAAATAAGCCGGATTCCACGAATACCGCGCTTAAATCCCCTAATCCACGTTGTTGCCGATTGCTTAGCTTCAATTGGTCAAGACTCGGCTTAAAGGTTTTTGAGTACGGATTTCTTAGCTTACAATCTCGTATTCTTCTTAACAACTTTATACTTGCAGATAAACACATAGGTTAGTCCAAACTCATACAGATTCTTTATTGACTCGTCTAAAACAAGAAGGTAAAATACCACCATCTCCCTGTGGACCGACCCGTGCTCAACCGGCTAGCTGCAAAGCGACACCGTCCTGATCGCGGTTACACTTAAATTCTTTGAACATCCGACACGCCAAAAGCGTGCGATCATCCACCTCTCTTTCTCACCTACCCTCATCATTACTTTTTCTTTTCTTTTCCTTTTCCCTTTTCTTTCTCACACCAATAGTGATCCCAAATGAAATCCATGGCTAGAAAAATACACAAGTGTAGAAAAAAGTGGTAGGTGCAAGTTTTGCACAAAATTGCCAAAAACCCCGATTAGCGATTTTAATCGCGATTAGCACTAAATTAGTGTCAAACTAATCACAAAAACTTAAAAATGTCATAATTCACTAATTTACCCTATTTTAGAATTTTCCATAATTTTTCATAATTTTTCTAACATTTTTCCTATTTATCTGCATTTAATATTAAAATAATCAATAAAATAATATTAAATTATAGAAATTCCCAAAATTAATATTTTATATTTTTGAAAATTTTACAATCTACCCCCCTTAAAGAAATTCGGTCCCCGAATTTAAATTTAAACCCCCACTACTAAAATCATTTCAGTAATAATCCAATTTGTCGGGGCTCCGAAGATATCAATACAGAGAGAATATCATAAAAAGTACTGCTCTACTAGAAATCAATCCCCAAAATGCATATATAAGAATATCCTGTGCGTCTGGTGCGCAAGGAATCAAAACCCATAAATGTGTCAAACAGGTATACAAAACAACATCTAGGTGCAACGGGCGTGCACGAAACATCTGTCGTAGGCAACGTGTGTGCCTGACAGAAAAATAAATCAGGTGCATGTGACATGCACGAAGAATCCCGATTTAGTGTATCTGGCGTGCACCAAAATCGTAAATCAAAACACTAAGGGTAATGAAAACCACGCTGGAAGTGCAAATCAAATCACTGCATACTGTAGGCATGAAATCTCAATCAATATCTCAAATGTAATAACTCTGCACAAAATATATAAATATCCAGTGGGTGCATGAAATCAATATCATGAATCTCAGTCATCAAAACTAAATCATGCAAACAGAACGCCCAAAATACCGAAATCCAACATGACGGATACATGATAATCGAATCACAAAATCACAAATCATAAATACCGTCTTCGGTAGTTCCTCCTTCAAGGTCGAGAAGGAGTCGGTGAATCCACTGCTAGCAGCGCAGGATATCTACGTGCCTCTTGCTCACAGTCTGGCGTTCTCTGACTATCTAGGTCCTTATCTTCTCTGCGGATTACCAATCTCACAGTCAATCGGCTCATCGGCCCTGTCAGGTGTGCTAACGGGGACGATTCCGTTCTGGCACTTCTCTGGTCACCTCTCAGTCAATCCTCACGACCACTCGTAAGGCAGCAAATCACTGGCGTCGGCCTCTGGCTCTCTGAATGCACGTCACCTCTGATCCTGGGTGCAAACATCATTGCAGCAACGTCCTGGAAGAATCCTGCTCAAGATCTCTTCCAATCATGCCTATGCCGAACCAAACGGAGGCTGGCTCTCCTGCACAACCTCTTCTCGCTCAAAAGACACCTGTGTCCTCAGAACAATATCTTCTCAGAAACTGGTCACATCCCAACGTCTCTGTAAGCATATCAGGTCTCTAGTCTCGACGGAAAGCAATGACAGCTCGTCAGTGTCTCGCACGAACCTCTTGTTCCAACTGTCTCTATCGTCGTCCACTATGGCGTCATGCTAAGCTACGATGCACTGCACTGTTCTCGGCCACGGCCAATCTGAAGTCTCTTGCACGGACTCGAAATCGCGTACTCTGTAGCTTCATCATTCTGTAGCAGATGTCAGGCCGAACTGGTCCTTGGGAACACGTCTCAACCATCGAAGGAATACTGAATACTCGTCCGTCCTTGATCAATTCGCACTGCATCAGGGTAAGTTCCTTTATCCGAATCTGGTCAACTACCGCGTCGACAATGCCAAACTCTGGCCTGCTGGTGTGCGCAACATGACCACTCCTGGGTCCAGATCTTCTCGTATCGTTTCCGGAAGGGTCCTGTCGAGGTTCCTTTCTCAAATCTCAATCCTGCCGAAACGCCCGGAAGTCATCATCCAATGTTGAAGCTAAAGCTCATTCCGGAACGGCTGCATACTCATCGCGCTTCTTTCTGGAAGATATATCTATATACCACGCCTCTGGGCGCGTATCACATCTCTGATGTCAGCGGAGTGGGACGTCATCTCGTCGAAATCTCGTACGAACTCTTTTCTTCACTCTGCTCAAATGTCGACTGGTTCGGACTCGTCTCATCGTGGCTACACGAACTGCGCTCCGACGGCTGCGCTAGCATCTGGAGTCTCCCAAGCAGTGTCCCATCACGATATCCGAAAGATGTCGAACCATCCGATCGACTCGTCAGATCCTCATAATCCCCCAAGAGCTCACATCTCGGGTACAGTTTAATAGTATCGAGTACATGCCACAGCGTCGGTGGTCTAGCCGTAGAAGGGCAAACCCAAGCCTCACTAATGGCGCCGTGGAACCGCCGTAAACCCTAAGGTTCAAAGGCTGTCACACGGTCATTAAGTCGAGTTAGGGTTTCATTCTTCTACAGGGTCCATAGAATCACCTGCATGTCTTTCCGTATACTTTAAACTTAGAAAATGGGCTCCTGACATTCGATCGTCTCTATCGACTCTCAACGAACCTGCGTGAAATCGTCTCTAGCTGGAAACAATCTATCTGATGACTCGCATCGGGGTAAGCAAACTCACCATACGTCCTAGTCATTCATCCTCGGTGACTAGCGACTCGCTATCATATCTCCAAGAACATGCTCATGCTGCAGTAGCTCCAATCATCTGGGCGATATCTCATCATTTGCAGCAGCAACTGGCTCATACGCCTGTACGCCGAACAACGCCTCAATCCTCCAGGAAAGGCAACACATAAGCAGTCATCTCTGAGTCGGTCTGCTCTAGATCTGAGTAAGACTCTCCACACTGGAAATCTTCAACTCAACTGGGCCCGCTCTGGCGCAAAATCGGACGAATCACCTTCGTCTCTCCAATCGGGTAAACTAGCTATCATCTGTCGCATATCTGCCCGAAAGCCACGGCAATCTCAGCTCGTAAGCTCCGAAAGCAACATCCTGTCAATCTCAGCAACAGCTGGTCCATCTGTCTGCACGATAGGCGACATCATAATCTCTGAGGTATGCTGTACATCAACAGTCCTCTCTCAACTGGCAGCTCTAACAATGGCCCGATCATCCGGTGCACATCCAAGCACTCGCCTCCACTAGAGGTCACAATCACCAATACTGACTCGAGGCATTCCCATGTCACCAGAAAACACAATGGTCGGCCCTCGTACCAAACGAGCTCACACCGGCCGTAACCCTAGCAGCAGCCCAAACTGCGCTCAAACATGGTGACAGGAACCTCAATCGAGTATCAAAGAGAGCACATCAATGGCAAGAAAGGGAACAACAGATCCAAAGTGGATACATGATCATAGGAAGGAACAGCATCAATGAAGGTATGATCATGAAACTAATAGAATCGGGGATCTCAAATGGATGTATAATCCAGGATATGAAGAGAATCACTAATCTCAAATGTATGTACATCCTAAGGTTCCTTAAGCGGAGTGGCGTGTCGTAAGTATGCCGTGGAACATACCAACGGTACGTCACTCTACTTTAGTCACCTAATCCATCAACCAAGGGTCATCCTAAAACGACGAAAGTTCGGGTCTAATACCCCCTCGACCAAGTCTAAGTTCCGTAAGGTCAAGCCTAAGTTCCGTATATAAACAACGCCCTAGGCTCCACATAGTCAAACTCAGACTCGAACCAAGGTCAACCTAGCGCTCTGATACCAACTTTGTCACGACCCGAAAGAGCACGTGACTGGCCCTTGAACCATATGAAGCCTATAGGACTCCATCTGATCCAAGTAAGCCAAAAGTCCAGAAATCTAAAACCATTTTTAAGAATAAGTAAAGAAACTGGTTTAAAGAAGTGAAGAAAAGCATGTTTGAAATCAAGGTTTTGAAATAACTAAGCCGAATGTATATTTAAAAACAGTAAGTCTTTTCTAAAAATTTCGGCAGAGTTTCTTTTGTAAAACTGGCCCCGAGTGGGGTATAACAAGGATAACAATATATGAAATGATAAAGGCATCCCCAAGCGGGAGCTAGCTCTTCGTCAATCGACGGTCACAACCACACATGCAACAATAGTATACAACGCCAAGTGGCGAGGATCAAATCCAAAAGAAAGCTCAAAAGCAACAGTAAAACCACAATACTACTAAGCGCGACTCTAAGGTCAAATAATACATCACTAAGTCTAGGTCTGAAACAATATACAAGTTTTGGTTGATGAAAATACTAGATACAATGAATAAATAAATACAAGGGTGGTTCTTGATGCGAAAGAATCCACCTACCAAAGCAAATCACCCGCAAGCAGAAAGTGTGCCAGAAATGCCGCAATGAAACCTGTACGGCAGAACCTGCAGGAACTGTGGCACAACGGGGGTGAGTTGCCAACTCGTGAATAGAAACATCTACAAGCAGAAACCGAATGCAAGACATAAACCTAAGTCAACGATCAATAATATAATCCACAAGAGTACATCTGAGTGTAATAGGGTGGCACGGTAACATCTAATCATGTATGTAGTGCCAGGTACTCAGGTAATCACATGCCATCAATGTAAGGTATGTCTACATGAAGTAACCATAATGAAATATCAATGATATCAATACACATATATTAGCGTCCCATACCACTAATATTGGTGTAAGGGTATATATAACAGCGCCCTCATACCCTGTTATATATACAAATAAAGTATGATCAATGTAAAACCAGTCTGTCTATGATCCAAGTCTGTATATATTCCATGTCTATATGTATGTGGAACCCGTCCACCCGTCACCCACTGACGATAAGCATCAAGTATGCAAGTATGAGGATATAAACAATGTCATGGAAAAACATCATGAAAAACCGTGCCTAGCATCGACACGTAAATCCTCATCCATATGGGGCTCCGTCCGCGGTATCGGCCCTCGGCCTCCGGCAGTACGAGTCAACCCATGTCCATCTCTGGGCTCCGTCTGCGGTATCGGCCCGTCGGCCCCGGCAGTACGCCCATCTCTCGGCTCCAGGCGGTATCCCCCGGATATCCGCCGAGCTCAAATACAATCACCGGTAGGTACTCGCCCGCCTCCAGGCTCAATCGGCATAACCCATCGATCATCTCGCCGAGGGGAACCATACCGGGCCCACCACGAACCCGCAAACGGTACATCACCTCCTCGAATCGGGTTTCAAGTACACGTCTCAGCACCGAGAAAACGCGTGGTGGACGCACCGAAATATCATATCACGAGGTACCGGGTTTTTCATAAAAGTTCCTCTTTTCTTAAATAACCCCACGGTCCTCAAAAACCAGAAATCACATGAAAATCCAACATCAGGAAGTAAATCCAATGCGATGTGCTATGCCGTCAATCCATGACGTATGTGACATGTAAAGAACAGTAATCATATCGGAAATCATGCAACATGGAATAGTAATGTGCATATGTCGAAGGAAGAATCATCTCATGAATGCAATAGTACTAAAGTGTAGTGGCATGGCAATTATCGATGATGAAGTGTGTGAGCCGGCAAATAGTGTACGTGGAACATACGCATCATCGATAATGGTGCTGGTGTCCTAACAGCATGATAATAATATAGCAATGAGCATATGCCAGCAATGCGAATAGCATGAAGATGCAGAAATCTAGTAGTCAACACCACAGAGAAGTATCTACTATGCAATTACATCTAAGTATCAGGTCAATCGGGAGGGGTAGGTGTGGAAACCTCCTAAATCTGAGTCGGTATATATATAAGGATATATAGTCGGTGATCTTGCCTCAATGTCATATCATAAGATATCCTCGAGTTATGAGTGCGGATCTATCATCAATATCGGCGCGTACGGTAAATCATCGTACGGCATCCCCAATAGCTGGGTAGGGGTCAACATCTCACTGTCTCATCACATAACAGATATCACCATCATCAGATCATATAGTCTGGAGTACTACTCTATGTCCAGTACAAAACGGTAACATCAGTAAGTATGCATGCGGGGGTAAACACATATCCCAAGCCCGCAAGAATCACAAGTCATATCCCACATATGAATCGTATCAAATCACCGATCCCAGGGCACCAAGCCCACATCATCGACTCATCTCCAAAGTCATCACATATCATCAATATCAGTGCAAGTAAAAGTGATAAGCAAGGGTGTGTGTATAGGTGTAATTCTATCCTAGGGTTCGCGACTATGAACTGCACTAGTCACTTCTAACCCTATACTATCCATAATACACCTAATATCACAATAACTACATAATAATCTATCTACGGACTGCGGGGGTGCTATACGCCATCCACCCGACTTCCCCCTGTAGATATAATCTACTCACCTTGCATCATCATTTGCGGACATCACCATGCATTTGCTTGTCGTCCCGAAGTCTCCATGGGTACCTACACAACAAAGTATCGTATATGCGCATTAAACCAAATCCAAGCTAAAACGGCGCATGTAATCCAAAACGATACGATAAGGGGGCCTATAGGTGAGAACCTATGGCACGCCTTCAAAACCATCAATAAATCCTCTATATCGTCGTATAAACGACAAATAGTCGAGGAAAAACACAATCCACAATTTCAGAATCAAAAATACGGAATACGGAAACACGAATTCAAAACAACAACTTAGGATATATGTCCCAGATTTCACCCTAGGTCAAACCAGATCAAATCAACAAGTCCAGGGTACTATGCAGGGTGAATATGAGGTACAGAAGCAAAATGGGCACAGGACTCATCAGGGTGGCCGGCCACATCCCCTAATTTCCCGGCCTCGCCGGCCCAAGTATGGAATTGGGTGCTCATTTCCCTAGGGTGGCCTCCTGGGTGTCTAATTAGGGTTATGGTATTACTACTTTTATCAGAAAATGTCCCAGTATATCCCAGATCCCTCAAAGGCACACTGAAAGTAACAAAACTGATATGGTCAAATTCCTGAGTTCATGCCACGGCTCACGTATATGGTTCAGGTCAGGAATCACGTCACCAAGTTCAAGCAAAAACTCACCACAGCTCCCAGATTCCACTAACAGTAAGTATTCATAAATTCAACAGGACCAAACTACTCCAAATATCACCAGACAACTCCTACCAAGAAACCAAACCCTAACTTCTCTAATGGGCCGGCGTCGCCGGCCATCCCTTCATTGGCCGCCGGCCAAAACAGGTGGGTAGGGTGTGGGGTTTTGTGTGGTCTATTAGGGCTACCTGCACAACATTCTAGCACTGTTTATTTTACCAGTATGGGCTCGGGGTCACAGCAGGTTATCCATGTCTCAAAACAACACAAAAACACGACATCGAGCCGAAACTAAACTAAAGAAAGAGTTATACCTCACTTGATCCTCCATAGGCAGCACCAACTTCCCAAGTTCATCAAAATCCTACTTTGCTCGGTTCATCTTGTAGAGGATGAGATGGGGACTAATATTTGTGAAAGGAGTTTAGGGTTTTGAGTATGTTTTAGAGATGAGGTGAGGGGATTTAAGATGGAGGAAGGGGGGCTAGGGCAGCAGCTCAAGAGCTCAAGAAGAGGGAGGAAAGAATGAGAGAAGAACAAGAGGGAATGGCTAAGGTTGTAAGGTCAATGGTCCACCTCTCTTTCTCACCTACCCTAATCATTACTTTTTCTTTTCTTTTCCTTTTCCCTTTTCTTTCTCACACCAATAGTGATCCCAAATGAAATCCATGGCTAGAAAAATACACAAGTGTAGAAAAAAGTGGTAGGTGCAAGTTTTGCACAAAATTGCCAAAAAACCCGATTAGCGATTTTAATCGCGATTAGCACTAAATTAGTGTCAAACTAATCACAAAAACTTAAAAATGTCATAATTCACTAATTTACCCTATTTTAGAATTTTCCATAATTTTTCATAATTTTTCTAACATTTTTCCTATTTATCTGCATTTAATATTAAAATAATCAATAAAATAATATTAAATTATAGAAATTCCCAAAATTAATATTTTATATTTTTGAAAATGTTACAGGGTGTTTGATATGATCATCACCTGCTGCCGGCGTATTGACGAGTCTTTAGAGTCCTACACAGAGGTTTCCTGGCTCAAGCAAAACGAAATTGGAGCGCATATGAGATATGTGCGGGACCGAGAATAATGCGTGTATGTGATACCGTATTCTATTCTCGCGATGAATGTATCGATTGGTTGTATGCGATATAACCTAGTTATCGAATCAAGTATTGATTCGATAAGCCGATACATAGGATACTAGTCGGTTATATGCGATATGACCGGATCGTTAAATCAAGTGTTGATTTAATGATTTAATGTATAATTATATATTTGATATATTACTTTGCATTAACTAGTATTGGTTCACTTTGAAGGATATTTCTCACTTGGATGTACAAGTTGTATATGTGATATACTTTTTGTGCAAATAATTGTATCATGTTTGATGATACATGTTTACTTGGTTAAGTGTAAAGAATTAAACCATGGTTAAACTTATGATTAGGGTTTTGTTTTCTTTTTCATTTATTTGTCTATTTATTCTTTATGAAAAAATAATAAGCATAAAGGAAAATGGTGGCTTAATTTGTTTTCTAGTTAAAGCTTCATGAAGCTTTGACCAAGTGACCATTTTGTCTCCATACTTAACCCTAACCATTCCCACTAACCATGATTTATTCTCTACACTTGACCATGGTTGAGATATGATAAGTATTCTTATTATTTTCTTTTTAGAAAATAACTTATCATATGTTTCATCTTCTTCTTCTTCTTCTTCAAGAAAAGAAACCTTGCCTTCATCAATGGCAACTTGAGCAAATGAGTGAGAAATCCAATTTTAAAGTGAACCCACTTCCTATTTCTTCATCCTCTACCTCTTGCCAAGTAGTAGAGTGTGTTTTCTTCACAAGTTTCATGACTTCGTGAAGTGGGAGCTTGATCTTGTGATGCCTCGACGTAGATCATCTTCGGCACGAAGCCGACGACCTTGCCCGCCCATTTCTCCGATGAAGCCGACGCTAGAGCCCGGGATTCCATTTGGACAGCAAGGAGACTTCATTGCGGAGCTATGGAGGTGGAGGACCGGATCTACAAAGGTTGTATTTTCGTCTACTCGTAGTTAAGTTGTTAACTACTTAATGTTTTCGCCTAAATATCTAGTTAACGATCTAGTTTAGGGTTTCTCGGCACCGTAAAGTTTGAAATTGGCATGGTTGATGCCTTGTGAGACCTCGACGGCGTGCCTAGGATCCCTACAGTGGTATCAGAGCCTAGCAAGAGCCTTAGGCGATGCGTAGACGCTGTTTGAAGTCCGATCGAACCAAAATCCGAACCCGAAACATGCTCTCTGGACTTTTTCTAAAAACTGGGTTTTTTCCAGATTAAAAATTCTTAAAAAATTCAGCAGGGAATTCTAAGAATTACGATGCAAAAAATTTTTCATGATACCTCTAATGCGCAGCGGAACCGCGGCAGAAGCCTGCCTTCTGCGGCGGTTCCGCGGCCGCTTGACTTGATAGGCCTTCAAACGTTTCACAGTAATTCATGCTTTCTGGTGCTGGTTTTCCTGGGAATTTTTAATATTTATTCAAGAGTTGAATTTTCTGGGGCTGTTTTGGGGATTCGATGATTCGATCGGATTATCAGACTTTGTCTTTGTGGCTTTCCGGATAAATTTTAGAATATGTTAAAAAGTTCGACCGGATATAAATACCCAATTTTTCCCCTGTCGGGAATTTTCCAAGTGTTGGATTTTTCCGTGGTTTAAAGACGTTCTAAGTAGTGCAAGTAACTCGATGGACCCTCTAGAAGACAACAAACCTTAACTCGATTATGTGACCGTCTTGAACTGCCCTTTGAACCTTAGGGTTTGGGGCAGTACGGCGTGCCACATGTGAGGCGTTGGCTTGACCCTTCTACGGCTGGACCGTTGGTACTGAGGCACGAACTGAATGTTTTTAGACTTGTTTCATGTGTTGATCTGTATCGGGAAAACTTGGGTGTTTGAATGTTCGATCGGAAAGTCTAACATTTTCTAATTATCTGGAATGTGATACAATAATTGGAATTCACAAAAAGTTATGAGATAACTAAATGAATGTTATAAACATAGCAGTTTAGTCTCACTTGATCGGTTGCCACGGAATTTTGATGTGATCAAAAGTCCGTCGCAATCACGTAGCGTACGCGGATACTCGCCGGGTAAACTTAATAGACAGCCTCACCCCATAGCCCCGACTAAGTGACTGTAGGAGAACCCCGTCGCCGAAAGCATCCGTTCGGGTGCTCGCGGTAGCGGTGTTCCGCCTTGGTCCACTTGGTCGACGGCGTCGGGGGTGCAACCGCCTACTAAAGCTTGCGACGAGCATTCGATCAAAATGTCGGGAATCTTGTTGAATTGCCCGACTTGATACTGAAAAGAGTTTTCGATTTTGAGACTAAAATGCGGGGTTTATAATTATTAGGCATGCGATGTCTAAACAATTCATTTGGTCAGGCATGCGATGTCTGAGGTGGTTGCGGATTCCAACTTTTGTAGTTTTGCACTTTCTTTTCTGTGACCGTAAGTGTAATATGTGATATCGCCGGTTTCGTTGCTATATGTCAACGGAAATTGGGATGCGCAAATTTACTTACGTTGATGACATGTGATGTTATGTGTTGCTGGATATGTTATATTGGATCGTCGTGTTTGAATAGCCGGGGGGTTTTATGTGAGATGAGTGTTTTTCATTTTCATTCATGTAAATACTTGTATGTAATATTCTTTTATTGGGGCACTTCCAGGTTGCGGAAGTTGTCTCCGTTGATGTATATTATTTACTTTTCTGCACTAGGATAGACCCAAGGAGGAGAGCACAAGTAACCGGGTTCTGGAGTCCAGAGGGAGACCAACTCGAGGAGTCGAGTCCGGGTCTCCTAACTCCAGAATTGGTAGGGTTGCTTGCCGCTCTCGTAGGGGTCTAAGGGTGTGGGTTTGGCTATTCATCGCGACCGTGGAATCCGTCTTTTATACTGGCTCGTATTGAAAACACGGACGTCCTAGTATATCCAATATTTCATATGTTTCTTCTGCTGCGATATCTGTGATGTGATCATGTGATGTTCTGTGATAGATACAGTATATAGTATATATGATATATTATATAGGCGTTACTTATGTTTTACACCCGCGCTAGCCCTGCCCCGCTCTGCCGTTAGTTACCTAACCTAACGGTGCATGAGGGGACATCGAGGCGAATGCGGATGGCATAAGCGTACGTCGTATTTATCTGTGATGTTTAGGTACTTAAATGATGGGACTTCATTAATATGATTAATGAAATAAAAGAAACCTAAGATGTTGTAGAATCGAATTTCAAAATAAAACAGGTAGCTACAGTTCTTGCTTTGCACAGAGGTATATGTGATATATCCTGCACCTTATTCGATAAGGAAAGGACCGAGATCCCTTCACCGGGAGTGACTCCTTTAGCAATAACTGGCAGATGCTACACACTCGGTTTTTCTTTTGATTGCTTTTAAGAGTTTTTGCTTTGCACAGCGATATATATGATATATCCCGCACCTCATTCGACGAGGAAAGGACCGACGATCCCTTCACCGGGAGTGACTCCTTTAGCAAAACTAGAAATGCCTAAAAAACACTCCATTTTAAAATTCATTCGATCCTACAACGATATCAAGTTCATTACGCAATAGGTTTTCAGAAAAACCTGTCGTAGCCCTCCGTCATTTCAGATAAGTCCTATTTAGTATTCGTGCTACGTTTGTTGACCTCCGTCAAGGCGTAGTGTGCGGTAGCTAACTAGTATTTATCTGTTTATGCATATGATGCAGATTGGATTAGGGTAGTCGTGCGGCCTTGTTGACCTCCGTCAAGGGTCGTGCGGGTGGGTTTAATTCGATCAAGAAATG
This sequence comes from Agapanthus africanus, assembly GCA_030015575.1. Classification (NCBI taxonomy): domain Eukaryota; kingdom Viridiplantae; phylum Streptophyta; class Magnoliopsida; order Asparagales; family Amaryllidaceae; genus Agapanthus; species Agapanthus africanus. The sequence continues at coordinate 64,501,782 of JASDDO010000022.1, forward strand.
ACGGGTTGAACTTGACTAGTAGCCTATGGTTTGTTGACCTCCGTCAAGGTCATAGGACGCTAGGGGCAAAATATTATCGGGAATTTCAAGTGTTGAAATTTGCAATGAGATTGCATACCTTCTATGTGATAGTTGGATCCCGATACCCGCTGCGAGTAAGAGTTACTCCTGGGAGAGTTTTACACATTACAATTAGCCGATCAAGTAGGTGTCTAGAAAGGTGTCAACGGGGTTACGCCTCTGGGAAAACGAGGTTTACTTTAATTAGGTCCGTGCGAAAGCACAGGGAACCTCCCTCAAATTACCGACACTGGCCTGGCTGAAAGATTGGAGAACTTGTAGTGTGTAATTAATCCCGGCTAGTCTTTCCTTTTAGGGTTTGAAGGAAGATTTGATAAAAAGCAGTGGGAGCCATCCTGATTAGATAAAATAATAACCAATCTATTCTTGCAAGAGCGCACGCTGAGTGTTTTCTTCTCTCTCTCTCCAGGTAGCGACCATATCACGCCTTAATCAAGATAATAATACGGAATATTAACCGAACCCGCTTTGTTCCCCTCCGAAAGGCGGCCTAGACTTTGCGTCTTGCCTGAGATTCGGGGGCAGATGCTATATGGTTTTATCCGTCTATCTCTCCGGAGATGCCGAGTTGATTTATGGCACCGTGTATCGGAGGTTTAGACGGATGCGGCCGATGTAGCAGACTTCGTCAGATTCCCCCTCGGGGTGAGGGGTTTTTGATTGTGGGGACGCTCTTCCCTGCAGGCACAAGCCCCTGCAGTTAATTACGCTACCGCATTGCGGCAACAACTTTCTACTTCTCCAGAATTTTCACTTCGTGTCGTGTGTGTTTGTTTTGTTTGTGGTTGCCCGTGGATTGTATACGGAGACTGGGTAATACCGTCGCCCGTAGGACGTGGATTAGTCCAAATCCGTGTTTACTTAGATTTGGGTTTGGTGTTTTAGTTTAAGGATACGTTAGTCGCGTTGCGGCTAAGATCAACTCAAACGTTCGTCAAGGATACGTTAATCCTGTTTTGGACTAAGATCGACTTGACGTAGTGATCGATTTAATATCTGGCCGTCGGGACTCGTCACCTCTCTGAAGTCGTTGAGGGATTACAACGACAGGCGTCAGAGGAGTTCAGAGATGTACCCTTGAACCAAGGTTGATTTGGAGTTTTATCATTCATTTAAATATCTAAGGATACGTTAACCGTATTTGGGGCTAAGGTCAACTTAGACGGGACCGTTTAGATCCATCAAAAGAGCATTTGGAGGCTCTATTGTTCCAGTTTTAGAGACGTAGCGGTCCATGTTCCAGTTTAGAGACGTGGTGGTCCATCGTCAGTTTAGGAACGTGGTGGTCCATCATTAGTTTAACGACGTTCCGGTCCATGGTCCAGTTTAGGGACGTGGTGGTCCATGTTCCAGTTTAGGGACGTGGCGGTCCGACATTAGTTTAGGGACGTTTCGGTCCGATATTAGTTTAGGGACGTTTCGGTCCATGGTCCAGTTTAGGGACGTGGTGGTCCATGTTCCAGTTTAGGGACGTGGCGGTCCGACATTAGTTTAAGGACGTTTCGGTCCAACATTAGTTTAAGGACGTTCCGGTCCAATGTTAGTTTAGGGACGTTTCGGTCCGATGTTAGTTTAGGGACGTTTCGGTCCACGAGTTTAAGGACCCCGCAGTCCATATGGGTGTGTGGTCGTTGGGACCCGTCACCTCTTTGACGTCGTTGAGGAATTACAACGATGGATGTCAAAGGAGTTCGGAGATGTACCCTCGAACCGGACGTAGATTGATTTGGGAGAGCCATTTTGCTCAGTCAATTTAATTTAAGGACTTATGGCCATGATTGGGCTAAGTCCAGTTGAAAATGTCCAACATTGCTTTTGCATTTCTTTTTACTTTTATTTGGGCTTTGCCCAGAAAGGATGCAGAGCATCAATTTTATTTGGGCCCAGCCCTTTTATTGCTTTGCAATTTATTTTGTCCTGCTAGGTCTTTTTGATTTGGGCTAGCCCTTCAAGTAATGCATTGCATTTGTGCAAAGCACCAAGAATCTTTTAGATTCAGGAAAAGAAGTGCAGAGCACTTTTTAACTTCTTGATCTAAATTTAGATCAAAGAAAAGAAAGAAATCTTTTCTTTCTTTCTGTCTCAGAGAACCAGAGGTTCATAGCAAGTGCAAGGCACTATTTTTATTATTTTTATTTATTTATTTATTTATTTATTGAAGATCACTGATCTTGTTTTTTAGATCAATGATCTATTCTTTAAGAGAATTTTCTCTTATCTCAAAGGTTTTTACCTTCTTTTTTTGTATTCTCAAGGAGTTCTCAAGAGTTCTCTCTTCTTCTTTTTTTTTAAAACCCAGATGATGCCCTTGAAATGAGGTCTGAGGTCCTTTTTATAGTGCTAAAAAATTAGTTAAATTTGTTAAAAAGATCTTTTTCTGAGTGATTTGGGGAATTTTCTCCACCGTTGGATCTTTGATCCAAAAGCCCCTGTTTTACAGAAGAAATATTCTTGTTTTAACAAGAACAGAAAAAATTTCCTCAAATCTTCATTATGTTGTTGCGCAACTCACCAGCGCGTAACACGTGTCGCGCAGTAAGGCGCTTGCGCAACTGAGCTTGCGCAACTGCGCGGACACGTGTCGCTCAACGAAGCGCTTGCGCAACTGAGCTTGCGCAACTGCGCGGACACGTGTCGCTCAACGGTGCACTTGCGCAACAGTGTTTGCGCAACTGCGCAGACACGTGTCGCGCAGAGGTGCGTTTGCGCAGTTGTGCTTGCGCAACTGCGCAGACACGTGTCGCGCTGCAGTGCGCTTGCGCAACAGTGTTTGCGCAACTACGCAGACACGTGTCGCGCAGCGGTGAGCTTGCGCAGACATGTGGCGCGCACTTGCGCAACAGCGTTTGCGCAACTGCGCAGACACGTGTCGCGCAGCGGTGCGCTTGCGCAGTTGTGTTGCGCAACTGCGCAGACACGTGTCACGCAGCGCGGCGCTTGCGCAACTGAGCGTTGCTTTTGCTTTTTAAAGAGCCTTGCTCTGATTGGACGCACTGCCTTGGGCGTTGTGCTGCCGAGTCAACTTCTGACACGTGGCAAATTGCGCGCAGCGCACGGGATCTGAAGCGTTGCTTCAAAATTTTGAATTTTTGAAATTCAAACAGAGCCTTGCTCTGATTGGGGGAACAAATGCCCCCCCACCGTTGCGCTCACGTGGCGCGCACGTGAGTGCAGCGGTGGCAAGATCCTGACTGTTGGATCATGGGGGTCAGTTGAAGGGGCGCAGGCGCCTATAAATGGGACCTTTGGTCCTTAGAAAATTCTTTACTATTTTCAAGAATTTGAATCTTAGAGCCTTGCTCTTGTTTAAGAATTTCCAGAGCCTTGCTCTTGTGAGAACTTCAAAGTTCCAGTTTTAGAATCACTCTAGGTAAAATTAATTAAATTAAATTTAATTAACAGTGCCTTGCTCTTATAGATCTTTGATCTAAAGAAAACCCCTTTAGGGTTTCTTCAACAGAGCCTTGCTCTAAAAAATTTACAGATTTACAGAGATCTGATCCATGGGTTTTAACCCATGAACAGAGCTTTGTTCTTAGATCAAATGTAGATCTTTTTAGATTTGAGAAACGGAGAAAATTTTTGTCTTGTGAGTTTTCCTGGATTTTTCTAGACTCCAAAACTCTAATTCTTCTAAATAAAATTGATGGATCTTTCCACTATTACCATAGAGCTATGCTCTTTTAAGGAACCTTGTTCCCCTGAGACCAGAGTTTGACAAATGTCACTCTGTGACAGAGCTTTGCTCTGAAAGAGAATATTTCTCCTTGTCTCTAGGGATTTCCCATCAGTGAGGATATTCTTTTGGGGACCTTTTCATTAATTGACAGTTTCATCTAATGATGGGTTTGTCTTATTAAGTGATGTACTGTCATTTAGATTTTGTGGGTCCCCCTTTGGTCTCCTACCCACTACGTCACAATGTGAAATAAGATTTAAAAAAAGTCAAGCGTTAGAACACTAATGGTTATTTTGTCTTATCACAGGAAACATGTCTGATGATTTGTCTTTCCCCTTCGTTCGCTCGGAAGGAGGGTTCCCTCACTCGCCAGTGGACCGGGTGGTGTTCGCCTTGATTAAAGATCACGATCCTGAGTGCAAGAGACTTCACCTGTGGGGAAGGTGGTACAGCCAAATCATCCAAGGCCGTCGCAGCTTCAGCTCCGCTTCACCCTCTAAGCCCATAGTTACGATCCCTTATGCGGACAAGCCCCCGGTGGAGTATGCCGTGGAGGTTAAAAATTGGAATTCCGACGACCTCCTTTAGCCTGCAATCGGTGCCATTCCGGTGCAGCCGCCGCCGGCTATAGATATCTTGGGGAGGCGAATCTGTCAGGGTGAAGCACGCCCTTGGGGACAGGCTTATAACATTGGATTGATCCCGCGGCCGCTTGCCGGATATTTGCAATGGGCCCGTTACATTTTGGCGACGAAGAGGGCTCTCCTGACGACGATCGGTTTATACTCGGCCGTCTACGTCTCGCTTTTCGAGTATCCCTCTCCTCCGACGTGGTGGATAAAGGCCTTCATCGAACAATGGAATATCCCCACCCATACCTTCCTGACAGCGGATAGGGAAGTCTCCATCTCTCTGGAGGAGTTTGCTGAGATTTCAGGTCTGCCAATGAGGGGAGAACACTACGAGGAGCTGCTTCCTCCTGACGAGTATGTCTTCGCCACCAAGCAGCTTGTATTTGACTTAACTCCGGAAAATGCCATTCAACATCAGCACCCGGGCTTGGTGAAGGTATTGGAGATTTATGAGGAACTCCACTTGGAATCGGGCGACCGGGGCGTCAGTTTCGCGGATTTCATTGCTCGTTTTATCCGCCCGGAGTTCCTATCAGAGCAGGGCGAGAAGTTCGCTCAGCTTGCTGACCCCTTTGGTTTCGGCTTGGACCGCCGACCTTCATCGGAAAATGACCAGCGGGATTTTTATCTCCCCGGCACTGCCAGCGTCCCTTTCTCAGAGATCGCCGTTCCTGGCATGGACGAGGAGACTTTTTTCATAGGGTTCTTGGGTCTATGGCTATGCAGCTTCGCGCTTCCCATGCACCCATGCCTCATGCGGTCCTCTGTCTTTTACCCGGCGCATCGAATGGCGGCTGGTCTACAGTTATCAGTAGGGATCGCCGGGCTGGCTTACCTCTATAATGGACTTAGCGTAGCGGCGGACGCTGATGAGCCTGGGATACAGCCTGCTAACTTCCCGATGCACTACTTCACTTCTTGGATGGAGCTGCATGTGCGAGGGGTGTTTGGTGCCCATAAGACTCCTCCGTTTTTTGAGAAATACAGACTCCCAAGAATCATGCGTTTGGTCGGGGCTTCAATTATGGTTGCACCTCCGCGGGAGTCTAGGGGACTGCTCTTGCGTTCACATCTAGTCGGAGCGAAGACCTCTTTTGTGGATAAGGTCATCACCATAGGCTCCGAGATCACTAAATCAGTGGTGTCGCTGCGTGATGACTTTAAGGGCGGGGTTTCTGTACTGAAGGCTCGGGAAATCCTTCACCTTTACTCCATTCGGCCGGGCTACCTAGTATTTAGGCAGAATAAGACGGCTCTCTTTATGAGGTATAACCCACATCGATTTTCCCGACAATCGAGTTACAATCAAGGGATCCCGATGGAAGCCTTTCTGGAAACACCCGCGGTCGGCCCAGAGGGGATAAGGAATGCGATGCATCATTTCGTCCGGCTTAATACGGGATCCTATTTTTTTATCAGTGAGCCTAGCTGTGCCCCTAAAATAATCCATCCGTATGTAGCCTGGTATGCGCATGCTATGGGCCCAATCATTTTAATGGAGAAACGCCTGCTGGTTGACCGTAGGGGTGCGCCTCCTGGCGGTGATCGCAAGGCTCCCTTGCAGCCAAGGGTCCAGGTTGCCCTCCCGATAAAAGATGCCGGAGCTGACCGACCACGCGTGTTGGCCCCCCCGCGTGGATTGCCACTGCCTACTACGGTGGATGCACCACCGGCGCCCCGTGCTCCCACAAAGACGGTTAAAGTGGTATCGCCAGAGTCTGGCGCAGGAGCGGATATCGGGACTCGCCGCCCTAAAGTGACTGCCAAGCGCAAAGCTGCCCCGGGTGGATCTAAAGCTGGCGGACAGAAGAAGAAGAAGTCCACCCTATCCCTCGATGCGATCCTTAGCCTAAAGCCTGCGGCTCCTCCCGCCGAGGCTATATGTGAGTACGGCAGTAATGAGGGCTTCGTGGTAGACCCTAAGGACACCAATCTGGCTGCCGCCATTGCAGCTTCAAAGCGATCGGCGAGGCTTGAAGCGATGTTAAGCAAACTCGCTGAGTCCGGTAATCATCAGACGCTTTATTTGTCATTTCATTGCACTTTGTATTATTATATTTAACTAACATTTGCTCCGTTTTCAACAGGTGTCTCTACTGAAGAGGCTATCGCTGCCTCCCTGAAAACCTTCCAGGAGGAGGAGGAGAAGCGTGCCCTAGCAAGCGTTGGTATGTTTCACCCCTTTCTCTTTTATAAGGAAAGTTTGTTGTCTTTTTATGATAGTCAACCTGACCTTTTTTTTGTTTCTTTGCAGGGGTTGTATCAATTGACGCAGGGATCCTTCCCGAGTCTGTCATCGAAGTCCCGGCTTCGTCGAAGTTACCACAAGAGCCCCGGCTTGACAAGACGACGAGGGATGCCTTGAAGAATCTAGAGGAATCCCTATATACGGACGAGGAAGCCTCACTCAAGGAAGCCCTAATGGCATCCGTCTCAACGGCTCGAGAGGAGTGGAAGCGGTTGAGACGCGAAGCAAAGGCGCGCAGAGCTGCTTTGGCCGCGGGAGCGGGCCCTAGCACTATTCCTCGTGCCGACACTCCTTCCGAAGAGGCCCCTGCCGCCCTGTCTACTGCTCATAGGCAAGTGGCGCGCGCGGCTCGGAGTGCAAACGACAAGTCCTCTTCAGGTAACATTTCTTTCAGAACCTTGTTGCAAAAATTATCAAGTCGTTGGCTCATACGCATTCCATCTTGCAGGGCCAAGTCCGACTGAGGGGGAGGCGGAGACCGTCGAACCCAGGGGAATGGAGGAAATGGTACTTGCCGAACCCGAGCCGACAGTGAGCACCGTCGTCGGGGCCACGGCACCAGAAACAGAAGTTGAAGGATCCGCCACCGAGAAGGTCATTGATGCCGCATCTGAAGTGGCGGCAGATGAGATGATTGTCGAGCCGAAGGCAGTAGAAGTCGAGGCGCTTGAGGCTGGAGACGTCACGGTGCCGATGGACGAGACAACCGCGACCGCAGAAACCGAGGGAGTATCGGGTGAGGCGGCCACGATTCCTGAAGAGGAGCGAACCGCTTTTTCCCAGGAATCTGGTAATACTCCGATCATGGCCCTCCCCGCGTATGGTTCCTTGCCGTCTTCCGGGCTCGCGAGCACAACAACGGTTCCCATCGAGTCGGGTGACGAGGCTATGGGCGGTGGTCTCATGTCGATGAATGAGGGGATTGCTTTAGTTTCTGCTGGTAGCTCGTCGGGTAAAATTTTTTTGTCACCAGCGTTCCCCCCTTTTTTATATATCTTGCGATCTCTTCTAACAAGCTTGTCTTTGCAGGTGCGGCCAGTGTCGATGCTCCATTGCTCGAGGGGGCACCATCGACTACTGCTTTGGCGGTGGTCACCTCCCCGCCTTCCCTTGTGCCATCACGGATGTTGGAAGGTATGGACTCACGACTTATGCATTAATCTTTCAAAAATATAGCTTTGTACTAACGTTATACCATTGTGCCTTTGCAGGAGTGCTCTTCGATCATTTATATCAAGTGTTGCTCCCACACTTCTCTTTCCCATCCGAACTCGCTTCTCCCTCTGGTGGCGCCGGTGAGTATACTTTCACTATAATATCTTTATTTACCCCCTTTTTTTCTAGCAATGGGATAATTCCTGACTTTTCCTTTTCTTTATTGCAGTGCCACAAATCGAAGGAGGGGATGCAAGACCTGCCGCGCTACCGGCCCTTCCGGGTTTGCCGTCCGTTGCAGCTGGTATAGTAAAGTTCCTTTTTTGGTAACCCTTCCACATCTTTTGAACCGTCGTTTAACCATGTTTTGTTTTGCAGTTACTGTTCCGGCTCCGGTCCCTTTTGAGTCTCGCGTCCTTCCACCGGCAGGCCCTTTCTTGAAACGCCCGTCTTCAAAGGGTGTTGTGATGAGTTTGGGCATGCTGAGCGGGTATATCGAAGAGCTCAACATAGACGCTCTCCCTTCTGTCGTAGATTTCGCTGTGGAGGTTAATCCAATGTTGGCGGCGCTCGTAAATTTTCATAACGAAGGCGTCGTCGGATCTTGGGTTAATCACTGCAGGGAGATCGAGGCCTGTCTATATCGGCTGGAGTCGACGCGCTCTTCTCCCGAAGTTTTAGCCCTGAGCACCCAACGCACAACTTGGCTCGAGCAAAGCACTTCGCACTTCCGCCACTTGGAGCAGGAAGCAGCTTTAAGACTAAGGGAATGCCAAGAGACCTCGAACGAAACGGCCAATCTGCGCGCTGAGGTTGAGGCAAATGCTGCCCAAGTGAAGACTATCTTTGAGGGTCTCTTGGAGCGCATCTCCCATGGGCTAAACTTGAAGCGGAAGCTTGACATAGCTGAGCGCAATATCCCAAGTCGGGAAGCTGCCTATCAGGTCGTCAGGGAGCAGCTTGCGTCGGTCTTGCAGCAACGAGCCCAAGTGGAGGCAGAGTTGGCGGTGGTAGCCGATCAAGAGAAGGTATGGAAGGACATATGCGAGCAATTGCTACATCTATGCAAGACGCTTCCTTCCCAATAATTCTCCTTGTATCATTTGTATTTGTAAAATATATGTATATATTTTTTATTCTTTAGCACAATGTATCCTGTACTCGATCAATATTTATGAATAAAAGATGCACGTTTTTGTAATGTCTTGTGTCATTTCTCCGTCTTTTCTTTCTTTTATTATCAGTATGCCACCTTAGTAACCATGATTGACGGATGATTAGGACGAGTATCCCAACCTTCTTAAGAAATAGTGATGGCTTAGGCCGCAGGTTCAGATCTGCTGCCTAAGACTTTTCAACTCTATAAGCCGTGAGGGTCTCATAGAGACTTTTCTCCCTACGGATCGAGAGGATTTTGTAGGTGGATTTTCTCCTTAGGAATCGTGAGGATTCCTAAGTGTGGTTTTCTCTCATAGGTCGTAAGGATCCTATAAGAGAATTTTTCCCTCTTACGAGTCGAGAGGACCCGTAAGTGGTTGTTTCCCTCTTTATCGAATCTCGACTTTGGAGAGTGAGACCCGTGTATAGTATACAAGAGACCACTTTAGATCGACTTGTAGGGTCTCATTGTTCAGGAAGTAAGTTTTCCCACCTCTGTTGCCTGAGGCTTTGTCTTGGAAATTGAGAAGCAAATTCGATTTATTAGAGAAATCCCTTTTCTGAATGACCCGGGGGAATTTCCCCTCACCGTCGGATCTTTGATCCAGAAGCAAATCTTTTTATTTTTAAAAATAGTAGGAACGATTTCTCCAGAATTTTTAATTTTGTTTAGCGCAAATGCTTCAGGGTATGACACGTGTCGCACAGCGCACAGTGCAGCGCAACTGTGTTAGCGCCTCTGCGCTGTGTTGTGTAGCGCGCGGCGCAGCGCAGCTGAAGCGTTACTTCCTTTAATTTTGAAAAGGAGCCTCTCTCTGATTGGATGCGCTGCTTTGGGCGTTGCGCTGATGCGTCTGCGTCCGCCACGTGGCCCGTTATGCAGCGCAAACAATCTGAAGCGTTGCTTCATTAAATTAATTTTCAAGACAGAGCTTTGCTCTGACTGGGGGAAAACGAAGCCTTGCTTTGTCTCCCGCCTCGGGATTTGAACAGAAGTTCACTCCGATTAGGGTGAACCGTTGTGACAACTCTTGGAAGTCGAAGAGGCACTTGAGGCCTATAAATAGGACCTTTGGTCCCCTCCAGATACTTATCATCTTCCAGATTTCCATTTTCGAAGACTTCGGAGCTTTGTTCTTGCCTTTAAGGACTCCGTTGCTTTGTTTCCCCTTTTTTTTTTAAAGTTTTTAGAAAAAAAAACTTCTTTAGGTAGAATCGATTAACCAGCAGAGCTTTCGTTTGGGGGATTTCATCCTTGAACATAGTCTTGCTCCTCAGGAATTTAGTCCTCTATGTATGTTATTGCTTTTCTATTGCTGATTTTCCTGTAATATTTCCTCCAGGTATAATGGCGGCGGTGCATCTATACAGTTTGCACGAGTTCATTACCTACGACGATATCCGCGCTCAAGGTCGTCAACAAAACCAGGAGTTTACGGACGCTGAATGTGCGGAAGTCATGGGTCGTCTGAACGCAAGCGGGGGTTGGCTATTGCCTCGTCGTTCGGCCCTTCTGAAAGTCGTGTTGGGAGCCATATGGAGAGCACTTCCGGATCTTCATGAGGCCTTACCGCTCAACGCACTGGATGATGCCGAAGACATGGTGCATTCAGTGTACCTGACAGGGCTGATCTCAAAGAAACGGCGGAACAGCCTCGTTGACATCCTACACCAAGTCTTCCAGCAGACGACGATAATTGCCGCTTATCGAAGGCCAGAGGGGCTTGCCGATGATATTGACACAGAGGAGCGCGAAAGACTGCGCATAAGAATAATTAGAAAGGCCAGAAGAACTCTGGACGGCCTTACTTTTGAATTCCTCAATCCGTGCCCCGGATCTGTGGTTATTCCATTGTAATAATTTGAATAATGTTTTTTTTATTTATCTTTCTTATGATTGTAAAAAGGAATTTTCTAGCAGTATGAATGGAAACTCTTCCCTTTTCTATTTCGGCTTGTCTTATTTCTCGTCCTGAGTCTTTTGCCCATGCATAAATGAGTGCGTCACGCACGCCGGATCAAATGTAGACCAGATATTCTTTCTGTCATCTTCTTTTTTTTTATAATTGTCAGCAGGCTGTCTTAACAACCATGGTTAATGGATATCCAAAACGAGTATTCTGACTTCCTTAAGAAATAGCGATGACTTAGGCTGCAGGTTCAGGTCTACTGCCTAAGACTTTTCAACTCTATGAGCCGTGAGGGTCCCATAGAGGCTTTTCTCCCTACGGGTCGAGAGGATCCCATAGGTGGATTTTCTCCTTAGGAATCGTGAGGATTCCTAAGTGTGGTTTTCTCTTATAAGTCGTAAGGATCCTATAAGAGAATTTTTCCCTCTTACGAGTCGAGCGGATTCGTAAGCGGTTGTTTCCCTCCTCGTCGAAACTCGACTTTGGAGAGTGAGACCCATGGATAGTATGCAAGAGACCATTTTGGATTGACTTGCAGGGTCTCATTGCTCAGGAAGCAAGTCCTTGCTGCCCGAGACTTTATCTTGCAAGGTGGAACGAACCGAGAACTCTCTCACGGAGACAGAGGTGGCTCTGTGAGTTGACGCGGGTTGGGAGGCTCTCGTCACGGAGTATTTGTATCCGCGAGTCGAGGAGTTTTCTAGGGATTATTTGTTTCCCAAGTGCCAAGGATTATTTGTTTCCTTGGGGTTTGAAACGAGTCGAGGATTCCTGCGGAGGCACGGGTGGCTCTGCGGGTCGACGCGGATCAGAGGGCTCTCGTCAAGGAGTGTTTGTATCCGTGAGTCGAGGAATTTTGCTAAGGATTATTTGTTTCCCAAGCGCCAAGGATTATTTGTTTCCTTGGGGTTTGAAACGAGTCGAGGATTCCTTCGGAGGCACTGGTGGCTCTGCGGGTCGACGCGGATCAGAAGGCTCTCATCAAGGAGTGTTTGTATCCGTGAGTCGAGGAATTTTGCTAGGGATTATTTGTTTCCCAAGCGCCAAGGATTATTTGTTTCCTTGGGGTTTGAAACGAGTCGAGGATTCCTACGGAGGCACTGGTGGCTCTGCGGGTCGACGCGGATCAGAAGGCTCTCGTCAAGGAGTGTTTGTATCCGTGAGTCAAGGAATTTTGCTAGGGATTATTTGTTTCCCAAGCGCCAAGGATTATTTGTTTCCTTGGGGTTTGAAACGAGTCGAGGATTCCTACGGAGGCACTGGTGACTCTGCGGGTCGACGCGGATCAGAAAGGCTCTCGTCAAGGAGTGTTTGTATCCGTGAGTCGAGGAATTTTGCTAGGGATTATTTGTTTCCCAAGCGCCAAGGATTATTTGTTTCCTTGGGGTTTGAAACGAGTCGAGGATTCCTATGAAGGCACTGGTGGCTCTGCGGGTCGACGCGGATCAGAAGGCTCTCGTCAAGGAGTGTTTGTATCCGTGAGTCGAGGAATTTTGCTGAAGACACCGGATTCTCCGGAGTTGGACTGAACCGTTGAGGTTTGGCTTCGTCGTTTGACGGAATCCGCTGGGAAAGTATGGTTCATTCTTTGTTTACGCCCTTGGATGGTATACCGGGATCGATGTGATCTTAACTGTAGGGCCAAAGTTTTATCATTTCTTCTTTTTATTCTATTTTATTTTCGCGATGCTCTATCATTTCAGCTTTTATATCACGAAGGTCACGATTGCCCAATCATTTCGGCTATTTTTCGCGGTGCCCAATCATTTCGGCTATTTATTTTATTTTTACCCGCTGCTTTTTATTACGGGTTGCCCAATCATTTCGGCTATTTTGCATTCATACATTTTACCTGCTGTTTTTTATTGCAAGTTGCCCCATCATTTCGGCTATTTTGCATGCATGTGCGGCCTACTGGCTTTTCGCCGTAAACCTGAAATTAAACACCGATTTCGGCATCAGCACCGCTACAACTGGGATATTGCCAGGAGCGAATCATCATTTGCCTCTGTCGTTGTCGAACAAAGGAGGCTTAGCGACCAGGGTTAGGGTCCTGTCGACTAAGGCTTTTGACTTCATGAGCCGTAAAGGTCTCACAAAGGTATTTCTCCCTACAAGTCGTGAGGATCTTATAGGTGTATTTTCTCCTTAGGAATCGTGAGGGTTCCTAAGTGTTTTGTTCCTCTGTAAGTCGTAAGGATCCTACAGGAGGGTTTTCTCCTCATAAATTGAGGGGATTTATAAGGGTTGTTTACCATGCGAACGTATTCCCAGTCATGGATGAGACTTGGTTAGGGAAATGCTTATTCGCGCCCGTGGATTGTATACAAGGGTCAGTATTGAGCCACTTGTAGGGCAATATTGGAATTTTGTGGGGGTTTGCTTAAGCACAGGTTTAGGTCTCTGTAACTTAAGACTTTCAAGTCTTACGGGCCGTGGGGGTCCCATAAGAGAGTTCTCCTTACGAGTCGTGAGGATCTCGCAAGTGTATTTTCTCCTTAGGAATCGTGGGGATCCCTAAGTGTGTTTCTCCTTTGTGAGTCGTAAGGATCTCACGCAGGTGGTTTCTCCTTACAAGGTCGAGAGGACCCTATAAGCGTCCTTAACGAGGTTGCGCCCTTTCAGGTTTTCACAAACACTCGCCGGTAGCCCTGCTGTTTTTACTCACGGAGCCCTTTCGGGTTTTCATCCGCGCCCATTTTGCTTATGGACATACCGTTTTTTTTTATTCTTTTTTTTTCTCTTTTTTTTTATGAGGTCGCGCCCTTTCGGGTTTTCACGACCACTCGCCGGTAGCCCCTGCTGTTTTTACTCACGGAGCCCTTTCGGGTTTTCATCCGTGCCCTTTTTGCTTATGGACATACCGTTTTATTTATTATATATATATATATATATATATTTTTCATCTCGTCAGCCCAAGGATGCTGTGGTATTAGTTTAAAGACGTTTCAGTCTGCTATTAGTTTAAGGACATTTCGGTCCGTTGTTGAGAATGTTGGCTATTCTTTATGAAGCTTGAGCTTAGGAAGATAGCGAGCGGACATAGTCGTCGTCATCCATCATTGACCTAGGCTGTGGCTCATTAAGCGTAATATTTCTTTAGGAAGCGACCGTTTATTGGTCTGAAAGGTCTTTCGCCGTGCATGTCCACGAGTAGATAGGCTCCACCTTGGTAGACTTTATCTATGATGTACAGGCCTTCATAGTTTGGCTCAAATTTTCCCCGCTTGGCGCGATTGGGGATCATAGGCCTTTTGACCACTAGCACGAGTTCGCCTTGACCTAATGTCCTCGGTCGGGTCAATCTTTCGTATGAGCGCGTCATCTTTGCTTTATAAGCTTCCAGATTTTGCTGTGCTAGGAGCCGGATTTCATCAAGGGCGTCAAGCTCTTCAAACCGAAGGTGAGCATTTTCTTCGTCGGTCAGCTCGTAGTGGACTGCTACTCGTAGAGAGGGTAATTCTATCTCGAGAGGGAGTACTGCTTCTATCCCAAATACCAACGCGTACGGCGTTGTGTTTGTGGCCGTTTTAAATGTAGTTCGATACGCCCAAAGAGCCTCTTGCAATCTTTCGTGCCAATCTCTCTTATTTCGTGACACCGTTTTCTTCATGATCTTCGTCAAGGTCTTGTTGAAGGCCTCAGCTAGACCATTAGCTCGCGGATTATAAACTGAGGAGTATCTCCAGTCTATATTATGCTGTTGCGCAAAGCGACTAATCTTGTGGCTTCTGTAGGCTGGCCCGTTATCGGAGATGATCCGTCGCGGAGTTCCAAACCGATATATGACGTGCGTTTTGAAGAAGCGGAGGATATTTTCTGTCTTCACTTCTCTTAACGGTATCGCTTCTGTCCACTTAGAGAAGTAGTCAGTCGTCGCTAGGATGAAACGATGCCCCTTAGACGATGCTGGTTCGATAGGGCCAACTATATCAGTCCCCCACATTTCGAATGGCCAGCTAGCCACTGTTTGGTGTAGCGGATTCGGATGTTGATGGATGAAGTCCCCATGAATTTGGCATGAGTGGCATTGCTTCGCATATTCGATGCAGTCCTGAATCATCGTGGGCCAGTAGTAGCCCTTCCGTTTTATTTTCAACTTCATCTTAGGGCCTGCTTGATGAGAACCGCAGAGTCCGTCGTGAACTTCCTGGACGACTCTTTTCGCTTCGTCAGGTCCTAAGCATCTCAGCCACAAAGAATCAAATGACCTCTTGTACAGGGTATCGTTGACAAAGGCGAAAGACAGGGCTCGTTTCGCGAGCTGATGTCTTGTGGACGCTTCTTCAGGCACTTGGTGGGTCTTAAAGTAGTCTATGAAGACTTCCCTCCAGTCCTCGGCCTTCTCATGGTCTTTTATTTGTAGGGTCGTCTGCTCAGTCGTTCCCTTTTCTTTATATGATTCTGGAGGTATCTCTGCCGGGGCGAGCACTCGACGGCTTTGTACCACGATTCTAACGTCATCGAGGTTCTCGTCAGCCAATTCTTTAGCGAGTTTGGCCAATGCGTCCGCTTTGCTGTTTTCCGCACGCGGTATGCTTTCCAAAATATAGGAGGGAATTTGGGTTAGCAGTTGTTGCACATTTTCACCGTATTTTATCAATTCCGGTTTGCATGTTTGGTAATCGTCGTTCACTTGACTGACGACTAGCTGGGTGTCCCCATATATGAGGAGGTTTTCAATTCCCATCTCAATGGCAATCTCCAAGCCTGCTATCAAAGCTTCGTATTCAGCTTCATTATTCGTTCTCGGCTCTGTCAAGGAGAAGGCGAAGCGCATTATTCCTTCTTGTGGGGTCACGAAGATAAGGCCTACTCCCGACTTGATCATTGACGTATTTTGTTTGTGCTTTTTCATGGAAGATGCTCCATCGAAATAAAGCTCCTAACGGGTATCACTACCGTCGATTGCGTCAAACGCATGTTTGTCCGGCAAATCGCAATTCAGAGGCGAATCGGCAGGTATCGGGTGCTCAGCAAGGAAGTCGGCTATGGCCTGACCCTTCACTGCCTTGAGGGGTCGATATGTTATCGAGAACTCCATTAAGAGCAGAGCCCATTTAGCGAGTCGTCCCGTCAAGATGGCCTTTGACATTAAATATTTGAGAGGGTCCACCTTTGAAATGAGATAGACTTCATGCGCTAATGCGTAATGTCTGAGCTTTGTTATTGCGAAGATCAATGCTAGGCAGTGTTTTTCAATGGGGGGTAATTGCTTTCTGCCCCCAGCAGAACCCGACTTAAGTAGTAGAGTGCTCTTTCTTTCCCCTGGTCATTCTCTTGTGCCCATAATGCGCCTAAAGAGCCTTCAAGGGCGGTCGTGTAAAGAATGAGAGGCTTTCCCTTAACCGGAGCAGCCAACACCGGAGGGTTTTGCAGATACTGCTTGATCTCATCCAATGCGCCTTGGCATTTGTGATCCCAAATGAATGGGGTTCCCTTCTTCATCAGGTGACTGTAAGGACGGCACTTTCCTGAAAGATTAGCGATAAACCGTCGAATGTATGCAAGCTTTCCTTGGAGAGATCGCAACTGTTTAAGAGTTCTTGGCGGAGGCATTTCCATGATCGCCTTAATCTTAGACGGATCTATTTCAATACCTCGGTGTCGAACGATAAATCCTAGGAATTTGCCCGAGGAAACCCCGAACGCACATTTTAAAGGATTCATCTTCAAATTGTATCGCCGAAGGCGTTGAAATACGGTCTTCAAATGCTCGAGATGCTCTTCGTATGACTTGCTTTTAACCACGAGATCGTCGATATAGCATTCGACGATTTCGTGTATAAGGTCGTCGAAGATCTTTGTCATGGCCCTCTGATAAGCAGCACCGGCGTTCTTCAAACCGAAGGGCATTACTTTATAACAAAATATCCCTAAAGGAGTTCGGAAAGCCGTATGTTTCTGATCTTCAGGATGCATTTTTTTTTATTATACCCCGATGAGCCGTCCATGAAGGAGAAAACCTCATGAGTGGATGTATTGTCTATCATCAGTTCAGTGACTGGCACTGGGAAATCATCCTTCGGGCAAGCTTTATTAAGATCCCGGAAGTCTACGCATATGCGCACTGTCCCATTTTTCTTCATCACTGGGACGATGTTGGCGATCCATTCAGGGTACTGAACTTCTTGGATGAAGCCAGAGTCGATTAACTTTTTGACTTCGGTATTTATGCTCATCTCAAGCTCGAGTCGCATTCTTCTCGGTGCCTGTTTGACTGGTTTGACGTTTGGGGATATTGCTAGTCTATGTACAGCGACTCCTGGATCTAGTCCTGGCATCTCGGAATAGTTCCATGCGAAGCAATCTTTATGCTGCATAAGGACGTCTTTTAACGCAGCCACACTCTCTTCAGACAGCAGTTCGCTGACGAATGTCGGTCGCGGATCATTTACCGTCCCCAACTCGATTTTCTTGAGGTTATCTGCGGTGGTATGTATTCCATCCTCCAGTTCTTTCGGAGCTGGGGGAAATTCTGAGATTAACTCATCATTACTGTTTTCGAGGCACCAAGGGAGGCTGTCCAGGTTCTTGGGTTCTTCTTTTAATATTGTGATCATATGACAGGTGCGAATTCGCTCCCAGTCCCAATGTGGAACTGTTTTTTCTTTCATGGCCTTGGGCTCGTGCTTTTGTGGTGGCGTTACCCTCCAGTTGTCAGACAGAGCAAACTTGCCGAGCTGGTACTGATCTTCGACCCAATTCTTAAAGGTGAAGCAATCCTCAAGAGGATGCTCTATCACTCGGTGGTAAGAGCAATAGTTTGGATCAGAGACTTCACCTGCTTGTTCTGGGTGCTTGGACTCCGGCAATGTAAGCATTTGATGTTTCAGAGCAAGCTCAAGTATTTTTTTTGTCCTGTCTCGAGGAAACGAGTATGCTCGACCCATTTTCTTCATGAGGGATTGGTCAATAACGCTTGATTCTCGCTTGCGTGGCTTCTTAGCCCTGCTTTGTTGCTGTTGAGCGCCTCTTCGGCCTTTCGACTTGTTTCTGCCTCCGCGTCGAGCCCTTTTTGTATCAGGTTGACATGGGGCAGCATCTTCGTTTTTTACTGCTTGTTGAAGGAGGCGCTGTGTCTTGGCTTTCTCATAGATTGCCATTTCACGATTGTGATCATCTCGGGCTTTTTGACCTGCATCCCTTATAAGTTTGCCCATCTGGTCTTCAAATGATGGACTAGGCGGTTTTGTACCAGGAACTTTTGCTGGCTCAGGATTAGCGTTTTCCTCTTGAGCATTTGCTTCTTCATCAGAATTGTGCACGACGTAACAGTCGCGGAGCAGCTCTCGTTTCCTGGAGCGAATGTATCCGAGCCCGATCGTCTCCAGCCTCCCAGTAGGTAGCTTGTGCTGAGTTCCGGGGACGTTCCAAACCCTGTCATAGAATTTGGCCTTTCTAACGGTTTGTTCGAAAGGTATTCCCTGGCGCTTCAGCAGTCTCCTCAAGCCTTCTGTATAGTATCGGGGTAGACGGATGGGCTGGAGTCTGTCCAGCGTTGGATCCGCACCATGCCAAATTTCTTTTTCCACCTTGTTTTCTTCAGAACGGTAGAATAGGATTGCCTTCTCGCCTTTTCGTCCGGGAGGAATATAGAATTTTTGCAATTCTTCTACGCTGTTGGTGTCGAGTGCATCCAGTTCTTTGTAATGTTCAAGCGGCACCATGGTTATCTGCAGACTTCGCTCTTCGTCAGCGGAAACCCGTATTGAAGGCCGAGCAGGGAATACAGCATGAACTTCATCCTCTGAATCACTGCCGAAGATCAATGAAGGAACGGATGGTCCTGGCCTGGTGGATTGGGATGGACCTGAATAAATTATATCCTCCTCCTCCTCGGTGTCACTGCCGAAGACAGGGATGGTGGCGTTAGTTTTGTTCTCCGGTTTGTGACACCTTTCCGTGTCTTCGAAACTCGGTAAGAAGTATTTGGCATCTTCATACTTGCGAACTTCGTTCACGGAAAACGGATTCAACTCTCCCGCCACAGTGTACTCGAGGCCATCCCTAGAATACTTCATGCACTGATGCTGTGTAGAAGGGATGATATTGTACTCGTGTAGCCATGGTCGGCCGAGCAGAGCATTGTAGCACGTCTTGGCGTCTATAACATGGAATTTGATGTCTGTGACGAGCAACCCGAAGCGTAGCATCAATATCACAGATCCAAGAGTTTTTGATGATTGAGAGTCGAATCCGGAGATGGTGATTTTGTCTCGGGCGAGGTGTTGGACGCTCATGCAAATTTCCTTTAGCACTCGCACATTGAGCAAATTAACAGACGATCCGTTATCGATCAGGATTTTACCTATCTTTATGTCATGGCAGTATCCTGAGACATAAAGGGGGCGATTGTGTTCACACGTCCCGAGGAGAAGGTCTTCATCACCAAAAGCAACGTCGGCTGTGTGCACTTCCTCTAATTCGTCTTTCATCTTTTCTTCGGCTAGGAAGGCTTGGAACTGGTCCGGATCTTGTAGCGCCTTAATCAAAGAGTCTCTCGTCTCCTTTGATAGTAACAAGGCATCAAGGACGCTGAGCTGAGAGGGCAGTTTCCTCAGATGTGCCAGAACGTTGTAATCCACCTTACTTCTCTTCGGCGGGTTTTCGGCGTTTAGCTCTTCCAGAACTTGGTCATCTAAGACGATGTCTTCAGAGACCTTTTCTTTCCCTTTATCTTTTCTATTCGAGGGTCCGAGGTTCTTTTCAGGCAGCGTCCGATTCCGCAGCCGGATATTTTCGCAAACCACTGGCTCTTCTTCTTTTCCCGAAGTTGACTCTTTAAAGAGAGGGGCAAGTTCTAGCTTCTCATCAGAGTCGCTCCCAAATGTAGACACTTGTGACCCGGCAGTGTTAACCATGTGACAATTGCCGGCAGTTCTTTCAAGCTCTTTGGTCGTGTTTCTTTGCTCCCGACGAATTTTACGCTTTTCCCGTTTAAAGCGTTGTTGATTAGCGACGTATTCTTGCCACCATCTATCGAAAGCATTGCACTCTTGAGTGGGATGCGAGACCTTCTGATGATATAAGCAATAAGAGGGGTGCATTTCTACCACACCAGTCATTTTTCCTTCAGAGGATGGTAGTTTCATGCCCATTGATATGGCCTTAGCAAACCTCTTTTTTATCTTGAATTGGCTTTTGTCAGCGGTGGAGGCATTTTGCTCCAGCGGGATCATCTCAGCTCTTTCCTCAGGTCGCTGGCGCTTGGCCCTTTCGAATATAGCCGTCTCGCGTTCTCGATCAGCTTCACTTTTCAATCGAGCTTCACTAAGAAACGCGTCAATCATTTCGATTGATAACTCCGGAATCCTTGACTCAGTATTTGCCCCCAGCATTTTAGTGCCAGAAGTCCCTTCATCGTTCGTGGTCGAATGGGAGATCATATGACAGCTCGCCACATATTCCTCGGATTCATCCGATGAACTTTCTCTCTCATCTTCTTTTTGAAAGACGTGATCAAGGAAATCTTGGAGCGTAATGGGAGTCCGCGCCTTTTGGTTGTATTCATCCAGTGCGTCGATTTGCTTTTGTAAGTCCGTGCGCTTGTCGTCAGGTTTCACGGGCTTTTTAGATTTCTTCTTTTTCTTTTTCGAAGATTTTGACGGCTGACTATGAACGCTTGAACTACCACCATCGGTCCTCGGAGTCGGACGTGGCTTCAACATCCCCTCAATAACCTGCGGTTCCAAGGGGTTCTTCCACTTGACCGCTGGACAGGTCTGAAGATCGTTTAGCATCCTCTTCGTCTTGGCTGATAATACAACCTCCCAAGGAGCTTCCTCAATGACGGAGCATGTTGCCCCCGGCGTATTCGTCCCTTTAGAGGTGTGGGGCTGCGGGGGATTCACCTTCCATTTGTCGGATAGCGCAAATTTGCCCTGGCGGTACTGGTTCTCAAGCCAATTCTTGAAAACGTAGCAATCCTCGATGGGATGGCCTAGCACTCGATGGTAAAGGCAGTAATTGGGCTCATTGACGTCGTTCGGTTGCAACGGACGTTTTGGATCTGGCAGATTTATGAGTCTGCTGCGCAACGCCAGCTCGAATAGCCTCCTCGTTTTATCGCGGGGGAAGGAGTAAGGACGTCCCATCCTGTCCTCAAGGGGTACGTATGGGCGTGTATTGTTTGGACGAGCAACCGGCTTCGAGTCGCTCGGTTGTTGTTGGGCATTAGCGACAATGATCGCTTTTCCCTTTCCTTTGTCGTTTCGGGAGTCCGTCTTCGGGAGAGGGGGTTTATGGCCCATCTGGTCCATCTGCGCTAGTTTGTCGATCAAAGCCTGGAAGGTAGTCGGCTTGAAGAACATCATGAACTGCGAGATGGTTGCCTGTGGATCAAGGGTTCCAACAAACATTCCCACCGCTGGAGCTTCTTCTATGCGCTGTTCGCACTTCGACCATAGATTACGCCACCGTATAGCGTACTGAACCCATGTCTCGCCTGGTTTTACCCAGGCATTAATCAGTGCCGTCATCGGGGTACGCTCACTGGCACTTGCAAAACGTTGGGTGAAGAGCAGCTCCATTTCCGCAAAGGTTTTAACAGAGTCGTTGGGGAGCTCAGAATACCATTCGAACGCCGTATCTGATAAGCTTCCAACAAACTGGCGAAGCAAAAGCTTGTCGTCGCCGCCGGTGTTACCGCAAAGCGCCCTGAACTGGGCAACATGTTGATGGGGATTACCGGTCCCTTTGTAGACATGAAACTTGGGAATTGTGTAACCCGGCGGGTACTTGATCTGGTCATACCAGCCTGGATACGGCCGCCCCGTTTTTACGACATGGCCGGCTGCTTCGGCCGCGTGATGAACTTTTATTTGCTGGGCTATGTATTCGTCCAGATCAGTCTTAGAAATTGTATCCTCTTTAGCTGTTAATAGAGCGGGCTGCGGATTTAATGTCTCTCCCTTATCATCTCCAAGGATGATTAGGGGTTCTTCAGCGGGAGGATTTTGTTGTATCATCATCCCTATCATATTCTGGAAGAGGAGGCCCATCTGCTGTATGTTGGCCGCTTGTTCAGCAGCCTCTTTGTCCCTCTTTTCCAGTACTCGGCGGAGGAACTCGGCGTCGGTCTCTTCCTCTTGGCGTTCATCTAAGGACGTCTCAGGGTTCTCTTTTGGCTCCGTGAGTGCAGCCATTGTAGTCATCATCTCCTGGAGCTTTTGTTGCTGCTCCTGAGCCTTGGTCACTGATCGGGTAAGCGGTCGGTGACCCGTAAAAGTACGACTTTCTTCCTTTCCAGAAGCCATATAAACCGTATGAACAATTATGCCCCCTGACCTGGGGCGTTTAGGTTCACTGCTTTCAAACTTTGCCGCTGACGCGGGAGCTTTCTCTGGCTTCCTTCTTTTGTGGGCCATCGAGGTCAAAGGAGCCGTTGGAGTGGGCATCCTAGCAGCTGTTGCTCCCTGCTGTTTAATGGGGCGCTTTTTTTTATTTTCCACCTTTGCCTTTTTCTGGTGACGCAAGTGGTCTGGATCAATCACAGAGTCTTGAATCTTCCGCCGGACTTTATAAATTTTTGACGACGGCCGTTGAGAGGGCTGTTCTTGCTTTGCTTCCGGAGCTTTCTCCATAGGTGGAGATCTTTTCAATGTAGCTACTGGAGAGTTCTTTCTTACTTTCCTCAGTAATTCAAAGCTGTTCCCGGTTGGAACAGCAGCGTTGACCTCTACCATCGGAGCAGGTGGAGTCAGCCCTGAGGGGGAACTGCCCCCTGCTTTCCTCACTCATCTCCAATGGCGACGTCGCGCACGACGATCCGTTGGGACTGGCTCGGAAATCGAGATGGTTCCTTTTTGCCCCCAGTTTGAGCGTGGGGTAACTGCCGATGTCAGCCTATCGAAGACTGATGCCTTTTGACCAGCTGGGGGAGGAGTGGGAACCGTCAATCTTGTGAAGACCGACTCTCTGATGGGAGAAGCCGCTTTAACGACTTCCGGAGCAGCGACCGTTGCCCTCTTTGGGGCGGCCACTTCATGGTTCTGACCTAGCCTGCCGAAAACGGAGGCTGTCGGTTTAGTGACGGGCGACCCGTTGACAGGGGCTGTCGAAACAGTGAGCCGGTTGAAGACCGACTTTTTACCCACTTCCGGTGCAGGTATTGGTGCAGAAAAGCTTGCAGGTGGGATCATAGTTCCGAAGAACAAGCCGGTGGTAGCTTGGGTCACCTGGTCTACCGGCAGAGTAAGGAAGGAAGCCGCTTGGGGCCTATACGTCACCCCTCCTGGTGAAGTGGAGCGTCTGTTGCAGTGGCATTTCGAGCAGTTGGTGCAGTTAGAGGCCATTGAATTTTGAATTCTGCGCCAGGTAAAAGACCAAATCTTAGTAACTTGAAATCCGAAGACAACCATTTAACAAACCGCGATTGGTTCGCGAAGACGACACATGAAGTGTGGAGTGGAAAGAGGAAGAGGTCCCACCGGGCGTGCCAGAATCTGTTCCCCTCCGAAAGGCGGCCTAGACTTTGCGTCTTGCCTGAGATTCGGGGGCAGATGCTATATGGTTTTATCCGTCTATCTCTCCGGAGATGCCGAGTTGATTTATGGCACCGTGTATCAGAGGTTTAGACGGATGCGGCCGATGTAGCAGACTTCGTCAGATTCCCCCTTGGGGTGAGGGGTTTTTGATTGTGGGGACGCTCTTCCCTGTAGGCGTAAGCCCCTGCAGTTAATTACGCTACCGCATTGCGGCAACAACTTTCTCCTTCTCCAGAATTTTCACTTCGTGTCGTGTGTGTTTGTTTTGTTTGTGGTTGCCCGTGGATTGTATACGGAGACTGGGTAATACCGTCGCCCGTAGGACATGGATTAGTCCAAATCCATGTTTACTTAGATTTGGGTTTGGTGTTTTAGTTTAAGGATACGTTAGTCGCGTTGCGGCTAAGATCAACTCAAACGTTCGTCAAGGATACGTTAATCCTGTTTTGGACTAAGATCGACTTGACGTAGTGATCGATTTAATATCTGGCCGTCGGGACTCGTCACCTCTCTGACGTCGTTGAGGGATTACAACGACAGGCGTCAGAGGAGTTCAGAGATGTACCTTTGAACCAAGGTTGATTTGGATTTTTATCATTCATTTAAATATCTAAGGATACGTTAACCGTATTTGGGGCTAAGATCAACTTAGACGGGACCGTTTAGATCCATCAGAAGAGCATTTGGAGGCTCTATTGTTCCAGTTTTAGGGACGTAGCGGTCCATGTTCCAGTTTAGAGACGTGGTGGTCCATCGTCAGTTTGGGGACGTGGTGGTCCATCATTAGTTTAAGGACGTTCCGGTCCATGGTCCAGTTTAGGGACGTGGTGGTCCATGTTCCAGTTTAGGGACGTGGCGGTCCGACATTAGTTTAGGGACGTTTCGGTCCGACATTAGTTTAGGGACGTTTCGGTCCGATATTAGTTTAGGGACGTGGTGGTCCATGTTCCAGTTTAGGGACGTGGCGTTCCGACATTAGTTTAAGGACGTTTCGGTCCGACATTAGTTTAAGGACGTTCCGGTCCAATGTTAGTTTAGGGACGTTTCGGTCCGATATTAGTTTAGGGATGTTTCGGTCCAATATTAGTTTAGGGACGGTTCGGTCCACGAGTTTAAGGACCCCGCAGTCCATATGGGTGTGTAGTCGTTGGGACCCGTCACCTCTTTGACGTCGTTGAGGAATTACAACGATGGATGTCAAAGGAGTTCGGAGATGTGCCCTCTAACCGGACGTAGATTGATTTGGGAGAGTCATTTTGCTCAGTCAATTTAATTTAAGGACTTATAGCCATGATTGGGCTAAGTCCAGTTGAAAATGTCCAACATTGCTTTTGCATTTCTTTTTACTTTTATTTGGGCTTTGCCCAGAAAGGATGCAGAGCATCAATTTTATTTGGGCCCAGCCCTTTTATTGCTTTGCAATTTATTTTGGCCTGCTAGGTCTTTTTGATTTGGGCCTAGCCCTTCAAGTAATGCACTGCATTTGTGCAAAGCACCAAGAATCTTTTAGATTCAGTAAAAGAAGTGTAGAGCACTTTTTAACTTCTTGATCTAAATTTTGATCAAAGAAAAGAAAGAAATCTTTTCTTTCTTTCTGTCTCAGAGAACCAGAGGTTCATAGCAAGTGCAAGGACTATTTTTATTATTTTTATTTATTTATTTATTTATTGAAGATCACTGATCTTGTTTTTTATATCAATGATCTATTCTTTAAGAGAATTTTCTCTTATCTCAAAGGTTTTTACCTTCTTTTTTTTGTATTCTCAAGGAGTTCTCAAGAGTTCTCACTTCTTCTTCTTCTTCTTTTTTTTAAAACTCAGATGATGCCCTTGAAATGAGGTCTGAGGTCCTTTTTATAGTGCTCAAAAATTAGTTAAATTTGTTAAAAAGATCTTTTTCTGAGTGATTTGGGGAATTTTCCCCACCGTTGGATCTTTGATCCAAAGGCCCCTGTTTTACAGAAGAAATCTTCTTGTTTTAACAAGAACAGAAAAAATTTCCTCAAATCTTCATTCTGTTGTTGCGCAACTCACCAGCGCGTGACACGTGTCACGCAGTAAGGCGCTTGCACAATTGAGCTTGCGCAACTGTGCGGACACGTGTCGCTCAACGAAACGCTTGCGCAACTGCGCGGACACGTGTCGCTCAACGAAGCGCTTGTGCAACTGAGCTTGCGCAACTGCGCGGACACGTGTCGCTCAACGAAGCGCTTGAGCAACAGTGTTTGCGCAACTGCGCAGACACATGTCGCGCTGCAGTGCGCTTGCGCAACAGTGTTTGCGCAACTGCGCAGACACGTGTCGCGCAGCGGTGCGCTTGCACAGATGTGCTTGCGCAACTGCGCAGACATGTGGCGCGCAGCGGTGCGCTTGTGCAGACATGTGGCGCGCAGCGGTGCACTTGCGCAACAGCGTTTGCGCAACTGCGCAGACACGTATCGCGCAGCGGTGCGCTTGCGCAGTTGTGTTTGCGCAACTGCGCAGACACGTGTCACGCAGCGCGGCGCTTGCGCAACTGAGCGTTGCTTTTGCTTTTTAAAGAGCCTTGCTTTGATTGGACGCACTGCCTTGGGCGTTGTTCTGCCGAGTCAACTTCTGACACGTGGCAAATTGCGCGCAGCGCACGGGATCTGAAGCGTTGCTTCAAAATTTTGAATTTTTGAAATTCAAACAGAGGCTTGCTCTGATTGGAGGAACACGCTTGTTATACTGAGCTGGGGAACGTTGGTCCTGCTCCAACTTATAATTGTTATAAGACAGAGCAGGAAATTGGGGAATACCAGATTTCCCGTGCCGCCCAAACGAAGAGTGTGCATGCTGATGCATCATCTTCGGGTGTGTTCATTACAAAGAACTGTTTCTCAGTATCCTCTGCGTCCTGGGTATTTGATACCGGATCAGGATCCCTGATATGTAATCTGTTACATAGGGCTACAGGAAGGTAGAGAACTGAGAACGGGTGATAAGTTTCATGAGGCAGAAAACGGGGCAAGTGTTGCAGCCAAGTCTGTTGGTCACTGTCACCCTGTATTGTAATACATTGATTCTGAACGAATGTTATTAGATACCGAACCTGATATACAAAATCATATCAGTCTCTTTATTAGTAAAGAAAGGATATAATTTTGTATTGTTGGATAATGTTTTGAACATTTCCTATATCAAAAGTTGATCGGTTCAGGCACGTTATCTAAAAGCATTAACGTTCTAAATCAAACTACAGTTCTTAGTATACGGAACACACATAAGAGGGAGTAGTTCAGAAATGAACGGATTCTTCTTGAGGCATTGTAGACTAGGTCATATCATTGCGACCCGACTAGCTGAAGTTACATTATAGATGCATATTTAAATCAGTTTAAATTTACATCTTGTGAAATTTGCCAGTCATGTCACAGAGATAAGATGACCATAGCTCTGTTTATTGGAAACAGAGAAAGAGTTAGTGAACTCTTGGGATAATACATGATGATGTATAAAGGTCCCCTGTCTACACATGCCAAGACCAGTTCTTTATACTTCATTACATTCTCTGATGATCTCTCAAGATTCAGACATATGTTCCTGTTGAAACACAAGTCAGAACCTTTTGAGGTATTCATAGAATATAAGTTAGAAGTAGAGAACCAAAATACGGGTATAAGTATTATGTCCTTTAATGTGATCAGGGAGGAGAATACTTGAGCACAGAAATCCTGGACTATTCTAAAGCAGAATGAGATTCTCTCTCAGCATTACTCCTCCGTATACACCATAGCACGATGATATATCGGGGCGGAGCAGATACACCCTATTTGATATGGTGTGCTCTATGATGAGTACTACTGAGTCACCTATTTCTTTATGGGAGTTATGCACTTGAGAAGTTGCATACCTATTGAATAGGGTTCTAATCAAATCAGTTGCCTACCGCTTCATATGAGATATGGAAAGGGAAGAGCCCATATCTTAAGTTAGTTAAGATTTGGGGTTGTCCGGCCTATGTCTAAAAGAAAAATCCGGACAAGCTCGAGGCAAGGTCTGTTATGTACAACTGGAAAGGTTCCAGCTATACAAATGACAGCAGATGACTTGGTAGAACCAAAGGATTCAGTAGATGCCAACGAACCTCAGCCTCTCCGCCGATCTAGTAGGGTTCCTCACCCACCTGAGAGTACTTTGGTTTCTCTATGACAGTGGGAGCAAGGATTGCATCATGAGATGATGACCCAACTAGCTTCGAGCTGGCCATCAGGAGTAAGACTCTGTAAGAATGGCTGGATGCTTAGTGATCTGAGATGGAATCCTTATACACCAACAAAGTATGGACTTTAGTTGCTTTATCTGAAGGGTTAAATCCCTATCAGGAGCAAGTAAATCTTGAGAAGATTACTTGGTGTACATGGAAAAGTTGAGACTTTCAAAGCTAGACCTGTTAAAGGTTTGCATCATTGACCAGGCGTGGATAATGATGAAACCTTTTCAGTGCCTATGCTTAAGTCCATCCAGATCCTACTTGCCACGGCTACATACCATGACTACGATATCTGGTGGTTGGGTGTCTTGACTGCTTTTCTAAATGATGATTTGGAAGAAAGCGTCTATAAGTACACAGCCAGAGGGCTTCGTAGACAGTGGGAGCAGCGGAAACGTGTGCAAGATGTTTTATAGGATAAAGCAGACATCGCGGAGTTGGAATGTCTGTTTTGATGAAGTAGTCAAAGAGTTTGACATCATCAAAATGGTAGATGAACCTTGTATAAACAAAAAGGTAGTAGGAAGTATGGTGGTGATCCTCGTAGAGCACGTGGATGACATACTCTTGATAGGGAAGGAGTTTCCTATGCTACGCTCGATCAATCTCCGCTTATCACAATGATTCTCCACATAGGATCAAAGTGATACCTACTAAATCCTGGATTTTGGATCTATGAGATAGATCTAAATGGATGTTAGGCTACTCACTAGTTGTAGTGAGATGGTATCAGTTGATCCTGGGGAGAATCACTGGAAAGCTTCCACGGTGATAAAGATGACTGAATGTCAGTCACAGGCATTATCTTTACCCTCAGTGAAGGGACGGTATGTTGGAAGAGTTCCAAGGTAAATACCGAGACATACTAGACGATAAAGGCAGGATACATCGCTACTAAAGATGCTGCCAAAGAGGCTGTTTGGATGTATAATGGTTCATGAGATGAACAATGTTCCTCCCATTGTATGACAATGGAGTTGTGGCTTATGCCAAGGAATGCAGGTCCCATCATTGATCCAGACGTATTCTAAGGCAGTGTCACCTGATCGTGGAGATGGTTGATCTCCATGGTGATCAAGGTTAGGAGAGCAGACTTAGACAACAACACGGCGGATCCACTCACGAAGGCCTATTCCCAGAGAGAGACTTTTATGGGATGGTTGAGTATGAGATACTGCAACCACTGCTATCAGATGGCCCTAGTGCAAGTGGGAGATTGTTAGTTATATGTATGCCCTAGAGGCCATTACTGTACATTGGATGTATATTGTAGTGGATGCTGGGACATATATAGGGAGGACTTTCTTGCTCGACATGATAGTATGCTATCTGGTTACTCTTTACCTTAACGTGTACATTGATTGTCTCTCTGTTACATGTTAGTAAAGCCCTTAGGATGTGTACTTGACTACCTGGACTGTGATGCGGTTCATACTAGTGGGGACATGGTAGTCCATAAGTACATCCTTCAAGGTCCCTAGTCGTGGGTATATCGAGACGGGGCATCGATATACCAGAGTAGACTAGCGTATACCTTCTCGACCCATACAGATGGGCGATGGATAATCCCATATCCATTGGTGTTTGACATCGGAGATGATATACAGGTGCTCAGTAGAGACTAGGTACACTGGACGGACTCGCCGAGAACTCCCAGATGGTATTATACCTTACGTCAGATGGCAGTTCTCTGGTGACACTGGTACAGAGTAGTCTGTTGACCCGAGATCGTCATAGAGTCTTGTGTGGTTCCCACCGTGCTTTGATTTCCATATTACCACGTCCAAGAGGGCGTGCAAAACGGCGGTTTTTGGGTACAGTTCCGAATCACATGGAGGCAATGAGCGATAGGAGGGGATTCGTCTCTCCCGGTATAGGGTGTGGATGTTGCGCTGTGTTCGATTGGCTATAACCGGAAATCCCTGGCCAGGGTTGCTGAGATTTACTGGTAAGTGTTACCAGTAGTTTCTCGAATTGTTATAGACCTCATATCACACGACTTATCGAGCTATTGGGGTCTGACGTTTACCACCCCTAGGCGATGTATGCGACATATCAGACGATCAGACCGGACTGTACGTTAAGTGTTACTGGTTGGATTCACAGGAGTGTGAGCGGGCTTGCTCGTCGAACTTTTCATCGCTCAATACCCGGGTGGCCGTTACGTTTAGCAGACCGCTTGCGGCTTGTGGGTGTTTGATATGATCATCACCTGCTGCCGGCGTATTGACGAGTCTTTAGAGTCCTACACAGAGGTTTCCTGGCTCAAGCAAAACGAAATTGGAGCGCATATGAGATATGTGCGGGACCGAGAATAATGCGTGTATGTGATACCGTATTCTATTCTCACGATGAATGTATCGATTGGTTGTATGCGATATAACCTAGTTATCGAATCAAGTATTGATTCGATAAGCCGATACATAGGATACTAGTCGGTTATATGCGATATGACCGGATCGTTAAATCAAGTGTTGATTTAATGATTTAATGTATAATTATATATTTGATATATTACTTTGCATTAACTAGTATTGGTTCACTTTGAAGGATATTTCTCACTTGGATGTACAAGTTGTATATGTGATATACTTTTTGTGCAAATAATTGTATCATGTTTGATGATACATGTTTACTTGGTTAAGTGTAAAGAATTAAACCATGGTTAAACTTATGATTAGGGTTTTGTTTTCTTTTTCATTTATTTGTCTATTTATTCTTTATGGAAAAATAATAAGCATAAAGGAAAATGGTGGCTTAATTTGTTTTCTAGTTAAAGCTTCATGAAGCTTTGACCAAGTGACCATTTTGTCTCCATGCTTAACCCTAACCATTCCCACTAACCATGATTTATTCTCTACACTTGACCATGGTTGAGATATGATAAGTATTCTTATTATTTTCTTTTTAGAAAATAACTTATCATATGCTTCATCTTCTTCTTCTTCTTCTTCAAGAAAAGAAACCTTGCCTTCATCAATGGCAACTTGAGCAAATGAGTGAGAAATCCAATTCTAAAGTGAACCCACTTCCTATTTCTTCATCCTCTACCTCTTACTAAGTAGTAGAGTGTGTTTTCTTCACAAGTTTCATGACTTCGTGAAGTGGGAGCTTGATCTTGTGATGCCTCGACGTAGATCATCTTCGGCACGAAGCCGACGACCTTGCCCACCCATTTCTCCGATGAAGCCGACGCTAGAGCCCGGGATGCCATTTGGACAGCAAGGAGACTTCATTCCGAAGCTATGGAGGTGGAGGACCGGATCTACAAAGGTTGTATTTTCGTCTACTCGTAGTTAAGTTGTTAACTACTTAATGTTTTCGCCTAAATATCTAGTTAATGATCTAGTTTAGGGTTTCTCGGCACCGTAAAGTTTGAAATTGGCATGGTTGATGCCTTGTGAGACCTCGACGGCGTGCCTAGGATCCCTACAAGAATTATATCTGGATTTCTAATGGGACGGTAGTTCCTTGGCTGAAGCTACAACTCCATTGTCACACAATAGTAGGAACGAAGTTCATCTCATGAACTTAAATATATCCAGACTGCCTCTTTACTAGCATCTTTGGTAACGATGTATCTTGCCTTTAATCTTCTAGTATGTCACGGTATCTAGTTTGGAACTCTTCCAACATACCGTCCCTCCACTGAGGGTAAAGACAATGCCTGCGACTGACATTCAGTCGTCCTTATCACCCTGGAACCTTTCCAGTGATTCTCCCCAGGATCGATTGATACCATCCCACTACAACTAGTGAGTATCCTAACATCCATTTAGATCTATCTCATAGATATAAAATCTAGGATTTAGGAGGTATCACATAGATCCTATATGGAGAATCCTTGTGATAAGCGGAAATTGACCGAGCGTAGCATAGGAAACTCCTTCCCTATCAAGGGTATGTCATCCACGTACTCTACGAGGATCACCCCCATACTCCCTACTACCTTTTTTGTATATACAAGGTTCATCTACCATTTTGATGAATTCAAACTCTTTGACTACCACATCAAAACAGATGTTCCAACTCCGCGATGCCTGCTTTATCCTATAAAGCATCTTGCACAAATTTCCGCTGCTCCCACTGTCTATGAAGCCCTCTGGCTGTGTACTTATAGACGTTCTCTTCCAAATCATCATTTAGAAAAGCAGTCATGACACCCAACCACCAGATATCGTAGTTATGGTATGTAGCCATGGCAAGTAGGATCTGGATGGACTTAAGCATAGCTTTAAAAGTCTCAACTTTTCCATGTACACCAAGTAATCATACACTTGCTCCTGATGAGGATTTAACCCTTCAGATAAAGCAACCAAAGTCCATACTTTGTTGGTGTGTAAGGATTCCATCTCAGATCGCTAAGCATCCAGCCATTCTTACAGAGTCTCACTCAAGATGGCTAGCTCGAAACTAGTTGGGTCATCATATCATGATGCAATCCTCGCTCCCACTTGTTAGTTATATGTATGCCCTAGAGGCCATTACTGTACATAGGATGTATATTGTAGTGGATGCTGGAACATATATAGGGAGGACTTTCTTGCTCGACATGATAGTATGCTATCTGGTTGCTATTTACCTCAACGTGTATACTGATTGTCTCTCTATTACATGTTGGTAAAGCCCTTAGGATGTGTACTTGACTATCTGGACTATGATGCGGATCATACTAGTGGGGACATGGTAGTCCATAAGTACATCCTTGAAAGTCCCTAGTCGTGGGTATATCGAGACGGGGCATCGATATACCAGAGTAGAGTAGTGTATACCTTCTCGACCCATACAGATGGGCGATGGATGATCCCATATCCATTGGTGTTTGACATCGGAGATGATATACGGGTGCTCAGTAGAGACTGGGTACACTGGACGGACTCGCCGAGAACTCCCAGATGGTATTATACCTCACGTCAGATGGCAGTTCTCTGGTGACACTGGTACAGGTTAGTCTGTAGACCCGAGATCTTCATAGAGTCTTGTGTGGTTCCCACTGTGCTTTGATTTCCACCTTACCACGTCCAAGAGGGCGTGCAAAACGGTGGTTTTTGGGTACAGTCCCGAGTCACATGGAGGCAATGAGCGATAGGAGGGGATTCGTCTCTCCCGGTATAGGGGGTTGATGTTGCGCTGTGTTCGATTGGCTATAACAGGAAATCCCTGGCCAGGGTTGCTGAGATTTACTGGTAAGTGTTACCAGTAGTTTCTCGAATTATTATAGACCTCATATCGACACGACTTATCGAGCTATTGGGGTCTGACGTGCACCACCTCTAGACAAGATATGCAACATATCAGACGACGAGACCAGACTGTACGGTAGTGTTACTGATTGGATACATAGGAGTGTGAGCGGGCTTCCTCGTTGATCTTCTGATCGCTCAATACCCGGGTGGCCGTTACGTTTGGCAGACCGCTTGCGGCTTGTGGGCGTTTGATATGATCATCACCTGCTACCAGAGAATTGACGAGTCTTTAGAGTCCTACACAGAGGTTTCCTGGCTCGAGCAAAACGAAATAGGAGCGCATATGAAATATATGCGGGACCGAGAATAATACCAGTATGAGATACTGGATTCGATTCTCGCGATTTGTGACATTAATCGGTTATATGCGATATAGCCGGGTTATCGGATCAAGTGTTGATTCGATAAGTTGTTACTATTGATATTAGTCGGTTATATGAGATATGACCGGATCGTTAAATCAAGTGTTGATTTAATGATTTAATGTGTAATTATATATTTGATATATTACTTTACATTTACTAGTATTGGTTCACTTAAGATGGATTTTCTCACTTGATGTGCACATTGTGTATATGATATAGTTTTATGCACTAGTTTGTATCATGTTTGATGATACATGCAAACTTGGGTGTATGTTTGATTTGAACCATGTTTAGGTTAATGGTTATGGTTTTAAATTATTCATTTATTCATTTTATTTAAATTCTTTATTTCTTTTGGCTAAAATGAAATGGTTGCTAATTTTGTCTTTTGTGGAAGCTTCATGAAGCTTTGTATTAGTAACCATTTTATTTTATATTTAAACCTAACCATTAGCTAAACTAAGGTTTGCTCTCTACAAGAGTTAAATCTAACCCAAGGTTGCATTATGATAAGATCAATTGATTTTATTATTCTTTCACCATTCTCATGATATTCTTCTTGTCTTCTTCTTCTTCATCTTCATCAAGAAGAAGAAAGCTTGCAACCTCCAATGGTGAAATGATCAAATGAGTGAGAAAACCAAATCTAAAGTCAACCCACTTCCTCTTTCTTCATCCTCTACAACTTGCCTTATAGTAGAGTGTGTTGTCTTCACAAGTTTCTTGACATGGTGAAGGCGGAGCTCGAGTTTGAGTTGCCTCGACGTAGATCATCTTCGGCATCGTAGTCTACGACCTAGCCCGATTATTTCTCCGACGAAACCATCACCGGAGTCCGGGATCCGATGATCGCAGCGAAGAGACATCGTCATGGAGCTATGGAGGTGGAGTAACGAATCTACAAAGGTTGTATTTTCATTCACTCTTTAGTTAAGTTGTTAACTAGTCGCTAGTTTCGCCTAAACTCTAGTCAACGATCCGTATTAGGGTTCTTCGGCACTTGTAAAATTTTAATTTGGCATGGTTGATGCCATGTGAGACCTCCTTGGTGTGCCTAGGAACCCTACAGTGGTATCAGAGCCTAGCTAGAGCCTTAGGCGGTGCGTGGACGGAGTTAGAAATCCGATCGAACCGAAACCCCATTGCAAAATCGCTCTCTGTACTTTTTTCAAAACTGTTGATTTTTGTGAATTAAAAATATGCAGAAAAACAAGCAGGCTTTTTTTAAGAATTACTGTGAAATTTGAGCTCTTGATTCCTCTATAGTG
This sequence comes from Agapanthus africanus, assembly GCA_030015575.1. NCBI lineage: Eukaryota > Viridiplantae > Streptophyta > Magnoliopsida > Asparagales > Amaryllidaceae > Agapanthus > Agapanthus africanus. Next base: position 64,536,245 of record JASDDO010000022.1, read on the forward strand.
CGGCGGAACCGCGGCACAAGCGTGGCTTGTGCAGCGGTTCCGCGGCCAAATTGTAACATCACGTATTCAAATTTGCACAGTGACTCCTAATATGCAGTGCTGATTTTCCTGGAATATTTTAATCTGAACTCAAGAGTTGAGTTTTCTGTGTTGTATTGGGGACTCGGTGTTTCGATCGGAAAGTCTAATTCTGTCTATGTGTTTTCCGGATAATTTTTGAACATGTTGAAAAGTTCGACCGGATATAAATACCCAATTTTTCCCCTGTTGGGAAATTTCCAAGTGTTGGATTTTTCCGTGGTTTAAAGACATTCTAAGTAGTGCAAGTAACGCGATGGACCCTCTAGAAGACAACAAACCATAACTCGATTATGTGACCGTCTTGAACTGCTCTTTGAACCTTAGGGTTTGGGGCAGTACGGCGTGCCACATGTGAGGCGTTGGCTTGACCCTTCTACGGCTGGACCGTTGGTACTGAGGCACGAAGTGAATGTCTTTGAACTTGTTTCATGTGTTGAGCTGTTTCGGAAAAACTTGGGTGTTTGAATGTTCGATCGGAAAGTTTAACATTTTCTATTTATCTAGAATATGATACAATAATTGGAATTCACAAGTAGTTATGAGATAACTGATATGAATGTTATAAACATAGCACTTTAGTCTCACTTGATCGGTTGCTACGGAATTTTGATGTGATCAAAAGTCCGTCGCAATCACGTAGTGTACGCGGATACTCGCCGTGTAAACTTAATAGACAGCCCCACTCCATAGCCCCGACCAAGTGACTGTAGGAGAACCCCGTGGCCGAAAGCATCCGTTCGGGTGCTCGCGGCAGCGGTGTTCCGCCTTGGTGCACTTCGTCGACGGCGTCGGGGGTGCGGCCGCCTACTGAAGTTTGCGACGAGCATTCGATCAGGATGTCGGGAATCTTGTTGAATTGTCCGACTTGATATTGAAAAGTGTTTTCGATTTTGAGACTAAAATGCGGGGTTTATAATTGTTAGGCATGTGATGTCTAAGTAATTCATTTGATTAGGCATGCGATGTCTATGCATGTTGCGGATTCCAACTGTTGTAGTTTTACACTTTCTTTTCTGTGACCGTAAGTGTAATATGTGATATCGCCGGTTTCGTTGCTATACGTCAACGACAATTGGGGTATGCATACTTACTTACGTTGATGACATGTGATGTTATGTGTTGCTGGATATGTTATATTGGATCGTCGTGTTTGAATAGCCGGGGGTTTTTATATGAGATGAGTGTTTTTCATTTTCATTCATGTAAATAACTTGTATGTAATATTCTTTTAATTGGGGCACTTCCATGTTGCGGAAGATGTCACCTTTTGTATATTATTTACTTTTCCGCACTATGATAGACCCAAGGAGGAGGGCACAAGTAACCGGGTTCTGGAGTCCAGTGGGAGACCAACTCGAGGAGTCGAGTCCGGGTCTCCTAACTCCAGAATTAGTAGGGTTGCTTGCCGCTCTCGTAGGGGTCTTGGGGTGTGGGTTTGGCTATTCATCACGATCGTGGAATCCGTGTTTTATACTGGCTCGTATTGAAAACACGGACGTCCTAGTATATCCAATTTTTCATATGTTTCTTCTCCTGCGATATCTGTGATGTGATCATGTGATGTTCTGTGATAGATACAGTATATATGATATATTATATAGGCGTTACTTATGTTTTACACCCGCGCTAGCCCTGCCCCGCTCTGCCGTTAGTTACCTAACCTAACGGTGCACGAGGGGACATCGAGGCGAATGCGGATGGCATAAGTGTACGTCGTATTTATCTGTGATGTGTAGGTACATAAATGATGGGACTTCATTAATAAGATTAATGAAATAAAAGAAACCTAAAGATGTTGTAGAATCGAATTTCAAAATAACACAGGTTGCTACAGTTCTTGCTCTGCACAGCGGTATATATGATATATCCTGCACCTTATTCGATGAGGAAAGGACCGAGATCCCTTCACCGGGAGTGACTCCTTTAGCAATAACTGGCAGATGCTACATACTCGGTTTGTCTTTTGATTGCTTTTAAGTGTTTTTGCTTTGCACAGTGATATATATGATATATCCCGCACCTCATTCGACGAGGAAAGGACCGACGATCCCTTCACCGGGAGTGACTCCTTTAGCAAAACTAGAAAAGCCTCAAAAGCACTCCATTTCAAAATCATTTGATTCTACAACGATATCAAGTTCATTACGCAATAGGTTTTCAGAAAAACCTGTCGTAGCCCTCCGTCATTTCAGATAAGTCCTGTTTAGTATTCGTGCTGCGTTTGTTGACCTTGTCAAGGCGCAGTGTGCGGTAGCTAACCAGTATTTATCTGCTTATGCATATGATGCAGATTGGGTTAGGGTAGTCGTGCGGCCTTGTTGACCTTGTCAAGGGTCGTGCGGGTGGGTTTGATTCAATCAAGAAATGACGGGTTGAACTTGACTTGCGGTCTATGGTTTGTTGACCTTGTCAAGGTCATAGATCGTTCGGGGCAAAATATTATCGGGAATTTCAAGTGTTGAAATTTGCAATGAGATTGCATACCTTCTATGAGATAGTTGGATCCCGATACCCGCTGCGAGTAATTGTTACTCCTGGGAGAGTTTTATACATTACAATTAGCCGATCAAGTAGGTGTCTAGAAAGGTGTTAACGGGGTTATGCCTCTGGGAAAACGAGGTTTACATTAATTAGGTTCGTGCGAAAGCACGGGGGACCTCCCTCAAAGTACCGACACTGGCCTGGCTGAAAGATTGGCGAACTTGTAGTGTGTAATTAATCCCGGCTAGCCTTTCCTTTTAGGGTTTGAAGGAAGATTTGATAAAAAACAGTGGGAGCCATCCTGATTAGATAAAATAATAACCAATCTATTCTTGCAAGAGCGCACGCTGAGTGTTTTCTTCTCTCTCTCTCCAGGTAGCGACCATCTCACGCCTTAATCAAGATAATAATACGGATTATTGACCGAACCCGCTTGTTATACTGAGCCGGGGAAAGTTGGTCCCGCTCCCACTTATAATTGTTATAAGACAGAGCAGGAAATTGGGGAATACCAGGATTCCCTTGCCGCCCAAACGAAGAAAGTGCATGAGATGCATCTCCTTCGGGTGTGTTCATTATAAAGAACTGTTTCTCAGTATCCTCTGAATCCTGGGTATTTGATACCGGATCAGGATCCCAGATATGTAATCTGTTACATAGGGCTACAAAAGGGTAGAAAAACTGAGAACGGGTGATAAGTTTCATAAGGCAGAAAACGGGGCAAGAGTTGCAGCTAAGTCTATCGGTCACTGTCACCCTGTATTACCAATACATTGATTCTGAATGAATGTTATTAGATACCGAACTTGATATACAAAATCATATCGGTCTCTTTATTAGTAAAGAAATGATAAAATTTTGTATTATTGGATAATGTTTTGAATATTTCCTATATCAAAAGTTGATCGGTTCAGGCACGTTATCTAAAAGCATTGATGTTCTAAATCAAACTACAGTTCTTAGTATATGGAACACACACAAGAGGAAGAGTTCAGAAATGAACGAATTCTTCTTAAGGTATTGTAGACTACGTCATATCAATGCGACCCGACTGGCTGGAGTTACATAAAGATGCATATTTAAATTAGTTTGAATTTACATCTTATGAAACTCGCCAGTCATGTCACAAAGATAAGATGACCATAGCCCTGTTTATTGGAAACAGAGAAAGAGTTAGTGAACTCTTGGGACTGATACATGATGATGTATGTAAGGTCTCTTGTCTACACATGCCAGGACTGGTTCTTTATACTTCATTACATTCTCTGATGATCTTTCGAGATTCAGACCTATGTTCCTGTTGAAACACAAGTCCGAACCTTTTGAGATATTCACAGAATATAAGTTAGAAGTAGAGAACCAAAATACGGGTATAAGTATTATGTCCTTTGATGTGATCAAGGAGGAGAATACTTGGGCACGGAAATCCTGGACTATTCTAAAGGAGAATGAGATTCTCTCTCAGCATTACTCCTCCGTATACACCATAGCCGATGGTATGTCGGGGCGGAGCAATCACACCCTATATGATAAGGTGCGCTCTATGATGAGTACTACTGAGTTACCTGTTTCCTTTGGGGGTTATGCACTTGAGAAGTTGCATACCTATTGAATAGGGTTCGAATCAAATCAGTTGCCTACCATTTCATATTTGATATGGAAAGGGAAGAGCCCATGTCTTAAGCTAGTTAAGATTTGGGGTTGTCCGGCCTATATCTAAAAGAAAAATCCGAACAAGCTCGAGGCAAGGTCTGTAATGTAGAACTGGAAAGGTTCCAGCTATGCAAACTACAGCTGATGATTTGATAGAACCAAAGGATTCAGTAGATTCCAACGAACCTCAGCCTCTCCGCCGATCTAGCAGGGTTCCTCACCCACATGAGAGATACTTCGGTTTCTCTATGACAGTGGGAGCAAGGATTGCATCATGAGATGATGACCCAACTAGCTTCGAGCTGGCCATCAGGAGTAAGACTCTGTAAGAATGGCTGGATGCTTAGTGATCTGAGATGGAATCCTTATACACCAACAAAGTATGGACTTTAGTTGCTATATCTGAAGGGTTAAATCCCCATCAGGAGCAAGTATATCTTGAGAAGATTACTTGGTGTAAATCGAAAAGTTGAGACTTTCAAAGCTAGACTTGTTAAAGGTTTTCGTCATTGACCAGGCGTGGATAATGATGAAACCTTTTACAGTACATATGCTTAAGTCCATCCAGATCCTACCTGTCACAGCTACATACCACGACTACGATATCTGGCGGTTGGGTGTCATGACTGCTTTTCTAAATGATGTTTTAGAAGAGTGCGTCTATAAGTACACAGCCAGAGGGCCTCGTAGACAGTGGGAGCAGCGGAAACGTGTGCAAGATGCTTTATAGGATTAAAGCAGGCATCGCGGAGTTGGAACATCTGTTTTGATAGATTAGTCAAAGAGTTTGACATCATCAAAATGGTAGATGAACCTTGTATAAACAAAAAGGTAGTAGGGAGTATGGTAGTGATCCTCGTAGAGTACGTGGATGACATACTCTTGATAGGAAAGGAGTTTCTTATGCTACGCTCGATCAATCTCCGTTTATCACAAAGATTCTCCGTGTAGGATCAAAATGATACCTACTAAATCCTGGGTTTTGGATCTATGAGATAGATCTAAATGGATGTTAGAATACTCACTAGCTGTAGTGAGATGGTATCAATCGATCCTGGGAAGAATCACTGGAAGTGTTCCAGGGTGATAAAGACGACTGAATGTCAGTCGCAGGCATTGTCTTTACCCTCAGTAAAGGGACGGTATGTTGGAAGAGTTCCAAGCTAGATACCGTGACATACTAGACGATAAAGACAGGATACATCGCTACTTAAGATGCTACCAAAGAGGCTGTTTGGATAATGGTTCATGAGATGAACTATGTTCCTACCATTGTGAGACAATCGAGTTGTGGCTTATGCCAAGGAATGCCGGTCCCATCAGTGATCCAGACTTATTCTAAGGCAGTATCACCTGATCATGGAGATGGTTGATCTCCAAGATGATCGAGGCAAGGAGAGCAGACTCAGAGGATAACACGGCGGATCCACTCACGAAGACCTATTCCCAGAGAGAGACTTTTATGGGATGGTTGAGTATGAGATACTTCGACCACTGCTATAGATGGCCCTAGTGCAAGTGGGAGATTGTTAGTTATATGTATGCCCCAGAGGCCATTACTGTACATAGGATGTATATTGTAGTGGATGCTAGGACATATATAGGGAGGACTTTCTTGCTCGACATGATAGTATGCTATCTGGTTGCTATTTACCTCAACGTGTATACTGATTGTCTCTCTATTACATGTTGGTAAAGCCCTTAGGATGTGTACTTGACTACCTGGACTATGATGCGGATCATACTAGTGGGGACATGGTAGTCCATAAGTACATCCTTGAAAGTCCCTAGTCGTGGGTATATCGAGACGGGGCATCGATATACCAGAGTAGACTAGCGTATACCTTCTCGACCCATACAGATGGGCGATGGATGATCCCATATCCATTGGTGTTTGACATCGGAGATGATATACGGGTGCTCAGTAGAGACTGGGTACACTGGACGGACTCGCCGAGAACTCCCAGATGGTATTATACCTCACGTCAGATGGCAGTTCTCTGGTGACACTGGTACAGGTTAGTCTGTAGACCCGAGATCGTCATAGAGTCTTGTGTGGTTCCTATTGTGCTTTGATTTCCACCTTACCACGTCCTAGAGGGCGTGCAAAACGGTGGTTTTTGGGTACAGTCCCGAGTCACATGGAGGCAATGAGCGATAGGAGGGGATTCGTCTCTCCCGGTATAGGGGGTTGATGTTGCGCTGTGTTCGATTGGCTATAACAGGAAATCCCTGGCCAGGGTTGCTGAGATTTACTGGTAAGTGTTACCAGTAGTTTCTCGAATTGTTATAGACCTCATATCGACACGACTTATCGAGCTATTGGGGTCTGACGTGCACCACCCCTAGACAAGATATGCAACATATCAGACGACGAGACCGGACTGTACGGTAGTGTTACTGATTGGATACATAGGAGTGTGAGCGGGCTTCCTCGTTGATCTTCTGATCGCTCAATACCCGGGTGGCCATTACGTTTGGCAGACCGCTTGCGGCTTGTGGGCGTTTGATATGATCATCACCTGCTACCGGAGTATTGACGAGTCTTTAGAGTCCTACACAGAGGTTTCCTGGCTCGAGCAAAACGAAATAGGAGCGCATATGAAATATATGCGGGACCGAGAATAATACCAGTATGAGATACTGGATTCGATTCTCGCGATTTGTGACATTGATCGGTTATATGCGATATAGCCGGGTTATCGGATCAAGTGTTGATTCGATAAGTTGTTACTATTGATATTAGTCGGTTATATGAGATATGACCGGATCGTTAAATCAAGTGTTGATTTAATGATTTAATGTCTAATTATATATTTGATATATTACTTTACATTAACTAGTATTGGTTCACTTAAGATGGATTTTCTCACTTGATGTGCACATTGTGTATATGATATAGTTTTGTGCACTAGTTTGTATCATGTTTGATGATACATGCAAACTTGGGTGTATGTTTAATTTGAACCATGTTTAGGTTAATGGTTATGGTTTTAAATTATTCATTTATTCATTTTATTTAAATTCTTTATTTCTTTTGGCTAAAATGAAATGGTTGCTAATTTTGTCTTTTGTGGAAGCTTCATGAAGCTTTGTATTAGTAACCATTTTATTTTTTATTTAAACCTAACCATTAGCTAAACTAAGGTTTGCTCTCTACAAGAGTTAAATCTAACCCAAGGTTGCATTATGATAAGATCAATTGATTTTATTATTCTTTCACCATTCTCATGATATTCTTCTTGTCTTCTTCTTCTTCTTCATCTTCATCAAGAAGAAGAAAGCTTGCAACCTCCAATGGTGAAATGATCAAATGAGTGAGAAAACCAAATCTAAAGTCAACACACTTCCTCTTTCTTCATACTCTACAACTTGCCTTGTAGTAGAGTGTGTTGTCTTCACAAGTTTCTTGACTTGGTGAAGGCGGAGCTCGAGTTTGAGTTGCCTCGACGTAGATCATCTTCGGCATCGTAGTCTACGACCTAGCCCGATTATTTCTCCGACGAAACCATCACCGGAGTCCGGGATCCGATGATCGCAGCGAAGAGACATCGTCATGGAGCTATTGAGGTGGAGTAACGAATCTACAAAGGTTGTATTTTCATTCACTCTTTAGTTAAGTTGTTAACTAGTCGCTAGTTTCGCCTAAACTCTAGTCAACGATCCATATTAGGGTTCTTCGGCACTTGTAAAATTTTAATTTGGCATGGTTGATGCCATGTGAGACTTCTTTGGTGTGCCTAGGAACCCTACACCACTGTCATAGAGAAACCGAAGTATCTCTCAGGTGGGTGAGGAACCCTACTAGATCGGCGGAGAGGCTGAGGTTCGTTGGTTACTAATGAATCTTTTGGTTCTATCAAATCATCTGTTGTAGTTTGTATAGCTGGAACCTTTCCAGTTCTACATAACAGACCTTGCCTCGAGCTTGTCCGGATTTTTCTTTTAGACATAGGCCGGACAACCCCAAATCTTAACAAACTTAAGGTATGGGCTCTTCCCTTTCCATATCACATATGAAGTGGTAGGCAACTGATTTGATTTGAACCCTATTCAATAGGTATGCAGCTTCTCAAGCGCATAACACCGAAAAGGAAATAAGAAACTCAGTAGTACTCATCATAGAGCACACCATATCACATAGGGTGCAATTGCTCCGCCCCGATATACCATCGTGCTGTGGTGTATACGGAGGAGTAATGCTGAGAGAGAATCTCATTCTCTTTTAGAATAGTCCAGGAATTCCGTGCTCAAGTATTCTCCTCCTTGATCACATCAAAGGACATAATACTTATACCCCTATTTTGGTTCTCTACTTCTAACTTATATTCTGTGAATATCTCAAAAGGTTCGTACTTGTGTTTCAACAGGAACATATGTCTGAATCTTGAGAGATCATCAGAGAATATAATGAAGTACAAAGAACCGGTCTTGGCATTTGTAGACAGGAGACTTTCATACATCAGCATGTATCAATCCCAAGAGTTCACTAACTCTTTCTTTGTTTCCAATAAACAGAGCTATGGTCATCTTATCTTTGTGACATGATTGGCAAGTTTCATAAGATGTAAATTTAAACTGATTTAAATATGCATCTAAATGTAACTTTGCTAGTCGGGTCGCATTGATATGACCTAGTCTACAATGCCTCAAGAAAGATTCGTTCATTTCTGAACTCTTCCTCTCGTATGTGTTCTGTATACTAAGAACTGTAATTTGATTTAGAACATCAATGCTTTTAGATAACGTGCCTGAACCGATCAACTCTTGATATAGGAAATGTTCAAAACATTATCCAATAATACAAAATTATATCCTTTCTTTACTAGTAAAGAGTCTGATATGATGTTGTATATCAGGTTCGGTATCTAATAACATTTGTTCGGAATCAATGTATTCAGGTAATACAGGGTGATAGTGACCAACAGACTTGGCTGCAACACTTGCACCGTTTTCTGTCTCATGAAACTTATCACTTGTTCTCAGTTCTCTACCTTTCTGTAGCCCATGTAACAGATTACATATACGGGATCCTGATCCGGTATCTCATACCGAGGACGTAAAGAATACTGAGAAACAGTTCTATGTAATGAACATACCCGAAGATGATACATCAGCATAAACTTTCTTCGTTTGGACGGCACGGGAAATCTGGCATTCCCCAATTTCCTGCTCTGTCTTATAACAATTATAAGTTGGAGCGGGACCAACGTTCTCCAGCTCAGTATAACAAGCGGGTTCGGTCAATATATCCGTATTATTATCTTGATTAAGGCATGATATGGTCTCTACCTGGAGAGAGAGAGAAGAAAACAGTCAGCGTATGCTCTTGCAAGATTAGATTGGTTATCTAATATATCTAATCAGGATGTCTCCCACTGTTTTAATCAAATCTTCCTTCAAACCCTAAAAGGAAAGACTAGCCGAGATTAATTACACGCTACAAGTTCGCCAATCTTTCAGCCAGGCCAGTGTCGGTACTTTGAGGGAGGTTCCTCGTGCTTTCGCATGAACCTAATTAAAGTAAACCTCGTTTTCCAGAGGCGTAACCTCGTTGACACCTTTCTAGACACCTACTTGATCGGCTAATTGTAATGTGTAAAACTCTCCCGGGAGTAACTCTTACTCGCAGCGGGTATCGGGATCCAACTATCTCATAGAAGGTATGCAATCTCATTGCAAATTTCAACACTTGAAATTCCCGATAATATTTTGCCCCTAGCCTCCTATGACCTTGACAAAGGCCAACAAACTATAGGCTGCTAGTCAAGTTCAACCCGTCATTTCTTGATTAAAGTAAACCCATCCGCACGGCCCTTGACAAAGGCCAACAAGGTCGCACGACTACCCTAATCCAATCTGCATCATATGCATAAGCAGATAAGTACTATTCAGCTACTGCACACTACGCCTTGACAAAGGCCAACAAACGCAGCACGAATACTAAACAGTCCTTATCTGAAATGACAGAGGGCTACGACAGGTTTTTCTGAAAACCTATTGCGTAATGAACTTGATATCGTTGTAGAATCAAATGATTTTAAAATGGAGTGTTTTTTAGGCTTTTCTAGTTTTGCTAAAGGGGTCACTCCCGGTGAAGGGATCGTCGGCCCTTTCCTCATCGAATAAGGTGCAGTATATTTCACAAATATCACTATGCAAAGCAAAAACTCCAAAAGCAATCAAAAGAAAAACCGAGGGGTGTAGCTGTAGGGTTCGTAGGCACACTAATGAGGTCTCACATGTGATCAAACATGCCCAATTCAAAAATTTCATGTGCCTACAAACCCTAATACGGATCGTTAACTAGATTTATAGGTTATGCGATGCAAGTAAACAACTTTAACTTAAAAGGAAAGAGGCTACAACCTTTGTAGATCCGGTCCTCCACCTTCTAGGCTCCGTGACGACGTCCCTCCACTGTCCAAATTGAATCCATGACTCTAGCATCGGCTTCATTGGAGAAATGGGTGGACTTGGTCGTCGGCTTCGATGCCGAAGATGATCTACGTCGAGGCAACACAAGATCAAGCTCCAACTTCACCAAGCCATGAAACTTGTGAAGAAAACACCCTATACTACTTGGCAAGAGGTAAAGGATGAAGAAATAGGAAGTGGGTTCACTTTGGATTTGGATTTCTCACTTGGAATCAACACTTGACAAATTTCAAGAAAGCTTTTCTTTCTTCATCAAGAAGAAGAAGAAGAAAGGAATGGAAAATGAATTAATTCTAATTGAATAATCAAGTGATGGTTATCATAATGTAACCATGGTAAAGTGTAGAGAATAAACTAGGGTTAGGTGAATGGTTAGGTTTAGTGGTAAAAACAAAATGGAAGACTTTTCAAAGATGCTTTGAAGCTTCAAGAAGCTTTTAGCAAAGAACAAATAAATCCACCATTTTATTTTGCCAAAAATGATTAAATAAATAAACAAATAAATAAAATCAAAACCCTAACTATTACACAACCATGGTTTAATCATACACTTAACTAAGATAGCATGTATCATCAAACATGATACAATCATGTGCACAAAAGTATATCACATATACAACTTGTGTATTTCAAGTGAGAAAATCCATTTAAAGTGAACCTATACTAGTTAATGTAAATTAATATATCAAATATATAATTAGGCATTAAATCATTAAATCAATACTTGATTTAACGATCCGGTCATATCGCATATAACCGACTAATATCTAATGTATCGGCTTATCGAATCAATCCTTGATTCGATAACTAGGTTATATCGCATACAACCAATCGATACATCCATCGCGAGAATGGAATACGGTATCACATACACGCATTATTCTCGGTCCCGCACATATCTCATATGCGCTCCTATTTCGTTTCGCTTGAGCCAGGAAACCTCTGTGTAGGACTCTAAAGACTCGTCAATACGCCAGCAGCAGGTGATGATCATATCAAACACCCACAAGCCGCAAGCGGTCTGCTAAACGTAACGGCCACCCTGGTATTGAGCGATCAGAAGATCGACGAGAAAGCCCGCTCACACTCCTGTGAATCCAACCAGTAACACTTACCGTACAGTCCGGTCAGTTCGTTTGATATGTCGCATATCTCGCCTAGGGGTGGTAAACGTCAGACCCCAGTAGCTCGATAAGTCATGCCGACGTAGGGTCCATAACATGTGTGAAACTACTGATAACTTTTACCAGTATATCACTGCAACCCTAGCCATGAATTTCCTGTTATGGCCAGTCGAGCATAGAGCAACATCAACCCCCAATACCGGGAGAGACGAATCCCCTCCTATCGCTCATTGCCTCCATGTGAATCGGGATTGTACCCAAAAACCACCTGTTTGCACGACTCAGTAGAGCGGTGGTAGGGTGGAAATCAAAGCACAGTGGGAGACACACAAGACTCTATGACGATCTCGGGTCAACAGACTAAGCTGTACCAGTGTCACCAGAGAACTGCCATCTGACATGAGGTATAATACCATCTGGGAGTTCTCGGCGAGTCCGTTCAGTGTACCCAGTCTCCACTGAGCACCTGTATACCATCTCTGATGTCAAACACCAATGGATATGGGATCATCCATCGCCCATCACATGGGTCGAGAAGATATACGCTAGTCTACTCTGGAATATCGATGCCCCGTCTCAATATTCCCACGACTAGGAACATTGAAGGATGTACTCATTGACCACCCAGACCCCACTAGTATGATCTGCATCATAGTCCTGGAAGTCAAGTACACATCCTAAGGTCTTTATCAACATGTAACAGAAAGACAGAAATTATACATGTTAAGATAAAGAGCAACCAGATAGCGTACTATCATGTCGAGCAAGAAAGTCCTACCTATATATGTCACAGCATCCACTACAATATACATCCAATGTACAGTAATGGCCTCTAGGGAATACATATAACTAACAATCTCCCACTTGCACTAGGGCCATCTCTAGCAGTAGTTGTAGTATCTAATACTCAACCATCCCCAAAAAGTCTCTCTTTGGGAAAAGGCCTTCGTGAGTGGATCCGCCGTGTTGTCCTCTGAGTCTACTCTCCTAACCTCGATCAACCTGGAGATCAACTATCTCCATGATCAGGTGATGCTGCCTCAGAATGTGTCTGGGTCACTGATAGGACAAGGGTTCTGTAACATTTTCAAAAATATAAAATGTTAATTTTGGGAATTTTTATAATTTAATATTATTTTATTGATTATTTTAATATTAAATCTATTTTTTTAAATGCAAATAAATGGAGAAAAATTACGGAAAATTATGGAAAATTCTAAAATGGGTTATTTATTGGAATTATGACATTTTTAAGTTGTTGTGATCATTTTGACACTAATTTGGTGCTAATCGCGATTAAGATCGCTAATTGGGTTTTTCGGCAATTTTGTGCAAAATTTGCACATATCACTTTTTCTACACTTGTGCATTTTTCTAGCCATGGATTTCTTTTGTGTTCACTATTCTTGTGAGAAGGGTTTTGGACTAAAAGAAGGGGGAAAAAGAAAAAGAAAAAGAAATGAGGGTAGGTGAGAGAGAGAGAGGTGGACTTTGACCACACACCCTTGGCCATACCCCTTCATTCCTCATCATTCCTCCCTCCTCCTTCTCCTCTTGCTGCTGCTGCCTTCCCTCCATCATCCTCCCCTCTTCAAGCCCTCTCTTCATCTCAAAAACAACACCAAAACCCTATATCGGTTTCATTAAAAACGTGCACGAGCTCGAGATCTTCAAGATGGACCAAGAAAGCTTGGATTGTGGCCACTTGGGGCAACTCAAGAACTTTCTTGAGTTGCCAATTGAGGTAATTTCCGAACCATGATCTTAGTTTTAGCATTTCCTATACCCCTATGCAAGTTTAGAATCGATATTGGGTGAATTTGTGGACTTGGTGAAAACTAGTTAGGGTTTGAGGGATTTGTGAGTTGTGATGGGTAATTTGAGTTCAGTGGAGATCGTATGAGCACCCTAGAGCTAGAAACCCAGCCCAATTCCATTGGAAACCAAGAATACGGAATTTCAGGACTTTATGTCGGTTTGGGTGTGCAGGAAAATCTGGAGTATACTGGGACATTTCTAGACAAATTCAACAATACCAGAGACCTAATTGGGACCACAGGAGACCACCCTACAAAGACGAGCCACATTGGGCATGGGGGGGGGGGGGGCCGGCGAGGCCGGCCAAACAGTAGATGTGGCCGGCCCATTTGTGGTGAAAACTCCCCATTTTGCTTCTGTACCTCCCATACACCCTGCATAGCACCCTGGAGTTGTTGAATTGATCTAGTTTGACCTGAGATGAAATCTGGGAGCATTTTCTCAAGTTGCTGCTTTGAATTTGAGTTGGTTTTGTGTATTTTGAATTCCAGATTTTGATATTTGTGTGTTATCTCGATCGTGTGACGTTTGTACGTCTATATCGAGTGATTTCGAGTTGTTTTGCGAAGGCTAACCGTAGGTTCTAACCTATAAGCCTTTTTGCGTATCGTGTCGGTTTTAGTGTATCGTATTGGTGTGTTGCGTATCGTTTCAAGTGTTGAATTGGTTTTGATGCGATGCGATACATGTGATTTGTGTAGGTACACCGCGACGATCCGAGGCGATGCGGAAGATGACGGAGACATCGACACCGACACACAGGATTCAGGTGAGTAGATTATATCTACAGGGGGAAGTCGGGTGGATGGCGTATAGCACCCCCGCAGTCCGTAGATAGATTACTTTGCAGTTATTGTGGTTATAGGTGTATTATGGATAGTATAGGGTTAGAAGTGACTAGTGCAGTTCATAGTCGCGAACCCTAGGATAGAATTACACCTATACACACACCTTTGCTTATCACTTGTACTTGCACTGAGATTGATGATATGTGATGACTTTGGAGATGAGTCGATGATGTGGGCTTGGTGCCCTGCGATCGGTGATTGATACGATTCATATGTGGGATATGACTTGTGATTCTTGCGGGCTTAGGATATGTGTTTACCCCCGCATGCACACTTCTTTGATGGTATCGTTTTGTACTAGGCATAGAGTAGTACCCCCAGACTTTATGATCTGATGATACTGATACCTGTTATGTGACGGGATAGTGAGATGTTGACCTGTACCCAGCTTTTGGGAATGCCGTACGATGATTTACCGTACGAGCCGATATTGATGATAGATCCGCACTCATAACTTGAGGATATCTTACGATATGACATTGAGGCGGGATCACCGACTACATATCTTTATATATATACATTGACTCAGATTTAGGTGGTTTCTACACCTACCCCTCCTGATTGACCGGATACTTAGATGTAGTTTGCATAGTAGATACTTCACTGTGGTGTTGACTACTAGATATCTTCATCTTCCTGCTATTCGCATTGCTGGCATATGCTCATTGCTATATTATTATCATGCTGTTAGGACACCAGCACCATTATCGATGATGCGTATGTTCCACGTACACTATTTGCCGGCTCACACACTTCATCATCGATAATTGCCATGCCACTACACTGTAGTATTGTTACATTCATGATATGATTCTTGCTTGGCATATTGTACACATGTACCTGTACACAAACATAGATGATTCTAACTTGATTGAGATTGAGAACTGCAAGATATTCCATGTTACATGATTTCCGATATGATTACCTTTCCTTGCATGTCGCATACATCATGGATTGATTACATAGCACATTGCATTGGATTTACTTCTTGATATGGATTCTCATGTGATTTCTGGTTTTGAGGACCGTGGGAATATTTAATAAAAGCTGCTTTTTATGAAAAACCCGGTACCTCGTGATATGATATTTCGGTGCGTCTACCACGCGTTTTCTCGGTGCTGAGACGTGTGCTTGAAACCCGATTCGAGGAGGTGATGTACCGTTTGCGGGTTCGTGGTGGGCCCGGTATGGTTCCCCTCGGCGAGATGATCGATGGGTTATGCCGATTGAGCCTGGAGGCGGGCGAGTACCTACCGGTGATTGTATTTGAGCTCGGCGGATGTCCGGGGGATACCGCCTGGAGCTGAGAGATGGGCGTACTGCCGGGGGCCGACGGGCCGATACCGCAGACGGAGCCCAGAGATGGACATGGGTTGACTCGTACTGCCGGGGGCCGAGGGCCGATACCGCAGACGGAGCCCCATATGGATGAGGATTTACGTGTCGATGCTTGGCACGGGTTTCATGATGAGTTTTCCATGATTTGGTTATATCCTCACATTGCATACATGATGCTTGCTGTCAGTGGGTGACAGGTGGACGGGTTCCACAGATATACAGATACGGATCATATACAGACTGGATTTACACTTATCTTACACCAATATTAGTGGTATGGGACGCTAATATATGTGTATTGATATCTTTGATATTTCATCATAGTTACTTCATGCAGACATACCTTATACTGATGACATGTGATTACCTGAGTACCTGGCACTTCATACATGATTAGATGTTACCTTGCCACCTTATTACACTCAGATGTACTCTTGTGGATTATATTATTGATCGTTGACTTAGGATTATGTCTTGCATTCGGTTTCTACTTGTAGATGTTTCTATTCACGAGTTGGCAACTCACCCCCGTTGTGCCACAGTTCTTGCAGGTTTTGCCGTACAGGTTCTATTGCGGCATTTCTGGCACACTACCTTCTTGCGGGTGATTTGCTTTGGTAGGTGGATTCTTTCGCATCAAGAACCACCCTTGTATTTATTTATTCATTGTATCTAGTATTTCCATCAACCAAAACTTGTTTATTCTTTCAGACTCAGAGACAGTGTTGTATTATTCGACCTTAGAGTCGCGTTTAGTAGTATTGCGGTTTTCTTGCTACTTTGGAGCTTTCTTTTGGTTTTGATCCTCGCCACTTGGCGTTGTATATTATCATATCATTGTGTGGTTGTGACCGTCGATTGACGAAGAGCTAGCTCCCGCTTGGGGATGCCTTTATCATTGCATGTATATTGTTATTCATGTTGTACCCCATTCGGGGCCAGTTTTACAAAGGAAACTCTGCCGAATTTTTTTGAAAGACTTTACTGTTTTCTAATGCACATTCGGCTTAGTTATTTAAAAACCTTGATTTCAAACATGTTTTCTTCACTTCTTTAAACCAGCTTTCTTTACTTATTCTTCAAAATGGTTTTAGATTTCTGGGCTTTTGGCTTACTTGGATCAGATGGAGTCCTATAGGCTTCATATGGTTCAAGTGCCAGTCACGTGCTCTTTCGGGTCGTGACAGGTTCCAGGGCCAAAGCCACACTTCCATTGTCACACAATGGTAGGAACCTAGTTCATCTTATGAACCAATATACACCCAAACTGCCTCTTTGGTAGTATCTTTAATAGCGATGTTACCAGCCTTTATCGTCTAGTTTGTCACGGTATCTAGCTTGGAAATCTTCCAACATACCGTCCCTTTACCGAGGGTAAAGACAATGCCTGCGACTGACATTCAGTCGTGCTTATCAGTGTGGAACTCTTCCAGTGATTCTCCCCAGGATCGATTGATACAATCTCACTATACCTAGTGAGAACCCTAACATCCCTTTAGATCTATCTCATAGATCCAAATCTCAGGATTTAGGAAGTATCATCTTTATCCTATTGGAGAATCCATGTGATAAGAGGAGATCGACCGATCGTAGTATAGGAAACTCTTTTCCTATCAAGAGTATGTTTTCCACGTACAATACGAGGATGACCACCTTACTCTCTACTACCGTTTTGTATATACAAGGTTCATCTACTATTTTGATGAAGTCAAATACTTTGACTACCATATCAAAACAGATGTTCCAACTCCGCGATGCCTGCTTTATTATGTAAAGCAACTTGCACACGTTTCCGCTGCTCCCATTGTTTACGAAGCCCTCTGGTTGTGTTCTTATAGACGTTCTCTTCTAAATCACTATTTAGAAAAATAGTCATGGCACCCAACCACCAGATATCGTAGTCATGGTATGTAGTAATGGTAAGTAGGATCTGGATGGACTTAAGCATAGTCCCTGGAAGAGGTTTCATCATTATCCATGCCTGGTCAATGACGAAAAACTTTAACAAGTCTAGCTTTGAAAGTCTCAACTCTTCCATCTACACCAAGTAATCTTCTCAAGATATACTTGCTCCTGATGGGGATTTAACCCTTCAGATATAGCAGCTAAAGTCCATACTTTGCTGGTGTACATGGATTCCATCTCAGATCGCTAAGCATCTAGCCATTCTTACAGAGTCCCTACTCTCGATGGCCTGCTCGAAACTAGTTAGGTCATCATCTCATGATGCAATCCTCGCTCCCACTGTCATCGAGAAACCAAGGTATCTCTTAGGCGGATGAGGAACCCTACTAGATCGGCGGAGAGGCAGAGGTTCATCGGAAACTATTGAATCCTTTGGTTCTGTCAAATCATCAGCTGCAGTTTTATATAGCTGGAACCTTTCCAGTTCTACAGAACTGTTCTTGCCTCGATCTTGTCCGCATTTTTCTTTTGACACAGGCCAGACAATCCCAAATCTTAACTTACTTAAGAGATAGGCTCTTCCCATACCATATCTCATATGGAGTGGTAGGCACAGATTTGAATCGAACCCTATTCAATAGGTATGCATCTTCATAAGTGCATAACTCCCTAAAAGGAAATAGGAAACTCAGTAGTACTCATCATAGAGCGAACCATATCATATAGGGTGTGATTGCTCCGCCCCGATATACCATCGTACTATGGTGTATACGGAGGAGTAATGCTGATAGAGAATCTCATTCTCCTTTAGAATAGTTCAGGAATTCCATGCACAAGTATTCTCCTCCCTGATCTCATCATAGGACATAATACTTATACCCTTATTTTGGTTCTCTACTTCCAACTTATATTCTGTGGATACCTCAAAAGCTTCGGACTTATGTTTCAACAGGAACATATGACTGAATCTTGAGAGATTATCAGAGAATATAATGAAGTATAAAGAACCAGTCCTGGCATGTGTAGACAGGAGACCTTACATACATCATCATGTATCAATCCCAAGAGTTTACTAACTCTTTTTCTGTTTCCAATAAACAGAGCTATGGTCATCTTATCTTTGTGACATGACTGGCAAGTTTCACAAGATGTAAATTCAAACTGATTTAAATATGTATCTAAAATGTAACTTCAGCCAGTCGGGTCGCATTGATATGACCTAGTCTACAATGCCTCAAGAAGGATTCGTTCATTTCTGAACTCTTCCTCTTGTGTGTGTTCTGTATACTAGGAACTGTAGTTTGATTTAGAACGTCAATGCTTTTAGATAACGTACCTGAACCGATCAACTTTTGATATAGGAAATGTTCAAAACATTATCCATCAATACAAAATTTTATCATTTATTTAATAAATAAAGAGATTGATATGATTTTGTATATCAGGTTCGGTATCTAATAGCATTTGTTCAGAATCAATGTATTGGTAATACAGGGTGACAGTGACCAACAGACTTGGCTGCAACACTTGCCCCGGTTTCTGTCTCATGAAACTTATCACCCGATCTCAGTTTTTCTACCCTTTTGTAGCCCTATGTAACAGATTACATATCTGGGATCTAATCCGGTATCAAATACCCAGGATTCAGAGGATACTGAGAAACAGTTCTTTATAATGAACACACCCGAAGGAGATGCATCTCATGCACTTTCTTCGTTTGGGCGGCATGGGAATTCTAGTATTCCCTATTTCCTTCTCTGTCTTGTAACAATTATAAGTTGGAGCGGGACCGACGTTCCCCAGCTCAGTATAACAAGCGGGTTCGGTCAATACATCCATATTATTATCTTGATTAAGGCGTGATATGGTCGCTACCTGGAGAGAGAGAAAAGAAAACACTCTGCGTGCGCTCTTGCAAGATTAGATTGGTTATATATTTTATCTAATCAGGATGGCTCCCACTGTTTTTATCAAATCTTCCTTCAAACCCTAAAAGGAAAGACTAGCCGGGATTAATTACACTCTACAAGTTCGCCAATCTTTCAGCCAGGCCAGTGTCGGTACTTTGAGGGAGGTTCCCCGTGCTTTCGCACGGACCTAATTACGGTAAACCTCGTTTTCCCAGAGGCGTAACCCCGTTGACACCTTTCTAGACACCTACTTGATCGGCTAATTGTAAAGTGCAAAACTCTCCCAGGAGCAACAATTACTCGCAGTGGGTATCGGGATCCAACTATCATATAGAAGGTATGCAATCTCATTGCAAATTTCAACACTTGAAACTCCCGATAATGGTTTTTACCCCTAGCACCTATGACCTTGGCTAAGGTCAACAAATCATAGGTACTAGTCAAGTTGTACCCGTCATTTCGTGATTAATTAGACCCACCCACATGACCCTTGGCTAAGGTCAACAAAGCCACATGATTGTCCTAACTAATCGCATCATATGCTGTGTAGGAAGACATCACTTAGCTACCGCACACTACGCCTCTGCTATGGTCGACAAACGTAGCACGAATACTAAGTACTCTACTTCCTAAAATGACGGAGGGTTGCGAATGGTTTTTTATGAAAACCTTTAACGCTTTGAACTTGATCTCGTTGCGGAATCAAATGGTTTTTTAAATGGAATGTTTTTGAGGCTTTTCTAGTTTTGCTAAAGGGGCCACTCCCGGTGAAGGGATCGTCGGCCCTTTCTTCGTCGAATGAGGTGCGGGATATATCATATATATCACTGTGCAAAGCAGAAACTATAGAAGCAATCAAAAGACAAACCGAGTATGTAGCATCAGCCAGTTATTTCTAAAGGAGTCACTCCCGGTGAAGGGATCTCGGTCCTTTCCTCATCGAATAAGGTGCAGGATGTTCTATAATGAACACCGCGATGCAAAGCAAGAACTGTAGCTACCTATTTTATTTTGAAATTCGATTCCACAACATCTTTTAGGTTTATTTTCTTTCATTAATCTCATTAATGAATATCTCATCATTTAAGTCCACCTAAACATCACAGATAAATATAACGTACGCTTATGCCATCCGCATTCGCCACGATGTCCCGTCAGCACCGTTAGGCTAGGTAACTAACGCCAGAACGAGGCAGGGCTAGCGCGGGTGTAAAACATAAGCAACGTCTATATAATATATCATATATACTATATATAATATCTATCTGAACAAATCACATGATCACATCACAGATGACGCAGCAGAAAGTATCATATGAAATACTGGATATACTAGGACGTCCGTGTTTTCAATACGAGCCAGTATAAAACACGGATTCCACGGTCGTGATGAATAGCCAATCCCACACCCCTAGACCCCTACGAGAGCGGCAAGCAACCCTACCAATTCTAGAGTTAGAAGACCCGAACTCGACTCCTCGAGATGGTCTCCCACTGGACCCTAGAACCCGGTTACTTGTGCTCCCCTCCTTGGGTCTATCCTAATGCGGAAAAGTAAATAATATACATCAAGGGTGACATCTTCCGCAACCTGGAAGTGCCCCAATAAAAGAATATTACATACAAGTTTTTACATGAATAAAAATGAAAAACACTCATCTCACATAAAAAAAACCCGGCTATTCAAACACGACGATCCAATACAACATATCCAGCAACACATAACATCACATGTCATCAACGTAAGTAAATATGCGCATCCTAATTGTCGTTGACATATAGCAACGAAACCGGCGATATCACATATTACACTTACGGTCACAGAAAAGAAAGTGTAAAACTACAACAGTTGGAATCCGCAACCTCTTTAAACATCACATGCCTAATCAAATGAAATACTTAGACATCGCAAGCCTAACAATTATAAACCCCGCATTTTAGTCTCATTATCGAAAACTTTTTTCAATATCAAGTCGGGCAATTCAACAAGATTCCCAAAATTTTGATCGAATGCTCGTCGCAAACTTTAGTAGGCGGCCGCACCCCCTGATGCCGTCGACGAAGTTCACCAAGGCGGAACACCGCTGCCGCGAGCACCCGAACGGATGCTTTCGGCGACGGGGTTCTCCTACAGTCACTTGGTCGGGGCTATGGGGCGAGGCTGTCTATTAAGTTTACCCGGCGAGTATCCGCGTACGCTACGTGATTGCGACGGACTTTTGATCACATCAAAATTCCGTGGCAACCGATCAAGTGAGACCAAACCGCTAGATTTATAACATTCATTCAGTTATCTCATAACTACTTGTGAATTCCAATTGTTGTATCACATTCCGGATAAACAGAAAATGTTAAACTTTCCGATCGAACAATCTGTTAGGTCCACGTTACCTCTCCCGGTACTTTCGGGGTTGCGGAAACGGTAAAACAAATTTTTTTCTAAACTTTGTAACATGGACCGTAAAAGCCGGATCTTTGCTAAACAATACACTAGCATCCTAACATGAGATGTATCTACTCGGTTAGGGGTTATACCTCAACTTGAACTCCTTCTCTTCTTGTTGTTGTTCTTCTTTGATGTTCTTCTCTTCTTGTTGTTCTTCTCTTTGCTTGCTCAATGGTTGATCCGGACTTCGGTCACCTCCGCGGCCTCCTTGAGTCGAAGACGATCCACCCGAGAGATGTACACCGAGCTCCACCTCAAGCCGAGGTAACTAGGGCAAGGAGATTGGTAATCTAGAAGCCCTAGGATGTGTAGAGAAGATGTATGGATGTGTTTGTCAAGTGAAATCATTTTTCTCTCAACACATGAGATCAAAGGAGAAATCAAGAGGAGGAAGAAGAAGGAGTTTTCTAGCAACCATGGAGCTTCTCATTTCAAGAGAGAGAATGAGAATAAAATTATGATCCAAAAGAAAACAACCATGGTTGCAAATAATGCACAAACATTATCATTACTAATCCCATCAAGATAAAGGTGATGGCTACAAATGACATGACCATTATCATAACAAAAGAAAAAGAAAACCAAAGAATACTTTAGATCTTCTAAGAAGATCCAAGTCAACTTTGGTCAAATGGTCAACTAAGTCAAGATGGTCAAATGGTCAATGTAATTAGCCATAACAAAATTATCAATGAAAGGATTAGTAAATAATGTCCCCGGCTCATAATGGTTTTGACCAAACGAACTGTCGAAACCCTAATGAGTCCGCCTCAAAATGGTTTTGACCGAATCAACTGTCAAAACCCTAATGAGCCTGCCATATAGCGGTTTTGGCCGAACCAACTGCCAAAACCCTAATGAGGCACCTCCTCCTTCATCGCTCCGGAAAACTGTGCATACACACCTGCATCCGTATTCCGTAGAATGCGGATGCGCAGAAGACAAAACAAATCCATCCATGCAATACTAGGATCCGGCTTAAACCAAAGCCCACTAGTATTGCATGCCCGAACACCATACGCACACAAGTGTACGTAAGTGATCGCAGCCCTGCCGTAAAACCATACGGCCTCTACACGTTTCGCTCAGTGCAGGGAAACTCTCTGTGTGGGACTCTAAAGACTCGACACTACGCTGGCAGTGGGTTTAACCACAGACCGCAAGCGGCACTAGCTGTACGTAACGGTCCCCAGGTAGATGTCGATAAGAAGGCCGATGAGGTAAACCCATCCGAACTCCTACTGAGTCTGTATGTGACAATCTCCGTACAGTCCGGTCTGTTCGTCTGATACATCGCATGTCGGGCCTAGGGGGGCGGCAAGCGTCAGACCCCTAATAGCGGTACAAGTCGTGTCGGAGTGAAGCCCAGAACACCCTGAGATAACACTGGAACCTACCAGTACATCTCGCTTGCCCTGGCCAGGGACTACTTGTGTAATGGCTCTCCTAGACACAGCGTGATGTCAACCCCCAATACCGGGAGAGACGAATCCTGTCTAACCGTCACTGCCTCCAAGTGCTTCGGGACTGCTCCCAACTACTACCTGTTTGCACGACTCAGTAGAGCCGTGGTAGGGTAGCAATCAAAGAACAGCGGGAACACACTCGAGGCGAAGTGACAGTGTCAAGTCAGCGGACTAAGCTGTATTCATGTCACCTGGGAACTGATAACTGATGATAGGTATAATACCAATCATCAGTTCCCGACGAGTCCTGTCCAGTGTACTAGTAACCTAACGAGCACCCGCATACTATCTCAAGTACGACATACCGACGGCTGTGGGACAGACCGTCTCCCGTGCTGGGATGAGAAGCGCATACGCTAGTCTACTCCGGAGCATCGATGCCCTATCTCGATACTCCCACGACTAGGGACGTGTATAAGGATGTGCTTGTAGATTACCCAGCCCCCACGAGTGTGATCGCCATCACAACGCCGGTAATCAAGCAAAGATCCTAAGGGCTCTACTAATGCGTATAGGTGATATATAATAAATAAACACACAAGTACACATTAAAGCAGAGACAAACCAAGTAGCATACTACTATATTGAGCAAGATTGTCTGTACAACTGTGAATATCCCAAGCTTCCATCAAGTAATATACATACTAGTATGATACAGTAATGGCATATAGGGCATATACACTAACAATCTCCCACTTGCACTAAGGCCATGTACTGGCGTATCGAAGACCTATCATCTCGATCAGCCGCTCGAACTGAGTCTGGGGTAAAGCCTTCGTGAATGGGTCCGCAGTGTTGTCCTTTGTGTCCACTCTCCGCACCTCGATCTCCTGTCGATCAATGATCTCCCTGATCAGGTGATACCGCCTTAAGATGTGCCTGGATTTCTGATAGGACCTTGGTTCTTTCGCTAAAGCTATAGCCCCATTGTTATCGCAATACAAAGGTATTGGGTCAACAATGGACGGAACCACCTGAAGTTCACTAATGAACTTCTTTATCCAGACCGCCTCTTTTGCGGCATCGCTTGCAGCAATGTATTCAGCCCCCATCGTCGAGTCTGCGACGGTATCCTGCTTGGAACTCCTCCAACATACTGCCCCTCCGTTGAGGGTAAACACAAAACCCGAGACGGACTTGCTGTCATCTTTGTCACTCTGGAAGCTTGAATCGGTAAAGGACTCGACCCTGAGGTCTCCATTACCGTAAACCGGGAACATCTCCTTAGTCCTTCTCAGGTACTTGAGAATGTTCTTCACTGCTGTCCAGTGGTCCTCCCCTGGGTCTGACTGATACCGGCTTACCGCGCTCAACGCGTAAGCTACATCTGGTCTTGTACATAGCATCGCATACATTATAGATCCTACCGCCGAAGCGTAGGGTATAGTGCTCATGCGAACCCTCTCCTCGTCAGTCTTAGGAGACATCTTCTTGGAGAGGGTAATTCTGTGCAATGCGGGTATGTTACCGCGCTTGGAACCTTCCATACTAAATCTCTTTAGTACGGTCTCTATGTACCTGGACTGCGAAAGTCCCAATAGTCTCTTGGATCTATCTCTATGGATCTTGATCCCCAGAATGTACGAGGCATCACCCAGGTCCTTCATGGAGAACCTTTGTGACAAAAATAGCTTGACCGATTGTAGCATAGGAACATCATTTCCTATCAAAAGAATGTCGTCCACGTACAAGACTAGGAATACGACAGTTCGTCCTACAATCTTCTTATAAACACAGGGTTCATCTTCGTTCTTGATGAAATCAAATTCCTTGATTGCCTCATCAAAATAGATGTTCTAGCTCCGCGATGCCTGCTTTAATCCATAAATGGATTTAAGCAACTTGCACACCTTTCCGCTGCTCCCACTGTCTACGAAACCTTCTGGTTGATCCATGTAAACGCACTCTTCCAAACAACCGTTTAGGAAAGCCGTCTTAACATCCATCTGCCAGATTTCATAGTCATGGAAGGCAGCAATGGCAAGTAGGATCCGAATGGATTTGAGCATAGCCACCGGAGAAAAAGTCTCGTCATAGTCCAAACCAGGTCTTTGACGAAAACCTTTTGCAACGAGTCTAGCTTTATAGGTTTCCACCTGCCCATCTACACCAAGTTTCTTTTTGTAGATCCATTTGCATCCAACGGGTTTTACCCCAGGTGGAGCAATATCCAAGGTCCACACTTTGTTGGCGTACATGGACTCCATTTCGGATTGCATTGCTTCCTGCCACTTATCAGAGTCCCTACTGATAATGGCCTGCCTGAAACTGGTAGGGTCATCTTCTTCCAAGATGCAATCCTCTCGATCCCCGTCAATAAGAAAATCGTAGTATCTCTCAGGCGGATGAGAAATCCTACCAGATCTGCGGAGTGGCTGAGGTTCTTCTGGGGTTATTGAATTCTGAGGTTCTGTCAAATTTTCAGTTTCATTTTGTGGTCGCTGAATTTCTTCCAGTTCTACCGAACTCCCACTTGTTTCTTTTGCAAGAAATTGCCACTCTAAAAAGGTGGCGTGGCGAGATACAAACACCTTCTGTTCCTCGGTGTGGTAGAACAGATATCCTGCGGAGTTCTTAGGATATCTCACAAATTTACATAGAACTGAACGTGCCTTAAGTTTGTCCGGATTTTGTACTTTTACATAGGCCGGACAACCCCATATCTTAATGCGTTTAAGATACGGCTTCTTACCATTCCATATCTCGAACGGTGTCTTAGGCACAGATTTAGACGGAACATCGTTCAATAGATATGCAGCTGTCAACAGCACATGTCCCCAAAATGAAAGAGACAACTCGGCATTACTCATCATGGAGCGAACCATATCCAGAAGGGTACGATTCGTCCTCTCCGATACACCGTTGTGCTGTGGTGTATAAGGAGGAGTAAGCTGAGAGAGAATACCATTCTCTTTTAAGTAATCTAGGAATTCCGTGCTTAAGTACTCCCCTCCCCTGTCAGACCGGAGGATCTTGATACTTTTGCCTGTCTGGTTCTCTACTTCGTTTCTAAATTCCTTGAATTTCTCAAAAGCTTCAGATTTGTGTTTCATCAGATACACATATCCGAACCTAGAGAGATCGTCAGTGAATGTGATGAAGTACGAGAACCCACCCCTTGCATGTATAGACATTGGACCGCATACATCACTATGTACGAGTCCCAAGAGCTCTGCTGCTCTTTCTCCATGTCCGGTGAACGGAGATTTGGTCATCTTCCCTTTGAGACAAGACTGACAAGTTTCATAAGATGAAAACTCGAACGTATCCAAGAGTCCATCTTTATGCAACTTACTCAGTCTTTTCTCTCCGATATGACCAAGTCTACAATGCCACAAGTAGGATTCATTCATATCTGAATTCTTCCTCTTGCGTGTGTTTTGTATATTGAGAACTGTATTCTGATTTAGAACGTAGATACCATTACACAGTGTACCCTCTGCAACCAGTACCTTATTAAGGTAAATGTTCATGATATTCTTTTCAAGAACAAAGTTATATCCATCTTTATCGAGTAAAGAAACTGATATGATGTTGCAAACCATGGAGGGTACATAGTAGCAATCGTTCAAAATCATAGTCTTGCCATTTGGCAATACTAGGTGATATTCGCCGACGGCTGCCGCATTAACTTGTGCTCCGTTCGCTACTCTGAGCGACATATCACCCGGTGCAACTTTCCTACTTTTTCTCAGTCCCTGCAATAAATTACAGATATGAGATCCTGATCCGGTATCAAGTACCCAGGAGGTAGGGCTGACCGTAAAACAGTTCTCAATTACAAGAACACCTGAAGTAGATGCAAAACCATGCTTCTTTTTCAACTGGGTGTCCTGGAAATCCATACAATCCCCTTTCCCATTCTCATGACTGTTGTCACAAGTTAGAGCTGAACCAACTTTCCCCATTCCCATATAAGAATTCGGATCGGTCAAGCGATACATTTTATTATCTTGATTAAGGCGTGAAAAGGTTGCTGCCTGGAGAGAGAGAAAAGAAACACTCAGCGTATGCTCTTGCAAGATTAGATTGGTTTATTAATTTATCTAACCAGGATGTCTCCCACTGTTTCCTCAAATTCTTCTTAAAACCTTTTTAAAAGAAGAACTAGCCGGATTTTAATTCACGTCACAATACTTGCTTAACCTTTCAGCCAGGCTAGTGTCGGTACTTCGAGGGAGGTTTTCCAACGCTTTCGCGAAGTTCCTTAATTAAAGAACCTCTTTTCCCTGGGGGCGTAGCCCCGCTAACGCCTTTCTAGACACCTACTAGGTTTATAGCATTGATCGTTAAGTGAAATAATCTCCCGAGAGTAAACCAACTCATCAGTGGGATCGGGATCCAACTGTCATTGTGTGATAACCTAGATGGAATCCACTCTAGTCACCACACTCCAGAAGGTATGCTAAATCTGCAAGTTTCAGTTCTTTTGAAACTCCCGATGTGGTTTTTGCCCCTAGGACCCAAGTGACCTTGACTGAGCCAACATATCAAAGGATCCTAGTCAAGTTCAACCCGTTATTATCTTGACTGCATTAGACCCATCCGTACGAGTCCTTGACTGAGCCAAAATGACCGCACGACTGTCCTAACCAATCACTTTGTATCCTACGGAAAAATATTACATAGCTACCGTTCACCACGCCTCGGCTGAGCACGAAATACGTAGCACGAATACTAAGCAATATCAAACCGAAATGACGGATGGCTACGACTGGGTTTTGGAGAAAACCCGTTAACGTAATGAACTTGATATCGTTGAAGGAACATGATACAGTTTTTTTTGAAAATATAGTGGCGAAAACTTTTTGCTAAAGAGGTCACTCCCTGTGAAGGGATCTCGGATCTTTCCTCGTCGAATGAGGTGCAGGATATTCCAAATTGAATACCTCGATGCAAAGCAAGAATAATCGACTATAGTGAAGTTATTACCCTGACGCAAACTTTTGTCCAAGGGGTCACTCCCGGTGAAGGGATCTCGGCCCTTGCCTCGTCGACTGAGGTGCTGGGCATTCACAACCGAATACCGCGATGCAAAACAAAAATGAACGTCCTTACAATAACAGCTTTTTGAAAAATTGTTCCAACAACGTCTTTTAGGTTTATTTTCTTGCATTAGTTCTTTTAATGCGTCCCATCATTTAAATCCTACCATTGCAGAAAACAACCAAAATATGACGTACGCTTATGCCATTCGCATTCGCCACGGGGCCCCGTCATCACCCGTTAGGTTACTTAACTAACGACAGAGCGGGGGCTGGGCTAGCGCGGCTGTAAAACATAAGCAATGCCTAAATAGTTATTATATATAGCAATACTGCAACGATAGCCAATCCAGATCACAGATGAACACTTTGGATATACTAGGAACCCGCGATTCGTTCAAGCCTGCAACGAAAAGCGGATTACACGGTCGCGATGAATAGCCAATACCCCACCCAAGACCCCTACGGGTGCGGCAAACTACCCGCCAAGTACCCGAAGCGAAGCAACCTCCCTCAACGCCATGAGTAGGCCACTCGGCACTTCGAGATACCCGGTAGTTTGTGCACCCCCTCCATAGGTCTATCCTAGGAGCAAAAACAATAAAAAAAATTATACAATGACGGCTACAACCCCGACCCGGTTGTGCGGCCATACAAATAATATTACATCAATTTACAAATTTATTACATGAATGAAAGAAAAAGAAACTCTCATCTCACATCCACCCCGGCTATTCATCCGCGACAATCCAACGAGTTCATATACACATTCCAATATCAAACACAGATCACAGAGATGTATAACCCCGACTAATCGACTTATAGCGATTAGCCGACGTTCAATACATACAAACATCACAGATATAACCAACATAGTCAAACTGTAGTGAAGTTCGAAAAAAATACGGAATTATAGGCCCCCAAAAACAAATTTCTATTCTGGAAAATCTGGGCACGTATAATATATCTCAAAAATCCTAAATCCAAGTCAGAAACACACTGCACCAAAATCGACCCAGCAACTCACCAAGATGGCCGCGGTTCCACGGCATTAGCTTGCTATTGCCGCGGAAACGCGGCGCTTTGGTCGAGTTGCTGGCTCGTTTTTGGTGGCTTTCTTCTAAAAACCCTGAGATGATTTTTGGAGTATAACAAATTTTGTTTTGACCAGAAAAATTTTTAACAGAAACTCAGGTTTTTATAACTTGGTTTTTTCGATTTTTCCGTTCCGAACTTCGATACACTTTACCACCAAGCTAGTTTATGTTTAGTTAGGCTCTGATACCACTGTTAGGTCCACGTTACCTCTCCCGGTACTTTCGGGGTTGCGGAAACGGTAAAACAAATTTTTTTCTAAACTTTGTAACATGGACCGTAAAAGCCGGATCTTTGCTAAACAATACACTAGCATCCTAACATGAGATGTATCTACTCGGTTAGGGGTTATACCTCAACTTGAACTCCTTCTCTTCTTGTTGTTGTTCTTCTTTGATGTTCTTCTCTTCTTGTTGTTCTTCTCTTTGCTTGCTCAATGGTTGATCCGGACTTCGGTCACCTCCGCGGCCTCCTTGAGTCGAAGACGATCCACCCGAGAGATGTATACCGAGCTCCACCTCAAGCCGAGGTAACTAGGGCAAGGAGATTGCTAATCTAGAAGCCCTAGGATGTGTAAGGAAGATGTATGGATGTGTTTGTCAAGTGAAATCATTTTTCTCTCAACACATGAGATCAAAGGAGAAATCAAGAGGAGGAAGAAGAAGGAGTTTTCTAGCAACCATGGAGCTTCTCATTTCAAGAGAGAGAATGAGAATAAAATTATGATCCAAAAGAAAACAACCATGGTTGCAAATAATGCACAAACATTATCATTACTAATCCCATCAAGATAAAGGTGATGGCTACAAATGACATGACCATTATCATAACAAAAGAAAAAGAAAACCAAAGAATACTTTAGATCTTCTAAGAAGATCCAAGTCAACTTTGGTCAAATGGTCAACTAAGTCAAGATGGTCAAATGGTCAATGTAATTAGCCATAACAAAATTATCAATGAAAGGATTAGTAAATAATGTCCCCGGCTCATAATGGTTTTGACCAAACGAACTGTCGAAACCCTAATGAGTCCGCCTCAAAATGGTTTTGACCGAATCAACTGTCAAAACCCTAATGAGCCTGCCATATAGCGGTTTTGGCCGAACCAACTGCCAAAACCCTAATGAGGCACCTCCTCCTTCATCGCTCCGGAAAACTGTGCATACACACCTGCATCCGTATTCCGTAGAATGCGGATGCGCAGAAGACAAAACAAATCCATCCATGCAATACTAGGATCCGGCTTAAACCAAAGCCCACTAGTATTGCCTGTCCGAACACCATACGCACACAAGTGTACGTAAGTGATCGCAGCCCTGCCGTAAAACCATACGGCCTCTACACGTTTCGCTCAGTGCAGGGAAACTCTTTGTGTGGGACTCTAAAGACTCGACACTACGCTGGCAGTGGGTTTAACCACAGACCGCAAGCGGCACTAGCTGTACGTAACGGTCCCCAGGTAGATGTCGATAAGAAGGCCGATGAGGTAAACCCATCCGAACTCCTACTGAGTCTGTATGTGACAATCTCCGTACAGTCCGGTCTGTTCGTCTGATACATCGCATGTCGGGCCTAGGGGGGCGGCAAGTGTCAGACCCCTAATAGCGGTACAAGTCGTGTCGGAGTGAAGCCCAGAACACCCTGAGATAACACTGGAACCTACCAGTACATCTCGCTTGCCATGGCCAGGGACTACTTGTATAATGGCTCTCCTAGACACAGCGTGATGTCAACCCCCAATACCGGGAGAGACGAATCCTGTCTAACCGTTACTGCCTCCAAGTGCTTCGGGACTGCTCCCAACTACTACCTGTTTGCACGACTCAGTAGAGCCGTGGTAGGGTAGCAATCAAAGAACAGCGGGAACACACTCGAGGCGAAGTGACAGTGTCAAGTCAGCGGACTATACTCATGTCACCTGAGAACTGATAACTGACGATAGGTATAATACCAACCATCAGTTCCCGACGAGTCCTGTCCAGTGTACTCGTAACCTAACGAGCACCCGCATACTATCTCAAGTACGACGTACCGACCGCTGTGGGACAGACCGTCTCCCGTGCTGGGATGAGAAGCGCATACGCTAGTCTACTCCGGAGCATCGATGCCCTATCTCGATACTCCCACGACTAGGGACGTGTATAAGGATGTGCTTGAAGATTACCCAGCCCCCACGAGTGTGATCGCCATCACAACGCCGGTAATCAAGCAAAGATCCTAAGGGCTCTACTAATGCGTATAGGTGATATATAATAAATAAACACACAAGTACACATTAAAGCAGAGACAAACCAAGTAGCATACTACTATATTGAGCAAGATTGTCTGTACAACTGTGAATATCCCAAGCTTCCATCAAGTAATATACATACTAGTATGATACAGTAATGGCCTCTAGGGCATATACACTAACACAATCGAACACCCAAGTTTTCCCGATACTGCTCAACATATAAAATGAGTCTAAAAACATTCAGTTCGTGCCTCAGTACCAACGGTCCAGCCGTAGAAGGGTCAAGCCAACGCCTCACATGTGGCACGCCGTACTGCCCGAAACCCTAAGGTTCAAAGGGCAGTTCAAGACGGTCACATAATCGAGTTAAGGTTTGTTGTCTTCTAGAGTGACCATCGCGTTACTTGCACTACTTAGAACGTAATTAAACTACGGAAAAATCCAACAATTGGAAATTTCCCGGCAGGGGAAAAAGTGAGTATTTATATCCGGTCGAACTTTTTAACATATTTTAAAATTACCCGGAAAAACACACAGACAAAATTAGACAATCCAATCGAAAAACCGAGTCCCCAATACAACCCAGAAAACTCAACTCTTGATTTCAGATTAAAAATTCCCAGTAAAACCAGAACTGAAAAATATGAATTACTGTGCCAAACTAAATGCAAGATAAGACAAAACGGCCGCGGAACCGCCGCACGAGCCATGCTCGTGCCGCGGAACCACGGCGGTTTGATGGAATGAGGGTATCGAATTTCACAGTAACTCTTAGATATTCCTACAGATTTTTCTGCATATTTTTAATTCTCAAAACTCCACAAATTTCAAAAATGTACAGAGAGCAATTTTTGGGTTTGGGTTTGGGTTCGATCGGACTTCTAACTCCGTCTACGCATCGCCTAAGGCTCTAGCTAGGCTCTGATACCACTGTAGGGTTCCTAGGCACACTAATGAGGTCTCACATGTGATCAAACATGCCCAATTCAAAAATTTCATGTGCCTACAAACCCAAATACGGATCGTTAACTAGATTTATAGGTTATGCGATGCAAGTAAACAACTTTAACTTAAAAGGAAAGAGGCTACAACCTTTGTAGATCCAGTCCTCCACCTTCTAGTCTCCGTGACGACGTCCCTCCGCTGTCCAAATTGAATCCATGACTCTAGCATCGGCTTCATCGGAGAAATAGGCGGACTTGGTCGTCGGCTTCGATGCCGAAGATGATCTACGTCGAGGCAACACAAGATCAAGCTCCAACTTCACCAAGCCATGAAACTTGTGAAGAAAACACCCTATACTACTTGGGAAGAGGTAGAGGATGAAGAAATAGGAAGTGGGTTCACTTTGGATTTGGATTTCTCACTTGGAATCAACACTTGACAAATTTCAAGAAAGCTTTTCTTTCTTCATCAAGAAGAAGAAGAAAAAGGGAATGGAAAATGAATTAATTCTAATTGAATAATCAAGTGATGGTTATCATAATGTAACCATGGTAAAGTGTAGAGAATAAACTAGGGTTATGTGAATGGTTAGGTTTAGTGGTAAAAACAAAATGGAAGACTTTTCAAAGATGCTTTGAAGCTTCAAGAAGCTTTTAGCAAAGAACAAATAAATCCACCATTTTATTTTGCCAAAAATGATTAAATAAATAAACAAATAAATAAAATCAAAACCCTAACCATTACACAACCATGGTTTAATCATACACTTAACTAAGATAGCATGTATCATCAAACATGATACAATCATGTGCACAAAAGTATATCACATATACAACTTGTGTATTTCAAGTGAGAAAATCCATTTAAAGTGAATCTATACTAGTTAATGCAAAGTAATATATCAAATATATAATTATGCATTAAATCATTAAATCAATACTTGATTTAACGATCCGGTCATATCGGATATAACCGACTAATATCCAATGTATCGGCTTATCGAATCAATCCTTGATTCGATAACTAGGTCATATCGCATACAACCAATCGATACATCCATCGCGAGAATGGAATACGATATCCCATACACGCATTATTCTCGGTCCTGCACATATCTCGTATGCGCTCCTATTTCGTTTCGCTTGAGCCAGGAAACCTCTGTGTAGGACTCTAAAGACCCGTCAATACGCCGGCAGCAGGTGATGATCATATCAAACACCCACAAGCCGCAAGCGGTCTGCTAAACGTAACGGCCACCCGGGTATTGAGCGATCAGAAGATCGACGAGCAAGCCCGCTCACACTCCTGTGAATCCAACCAGTAACACTTACCGTACAGTCCGTTCAGTTCGTCTGATATGTCGCATATCTCGCCTAGGGGTGGTAAACGTCAGACCCCAGTAGCTCGATAAGTCATGCCGACGTAGGGTCCATAACATGTGTGAAACTACTGATAACTCTTACCAGTATATCACTGCAACCCTGGCCAGGGATTTCCTGTTATGGCCAGTCGAGCATAGCGCAACATCAACCCCCAATACCGGGAGAGACGAATCCCCTCCTATCACTCATTTCCTCCATGTGAATCGGGACTGTACCCAAAAACCACCTGTTTGCACGACTCAGTAGAGCCGTGTTAGGATGGAAATCAAAGCATAGTGGGAGACACACAAGACTCTATGACGATCTCGGGTCAACAGACTAAGCTGTACCAGTGTCACCAGAGAACTGCCATCTGACGTGAGGTATAATACCATCTGGGAGTTCTTGGCGAGTCCGTTCAGTGTACCCAGTCTCCACTGAGCACCCGTATACCATCTCTGATGTCAAACACCAATGGATATAGGATCATCTATCGCCCATCACATGGGTCGAGAAGATATACGCTAGTCTACTCTGGAATATCGATGCCCCGTCTCGATATTCCCACGACTAGGAACATTGAAGGATGTACTCATTGACCACCCAGACCCCACTAGTATGATCTGCATCATAGTCCTGGAAGTCGAGTACACATCCTAAGGGCTTTATCAACATGTAACAGAGAGACAGAAATTATACATGTTAAGATAAAGAGCAACCAGATAGCGTACTATCATGTCGAGCAAGAAAGTCCTACCTATATATGTCACAGCATCCACTACAATATACATCCAATGTACAGTAATGGCCTCTAGGGCATACATATAACTAACAGTAGCATCTGCCAGTCATTGCTAAAGGGGTCACTCCAGGTGAAGGGATCTCGGCCCTTTCCTTATCGAATAAGGTGCAAGATGTTCTACAAGGAACACCGCGATGCAAAGCAAGAACCGTAGCAACCTGTTTTTGAAAATTCGATTCCACAACATCTTTTAGGTTTCTTTTCATTCATTAATCATATTAATGAAGTCCCATCATTTAAGTCACCTAAACATCACAGATAAATACGACGCACACTTATGCCTTCCGCATTCGCCTCGATGTCCCCTCGTGCACCGTTAGGTTAGGTAACTAACGGCAGAGCGGGGCAGGGCTAGCGCGAGTGTAAAACATAAGTAACGTCTATATAATATATCATATATACTATATACAGTATCTATCACAACATATCAAATGATCACATCACAGATATCGCGGTAGAAGAAACATATATGAAATATTGGATATACTAGAACGTCCGTGTTTTCAATACGAGCCAGTATAAAACACGGATTCCACGGTCGCGATGAATAGCCAAACCCACATCCCTAGACCCCTACGAGAGCGGCAAGTAACACTGCCAATTCTAGGGTTAGGAGACCCGGTCTCGACTCCTCGAGATAGTCTCCCACTGGACCCTAGAACCCGGTTACTTGTGCTCCCCGCCTTGGGTCTACCTAATGCGGAAAAGTAAATAATATACAAGTGGTGACATCAACCTCATCCCGGAAGTGCCCCAATAAAAGAATATTACATACAAATGAAATTTTACTTGAATGAAAAAGAAAAAACTCTCATCTCACATAAAACCCCCCGGCTATTCAAAACGCGACGATCCAATATAACATATCCAGCAACACATAACAACACATGTCATCAACGTAAGTAAATATGCGGATTCCAATTGTCGTTGACATATAGCAACGAAACTGGCAATATCACACATTACACTTACGGTCGCAGAAAAGAAAGTGTAAAACTACAACGGTTGGAATCCGCAATCTTTTTAGACATCGCATGCCTAACCAAATGAATTCCTTAGACATCGCATGCCTAACAATTATAAACCCCGCATTTTAGTCTTCATATCGAAAACACTTTTCAATACCAAGTCGGGCAATTCAACAAGATTCCCGACATCCTGATCGAATGCTCGTCTCAAACTTTAGTAGACGGCCGCACCCCCGAATGCCGTCGACGAAGTGCACTAAGGCGGAACACCGCTGCCGCGAGCACCCGAACGGATGCTTTTGGCTACGGGGTTCTCCTAAAGTCACTTGGTCGGGGCTATAGGGCGTGGCTATCTATTAAGTTTACCCGGAGAGTATCCGCGTACGCTACGTGATTGCGACGGACTTTTGATCACATCAAAATCCCGTGGCAACCGATCAATTGAGACTAAAGTGCTATGTTTATAATATTCAAATTAGTTATCTCATAACTACTTGTGGATTCCAAATATTGTATCACATTCCAGATAAATAGACAATGTTAAACTTTCCGATCGAATAATCAAACACCCAAGTTTTCCCAATAGCTCAACACTTGAGGGGAGTTTACACATCTATTTCATGCCACAGTACCAACGGTCCAGCCGTAGAAGGGTCAAGCCAACACCTCACATGTGGCACGCCGTACTGCCCCAAACCCTAAGGTTCAAAAGGCAGTTCAAGACGGTCACATAATCGAGTTAAGGTTTGTTGTCTTATAGAGGGTCCATCGCGTTACTTGCACTACTTAGACGTTCTTAAACTACGGAAAAATCCAACACTTGGAAATTTTCCGGGTCGGGAAAAAGTGAGTTACTGATATCCGGTCGAACTTTTTAACACTTTCTAAAATTATCCGAACAAGAAAGAACAAAGTTAAATAATCCGATCAAATCATCGAATCCCCAATACAACCCAAAAAACTCAACTCTTGAGTATAAATTAAAAATACCCAGAAAACAGAGGAATTACATACGGGCATTACTGTGCAAACCGTGACTAATGATTCATCTTTATGGCCGCGGAACCGCCGCCGAAGCCAGGGTGGGGCCGCGGTTCCGCGGCTCATTAATCGACTTGTGGTCACGTGCTGCACAGTAACTCATAGAAAACCCTGCTGAATTTTTTGGATATTTTTAATTTGGAAAAAAACATATTTTCAGAAAATGTCCAGAGAAGGGTTCGGATTAGGGTTTCGTGGTTCGATCGGGTTTCCAACTTCGTCTACACTTCGTCTAAAGCTCTAGCTAGGCTCTGATACCACTGTAGGGTTCCTAGGCACACTCATGAGGTTCCACAAGGCATCAACCATGTGCCGAGAAACCCTAATGCAAGATCGTAACTAGAGGTAAGGCGAAAGCAAGCAAGTTAACTACCTTAACTACAAGTGAAAGGGATTACAACCTTTGTAGATCCGGTCCTCCACTTCTAAAGCTCCGTGTTGACGTCCCTTCACTGCGATTATCGGGATCCCGGACCCTAGCGATGGTTTCATCGTAGAAATGAGCGGGCTAGGTCGTTGACTTCGAGGCCGAAGATGATCTGCGTCGGGGAGACTCAAACTCAAGCTATTCCTTCACTCGGTCAAAAATTTTGTGAAGAGAACACCCTATACTACATGGCAAGTAGTAGAGGATGAAGAAATAGGAAGTGGGCTCACTTTAGAATTGTTTTTCTCACTCTTTTTCTCATGTTTCCGTTGGAGCTAGTAAGCTTTTGGATGGAGCTTGATGATGATGATGATGAAGAAGAAAGAATAATATCCATCCAAATGAAAACTTATCCAATAAAATATAGCACCATGGTTGAGTTAAGCCATCATGCTTAACTCATGTAGAGAATTAACCAAGGCATTAGGTTAAGGGTTGGGTTAACTAATATCCTAAGGAAATGACAAAAGAGTTGACTTTGTCAATATTTATCAAGCTTCATAAAGCTTGATAACTTTGACCAAAGTCTCACCTCTTTTGTTATTTGTTAGGAAATTAGTAAACCCTAATTTACCCTTGATTTGGTTTAAGTCTCATACATCCAACTTGTGTGTATCATCAAGCATGATACAAACTTGTACACTTGCATATATCACATATAAACAATGTGCACAAACTAGTGAGAAAACAAATCTTAAGTGAACCAATACTAGTTAATGTAAAGTAATATATCAAATATATAATTATACATTAAATCATTAAATCAACACTTGATTTAACGATCCGGTCATATTGCATATAACCGACTAATATCTAGTGTATCAATGTATCGAATCAACACTTGATTCGGTAACCCGGCTATATCTCATATAACCGTCCAATGATACAAATCGTGAGAATAAAATACAGTATCACATACTGGTATTATTCTCGGTCCCGCACATATCTTATATGCGCTCCTATTTCGTTTCGCTTGAGCCAGGAAACCCCTGTGTAGGACTCTAAAGACTCGTCAATACGCCGGCAGTAGGTGATGATCATATCAAACACCCACAAGCCGCAAGCGGTCTTCTAAACGTAACGGCCACCCGGGTATTGAGCGATCAGAAGATCAACGAGCAAGCCTGCTCACACTCCTTTGAATCCAACCAGTAACACTACCGTACAGTCCGGTCTCGTCGTCTGATATGTCGCATATCTCGCCTAGGGGTGGTAAACGTCAGACCCCAGTAGCTCGATAAGTCGTGTCAATATGAGGTCTATAACAGTTCGAGAAACTACTGATAACACTTACCAGTAAATCTCAGCAACCCTGGCCAGGGATTTCCAGTTATAGCCAATCGAACACTGCGCAACATCAACTCCCTATACCGGGAGAGACGAATCCCCTCCTATCGCTCATTGCCTCCATGTGATTCGGGACTGTACCCAAAAACCACCGTTTTGCACGCCCTCTTGAACGTGGTAAGGTGGAAATCAAAGCACAGTGGGAATCATACAAGACTCTATGACGGTCTCGGGTCAACAGACTACTCTGTACCAGTGTCACCGGAGAACTGCCATCTAACGAGAGGTATAATACCATCTGGGAGTTCTCGGCGAGTCCGTCCAGTGTACCCAGTCTCCACTGAGCACCCGTACACCATCCTTGATGTCGAACACCGATGGATATGGGATCATCCATCGCCCATCATATGGATCAAGATGCGTATACGCTAGTCTACTCTGGTGTATCGATGCCCTGTCTCGATACACCCTCGACTAGGAACAGTTATAGGATGTACTCATCGACTACCGTGGCCCCACTAGTATGATCTCATCATAGTCCCAGTAGTCGAGTACATATCCTAAGGGCTTTACCAACATGTAACTGAGAGACAATCAGTGTACACGTTAAGGTAAAGAGTAACCAGATAGCATACTATCATGTCGAGCAAGAAAGTCCTCCCTATATATGTCCAAGCATCCACTACAATATACATCTCATGTATAGTAATGGCCTCTAGGGCATACATATAACTAACACTTTATTTGTCTTTACTCATTACCTTCTGTATACCCCCTTAGGCTAAATGGTTTTCTTCCTTCCCTACCTTTCGGCACCAGCCTATGGTTTGGAAGAAGACTATCCAATAAGCGTAATAGGTGTACTCTCCTAATCCTAGAAGTACTCGCAACCTGAGAGAAGGTAAAGATAAAAGACAACTGAATAAACCTTATTCCTATTTCTCCTGAACCAGAATCCTTCCTCGAACTGGAACAAGTTCCTTCGAGTTCGTATATAACCATACGATGGATTTATCCAATGGAAGTGGATGTTCGTATTAATATGTGGTGTTCTGGAGAAATACAAAGGTGAAGTAGGAGTGGCGATGAAATATGTGGTTTGTTCATGAATGATAGCAGTCGTAATTTACTATGGCCCTTTTCTAATCCTTTTATTTGTCTTTACTTATTACCTTCTGTACACCCAACTTAGGCTAATTGGTTTTCTTCATTCCCTACCTTTCGGCACCTGCCTATGGTTTGGAAGAAGACTATCTAATAAGCGCAATAGGTGTACCCTCTCCTAATCCTATGAGCCCTTACAACCTGAGAGAAGGTAAAAGGAAAAGACAACTGAATAATCCTATTCAATTTCTCCAGAACCAGAATCCATCCTCGAATCTGGAACAAGTTCCTTCGAGTTCGTATATAACCATACGATGGATTTATCCAATGGAAGTAGATGTTCGTAATAATATGGGGTGTTCTAGAGAAACTCAAAGGGTAAAAGAAGGAGTGGCAGTAATAAATGCAACTCAGACAATCCAAAAGCCAGTGTTTTAAGAAAGTTCGGTTAACTTGGTTATTGAGTCATAGTCTAGGGTCGGGCCATGGCCGCTGCTAAAGAGAGAGAGAAAAGAAACACTCTGTGTGCACTCTAATTTAGATCAGAATGGTTAATCACATTATCTAATCAAGATGTCTCCCATTGTATCCTCAAATTCTCCTCCAAACCTGAAATAAGAATTAGTCGAGATCACCCGAGGAGTAAACCAACTCATCAGTGGGTATCGGATTCCAACTATCATCGCATGATAACTTGATGGAATCCACTCAAGTCACCACACAGTCAACATATCAAAGGGTCCTAGTCAAGTTCAACCCGTAATTATCTTGATTGCATTAAACCTACCCGTACGAGTCCTTGACACAGTCAACATGACCGTACGACTGTCCTAACCAATCCACATATCCATGCGACAGAAAAGCATTATAGAGCTACCGCACACTACGCCTTGACACAGTCAACATACGTAGCACGAATAATAAGCAATACTAATCTGAAATGACGGAGGGCTACGACTGATTTTTGGCGAAAAACCTTTAACGTAATGAACTTGATATCGTTGAAGGAACCGGATAGCTTTTATAAATATATAGTGGCGAAAACCTTTGCTAAAGAGGTCACTCCCGGTGAAGAGATCTCGGCTCTTTCCTCGTAGAATGAGGTGCAGGATATTCCAACAGAATACCGCGATGCAAAGTAAAAAGGTAATTGACTATAGTGAAGTTATTACCCTGACGCAAACCTCTGTCCAGGGGGTCACTCCCAATGAAGGGATCTCGTCCCTTGCCTCGTCGAATGAGGTGCTGGATATTCATAACCGAATACCACTGTGCAAAACAAAAAAGAACGTCCTTGTAATAACAGCTTTTTGAAAATTGTTCCAACAACATCATATAGGTTTTTTTTATTCTTGCATTGATCATAATCAATGCAGTCCCATCAATTAATCACACCATAAAAGAACGAAAATATGATGTACGTATATTCCATCCGCATTCGCCATTGGGTCCCATCATCACCCGTTAGGTTACTTAACTAATGATAGAGCGGGGACTGGACTAGCGCGGGTGTAAAAAATATACAACGTCTACTAGTATATATATCAATATATAATAATCGCTCCAGGCGTGATAAATGCAACATCACAAAAAAGTAATAAGTATCGCAGAACAATACAGATAATCTAGGAGCCCCGGGTTTCCTTTGAGCCGCAAGTGAAACCCGACGTTCCTCTGGTCGTGTGGATAGCCTGTGCAATGAAAACCTAGACCCCTACGAGTGCGAAAAGTTACCCGCCAAAACCAGAAGTGAGGAAGCCCCCTTCAACAAAGTGAATGGACCACCCAGCACTTCACGGAATACGGTAACTTGAGCACCCCACCTTGGGTCAACCTGTACCCCCTACGAGTGTAGCGAATAGCCCGCCAATTCTAGAGTGAAGCCCCCTCCGTCTCAAAGCCATGAGATGCGGGCCCGTTTCCCTCTAGAACCCGGCTATCCGTGCATTCCTCCGTGGGGTAATTCTAGTACAGAAAAGTAAATATGTACAACGGTGACATTGACCTCAACCCGGTTGTGCCCTAAAATAATAATATACAAACAGGCAGTGACGGCAGTCCACATGTCGGACGCTCGCCCCGCGATATCAAATGTACAAATATATCCAAACCGCACTACTATTGCACGCAAGCTGTCCACCACGACAAAACCGCAACATCACAGCACAACACAGAACATCAACGTGAATGTCACGTTCGCAAACTCGTCTAAAAGGACTATAGCGATTAGACAAGATTTACCGCTCGAATGACATTCACGGTCGCAGATAGTAATGTAATGCACTGTAAACTTTAAACAATGTTAGAAAATATCAACTTCGAAATAACCCCCGAATAGCCCCAAACAAACTGATAAAACCATATCCAAACTGGGCTAAACAAACAATACGACTGCACCAACTTTCCAGAGACCAGACCACACCCTAAAAATCAAAGCCGAAACCGTCTAAATGGCCGGAGACCTTGTATTTTTTATGCTTGGGCTCGGCCAAAATCCGAGGGATGGGTCTCGTGTTTGGGGTGTGTTCTAGTGGTCATGTCAGTAATCTTCTGCAGTTGTTTAAATAATTTTTGAAGACACTTTTGAAATTGATAGAAACTGGAATTCTATGTGCAGTGTATCGGGTTTGTTTCGGTTTCAATAGTTTAACATTGTCTAAACAAGCTAGCTAAGGGTAATAGCATGGCTCTGATACCATGTTGGGTTACGGCAGCGCCCCGGCCGTCAATCCGAGGCCAAATGCGGAACAAAAATTTTATAACTTAGCGCTACTGAAACCAATCACCCGGATCGTACCATTAACCGTTAACTAGCTAACCAACAAAAAGGTTTGGAGAGTTTATACCGATCGATCCGCATCCTTTGGTCTTCAATCTCTGCGCCAAACTCCTCGCTGCTGTGCCGACCAAGTTCGCCCTCTGCTCTCACTTGTCGAGATGGCTCCACGTCGAGAATTCTTTATACGGGCTCCCGCTTCAAACCGAAGCAACTCGGACATGAAGTTTGCTAGCCGACATGTCCAAGAATGAAGTAGAGAGAATGTGTGATTACTTTGTCTCAATCACCCTAGGATTCTCAACACATGAGAGGGATAGGGTGGAGGTAAAGAGTTTCCATGAAGTGAGGAACTTGTGAGCACCAAAGAAAAAGAGCAAGTGCTAAGTATTTTGTGAGTGTTGTGATCTATTTGTGTGAGCATCACCCAAATATCCTCTTGCTGGAAATTGCAGCAGCACCCCACTAAAATATCTCAACACATACACAAAAATATCTAGCACAAAACAATGAGTCACCAAGTGTGCCCATGCCTCATTTAATGCACAATGACAAAAACAAATGAGTCACAATTTCCTCACACAGTAAAACATTTAAAACTAAATGTTTTAATCCAAATGAAATGGCAACCCTAAAACAAACTCGTAATGGATTACGAGAATACCCCTCGACTATATATACATAACTGTATCTGTATTCCGATGGAATACGAATACAATGAGACTAAAGTAATCCAAACAATCTAATACTAGGATCCGGCTTAAACCAAAGCCCACTAGTATGATCCGTCCGATCATGATGCGTGCACGAGTGCACGTATATGATCGAACCCTGCCATAATACCATACGTCCTCTACAAAGTTTCGCCCGAACTTGAGAAACTTTCTGTGGAGGACTCTAATGAATCATCAATACGCTGGCAATGGGTTTAACCACAAGCACATCAGTGGCACTAGCTGTACGTAAGGGCTGCCCATGTATTGAACGAAAGAAAGCTGATGAGCGAACTCATCCTGAAACCCTACCGAGCCTGACAGTGACAATATCTGTACAAACCGGTCCATTCGTCTATGATATCGCATATCGGGTCTAGGGGGTGGATAAAGTCAGACCCCTAACAACGCGATAATTCGTGTCGGTATGAAACCCATCAACACCAGAGAAACTACTGATCCTAGATCAGTAATTCTCAACTACATTGGCCAAGGATTTCTGGTGATGGCCATCCGTGCACTGCGCGACATCAACCCCCAATACCGGGAGAGAAGAATCCCCGACGATCCGCTCACTGCCTCCATATGGCTCAGAACTGTACCCAACTAAAACCTGTTTGCATGACTCCTTTGAGCCGTGGTAGGGTAGTAATCAAAGTACAGTGGGAACTCACACGAGAGAAATGACGATCTCAGGTCGACAGACTAACCTGCACATATGTCTCCTGGGAACTGCTATCTGACAATAGGTATAATACCAACTAGCAGGTTCCCGGCGAGTCAGTCCAGTGTACTCATAACCCAATAAGCACATGTATACTATCTTAGGTGAACAAACTGACCCCAATGGCTTGTGAGACCTAGCCACCGCCCCTCGTCGGGGTCTCGATCAGTATACACGAGTCTACTCTGGAGTATCGATGCCCGGTCTCGAAACTCCCACGACTAGGGACATTCAAGGATGCGCTTATAGACCCCAGCTCCCACGTATATGATCGTCATCATACTGCTGGCAGTCAAGAAAGAACCCTATGGGCTCTATCAACATGTAATAGTGATTATAAAGACAAACCAGATAGCATACTATCATCTTGAGTAAGACTGTCCTACCGGTATAGGTGCTCCCTCAATCATTGCAATCACGT
Organism: Agapanthus africanus; assembly: GCA_030015575.1. NCBI lineage: Eukaryota > Viridiplantae > Streptophyta > Magnoliopsida > Asparagales > Amaryllidaceae > Agapanthus > Agapanthus africanus. Next base: position 64,580,634 of record JASDDO010000022.1, read on the forward strand.
GCCTGCTGTTTCCCCCAATCAGAGCAAAGCTCTGTTTGAAATTCAAATTTCAAAAAAAATTGAAGCAACGCTTCAGATGCAGCTTCAAGTGCGCTAGCGCTAGGTGCGCTGCGCTCTAAGTAGCGTGCCACGTGTCAAACACGGGTGCGCTAGCACAGGGTGCGCTGCGCTCCGAGAAACGCACCACGTGTAAGGCACAGGTGCGCTAGCGCTGAGAACGTTGTGCTCTAAGCAGCGCACCACGTGCAAAGCACGGATGCGCTAGCGCTGGAATTAAAAAATCCCCACCGTTAGATCAAAAGATCTAATAATAATAATAAATCATTAATTAATCAGAATTAAATTCTGTTATGTAAAGATTTTTCAATCTTGTTAAAAACAAGAAGATTGCCTTCTGTTAAACAGAAGTCCTAGGTCAAAGATCCAATGGTGGGAAACATGTCCAAATCAATCAGAGAAAGATCTCTTTAACTGATTCAACAAATCAGCCTCCCTTATATAAAGGACCTAAGACTTCAAGTCTTATATAGAAAAAAAACCCATAAACTTTGAGAAAACTCAAAGAAAAAGAGCAATCTCTTGCAAGAAGATTTTTCTTCAAGGTAAGAATGAAGAATAATGAATACAGAGATGAAATCATCTCATGATTAAGAATGAAAAACTCATTTCTTTAAAAAGATCATATATCTACAAGACAAAAAGTCTTTCACAAAAGAAATCAAAAGATCTCACCATAAAATAAAAGAAGAACATAATTCATCTCACAGATCATGGATCTATAAAGGTAAAGCCTTTTATCAAAAAATAAGAATTGTTGTTCTGAGATCTTGAGACAAAGTCTCTTTTAAGGAACATAAATTTATTCCCAGATCATAAAATTGATCAAATGCGCTTTGCGCTCTTGAAATGTGCCTTGCGCTCTTGAACTACGCTTCTACGCTCTCAGGACCAACGCTCAGCGCCAAATGCGCCACGTGTCAACCACGTATGCGCTGATTAACAACTTGCGCTTTGCGCTTTTGAAATAGCGCATTGCGCTCATGGACTGGCGCAAAGCGCCAAGCGCATCGCGTGTTATTCATGTATGCGCCGCTGAATTAATAGCGTAATGCGCTCATATATTAGCGCAATGCGCTCATCATCTGGCACCAAGCGCGCTACGTGTCACTCACGTGTGCGCTACTTAGTAAAAGCGCAATGCGCTCATCATCTGGCGCTCAGCGCCAAGCGCGCCATGTGTCACTCATGTGTGTGCTACTCAGCAGAAGTGCACTGCGCTCTTTAACTGGCGCCAAGCGCACCACGTGTCCCTCACGTGGGCGCTGATAGAACATAAATTATTCTTTTATAAGCCCCAGAAATACTGTCAAAATCCTAATCAATGCTCAGCATTCAATAAGTGACAGAAATACTGTCAAAATCCTAATCAATGCTCAGCATTGTTAAAAGGGCCAAGCCCAAACAAATGCTTAACTGCCCAAAATAAATGTTAAACATTTTAACTTGAATGGACTTAGCCCAAGATTTGCCATAAGTCCTCAACTCAGATTGATTGAGCCCATATGCTCATAAATCTTTTAACAGATCATATCTCCAAATTGGACTATAGTTCTACCAACCAAAACTGGTTCGATGGTACATCTCTGAACCCCTCTGATACATGTCATTGTAATCCTTCAAAGTATTCGGAGAGGCGATGGGTCCCGATATAAGTCTACGGTAGCGCCCCGGCCGTCTACAGACGCCAAATGCGGAACAAAAACTTTTTAACTGGCGCTATCGTATACTTTAACCCGGATCTGCCATTATTGCTAAACTAACAAACTGTAAAGAGAGTAGAAAGGTTATACCGAACGATCCGAGTCCTTCGTTCTTTAACCATCATCCCACGCTCTGTTGCGGCTGCTCCGATCTCGTCGATCTCCGATCTGCTCGTCCAGGTGGCACCACGTCAACGATTATTTAAACGGGCTCCCGCCTCTGACTCGAGGCAACTCGGTCGTCAAGTTTGCTAAAAGAGACGACCAAGATTGATGTAGAGAATGAGTAAAAACTTTGTCTCGTTCCGTCCAAAGCTATGGACGAACGGTTAATGAAGTTGCCAATTGATTCGGGTGATGGAATGAAATGAGCAATGAAATTTCCATACACCCCAAAACTATCATAATCTTTTTTACAACCATAATCTTTTCTCTCAAGTGAAGTGAGGAGGAGGAGAGGGGGCGGGCCACATATAAGGAGGTGGGGGGTGAGTGTAGGAGGAGGGAGGTGACCACAAGAACAAATATCATGTGTGAACACAAAGTGTGAACACATAGTGTGAACACAAAGTGTGAACACAAAGTTTGAATACATTAAATGCAACCAATGAAACATCAACACCATTCAACCTAGTCACCTCTTCTAGAAACTTCTAGAACCTTCCACACTTATCCAAGAAAAGATAAATCCGTCTTTAACCGAATGTTAAAAGACGACTGATAGAAAACTGGAAACTGGCAACATCCAAAAGTGATCCCGAAACGAATTTCAGGATAACCCCATAACTGTATAAATATACCCGCATTTGTATTACAACCGAATACAAATGCAACTGAGACGAAGATATTATATCTACTCAATATAATACTCGGATCCGGCTTAAACCAAAGCCCACCAGTATTATCTGCCCGAAAAATGACACGTGCGTAAACGCACGTGCATTTTCCGAACCCTGCCATAAAACCATACGGCCTCTACAACGTTTCGCCCGAACTTGGGAAACTGTCTGTGGGGAACTCTAATGACTCGTCAGTACCCTGGCAGTGGGTTTAACCACAAACCGTCAGCGGCACTAGCTATGCGTAACAGCTGCCCATGGACTGACCTCAAGGGAGGCCGATGAGCGAACTCATCCGGAAACCCTACTGAGCTTAACAGTGACAATGTATATACAGTCCAGTCCGTTCGTCAATGAGTATCGCATATCTGCCTAGGGGGCTAGTAACGTCAGACCCCCAATAGCAGTATAAGTCGTGTCGGAGTGTAGCCCAATAACACCCTGAGATACTATTGGAGTACCTACCAGTAAATCTCCTGCCACGGCCGTGGGTTTTGTGTAATGGCTCTCCTAGACACAGCACGACCTCACCCCCAATATCGGGAGAGACGAATCCCCTGCCGATCCGCTCACGTGCCTCCATATGGCTCGGGACTGTACCCAAAAACTACATGTTTGCACGACTCCTTTGAGCCGTGGTAGGGTAGAAATCAAAGCAAAGTGGGAACTCACACGAGACAATTGACGACCTCAGGTCGATGAACTAACCTGTACACATATCACCAGGGAACTGCTATCTGACGATATGTATAATACCAACTAGCAGGTTCCCGGCGAGTTCTATCCGGTGTACTCATAACCCAATGAGCACCTGTATACATCTTAGGTGATCCAACTGAAACCAGTGGCTTGTGAGACCGACCACCGCCCCTCGTCGGGGTCTCGACTGTATACACTAGTCTACTCCGGAGTATCGATGCCCTGTCTCGAAACTCCCACGACTAGGGACCACAATTAAGGATATGCGTATAAACCACCCAACTCTCACGTATATGATCGCCATCATACAGTTGGCGGTAAAGGAAGATCCTAAGGGCTCTATCTGTAACATTTTAAAAATAATTAAATAAATAAAATTTGTTTAAGTGAATTTTAGGATTTTCGGTAAAGTAAAATGTATTTTTCATAAAATTAAACCGTAATTATTTTTCACTATAAATTTAAAAATATCTATTTTAATTATGTTATTACTAGTAAATGGTGTTTATTTAGCCACTTATAAATTTTTAGTTCAATTAAATATTTTTCCTAAATTAAATATTTTAAATATTAACATAAGCTTTATTTTTACACTAAATTAGTGTAAATTACAATTTGAATGGTTTTAATTTGTAAAAATGAGCCATGGTATATTAGAATCAAGTGTGTAATATGCAAAATCTTTTCCAAAATCTCTCCATGGTTCTAGAAATTTCTAGGAAAAGGGTTAAATTGAAAAAGTTAGATAATAAAGGGTTTAAGTGAAAAAAATACATTATTTATGAACTTTCTACACAATACCACACATTTTTTCTCTCTCTCCACCCTCCTCCCTCTCCATGGCCGGCCTCCCCTCCATGGGTAGCCCCAAAAATTTTCCCCCAACATTTTTGCATTAAAATTCATCAAAATTCATCAAAAATTCCAAAAATAAATCTCAAAAATCAACATTCAACCTCTACCATTTTCCTTTGACCTATTTAGCATGGATTTTGGAGATGGAAAGCATGCATTTTGGAGGCTTATTTCATGTTTGGGTTTCATATTTTGGAGGTATAAATTTCCTTCTTTTGATTTATTCTTATTAGATGTTCATTTAAGCATAATTAGATTTAATATATTAATTCTATTTACTACTTTTAAAATTCAAGTTAGAGTTTGAAAAATCAAGTTGTGATTTTTATTAATTAAATAAGGTTATAATAACTAGTCTACCATTTTTAGAAGTGGAAAAATCTTGCATGGTTATTATATAATAATTTGTGTATTCAATTGTTTCAATTAAGCTATTTAGCTAACTAGATTTTTCTAAAATGTGTTTGTGGGTAAAATAAAATTCTTATTAAGGTTGTTATCATTAGATGCTAGTTTTAATGAGAATATTAGCATATTAAAGGAATGAAAAACTTAGTTTGATCACTAGTTTCTTGTGATAATTGGAAAAATACTAATAAAATGCTATTTTTGTAAACTAGATTTTAGGAAATTCCTAAATAAATGAGATTAAAAATATAATTATGGTTTCATCATATCATTATCATCATGAATTGTAGTTTAATACATTAATTCATGCAAAATCATGTTTTGTTGTGGAATTGTGAATTTTGGTTGAAAGAGGTTGAAAATTTCTAATGGTTGCAAACTAGAAATTTCAAATTAATGCAAATATGTGTAATAAAAATATAGTAAGGGGCTGTATAGTCTAGTTATGCTATTTGATGAGTTTTATAACCATTGGTTTCATTTAAATGTCAAGTTTTGATGAAAAACGGTAAATTGGCATTTTCAGGTTTTACGAAATTGGACGGTTTGATGGATTTTAGGCTTTCGATGGATTTAATCATGTTTTATAATATAAGTAATGTGTTTTAAAACTACGAGTTATTTGTTGATGTTTATCTCGATCCATCGGAGTTTGTACGCCGATATCGAGCGATATTTGGTTCTTTTGCGTGGACGGGACATAGGTTTTAACCTATGCCGGTTCATTGCGTCGTTTTGACTTTTGTATGTGATTCAGTTTACGATGCTATTTATATGTTTGCGTTTAGGTACCCCTCACGTGGACTGCGGGCGATAAAGAGGAGGATGGCGACACCGTCTTCGGCAGACATGGACCAGGTGAGTAAATGCATATCTACGGGGGGAAGTCGGGTGGATGGCGTTTAGCACCCCCTCAACGTAGAATAGGAATAGTACTTTTTGACATTAGGAAACCAGTTGTGACCCTAGATTCTTAATGATTAGGGCCCTAGTAATGACCCTAGGCTGGACTAGACAGATTTAGGAAGACATATCAGAAGATGACTACTTTGGAAGAGGTTCGTAGGTTTCAGGTAGAAACATACACGCACACACACTGAAAAACAACATGGTGTATACGTGCATGCGTGTATATATATAGGGCGAGGTATAGGTATATATATATATATATACAACACGTATATGGGATACATTGATGTGATATGATATCCGAGGTATGATGAAACAGTGTAACTGGGCTTGATGCCGTGATTCTTGGCTATACAGTCGTATTAAGTGTTAGCGGATCATTATAGAATGAGATAATGAACATGTATACTTAAATTATAATGGGTGGTGATGATATTGAGGTACATGAGACTCTAAAATAGTACCCGGACTGTAACTTGTGATTGATCACGATATGGGATATGTATGACTTGATTACGACATCATATAGGTGTGACCTGATGTCGATGTCATAGAGGTGTGACTTGAGGACGATATGATATCAGTATGACTTAATCACAATATGATACATATGACATGATATTTCTGAGGATAAACTAATGATGCATATTATGATGGCAATGATATATAATTGATGTAGGCGGTTACAGTTTAGCACCTTGATCATGAGATGTGTTGATGATGATATTATACGAATGATGAGACACCTAGGAAATACTTGACCCGTACCCTGATATTGGGATGCCGTACGATGGATTTTACCGTACGAAGCATAATATGATGATTGATACGCACTCTTGATTCGAGGAAGCCGTACTACGTACGTGACGCTATTGAGGCAGGATCGCCGACTATTAGAGATATGGACTCAGGCGTTAGGTGTACTCCTATTGACCAGTTCTTAGGTTTAGTTTTCCTTAGGAGGGTTAGATGAACACTAGGTTAAGTTTCAGCCATATAGTGGTAGTGATAATTGTATATCAAATGAGTGGATAACACACATCCGTCTTTACTTTCACATTGTAATCATAATGTTGCTTGTTCTTACATATGTTGCTATAATCAGTATAAACCTTACCTGTTAGGACACTAGCACCATTACCGATGATGCGCATATTCCACGCACACTTATTTGCCGGCTCACAGACATCATCATCGGTAATTGCTATGTCACGTACACTTTAGATTATATTATCTTTTATTGATAGAATCAGTTAACAACTTGACCGATATAATATTGTGATTACTCTCTGATGTTAGTATAGACATGATAATTATTACTTAGACATTCATGCATTCATGTTTTCATGTTATCATGCAGTATTATGGGCATATGCCGACACTTATCATATACTTACTCATGATTTTGAGATTTGGGTTTCTATGAGATTTCTGGATTTTTGGGGAAAACCGCAAGAATATATAAAAAAAACTTCTCACTCTCTCCTCCTCTCTTTTTAAAACATAAGATGCGGTTTTCTTGTGATGTATGTGTCGTCCACCATGAGATTTCATGTTTTCTGTTGGATTTCGAGACCCGATTCGAGGAGTGGATGAACCGTCTCGGGTACATGGTGGGCCCGGTATGGTACCCCGGGGCAAGAAGATCGAGTTGTAGACGATGAGCCTGGCAGGGGAAGGCTACCTACCGGTGATGTCTGGCGCGGCGGATATCCGGAGGATACCGACCGTTGTCGTGAGATTTGATGATATGGACCGATCCGGACTGACGGAGCCCGAGATATTGAGACGACGAGACTTGAGATTTACATGTTTGTGTCGATGCTTGACACGGATTTCCATGGATTTCATTGTTGATATTTCTGGTTTCTATACCCGTTTTACTATGATAACAGTTAAAGATTTCTTATACAGATATATCTGGATTTCAGGATTGATTGTTTTATATTCATGATGCATGCATATCCATTCATATGACATAGAACTATATGAGGCACTGACACGAGCACGGAGTATCTGCACTTACACGTAGTATTACCCTGCTATTACTAGATGATTGGGACTTAGTAGTGTATTATTATGACCTAGGATAGCGTCGTGCATTCGATTTCTTTTTGTAGATGTCTTCTACTCACGAGTTGGCAACTCACCCCCTTTGTGCCAAATTTTATTACAGGTTCGATGTACAGGTTTCCCTGGCAGCTTGCTGGCACATCTATTCTTTCAGGGTGATTTGCACGGTAGGTTGGTTCACTTGTATCCGAACCACCATTGTACTTTTATTCTTTCATTTGTATCTAGTAAGCTCCATCAACCATACTTGTATTACTTGATAAGTTTATTGGACCAGTCTTTTATTTTGACCTTAGAGTCGCGCATGTATTATTCTGATTTGGTGGTTTTGTTTTCTTTGAGTTTTGAGCCTCGCCTTTTGGCGTTGTATATTATTGTTCTTGTTGTGGTTGTTTCCGCCTGTTGGCGTTGATGCTAGCTCCCGTTGGGGATGCTTTTTATTGTTTATGTATATTATACTTTTTGTACCCGTTTGGGGGCCAGTTTTTATAGAGGAGACTGCCGAAATTTTTGAGAAAATTTGCTGATGCTTTTAAACTTGTTTTCTTTTTCTTCTTCTTCTTCTTTTATGGTTTAGATTTCTGGGCTTCGGCTTACTTAGGTTACGTGGCGCCTCTAGACGCTTCGTAATCTAAGTGCCGGTCACGTTCCGTACTTTCGGGTCGTGACAAAGTTGGTATCAGAGCGCTAGGTTTAACCTTGTATAAGTCTAGGTGACCCTTGGTTGATGGAGTGGGCGATTTAGGTAGAGTAACGTACCGTGGGTATGGTCCGCGGCATACTTACAATACGCTACTCTGCTTAAGGAGCCTTAGGATGTACAATTGTTTGCACCGTATTCCATTCGTTCTTTTGATCTATCTTCGTCAATGTTGGAGGGCGGTTTCTGTTACCACGGGCACACTGACAGAGGGAGCTGCGGCTCGAATGCGATAACCATTAGAGTATTGGCTATTATTGAGGATTGAAGCATTGCTTAGCGTGCGGACGAAGGGTATTCACATGCCGTCCGGATGAAGTTAAAGGGTTCGAACGATTATCAGAAAACCATTTTCCCAAGTTTAAAGTATTCGGAAGAACATGCAGGTATTTCGATGGACCCTCTAGAAGAATGAAACCCTAACTCGACATAATGACCACGAGAACGCCTTTGAACCTTAGGGTTTACGGAAGTTCCGCGGTGCCATTAGTGAGGCTTGGGTTTGCCCTTCTACAGCTGGATCATCGATACTGGGGTATGTACCGGATATTTTTAAACTGTTCTTGAGTGTTGAGCTCTCGGGGAATTATGGGATTTTGATGGGTCGATCGAAAAGTTTAATATAGTCCGGATATCAGGTGAAGGGATCGACTACGTGGGAGACTCTAAATATGAGTATTGCCGTTAGTAGCGCAGTCAGCACAGCTACGAAGAGACGAGTTTGAAGCAGCCGACATCCGAGGAAAGAGGCGCACATTGACGATAGTGTTTACGATTGTGATTTGGTGATTTGAATTTCATATTTCTGTTATTGGATTTTGGTATTTTGAGGATTTTGTTCTACGATTGGTATTTCTTATGTGTACCTTCATTATATTCTATTTGTGTTTTATATATCTGTTGTATTGATGTTGTTTAGTATACACCCAGTACACTTGATTTGGTTTTATATATTTTAAGATTTTTGATTTGATTTCGTGCATATGGGTTACACATGATTTTGATATATGTTTCGACCTAGTTTTCATGCATTTGTACTGTGATTTCGATTTTGATAATTGATGTATGTTTCTGTGCACCATATGCACCTGATTAGGATTCTTGCGCATACTTGGCGTACTTGATGCGATTTTGTGCACACCAGATGCACTAAATCAGGGTTTTGTGCAGATTAGATGCACCAGATAATGAGTCATGCACGCACGTTGCACTTGACAGATGTTTTGGTGCACACCTGTTGCACTTATTTTGTTTTTGTGTGTATTCATAGTATCTATATTTGGTTTCGATTTCAGTGCGCACCGGACGCACATGATATTTTATTGATGTGATTGGGATTGATTTCAGTTTGAACAGTATGTTTTCAAAATCATTACTATTTGATTTAGTAACCAGACGGGATGTGTATGTTAAATAAAAGATATATATATATATAGCTATTTTTTGTTATAAACGTCCGCTACTTATGCCGTGACACGTGCATCACACGGCGATTTTCAAAAAGGGTTTTTGCATATTTCCTTATCCAGATATTTGGATGGTTTTACTATGATGCGCACTATATATAAGTTATAGATTGATGTATATTAAGATGGTTTTCATATTGGGTTTTAATATTTTATTCTCGCCATAACTCCGATGATTGCGTTATGCTTGACGGAGTTGATTTTTGTTATGTATTGATGATTTCGGAGCCCCGACGATTTGAGTGTTTGCTAAATGTTTTAATATTTGGAGGGGGAGTTTTAATTTAAATTCGGGGACCGAATTTCTTAAAGGGGGGAAGACTGTAACATTTTAAAAATAATTAAATAAATAAAATTTGTTTAAGTGAATTTTAGGATTTTCGGTAAAGTAAAATGTATTTTTCATAAAATTAAACCGTAATTATTTTTCACTATAAATTTAAAAATATCTATTTTAATTATGTTATTACTAGTAAATGGTGTTTATTTAGCCACTTATAAATTTTTAGTTCAATTAAATATTTTTCCTAAATTAAATATTTTAAATATTAACATAAGCTTTATTTTTACACTAAATTAGTGTAAATTACAATTTGAATGGTTTTAATTTGTAAAAATGAGCCATGGTATATTAGAATCAAGTGTGTAATATGCAAAATCTTTTCCAAAATCTCTCCATGGTTCTAGAAATTTCTAGGAAAAGGGTTAAATTGAAAAAGTTAGATAATAAAGGGTTTAAGTGAAAAAAATGCATTATTTATGAACTTTCTACACAATACCACATATTTTTTCTCTCTCTCCACCCTCCTCCCTCTCCATGGACGGCCTCCCCTCCATGGGTAGCCCCAAAATTTTTCCCTCATCATTTTTGCATTAAAATTCATCAAAATTCATCAAAAATTCCAAAAATAAATCTCAAAAATCAACATTCAACCTCTACCATTTTCCTTTGACTTATTTAGCATGGATTTTGGAGATGGAAAGCATGCATTTTGGAGGCTTATTTCATGTTTGGGTTTCATATTTTGGAGGTATAAATTTCCTTCTTTTGATTTATTCTTATTAGATGTTCATTTAAGCATAATTAGATTTAATATATTAATTCTATTTACTACTTTTAAAATTCAAGTTAGAGTTTGAAAAATCAAGTTGTGATTTTTATTAATTAAATAAGGTTATAATAACTAGTCTACCATTTTTAGAAGTGGAAAAATCTTGCATGGTTATTATATAATAATTTGTGTATTCAATTGTTTCAATTAAGCTATTTAGCTAACTAGATTTTTCTAAAATGTGTTTGTGGGTAAAATAAAATTCTTATTAAGGTTGTTATCATTAGATACTAGTTTTAATGAGAATATTAGCATATTAAAGGAATGAAAAACTTAGTTTGATCACTAGTTTCTTGTGATAATTGGAAAAATACTAATAAAATGCTATTTTTGTAAACTAGATTTTAGGAAATTCCTAAATAAATGAGATTAAAAATATAATTATGGTTTCATCATATCATTATCATCATGAATTGTAGTTTAATACATTAATTCATGCAAAATCATGTTTTGCTGTGGAATTGTGAATTTTGCTTGAAAGAGGTTGAAAATTTCTAATGGTTGCAAACTAGAAATTTCAAATTAATGCAAATATGTGTAATAAAAATATAGTAAGGGGCTGTATAGTCTAGTTATGCTATTTGATGCGTTTTATAACCATTGGTTTCATTTAAATGTCAAGTTTTGATGAAAAACGGTAAATTGGCATTTTCAGGTTTTACGAAATTGGACGGTTTGATGGATTTTAGGCTTTCGATGGATTTAATCATGTTTTATAATATAAGTAATGTGTTTTAAAACTACGAGTTATTTGTTGATGTTTATCTCGATCCATCGGAGTTTGTACGCCGATATCGAGCGATATTTGGTTCTTTTGCGTGGACGGGACATAGGTTTTAACCTATGCCGGTTCATTGCGTCGTTTTGACTTTTGTATGTGATTCAGTTTACGATGCTATTTATATGTTTGCGTTTAGGTACCCCTCACGTGGACTGCGGGCGATAAAGAGGAGGATGGCGACACCGTCTTCGGCAGACATGGACCAGGTGAGTAAATGCATATCTACGGGGGGAAGTCGGGTGGATGGCGTTTAGCACCCCCTCAACGTAGAATAGGAATAGTACTTTTTGACATTAGGAAACCAGTTGTGACCCTAGATTCTTAATGATTAGGGCCCTAGTAATGACCCTAGGCTGGACTAGACAGATTTAGGAAGACGCATATCAGAAGATGAATACTTTGGAAGAAGTTCGTAGGTTTCAGTTAGAAACATACACGCACACACACTGAAAAACAACATGGTGTATACGTGCATGCGTGTATATATATAGGGCGAGGTATAGGTATATATATATATATACAACACGTATATGGGATACATTGATGTGATATGATATCCGAGGTATGATGAAACAGTGTAACTGGGCTTGATGCCGTGATTCTTGGCTATACAGTCGTATTAAGTGTTAGCGGATCATTACAGAATGAGATAATGAACATGTATACTTAAATTATAATGGGTGGTGATGATATTGAGGTACATGAGACTCTAAAATAGTACCCGGACTGTAACTTGTGATTGATCACGATATGGGATATGTATGACTTGATTACGACATCATATAGGTGTGACCTGATGTCGATGTCATAGAGGTGTGACTTGAGGACGATATGATATAAGTATGACTTAATCACAATATGATACATATGACATGATATTTCTGAGGATAAACTAATGATGCATATTATGATGGCAATGATATATAATTGATGTAGGCGGTTACAGTTTAGCACCTTGATCATGAGATGTGTTGATGATGACATTATACGAATGATGAGACACCTAGGAAATACTTGACCCGTACCCTGATATTGGGATGCCGTACGATGGATTTTACCGTACGAAGCATAATATGATGATTGATCCGCACTCTTGATTCGAGGAAGCCGTACTACGTACGTGACGCTATTGAGGCAAGATCGCCGACTATTAGAGATATGGACTCAGGCGTTAGGTGTACTCCTATTGACCAGTTCTTAGGTTTAGTTTTCCTTAGGAGGGTTAGATGAACACTAGGTTAAGTTTCAGCCATATAGTGGTAGTGATAATTGTATATCAAATGAGTGGATAACACACATCCGTCTTTACTTTCACATTGTAATCATAATGTTGCTTGTTCTTACATATGTTGCTATAATCAGTATAAACCTTACCTGTTAGGACACTAGCACCATTACCGATGATGCGCATATTCCACACACACTTATTTGCCGGCTCACACACATCATCATCGGTAATTGCTATGTCACGTACACTTTAGATTATATTATCTTTTATTGATAGAATCAGTTAACAACTTGACCGATATAATATTGTGATTACTCTCTGATGTTAGTATAGACATGATAATTATTACTTAGACATTCATGCATTCATGTTTTCATGTTATCATGCAGTATTATGGGCATATGCCGACACTTATCATATACTTACTCATGATTTTGAGATTTGGGTTTCTATGAGATTTCTGGATTTTTTGGGAAAACCGCAAGAATATAAAAAAAAACTTCTCTCTCTCTCCTCCTCTCTTTTTAAAACATAAGATGCGGTTTTCTTGTGATGTATGTGTCGTCCACCATGAGATTTCATGTTTTCTGTTGGATTTCGAGACCCTATTCGAGGAGTGGATGAACCGTCTCGGGTACATGGTGGGCCCGGTATGGTACCCCGGGGCAAGAAGATCGAGTTGTAGACGATGAGCCTGGCAGGGGAAGGCTACCTACCGGTGATGTCTGGCGCGGTGGATATCCGGAGGATACCGACCGTTGTCGTGAGATTTGATGATATGGGCCGATCCGGACTGACGGAGCCCGAGATATTGAGACTACGAGACTTGAGATTTACATGTTTGTGTCGATGCTTGACACGGATTTCCATGGATTTCATTGTTGATATTTCTGGTTTCTATACCCGTTTTACTATGATAACAGTTAAAGATTTCTTATACAGATATATCTGGATTTCAGGATTGATTGTTTTATATTCATGGTGCATGCATATCCATTCATATGACATAGAACTATATGAGGCACTGACACGAGCACGGAGTATCTGCACTTACACGTAGTATTACCCTGCTATTACTAGATGATTGGGACTTAGTAGTGTATTATTATGACCTAGGATAGCGTCGTGCATTCGATTTCTTTTTGTAGATGTCTTCTACTCACGAGTTGGCAACTCACCCCCGTTGTGCCAAATTTTATTACAGGTTCGATGTACAGGTTTCCCTGGCAGCTTGCTGGCACATCTATTCTTTCAGGGTGATTTGCACGGTAGGTTGGTTCACTTGTATCCGAACCACCATTGTACTTTTATTCTTTCATTTGTATCTAGTAAGCTCCATCAACCATACTTGTATTACTTGATAAGTTTATTGGACCAGTCTTTTATTTTGACCTTAGAGTCGCGCATGTATTATTCTGATTTGGTGGTTTTGTTTTCTTTGAGTTTTGAGCCTCGCATTTTGGCGTTGTATATTATTGTTCTTGTTGTGGTTGTTTCCGCCTGTTGGCGTTGATGCTAGCTCCCGTTGGGGATGCTTTTTATTGTTTATGTATATTATACTTGTTGTACCCGTTTGGGGGCCAGTTTTTATAGAGGAGACTGCCGAAATTTTTGAGAAAATTTGCTGATGCTTTTAAACTTGTTTTCTTTTTCTTCTTCTTCTTCTTTTATGGTTTAGATTTCTGGGCTTCGGCTTACTTAGGTTACGTGGCGCCTCTAGACGCTTCGTAATCTAAGTGCCGGTCACGTTCCGTACTTTCGGGTCGTGACACTATCAAAGTGCAACATGTAATCAGTCACCTGAACATGTACACGACTGATAAAGGCAAACCAGATAGCATACTATCATCTCGAGTAAGACTGTCCTACCGGTATAGGTCCTCCGCAATCATTGCAATCACGTACCTACGATCCAATAATTGACTATGAGGGCACTATCTCCAACAATCTCCCACTTGCACTCAAGGCTAATTATTGCGATGTCGACTACTCACAGCCCGTGTGAAACCGAACATCCAACTCCTCTACTAATCAGTTTCACAAAGCCCGTTTGTAAAACTATTGTGTTCGAGAAATAGCCTCAGTGAGTGGATCCGCATAGACGTTTCTTTCTATATCTCTCTTAATATCAAGTTCGCGGAGAAAGCCATCTCCCGAATTGAGTAATACCTGTCTTAGAATATGTCTAGATATCTGATGGGACCTAGTTCATAAATGAACTCCAAATCCAAACTTCTTAGACTGTATCGATCACTAAACCTAATCAGTATCCTGCACCAAGCCTCCCACAGTATCCTCTTGGACCACCTGTCCATAATACTGTCCCTCGTCAGAGGGAAAAACTATAAATCTGACAATCACTCTGTCAACCATGTCACCTTTGAAGCCTGGAATGATAATCGTCTCCCGAAGGAGGCCGCCCCCATCAAATCCGTAGAATATGTACTTATGTTCTAAAACTTCTTCCTTATGTTTCTCCGGGATTGGATTAATACAAACTTATTGCATCTAGTGCAAAAACAACATTTGGTGTGGTACTTGACATCTCATGATTGACTCAGTTGCCTAAGCAAGTGATCTGCCAATCATGCCCATCCCTCTCCCCTTTAGTCTGTAAGACACCTTTAGAGAGGGTGACTCCATCACCTGCAGGTACACCACCATGCCAGGAGTCATGTATTCCAAAAACCATTAGAATACTGTCAAAGTACCCACATTGGGAAACTACCCAAATCCATATCTAAAACCATAGATCTAGAAACCAGAATGTCAAATATTATATCCATATCCTGTCTGGAGAAACAACTGTGTGACGACCATAGTACAACCGATCGTAGTATAGGAATTTTACTTCCTACTCTGTATATGTCATCCAAATACCATGACATCACACCCTACTACCTTCTTAACAGATCCATCCCCTATTCTGACTGAAGTCAAACCCATGACTGTCACATCAAAAATAGATGATCTTTCTCCGCTATAACTGCTCAAGTCTATAAATAGATATAAGCATCTTGCCCACTATACTTCCGATACTCCCACTGACTACGACAACCCTCCTATCGGGTCTCATAGCCTGGAACAACAGTAGTGTCAAGTCTGGGTAGATAAGAACCTCCCTGTCACCGTCCTTGAGGCTACCGGATTACCTCTCAGGTGTCTGAGGTTACCCATCATATCTGCGGAGTGGCTAATGGAATGTCAAACTTGATTGAATATATAGGTCCTATTAAATTTTCCGTAATCGTTTGTGGTTCTGGAATCACTTCCAGTTCTACCATACTCCCACTACTGTTTTCTGAAAAAGATCCATTTTACTAAAACTGTGGCGAGTCAAGAACAATATCACCATTGATCTTCCAAATGGTAGAATATCAACCCTCGTCATAGCCAGGGTCAACCCACAAACAGCCATTACAGAAACGTGCCCTGAGTTATCCAGAGTCTGGTTTTAAGCATAAGCTGGACAACTCCCCATACCTTAACATCTTTTAAGGTATGAACCATTCTATATCCAATATAGAAACTTTGGCACTTCATTTAATTGGAACCAGATTCAAATCATGCAGCTGTCTCCAGTGCATATCAACTTAATGGAAAGAGGCTAATCAGCATTACTCAACTTAGGAATTCATCCAATTATGAGTAACCTGAAAGAGAAACAAGTTTCTCAAAACCATCACTATCATCTGAATACCAATCACAAGAATCTACATCTTCAATCTCTTTGAAGAATCCCGATACTTGTGATACCTGGTTCTCTACTTTATTCTTATACCCACAACTTCTCAAAACTTAGACCTCGTATTTCTACGAAACACTTGTCTAAATACTAGAGAAGTCATAAGTAAACAGAACATAGTACGAGGACCTACCCTTTTGTCCTGATGGACACTTGGACAACATACAATACTCTGTATAAGTCCGCTGAGTCAAACAACTCAAAACCTGTGCGTCGTAGGTTGGAAACTGTACCCTGACGATTTCCTCAAATATCACCAATTACAACGAATTCCGATATAATGAGGATAATCACCTAATTCCCAATAACTTACTCCCACTCATCATCTGTAAAACCATACAGATATGAGAATGAAACCTGGTAAATACATACCCTTGGAGTAAGTATCTAATCGGGAAAACAGTTTTCCTTTAACAATGCACTGAAACATGAAAATGTTTCGTAGGGGTATCTTGGTATTCCTAGTAATGCCTCTTCCATAATCCAATTCATGACTTCAACCGTATATCTCTTTGCCATCTCTCCAAATCCCTTTATTTGTCTTTAGTCGTGACCTTCTGTACACCATCGTTAAGCTAAATGGTTTTCTTCCTTCCCTACCGTTCGGCACCAGCCTATGGTTTGGAAGAAGACTATCCAGTAAGCTTAATAGGTGTACCCTCCTAAACCAAGGAGTACTCACATCTTGAGAGAAGGTGATGATAAAAGACAACTGAATAACACCTTATTCTTTTAAAGGTGAAATAGGAGTGGCGACGATATACGCGGTTTGGTCGTGAATGATATCAGTCGCAATTTACTTTGCCCTCTTTCTAATCCCTTTATTTTGTCTTTACATATTACCTTCTGCACACCCTACTTAGTCTAATTGGTTTTCTTTATTCGCTACCTTTCGGCACCTGCCTATGATTTGGAATAAGACTATCCAATAAGCGTAATAGGTGTACTCTCCTAAACCAAGGAGCCCTCGCAACCTGAGAGAAGGTGATAATAAAAGACAACTGAATAAACCAATTCTATTTCTCCTGAACCTTGATCCATCCTCGAAGAAATCCCTCCGAGTTCGTATATAACCATACGATGGATCTATCCAATGGAAGTGGATTTCCGTAGTAATACGGGTGTTCTGAGAAATGCAGAAGGGTAAAAGAAGGAGTGGCAATGACTTATGCAACTCAGACAATCCAAAAGCCAGTATTTTAAGAAGGTTCGGTCAACTTGGTCACTGAGTCATAGTCTAGGGTCGGTCAAAGGTCGCTGCCAAAGAGAGAGAGAAAAGAAACACTCTGCGTGCACTCTAACCTAGACCAGAATGGTTATCACTTTATCTAATCCGGAAACCTCCCACTGTCCTGTCAAATTCTCCTCCAAACCTGAAAGAAGAATCAATCGGGATCATCCGAAGAGTAAACCAACTCATCAGTGGGAATCGGGATCCAACTCTCATCGTATGATAACGTGACGGAATCCACTCACGTTATCACACTCCAGAAGGTATGCGCATACTTGGCAAGTTTCAGTTTCTTTAGAAACTCACGATATGATTTTTGCCCCATGCTCTTATAATCTTGGCTTTGGTCAAAATGTCATAAGTCACATGCCAAGTTCTACCCGTCACTATCATGTCAATTTGAACCCACCCGCAAATGCCCCTGGCTTTGGCCAAATGGCAGAACGACTGTCCCAAACCAACTCATCTATCTATTAAACAAATGAATACCCAGCAGCTACCAAACACTATGCCTTAACTTTGGCTGAAATGCATAGCTTGAATACTACTGAATACCCAAAAGAAGTGACGGAGGGCTACGACTGGTTTTTGGCGAAAAACCTTTAACGTAACGAACTTGATATCGCTGAAGGAACCTGATAGCTTTTTTAAAATATAGTGGCGAAAACTTTTTGCTAAAGAGGTCACTCCCGGTGAAGGGATCTCGGCTCTTTCCTCGTGGAATGAGGTGCAAGATATTCCACTGAATACCACGGTGCAAAGCAACTTGTAATCGACTATAGTGAAATTATTACCCTGACGCAAACTTCTGCCCAAGGGGTCGGTCCCGGTGAAGGGATATCGGCCCTTGCCCCGTCGAATGAGGTGCAGGATATTCCACTAAATACCGCTATGCAAAACAAAAGGAAACGTGTTTGTAATAACACTTTTTAAATTGTTCCAACAACTGCCAAATAGGTTTGTTTTCCTTTGCATTGATCAGAATCAACGCAGTCCCATCAATCAATCACACCAGAAAAGAACGAAAATAAAATGTACGTATATGCCATCCGCATTCGTCACTGGGTCCCGTCATCACCCGTTAGGTTACTTAACTAACGACAGAGCGGGGACTGGACTAGCGCGGGTGTAAAACATATGCAACATCTAATAGTATATATACCAATATACAATAACCTCTCCAGGCGTGATAATATGCAACATTACAGAAAAGTAATAAGCATCACAGAACAATACAGATAATCTGGGATCCCCGAGTTTCACAGAGCCGCTGCTGAAACCCGACGTTCCCCTGGTCGTGTGGATAGCCTGTGCAATGAAACCTAGACCCCTACGGGTGCGGCAAGTTACCCGCTAAAACCTGAAGCGAGGCAGCCCCCTACAGCAAAGTGAATGGACCACCCTGCACTTCACGGAATCCGGTAACTTGAGCACCCTTCCTTGGGTCAACCTGTACCCCCTATGAGTGCGGCGAATAGTCTGCCAATTCCAGAGTGAGGCCCCTCTGCCTCTCAAAGCCATGAGATGCGGACCCGTTGCCCTCCAGAACCCGGCTATCCGTGCACTCCGTCGAGGGGCAAAACCTACTACAGTAATGAAAAATAGTACAACAGGTACATCGACCGCAACCTGGTCGTGCCCCAAAAGAATATTATACAACAGGCAGTGACGGCAGTCCACATATTGGACGCTCGCCCCGCAATATCAAATGTACAAATAAATCCAAACTGCACTACCATTGCACACTGCTATCCACCACGACAAATCCGCAACATCACAGCACAACACAGAACATCAACGCGAATGTCACGTTCGCAAACCCGTCTAAAAGAACTATAGCAATCAGACGCGGTTTACCGATCAAATGACATTCCCGGTCGGAGATATAATGTAAGCACTGTAAACTAACATGTTTAAATTTCGATCGACTAAATATCACGAAGTGGGCCCCACGAACAACCGGTGAACAGTAACAAAATCTGGGCCCAAAAGATATGTACCAAAAACCCCAATTTCCAGAGAAGGATACACTGTGCAAGTTTGGGGGCATGATCACACAGAATGGCCGCGGATGTGCGGCCAAACCATGGGTTTGGCCGCGATTCCACGGAAATCTTGTCGATTCATGAGCCCAAATTTGTACGGTGTTCTTATAAAACCCTGCACAGATTTCTGAGATATGTAGAATAATTTTAGGACTCCATTTAAAATCGACAGAAACTGTGAACTTGAATTTTGCAGTTTTTGATTTCCGGTTCGATCGATATTTTAAACGCGTTAGCACAAGTTAGTATAGCAAAATGGTGAGGCTCTGATACCACTATAAGTCTACGGTAGCGCCCCGGCCGTCTACAGACGCCAAATGCGGAACAAAAACTTTTTAACTGGCGCTATCGTATACTTTAACCCGGATCTGCCATTATTGCTAAACTAACAAACTGTAAAGAGAGTAGAAAGGTTATACCGAACGATCCGAGTCCTTCATTCTTTAACCATCAACCCACGCTCCATTGCGGCTGCTCCGATCTGCTCGTCCAGGTGGCACCACGTCAACGATTCTTTAAACGGGCTCCCGCCTCTGACTCGAGGCAACTCGGTCGTCAAGTTTACTAAAAGAGACGACCAAGATTGATGTAGAGAATGAGTAAAAACTTTGTCTCGTTCCGTCCAAAGCTATGGACGAACGGTTAATGAAGTTGCCAATTGATTCGGGTGATGGAATGAAATGAGCAATTAACGACGACGAGGCCACCACCCCTCGTCGGGGTCTCGACTGTATACACTAGTCTACTCCGAAGTATCGATGCCCTGTCTCGAAACTCCCACGACTAGGGACCACAATTAAGGATATGCGTGTAAACCACCCAACTCTCACGTATATGATCGCCATCATACTGTTGGCGGTAAAGAAAGATCCTAAGGGCTCTATCAAAGTGCAACATGTAATCAGTCACCTGAACATGTACACGACTGATAAAGGCAAACCAGATAGCATACTATCATCTCGAGTAAGACTGTCCTACCGGTATAGGTCCTCCGCAATCATTGCAATCACGTACCTGCGATCCAATAATTGATTATGAGGGCACTATCTCCAACACCCGACAACCATACATTCCACGGACTATGATGTCCTTAAACTGGACTGTGGGGTCCTTAAACCCATGGACTGCGATGTCCTTAACCTCGGACTGTGGGGTCCTTTAACCCCATGGACTACGATGTCCTTAACCTCGGACTGTGAGGTCCCTTTAAACCCACGGACTATGATGTCCTTAACCTCGGACTGTGGGGTCCCTTTAAACCCATGGACCGTGATGTCCTTAAACTAACATTGGACCACCATGTCCTTAAACTGGTAATGGACCACCATGTCCTTAAACTGGTAATCGACCACAATATCCCTAAACTAAACAATAGAGCCTAAATGCTCTTTTGTTGGATCTAAACGATCCTGTTAAGTTGATCTTAGTCTAAAAATCAGACTAACGTATCCTTAGCAAACGTTTAAGTTGATCTTAGTCTCAAATGAGACTAACGTATCCTTAAACCCAACCCCCAAACCCAAATCTAAG
Source organism: Agapanthus africanus (assembly GCA_030015575.1). NCBI lineage: Eukaryota > Viridiplantae > Streptophyta > Magnoliopsida > Asparagales > Amaryllidaceae > Agapanthus > Agapanthus africanus. The sequence goes on from JASDDO010000022.1 coordinate 64,602,015, forward strand.
AAAATACGGATTTGGACAAATCCACGTCCTACGGGCGACAAAATAAATTAGTCTTCATATACAATCCACGGGCAAGCAAAAACAAAACAAACACCCACGACACGAAGTGACCATCTGGAGAAAGAGAAAGTTGTTACCGCTATACGGTAGCGTAATTAACTGCAGGGGCTTGCGCCTGCAGGGAAGAGCGTCCCCACAATTAAAAATCCCTCAAATGAGGGGGAATCTGACGAAGTCTGCTACATCGGCCGCATCCGTTTAAATCTTCGATACACGGTGCCATAAATCAACTTGGCATCTTCGGAGAGGTGGACGGATAGCACCAAATAGAATCTGCCCTCGAATTGCAGGCAAGACGGACCTACGCGGTCGCGTCTCTGTGTCTTTCGGCGGGGAACAGATTCTGGCACACCCGGTGGGACCTTTTCCTCTTTCCACTCCACACTTCGTGTGTCGTGTCCGCGAATGAATCGCGGTTTGATATGGTTGCGCTTGGGTTCGAGGTACTAAGATTTGGTGTCTTGCTCCGTATAGAAAACGAAAGATCAACGGCGTCTACTTGCACGAAATGTTCCAGATGCAACTGCAACTTCCGTTCCACCTCATCTGGAGGTGTAACTTACGGGCCCCAGGCGGCCTCCCTGTTCACAATGCCGGTAGAGCAGGTGATGCAGGCTACCACCGGGTTGTTCTTCGGGACTATGCTCCCACTAGTGAGCGTTAACATCCCGCTGCCGCAAGAAGCGCAGAAGAAGTTGGTCTTTGATCGTCTCACTTCCACCACGGCCACTCTCAACGGGTCATACAATGCCAAGCCGACGGCATCAGTCTTCGATAGGCTGAGCTTGTACTTCAATGGGCCCGTCAAGAAGCCCACGATACCTAAAGCGGCCATCCCAAAACGGATAGCCATTCCTACTCTCGAGGTCACCAAAGAAGCTTCTCCCATCAAAGGATCAGTTTTTACAAGGCTGGCCACTCCGGCTCCCATTCTTGCCCAAAGGTCTGTCTTTAACAGATTGGATACAGCTACTCAATGAACGTTGGTCTTTAAAAGGATGGTACCAGCAGTGCCTGACCAGAACAGGGGGCATGACAAAGTCATCCCCATAGCTGAACCAACACCATCCGCACGACATGCTCACCGTCGTCACTGGGGCCGAGTAAGGAAGGCTGGGGGCAGCTCTCCATCTGGACTTACTCCACCAGCTCCAACGGTGGAAGTCAATGATGTTGTTCCAACCGGGAACTGCTTCGAGCTGCTTAACAGGGTGCCCAAGAATTCACCCACAGCCGCACTGAAAAGATCTCCTCCACCCGTGGATAATGTTACAGAAACGAAGCCGGAGCAGCCCCCTCAGCGGCTGTCTTCTAAAATTTATAAAGTCTGGCGACAGGTCCAGGAATCGGTGATTAACCAGGACTACTCTCGCCGGCCAAAGAAGTTCAGAGCTTAGCAAGAAAAGAACCATCCTGTCAAGCCACAAAAGGTGACAACCGTCTGGGTGCCCGCTGCAACGGCCCCCTCGACTTCAACTGTTCACAAAAGAAGGAGGCCAGAGCAAGCCCCTGTGACCGTGACAGACCACAAGGACACTGAACCCAAACGCCCCAAGTTTGGGGGCATGGTAACACATACTGTCCATATGGCTTCCGGAAAAGAGGAAAGCCGTGCTTCCACAGGTCATCGACCACTTACGGGATCAGTGACTAAGGCTCAGGAGCAACTACAACAAAAGCTCCAAGAGTTGTTGACAGTTATAGCCGCACTTACGGGATCGAAAGCAAGCCCGGAGACATCCTCAGAGCAGCGCCGTGAGCAAGAAACTGATGCCGAATTCCTTCGGAGAATGCTTGAGAAGAAGGAAAAAGAGGCCGCGGAACAAACGGCCAATATAAAACAAATGGCCCTTCTATTCTAAGATATGGTGGGCATAATGATCCAGCCGGACCCTCCAGCTGAAGACCCCCTAATTATCATTTAAGACGGCAGAGGGGTGTTATCGAACCCTCCTCCGACTCTTTCAGCAGCCAAGGAAGAGACCATCTCCAAGGCCGCTCTGGATGACTACATTGCTCAGCAAATACGAGCTCATCAGGTGAATGAATCGGCTGGGCAGATCGTTAAGACTGGACGACCCTATCCGGGCTGGTATGACCAAATAAGGTACCCACCGGGATATACGATCCCTAAGTTCTATGTATATAAAGGGACGGGCAATCATCACCAGCATGTTGCTCAATTCAGAGCCTTGTGCGGCAACACCGGAGGTGATGATAAACTCCTGCTCTGCCATTTCGTCCATAGCTTGTCGGAAACAGCGTTCGAATGGTACTCTGAACTCCCTAACGACTCTGTCAAGACATTTGCGGAGATGGAGCTGCTGTTTACACAGAGATTCGCAAGCGCTAGCGAGCGTACTCCGATTACCGCACTGATTAACGCCAGGGTAAAGCCAGGTGAAACATGGGTGCAATATGCGATACGGTGGCGGAATTTGTGGTCAAAGTGCGAGCAGCGCATCGAAGAAGCACCAGCAGTAGGCATATTCGTGGGTACTCTTGATCCGCAGGAGACCATCTCCCAGTTCATGATGTTTTTCAAGCCCACTACCTTCCAAGCCTTGATTGAAAAGCTGGCCCAAATGGACCAGATGGGCCACAGGCCTTCCTCTTCGAAGCCGGAGCCGCGGAATGAAAAGGGAAAAGGAAAGCGACTTTCGTCGCTAACACTCAACAGCTTCTTAGCACTCCAAGACCAGTTGATCACTAGAATGATAGAACACGATCTCTTGGAGATAAAATGAGACGCCCTTACTCGTTCCCTCGGGACAAGACAAAGAGGTTATTTGAGCTAGCACTGCGCAATAGGCTCATCACTCTACCGGAGCCATGACGCCCAACTCAACCAGGCGACATTAACAATCCTAACTACTGCCCTTACCACCAAACAATAAGCCATCCAATCGAAGATTGCTTCGTCTTCAAAGGTTGGATTGAGGAACAATACCAACTGGGCAAGTTCGCATTATCCAAAAACTGGAAGATGAACCCGCCACAACCACATGATCCGAAAAAGATGGACATGCTGGGGGCATCGTGCTCATTTATAGAGAAAGCACTATGGACCGAAAAGTCCGTAAACTAGAAATTTGCCTCAAATACGGCAACGAAGGACCGAAACGTCCTTAAACTAACGATAAACCGCTATGTCCTAAAATTGGCTACAGACCGAAACGTCGTTAAACTAACGATGAACCACTATATCCTAAAACTGGCTGTTGACCGAAATGTCGATAAACTTCTACGGACCACAGCATCCCAAGACTAACACAAAAAAAAGAAAAAAAAAGAAGAAAATGGTATGTCCATAAGCAAAATGGGCACAGATGAAAACCCGAAAGGGCTCCGTGAGTAAAAACAGCAGGGCTACCGGCAAGTTTTGTGAAAACCCGAAAGGGCGCAATCTCGTTAAAAGGCACTTGTAAGGTCCTCTCGACCTTGTGAGGAGAAACCACCTGCGTGAGATCCTTACGACTCACAAGGGAACAACACACTTAGGGATCCCCATGATTCCTAAGGAGAAATTACACTTGTGAGATCCTCACGACTCGTAAGGAGAACCCTCCTATGGGACCTTCACAGCTCATAGGATTCAAAAGCCTTAAGCTATAGGGATCTAAACCTGTTCTTAAGCCATCCCAACCTCCGATGCTGCCCTACAAGTGGTTAATTATTGACCCTTGTATACAATCCACGGGTGCGAATAAACATTTCCCTAACAAAGTCCCATCCATGGCTAGGGATATGTTTGCACAGTGAACAGCCCTTGTAAGTCATCTCGACTTATAAGGAGAAAACACTCTTGTAAGATCCTTACGACTTACGAGAAACCATACACTTGGGAATCCTCACGATTCCTAAGGAGAAAAACGCACCTACGAGATCCTCACGACTCGTAGGGAGCAATACCTTTATGAGACCCTTACGGCTCGTAAAAATAAAAGCCTTAGTCGACAAGATCCTAACCCTATTTACTAAGCCACCTTTGTTCGACATCGACAAATGCAAATGATGATTCGCTCCTGGCGATATTCCAGTTGCTGCGATGCTGATGCCTAAATCGGTATCAAATCCCAAAACTCACAGCGAGGCTAATGCATATGAAATAGCCGAAATGATTGGGCAACTTGCAAATCAGCAAGTAAAAATGTATGCCTACGAAATATCCGAAATGATAGGGAAACTCGCAATGAAAAGCAGCGAGTAAATAAATCAAATAGCCGAAATGATTGGGCACCGCGAAAAAATAGCCGAAATGATTGGGCAATCGCGACTCTCGCGATATAAAAGCTGAAATGATAGAGCATCACGGAAAGAAAAATATATAAAATGAAACTTTATGCCAATCAGGTGAAATCACATCGATCCCTGTATATAATCCAGGAGCACAAATAAAGAGAGAACCACACCTTCCTACCATGCTTCATCAAAACGAACCCAAATCTCGACGGTTCGCAGACAGCCTAGGGATCATCAACAGCGTTCTTCCTCATTCCAGCAGGATTCAGACGCTACAATCAACCCTGGAGCCATGGAAAATTCCCTACTCCATATCTCGATGGTTCATAGACAACCTAAAGACCACTTCGATATTCGTCTCATTACAACAGACGCAACGTCATCCACATGACCCCATCTCAGAAATACGTCATCCAAATGACCCCGTCTCGAAAATACGTCATCCACATGATCCCAATGCGGAAATACGTCATCCACAAGACCCCGTCGCGGAAATACGTCATCCAATTGACCCCGTCTCGGAAATACGTCATCCACATGACCCCGTCGCGGAAATACGTCATCCACATGACCCCATCGCGGAAATACGTCATCCATATGACCCCGTCTCGGAAACACGTCATCCACATGACCCCGTCGCGGAAATACGTCATCCAAATGACCCCATCTCGAAAATACGTCATCCAAATGACCCCGTCTCGGAAATACGTCATCCATATGACCCCGTCATGGAAATACGTCATCCAAATGACCCCGTCGCGGAAATACGTCATCCACATGACACCGTCGCGGAAATACGTCATCCAAATGACCCCGTCACGGAAATACGTCATCCACATGACCCCGTCGCGGAAATACGTCATCCACATGACCCCGTCGAGGAAATACGTCATTCATATGACCCCGTCTCAGAAACACGTCATCCACATGACCTCGTCGCGGAAATACGTCATCCAAATGACCCTGTCTCGAAAATACGTCATCCAAATGACCCCATCGCGAAAATACGTCATCCAAATGACCCCGTCTCGGAAATACGTCATCCACATGACCCTGTCGCGGAAATACGTCATCCAAAAGACCCCGTCTCGGAAATACGTCGTCCACATGATCCCGTCGCGGAAATACGTCATCCAAATGACCCTGTCGCGGAAATACATCATCAACATGATCCTGTTGCGGAAATACGTCATCCACATGACCCCGTCACGGAAATACGTCATCCAAATGACCCCGTCACGGAAATACGTCATCCAAATAGCCCCGTCTCGGAAATACGTCATCCAAATGACCCCGTCTCGGAAATACGTCATCCAAATGACCCCGTCTCGGAAATACGTCATCCACATGACCCCGTCGCGGAAATACGTCATCCACATGACCCCGTCGCGGAAATACGTCATCCACATGACCCCGTCACGGAAATACGTCATCCGAGTGACCCCGTCTCGGAAATAGGTCATCCACATGACCTCGTCACGGAAATACGTTACCCAAATGACCCCGTCACGGACATCCACATGACCTCGTCGTGGAAATACGTAATCCACATGACCCCGTCACGGAAATACGTCATCCACATGACCCCGTAACGGAAATACGTCATCCACATGACCCTGTCGCGAAAATACGTCATCCACATGACCCCGTCATGGAAATACGTCATCCAAATAACCCCATCATGAAAATTCGTCATCCAAATGACCCCGTCTCGAAAATACGTCATCCACATAACCCCGTCGTGGAAATACGTCATCCATATGACCCCGTCGCGGAAATACGTCATCCACATAACCCCGTCACGGAAATACGTCATCCAAGTGACCCCATCTCGAAAATACGTGATCCGCATGACCCCGTCACGGAAATACATCATCCAAATGACCCCGTCATGGAAATATGTCATCTAAGTGACCCCGTCTCGGAAATACATCATCCACATGACCCCGCCGCAGAAATACATCATCCACATGATTCCGTCTCGGAAATACGTCATCCAAGTGACCCCGTCTCGGAAATACGTCATCCAAATGACCCTGTCTTGGAATTACGTCATCCAGCAACCCCGTGGAACACGGCCAAAGTCAATCTTGACCCGTGGGAAATGCCCAGAGCAACTTTTGACTCCGTGAAATGCGGATAATGTCAACATCATTAATCACTTACGGGTCTTTTCGACTCGTAAGGAAGAAAACTCTTTTGTGAGATCCTTACGACCCTCAAAAGAAAATACAATTAGGAATCCTCACGATTCTTAAGGAGAAGTTACACTTACGAGATCCTCACGACTCCTAAGGAGAAAATACCTTTATGAGACCCTCACGGCTCATAAAATTGAAAAGTCTTAGGCAGCAGACCTGAACATGTTTCCTAAGCCATCACTACCTCCCAAAGAGTTCAAGACAGAATACCCTCTATCTTCTGCAGGCTACGCTTACTAAAGTGACATGCTGATGACAAAGAAAAGAAGAAAGCAAAGAGATGACACAAGACATTGCGAAAGAAATGTATCTTTTATTCATAAATTCAATTGGGTACAAAATACATCGTATGAAAGAATAAAAAATGGATACATTTTATTCAAAATTATAAGTGGTACAAAAGGCAATTATTGAGAGGGAAGCGTTTTCAATAAACCAATCAGCCGCTCGCGCACTTCCCTCAGCCCCTTTTCTTGGTCAGCTGCCACGGCCAACTCTGCTTCAACCTGAGTTCGTTGCTGCAGATAAGATGAAAGATGCTCGTTAACGAGCCGCTGAGCCACCTCACGACTTTGTGCATCGCGTTCAATGAGGTTGAGTTTCTGCCTCAGCGTTAGCCCGGCAGAAATACATCGTAGAAGGCTTTCAAAGATGACTTTCAGCTATGTAGCGTTTGCATCAACTTGGGCATGAAAACGAGAAGATTCACTTAAAGTCTCCTCTCATTCCTTACGCCTCAAAGCCGCTTTTTGTTAAAGATGGCAGAAGTAAGGGGTGCTCTCCTCAACCCATGCAGCCCGCCGGGAGTTCACAACCAAGACCTCGAGGGCAGGACGTCTAAACTCAAGCTCATGCAGACAGGCCTCGATTTTTCTGCAATGATTAGCCCAGGACTCCACGACGCCTTCATTATGAAAGTGCACGAGCGTCGCCAGCATGGGATTAACCTCAGCAGCGAAATCTGTAGCAAGGGCAGGGTTCTCCTCGTCAAGCTCCTCGAGGTGATCGCTCAACATGCGCAGACTATTCACAGCGCCTTTTGAAGATGAACGCCTGGAAAAGGGGCCTGCTGGCATTATGATTCGAGACTCGAGCGGAGTTGAAGTCGGTATCTCCGCTGCAAAACAAATCACAGTCAAATGACGGTTCAAGAAATAAAGGAGGCTCATGAACAATGGAATTTACTATACCGGCTGCAGCAGGTGGTAAGGCCGGGAGTACCGGTGGTACAACCGTTCTTTCGTCTCCTCCTTCGATCTGTAGTGCTGCAATCAAAACAAAGAATAATTAGAAACGATTTGGATGCCCATGAAAGAAAAGACATTAGCTGAAGGCTATACTCACAAGCGCCACTAGATGAGGCAATCTCTGACTAGAAAGAGAAGTGTAGGTGTAGCACCTGATACAGGTGATCAAAAAGGACTCCTGCAAGGACGCAGTAATGCAATATCAGTACATAAATTATACAGCCTGTAATGAAACTGAGGGGTCACAAATCTGCACCTTCTAGCATCTGAGATGGTACGAGAGAAGGTAGAGGAGAGGTCATCGTTAAAGCAGTAACTGGAGATGCTTCCTCGGGTGGCACAACCGCAACGCTCATCACACCTGCATTAGAAGTAAGAGAAACATTGTCAAAAAGAAATTGAAAGGGACTGCAAAATAAAGGGGAAAGTAATGACCCAAGATCTACCTGGTGAGTCGCCGGTCGAGACCGCGACAATGGTGTCACTGGATGCAGCGAATGTTTCACCCTCCTCCATCGGAACGGTCTCGCCACCCGTAGACTCATCCCCCGACTCCACGAGAATCGTCATGACACTCGCAACGCCCAGCAACGGCAAGGAGCCGCAGGGGGAAAGAGTGGCGATTGGGGAAGTGCCAGACTCTTGAGAAAGAGTGGTTATCTCAGGCTCGGCGATTGCAGCCATCTCACCTACCGCTACCTCAGGCTCGGTGATTGCAGCCATCTCACCTGCCGCTACCTCATCAAGACTCGACCCTGCAGGATAGGATATATGAGAATCTGAAAATTAAAACTTTGACAAAAAGAACTCAATGTCACATTACCTTAGGCCGGTCTTTCGATTGCTTCCTGAGCCGCACGTGCTTCCTGTCTGTGGGAAGTAGACAAGGTGGCCAAAGCATCTTCTGAAGGAGTAGGGGCAGGGGTAGCAGCGCTCGAACCTGCACCCGCGGCCAAGGCGACGTTACGCTCCCTTGTTGTGCGCATTCTACGCTTCCTTTCCGCCCGGGCCGTGAGAGCGGATCTTCTCAAGACCTCCGTCAACGGAACGTCTTCGTCCGCACCAAGGGTTACCTCTGGAGCCGTTATGGAATCCGTCATCGGTTTCTTAAGTGAAGCTTCTTTCGGCAATACCGGTGGAACTGAGACTTCGATAGCCGACCCGGGAAGCGTCTCCGCACCGCCCTACAAAGTCGGTGCCACGCCTGGAATAACTTGAGTAGAAGTAGTTCCTGTAATAAGATGAAAAGGAGGGACTAGATTACCCATAAGAAACAGGAATGGAGACGCGGTGAACCGAAATGTTCTGATGCCTAAAGACGCTCGAAGTCTTTCCTCCTCTTCAAAAGTCTTGAGAGAAGCTGCGAGAGCTTCTTCGGTGGAAATGCCTGTTAAAGAAGGAAAAGTGTCAGTCAAAACGTGATAATAGAAATATGATGCAATGACGAAAGATACAGCTAATGGTTACCTGATCACGCGAGGATAGCCAGTCCCGCTTCGTGGCTTGCCAATTGCTCAGAAGCTGCAATGGCAGCCTCCAGATCAGTATCGTCCAGCGCTATGAATAGGCCTTCGTTGGTCCCATACTCGCTTAAGCCCTCGCTATAAGGAGCATGAGGCTCCTGACTAAATACAACGTCAGCAGAGAGGATCAACTTCTTCTTCCTCTTCTGCAAGCGAGCTCCAGTCGCAGCCAGCACAAGTTTACGCTTGGTGGGCACTTTGGGACGACGAGTCCTGATGTCTGAACCCACGCCAGACTCGGGGGAAGATATAGTCGGCATTTCCACGGGAGCATGAGGTATCGGTAGCTCGGGCCTGTCACGCGGAACTTCGATCACAGCAGCTTCTCTTAAGAGAGGACGGACAATGGCCCGTCGCTTCAAAGGGACATTTCGATCAGCGGCAGGGGGTGCACCCTTGCGATCGAGCATCAATCGCTTCTCCTACTTGATGACGGCGCCCATTGAATACCGATACCACGCCGCGTACACATTAAGGGCCTTCGGGACACAACTCGGTTCGCTGATAAAGAAGTTGGACCCCGTGTTCAAGCGCATAAAATGATGTAGCGCGTTTCGCATTCCCTCTTCAGTGGCAGCAGGTTCTAGCAGGAAAGCCTCCAGCGGGACTCCCTGATTGTAGCTCAGCTGCTGGGCGAAACGGTGTAGGTTGAATCTCATAAATAACGCCGCATGATTTTGCCTAAACACTAGAAAGCACGGTCTGATGGAATATAAATGAAGGATTTCCCGAGCTTTCAAAACAGAGGCTCCATCCTTGAAAATGTCCCATAATGGCTGCACCACGGTACGGACTCTTTGCCGATGGTTAGAATCTTGTCCATAAAAGTCATGCCATCTCCAACCATGTGAGGGCGAAAGAGCAAACCTCCAGCTTCCCGCGGTGACGGGTTTACAATAGATGCGCCGACTAATCGCATAATCTGGAGGAAGCTGCACCTGTCATAGAAAAAAGGCCTTTTGTGGATACCGAAAATGCCAAGTGCATGTAGCTCAAGCCATGACATGAAGTAATGCATCGAAAAGTTCACATGATGCACTCCGGGTTCAGTAGTATCCGCCGCTTGGCTGAGGTCGTAATACAAATGAGCTAACCCGGCAACCCCGACAGCCACTTTCACCCCAATAACCATTCGGTGAGCGGGGTAGAAGACAGACGGCCTCATACGGAGAAGGTGCATCGGGAGTGCAAACCAGCTCAGCCATAACCTAAGAAACCGTAGAAAGAACGTTTCATCATCAATCCCAGGGATTGCGACCTTCGCGAAAGAAGCAACTGGAGTGTTGGGAAGGAAAAAACTCTTCTGATCTACCTCCGCCGTTAGCAGGTTATTAAACCTAAGCCAAAAGGGTCGTCAAGCATGGCGAATTTAGCAGCCTCCTTCGAGAGGACCTCCGGATGAAGAAAACGAGCGATGAAATCCTCGAAATTAACCCCGCGGCTCCCAGATTCGAGGAAAAGGCCCTCATAAATATTCAACACTTTGATCAGACTAGGAAATTGGTGTTGAACGGCGTTCTCCGAGGTAAGGCCTGTCATCACTGGCTTGGCACCAAAAACGTATTCATCCGTAGGAAGCAGTTCCTCATAATGCTCCCCCATGACCGGTAAGCCGGAAACTTCTGCAAATTCCTCCAAGGAGATTGATACTTCTCGGTCCAGCGAAAGGAAGGTGTGGGTTGGAATATTCCACTGCTCCAGAAAGGCCTTAACCCACCAGGCGGGAAGCGTAGGATACTGGAAGAGAGAAGCATAAATGGCGGGATACAACCCAAGCCTCAAAAACCACGACTTCTTTGCTGACAGAATGTGGCGGGCCCATTGCAGATAGCCAGCTGGATGACGAGGAATTAGCCTAATCATATATGGTTGTCCCCACGGTCGTGCCTCACCTTGACAAATACGTCGCCCCAGGGTGTCCAAAGCCATTGGAGGCTGAACAGGTATCGAAGCCATAGCAGGCTGAAGAAGACCTTCTGAAGTCCAATTAAGCATCTCCAGGGCATAGTTCACCGGGGGTGGGTCGGCGTAATAGATCGCCATGATGGGCTCTGAGGGTACAGCGCACGAAAAGCTCTGCCGACCCTTAATAATGTGGCTGTACCATGTCCCCCAGAGGTGAATATTCTTATGTTCCGGGTCATGATCTTTGATCAGTGATAAGACTTCCCGGTCCACAGGCGCTCCAGGGAATCCTCCCTCTGAACGGACAAACGGAAAAGAAGTGTTGAAAGACATGTCGCCTGCGCGAAAAGGGACAAAAGTCAACTGTCAGTGCTATAATTTAATTTAAATTCTAACACTTGGTACTTTAGAATTTGTACCACACTGCAATGCAGTGGAAAGGGGACCAAAAGGGGCCCACAAAATCTAGATGACAATTCATCAATTAATAAAACAGCCACATCATTTGATGAGACTGTTAATTAAATGAGATCCTCAAGAAATTCTCATTAAATGAGAGATCTCTCGGTCAGAGGAGTAAATCTCCCTTTGAGAGCGACGCTCTGTGACAGAGTGACACTTGTCAAATTCTGATCATGAAGGAATAAAAATTCTTCAAGATCCTTGCTCTGAAAAAAATGATGATGGAAAAACCCATCAAGAAAAAATTAAAATCCATTTTTTTTATTTTTATGAATTAAAAATTCTGGGATCTTCAAGATCTATGAACAAACTCTAAGAGTTCTTTATGCGCAAAGCTCTGTTCATGGGTTAAGAAACCCTAAAACAATATCTCCTTAGATCTATGGGTTCCAAGAGAGCAAAGCTCTATTAATGAAACCCTAAAAGGGTTTTCTTTAGATCAAAGATCTATGAAGAGCAAGGCTCTGTTAATGGGAAACCCTAGATTATTAAAAGATTTAATCTTTTACCTAAGTTTTGGCAGAGTTTTGACTCTTAAAATTTCTTAAGATGAAGAACTATGCTCTGTGAGAGAATGAAAATTCTCAGAAAATAAGAAGAAGATGAACCAAATCATCTAAAGGACCAAAGGTCCTATTTATAGGCATTGAAATGCCTCTTCAACTTCTGAGTTGATCCAAGAGCGCAGATGTTGCCACCGCTGCACTCACATATGGGCCATGTGAGCGCAACGGTGGGGGGAATTTGTTTCCACCAATCAGAGCAAAGCTCTGTTTGAAATTCAAATTTCAAAAAAAAATGAAGCAACGCTTCAGATGCAGCGCCAAGTGCGCTAGCGCTAGGCGCGCTGCGCTCTAAGCAGTGCGCCACGTGTCAAACACGGGAGTGCTAGCGCAGGGTACGCTGCGCTCCGAGCAGCGCACCACGTGTAAAACACAGGTGCGCTAGCGTGGAGAACGCTGCGCTCTAAGCAGCGCACCACGTGCAAAGCACGGGTGCGCAAGCGCTGTAATTAAAGAACTCCCCACCGTTAGATCAAAAGATCTAATAATAATGATAAATCATTAGTTAATCAGAATTAAATTCTGTTATGGAAAGATTTTCCAATTTTGTTAAAAACAAGAAGATTGCTTTCTGTAAAATAGAAGCCCTGGGATCAAACATCCAATGGTGGAAAACATCCCCAAATCAATCAGAGAAAGATCTCTTTAACTGATTCAACAAATCAGCCTCCCCTATATAAAGGACCCAAGACTTCAAGTCTTATATAGAAACCCCCTCCCCCCCATAAATTTTGAGAAAACTCAAAAAAAAAAGAGCAAGCTCTTGCAAGAAGATTTTTCTTCAAGGTAAGAATGAAGGATGATGAACACAGAGATGAAATAATCTCATGATTAAGAAAGAAAAATTCATTTCTTTAAAAAGATCATATATCTACAAGACAAAAAGTCTTTCAAAAAAGAGATCAAAAGATCTCACCATAAAATAAAAGAAGAACATAATTCTTCTCACAGATCATGGATCTATAAAGGCAAAGCCTTTCATCAAAAAATAAGAACTGTTGTTCTTAAATCTTGAGACGAAGTCTCTTTTAAGGAACATAAATTTATTTCCAGATCATAAAATTGATCAAATGCGCTTTGCGCTCTTGAAATGCGCCTTGCGCTCTTGAACTGTGCTTCTGCGCTCTCTGGACCGGCGCTCAGCGCCAAATGCGCCACGTGTCAACCACGTATGCGCTGATTAACAACTTGCGCTTTGCGCTTCTGAAATAGCGCACTGCGCTCATGGACTGGCGCAAAGCGCACCACGTGTCATTCATGTATGCGCCACTGAATTAATAGCGCAATGCGCTCATATATTAGCGCAATGCGCTCATCATCAGGCGCCCAGCGCCAAGCACGCCACGTGTCACTCACATGTGTGCTACTTAGTAGAAGCGCAATGCGCTCATCATCTGGCGCTCAGCGCCAAGCGCGCCATGTGTCACTCATGTGTGTGCTACTCAGCAGAAGCGCACCGCGCTCTTTAACTGGCGCAAAGCGCCAAGCGCACCACGTGTCCCTCACGTGGGCTTTGACAAAACATAAATTGTTCTTTTATAAGCCCCAGAGCTATGATGAATATTCAACATTCAATAAGTGACAGAAATACTGTCAAAATCCTAGTCAGTACTCAGCATTGTTAAAAGGGCCAAGCCTAAACAAATGCTCAACAGCCCAAAATAAATGTTAAACATTTTAACTTGAATGGACTTAGCCCAAGATTGGCCATAAGTCCTCAACTCAGATTCATTGAGCCCATATGCTCATAAATCTTTTAACAGATCATATTTCCAAATTGGACTACAGATCTACCAACCAAAACTGGTTCGATGGTACATCTCTGAACCCCTCTGATACATGTCGTTGTAATCCTTTAACGTCTTCGGAGAGGCGATGGGTCCCGACAACCATACATTCCATGGACTGCGATGTCCTTAAACTGGACTGTGGGGTCCTTAAACCCATGGACTATGATGTCCTTAACCTCGAACTGTGGAGTCCTTTAAACCCATGGACTACGATGTCCTTATCCTCGGACTGTGGGGTCCCTTTAAACCCACGGACTATGATGTCCTTCACCTTGGACTGTGGGGTCCCTTTAAACCCATGGACCGTGATGTCCTTAAACTAACATTGGACCACCATGTCTTTAAACTGGTAATGGACCACCATGTCCTTAAACTGGTAATCGACCGCAATGTCCCTAAACTAAATAATAGAGCCTACATGCGCTTTTGTCGGATATAAACGATCATGTTAAGTTGATCTTAGTCTAAAAATCAGACTAACGTATCCTTAGCAAACGTTTATGTTGATCTTAGTCTCAAATGAGACTAACGTATTCTTAAACCCAACCTCAAACCCAAATCTAAGAAAATACGGATTTAGACTAATCCACGTCCTACGGGCGAAAAAACAACTTAGTCTTCGTATACAATCCACAGGCAACCAAAAAAAAAACACCCACGACACGAACTGACCATCTGGAGAAGGAGAAAGTTGTTACCGCTATGCGGTAGTGTAATTAACTGCAGGGGCTTGCGCCTGCAGGGAAGAGCATCCCCACAATCAAAAACCCCTCAAATGAGGGGGAATCTGACGAAGTCTGCTACATCGGCCGCATCCGTTTAAACCTTCGATACACGATGCCATAAATCAACTTGACATCTTCGGAGAGGTGGACGGATAGCACCAAATAGAATCTGCCCTCGAATTTCAGGCAAGACGGACCTACACGGTCGCGTCTCTGCGTCTTTCGGCGGGGAACACCTGCGATCCAATAATTGACTTGAGGGCACTATAGCCAATAGAGCCCACAGTTTTTGATGAGTTTTTCTCACCAATTCATCAAGTCCTTTCACTTCCATATGGGCATCATCCCGAACTATTAATTGCTTTTCCCAAACTCCATACGTGTCTAGAAATTATTGATGATGAATATTCTTTGATTTTCTATGGAGTAATCAAAACAGAATCTGACCATAGTCAGTCATGGATAAGCTGAATTTTGAGGACGGTCTTAAAGATATCATTGAGGATGAAACGGTTTTACTTGATGAGTTATTTTCTAACTCATCATGTCCCTTCCATTGACTGTGACTACCCTCCTGAACGTTTAACCATACCATTCCCTGATCACTTCCTTCCATCCTTTCCATCGTTCCCACTTTGCAAAACACCGTATCACCTTCATTTCCTATGTATGGTTTACCACATTTCGGTCGACCCATGTTTTCTTACGAATCATGAGAGGTTTGACCCCATTTCTCGACATGTTGATAGATTAGTACAACCCATTTTTTCACTTCGATCATTACAAATTGTACTAATTTACTCACTCCAATTCCATCATCAAGATCGTATTCCATTTCTTTTTCCCCTTCGCCATTCATCTCCTCTATCGAGACTGTATCCTGCTTCCATCCATACACGGTCACGTGTATTCTTCATTTCTTTCCTCTACGTATTCTTCCACCAACTCGGGCATCATGACAATAAATTTTTTGAATGGTTGGTGTTAAGTTTTGGCCTGTGTAAGGCCTTGTATAGATTGATAATGTTCTTCCTCCCTAACTCAAAATTTCACCGCTTAAACAGTGGAAACATTGTTTCACTTAAGTTTGGGAGGGCTCTTTTGTGTATATATAGTTTGTTTGCTTTTTCTTTTATCAAAAAAAGAGAGAGAAAGAGAAAAAGGAGAGGGGAATGTGTATAGAGAAAAGAAAAGAAGAAAAGAAAAGAGAAAAGAGGGGGTTTCTTTTGAAAAATGTTTTTTTTTGTAAAAACAACTTCTTATAACACCCAACCACTGACCCGAGCCCCATTCTAAAACACTCAAACAATAATTTCTGTTTTCTCTCATCTCCCTCAAATCACCTCAGAAACCCTAGCTCCAGAAACCTCCAATCGACCGGCGAAATCGTTGAGTTTCCCGTCGCCGCCGGCCCTCCTCTCACCAATGGAAGATTTCCTTCTTCCACACTGTAATATTCTCCCTTCTCGAAACTCCCCCGTCGTTTGGTTTTTCTGAAAAATTCGAATACCTACCGTAATGGCTCCCTATGATTGTGAAAAGAAATTTGTCGATGTTTTCACTCATGAGGTATTTAGGAGCAATTTCTATGATGAGATCTGTTAAATGGGTTGGGAATTTTTGTTGTATGGGGATGAGGGGTTGTGTGCCATTGAAGAATTAGTAGATGAGTTCTATGATGCATTGTGAGCAGGCGAGCAATTGCAGGATCGTGTACGTTTTCATTTTCGGGAAAGAAAGAGGGTGTTCTCCGTAGACACAATTTCAAAAGTCACCAACATCTCCACCCGACCTGGATTTCAATATCCATTAGAGTTCAACGAGTATAGAATGATTGTTGGATCAAGGTGCGAACTACGAGATGTCGGGCTAATTCCACAGCAGATGTATCGAAATGTCTATACTGCTTGCCGCTGGGTATACCGAAATGTAAAAGGGCTCATCCGAGTTTCTTCTTTTCCGGCGATTGTAGGTCATGTCGTCCACTGCTTAATGATGTAGAACCATCAGTTCTGCATTGTGAACATGTTGTTCACGACAATCATGGAGGGTGTCACAGGGCACAAACTGTTACTTCCAGTCCTCATCACACAGATCTGCCATTACTATATGGAGGAGGAGGATTTCGATGTCTGTGTCACCATGTACGACACAGTCCCAATCGAGATTGAGAGGATCTTACCGGGTTATACTAACACCAGAAGCGAGCAACAGATCTTGTCACCCTCTGACCCTAGTGAGCATGCGGCACTGCAGACATCATCATAGATCTACTTGGATGAGGATATACCGACAGATCCTTATGAGTTACACAGGATGGAGGTCCGCGGTATCAAGACATTGATCTGGCAGAACAAAGAAATAAAACAACAGTTGAGCCAGATCTTAGCAAACCAAGATGAGGAGAGTGGAAGCAGCAAGAGCAAAGGAAAAGGGAAAGGCCAAGAGACGATGAGGACATCGTCCATTTCAAGTTTGGGGTATTGTGAATTTGAGATGGGGTTTATCTTGTATCAGCATATAATTTTGCATTTGCATATTTCCTGCATTTCGGCATTTCATATCATGTATTTTTTTTCTATTTTATTTTGCATGTAGTTGTATTGCACGTTTGCTTTTTTATTGCATTTGTTGTTTGTATCAGAAAAAAAAACTGAAAAACCATAAAAATTGAAAAATTGCAAAAATATAAAAACTTTGTCGTTAAGTTAGCTAGTGGAAAATGTTAATTTCATAATATCGACGGTTTAATATGATAAGATAGGAACAATTAAATTCTATGTCTGGATATTGAAAACCTGAAAAATAACCCTCCTTTGAGTTTAACCGTAACTAATATACGTCTTTGTATCACACTACACGTGTCGTGAGTTTTGAAGATGAGATGACAAGTCTGATATGTCTTAAAACTTTTAAAATTGATAAACTATTTTTTTAAGAATCAAGCAGGGTTGTTCTGAAATAAGTAATATCAAGAATAATTTATAAAGTGAAGTTGATATGAAGGGATATTATTGAAGCCTTAATAGGAACTAATTAAGAAAAAAACCTATCTGGACCTTAATTGGAGTGATTACACACCTGATCCACACAAACACGTCTTTTATCCTGAAAAGAATTGAACAACTTGCTATATCTCCGTTCACATTAAATTGTTATGATTTTTACGCCAAAATGAGTTTTTTTGTTTTAGGGCTTAGGTAACTTGGGCGATTAAGTCCGCCGGCGTGTCTCTACATCTAATACTCTAAAACCAACTGGTTTGGGTGCATTGGCCCAAAACTCGCTAAGAAGCCTAGAAAGTTTAAATTAAAACAAAATCAATCAAGTGTTCTCCCCGAGTTAAAATTCCTAATGGTTCTTTGTGTGAGAATAATCTTGACATAAGAAAAGTTTTTATAAAAATATTTTTAACGGAAATATGAAGATTTTATCCTATGATAAAGACTATTGCACGTTCATGAAGGTGTGTATGATACAAAAATAAGTAAAAGGTGGAGTGAAGAATAAGACCTAGTTTTCTGTTAAGAAAGATAGAAATTTTGAATTTGAAACCAAACTAGAAAACGGAGCTTGTGGAATACTTAACTCTTTATAAAACTTGCATGATCCTTTTGAAGCTTATTCGGTCTTTATTTTGTGACATGTTGACTCTAATCGAACTTTTTGAAACGTAACGACGCTATTTGCACTGCAGATAAAGACGTATAGAATCTAAAGTTAAATAAGAAGTAAGGTGTGAAAAATAAAGGGTTCGACATTTCCAACTTAGGATAATAGAATTTCTAGCTTTGAAGCTAAACCTTAGGATTAGAATTGACGGTTATTTCGCAAAACTAACTTGACGGGATTTTATGGGTGTAATCCGCTGAAAACCCTCAGGAGACAACACTCCTCCTACTAGGGACACCTAAAGATTTAACGACTTATTGCACGAGCTCAGTGCAATCGCGTTCCCTGCGAAAGCGAGCTTAGGGTTTTTTTTTTCTCGGGACGAGCAAAAGATAAGTTTGGGGGTATTTGTTCATCACGGAAAACTGCATTTCAATACCGCTCATTCATTATCAATTTTGTAATATATCGGTACTATTAACCCGTGTCTGCTCAATAAATACAGATTACAAGTATTCGTGTCAAAACACTGGAAACACACTCAAATGCACGGATACGACATTTGTGAGCCGACACTGCAACCGGAACAGAAAATGATCAACATTTAAAGAGTTTCTTTTTGCAACGTGCAAGTGTACACACTTTTTATGCAAAATGGTCAAACAAAATACAAGTGTGAACACATTGTGATGCATGAACCTTGGTGGCTGCCTAGCATAAGTGGGCACATATAAATTATGACTTGTGCAAGTGGAGAGGCAAGTGGGCATAAGTCATGAGTGAATGTAAAGTTGTGATGTGATTTGAAGTTATATTTTCCCTCCAAATCTACTGAGTGAAACCCAAGCTTATATAGAGAAATCAAATATTACAAATGAGATAATGGAAAGCACACAATTTTACCACAGAAAAACAAGCCCTAATGTTCAACTCATGGCCGGCGAGATGTTTAAATTTTCCGGCGCCGCCGGCCCCACCTTGCCCAAAATGCCCCATCTTTCTTCTGGTAGTTGAATGAAGTTACATCATCCTTATTTTATTATTTGTTTATTTTGATGATATGCCTATATAAACCAGAACAGAGAGCAAGGAAAGGATATACTTTTGGCAATAGTTTAACTCTTTGTTTTCATTTTCATTTTGAAACTTTGTAAATATTAGTTAGTCGCCTTGAGTTCCTTCCCTTCTCCTGATCTTGCAACCACTTGATTGAGCTTGCAAGGTTAGGTTTTGGTTATTGAACTCATGGTTTCTATCATCCATTTGAAGTTAATAAAGCTTTCATTTGTGCACTTGGGTTCTTAGAATTTCTATCTCTTTTACTTTCTTACAATTTCATTTCATGCCATTTACTTACTTGCAATGTTCTTCCTTAATGTCTTCTCTTTTTATATATTCTTTTTGTTGTTTGTTATGGTTTGAAAATTGTGATGTTGTTAGGGAAAGAGAATTGTTATGTAAGTTAAGAATTCCATTTGCTCAATTCCTTTTCCCCGATATTTGCTAATTGAACTTCGTCCAAATCTCACGGAAGCGCTCCATTAGGCACCCTACCCTACCAAGGTATCGGTGATCCCTAACCGTGACCGGTTGCGTTTGGTTTGGCCGGAGGTGAAATTCAAAAGACAAGAACGGACGGATAAGGGTCAATAAGCCGGATTTCACCAATACTGTGCTTAAGCACCCTAATCCACGTTGTTGTCGATTAGTCAAGTTCGGCACAAAGGTATGAGTACGGATTTCCCTATGTTACACTAACTTATCTCTATCCCTAACAAGCTTATATTTTGCATATACAAACACTTAGATTAGAATCGAATCTTTCCGACCTTCGGCTTAACTCGTGAGAACAAGAACTTAAAACGCTCCATCTCCCTGCGGACGACTCGTACTCATCACGGCTAGCTACACGTGACGCCGTCTTGATTGCAGTTAACTTTAGAACTTAATACGACACGCATAAATTCTTTCAATCAAAGGAGAAAGTGGTTATCGCAACGCGATAACGTAATTAATTGCAGGGGCTTGCGCCTGCAGGAAAGAGCGTCCCCACAATCAAAAACCTCTCACAAACGAGGGGGAATCTGATAAAGTCTACTACAATGATCACATCTGACCAAACCTCCGATATATGATTCCATAAATCAACTTGGTATCTTCTGAGAGGTGGATAGAGAATTCCAAATAATATCTGCCACCAAATTCAGGCCAGATGTCCCAACGTCTCAGTCCGGTCTTTCGGCAGTGAACACTTACCTTTTTAAAAATTAGTCTATATGTAAATTCTGAGGACGAAATTTTTATAAGGAGGGTAGAATGTAACAACTCTGAAATCCCTGTACATAATTATTTGTTTAAATGTATAGGAAAGGGTATTTTAGCCTGTGTAAAAGTTATAAGTTATTTTTGTTCAATAATAAAAAGAAATAAGTTGTAGCTCACCGGTAAAAACTCTACACTGCTGTGACGTAGCCTGTGTGTTCGAATCCTATTAGTCCTAAAATAATTTTTATATTTTTCTTTTAAATTTTTTGGAAGCCCAAGAGTTGCACAGGCAATTCACGGAGAATCGAAAGGGTTCAGAAAAATCAAACAGGCGCAAAGAGGAGTAAATACAAATCTAAACATGTGACACGAATCTCGAGGTAAACCCTTAAGATCCAACCGCCCATTTCCCTCAAACGCCCGCCACCGACAGTCCGATCTTAGCCATTCGACTCCGTGCTTTGCACACAAGGCTCTTCAGCCCCCTCTACTCCTCTGCACTATTTGATTTCTCTGCAATTAAACAGAGACTATTCAATTCACCATTTAACATCAACTTTAATTCTTTTAATCCAATTTTTAATTCTCAAACCCTAAATTCTTCACTATAAATATCACCCCATCTCCTAGCCCTCCCTCATTCTGAAATTTCTATAAAATATTCTCTCAAACTCTCTAAGTACCAAGTGGAGTTAAGCACCCAAGTGGAGTAGCAAGCTAAGCTCGATGACCGGAGTATCTTCGATGAGACCAAGACCCCCGAAGGCTTTCCCTCTCCCTTGTTAATAAGTTAAACCTGTATGTTTCCCTTCGCTCTCTATTTCTTTCATCTCAAATCACCTTCTAAAAACACATCGACTAAATGGAGTTAGCTCCGATATAATGTTAATTTTAACAATTGTACTCCACTTTATAAACAAAATAAGTCAAACTAACATACTCACACCACTCTTAACCTTATTTATATCATTTAGCTTTTAGTTTAATAAAATTTTCCATGTGAAATAATCATAAAACAAAGTTTTCATAAAAATACCATGAACTTTAATATAACCGTATTTTCAATAACTAGAGTATATATCTTTAGATCATTCACAGGGTAACTACCTACCCCACACGTACACTATGGTTTCATAGCATGAGATTCTAAATATACGGTTTATTTAAAGAATAGGTTTTACATTAAAATACCACATTTTTCAAAACGGTTTTCTTTTAATCGATATTTTTAAATTCATGGCAATTGTGCCTCTACAACTCTCGTTAGGGGACCCGCTAATAGATGGTACGGATTATCGCACATCCTTGGGATAGTAGAGCGACATGCAGAACTCCTCACGGAGTATTCGGTCTCGAAAGGAATTAGAAATGCGGTTTTAAGAAATACGACTTTTCTAAACAAAACAAACTTTGAAAGATTAATATAAAACTAAAAATCCGTATTTTCAATAAAAACAACTTGTGAAAATATATATTTTTAAATGAAGAATGAAATTTTAATAAAATACCACCAAGTTTACAAAAAGATATAGTTTTCATTAAAATACCATAAACTTTTAAAACTAGGTTTTATCACTAAAATACCACTAAAACTAAAAATATCTTCATAAAAACCCTAAATATTATAAATCACCCTCGAAGCTTATTTTTAAACAATATTAACATATTTTCATAAAACCCCTCGAGATATGCAAACAATGTTTTAAGAACTCTAGAATATTATGGGTTTAAGCGGTATCATTTCTCTTGAGTCCCGGGGAGTCGGAGAAAGTGAGTGTTTACCTATTCAGGTTAGACAACTTATCGAAGTTATCAATGACAATTGTCTTGGAAAAATATACAAATCCTGCTGTTCATGTGCAGCAGTTGCCGATTTCTCCTGAATATAAGATCTTTAACAGTTAAATCAATTCATATGAAAAAGACCTGAACTCGAATCCAAAACCTGAATCCGAATCCAAAACCTGAATCTAAAACTTGAACTCGAATCCAAACTCGAATATAAACTTGAACATGAGCTCGAATCCATCTTACTCGAACTAATTTGATTCGAACCAAGGTTTGTAATTGACATGACTTGCATTTTACTCAACTTACTCGACTTCATTCTATACCTTTTGTAATCTATGATTTTGATCAAGATATGTTATAACCAATCAATCAATTTAATTAAGTATATTATACGGTTATAGACTATTCGAGTTGTTTGGAATAGTTTCTTGTGTGAATCCAACGGAGTTTCAGAAGACCCGTATTAACATCTTTTTTATTTTACTCGAATATCAGTCGGGACTAATCTACAGCCTAGAGCCCCGATACTAACACATGAAATGGGCCAGTGTTTCCTTACTCCTGGAGCCCCATTCTTGAGCTCGTGAATACTTCTACGGCTGCGTTGACTTTCACACTTGGAACTTAAAGTTAACATAGTGATCATATAAAGACCTATAGTACATATTTACCCATGAACATATCCTTTTACTTGTCATATATATATTCTACATTTGTCATTCTTTTTAATCTTACTTTATCCTTAGGACTTACCGAGCGCTAGTTCGCTGACGGGCATTCCACCCACTATTGTTTTCTTGAAATGTTCGTCATATATGGCCGAGACGAAGAAAGTGGAGGCCACAGAGGAAGACTAAAACCGGATTGCTACTCAGGATTAGTTTAGCTTCGTTTTTTTATTTAGCTTATGTATGACACATGTTTAGGCATTTTCCTTTATTGTATTACTTTCCAGTTGAAACTCATGCACTTGTAAATATTTGAAGTTGAATGTAAATAAAGATATTTGTTAATAATTTATACTCTCCATTTATTTTTGTATTGTGTATTATTGTTTCAATACGATTAGTATATTTATTTAGGGAATTGCCATCTCTGAATAAATATGTCGCGGGCTTGCCACGTCATCGTTTCTGTCTATTGGGAAGTAGGACGTGACAACACTGAAGTATGGTTTCAAGAGAGAATCATCATTTTCCTTATGAGAATTTTATTTGTTCCTACTTTAACGACCTAGGCGCCATATATTCTCATTTTAACGACTTGGGGGTCATCTATACCCAGTTTAACGACTTAGGGGTCATTTGGATTGGAATTTTAGGGTTAGGGCCGACATCAGTGTTGCTGACACTAAAGCACAAATGCTAGGAGCAATTCATCATTTTTCTTTGCCCGTTGGGGAGCGACAGCTTAGGGGACAGGTTTAGGTCCGTGTCACTTAAGGATTTTCAATTTTATGAGCCATAAAGACCTCATAAAAGAATATTCTCCCTACGAGTCGGGAGGATCTCATAAGAGTATTTTCTTCTTAGGAGTCGTGAGGACTCCTAAGTGTGCTTTTACCTTGTGAGTCGTAAGGATCCCATGGAGGTGTGCTTTTCTTATGAATCGAGAGGATCTCGTAAGTGTCATTCTCCTCATGTATCGTGAGTATGCATGAGTAGGTTTTCTCCTCGTTGGTAGCTTGGTTTGCCAACGGAAGATGTTTTGGACGCAATTTTATTGCAAGTAGCCCATGGATCGTGGTGAGACTTAGGTGTGATTTAGCTTATTTATGCTCGTGGATTGTATACAACGTGCGCGAAGCGTCGTACCGTAGGGCAGTATAGTGGAACTTGGTGAGGATGGGATTGTTTGTACCTGTGGATTGTATACGGTGGTCAATTTAGGAACTGGCCATAGGGCTGGGAGAATTTGGAGGATTTGGATTTTATTTTTGGGTTGGCTCTTGTATCGCTACACTGGAATAGTGCTAGGAGCGACTCGTCATTCGCCGTTGGGACATTTGGGGATTTGAAATTTTGTTGGTGTTTGTATTGATAACATTGGAATAGCTGCAGGAGCGACTCGTCATTCTTCTTGGAAGGGTTGAGATGTTTATTTATATACATATACATTCCAAGTTTAACGACTTAGAGGTGAAAATGATTTTTTTTACCGCGGCTGCTCTATCATATCAGCTTTTCTTATCGCGAAACTCGCGATTGCCCTATCATTTCGGCTATTCATTCGCGGCAGCCCCATAATTTCAGATTTTTATTTTTATTTCCATTTTTACTCACTAATTTTTATTACGAGTTGCCCCATCATTTTGGCTTTTTATTTTTTTATTTACTCGCTGATTTTTTTTGCGAGTTGCCCTATTATTTCAGCTATTTATTTATTTATTTATACATTTTTTGTACACTCCCAGTTTAACGACTTAGGGGCCGATCTTTGTGCACTTAGGCGTCCGCCAATACGCCTTTAGAAAGCTCTATTTCTCCTGTATTGTATTACTTCTCAACCCAATTTTTAAAGACAAGGCAGTCCGCAATAGCATGACTCACCACTCTATGATATGGGCAATATTTGGAGTGGTCGGTCATATTCGCTTCTTGCGGTTTTTCTGATTCTGGCAATTATAGACCATTGCTTAGGACATCCTTGAATATTTTGTGGATTTTGTCCCTTCTGAAGGAATAGATCTTATCCTGCTTCTCTTTTAGGGACGATTCTCCTCCCCCCTAACACTTGCTTCCGAGGCTTGTTGGTCTTCGACTTGTCCGTTCCTTTCTTGTTGAAGGAGAAGGTGCTGTTGAAATTTTCGCCTTTTCGGTTGTCGTCCTTACGATATTTTGGTTTGTTTGTGAACTGGAGATCCTGAGTGAACTCAGGATTTGAGCGTTCCAACATTTGAACCTTCCATGTCATCTCCTGGAATGTTTTGAGGCCCACTGTGCATAGCAAAGGATTCATCCAGTTGTCGAGATTTTCTATAAGAAGGCTGACGCACAGGTCTTGCTCTAACAGCGGTTCACACTTGACGGAAAGACTGCGCCATCGGATTGCAAAATCCTTGTTGTTTTCGTTGTTCTTTGGCTTGGTCCTCACAAAGTCGGTAATGGTGACTTTATCGCTAACACTTATGAATCTTTCCCTAAACAGAGATTCCATTTGGGCAAACATAGTAACGAAGCCGTCCGGAATGTTTGCATACTAGTCGAAAGCGACGCCAATCAAGCTATTAACGAATTGGCGTGGAGAAATGCATCATTACCCACGGTATTTTTTCATGATGACATGAAGTGGGCAATGTGCTGGCTTGCATTTCCCTTCCTATCGAATCTTTCAAATTTTGGGACAGCGTAGCCGCTGGGAAGCTCCACGAGATCATATAGTGCAGGGTACGGTCTTCCACTACTGACAGCGTTTTTCTGCGCTTCGGTCTCGGCCACCAATGTCTTGACTTTATTGGCGACCAAGTCCATTATTTTATCTTGTGTTAATGCATTACCATCATCGAGAATCAGAACATCTCCCGAGGCTGAATGTGGTCGACTTTCCTGTGGCTCACCCGCCTTTGGACTCAGGGGGACAGGTGCCAACTGCTTCAGGGCGTCGCTTCCCGATTCGTGGGTGGATCCCTGCACTTGATTAGGTTTCCCTTGGCTGACTTTGGCCGTGAGTTGCAACACGACATTTGTTAAATCATCGATCTTAGAATAGAGCTTGACCATCTCCTTGTCTTTACTTTTGAGCTGCTTCCGAAGTTCTTGGAGCAGCTGTTGTTCTGCAGTCTTAGGGATGAAATTAGGCTCTTCATCGCTCTCCGAGCTGGATTCCCCATGAACTGAAGGCTCTTTTTGCTTATCAGCCTCGCCGAAGGTTTTTTTATTATCTTTTGGAGGAGACTAGGCTTGAGAAGTGGCAGCCACATTCAAACCAGATTGGGATTGAGATGTGGTGACCCCATCCTTACTCTTGCTACGGAGGTTATCACTGGAGCGAGCATCAGCCATATAAATCGTGTGTACCGTGCATCCGGCCAAGCCTTTCCTATTGGAAACAACATTTGCCGAGCTTTTGGCTTGTTTCTTCAACCCGATATTCTTGGGAAATGATAGGCAGCTGAAGACAAATAATTTGGCTGGAATTTCGGATAAAATCGGTACCCTTTGTTCAAACTCCCTTCTTCGCTTTCGGGTAGTTAGGAGCGCTCAATAGACTTTCGAGGAGATAGTGTCATACTTTCTATGTTAGGGCTCAGACACATCTCTCCGCAGCACCGTTCGAATTGCTGTCATCTTGATCTTGGTTGTCATGGAATTCTTCTTAACCCACTTCAAAGGTTCGAATGAATTGTCGACTTTCACGGCCGACTCGGCTGTCGTCGCGGGGTAACCATCTTTCTGGAAACTCATGAAGTTTAGTGGCTCAGGAGCCCTAGCCCTCTTGTATCTGAGCCTTTTTTTGCCTTAGCTGCTCGATTTTGAGGGCTTGGTGGGCATCTACTTTCTTAGAGGCTGTCGTAGGCTGATTGACGGGGAGTATTGAGAAGACACCCGATCGAGAAATTATCGAGGGCACCACAGGAGCTTACCCAAGTCGCCTTGTTGCTTTGTTGGTGTTTATGGCCATGCCCCCAGCTGGGACAACAGAGAGCCGTTCAAAGACAGACTTGAGTTTGAACACGGGCACCTTCGCTACCACAATATTGGGCCTTTTCCCCTTTGAGACTGGTTTGGCCACTTGGCTTGACGAGTCATTCAGGATAGGAGCACTGACAGCGGGGCAAATTATGATGGAACCGAATTGATGCGCCGGTTCTTCCCATTGCTGAGTAAGGCTTGTCGGGAGAACCACCTGCGTTTTCATCTTGACGACATATGTGATCGGAGCTGTGTCAGAAGTTGAATTCATCTTGGAAGATATCGTCGTTAGTTGTTGAAAGTTGATTGTTGATTACTGTATAAAAGAGCATATTTTAGTATAGATAACAATATATGTGTTGAATAAGTTCGTTTGTTCGCCTAACCCGAAATATGGGAGGAGAGAAAGGTCTCACCGGACGTGCCAGAATCTGTAGAGTGTTTTTCGTCACTTATTGAGATAGGAATACGTGAGTTTGTCAGACGTGTACAGATTCCTCCTGCCTAGGGTAGGCTAGAATTTATTGATTGTGGTGATCCAAATTCCCGGCAGCCACGGACAAAACTGCAGTTAATTACCCATCGCTTGTGGAGCAAGGAACCTCCGATTAACAGGTCAAACAAATCATGCAAACACAATATGTAGCATGCGTCTGTTGTGTTTTAAGGGTACTTTGGTCATATCGGGGGCCTCACAATGTTTTATGTGTAGAACGTATGTGTTTTTGAAAACAAATGTGAAGGGACATGTTTATTTTATTATTTATTTTGTAAATATTTACAAGAAAATTTTTGAAAGAAAAAACTTTAAGGGAAAGTTTTAAAATCATCTTCTTCTTTTTTTTAATAAAAGTGGTGAGTGGCCGCTTTCGGGATGCACACGGCGCACCTGGCCTAGTCCGGTGCTCACCTGGCAATGTGCGCACCCGGGCAGGTGTGGAAGCGGGGTCGAAACCCAAAAGAGCACTAGCTCAAAAATGGTGGGGTCACCCCCAACTTTCTCCTCGTTTGGCCTCAAACGGTTCTCTTGAATCTTCAAAACTTGAATTTTAGATTTTGAATAGACCAAAAGAGTCTCTTTTCCCTCTCACAAATCTAGGATCTTGCCAAAAATGGAGTTCTGGTGATGGGTTCTCTTTCTTCTTCCTCTCTTAAATTGGATCTTGAGGAGGAAGAAGAAGATGAGTAAAAATTTTCCCCCTTTGAGATTTGTTGGAGGATTTTTTATCATTTCAACGGATTTTGTGGTGGAAATATATTTAGTTTTAGAAAACGAGAGCTTAAGGCTTTGATTTGATGAAAAAAGAAAAAAAATGAAGAACTTGTGAAAGAGAAAGAAGATGGAAGCACAAATCCTAATTTTTGAGAGAGATTAATTAATTTTGATCTCTTCATAATATTTTCCTTATATAGGCTACACATTTTACATACAGCCCCTTGGGCTTTACAAAATGGCATTTCTTCCATCCCATGTCCATGTGCTCATTACCTTTTTCACATGAGCCATGGGTTTTTACACATTTGGCTTTTTGCCCATTTAATTTACAATTTAACATTTATTTGCATATAAAAACTATTTATTATAGATTTCTTCTTCTGTCTTCTTCGCAGGCCAGCCGGATTTGCTTGGGCTTGAGGTGTTTTGGACGTGTGCCTAGTTGTTTGGGGTCGGATCCGGGTTATTCGGACCCGAGTCCACTTGGACGTTGACTTTGACTTTGATTTTTTGACTTTTGATTTTGATTTTTAATTTTGGTAATGGGGTGTAATTTTTGACCCCAACAAGCGGCGGTGAAAGGGATGATGAGAGGGTGATGGGAGGCAGTTTGGATGGTGGTGTTAATGATGATGAAATTACCGTTTGATGTTGATGATGTTGTTAGTGGTAGTGGTGATGGTGGTGATGGAGATTTAGATTTAGTTATTTCCTGCAACGGTGGGGGAGGCAGTGGGAAGGATGTCATGCCTCGCTTTCCAGAGTGCGCTAACTACGGCACATGACAGAGCCAACCATGCTATATGTAGATAGGAATCATCCTTCCACAGTCATATTACGGCTGTCTATAAGATATTAAGAACAGTAAAATATAAAACATTTCTAGTACATGTCAATTTGCCAAAATAAAAAGAGTCAAGAAAATGTATAAGCGGAAATGAATTAATATCAAATAAACAACATCTGGAAATACGTCCCAATATGGGCTCACATCAAGAAATGAAACTGCGGAAAAATAATTAAACTAAGCATCTCTAAATATAATTCCTCACTGCTCGGCTTGACGGTTAAAGTACTCCTATTCAGCCTAAATAAAGATAAAGGAACTGGACCATGCAAACCCCAGATGTCAGTGCGTCATAACATAAAAATAACAATAATAACCAGGATGCAACGATATAGGTAAATATGAATATAAATGAGAACACATTTATGAAACAGTGAGGTGTAGGTATGTGACGTGTAACCTAAGGTCTATACTTCTAAGTTATCTATTCTAAAAGTCTTTGAAATCAATTTAATATAATTATCGATGTAACTCAATAGTATCCCGTGCGTGCTCGGGACCACGGTCAAGATTCTCGGGCTGAATCCGAAATGTGCCGTCAGGAGGTAAACATGTAACATGTACAGATGAATGATGTCAGCAGCAGCATCCTGGGGCTGGTCTAGCTCGTAAAGACTGATCAGTATAAGTATCAAACTGTTGAGTTACAGGTCAGGTTTCATTATTGATTTTCCTTTACCCCCAAGGTTATGTGTTCAAGTCAGGTATTTATGATATGAATCTAATACCAACACAGGATCAAGCAGGTATAGGCTTTGTCTATGCAGACAACAAGTTACGTCCGTCAGGGCAACAAGTCAGGATTGTTGGTATTAGTAACAAGATCAAAGTAACAGGTCAAGTAGTGTGTCAGGACATGTCATGTGATGCGTATGTATCAAATGGATACCCAAATGTGAAACTGTAACGAATATCTGATACGGTAAGCACGACGGATACCAGGATGCATATGTGTCTATCTGTAATAACCTGTTATACGTCCATGACTACTTATTATGTAATCTAGATAACACGTCATGATAATATAATAGTGAAATGATATCAGGATGTTCCAACATGTAATTAGAGGTGTTATGATCAGTACGAATACGTACGGATATCGAAAAACTGTAAAACTATAATATTGGATGCATAATCAAATCACATGTATTATTTTTATTCATATGGATATAAATATATTAATATAGCATGTTGCAAGATGAACTTGCCTGATCGGATCTCATGTTGGAGTACGTACGTCACGTTTGATGTCGGATAAACGTCGCGATGCAACCATGCATGTATAGGACTGGACTTGCATACTCAAAAATATGACCACGCTAGATGAGGACGACGACTGGGTCGCCCGAATCGTCGGCGACGTGTGAGACTCCGGCGACAGCCTGAAAATAGAGAACTCAAGAAAAGAAAAGAAAGAAGAAAAGAAAGGAAGATGATGAGAAAGGAGAATGGGGCTGGAGTCGGCTCTGGGTTCAGAGGATAGAGAGTACGAGGAGGTAACGATGGCGATGATGGGCAGCCGTCGACGATGGATAATGGCGATGGGTTTACTGAGTTTTTACTACTGGAAATCGTCGGGGGCTGTAGGGATGGTTGTGGTGGTGGCCTGAGGTATCGGGGATAGAGAGGGTGAGGAGGTGGAGAAGATGAGGGTGAGGTCATGATCGGCGACGAGGTGAAGGTGAGGTCAGGTTCTTGGTTTCTTCGGGTGTGCACGAATGGGTTATGGGTTCTTGGGTTGGCTGTAGGTTCTCGGGGTTGGAGGAGGAGGAAAGGAGAAGGTGGTTAAGGTCGGAGTGATAGAGATGTCGAGTCGCCGACGATGAGGGTTGGAGTTTTTTGGGTTGGATGGGTTATGGTCGGGGGGTTGTGCAGGGTTCGGGAAGAGGAGAAGGAAGAGTAGGTTGTGATGTGGGCGATGAGGTGGTGAGGGTGGTGGTGACAACGAAGTTGTGGGGAGGTTTTCGGCAAGGTGATGGCTAGGGTTTTGGCGTGGGTTTCGTCGCGAGAGCAGAGGAGGAAGAAGAAAAGAAAAGGGAGAAAAAGAGGTGTTATATTATTAGGTTTTAATAATTATAATATATATATAAAGGGGAGAGAGAGAGGGGTAGAGTCAAAGGGAGAAAGAGACATACGCGAGAAGACAGAGAGAGAGTGAGAAGAGAGAGAGACTGAAGAAATATTAATTTGTTATTAAAATATATGTGTATATATATCATAGTAACAGTTTATTAAATAATATTATAATATATAGGTTTTGGGTTTTTATAGCTAATATCAAAATGCTCCTGAATTTACCCTGGTTCATTCAAAAAATCGAGTTTTAAAATATGAAAAATATACGTATCAGCCAAAACTATAATGCGGTGTCTGGTTAAAAAAATGCATACCCCCAAGAACGGATACACGCAAAATCACGTAACGATCTAAATGAGTCCGTTTCATCAAACTGGACATGAACACGATATCAGGATGCAACCATAGGGTATGGGGTATGATACAGGCCATGCTAGATATTAAAAATATTATATTTGGTTATAATTTGTATTATCTAAAAGAAATACAGATGCAACATATCATATAAGTATAATATCAAATCTAAATGTGTACGGATCCTTAGTACTAGTAAGGATATGACGTAATCTAGAATCATGATGGGTTTCAAGCATACGGGTCGGGTCAGACACTAACCACAGATACCAAATGCATCATCCACACCCAAAAGCAAACAGTAAACAAGAAACTGTCATAAAATTGGAAAATACCCAAATCAAATATGGTATAAATGAATTAGGGTATTACATTATACCCAACTACAAAAGAATTTCGTCCTCGAAATTCCCGGAACAAGAAAAGACAAGAAAACATGAATCTAATAAAAGAGATGTAGAAACTTCTGTCGGATCTCGTCTTCATGTTCCCAAGTAGATTCTCTATGTGAACGATTTCCCCATGAAATAAGTACTAGAGGGATAACTTTGTTCTTGAGGACCTTTGTAACATCTTCAAAAATATAAAATATTAATTTTTGGGAATTTTTATAATTTAATATTATTTTATTGATTATTTTAATATTAAATCTATTTTTAAATGCAAATAAATGGAGAAAAATTACGGAAAATTATGGAAAATTCTAAAATGGGTTATTTATTGGAATTATGACATTTTTAAGTTGTTGTGATCATTTTGACACTAATTTGGTGCTAATCGCGATTAAGATCGCTAATTGGGTTTTTCGGCAATTTTGTGCAAAACTTGCACATATCACTTTTTCCTACACTTGTGTATTTTTCTTACCATGATTTATCATTTGGGTTTACTTTTGAGGTGAGAAGGTTTGTATTAGGGATTAAAAGAAAAGGGAAAAAGAAAAAGAAAATGAAATGATGAGGGTAGGTGAGAGAGAGAGGTAGACCATTAACCTTTAACCCTTAGCCATTTTCTCTCCCTCTCATTTCTCTCCCTCTTCCTCCCCCTTGCTGCTGCCCTAGCTCTCTCCCTCCCCTCCACTAAAATCCTCTCACTTCATCTCTAAAACTTACTCAAAATCCCATGTCGGTTTCACAAAAAATGTGCGCGAGCCCGAGATCTACAAGATGGACCTAGAAAGCTTGGATTGTGACCACTTGGGGCAACTCAAGAATTTTCTTGAGTTGCCAATTGAGGTAATTTCTGAACCATGATCTTAGTTTTAGCATTTCCTATACCCCTATGCAAGTTTAGAATCGATATCGGGTGAATTTGTGGACTTGGTGAAAACTAGTTAGGGTTTGAGGGATTTGTGAGTTGTGATGGGTAATTTGAGTTCAATGGAGATCGTATGAGCACCTTAGAGCTAGAAACCCAGCCCAATCCCATTGGAAACCAAGAATACGGAATTTCGGGACTTTATGTCGGTTTGGGTGTGCAGGAAAATCTGGAGTATACTGGGACATTTCTAGACAAATTCAACAGTGCCAGGGACCCAAATGAGACCCCAGGAGACCACCCTAGGAATACGACCACCCAATTCCTCAGGTGGGCCGGCCAAGCCGGCCAAACAGTGAATGTGGCCGGCCCCCCTATGATGAAATCCCCCCATTTTTCTTCTGTACCTCATATTTACCCTGCATAGCACCCTGGAGTTGTTGATTTGATCTAGTTTGGCCTGAGATGAAATCTGGGATCATTTTCTCAAGTTGCAGCTTTGAAATTGGATTTGGTTTTGCGTATTTTGAATTCCAGATTTTGATATTTGTGTGTTATCTCGATTGTGTGACGTTTGTACGTCTATATCGAGTGATTTGGAGTTGTTTTGCGAAGGCTAACCGTAGGTTCTAACCTATAAGCCTTTTGGCTTGTCGTGTCGGTTTTAGCGTATCGTATTGGATTTAGTGTGTCGTTTCAAGTATTGAATTGGTTTTGATGCGATGCGATACGTGTGATGTGTGTAGGTACACCGCGACGATCCGAGGCGATGCGGAAGATGACGGAGACATCGACACCGACACGCAGAATACAGGTGAGTAGATTATATCTACAGGGGGAAGTCGGGTGGATGGCGTATAGTACCCCCGCAGTCCGTAGATAGATTATTATGTAGTTATTGTGATATTAGGTGTATTATGGATAGTATAGGGTTAGAAGTGACTAGTGCAGTTCATAGTCGCGAACCCTAGGATAGAATTACATCTATACACACACCTTTGCTTATCACTTGTACTTGCACTGAGATTGATGATATGTGATGACTTTGGAGATGAGTCGATGATGTGGGCTTGGTGCCGTGGGAACGGTGATTTGATACGATTCATATATGGGATATGACTTGTGATTCCTTGCGGGCTTGGGATATGTGTTTACCCCCGCATGCATACTTCATAGATGGTATCCATTTTTGTACTAGACATAGAGTAGTACCCCAGATCTTATGATCTGATGATACTGATACCTGTTATGTGACGGGATAGTGAGACGTTGACCTGTACCCAGCTTTTGGGGATGCCGTACGACGATTTACCGTACGAGCCGATATTGATGATAGATCCGCACTCATAACTTGAGGATATCTTACGATATGACATTGAGGCGGGATCACCGACTACATATCTTTATATATATACATTGACTCAGATTTAGGTGGTTTCTACACCTACCCCTCCTGATTGACCGGATACTTGGATGTAGTTACATAGTAGATGCTTCACTGTGGTGTTGACTACTAGATATCTGCATTTTCCTGCTATTCGCATTGCTGGCATATGTTCATTATTATGCTATTATCATGCTGTTAGGACACCAGCACCATTATCGATGATGCGTATGTTTCACGTACACTATTTGCCGGCTCACACACTTCATCATCGATAATTGCCATGCCACTACACTGTAGTACTGTTGCATTCATGATATGATTACTGCTTGGCATATTGTACACATGTACCTGTACACAAACATAGATGATTCATACTTGATTGAGATTGAGGACTGCAAGATATTCCATGTTACATGATTTCCGATATGATTACCTCTCTTTACTTGTCGCATACATCACGGATTGACTTTATAGCACGTTGCATTGGATTTACTTCTCGATGTGGATTTTCATGTGATTTCTGGTTTTGAGGACCGTGGGATTATTTAATAAAAGATGCTCTTTATGAAAAACCCGGTACCTCGTGATATGATATTTGGTGCGTCCACCACGCGTTTTCTCGGTGCTGAGACGTGTGCTTGAAACCCGATTCGAGGAGGTGATGTACCGTTTGCGGGTTCGTGGTGGGCCCGGTATGGTTCCCCTCGGCGAGATGATCGATGGGTTATGCCGATTGAGCCTGGAGGCGGGCGAGTACCTACCGGTGATTGTATTTGAGCTCGGCGGATATCCGGGGGATACCGCCTGGAGCTGAGAGATGGGCGTACTGCCGGGGGCCGACGGGCCGATACCGCAGACGGAGCCCAGAGATGGACATGGGTTGGCTCGTACTGCCGGGGGCCGAGGGCCGATACCACAGACGGAGCCCCATATGGATGAGGATTTACGTGTCGATGCTTGGCACGGGTTTCATGATGAGTTTTCCATGATTTTGGTTATATCCTCACATTGCATACATGATGCTTGCTGTCAGTGGGTGACAGGTGGACGGGTTCCACAGATACAGATATGGATCATATACAGACTGGATTTACACTTATCTTACACCAATATTAGTGGTATGGGACGCTAATATATGTGTATTGATATCTTTGATATTTCATCATAGTTACTTCATGCAGACATACCTTATACTGATGACATGTGATTACCTGAGTACCTGGCACTTCATACATGATTAGATGTTACCTTGCCACCTTATTACACTCAGATGCACTCTTGTGGATTATATTATTGATCGTTGACTTAGGTTTATGTCTTGCATTCGGTTTCTGCTTGTAGATGTTTCTATTCACGAGTTGGCAACTCACCCCCGTTGTGCCACAGTTCTTGCAGGTTCTGCCGTACAGGTTCTATTGCGGCATTTCTGGCACACTTCCTTCTTGCGGGTGAATTGCTTTGGTAGGTGGATTCTTTCGTGTCAGGAATCACTTTTGTATTTATTTATTCCATTGTATCTAGAAATTGTCCATCAACCAAAACTTGTATATTCTTTCAGACTTAGAGGCAGTGTTGTATTATTCGACCTTAGAGTCGCGCTTAGTAGTATTGCGGTTTTCTTGCTACTTTTGAGCTTTCTTTTGGTTTTGATCCTCGCCACTTGGCGTTGTATATTATCATATCATTGTGTGGTTGTGACCGTCGATTGAAGAAGAGCTAGCTCCCGCTTGGGGATGCCTTTATCATTGCATTTATATTGTTATTCATGTTGTACCCCATTCAGGGCCAGTTTTACAAAGGAAACTCTGCCGAATTTTTTTAGAAAGACTTTACTGTTTTCAAATGCACATTCGGCTTAGTTATTTAAAAACCTTGATTTCAAACCTGTATTTCTTCACTTCTTTAAACCAGTTTCTTACTTATTCTTCAAAACGGTTTTAGATTTCTGGGCTTTTGGCTTACTTGGATCAGATGGAGTCCTATAGGCTTCATATGTTTCAAGGGCCAGTCACGTGCTCTTTCGGGTCGTGACAAAGTTGGTATCAGAGCGCTAGGTTGACCTTAGTTCGAGTCTAAGTTTGACTATGTGGAGCCTAGGGAGTTGTTTATATACGGAACTTAGGCTTGACCTTACGGAACTTAGACTTGGTCGAGGGGGTATTAGACCCGAACTTTCGTCGTACTAGGATGACCCTTGGTTGATGGATTAGGTGACTAAAGTAGAGTGACGTACCGTTGGTATGTTCCGCGGCATACTTACGACACGCCACTCCGCTTAAGGAACCTTAGGATGTACATACTTTCGAGATCAGTGATTCTCTTCATATCCTGGATTATGCATCCATTCGAGATCCCCGATTCTATTAGTTTCATGATCATACCTTCATTGATACTGTTCCTTCCTATGATCATGTATCCACTTTGGATCGGTTGTTTCCTTTCTAGCCATTGATGTGCTCTTCTTGATACTCGATTAAGATTCCTGTCACCAGGTTTGAGCGCAGTTTGGGCTGCTGCTAGGGTTACGGCCGGTGTGAGCTCGTTTGGTACGAGGGCCGACCGTTGTGTTTTCTGGTGACATGGGAACGTCTCGAGTTAGTATTGGTGATTGTGACCTCTGGTAGAGGCGAGTGCTTGGTTTTGCACCGGATGATCGGGCCATTGTTAGAGCTGCCAGTTGAGAGAGGACTGTTGATGTACAGCATACCTCAGAGATTGTGATGTCGCCTACCGTGCAGACAGATGGACCAGCTGTTGCTGAGATTGACAGGATGTTGCTTTCGGAGCTTACGAGCTGAGATTGCCGGAGCTTTCAGGCAGATACGCGACAGATGATAGCTAGTCTACCCGATTTGAGAGACGAAGGTGATTCGTCCGATTTTGCGCCACAGCGGGCCCAGTTGAGTTGAAGATTTCCAGTGTGGAGAGTCTTACTCAGATCTAGAGCAGACCGACTCAGAGATGACCGCTTATGTGTTGCCTTTCCTGGAGGATTGAGGCGTTGTTCGGCGTACAGGCGTATGAGCCAGTTGCTGCTGTAAATGACGAGATATCGCCCAGATGGTTGGAGCTACTGCAGCATGAGCATGTTCTTGGAGATATGATAGCGAGTCGCTAGTCACCCGAGGATGAATGACTAGGACGTGTGGTGAGTTTGCTTACCCCGATGCGAGTCATCAGGTGGATTGATTCCAGATAGAGACGACTTCACGCAGGTTCGTTGAGAGTCGATTGAGACGATCGAATGTCAGGAGCCATTTTCCAAGTTTAAAGTATACGGAAAGACATGCAGGTGATTCTATGGACCCTCTAGAAGAATGAAACCCTAACTCGACTTAATGACCGTGTGACAGCCTTTGAACCTTAGGGTTTACGGCGGTTCCGCGGCGCCATTAGTGAGGCTTGGGTTTGCCCTTCTACGGCTGGACCACCGACGCTGTGGCATGTACTCGATACTATTAAACTGTACCCGAGATATGAGCTCTTGGGGGATTATGAGGATCTGACGAGTCGATCGGATGGTTCGACAGCTTTCGGATATCGTGATGGGACACTGCTTGGGAGACTCCAGATGCGAGCATAGCCGTTGGAGCACCATACATGCAGCCATGATGAGACGAGTCCGAATCAGTCGACATTGACGCAGAGTGAAGAAAAGAGTTCGCGAGATATTTCGACGAGATGATGTCCCACTCCGCTGATATTAGAGATGTGATACGCACCCAGAGGCGTGGTATGTGGATGGATCTTCCAAAAAGAAGCGCAATAAGTATGCAGCCGTTCCGGAATAAGCTTTAGCTTCAGCATTGGATGACGACTTCCGGGCATTTCGGCAGGATTGAGAATTGAGAAAGGAACCCGACAGGACCCTTCGGGAAACGATATGAGAAGACCTAGACCCAGAGTGGTCATTTTGCGCACACCCCGCAGGCCAGTGTTCGGCATTGTCGACAAGGTAGTTGACCAAGTTCGGATAAAGGAACTTAACCAGATGCTTTGCGAATTGATCAAGGACGGACGAGTGATGAGTATTCCTCCGATGGTTGGGACGTGTTCCCGAGGACCAGTTCGGCCTGACATCTGCTACAGAGTGATGAAGCTACAGAATACGCGATTTCGAGTCCGTGTGAGAGACTTCAGATTGACAGTGGCCGAGAACAGTGCAGTGCATAGTAGCTTGGCATGACGTCATAGTGGACGATGATAGAGACAGTTGGAACAAGAGGTTCGTGTGAGACACTGACGAGCTGTCATTGCTTCCCGTCGAGACTAGAGACCCGATATGCTTACAGAGATGTTGGGATGTGACCAGTTTCTGAGAAATATTGTTCTGAGAACACAGGTGTCTTTTGAGCGAGAAGAGGTTGTGCAGGAGAGCCAGCCTCCGTACAGATCGGCATAGGCACGATTGGAAGAGACCTTGAGCAGGATTCCTTCCAGGACATTGCTGCAACGATGGTTGCACCCAGGATCAGATGTGTGACGTGCATTCAGAGAGCCAGAGGCTGACGTCAGTGATTTGCTGCCCTACGAGTGGTCGGGAGGATGGACCGAGAGGTGACCAGAGAAGTGCCAGAACGGAATCGTCCCCGTTAGCACCCCTGACAGGGCCGATGAGCCGATTGACCGCGTGATAGGTAATCCGCAGAGAAGATAAGAATCCAGAGGCAGAGGACGCCAGACCGTGAGCAAGAGGCAGGTAGATATCCTGCGCTGCTAGCAGTGGATTGCACCGACTCCTTCTCGACCTTGAAGGAGGAACTACCGACGACGGTATTTATGATTTGTGATTTTGTGATTTGATTATCACGTATCCGTCATTTTGGATTTCGGTATTTTGGGCGTTATGTTTGCATGATTTAGTTTTGATGACTGAGTTTCATGATATTGATTTCATGCACCCACTGGATATTTATATATTTTGTGCGGAGTTATTACATTTGAGATATTGATTGAGATTTCATGCCTACAGCATGCAGTGATTTGATTTGCACTTTCAGCGTGGTTTTCATGCACCCTTAGTGTTTTGGATATACGATTTTGGTGCACGCCAGATGCACTAAATCGGGATTCTTCGTGCATGTCACATGCACCTGATTCTTTCTGTCAGGCACACACGTTGCCTACGACAGATGTTTTGTGCACACCAGATGCACCTAGATGTTGTTCTGTATACCTGTTTGACACATTTATGGATTTTTGATTTCCGTGCGCACCAGACGCACAGGATTGTGTTATGTGCATTTTGGGATTTATTCCTTTTGGAGCAGTACCTTTTATGATGTTGGATTTTTGCTTTCATGCTGAGCAGGACTGGTCAGTGGACGGTACCTGGATATACATTTGCATGCTTTTGCATCAGCTACTTATATGCATGGACTAGGTGTCTACATGTGTAGTATTGATCCATATTATATCGGTTTTGTATTGGATTTGACATTGTGTTTTTACCTCGACTCCGATGATTGCGAGATGCTTGACGGAGTTTTGCTTTTGAGTTATCTGCTCATTTTTCATGCGCATGCATTGCGCTGTGATGTTTTATGTGTTGATATTTTCGGAGCCCCGACAAATAGATTATTACTGAAATTGTTTTTAGTATTGGGGGTTTAAATTTAAATTCGGGGACCGAATTTCCTTAAGGGGGGTAGATTGTAACATCTTCAAAAATATAAAATATTAATTTTTGGGAATTTTTATAATTTAATATTATTTTATTGATTATTTTAATATTAAATCTATTTTTAAATGCAAATAAATGGAGAAAAATTACGGAAAATTATGGAAAATTCTAAAATGGGTTATTTATTAGAATTATGATATTTTTAAGTTGTTGTGATCATTTTGACACTAATTTGGTGCTAATCGCGATTAAGATCGCTAATTGGGCTTTTCGGCAATTTTGTGCAAAACTTGCACATATCACTTTTTCCTACACTTGTGTATTTTTCTTGCCATGATTTATCATTTGGGTTTACTTTTGAGGTGAGAAGGTTTGTATTAGGGATTAAAAGAAAAGGGAAAAAGAAAAAGAAAATGAAATGATGAGGGTAGGTGAGAGAGAGAGGTAGACCATTGACCTTTAACCCTTAGCCATTTTCTCTCCCTCTCATTTCTCTCCCTCTTCCTCCCCCTTGCTGCTGCCCTAGCTCTCTCCCTCCCCTCCACTAAAATCCTCTCACTTCATCTCTAAAACTTACTCAAAATCCCATGTCGGTTTCACAAAAATTGTGCGCGAGCCCGAGATCTACAAGATGGACCTAGAAAGCTTGGATTGTGACCACTTGGGGCAACTCAAGAATTTTCTTGAGTTGCCAATTGAGGTAATTTCTGAACCATGATCTTAGTTTTAGCATTTCCTATACCCCTATGCAAGTTTAGAATCGATATCGGGTGAATTTGTGGACTTGGTGAAAACTAGTTAGGGTTTGAGGGATTTGTGAGTTGTGATGGGTAATTTGAGTTCAATGGAGATCGTATGAGCACCTTAGAGCTAGAAACCCAGCCCAATCCCATTGGAAACCAAGAATACGGAATTTCGGGACTTTATGTCGGTTTGGGTGTGCAGGAAAATCTGGAGTATACTGGGACATTTCTAGACAAATTCAACAGTGCCAGGGACCCAAATGAGACCCCAGGAGACCACCCTAGGAATACGACCACCCAATTCCTCAGGTGGGCCGGCCAGGCCGGCCAAACAGTGAATGTGGCCGGCCCCCCTATGATGAAATCCCCCCATTTTGCTTCTGTACCTCATATTTACCCTGCATAGCACCCTGGAGTTGTTGATTTGATCTAGTTTGGCCTGAGATGAAATCTGGGATCATTTTCTCAAGTTGCAGCTTTGAAATTGGATTTGGTTTTGCGTATTTTGAATTCCAGATTTTGATATTTGTGTGTTATCTCGATTGTGTGACGTTTGTACGTCTATATCGAGTGATTTGGAGTTGTTTTGCGAAGGCTAACCGTAGGTTCTAACCTATAAGCCTTTTGGCTTGTCGTGTCGGTTTTAGCGTATCGTATTGGATTTAGTGTGTCGTTTCAAGTATTGAATTGGTTTTGATGCGATGCGATACGTGTGATGTGTGTAGGTACACCGCGACGATCCGAGGCGATGCGGAAGATGACGGAGACATCGACACCGACACACAGAATACAGGTGAGTAGATTATATCTACAGGGGGAAGTCGGGTGGATGGCGTATAGCACCCCCGCAGTCCGTAGATAGATTATTATGTAGTTATTGTGATATTAGGTGTATTATGGATAGTATAGGGTTAGAAGTGACTAGTGCAGTTCATAGTCGCGAACCCTAGGATAGAATTACACCTATACTCACACCTTTGCTTATCACTTGTACTTGCACTGAGATTGATGATATGTGATGACTTTGGAGATGAGTCGATGATGTGGGCTTGGTGCCCTGGGATCGGTGATTTGATACGATTCATATATGGGATATGACTTGTGATTCCTTGCGGGCTTGGGATATGTGTTTACCCCCGCATGCATACTTCATAGATGGTATCCATTTTTGTACTAGACATAGAGTAGTACCCCAGATCTTATGATCTGATGATACTGATACCTGTTATGTGACGGGATAGTGAGACGTTGACCTGTACCCAGCTTTTGGGGATGCCGTACGACGATTTACCGTACGAGCCGATATTGATGATAGATCCGCACTCATAACTTGAGGATATCTTACGATATAACATTGAGGCGGGATCACCGACTACATATCTTTATATATATACATTGACTCAGATTTAGGTGGTTTCTACACCTACCCCTCCTGATTGACCGGATACTTGGATGTAGTTACATAGTAGATGCTTCACTGTGGTGTTGACTACTAGATATCTGCATTTTCCTGCTATTCGCATTGCTGGCATATGTTCATTATTATGCTATTATCATGCTGTTAGGACACCAGCACCATTATCGATGATGCGTATGTTTCACGTACACTATTTGCCGGCTCACACACTTCATCATCGATAATTGTCATGCCACTACACTGTAGTACTGTTGCATTCATGATATGATTACTGCTTGGCATATTGTACACATGTACCTGTACACAAACATAGATGATTCATACTTGATTGAGATTGAGGACTGCAAGATATTCCATGTTACATGATTTCCGATATGATTACCTCTCTTTACTTGTCGCATACATCATGGATTGACTTTATAGCACGTTGCATTGGATTTACTTCTCGATGTGGATTTTCATGTGATTTCTGGTTTTGAGGACCGTGGGATTATTTAATAAAAGATGCTCTTTATGAAAAACCCGGTACCTCGTGATATGATATTTGGTGCGTCCACCACGCGTTTTCTCGGTGCTGAGACGTGTGCTTGAAACCCGATTCGAGGAGGTGATGTACCGTTTGCGGGTTCGTGGTGGGCCCGGTATGGTTCCCCTCGGCGAGATGATCGATGGGTTATGCCGATTGAGCCTGGAGGCGGGCGAGTACCTACCGGTGATTGTATTTGAGCTCGGCGGATATCCGGGGGATACCGCCTGGAGCTGAGAGATGGGCGTACTGCCGGGGGCCGACGGGCCGATACCGCAGACGGAGCCCAGAGATGGACATGGGTTGACTCGTACTGCCGGGGGCC
The DNA here is from genome assembly GCA_030015575.1 of Agapanthus africanus. Taxonomy (NCBI): domain Eukaryota; kingdom Viridiplantae; phylum Streptophyta; class Magnoliopsida; order Asparagales; family Amaryllidaceae; genus Agapanthus; species Agapanthus africanus. The sequence goes on from JASDDO010000022.1 coordinate 64,644,803, forward strand.
GAGGGCCGATACCGCAGACGGAGCCCCATATGGATGAGGATTTACGTGTCGATGCTTGGCACGGGTTTCATGATGAGTTTTCCATGATTTTGGTTATATCCTCACATTGCATACATGATGCTTGCTGTCAGTGGGTGACAGGTGGACGGGTTCCACAGATACAGATATGGATCATATACAGACTGGATTTACACTTATCTTACACCAATATTAGTGGTATGGGACGCTAATATATGTGTATTGATATCTTTGATATTTCATCATAGTTACTTCATGCAGACATACCTTATACTGATGACATGTGATTACCTGAGTACCTGGCACTTCATACATGATTAGATGTTACCTTGCCACCTTATTACACTCAGATGCACTCTTGTGGATTATATTATTGATCGTTGACTTAGGTTTATGTCTTGCATTCGGTTTCTGTTTGTAGATGTTTCTATTCACGAGTTGGCAACTCACCCCCGTTGTGCCACAGTTCTTGCAGGTTCTGCCGTACAGGTTCTATTGCGGCATTTCTGGCACACTTCCTTCTTGCGGGTGAATTGCTTTGGTAGGTGGATTCTTTCGTGTCAGGAATCACCTTTGTATTTATTTATTCCATTGTATCTAGAAATTGTCCATCAACCAAAACTTGTATATTCTTTCAGACTTAGAGGCAGTGTTGTATTATTCGACCTTAGAGTCGCGCTTAGTAATATTGCGGTTTTCTTGCTACTTTTGAGCTTTCTTTTGGTTTTGATTCTCGCCACTTGGCGTTGTATATTATCATATCATTGTGTGGTTGTGACCGTCGATTGACGAAGAGCTAGCTCCCGCTTGGGGATGCCTTTATCATTGCATTTATATTGTTATTCATGTTGTACCCCATTCGGGGCCAGTTTTACAAAGGAAACTCTGCCGAATTTTTTTAGAAAGACTTTACTGTTTTCAAATGCACATTCGGCTTAGTTATTTAAAAACCTTGATTTCAAACCTGTATTTCTTCACTTCTTTAAACCAGTTTCTTACTTATTCTTCAAAACGGTTTTAGATTTCTGGGCTTTTGGCTTACTTGGATCAGATGGAGTCCTATAGGCTTCATATGTTTCAAGGGCCAGTCACGTGCTCTTTCGGGTCGTGACAAAGTTGGTATCAGAGCGCTAGGTTGACCTTGGTTCGAGTCTAAGTTTGACTATGTGGAGCCTAGGGAGTTGTTTATATACGGAACTTAGGCTTGACCTTACGGAACTTAGACTTGGTCGAGGGGGTATTAGACCCGAACTTTCGTCGTACTAGGATGACCCTTGGTTGATGGATTAGGTGACTAAAGTAGAGTGACGTACCGTTGGTATGTTCCGCGGCATACTTACGACACGCCACTCCGCTTAAGGAACCTTAGGATGTACATACTTTCGAGATCAGTGATTCTCTTCATATCCTGGATTATGCATCCATTCGAGATCCCCGATTCTATTAGTTTCATGATCATACCTTCATTGATACTGTTCCTTCCTATGATCATGTATCCACTTTGGATCGGTTGTTTCCTTTCTAGCCATTGATGTGCTCTTCTTGATACTCGATTAAGATTCCTGTTACCAGGTTTGAGCGCAGTTTGGGCTGCTGCTAGGGTTACGGCCGGTGTGAGCTCGTTTGGTACGAGGGCCGACCGTTGTGTTTTCTGGTGACATGGGAACGTCTCGAGTTAGTATTGGTGATTGTGACCTCTGGTAGAGGCGAGTGCTTGGTTTTGCACCGGATGATCGGGCCATTGTTAGAGCTGCCAGTTGAGAGAGGACTGTTGATGTACAGCATACCTCAGAGATTGTGATGTCGCCTACCGTGCAGACAGATGGACCAGCTGTTGCTGAGATTGACAGGATGTTGCTTTCGGAGCTTACGAGCTGAGATTGCCGGAGCTTTCAGGCAGATACGCGACAGATGATAGCTAGTCTACCCGATTTGAGAGACGAAGGTGATTCGTCCGATTTTGCGCCACAGCGGGCCCAGTTGAGTTGAAGATTTCCAGTGTGGAGAGTCTTACTCAGATCTAGAGCAGACCGACTCAGAGATGACCGCTTATGTGTTGCCTTTCCTGGAGGATTGAGGCGTTGTTCGGCGTACAGGCGTATGAGCCAGTTGCTGCTGTAAATGACGAGATATCGCCCAGATGGTTGGAGCTACTGCAGCATGAGCATGTTCTTGGAGATATGATAGCGAGTCGCTAGTCACCCGAGGATGAATGACTAGGACGTGTGGTGAGTTTGCTTACCCCGATGCGAGTCATCAGGTGGATTGATTCCAGATAGAGACGACTTCACGCAGGTTCGTTGAGAGTCGATTGAGACGATCGAATGTCAGGAGCCATTTTCCAAGTTTAAAGTATACGGAAAGACATGCAGGTGATTCTATGGACCCTCTAGAAGAATGAAACCCTAACTCGACTTAATGACCGTGTGACAGCCTTTGAACCTTAGGGTTTACGGCGGTTCCGCGGCGCCATTAGTGAGGCTTGGGTTTGCCCTTCTACGGCTGGACCACCGACGCTGTGGTATGTACTCGATACTATTAAACTGTACCCGAGATATGAGCTCTTGGGGGATTATGAGGATCTGACGAGTCGATCGGATGGTTCGACAGCTTTCGGATATCATGATGGGACACTGCTTGGGAGACTCCAGATGCGAGCATAGCCGTTGGAGCACCGTACATGCAGCCATGATGAGACGAGTCCGAATCAGTCGACATTGACGCAGAGTGAAGAAAAGAGTTCGCGAGATATTTCGACGAGATGATGTCCCACTCCGCTGATATTAGAGATGTGATACGCACCCAGAGGCGTGGTATGTGGATGGATCTTCCAAAAAGAAGCGCAATAAGTATGCAGCCGTTCCGGAATAAGCTTTAGCTTCAGCATTGGATTTTTCTTAAGCTTTAGGGTTTCTTAACAGAGCTTTGCTCTGCTTAGATCACAGATCTAAAGAGATCTCTTTTTTTTAGGGTTTCTTAACCCATTAATGTAGAACTCTTAGAGTTTCTAAGATTTTTATTTCAGATCTTTAAAGATCTTGGGGTTTTACTTCAGTAAAAAGCTTTGCTTTTTAAGGTTCTGGTGGCATGTTCCATCGTTTTCGCAGAGCATAGCTCTTTAGAATTTTTGGGGAATTTTTATTCCCCTGATAATGACAGATGTGATTTCTGTTGCAGAGCGCTGCTCTCGAGAGATTTCAACTCCTTGGCCCAATGAGCCTCTCATTAAATGAGAATCGTTTTAGGATTTTGTCTTTAATGAGCGGCTGTCTCATCAATGATGAGCCGTCACTTTAATTTTGTGGGTCCCACCTTGGTCCCTTTTTCCTGCATTGCAGGGCGGTACAAATTTAAAGTACCAAATGTCATAATTGCACAATTTTTAAATTTGTTGGATGTTTTTAACAGGTTTTTTTTCCTTTTTTTTATGAGGATGTTAAGAGTTATTTAAACTCTCATGTCCGTTTCAATAAGCATTTTCTTGATCAGTTTGATCACTAAACTTTCACTTCTTTTTCTTTTCAGACACTATGGCCGCTCATCTGTATGATCATAATGAAATTATTTCTTATGAAGACATTCGTATACATGGCCGTTGTCAAAACCAGGAGTTTACAAACGCCCAATGCGCTGAGATTATGAGTCGCTTCAATGAATACAACGGTCGACTACTTTCTCGTCGCTCCGCTCTTTTGAAGATCATCGTGGGAGCGATTTGGGAAGCACTTCCTGGATTTTACGAACCCATGCTGCTTAAGGCACTGGATGATACGAAAGACAAGGTGCACTCAGTATATCTGATGGGCCTGATCTCGAAGAAGCGGTGAGATAATCTTGTTGATATCTTGCATCAAATTTTCCAACAGACGACGATAATCTCTGCCTATCAGAGGACGGACGACATCAGCGAGGATCCTGACGCTTGCATTCGTGAGAGGATGCACACGAGAATGGTCAGAGAGGCCAGAACCATTTTAGACGGCCTTACTTCTGAATTTCTCAATCCATGTCCCGGATTTAGTGTTTTACCATTGTAAACATTTTAATGATGTTTTTGTTTTACTGTTTTCATCAATGTACGAATTTTCTAAGGTATGAATAACCAATTTTTCCTTTCTATGCATTTATTTTATGCATTAATCCTTTTTGCACATACATGAGTGGGTACGCTTCGAACATTTAATTGGATGGGAATCAAATGTTCTCTTTACTGCCTTGCATAGTATGTGGTTGACGTCCATGGGTCATGCCTTTTTGACTTGGCGCAAATTAGTTTACGTACTCTTGAGTAGCACCTCTATTTCAGTGGCATGTAACTTCGGCGAATGTGGCGCGTAGATAGTCCATCTTGACCTCCTTGTAGGGCAGCGATAGTTTAGGAAACAGGTTTGGATCTATCGCCTAAGACTTTTCAATTTTATGAGCTGTGAGGGTCTCATAAAGACTTTTCTCCTTACGAGTCGAGAGGATCCCGTAGGTTTATTTTCTCCTTAGGAGTTGTGAGGATTCCTAAGTGCGTTTTCTCTTGAGAGTCATAAGGATCTCACAAGAGAATTTTCTCCCTTACAAGTCGAGAGGACTCGTAAGTGGTTGGTGAGTTGACTTGTTTCCGAGTCGAAGCATTGCTCTGACGAGGAGGTCGTTGGCTAACTTATTTCCGGGGCGGAGCGTTGTTCCGAAACGGAGATCATTGGCTGACTTGTTTCCGAGACGGAGGTCATTGGCTGACTTGTTTCTGAGACGGAGGTCACTGGCTGACGTGTTTCCGAGACGGAGGTCACTGGCTGACTTGTTTCCGAGACGAAGGTCACTGGCTCACGTGTTTTCTAGACAGAGGGCATTGGCTGACTTATTTCCGAGATGGAGGTCACTGGATGACTTGTTTCCGCGACGGAGGTCATTGGCTGACGTGTTTCCGAGACGGAGGTCATTCGCTGACTTGTTTCCGAGACGGAGGTCATTGACTGACGTGTTTCCGAGACGGAGGACATTGGCTGACTTGTTTCCGAGACGGAGGTCATTCGCAGATGTATTTCCGAGGCGGAGGTCATTGGCTGACTTGTTTCCGAGACGGAGGTCATTCGCTGACGTATTTCCGAGACGGAGGTCATTGGCTGACTTGTTTTCGAGACGGAGGTCATTAGCTAACTTTAGGTTGTCTGTGAACCATAGAGTCTTGGAACTGGGGACTTTGTCGTGGCTTCGATTGGTTGTATCGCGCCGTGTCCTGCTAGAATGAGGAGGAACGCCGTTGTTGGTCTCCAGGCTGTAAATGTGGTCGTCGAGATCTGACTTCCCTTTGACGCAGCCTGGTGGGGAAATGTAGTTCCCTTTTTGCTTATGCCCATGGATTGTATACAGGGGTCACTATGGACTTACCTGCAAGACAAAAGTTTCATTCTTTCATCCTTTTTTTTCTTTCCGTGATGCTCTATCATTTCAGCTTTTTATATCGCGAAAGTCGCGATTGCCCAATCATTTCGGCTATTTTTCGCGGTGGCCAATCATTTCGGCTATTTTTCTTTTTACTCGCTGCTTTTTATTGCAAGTTGCCCCATCATTTCGGTTATTTCATATGCATTTTTGGCTCGCTGATTTTTATTGCGAGTTTGGACATGGAATTTGATACCGATTTAGGCATCAGCATCGCTATAACTGGGATATTGCCAGGAGAGAATCATCATTTGCCTCTGTCGATTCGAACAAAGGTGGCTTAACAAACATGGTTAGGATCCTGTCGACTAAGGCTTTTGACTTCATGAGCCGTAAGGGTCTCATAAAGGTGTTTCTCCCTACGAGTCGTGAGGCTCTCATAGGTGCAATATCTCCTTAGGAATCGTGAGGATTCTTAAGTGCATGTTCTCTTATAAGACGTAAGGACCTTGCAAGAGTGTTTTCTCCATATAAGTCGAGAGGACTTACAAGTGTCGTTCACCACATAAGGACATTTCGCGCCATCGGTGGAACTTGGTGGGGGAGACATTTATTTGTGCCCGTGGATTGTATACAAGGGTCAACATTGAACCGTTTGTAGGGCAGTATGGGAAATGTGATGGCTTAAGAACAGGTTCAGATCCCTGTAGCTTAAGGCTTTTGAATCTTATGAGCCGTGAGGGTCTCATAAGAGGGTTCTCTTTACGAGTCGTGAAGATCTCATAAGTGTAATTTCTCCTGAGGAATCATGGGGATCCCTAAGTGTGTTGCTCCCTTGTGAGCCTTAAGGATCTTATGCAGGTATTTTCTCCTTACAAGGTCGAGAGGACCTTGCAAGTGTGCACGAATTTTTTTTATGAGTCTGCGCCCTTTCGGGTTTTCACAAACTCGCCGGTAGCCCTGTTGTTCTTACTCACGGAGCCCTTTCGGGTTTTCATTCGTGCCCATTTCGCTTACGAACGTACCGTTTTTTTTGTTTTTGTTTTGCCGCGTTAGCTTAAGGATGCTGCGGTTCGTAGTAGTTTAAGGACGTTACAGTCCGTAGCTAGTTTCAAGACACTGCGGTCCGTTGTTAGTTTAGGGACGTTTTGGTCCGGAGTTAATTTAAGGACATTACGGGCCATTGTAGCTTCGAGGCGAAGTTTCACCGGATACTACTTATAGAGTGTGGGCTTGGGAAGATAGTGAGCGGACATAGGCATCGTCATCTATCGTTGACCTGGGCCGTGACTCGTCAGGCGTAGTATTTTTTCAGGAACCGGCCGTTTATTGGCCTGAAGGGTATTTCGCCACGCTTATCCATGAGTAAGTAAGCCCCACCTTGGTAGACTTTTTCTATGATATACGGTCCCTCATAGTTCGGCTCGAATTTCCCCCGTTTAGCACGATTGGGGATCATAGGTCTCTTGACCACTAGCACGAGTTCACCTTAGCGAAATGTTCTCGGCCTAGTTATTCTTTCGTATGAGAGCGTCATCTTTGCTTTGTAAGCCTCCAAGTTTTGTTGCACCGTGAGATGAGTTTTATCGAGGGTGTCGAGTTCCTCAAGCCGAAGATGAGCATTCTCTTCGTCTGTTAGCTCATAATGAACCGCCACTCGTAGAGAGGGTATCTCTATCTCCAAGGGGAGTACTTCTTCAGCGCTGAATACCAATGCATACGGCGTTGTGTTTGTGACCGTTTTGAACATGGTCCGATATGCCCAGAGAGCTTCATGCAGTCTCTCGTGCCGGTCCTTTTTATTTTTGGACATCGTCTTCTTTATGATCTTCGCCAAGGTCTTGTTGAAAGCCTCAGCTAGACCGTTAGCTCAAGGATTATAGACCGAAGAGTATCTCCAGTCTATATAATGCTGTTGTGCGAAGCAGCTGATTCTGTAACTTCTGTAGGCCGGCCTGTTATCGGAGATAATCCGTCGCGGAGTGCCGAACCGATAGATGACGTGCGTCTTGAAGAAATGGAGGATGCTCTCCGTCTTCACTTCTCTTAGCGGTACTGCTTCTGCCCACTTAGAGAAGTAATCAATTGTCGCCAATATGAGCCGATGCCCTTTGGATGACGCTGGATCGATGGGCCCAATTATGTCGGTTCCCCACATTTCGAACGGTCAGCTAGCCACTGTTAGGTGTAGCGGGTTTGGATGATAGTGGATGAAGTCTCCATGAATTTGGCACGAATGGCATCGCTTCGCGTATTCAAGGCAGTCTCGAATCATCGTGGGCCAGTAATAGCCCATCCTTTTGATCTTCAGCTTCATCTTTGGGCTGGCTTGATGAGAACCGCAGAGTCTGTCATGAGTTTCTTGGACGACTTTCCTTGCTTCTTCTGGTCCCAGGCATCTTAGCCACAGAGAGTCGAACGATCTCTTATATAGAGTATCATTGATGAAGGCAAAAGACAGAGCTCATTTCATGAGATGGTGCCTTGAGGATGAATTTTCAGGTGTTCGACGAGATTTGAAGTAGTCTATAAAGACTTCTCTCCAATCCTTAACACTTCCTTAGTCCTCTATTTGCAGGGCTGTTTGCTTGATCGCTTCTTTTTCTTCAGACGACTTCGGGGATATTTCTGCTGGTGCAAGAACCCGACGGCTTTGTACAACGATCCTTACGTCACCGAGGTTTTCATCATCCGGTTCTTTAGCGAGCTTGGATAACGCATCCGACTTGCTATTTTCCGCACGCGGTATGCTTTCTAGGGCGTAGGAAGGAATTTAAGTCAGCAATTGTTGCACTCTCTTGCCGTACTTTACCAACTCTAGTTTGCACGTTTGATAGTCGCCGTTTACTTGGCTAACGACCAGCTGGGAGTCTCCGTATATAAGGAGGTTTTCGATTCCCATGTCGACAGCGATCTCAAGACCTGCTATCAAAGCCTCATATTCTGATTCATTGTTTGTCCTTGGCTCTGTTAAGGAAAAGGAAAAGCGCATTATCCCTCCTTGTGGAGTTACGAAGATGAGGCCTACCCCAGATTTGATTATGGGGGAGTTATGCTTTCGCTTCTTCATGGAAGATGCCCCATCAAAGTAGAGTTCCCATCGGGTATCACTCTCTCTTCTCTCCCCGTCGATCGTGTCAAACGCGTGCTCGTCTGGCAATTCACAATTTAGGGGTGAATCGGCAGGTATCGGATGCTCAGCGAAGAAGTCGGCGATGGCCTGGCCTTTCACTGCCTTGAGAGGTCGGTATGTTATCGAGAATTCCATTAAGAGTAGGGCCTATTTAGCGAGCCGTCCTTTTAGTATGGCTCTTGACATCTGATTGTTAGAGTTTCTGCGTGTTCAAGTTTAGTTAATTACCGCAATCAAAACGGTTTCGCTTGTAGCTAGCCGGTTGAGTACGGGTCGTCCGCAGGGAGATGGGAATCTTTTTCTATGTGCTTTAACGAGTTAAGTCCAATTTTCCAGATTTTTTTGTGATTAACTTAAGTGTTAAAATGATATGTAAAGAGTGCTTGTTAGGATTAGGATTAGGTTAGTTTGAGTTAGGAGTCGCTCACTTCTTTCGTTGCCACTCTTAATATCGGTGTTACGGTAATCGGCAACAACGGGGATTAACACGACTAGGAAGGAACTTGCGAGTATAAGCTATGCTTTCCAACGCTTAAGTTCTTCCTTTTGGTGCTTGTCCGTCCGTTCTTGGCTCTTAGCCATAACCTCCGGTTAATTCAACCACAACCGGTCTCACTACGGAATCACCACTATCATGTAGGATAGGGTGCCGTAGGGAGCGGATTGTGGTTCAATTAATGGGAGTCGATTTAAGATGTTGGGCAAGGAAAGAGTGAGAGAGATTTCCTTCTCTCAAACTTCCCTTATCCTACCCTAACAAGTATGAAACTACTCACCCATTATACGGAAAAGAAAATAAAACAAAAAAGGAAGATAGAAAGAAGGAGATTAGAAGATAACAACTAGCTATTTGCGACCTCACCTCGGCAAGGATCAAGCGTAAGCATCATGGTTGTTTAAGGATAAAGGAAAAGAGAAAAGAAACAAACAAACACAAATAACAACAACTAAGTTAACAAATGAAAATTACAAGCAATAATAATTTAACTAAAGAACAAGACAAGCGTGATAAGTAAAATAACTCCTTTATTCATTCTTCACTCACAAAAGCTCACTACAAGTTTTTTAATGGAGAAGAGATGAGAAGAGGAAGAAGAACAACAACTAAAACCTAAAATCTAAAATACAAGATTAAGCACCCTTGGCTTCACAAGGTTCTGGGCTATTTATAGGCAGGGAACTGGAAATCTAGGGCAAAATTCTGCCTCTATATGAAAAGACAAAAATAACCCTGAAGTTTCGTCAACTGAGGAGACCGTACGGCCGCGGTTCCGCGGCCTAAGCATGCTAATGCCGCGGAACCGCGGCGCTTTAGAAGAGTTGGATCCTCGTATTTTTTGTGCTTCTTAGTGTTGATGTTTGGATCAGTTTGGTACACTTTTTTTCTCAGAATCTCTCCACAAGTTGTCCAGAATTTCAGCAAGTCAAAAGGTGATTGGATGTGGATCTTTTTGTCATGATTTCCTCGAACTCCGCGTAGATTTCTTGGATCTTGTGTTGCCATTGAGCCTTGTGCATGAAAATGACAATCGATTTGCCATTTTGTCTCTCAAACTGGTGTGTGGCAACATACGGATAGAGAGCGGAGCCCCGTGTTTCATCTGTGGTTGGCAGTAATCCGGAATTGTCGTGCTTTTTTGTCGTGCTTTTCTATGAATTTCACCTTTTAAAGCCGAGAACCTGTATTCTGCAATTGACTAGCAAACGCGGCTCAAGAGTACCTACCGATAAGCAATATGATAAAAATTGGGTGGTATAAAAATGCAAAAATCTGATATGAACAAATACCCCCAAACTTATCATTTGCTCGTCCCGAGCAAAGCCAATTATTCACAAAAAATCCTAACCTCACTTTCGTAGGGAACACGATTGCACTGAGCATGTGCAACAAGCCGTTAAACCTCTAGGTGTCCCTAGTAGGAGGAGTGTTGTCTCCTGAGGGTTTTCAGCGGATACTACCCACAAAATCCGGTCAAGCTAGTTTTGCAAAATAACTATGATTCAAATCCTAAAGTTTTGTTTCAGAAAATAACAATTCTATTATCCTAAGTCTAGACTATCGAACCATTATTTTTCACACCTCGCTTCTTATTTAACTACAGATTTTATATGTCTTCACGTGCAGTGCAAATAGTGTCGTTAAGTTTCCAGAAGGATCGATTTAAGTCATCATGTCACACAATAAAGCCCAGATAAAAATTTTGAAAGGATCACATAAGTTTTATAAAGAGTTAAGCATTTTTCAAATTTCGTTTTCCAGTAAAGTTTCAACTTCAGAATTTCTATCTTCCTTAACAGGAACTAGGTCTTATTTTTCACTCCACCTTTTTCTTGTTTTCATTTCATACACACCTTTGTGCAATAGTCTTTATCATAGAATAAAACCTTCATATCTCCGCTAGAAATATTTTTTATAAAAATCTGTCTTTTGTCAAGATTATTCTCACACAAAGAACCGTTAGGAATTTTAACTCGGAGAGAACACTAGCTTGACTTTGTTTTAATCTGGACTTTCTAGGCTTCTTAACGAGCTTTGGACCAATGCACCCAAGCCAGTTGGCTTTAGGGCATTAGGTGTAAAAACACCCCGGCGGACTTAATTACTCAAGTTACCTAGGTCCAAAAACAAAAGACAGTTTAGCGTGAAAATCATAATGATTTAATACGAACGGAGATATAACCGGCAGTTCAATTATTTTTTGGATAAAAGACGTGTTTAGTGGGTTCGGTGTGTAATCATTCCAATCAAGTTCCAGATGGGTTATTTTTTAGACTTAGTTCCAATTAAGGCATCAATAACATTCCTTCATATTTGCTTCACTTCATAAACTATTCTTGGTATTACTTATTTTAGAACAAACCTATTTGATCCTCAGAAAATCATTTAACTATTTAAAAGTTTTTAGACATAAAAGACTTGTCATCTAATTTCCAAAACTCACGACACGTGTAGTGTGATGTAAAGACGTATATCAGCTATAGTTTACTTCAAAGGAGAGTTATCTTTCAGGTTTTCAAAATCTAAACATAAGATTTAGTTATTCTTATTTTATCAAACAAAACCGTCGAAATGTTGAATCAGAGTCCTCCCACTAGCTAACTTGACAGAAAAGTTTTTATGTTTTTAGAAAATTTTCAAATTTTTATGGATTTTATGGATTTTAATATGCAGATGCAAAATATACATATGAATGCGAAGGTTAGAAATGCGTACCGAGCGTACCCCTAAACTTAAACTGGACAGTGTCCTCACTGTCATTGCATGAAGAGATCATTTGCAGGGTCAAAATCGTCGGTTAGATATACACCATTTGTTTGTTTTATTTTTAAAGAAAAGAAAAAGAGCAAAAAAAAGAAAAGAATATCCACAAATATATACAAAATGGTATATACATACCCCCAAACTTATTTGGAATAGTGTCCACTGTTCTTGGCTGGATAACCGAAGTTTGGTGGTAGGCAGAGGAAGATTATGCAGGGTAAACCGGCTCCTGTAAGACCAGGAGCTCCTCTGTTGGTCCGGCGCTAAGGTACGGTTTAAGTCGGTGTCCGTTCACTTTGAAAAATGAACCGTCCTTTTGATTCTCCAAATCCACAGCGCCCTGCGGATACACATTCCGCACAAAATACGGCCCTTTCCAGCGAGATCTGAGCTTTCCTGGATGGAAGTGTAGCCGGGTGTCGTAAAGCAGTACCTGCTGACCAGGTACGAAGGTTTTGCACAAAAGGTGTTTATCGTGAAATACCTTCGTTCGGTTCTTAACGACAACCGCGTTATCGTAAGCCTCATCCCTAAGCTCGCTCAGTTCGTTCAACTGCAGCTTCCGATGGCCGCCCGCATCTTCAAGAGACAGATTCAGCTCCTTTATCGCCCAAAATGCGCGATGCTCTATTTCGACAGGTAAGTGGCAAGCCTTTCCGTACACAAGCCGATAGGGAGACATGCCAAGATCGGTCTTAAAAGTGGTTCGAAATGCCCAAAGGGCATCAGTGAGTTTCAGCGACCAATCCTTACGGTTCTTGGAAACCGTCTTCTCCAGTATCTGCTTGATTTGCCGATTTGAAACTTCGGCCTGCCCGCAGGTTTGGGGGTGGTAGGGCGTAGAGAGCTTATGATTAATGGAATATTTCCGCATCAAGGCCTCGAAAGTCTTATTGCAGAAATGACTTCCATTGTCGCTAATGATCGCTCGGGGGTGTCCAAAACGGGAGAAAATGTTTTCTTTAAGAAACCAAGGACTTGTTGTCGTTAGTCCGGCTGGGCACAGCCTCGACCCATTTAGAGACGTAATCAACAGCGAGAAGAATGTACAAGTTCCCAAAAGAGCTGGGAAACGGCCCCATGAAATCTATCCCCCAAACATCGAAAATCTCCACAACCAAGATTGGTTGGAGCGGCATCTCGTTCCTCCGGGATATCCGGCCCATGTGTTGGCATCGGGAGCAAGTCTTGCAATAGTCATGAGCGTCTTTGAAGAGTTGTGGCCAGTAGAAACCACATTGCAAGATCTTCTCAGCTGTCTTTCTAGGGCCAAAGTGCCCGCCACACGCTTGATCGTGGCAAAATGACAGCACACTCTTGAATTCCTCATCAGGGACACACCGACGAATAATCTGGTCGGGACAGTACTTGAACAGATAGGGTTCGTCCCAGTAAAAGTGTTTTACTTGGGATAAGAAGCAAAGTCTGTCCTGACTTGACCATTCAGTCGGTAGTAATCCTGTGGCCAAATAGTTCACAATATCTACGAACCAGGGTTCGCAAGATACTGTCAAGAGCTGTTCATCCGGGAAAACGTCGTTGATCGGAATTTGAAGCGAAGGCGAAGAAGGAAGTCGTGAGAGATGGTCGGCAACTACGTTTTCACATCCTCGTTTGTCCTTAATGACAAGGTCAAACTCTTGAAGCAAGAGGATCCAACGTATTAATCGAGATTTTGCATCTTTCTTTGCAAAAAGATGGCGCAGAGCAGAATGGTCTGTGTAGACAATGACTGGAGAGCCGATGAGGTAGGGCCTGAACTTTTCTAAAGCAAATACAACAGCTAAGAATTCCTTCTCAATTGTTGTATAATTGAGTTGGGCGTCGTTCAGGGTTCGGCTCGCATAATAGATTACGTGCGGTATCTTGTTGATGTGTTGTCTAAGGACAGCACCAATGGCAGAGTCGGATGCATCGCACATAATCTCGAATGGGTGCGTCCAGTCAGGTGAAGAAAGAACGGGTGCAGAAGTGAGTGAGCTTTTCAATGACTCGAACGCAGTCACACAGCTCGAGTTGAAGTCAAATGGCGTGTCCTTGGCCAGTAGAAGAGTCAAGGGCCTAGCAATCTTGCTAAAGTCCTTGATGAACCGTCTATAGAAACCGGCATGGCCAAGGAAGGCTCGGATGTCTCTGACGCATCTGGGAGGAGGGAGATTGGAAATGACCTCAATCTTTGCTTTGTCAACCTCTATGCCATTTTGCGAAATGATATGTCCTAAGACAATACCTTCGCGCACCATGAAGTGGCACTTCTCCCAATTCAAAGTGAGATTCTTGTCCTTACATCGGGTAAGGAGAGCGTCAAGATGCAGCAAACACTCGTTGAAGGAATCACCGAAGATGGAGAAATCTTCCATGAAGATCTCCAGAAATTTTTCCACCATGTCTGAAAAGATTCCCATCATACACCGCTGGAAGGTAGCGGGCGCATTGCATAACCCAAAAGGCATGAGACGATATGCAAACGTGCCGAAAGGACAAGTGAATGTGGTCTTGTCCTGGTCTTTTTCAGCGATGGGAATTTGATTATAGCCGGAGTAGCCATCAAGAAAGCAGTAGTACTCGTGTCCGGCCAATCGTTCAAGCATCTGGTCAATGAAAGGTAGCGGAAAGTGGTCCTTCCGCGTTGCGGCGTTGAGTTTTCTGTAATCGATGCATACTCGCCACCCAGTTTGGGTACGAGTATGGATTAACTCGTTCGCCTTGTTGGTGATGACCGTGATGCCTGACTTCTTGGGGACAACATGAATGGGGCTAACCCACTGGCTATCAGAGATAGGGTAAATGATACTACTATCCAGACATTTTACGATCTCCTTCTTCACAGCCTCTTTCATGACTGGGTTGAGACGTCTTTGTGGATCCCTGGCTGGTTTGGTATCATCCATCAGATGAATGTGATGTTCAACGATCAGGGGACTAATCCCCTTGATGTCCGCCATGGACCAGCCAAAAGCTTGCCTATTGCTGTGCAAGACCGCGAGAAGGGCTTTCTCTTGCTCGGGAGCTAGAGAAGCCGAGATGATAACCGGGAGGGTCTCGTTCTCATCCAAATAAGCGTACTTAAGGTGAGACGGCAAAGGCTTGAGTTCGAGCGTTGGAGGTGAAACGATGGAAGGCAAGATTGGTGAAAAGGTCTCGAACTCAAAAGATTCCAACAAAGGTTCAAAACGAGTATAAGCGACCGAGTTGGATGGTTCAGGTAACTCATCCGGAAATTCGAAGGATTCAAACTCGGGTTGTGAGCGGCTAAGATCGTTCGAGAACGTGAAACACTCATAGTCATTGTCGGGCGCAGAAACAGCAGCAGGTTCGAAGAGAAACGCACTAGTGGCGTTAAGGTTATCGTGATCGAACAAAAACTCCTCGAATTCACACTCTTCTGGGGTGATCTCCTGGATCGAGCAGACGTCCAGTATATGAGCATTAGGTTCGGAGGGCTGATTCCCCAACCTAAAAATGTTGAGTTCAATTGTCATGATTCCAAAAGAGAGGTTCATCGAACCATTGCGACAATTGATCACAGCATTTGAGGTTGCAAGGAATGGGCAACCGAGTATCACCGGAATTTGATTCCGGGGGTTAGCTACAGGCTGTGTGTCTAATACAATGAAGTCAACGGGGAATATGAAGTCCCCGACCTTGATTAACACATCCTCTAGCTCACCCCTAGGATGGGTGATCGATCGGTCGGCCATCTGGAGAGTACAGTGTGTGGGTTTCAGCTCTCCTACGCCTAATTGCTCGTATACTGAGTATGGAAGCAGGTTAACACTGGCACCAAGATCTAATAGTGCGCGGTTGATGTTCTTATCCCCAATGGTAATTGAAATCGTAGGACAGCCAGGTTCCCTCCGTTTTTGTAGTAAAGATTGGGTAAGAGCATCACTCATAGCACTAGCCAAAAAAACTTTCTTGGGTACCTGAGACTTCCTCTTTTTCGTGCACAAGTCCTTTAAGATTTTCGCGTAGGACGGGACTTGTTGGACAACATCTAAAAGAGGAATGTTAATGTTAACCTGCTTAAATAACTCCAGAATCTTCTCCATTTGTGGATTTTGTTTATTGGACTTCAACCGGTTTGGAAATGGAACGTTTTTAAAATTGGTTGAGTCCAATGCTGGAGGAGGAGATTGTGGAGTTGGAACGGATCCCAGAACAGGTGTTTTCGTGGAGTGAGAAGTGGGTCCGTTCAGAGCAGAAGAAGAGGAAGGAGAGCCTGTGGAAGAATGGAGAATAGGCTCAGAAGACGAAGAAGCAGCAGAGGAAGAAGAAGAAGCGGCCGGGGTGTCATCGTTGATCCGTGTGCCGATGTTGTTTTGCAACATCCTTCCCGATCTCAATGTGGTCACGGCACTCACATTATGATTCTGTTGTTCAAGAGCAACATGTACATTATATGGGTGACCGGGATTAGGGAGTGGCTGGGACGGGAGCTTCCCCTTCTCTCGCTCGCTTAAGGCCGCATTCAGCTGTGCAATCTGGGCCTCGATGGTCTTGATGCTTTGCCCGTGAGCGGCAGTGTGTTGCACTAAGGACTGAATGGAAGACTGGATGTTTGCGGTGGATTGTGTCGATTGTTTAACGAACGCCTCCAGACTTCCTTCGAGCGAGGAAACCTTATCGTTGTTTGACGGAACAAAGTTGTTTGGTGGAAAAGAATTGTTCGGTGCAAAGTTGTTCGTCTAATTTTGAAAAGGTTGGGGTTGGAAAGGCTGCTGAAATTGATGTTGAGTTTGTTGTTGCGCTTGTTGTTGCGGCGGAGGGGGCCTTTGAAAATTGTTGCCTTGGAATTGATTCTGATTCTGATTCCAGGCGAAATTGGGGTGGTTCCTCCAACCGGGATTGTAGGTGGAAGAGTATGGATCATTCCTCGGTCTTTGCTGAAATGCAGCATTAACCTGATCCTGTCCTTGAGATGGTGGATTGTAAGGACACTCTTCGGTCAAGTGAGAAGGATCGGAACAACAAGCGCAAATGGTACGAAGGGGAAGAACAGGGGCAGGAGCAGGAGAAGAAAATTTGCTCTCTATCGCTTCAAGCTTTCTCGTTATTGCAGCCATTTCAGCTATCATCGCAATAGAGACATCAAGATGGTGAATTCCTACCCTAGACTGACCGGTAGAAGTGGAGGTAGAAGAAGAAGAAGTCGGTCTGGTGCTCTCCCATTGTAGCGTCTGTTCCGCAAGGTCGTCGAAGAATTGCCATGCTTCCTCGTCAGATTTCGATAGGAAGTGGCCTTGAAAAATGGTTTCCAACAACTGCTTGGTTGCTGGGTTCAGGCCCTCGTATAAGGTTTGGCAAAGTTTCCATTTCTCTATACCGTGGTGAGGACACTGAACAAGAAGGTCTTTATACCGGTCAAAGCACTTCCAAAAGAGTTCAGAAGGAAGCTGAGAGAATTGGTTGATTTCATTACGGATCCTTGCGGTTTTATGATTCGGATAGAATTTTTTGAGAAACGCTTTAACAAACTCGTCCCAACTGGTTATGGAGTGGGAAGCGGTGCTATACAGCCATTTTTCAGCCAGATCGCATAAAGTGAACGGAATGACCTGTAGACGTATAGCATCGTCCGACAGCTGGGTAGTTTTCATCATGGCACAAACGTTTTGAAATTTATTGATGAAGATATAGGCATCTTCAGATTCAAGCCCATGAAATCGCGGAAGCATGTTAATGAAGTGGGACTTAATTTCAAAATTATCCCTATTGGCCGGTGGAAGAGAAAGGCAGGTGGGAAGTGCAGAACGGGTGGGATAGAAACGATCCTGGAGCGCGATTCGCTGTGGCGCTACAACAGGCGGTGGTGGTGGGTTATTCGTCTCCGTAGGAGGTGGAGCCAATCCAGGGGTAGTCAAAGAGATGTTTAGATTAAATCCTGACATCGCGGAAGAAGAGGTTGGTGAAGGTGAAGGTGAGGATGTATGAACAGAATTCCGGTCAACGTCGGAGTTGGCCGGCAAAGGTAGGGGTGAAAGAGGCGTGGACGGAGTTTCGACGTCTGAGTCGATCGCGTAGTCGGTAGCGACTAACGTAACGCGGACTAAGCGGGCGCTAGTGTCCCGAGTCCAAGCGGACATACACTAAACGAGTTTAGTATAGTCAAAGCGGAGAAGGTGGGGGTAAGAAAACGTCAATGGAGAAATACGATGGGTGGTGGGTGAAAAATGGATTCTGGCGACATAGGGCAAGTTTTTAGAAAAGTTTTTTTCTTTTTTTTCTTTTTTTTTAGAAAGAGCTTTACAGAAATATGTACGGATTTACGGATTTAAGCAATCACAAACAAGATATGCACAATCACACCTAGATCTAGTGTCACCTAGGTCTGCTAGACAGCTCCTAACTGTTCCAGAGGGCTAGAAATAGGACCTCAAACCGCCTCTTCTCCGTCAATTGCGGCCAGGTAAGTGCCAGGTAAGTGGGAGGCTCCCCACTACGTAAGTAGTGGTCCTAATTAAGTAACCACTTGCCTTCGACACACTTGCCTAGACACCGCAAAAATCAGATAGGATAAACGGCCGATGCCTGTAACTAGTCCTCTGTCCTATTGAGCGCGAAGTCCTTAGGGCTGAGTCTAGTATTTTTTAATTAACAATGGTCAATGCATATACTTTTGTGATTTCTGGGGTCCTGGGAAGGGTGATGAAATCCCCACCCAATCTGAATTGGTTTCAAGCCCCTTAAGTCCGTATTAATTAATGCAAAGCGGTAACAAATCAACTGCAAACAATTTTTATTTTTTTAGCGCGGCGCAAAGAATCCTGCACAAGAACAGTTTATTGGAAGGGGGAAGAGAGTTTGCGCAAAGAATGCTGCAGAAAACACAGTTCAGTGGAGTTCAGAGGAGTGGGGGAGAGAAGAGGGACACTTACAGGGAATTTGGCACCCTGAATACACCAGACGGCCGCGGTTCCGCGGCCTAAGCTAGCTTATGCCGCGGTTCCGCGGCAAGATGGTGATCTTGGGCCTTCAAATTTTTGGGTAGTGCTCTGTTGGGTGTCCTCTTATGTTCTAAGGCCCCTGAATCTGGAATTGCTTACTGGAACTGCTCCAGAATCTCATAGTAGACCGTTTGCTTCGTTTTGATCCGTCGCGGTGTAGCCGCAAGATATGGGTCTATCTTCCCACGTCTTTGGCACTGAACTCGAACTTCATATTATCCTTCACACTTGCACAAAAACTAATCAAAAATAACAAGATGATTTTTTTTTACAAAGTAAATTTTTTTGTTTTGTTTTTCGGTTATATTTATATTCACAAATTAACCCGAAATTACACAAAGAAATAAACTACCGTCTCCCCGGCAACGGCGCCATTTGATTGTTAGTTTTTCTGCGTGTTCAAGTTTAGTTAATTACCGCAATCAAAACGGTTTCGCTTGTAGCTAGTCGGTTGAGTACGGGTCGTCCGCAGGGAGATGGAAATCTTTTTCTATGTGCTTTAACGAGTTAAGTCCAATTTTCCAGATTTGTTTGTGATTAACTAAGTGTTAAAATGATATGTAAAGAGAGCTTGTTAGGGTTAGGATTAGGTTAGTTTGAGTTAGGAGTCGCTCACTTCTTTCGTTGCCACTCTTAATATCGGTGTTACGGTAATCGGCAACAACGGGGATTAGCACGACTAGGAAGGAACTTGCGAGTATAAGCTAGGCTTTCCAATGCTTAAGTTCTTCCTTTTGGTGCTTGTCCGTCCGTTCTTGGCTCTTAGCCATAACCTCTGGTTAATTCAACCACAACCGGTCTCACTACGGAATCACCGCTATCATGTAGGATAGGGTGCCGTAGGGAGCGGATTGTGGTTCAATTAACGGGAGTCGATTTAAGATGTTGGACAAGGAAAGAGTGAGAGAGATTTCCTTCTCTCAAACATCCCTTATCCTACCCTAACAAGTATGAAACTACTCACCCATTATACGGAAAAGAAAATAAAACAAAAGAGGAAGATAGAAAGAAGGAGATTAGAAGATAACAACTAGCTATTTGCGACCTCACCTCGGCAAGGATCAAGCGTAAGCATCATGGTTGTTTAAGGATAAAGGAAAAGAGAAAAGAAACAAACAAACACAAATAACAACAACTAAGTTAACAAATGAAAATTACAAGCAATAATAATTTAACTAAAGAACAAGACAAGCGTGATAAGTAAAATAACTCCTTTATTCATTCTTTACTCACAAAAGCTCACTACAAGTTTTTTAATGGAGAAGAGATGAGAAGAGGAAGAAGAACAACAACTAAAACCTAAAATCTAAAATACAAGATTAAGCACCCTTGGCTTCACAAGGTTCTGGGCTATTTATAGGCAGGGAACTGGAAATCTAGGGCAAAATTCTGCCACTATATGAAAAGACAAAAATAACCCTGAAGTTTCGTCAACTGAGGAGACCGTACGGCCGCGGTTCCGCGGCCTAAGCATGCTAATGCCGCGGAACCGCGGCGCTTTAGAAGAGTTGGATCCTCGTATTTTTTGTGCTTCTTAGTGTTGATGTTTGGATCAGTTTGGTACACTTTTTTTTCTCGGAATCTCTCCACAAGTTGTCCAGAATTTCAGCAAGTCAAAAGGTGATTGGATGTGGATCTTTTTTGTCATGATTTCCTCGAGCTCCGCGTAGATTTCTTGGATCTTGTGTTGCCATTGAGCCTTGTGCATGAAAATGACAATCGATTTGCCATTTTGTCTCTCAAACTGGTGTGTGGCAACATACGGATAGAGAGCGGAGCCCCGTGTTTCATCTGTGGTTGGCAGTAATCCGGAATTGTCGTGCTTTTCCATGAATTTCACCTTTTAGAGACGAGAACCTGTATTCTGCAATTGACTAGCAAACACGGCTCAAGAGTACCTACCGATAAGCAATATGATAAAAATTGGGTGGTATAAAAATGCAAAAATCTGATATGAACAACATCAAATATTTGAGAGGGTCCACTTTTGATATGAGATGGACCTCATGCGCCAAAGCATAATGCCGAAGCTTCGTTATAGCGAAGATTAAAGCCAGGCAGTGTTTTTCGATAGGTGAGTAGTTGTTTTCTGCCCCCAGGAGAACTCGACTCAAATAGTAGAGGGCTCTCTCTTTCCCTTGATCATTCTCCTGTGCCCATAACGTGCCTAAAGAACCTTCAAGGGCTGTTGTGTACAGGATGAGGGGCTTTCCCTTGACCGGAGCGGTTAGTTCCGGCGGATTCTGCAGGTATTGCTTGATTTCGTCCAGTGTGGTTTGGCATTTGCGATCCTAAACGAATGGGGTTCCCTTCTTCATCAGGTGACTGTAGGGACGGCATTTTCCGGAAAGGTTGGCTATGAACCGTCGGATATACGCGAGCTTTCCTTGTAGGGACCGCAATTGCTTTAAAGTTCTTGGTGAAGGCATTTCCATAATCGCCTTGATCATTGACGTGTCTATTTCGATGCCTCGATGTCGTACAATGAATCCTAGGAATTTGCCTGAGGAAACTCCGAACGCTCATTTCAGAGGGTTCATCTTCATGTTGTATTTCCGAAGGCGCTGAAACACTATCATCAGATGCTCCCAGTGCTCGTCGTACGACTTGCTTTTCACCACGAGGTCGTCAATATAACATTCGACAATCTCGTGTATGAGGTCATCAAAGATCTTTTTCATGGCCCTCTGATAGGTAGCGTCGGCGTTCTTTAGACCGAAAGGCATCACTTTGTAGCAGAATATGCCCAGAGGAATCCGGAAAGCGGTATGCTTTTGGTCTTCAGGTGCATCTTTATTTGATTGTACCCTGATGATCCGTCCATGAAGGAGAAAACTTTGTGAGTGGACGTGTTATCTATCATTAGCTCGGTAACCGGTACGGGAAATTCATCCTTCGGACAGGCCTTGTTGAGGTCTCGGAAATCCATGCAGATGTGCACCGTCCTATTTTTCTTCATCGCTGGGACAATGTTAGCGATCCAGTCGGGGTATTGAACTTCTTGGATGAAGCCGGAGTCGATTAGCTTCTTGACTTCGGCGTTGATACTCATTTCAAGTTCGAGTCGCATTCTTCTTGGTGCTTGCTTGACCGGCTTGACATCCGGAGATATCGCCAATTTATGCACAGCTATTTCCGGATCTAGACCCAGCATCTCGGAATAGTTCTATGAGAACCAGTCTTTATACTGCATGAGCACGTCTTTTAGCGTAGCCACCTGCTCTTTAGACAGCAGCTCACTGACGAACGTTGGTCGCGGGTCAATTGCCGTCCCCAAGTCGATTTTCCTTAGGTTGTCCGCAGTAGTATGTATTCCATCTTCCAGCTCTTTTGGCGCCGGTGGAAATTCTGAGATCAACTCATCTTCATCCTCATTTTTGAAGCATCGGGAGAGGTCATCCCTATTCTCGGGCACTCCTTCTTCTGACAGTGTTATCACGTGACAGGTACGAGATCGTTTCCAAGACCGATGTTGATCTGGTTCTACTCCTGTTATATACGTTGCTTTTGGCACATGTCTTTGTGGTGGGGCTACCCTCCAATTGTTGGATAGAGTGAACCTGCCGAGCTGATATTAGTCTTCGACCCAGTTTTTGAAGGTGAAGCAGTCTTCAAGATGATGTCCTATTACTCGGTGATAGGAGCAATAATCCGGGTGATGAACCTCATTTTCTTGATCAGGGTGCTGAGACTCTGGGAGTATCATTATCTGGTGTTTCATGACAAGGTTGAAGATTCTCCTTGTCTTGTCTCGAGGGAACGAATATGCTCGACTCATCTTTTTCATAAGAGACGGATTCCGGCTGACCTTTTCTCGATCGCGTGGCCTTTTGGATCCGTTTTGCCGTTGTCGAACGTTTTTCTCGTTCTTTAACTTGTTTTTTCCTCCGTGTCGGGCCTTTTTCTTGTCTTGGGAATGCATGGAGGGCTGACGGTGAAGGGCATTGTCATCCTCCGTAGCCTGCTGAAAGAGGCGTTGTGTCTTGGCTTTCTTGTAAATGGCCATTTCGCGGCTGTGGTCGTTCCGAACCCTTTGTCTCGCTTCCCTCACTAGCTTGTCCATCCGTTCTTCAAACGATGAACTCAGCATTTTTATGGCAGGTCTGCGTTCTGGTTCAGTGTCAGAGTCTTTTAAAAGAGCATCCTCTTCTTCATCAAGGTCCTTTATGACATGGCAGCCATGGAACTGCTCCCGTTTCTTGGACTGGACATATCCAAGCCCAATCGTTTACATTTTTCCGTTGGGCAATTTTCGCTGAGTTCCAGGGACGTTCCAGATCCTGTTGTAGAATTGGGCCTGTCGCGCAGTCTGTTTCAAAGGTACGCCTTGGCTTCTTAATAACCTCTTCAATCCCTCTGTAGCAATCCCAAACTTTCTGTACAATTTTTTCAAAATTACAAAAAAGGGTATTTTTGCCTGAGCACAACTTATAAGTTTGTTTTGCTTTTTAATTGCAAGAAGGAGCTTGTAGCTCATTGGTAATACCTTACACTGTTGAACCAAGCCACCAGAGTTCAAATCCCATACCCCACATTATTTTTAATATTATTTTCTTTTTAAAATTTTAGAAGTTCAAGAGTTTACACGTGCATATCTCACAAAAACCCCACTACACCCTAAAAACAAACTGGACCAGAGCGATAATGAAACGACGAGGAGCCCCGACCACCCCCGACTCAGCCGGCGACGCGGCGGACTCGGGCCGGTGCCGCCGGCTGGACTCGGCCGGACCGCCGAGTCGTCAACTTGAAAAAGTTGCCTTTTGGACTTCCCTGCACACCTGCATACTTTAATTCCTTAGACCGGTAACAGAGCCTCTTTAAAACGCTAATTACCCTATTTTATTACATTTTAATACAATTCAACACATTTTTTTATCCAACCTTTCACCTACCCCTAACCCTAGCCTTGCCCTATAAATACAACCCCTAAACACACACCCCTCACTCTAAAATTCTGATCAAAACTCTCAAGAAATTCCTAGAAGCTTAGTATGCATTTGAAGTGAGCAAAGGGGCGAAATTCCGGCCATCTTCTGACGACAACACTAGGAGATCCCGGCGACGAAACAACGCACCGGCGAAGTCTACCGTTCCCTCTCCCTCTCCTCTTTAAGCTAAACCCGTAAGTCCCCCTCTCTCTTCTCTAATCTTGTTCTAAAAATACGTAATTACAAAACCCGACGGAATAGGAGTTAAACCGATTTCCGATTCGGTTTCTTTCTCAAAATCCAACATTTTCTTAAATACAATCACACAAAACTCTTACATGTTGACCATTAAACATTAATAAACATGCTGAACAAGTTTCATGACAATCTATTTCAATTTATAACTTTTACAGTACTTTTTCACTAAAATACCATTTAGTTTTATTTCAACATTAAAACATCACAAACATGCTATACATTTAAGTAAATCACGAGGTAATGACCTACCTCCTCACAACACTCATATACAACATAGCACAAAACTTTCGGGAACATAGAATACGGGAAAACGAAACATTTCAATTAAATACCATTTACTAATAAAACCATTTTCTAAAAGATTTAGTATTTTACACAAATCTTTGCAAAGTGCCGCTACAATCCATTTGCGGAACTCGACTGGGATGGTGTGGATTATCGCACATCCTCAAGCTTAGTAGTGCGAGATGCAGACCTCCGCGAGGAGCATTCGGTCTCGAGAGATTTAAAATACATCATCTTAAGAAAATGAGATTTCTAGAAATATAAAATATATATTAAAATTATTTTTATATAAATATATGTATAAATGACATTAAAAAATCTATTTTTTAATAATATAAATATTCCAACCCTTTTCAAAAATCACAAGAATCACTTTACATTAAAATACCATGAATTCCATACAAGTACAATATTGCAAATAAATACCATATATTATGAAAGTAGGTTATTTTCACTAGAAATATCATAAATATAAAATCTACAATTATTACAACTCTACAGACGATAATTAAATACTTGGGGTGTATTTTGAAAAGTATATAAAAGTATTTTTACATAAAACCCCCTCAAGTTGTATAAATTACAATAAGGACCCTAGTAAATATAGGTTTAAGCGGGACCAATCTCTTGAGCCTCAGGGAGCCGGAGAAGTGGGTACTTGCTTATCTAGGTAGACAACTTAACAACGGTGTTATCAATACAGTAATCGTCTTTGAAAAAGACACAAATCCTACCGCCCTTGTGCAGCGGTTACAGATAACATCAAAACAATCAGGACTTCAATTTACTTTTCTAATTGTCTGACTCAGACTGAGTCTCATTAATAATCTGACTTGAATATGATTCAAGTACAATCTACAATATAACAATTCAACATGAATCCATGAATCCATGTATTACATATATTCAATCTATCAATCTATACAACTTGACTGAACCGAACCATGGATTTACATCCAATTACATGATTCTCCTGTTACATCCATTTACATGATTCTCCATAACTTCCCGTTACGCCCCGCTTCCCAGAGTACGCTAAGATAGGCACGTGACATAGCTAACCTTACTACCTGTGGATAGGAAAAATCCCTCCACAGTCACATTACGGCTGTAGAGATATCAAGAACAGGAAAGTAAACTAAACTATCTAGTACATGTCCATGAGCCAGAATAAATGAGTCAAGAAATAATATAATATGCGGAAGCAAAAGATCCAATAAATAAAACACTTGGAAGTAAAACTGGATACCAACAGGATCCTCACTCCTGATCAGTCTGCAACAAAGGTAGAGAATCTGGGCCATGCAAAACTCAGACGTCAGTGCGTTATAATATCAAGCAATACTATAAACAGGGGTAGCAATACATGCAGGTATGAGTATAAATGGTAAAACAGGTATAACAGTGACATAAGTGAGGACAGTGAGGGTAATGTGTATTGAGTAATCTAAACTGGTCTATTGGGTTAACTACTCTCAAGTCTTTGAAATCAATTTGATGAATCATCGATGTAACTCAATAGTATCCCATGCGTACCTGGGATCATGGTGAAGATTCTCGGGATGAAGTCGAGACATGCCGCTAGGCACTAAAAGGTAGAATGTAACGATGAGTGATGTCAGTAGCATCACCCCAAGGCTGGCCTGGCTTCTAAAATAGGAAATATGTATAGATGAATGATGTCAGTAGCATCATCCCAAGGCTAGCCTAGCCTCTAAAACTGATCAGTATAAGTAAGTGAACTGTCGAGTTACAAGTCAGGTTTCATCATTGATTTCCCCATACCCCCAAATTATATATGTTCAAGTAAGGGAATAATAAATCCGGAGCTAATGCCAACGCAGGATCAAACAGGTATAGGTGTGTCTGGATAGACAACAGGAAATGTCCGTAGGGACAACATGTCAAGTTTGTTGGCATTAGTAACAAGATCAGGTAACAGGTAAAGCCATGGTACATAAGGTCAAGTTAGGTTGTATATAGGTATCATGTTATGTCAAGAAGTGCACGGTATCTCGTCGTGTCAAGTAATAGTGTATCAAGTCGTGTCAGGGGTGTACAAGTAACAAGTGGGTGCTCATATCAAACTATAATAAGCATGGGTATACAAAACAAGTATGGGGTACTAATGGAACAATAAAATGGAACATTGTAATGTAGTGTGCAAAAATAGGTATAACTAAGACATATGGATGTACAGTTATCGATTTGGGTTAAGGTTATAATCCCAACATTAATTAAAATATACCTTATCAAATATGGAAAGTTAAAATCTCACTAATATGTATTAAATGAGCTAGGGATGCAATTGAATATATATATGAGGCTAGATGTATACAAACGGGTGTCCGATAGGGTATAAACTATTAAAGGGGTACTATGGGTTATGCAAATAATTATCATGTGATTTAAATATGGACGTGGATACCACGTATTGTAAACTAAAATGCAACCTGATATGTTTCAAGTTCTAAGTCTAAAATGATATATGGAACATCGATAGGTTTAAATGGAACATGCGGCATTAGATTTAATCTACAGGTTTAGTATGCAATTAAATACGTATAAAATAATATAAATAGCATGTAGCAAGTTTTACTTGCCTGACGGATCATGAAATGGGTATACGGAACGTCACACGTCGTTGGGAAAAGTCGCGACGAGCGCACGGTACACGGAACGGATCCAAACAACGCACAAAGTGATCACACGGGTCAGGTACGCTACCTGGGTCGTCGGGATCGTCGACGGCACGACCGGATTTCGGCAATCTTGAATATCGAGGCAAGAGCTTCCACAGCGCCAAGCAACTTAAAGTGCTCAGAAACTTCTTCTGCTACAGATAAGAAAACTTCATGTGCCCATCCAATGAAGCTCAGAGACGGTGATCACGGAAAGACACGACGCAGAGACGCGAATCACGACATGAGCAAGATCGAAGCTTGGAGGCTCGGGTAAAGCTCGGCTTGGGAAACAAGGATCTCGGCCTGGGTGTTAGAAGAAGAAGGCGACGATGATTGCTGGGTTGCAGGTGGTAGGAGTAGGTGCAGGAAGCAAGGCAATGGGTTCTCAAGGAGATTGATCGGCGATGATGGCTTGGGCAAAGGTGAAAGCATCTTAAGGTGATGGAGGTTGCTGCCAGAAGAAGGAGGCGGCGGCAATCTCGACCTTAATGGTCCAGCCGAGGGAGAAGGAGGAGAAGAGACAAAGGAGAGAGGCCGATGATGGAGGGTGCGGGCGAGATGAAGTTGCTGGCAATGGTGAGGCAATGATGGTGATGGTGAAGGGAGACGACGATGAGAATGGAGGCTAGGCGGCGGTGGTCGAGTAGGGGAGATGGCTGCAGATGAAGTCTCGGCTACGAAGGTCAAGGAAAGAGGTATCCATGGTGATGGGTTCTTGAGTTCGTCACGGTGGGTTCTCGGTGGGGTTCGTCGCGGTTTGCGACGAGCAAGAAGAAGGTGGCGGAGAAGCGATGGAGTTGAGCGAAGAGAGAAGGCGTCGGGTAAGCGAGGTGGAAGGTGATCGACGGCGAGAATATGGAGGAAGAAGAAAGAATAGAGAAAGAAAAAGGGAGAGAGAGAGAACGCGAGAGGAGAGAGAGATCGAGAGGAGAGAGAGAGAGGAATAGTGAGGAGAGACAAAATTGTTTTTTAGCGGAAAAGAGAGAAAGAGAAAAAGAATGAGGGAGAGATAGAGAGAAGGGAAAAGAAAAAAAGAGAAAGAGAATAGTGGGGTCGGGGTGAGAATAGGAGAGGGGAAGAGAGAGACGTGAATAAATTTTAGGTTTAAAAAGAGAAAGAGTAAGGAGTGCGGTTGAGATTTTAATATAGGAAATATTTCAGTTAACAGTCAACAAAAAAATATAAACGAAATATATTAATCAGTTTATAATATAAGGAATATAATATTAGTAAATTCTGAGATTTTGGCAAATACAAACTTACTCCAAAATATGCCCAGGTCGGATCTAAAAATTCAGTTTCAAAATACGAAAAATATATGCGACCTCCAAAATTCAAAATGAAAGCTCAGGTAACGAAAAAGCATACCCCTGAGAACGGATGCACGTACATGCGCATAGCCATCCAAACACGTCCGTTTCACTGAACGGGACGAGAACAAGATGCACGGATGCTACTACAGAATTAGGGGTATCATGCAGGCTATGAAATGCAATTTTAATTTATTTTACGTGATCTAAAATGTTACATGATAAAAAATGCGATGCCAAATAAAAGTTAATATGCAGTATACATGAGATGCACGTGTCTATTTAACAGGCCAGGGTAGTCTATAAGTATGAATCAAACCGGTTCAAGCAAGCGGGTAGGGTCGAATGCAATGTAAAATGCAAACTACCATTCGCACCCAAACATGATAAATAAATAAAATACCACAGATAAATGAATAAGGAAACATAAATTGGTATAACTGAACTCGGTTGTTACATTATACTCAACTACAAAAAGAATTTCGTCCTCGAAATTCCAAGAACAAGAAAAGATAAACAAACAATAAACTGCAAGAATAGATATGGAAACTTCTACCGGATTTCATCTTCTTATTCTCAAGTTGATTCTCCATGCGAGCGATTTTCCCAAGAAACAAGTACAAGAGGGATAACTTTGTTCTTAAGCACCTTTTCTCTTCGATCCATAATCGACATCGGTCGCTCCTCAAAAGTCAAATCTTCTCGTACAGTCAGCTCCGAATGATCCAACACATGTGTTTCATCTCGACCATACTTACGGAGTTGAGATACGTGAAACACGTCATAAACATTCGCCAAGGATTGCGGTAACGCCAATTGATACGCCATTTCTCCAACACGCTCCAAAATCTCAAAAGGTCCAACGAATCGAGGACTAAGCTTTCCTCGACTTCCGAAATGAATCACCCCTCTAGTCGGTGATATCTTCAAGAATACCAAATCACCAACGGTGAACTCTAGAGGTCTTCTCGACGTATCTGCCCAACTTTTTTGTCGGTCTTGTGCTGCTTTCATATGATTCCGGATAGTATTAACCTTCTCAACTGTCTGCACGACCAAATCTTGTCCCAACAATCTTCGTTCTCCAACAAATAGGTGAACGACACTTGCGACCATATAAAGCTTCGAACGGAGCCATCTGAATAGTCGCCTGGAAACTGTTATTATAAGAAAACTCCACCAAATGTAGATGATCCTCCCCTGAACCCTTGAAGTCTAACATGCAAGCTCTCAACATGTCTTCAAGAGTTTGGATCGTTCTCTCCGATTGGCCATCTGTCTGAGGATGATAAGTTGTCCTAAACTTCAATCGAGTCCCCAGACTTTCCTGCAAGCTCCTCAAAAAGTGTGATAAGAAACGGGTGTCACGGACGGACATGATGCTCACCGGTACTCCATTCAATCATACAATCTCCTTCATGTGCCATTCTGCCAAAGCTTCCATTGATTGACCAACTCGAAATGGTATGAAATGAGCTGCCTTGGTCAATCGATCATCAATCACCCAAACTGCATTGTTGCCCTTTGGACTCCGGTAAAGCCGTCACGAAATCCATGGTTATATGTTTCCACTTCCATTGAGAAATCGGAAGTGGTTGCAATAAACCCTCAACCCTTTGATGTTCAGCCTTATCTTGCTGACACACCAAGCACTTTGCCACAAAGCGAGCAATCTCCCGTTTCATGCCTTCTCACCAGAAATGCTGTCGTAGATCTCGGTACATCTTTGTGCCTCCTGGATGCACGAAATACGCGGAACTGTGTGCCTCCTTAATAACTTCTTCGTGAATATCTCCTTTTGGCACACACAAACGGCTACCATATCGCAACGAACCATCTTCATGAATTAACAAGTCCGTTCGAAGTCCAGCTTCAACATGTTCTCGAAACCTTTGCAATCTAGGGTCCTGTAACTGTGCTGCTTTAATATTCTCGATCAACGACGACTGTACTTGCAGCTGCATCAACTGTCCCGAAGAATGCGGTAGCACAATCTCCAAATCAAATCTTCGAAAGTCTTCAATAAGTTCCTTCTGTGCAGTCAACATCTGAATTGCTGGCAACCGACTAAGCGCATCCGGCACAACATTAACTTTTCTCGGATGGTACTTAAGATCAAGATCGTAATCAGCCATCAGCTCCAACCATCTGTGCTGCCTCATATTAAGCTCCTTCTGCGTGAACACATACTTCAAGTTTTTATGATCGGTGAAAACCTCGACCCCTTCGCCCAATAGGTAGTGTCTCCAATTCTTCAAAGCGAAAATCACAGCTGCTAGCTCCAAGTCATGAGTTGGGTAATTCTTCTCATGAGTTTTCAGCTGTCTCGATGCGTACGCTATAACCTTCCCATGCTGCATCAAAACACATCCCAATCCTTTCCCAGATGCGTCGCTGTGAATCACCAGTCCTCTGGAATTGTCTGGCACGGTCAGAATAGGAGCGGTTATCAACCTCTATTTCAACGCCTCAAAGGCTGACGCACACTTCTCCGTCCATACAAAAGGTACCTCCTTGCGCGTAAGCTTGATCAACGGCTCCGCCAGATGAGCGAAGTTCTCCACGAACCTTCTGTAATAACCGGCAAGTCCAAGAAAACTTCTGATCTCTACTACGTTCTTCGGAATCGGCCAATCTCGAACTGCTACAATCTTCTCGGGATCAACGGCGATTCCATCTCCGGATACGACATGCCCCAAAACTTCACTTCTTCAAGCCAAAACTCGCACTTGCTTATCTTCGCATATAATCTTTCTTGCCTCAATGTCTGCAGTGCGATCTTCAAGTATTCCGCATGCTCCTTAATACTCCTCGAGTAGACCAGAATATCATCGATGAACACCACCATAAACTGGTCTAAGAACGGTGAAAAGATTCGGTTCATCAAGTCCATAAATATCGCCGGTGCATTCGTGACTCCAAATGGCATCACTAAATACTCGTAATGTCCATATCGAGTCCGGAACGCAGTCTTGCAAATATCTTCTAATTTAACTCGGACCTGATGATATCCGGACCGCAAATCCAGCTTCGAGAATACCCTCGCGCTACTAAGCTGCTTGAATAATTCTCCAATGCGAGGGATCGGATACATGTTCTTAATAGTCACCCGGTTTAATTCTCGATAATCGATGCACATTCTCCTTGTGCCATCTTTTTTCTTGACTAGGAGAACTGGAACTCCCCAAGGTGAGTTACTGCTGCGAATCTAACCCTTCTCAAGTAACTCAGCAACCTGCTTCCTAACTTCTTCCAACTCCACTGGTGCCATCGGATAATACGCCTTTGAGATTGGCGCTGCACCAGGAATAAGATCAATCGCAAACTCCACATCTCGTATTTGGCGGTAAATCTGAGATGTCCTCGAACACATCCATGAAATCTCGAACTATAGCTGGCGCTTCATCTTTATCAACCTCCAGTGACGAAAGAACATTAGTTGTCGGCCTAGCCCTAAACTCGACTGCCCCGACAGAACTGCTATCTCCAGCAAAACAAACTCCGGATGTCCGGGAATCTGGAAATTCACTTTCTTCGCTCTACAATCAATGTGAGCGTGGAAAGTGTCGAGGAAATCCATTCCCAAGACAACAAACAAAAGGATACACCAGAATTGGGTAATTCTAATGCGGGAAGGACATGAACAAGTAGGATACCTGAAACGATTTTCACCTGAAGCCAAGCGCTGAAGAAGATAAGCACAGTAAACAAGATTCAAGCTTGCGATAAACCATGAACTGGCAAGCAAGAGAAACAAGGCAATATAACGACCATGGAATAAGGAAGTGAATCAAAACCAGGACTCCAAGTTACTTTAATAAAGTACCGCATTATAACTATGTTGCAGTTCATAGTTACAATCACATAACTCCATTCAAGTCGCCCAAATCCTAGTATCAGAATCAAGAAACAGGGAGAAACAATAGAGAACCAAAAGGTTTCAAGTCGAGATGAAAAATGGTTTGCATATCGTCAAGGCAAAGGATAAGAGAAAGATATGATTCAAGAATCACGATAACAAGGTGGTAGGACATGTTCCTATTCACGAGTATTCTGATTCGTGTATTGGGTCCAATACCCAACTACAAAAAGAATCGAACTCGATTAACCTATATCCTATGGCTATGATACCAAAGAAACCATGTCACGCCTCGCTTCCCAGACTACACTGAGATAGGCACGTGACATAGCCAACCATGCTACCTGTGGATAGGAAAAATCCCTCCACAGTCACATTACGGCTGTAGAGATATCAAGAACAGGAAAGTAAACCAAACAATCTAGTACATGTCCATGAGCCAGAATAAATGAGTCAAGAAATAATATAATATGCGGAAGCAAAAGATCCAATAAATAAAACACCTGGAAGTAAAACTGGATACCAACAGGATCCTCACCGCTCGGTCTAGCAGCGGCAGTACTCCTGATCAGCCTGCAACAAAGGTAGAGAATCTGGGCCATGCAAAACACAGACGTCAGTGCGTTATAATATCAAGCAATACTATAAACAGGGGTAGCAATACATGCAGGTATGAGTATAAATGGTAAAACAGGTATAACAGTGACATAAGTGAGGACAGTGAGGGTAATGTGTATTGAGTAATCTAAACTGGTCTATTGGGTTAGCTACTCTCAAGTCTTTGAAATCAATTTGATGAATCATCGATGTAACTCAATAGTATCCCGTGCGTGCCCGAGATCACGGTGAAGATTCTCGGGCTAAAGCCGAGACATGCCGCGAGGCACTAAAAGGTAGTATGTAACGATGAGTGATGTCAGCAGCATCACCCAAGGCTGGCCTAGCCTCTAAAATAGGAAATATGTATAGATGAATGATGTCAGCAGTATCATCCTAAGGCTGGCCTAGCCTCTAAAACTGATCAGTATAAGTAAGAGAACTGTCGAGTTACAAGTCAGGTTTCATCATTGATTTCCTCATACCCCCAAGTTATATATGTTCAAGTCAGGGAATAATAAATACGGAGCTAATGCCAACGCAGGATCAAGCAGGTATAGATGTGTCTGGATAGACAACAGGAAATGTCCGTAGGGACAACATGTCAAGTTTGTTGGCATTAGTAACAAGATCAGGTAACAGGTAAAGCCATGGTACATCAGGTCAAGTCAGGTTGTATATAGGTATCATGTCATGTCATGTCAAGAAGTGCACGGTATCTTGCTGTGTCAAGTAATAGTGTATCAAGTCGTGTCAGGGGTGTACAAGTAACAAGTGGGTGCTCATATCAAACTATAATAATCATGGGTATACAAAACAAGTATGGGGTACTAATGGAACAATAAAATGGAACATTGTAATGTGGAGTGCAAAAATAGGTATAACTAAGACATATGGATGTACAGTTATCGATTTGGGTTAAGGTTATAATCCCAACATTAATTAAAATACACCTTATCAAATATGGAAAGTTAAAATCTCACTAATATGTATTAAATGATCTAGGGATGCAATTGAATATATATGAGGCTTGATGTATACAAACGGGTGTCCGATAGGGTATAAACTATTAAAGGGGTACTTTGGGCTATACAAATAATTATCATGTGATTTAAAAATGGACGTGGATACCACGTATTTTAAACTAAAATGCAACATGATATGTTTCATGTTCTAGGTCTAAAATGATATATGGAACATCGATAGGTTTAAATGGAACATGCGGCATTAGATTTAATCTACAGGTTTAGTATGCAATTAAATACGTATAAAATAATATAAATAGCATGTAGCAAGTTTTACTTGCCTGACGGATTAAGAAATGGGTATACGGAACGTCACACGTTGGCGGGAAAAGTCGCGACGAGCGCACGGTACACGGAACGGATTCAAACAACGCACAAAGTGATCACATGGGTCAGGTACGCTCGCTGGGTCGTCAGGATCGTCGACGGCACGACCGGATTTCGGCAATCTTGAATATCGAGGCAAGAGCTTCCACAGCGCCAAGCAACTTAAAGTGCTCAGAAACTTCTTCTGCTACAGATAAGAAAACTTCATGTGCCCATCCAATGAAGCTCAGAGACGGTGATCACGGAAAGACACGACGCGGAGACGCGAATCACGACATGAGCAAGATCGAAGCTTGGAGGCTCGGGTAAAGCTCGGCTGGGGCAACAAGGATCTCGGCCTGGGTGTTAGAAGAAGAAGGCGACGATGATTGCTGGGTTGCAAGTGGTAGGAGTAGGTGCAGGAAGCAAGGCAATGGGTTCTCAAGGAGATTGATCGGCGACGATGGCTCGGACAAAGGTGAGAGGGAGGTTGCTACCAGAAGAAGGAGGCGGCGGCAATCTCGACCTTAATGGTCCAGCCGAGGGAGAAGGAGGGGAAGAGAGAAAGGAGAGAGGCCGATGATGGAGGGTGCGGGCGAGATGAGGTTGCTGGAAATGGTGAGGCAATGATGGTGATGGTGAAGGGAGACGACGACGAGAATGGAGGCTAGGCGGCGGTGGTCGAGTAGGGGAGACGGCTACAGATGAAGTCTCGGCTACGAAGGTCGAGGAAAGAGGTATCCATGGTGATGGGTTCTTAAGTTCGTCGCGGTGGGTTCTCGGTGGGGTTCGTCGTGGTTTGCGACGAGCAATAAGAAGGTGACGGAGAAGCGATGGAGTCGAAGGAAGAGAGGAGACGTTGGGTGAGCGAGGGGGAAGGTGATCGGCGGCGAGAATATGGAGGAAGAAGAAAGAATAGAGAAAGAAAAAGGGGGGGAGAGAATGCGAGAGGAGAGAGAGAGGAGAGATATAGAGAGGATGAGAGAGATCGAGAGGGGAGAGAGAGGAATAGTGAGGAGAGAGAAAATTGTTTTTTAGCGGAAGAGAGAGAGAGAAAAAGAATGAGGAAGAGATAAAGAGAAGGGAAAAGAAAGAAAGAGAGAGAGAATGGTGGGGCCGGGGTGAGAATAGGAGAGGGGAAAAGAGAGACGTGAATAAATTTTAGGTTTAAAGAGAGAAAGAGTAAGGAGTGCAGTTGCGATTTTAATATAGGAAATATTTCAGTTAACAGTCAACAAAAAAATGTAAACGAAATATATTAATCAGTTTATAATATAAGGAATATAATATTAGTAAATTCTGAGATTTTGGCAAATACAAACTTACTCCAAAATATGCCCAGGTCGGATCTAAAAATTCAGTTTCAAAATACGAAAAATATATGTGACCTCCAAAATTCAAAATGAAAGCTAAGCATACCCCCAAGAACGGATGCACGTACGTGCGCGTAACTATCCAAACACGTCCATTTCACTGAACGGGACGAGAACAAGATGCGCGGATGCTACCACAGGATTAGGGGTATCATGCAGGCTATGAAATGCAATTTTAATTTATTTTACGTGATCTAAAATGTTACATGATAAAAAAGTGCGATGCCAAATAAAAATTAATATGCAGTATACATGAGATGCACGTGTCTATTTAACAGGCCAGGGTAGTCTATAGGTATGAATCTGTAACACTCGAGCCCAATACTACTATTTCTGTTACTGGTTGAGTGTTAGATATTACTCATTTCATTTATCTTGCTTGTTTGGGTCTTACTGTAAAATTTTAACTGGCTAAGTCATTTCTGCATATAACAAATTTTAGCACCTAAAACAAAATTAAAAATATCTATCTTGGCCTACTCGTCACCCCTAGCCGCGTGGCAGCGTCCGTGCGTCGAGTTCTCATCCCGTTCGGTGAAACGGGTGAGTTTGGACGACTACGCGCGCGTGCAGGTGTCCGACTTGGGGGTATGCTTTTTAATCATAAAACATTTCATTTTAAAATTTGGAACCCGCTTAAAATCCTATTATTTGAATTTCGAATTTTTGGACCCAACCCGGGCGCGATTTGGAAATGTTTCATTTAGCGCCAAAATCCCAAATTAATAAAATATTCAAACCTTATAATATTTCATATATATTTATACCCTTACTGTTAACATAATATTCTTAAATCTTTTTAAAAATTTCTTTTAACCACTTAAAATCCTTATCAGCCAATCATGAGCCGTGGGCCCCTCCACTTTTGCTCTCTCTCCCTGATTTCCCTAGCGCTCTCTCTCTCTAACCCTCTCTCTCTCCCCTATATATATTTACACATTCCTCGTCTTCCTCAGATTTTCCGAGAACCCTTCACGAGAAAACCCTACGGCCTAACCCTAGCCACTGTGCCATCGCCACCGCAGCCCCAACGCCGGCGCTAGCACCGCCGGGATCCTTGCCTCCTCAACCTCGTCTCATCCTTCCTCCTCTCCCCACGTTCCCATGCACCCTACGCCATAGCCGCGGCCACCTGCACCCATCCCTGCTCACCCGTCGCCGCCGCAACCTCATCGCCGGCACCACCGGCACCCTCGCCTCCGCCTCCTCTTTCCAACCTCGACGTCCCCTCCTTCTCCCCGTGTGCTCGGCGCCGCAACAGAGACCTCCGGCCAACCCGTGCCTTCTCTGTTTGGCCGGAAACACCGTCGGCGACCCTCGTCGTCGTCACCTGCGCCACCGCCGACCACCTCCTCTTCACCTGTGCACCAGACCCGACCACTTCCTCTCCCTCTCCACCTTCTTTCCTTCTCCAGTATCCACAGCCCTAGCCTACCGCCTGCAGCATCCTCGCCGGCGTCCCATCGCCGTCGACCCCATCGCTGTCGCAACCTCTGCAATCCCAGTAAGCATTCCTTCATCTTCCTCCTTCCTTTTTCCCCCTCTGGTTTATCCTTGACTGTACATAGAATTTCTGAACTTGTTGTCGCTGTTTTGCATCTCGCCGGAATCCGGCCGTACCGACGACTTGATCCGACGTTCCAGCGAGGTACCCCGATCCGCGTGGTCCCATTGTTCATTGTTTGGGTTCAATCCGTGAACCGTGCGTCCGTCGCGTGTTTCCCCGCCGACGTTACGTCCGTTTTTCCCGGTTCGTGACCCGTCGAGGCAAGTATCACTTGCTACATGCTATACTATACAATTATATATGTTTGACTCATTAAACCTACAAAACTTAACTCGGTATAGTTATTTTCTCATTTGGTTGCAATATGACATATATCATTTTACAGTTGACCTAAAATTACAGTTTGCCACTTTAACCCTAATAACGAAGTTTACCTGTTAATCACATTTTACCGTTTAAAGGATGATAGCCTTTACACATGTAGTTCTATTACATTCGGATATTGATATAACAGTATTGCACCATCATTTAATCTGTTGCACCGCGAAGGGTGCTCAAAACCTGTTAATATGATAAAACGGCTGCACTATATTAATGCACTATTGTGATTGAATGAACTGCTTATTGTTGTTTAATTTATTGCTTATTTCATGCTGTTAATCCCCTGTTCGATCATATATCTGTTGTGAGCACACCCACGATATTGTTACATCTTGACCTGACTTTGCTACACATGATATATACTGATGCACCTGACATGGTACCTTTTACTATTGACTTGACCTGATGTACCATGACCTGACCTGTTACCTGATCTCATGCCTAATGCCAACAAACCTGACATGGAGTCCTCATGGACCAATCTTGTTGTCTATCCAGACAAACCTACTGTTACCTGAACTTGTGTTGGCATTAGTTCTTGACTACTGAATACCTGACCTGACACATATAACTTGGGGGTATGGGGAAATCAAAAGGGTAAACTAAAGTGTAACTTAAAAGGGTATTACTTGGTCCGTGATCCTGGGGGGTAACGGGACAGAGCCATTCGTGACTCTTACATTTTCCTGATCCGTGGTCCCGGGGGCAACGGGACAGAACCACTATTGGTTCCCATATTCCTGATCCGTGGTCCCGGGGGGTAACGGGACATATCCTTTGAGTTACATGGAGGATTACTCGAATTGATTTCAAAGACTTTAGAATAGAAAACCCAATAGAACAGTTTAGTTACCCACTGCACACTACCCTGCACTGCTTGTTTCATACTATTGCTTTATTCATGTTTATTTCTGCATTGCCTATTACACTGTGTATATTATATTGTTGGTTGACATGACACGCTGACGTCTGGGTTTTGCATGGCCCAGATTCTTTACCACTGTCGCTGTCCGAGCAGGAGTACTTCAGCCAGCAGGCTGATTTGTGAGTTCTGTAGTGGTTAGTTTTATTTCCTGCATTCTTATTTCCAGATGTGAGCCCGCATTATGGGACATACTTTTCTATTATTGTATTGGATCATTTGCTTCCGCATTTATTTATCATTGACTCTTGTTATTCTGGATTGTGGACATGTGTTAGATAGTTTTATCTTGTTCTTGATATCTCTACAGCCGTAATGTGACTGTGGATGGATACTTCCTACCCACAGGTAGCATGGTTGGCTATGTCACGTGCCCAATCTTGTGTACTCTGGGAAGCGGGGCGTGACATGGTTCTTTTGGTATCAGAGACATAGGTTAGTTGGGTTGATTCTTTTGTAGATGGGTATTGTACCCAATACACGAATCAGAATACCCGTGTTTAGGAAACATGTCCTACCACCTTGACCGTTTTACCATTCTTGAATCACATTCTTCCTGATTATATCGACGTGCAAACTTACTTTGCATGTCGACTCGAAACCCGATTCCTTGTTATCTCTAGGACTTAGGCGACTTGGGTGGAGTTAAGTAATTGTGGCTATAATACCGCGGCATAGTTACAATGCGGTACTCTATTTAAGTATCTTGGAGTTCTAGCCTTGATCTATATATTGAATCTATCATCATGCTAATGTTGGGTGTTTTGATTTCAGGAAGATGGCAGATAAGAATTTCAAGACATATCAGAGGCGCGTGGACGAAGCCGCCATGTTGGGAGTAATACGAGGAATGCTGGAAAATCAGAAGAGGCATACTGAGCTGATCCAGCAGCAAGCAGATTCATTTCAGGAGGGTTTGCAGGCCATTCGGCAGTCTGTAAACAACGCTGGAGCTAAACCAGTTGACCGAGTAGGGACCGTGGCAGATTTCCGACGTTTGGGCCCGACTACATTCACAGGTTTGGAGGAGCCGTTGCCAGCCGAACAGTGGCTGGTCGACACGGAGAATTTGCTGATTGCGGCCCAGATTCCAGAGGACAAAAGAGTTGATGTGGTGCGCATTCAGCTAGTGGATTACGCCCGAGAGTGGTGGCTTGTGGAAGAGACCCGCTTGCCTAAGCCGATCAAATGGGTGGATTTTTCTAAGATTTTCCTGGAGAAGTTCTTCCCGCGAACTGCACGGGAGGAAATGGAAGAGAAGTTTATTGGGCTGAGGCAGAATGGAGCACCCGTGGATGTGCATGCAGTAGAATGGACGAGACTCAGCAGATTCGCTGGACCTTTAGTTGCCAACGATGCAGACAGGGCATGGAGGTTCATGCGCAGCTTGGATGTGGACATCCAGAGGCAGATTGTCTCCCTGGGTTTGACCACTTTCTCACAGGTTCTTACGGCAGCTCGGGAACAGCAGAGTTTATCGGGGATGAAAGGGAGCCTGCAGCAGACAGCAGTTGCGGCCAGGAAGCCCGCATTTGTACCTAACCGAGATCATGGGCGCAGAGGTATTCCAGTGGATCGACGTGGTGTAGCACCCATGAAAAAGCCTGTGGTCGTTGATCGAAGAAAGAGCATGATTTGTGACTACTGCCGTTTACCCGGGCATATGCAGAAGGATTGTCGAAGGAAGCTGGGACTTTGTTTGGTTTGTGGAGCGG
The DNA here is from genome assembly GCA_030015575.1 of Agapanthus africanus. NCBI lineage: Eukaryota > Viridiplantae > Streptophyta > Magnoliopsida > Asparagales > Amaryllidaceae > Agapanthus > Agapanthus africanus. Next base: position 64,684,689 of record JASDDO010000022.1, read on the forward strand.
CTGATCACGCAGTTGGTGCCTGTCCGTCGAAGCTTCGCACGAGAGATGATGTACAGAAGCCTCCGTAGAGACCGTTCCAAGGGCAGAAACAGCTAACTCAAGGACCTAATCAGGCTCGAGCTTTCACCTTGACAGCTGAGGAGGCCAAGGCATCAGGAGAAGTGGTTTCAGGTACTTTACTCGTTCATGGTTTTCCCGCATTGGCATTATTTGATTCTGGTGCATCCCACTGTTTTATGTCATCCAAATTTATAACTACACACTCGATTACCTGCGCGACCCTGTCTAGTTTTTGGGACATACACACTGGGAATGGGAAAATCATAGCTAGTAGGGAATGTAGAGATTGTACAGTTGTTGTGTGCAGACGGGAACTCCTTGCCGATTTCTTGGTAATTGATACGGGCGGCTATGAAGTTGTCTTGGGAATGGATTTTCTTGGCACTTTCCACGCCCACATTGACTGTAGGGCAAGGAAGGTAATTTTCCAGATTCCCGGACATCCTGAGTTTACCTTCACTAGAGGAAGCAGTTCTGTCGGGCCAGTCGAGTTTAGGGCTAGGCCGACAAACAGTATTCTTGCAGCTATGGAAGTTGATAGTAATGAAGAGCCGGCGGTTGTTCGCGATTTCATGGACGTATTTGAAGATATATCGGGCTTACCGCCGAAGCGAGACATGGAGTTCGCAATTGACCTTATTCCGGGTGCAGCGCCAGTATCTAAAGCATATTATCCAATGGCACCAGTGGAATTGGAAGAAGTTAAGAAACAAGTTGCTGAACTGCTTGAGAAGGGTTGGATTCGAAGCAGCAACTCGCCTTGGGGAGCTCCAGTCCTTCTAGTAAAGAAGAAGGATGGCACGAGAAGGATGTGCATCGACTATCGAGAATTAAACCGGGTGACTATTAAGAACAAGTACCCGATCCCTCGCATTGGAGAACTTTTTGAGCAGCTTAGTGGCGTGAGGGTATTCTCGAAACTGGATTTGCGATCCGGATATCATCAGGTCCGAGTGAAAGCAGAAGATATTTGCAAGACGGCGTTTCGAACTCGGTATGGACATTACGAGTATCTAGTGATGCCCTTCGGAGTAACGAATGCGCCGGCAATATTCATGGATTTGATGAACCGAATCTTTTCACCGTTCTTGGACCAGTTTATTGTGGTATTCATTGACGACATTCTGGTTTACTCGAAGAGTTTTGAGGAGCATGCTGAGCACTTGAAGATCGCACTGCAGACATTGAGACAGGAGAAATTGTATGCGAAGATGAGTAAGTACGAATTTTGGCTGGAAGAAGTGAAGTTTCTGGGGCATGTTGTGTCGGGCGACGGAATCGCCGTCGATCCCGAAAAGATTGCAGCAGTTCGAGATTGGCCTATTCCAAGGAATGTAGCTGAGATAAGAAGTTTCCTTGGGTTAGCCGGATATTACAGGAGATTTGTGGAGAACTTCGCTCGTTTGGCAGAACCATTGACCAAGCTTACGCGCAAGGAGGTACCTTTTGTATGGACGGATAAATGTGCGTTGGCTTTCGAGAAGTTGAAGCAGAAGTTGATAACCGCCCCTATCCTGACCGTACCAGACAATTCCGGAGGACTGGTGATTCCTAGCGACGCATCTGGGAAAGGACTGGGATGTGTTTTGATGCAGCATGGGAAGGTCGTAGCATACGCATCAAGACAACTGAAGACCCATGAGAAGAATTATCCAACTCATGACTTGGAGCTTGCGGCTGTAATCTTCGCTTTGAAGATTTGGAGACACTACCTTTTGGGTGAGAGATTCGAAGTTTTTACAGATCACAAGAGTTTGAAGTATGTGTTCACTCAGAAGGAGTTGAATATGAGGCAGCGTAGATGGTTGGAGCTGATGGCCGACTACGACCTTGATCTTAAATACCATCCGGGAAAGGTTAACGTCGTGCCGGATGCGCTTAGTCGGTTACCAGCAATTCAGGTGTTAACTACGCAGAGGGAGATCATTGCAGATTTTCGAAGATTCGACTTGGAGGTTGTGCTACCACATTCTACGGGACAGTTGATGCAGTTGCAAGTACAGTCGTCCTTGGTTGAGAAGATTAAAGCGGCACAATCGCAGGATCCTAGACTGCAGAAGTTTCGAGAGCAGGTTGAAGCCGGACTACGAACAGATTTACGGGTCCACGAAGATGGTTCGTTGAGGTATGGTAGCCGTTTGTGTGTGCCAAAGGGAGATGTTCGTGAAGAGCTTATGAAAGAGGCACACAGTTCAGCCTATTCTGTACATCCGGGAGGCACAAAAATGTACCGAGATATTCGACAGCATTTCTGGTGGGAAGGCATGAAACGGGAGATTGCTCGCTTTGTGGCTAAGTGCTTGGTGTGTCAGCAAGTCAAGGCTGAACACCAAAGGGTTGTTGCTTTGTTGCAACCACATCCGATCCCTCAGTGGAAGTGGAAACATATAACCATGGATTTCATGACGGCTTTACCGCGAAGTCCAAGAGGCAACAATGCAGTATGGGTGATTGTCGATCGATTGACCAAGGCAGCTCACTTTATACCTTTCCGGGTTGGTCAATCAACGGAGACTTTGGCAGAGCGGTACATGCAGGAGATTGTAAGATTACATGGCGTACCGGTAAGCATCGTGTCCGATCGGGACACTCGGTTCTTATCACACTTCTGGAGGAGTTTACAGGAAAGTTTGGGGACTCGATTGAAGTTTAGCACAGCTTATCATCCTCAAACTGATGGTCAGTCGGAGAGAACGATCCAAACTCTTGAAGACATGTTGAGAGCATGCATGTTGGACTTCAAGGGTTCATGGGAGGATCATCTACACTTGTTGGAGTTTTCTTACAACAATAGTTTCCAAGCAACTATTCAGATGGCTCCGTTTGAAGCTTTGTATGGTCGTAAGTGCCGTTCACCTGTTTGTTGGGATGATGTTGGTGAACGAAGATTACTGGGACCAGATTTGGTGGTACAGACAGTTGAGAAGGTGAATACAATCAGGAAGCATATGAAGGCAGCTCAAGACAGACAGAAAAGTTGGGCTGACACGTCAAGAAGACCTTTAGAGTTCGTCGTGGGTGATTTGGTATTCTTGAAAATATCACCGACTAGAGGGGTAATTCGTTTTGGGAGTCGAGGGAAGCTTAGTCCTCGATTCGTTGGACCCTTCGAGATATTGGAGCGCGTTGGAGAGGTAGCGTACCATTTGGCGTTACCGCAGTCCTTGGCAGGTGTGCACAATGTGTTTCATGTATCTCAACTATGAAGGTATGTTCGAGATGAGAAACACGTCTTGGATCATTCGGAGTTAACTGTACGTGAGGACCTAACTTTTGAGGAGCGACCGGTTGAAATCATGGATCGAAGGGAAAAGGTCCTTAAGAACAAAGTTATCCCCCTTGTGCTCGTTTCTTGGGGTAATCGATCGCATGGAGAGTCCACTTAGGAGCGAGAAGACGAGATCCGACAGAAGTTTCCTCACCTTTTCCTGTAGTTTTCTATCTTGTATTCTTGGAATTTCGAGGACGAAATTCTTTTTGTAGTTGGGTATAATGTAACACCCGAGCCCAATACTACTATTTCTGTTACTGGTTGAGTGTTAGATATTACTCATTTCATTTATCTTGCTTGTTTGGGTCTTACTGTAAAATTTTAACTGGCTAAGTCATTTCTGCATATAACAAATTTTAGCACCTAAAACAAAATTAAAAATATCTATCTTGGCCTACTTGTCACCCCTAGCCGCGTGGCAGCGTCCGTGCGTCGAGTTCTCATCCCGTTCGGTGAAACGGGCGAGTTTGGACGACTACGCGCGCGTGCAGGTGTCCGACTTGGGGGTATGCTTTTTAATCATAAAACATTTCATTTTAAAATTTGGAACCCGCTTAAAATCCTATTATTTGAATTTCGAATTTTTGGATCCAACCCGGACGCGATTTGGAAATGTTTCATTTAGCGCCAAAATCCCAAATTAATAAAATATTCAAACCTTATAATATTTCATATATATTTATACCCTTAGTGTTAACATAATATTCTTAAATCTTTTAAAAAATTTCTTTTAACCACTTAAAATCCTTATCAGCCAATCACGAGCCGTGGGCCCCTCCACTTTTGCTCTCTCTCCCCCTAATTTCCCTAGCTCTCTCTCTCTCTAACCCTCTCTCTCTCCCCTATATATATTTACACATTCCTCGTCTTCCTCAGATTTTCCGAGAACCCTTCACAAGAAAACCCTACGGCCTAACCCTAGCCACCGTGCCATCGCCGCCGCAGCCCCAACGCCGGCGCTAGCACCGCCGGGATCCTTGCCTCCTCAACCTCGTCTCATCCTTCCTCCTCTCCCCACGTTCCCGTGCACCCTACGCCATAGCCGCGGCCACCTGCACCCATCCCTGCTCACCCGTCACCGCCGCAACCTCATCGCCGGCACCACCGTCACCCTCGCCTCCGCCTCCTCTTTCCAACCTCGACGTCCCCTCCTTCTTCCCGTGTGCTCGGCGCCGCAACAGAGACCTCTGGCCAACCCGTGCCTTCTCTGTTTGGCCGGAAACACCGTCGGCGACCCTCGTAGTCGTCACCTGCGCCACCGCCGACCACCTCCTCTTCACCTGCGCACCAGACCCGACCACTTCCTCTCCCTCTCCACCTTCTTTCCTTCTCCAGTATCCACAGCCCTAGCCTACCGCCTGCAGCATCCTCGCCGGCGCCCCATCGCCGTCGACCCCATCGCTGTCGCAACCTCTGCAATCCCAGTAAGCATTCCTTCATCTTCCTCCTTCCTTTTTCCCCCTCTGGTTTATCCTTGACTGTACATAGAATTTCTGAACTTGTTGTCGCTGTTTTGCATCTCGCCGGAATCCGGCCGTACCGACGACTTGATCCGACGTTCCAGCGAGGTACCCCGATCCGCGTGGTCCCATTGTTCGTTGTTTGGGTTCAATCCGTGAACCGTGCGTCCGTCGCGTGTTTCCCCGCCGACGTTTCGTCCGTTTTTCCCGGTTCGCGACCCGTCGAGGCAAGTATCACTTGCTACATGCTATACTATACAATTATATATGTTTGACTCATTAAACCTGCAAAACTTAACTCGGTATAGTTATTTTCTCATTTGGTTGCAATATGACATATATCATTTTACAGTTGACCTAAAATTACAGTTTGCCACTTTAACCCTAATAACGAAGTTTACCTGTTAATCACATTTTACTGTTTAAAGGATGATAGCCTTTACACATGTAGTTCTATTACATTCGAATATTGATATAACAGTATTGCACCATCATTTAATCTGTTGCACCGCGAAGGGTGCTCAAAACCTGTTAATATGATAAAACGGCTGCACTATATTAATGCACTATTGTGATTGAATGAACTGCTTATTGTTGTTTAATTTATTGCTTATTTCCTGCTGTTAATCCCCTGTTCGATCATATATCTGTTGTGAGCACACCCACGATATTGTTACATCTTGACCTGACTTTGCTACACATGATATATACTGATGCACCTGACATGGTACCTTTTACTATTGACTTGACCTGATGTACCATGACCTGACCTGTTACCTGATCTCATGCCTAATGCCAACAAACCTGACATGGAGTCCTCATGGACCAATCTTGTTGTCTATCCAGACAAACCTACTGTTACCTGAACTTGTGTTGGCATTAGTTCTTGACTACTGAATACCTGACCTGACACATATAACTTGGGGGTATGGGGAAATCAAAAGGGTAAACTAAAGTGTAACTTAAAAGGGTATTACTTGATCCGTGGTCCCGGGGGGTAACGGGACAGAGCCATTCGTGACTCTTACATTTTCCTGATCCGTGGTCCCGGGGGGCTACGGGACAGAACCACTATTGGTTCCCATATTCCTGATCCGTGGTCCCGGGGGATAACGGGACATATCCTTTGAGTTACATGGAGGATTACTCGAATTGATTTCAAAGACTTTAGAATAGAAAACCCAATAGAACAGTTTAGTTACCCACTGCACACTACCCTGCACTGCTTGTTTCATACTATTGCTTTATTCATGTTTATTTCTGCATTGCCTATTACACTGTGTATATTATATTGTTGGTTGACATGACGCGCTGACGTCTGGGTTTTGCATGGCCCAGATTCTTTACCACTGTCGCTGTCCGAGCAGGAGTACTTCAGCCAGCAGGCTGATTTGTGAGTTCTGTAGTGGTTAGTTTTATTTCCTGCATTCTTATTTCCAGATGTGAGCCCGCATTATGGGACATACTTTTCTATTATTGTATTGGATCATTTGCTTCCGCATTTATTTATCATTGACTCTTGTTATTCTGGATTGTGGACATGTGTTAGATAGTTTTATCTTGTTCTTGATATCTCTACAGCCGTAATGTGACTGTGGATGGATACTTCCTACCCACAGGTAGCATGGTTGGCTATGTCACGTGCTCAATCTTGCGTACTCTGGGAAGCGGGGCGTGACAAATCAAACCGGTTCAAGCAAGCGAGTAGGGTCGAATGCAATGTAAAATGCAAACTACCATTCGCACCCAAACATGATAAATAAATAAAATACTACAGATAAATGAATAAGGAAACAAAAATTGGTATAACTGAACTCGGTTGTTACACATCCATTTTACTGATATCATGGTTTCGGCAAGTCATCCAATTATACAATCTATACAATACAAGTTGCAATACAATATAAACAATACAATCAATACTTTGCGGGGTTTAAGGGGTAGATTGGTACGGAAGGTGTTAGAAGTGGTACGAGACTGCAAGATTAAGTCACCTAACCTGAATCCAATTGTCGTTGTTCCGGGTTGTATAACGGAGCCTTGTACATTCCGTTTTCCCTAGTCACTAGCATATAGAGACTCCTCTCGTATACTCTGGCATCCTTCTGTAACAAGCTACAAACAACAGCATTAACAATATAATACAACTTTAAAAGCTACACTTTTTCTCTTACTCTCTGTCTGTTATCCTTCTCCTTTATCTTTGGGACTTACCGAGCGATTGTTCGCTGACGACATTCCTTTTTCTTTCTTCTTTGGAATGTTGTCAGGTGATCTGGACAGTCAGGAGATCGAGCCCACCAGCGAGGACTTGAATCAGCTGGCCTACGACCCAGAGCTTTAGATTCATTGTACACTTTTCAGTACTTTTCTTTTCTATTATGCCACTGTTTAGGCATTGCTCTCTTCAGATGTATTTACTTTTCCATGCATTGTACAAAAAGAATGTGAATAAATAAAGTTGTTGTTTTATTATATCTTGTCTCTTGTGTATTTAATTTTATATTTCTTAGATACGCTTAGCGTATTTACTTCAGAGTAAATACGTAGCAGCCTCGTCGTGTCCCCTTCGCCGTATACCGGGAAGCGGGGTGTGACACACTCTGCGTAGTATTTGGGCAGACGGATAGGTTGGAGCCTGTCGAGCGCAAAATCGGCACCTTGCCAGACTTCTCTTTCGACTTTAGTCTCCATGGATCGATATAATAGGATCTCCTTTTCACCTTTTCGCCCGGGAGGGACATAGAATACTTGCAGCTCTTGCATACTATATGTCTCAAGCGCATCAAGCTCTCTTTAGTGCTGCCACGGAACCATGGCGATTTGCAAACTCTGATCATCTCCAGCGAGGGCCTGTACTGATGGACGGACCGAGAACACTGCGTTGACTTCGTCTTCAGAGTCACTGCCAAAGACCAGAATAGGGGTAGATGGTCCCGGCCTGTTGCATTGGGACGGCCCCGAATAGACTATCTCTTCTTCCTCCTCGGTATCGCTACTGAAGACTGGAATAGTGGTGATAGCTTTTTTCTTATTCTCCAGTTTATGGCATCTTTCCGTGTCTTCAAAGTCTGGTAGGAAATATTTTGCATCTTTGTACTTTCGGACTTCGTTCACGGAAAATAGGTTCAGTTCTCCTGTCACGGTATACTCGAGACCATCTTTGAAATACTTCATACACTGATGTTGTGTAGAAGGGATGATGTTGTACTCGTGCAACCAAGGCCTGCCGAGCAAAGCGTTGTAGAAAGTTTTGGCATCAATGACATGAAATTTAATGTCAGTGATGAGCAGCCCAAAGCGTAACGTCGGTATTACAGACTCAAGCGTCTGTGATGACTGGGAGTCAAACCCGAAGATGGTGATTTTATCCCGAGCGAGGTGTTGAACATTCATACAGATTTCTTTTAGCACCCTCACATTTAGGAGGTTGACAAAGGACCCGTTGTCAACTAAGATCTTCCTTATCTTGATATTATGGCAGTACCCGGTGACATACAGGGGACGGTTGTGCTCGCACGTTTCGAGGAGGAGATCTTCGTCGCCGAAAGTGATATCAGCTGTGTGCACTTCTTCCAGCTCGTCCTTCATCTTTCTTCAGCAAGGAAAGCTTGAAACTGCTCGGGCTCTTGTAGTGCCGTGATCAGAGAATCTCTTACTTCTTTAGTCAACAGAAGGGCATCCAAGACGCTTAGCTGTGAGGGTATCTTCCTCAGGTGTGCTAGGACATTGTAATCTACTTTGCTTTTCTTGGGCGGGTCCTTAACCGCCAGCTCTTCGACGACTCGCTCATCGAGGGCAATATCTTCAGGGACATTTTCCTTCCCTTTATCTTTTTTGTTCGATCCCTTATTTGCAGGTCCGAGATTCATTTCGGGCAACGTACGACTGCGCAGCTGAATGTTTTCACAGTTCTTTATCTCTTCCTCTTCTTTTTCAGAGGTGGATTCCTTGAAGAGAGGGCCGAGCGATACTTCTTCATTAGAATCGCTTCCGAAGGTGAGAACTTGCGATCCCCTGGTATCAACCATGTGATAGTTGCCGGCAGTTCTTTTGTACTTATCTGTAGTGCTTCTCTGCTCCCGATGAGTTTTTCGCTTCATCCGCTTGAAATGTTGTCGGTGAGCAACGTATCCCTGCCACCACTTTTTGAAGGCCATGCATTCTTCGGTAGGGTGTGCAATCCTTTGATGGTATAAGCAGTAGTTAGGATGTGCATCCGCTTCGTCAAGGTGTATACCGCCAGGAGTATTTCCTTTGAAAGTTGGCAGCTTCATTCCTATTGACAGGGCTTTAGCGAACCGTTTCCTTTTCTTAAGCCTGTTTTTGTCTGCTGCAGGCGTGCCTCGATCTGGTTGGAGTGCTTTGGACTCATCCCTACTGTGACTTCTTCAACTTGATGCCGATGCCTGGCCCTTTCAAATATAGCCATTTCACGCTCTTGATCAGCTTTCCTCTTCTGACGGGCTTCGTTCAGCAGCATGTCAATCATCTCGTCTGATGGCTCCAAGGGTTTTGGCACCGATCCTGCCCCCAGCTCCCTTTGTTATCTTTTAACGCAGGGTGGGCTTCTTCATTATTTAGCGACGAATGAGAGATCATGTGGCAACTTGCCACATAATCTTCGGTTCCTCTGACGAGTCATCTCCCTCATCATTGTCGTTATCTCCACTTTCAAGGATATGGTTGAGAAACTCTTAGAGCGTCACTGGGGTTCGCGCCTTCTGATTGTATTCCTCCAGTACGTCAATATGCTTTTGCAGATCCGTGCGCTTGGCGTCATGCTATGCGGGCTTCTTGTTCTTCTTCTTTTTCTTCGAAGACTTTGACGGCTGGGCTTGGGTGTTTTCCTTTCGCTACCAACTCCCGATATTGGGCGCGGTTTCAGCATACCCTCAATAATCTCTAGCTCTAGTGGACTTTTCCACCTGATCGCCTGTAACATTTCAAAAATAAATAAATAAATAAATCCTTTAGGTGAATTTTCTGATAATCGGTAAAATAAACCGTATTTTCCGTAAAACCCAACTATAATTATTTTTCAATATAGATTTAAATACGCCTATTTTAACTATGTAATTACTAGTATTTGGTATTTATTTGGTCACTTATAAATTATTAGTCTACTAAAATATTTTCTGTAATTAATTAATTTTCAATATTTACATAAGCTTTTAATTATACATTAAATTAGTGTAAATTACAAATTAAAAATGGGTTAATTATAAAATGGTACACCATGACACACTAAAACAAAATGTAACATGTTACTTTGATATGAATTGGAGTTGTCATGAGGGTTCTAGAAAATCATAGAATGAGTTATTAGAAAAAGGAAAATAAAGAAATTATTGAAAAGACTTAAAAGATGTGTTTAATATGGAAATTTCTACACACTCATCCACCCATTTCTCTCTCTCCCCACTCCTAAAAATACCTGGCCAAGCCTCCCCCCATGCTGCCCCAAAAATTCCCCACTTCATTCCAACTCAAAACACTTCCAAAAATCCATCAAAAATCCAAAATAAAACCTAAAAATCCAAATCCAATCTCTATCCATTATTCTTTGGCCTATCTAGCATGGATCTTGGAGTAAAGTTAGCATTTTGGAGATCAATTTGCATGTTTGATCTCATGTTTTTGAGGTATAATCTTAAACCAGTTGTCACTTAATGTTTAATTACTTCAATTTAATGAATTTCGGTATTTAATTAGGGTTCTAATTGCTAACTTGAAAATTCAAGAAAGGGTTTTTAAATCAAATTAGGGTTTTTACTTCATCATTAAATATGCAATGTGTAGTTTAACATGTTAGGTAATGCTAAACCTAACCTAGAAGCTAAATTGTAAATTGTTACAATTAATTTGTTCAAATTGCATAATTTTTGCAAACTGGGCTTTTATAATATATATATATATATATATATATATATATATATATATATATATATATATTGGTGAGATAAAATTCTAATTAGGGTTTTTATCATTAGGTTATGGTTTTAATGGGTATATTAACATGTTAATTGAATGCAAAGGCTAATCTAGTTGCTAGTTTCAAATTGTTAGTTGTAAATTGTGATAAATATGCTAATTTTTCTAACTAAGTTTTAGAAATTGATTAAATAATTAAGATTAAAATCTAATTATGGTTTTCATGACATTATTAACATCTTAGTTTGTTGTTTAGCAATTTAGATCATGCAAAACTTAGTTTAGTTGATGATTTGTGAAATTTTTCTTTAAAGGTGTTAAAATTGGATAAATTTGCAAACTAGAATTTTTGGATTTATACGAATTAGTGTGATAAAAATATAGTAATGATTTGTATGACTTAGTTATAATATTTAGTGAATATTATGGCCATTAGTTTTGTTAAACCATCAAGTTTCGAATTAAAACAAAAATTTTGTGCTTTCTAGATTTTCGGAAATAAATCGATTCGATTTATTTTAAGGTTTTGATGATTTAAACCATATTCTATATTATAATTAGTGAGTTTTGGAACTACGATTTGTATGTTTGGGTTTTTCTCGAACAATCGGCGTTTGTATGCCGATGTCGAGGATTACTGGTTTCTTTTGCATGAGCGGGTCATAGGTTTTAACCTATGCGCGTTTCGTGCGCTGTTTTGGTTTTATCCGCGATTCAGTTTACGATATATATATATATATATATATATATATATATATATATATATATATATATATATATATATATATGTTTGCATATAGGTACTTCTCACGTGGACTTCGGACTATGAAGAAGAGAATGGCGGCATCGACTTCGGCAGACAAGGACCAGGTGAGTAGATGTATATCTACGGGGAAAGTCGGGTGGATGGCGTATAGCACCCCCGCAAACGTAGAATAGGAATATTACGTACTGTTATTAGGAAGTCGGACGTGACTTTAGATTCTTGGCGAGTAGGGTCCTATTGAAGACTTTAGGTTGGGCTAGACTGATTTAGAAAGACTTAACCAAAGGATGACTGCCTTGGAGGGAATTCGTAGGCTTCATATAGACACACACACGCATGCACACACATAAACTTAACTTGGTGTATATGTGTGTGTGTGTTTATATATATATATATATATATAGGAATGTGTGTGTGTGTGTATACAATATATACATATGATATGAGGAGCTTATATGATACATGGGGATGAGTCGATATGGCTAGGCTTGATGTCGTGATTTATTGGATATATGATCGAGTTATGAGATGAGATGTGTTATGATAGTAGCGGATCGTTGGGCAATGAGATTATATAAAATATATTTATATAAACGATAATATGTGTTGATGACATTGGAATGTACGAGACTCTAGAATAGAACCCGGATTGTAATGTGTGACTTAATCACGATATGATATATGACATGATATTTTAGTGGATCATTTGACGATGTATGTTTACACAGACGATGATATATGTTTGATGATATTGGGATGTATGTGATATTAGTACAGTACCCTTGATCATGATATTGTTTGATGATGATACTATACGAACGATGATGTATATATGTGATAGTTGACCCGTACCCCGATTTTGGGATACCGTACGATGGATTTTACCGTACGAGGCAAAAATGTGATGATTGATCCGCACTCTTGACTCGAGAACGTCGTGCTATGTTCGTGATGCTATTGAGGCTAGATCGCCGACTACTAGAGATATCGACTCAAACTTTAGGAGGATTCTTCTTACGTTTCGACTAGTTTTCTTTAGTTAGTCCCCTAGCTGGTTAGATAGATATTAGTTTAGGCTCGAGTCATACTCATTTTCAAAACTAACGAATCGTGCGCATTTTTACAGATAGCCTGAGGGATACTACGGATTTTTCAAATGACATATCTTTTCTTAAAAACCCCGTAGCCCATAATTTTCTAAAATCCATGATTCGTGTTTTTTCAAACAACAAACTGTATGACTCGTAATTAGTATGTATTCTCTAGTTGTGCGTTTACTACACATTCACTGTTATATTCATGTTGTATTCATCGCATTGCATGTTCACACATATTTATCTTTAGCTAATATGAAACTCTGTCTGTTAGGACACTAACACCATTACCGATGATGCGCATGTTCCATGTACACTTATTTGCCGGTTCACACACATCATCATCGATAATTTCCATGTCACGTACACTTTGGAACATATTATCTTTTATTGATATAATCAGCTAAAGGCTAGATCAATATAATATTGTGTGATTACTCTCATTGTGCTAGTTTATACATTGCATTTATTACTTAGACACTTCATGCATTCACATTTTCATGTTATCATGCAGTATTGTGGGGCTTATGCCGATACTCATTATTTACTTACTCATAATTTTGGGATTTTGGATTTCTATGAGATTTCTGGATTTTGGGGAAAACCGCAAGAATATGTATAAAAACTTCTCTCTCTCTCTCTCTCCCTCTCATTTTAAAATACAAGTTACGGTTTTCTCGTGATGTATGTGTCGTCCACCATGAGATTTCATGTTTTTTGTTGGATTTTGAGACCCGATTCAAGGAGTGGATAAACCGTCTCAGGTACATGGTGGGCCTGGTATGGTACTCCGGGGCAAGAAGCTCGAGTTGTAGACGATGAGCCTGGCAGGGGAAGACTACCTACCGGTGATGTCTAGCGCGGCGGATATCCAGAGGATACCCACCGTTGTTATGAGATTTGATGATATGGGTCGATCCAGACTGACGGAGCCCGAGATATTGAGACTATGAGATATTGAGACTATGAGATTTACATGTTTTGTGTCGATGCTTGACACGGATTTCCATGGATTTCATTGATGATGTTTCAGATTACCATACAAATTTTACTATGATACAAGTTAAAGATTTCTTATACAGATATATCCAGATTTCATGGTTGATTGTTTTACATTCATAGTGCATACATACTCATACACATGACATGTTACTACTTGAGGCACTGACACGAGCACTGAGCATTTCACTTACGCATAGATTATTACCCTGCCACTACTAGATGACTAGTGATATATTAAGTATATTATTATGACCTAGGAGAGCGTCGTGCATGCGATTTATACTCGCAGATGTCTTCTACTCACTAGTTGGCAACTCACCCCCGTTATGCCAAATTTTTTTACAGGTTTCGATGTGCAGGTTGCCTTGGCAGCTTGATGGCACATCATTTCATTCAGGGTGATTTGCTTGGTAGGTTGGTTCACTTGTATCAGGACCGCCGTTGTACTTTTACTATTTCATTTGTATCTAGTAAGCTCCATCAACCAGACTTGTATTACTTGATAAATTTAGAAGACCAGTTGCTTACTCTTTCGACCTTAGAGTCGCGCTTGTACTATTATAGTTTTCTGGTGATTTTGATGCTTTTCTTTGAGTTTTGTTCCTCGCCCTTCGGCGTTATATATTATATTGCTTGCGTGGTTGTGACCGCCAATTGGCGAAGAGCTAGCTCCCGCTTGGGGATGCCTTTTTATTATTGCTTATGTATATATTTTTATTTGTACCCGTTTGGGGTCAGTTTTTACAAAGGAGACTCTGCCGAAATTTTTGAGAAATTTGATGTTGCTTTTAAAACTTGTTTTCCTACACTTCTTCTTTTAAATGGTTTAGATTTCTGGGCTTCGGCTTGCTTAGATTACGTTACACCTCTCGACGTTTCATAATTTAAGTGCTGGTCACGTTCCGTACCTTCAGGTCGTGACATCGCCGGATACGCTTGAAGATCTTTCAGGATTCTTTTAGTTTTTGCCAAAAGAACAACTTCCCATAGAGCTTCTTCTATAAATGAGAATGATGCCCGCGGCGTGTCGACCTTTTTAGGAGCGTGCGGTTATGGTGGGTTTACCCTCCAGTTTTCAGACAGCGCGATTTTCCTTGCTAGTACTGGTCCTCAATCCAGTTTTTGAAGACGAAGAAATCTTCGATTGGGTGGCCCAATATTCGGTTGTATGAGCAGTAATTGGGATTGTTGACGTCGCCCAGTTGTAGTGGACGTCTCGTATCCGGCAGAGTGATGAGCCTGTTGCGCACCGCCAGTTCGAACAGTCTTCTCGTTTTATCTCGAGGGAATGAGTAAGGACGTCTCGGCTTTTCTCCGAGTGATCGCTGCTTATCGTTTTGGCGAGCAGCTGGTTTCAGATCACTCGGCTGTAGCTGAGCGTTGGCGACGTAGGTTACTTTCCCTTTTCCTTTTTCATTTCGAAGCTCCGTTTTCGAGGAGGGCGGTCTATGGCCCATCTGGTCCATTTGGGCCAGCTTGTCGATCAAGGCTTAGAAAGTTGTCGTCTTGAAAAACATTATAAACTGGGATATAGTTGTCTGCGGATCGAGGGTCCCTACGAACATGTCCGCGGCAAGAGCTTATTCTATGCGTTGTTCGCATCTCGACCATAGATTCCGCCACCGAATTGCATACTGAACCCAAGTCTCTCCTGGATTCACCCTGGCATTGATCAATGTCGTGATCGGGATGCGTTCGCTGGCGCTTGCGAAATGCTGGGTGAATAACAACTCCATTTCTGTGAATATTTTGATGGAGTCATTCGGAAGCTCCGAGTACCACTCAAATGTCGTCTCCGCTAAGCTGCCGATAAATTGGCGAAGCGGCAGTTTGTCGTCACCTCCAGTATTGCCGCATAGAGCCCTGAACTGAGAGACATGCTGATGGGGGTTGCATGTCCCCTTATACACGTGAAATTTAGGGATCGTATATCCTAGCGGGTACTTAATTTGATCATACCAGCTTGAGTAGGGTCGCCCAATTCTGACGACTTGGCCAGTTGCTTCACTTGCCTGATGAGCTCGTATTTGTCAAGCGATGAAGTCATCAAGCGCAGCTTTCGAGATCGTCTCCTCCCTTGCTGCTGATAAAGCCGGAAGAGAGTTTGATGTCTCCCCTCTGTCGTCTTCAATGATTATTGGGGGATCTTCAGCTGGAGGGTCCGGCTGGATCATCATCCCTACCATATCTTGGAACATGAGTGCCATTTGTTTTATATTAGCCGCTTGTTCTGCGGCCTCTTTACCTTTTTTATCGAGCATTCTTCGGAGGAACTCGGCGTCGTTTTCCTGTTCCTGGCACTGATCCGACGATACTTCTGGGCTTTCTTTCTTCCCAGTAAGTGCAGCCATCTTTGTCAGCATCTCTTGAAGCTTTTGTTGTTGTTCCTGAGTTTTCGTCACAGACCGTGTGAGTGGTCGATGACCCATAGAAGCACGGCTTTCCTCTTTTCCAGACACCATGTAGACGGTGTGCACTACTGTGCCCCCAAACTTGGGGCGTTTAGGTTCAGTGCCTTTGAGATTTGTTGTAGACATAAGGATTTTCTCCGGCCTTCTCCTTTTATGAACGGTCGAGGTCGAAGGGGACGTTGCAACAGGCATCCATGATACCTTCTGCGGTATGGCTGCGGGATGGTCCTCCTCTTGCCGAACCTTTATTTTCTTCTGTCGGCGGGAGTAGTCTTTGTCGATCACGGAGTCTTGAATTCTTCTCCAGACCCTGTGGATTTTGGAGGACAACCGCTGTGGAGGCTGTTCTGTGTTCGCCTATGTAACATTCTCCATAAGTGGAAGAGACTTTTTCAACACGAAAGTTGGAGAGTTCTTGCACACCCTCCTGAGCGGGTCAAAGCTGTTCCCAGTTGGAACAGCAGCATTAACTTCCACCATTGGAGATGGTGGGGTAAGTCCAGAGGGAGAGTTTCCCCCAGCTTTCCTCACTCGGCTCCAGTGGCGACGTCGAGTATGCCTTGCAGACGGGACTGGTTCAGTTACAAGAGTGGCTTCGTCGTGCCCCCTTCTCTGATGAGAGGCTGTTGTTGGTGCCAGCCTGTAGAAGACCGACGTCCATTGAGAGGGAACGGTCAATCTTGCAAAGGCTGACTTTTTGGCAGGGGAAGCATTTTTAATGACCTCGCCTGCAGCAGGAGTTGGAATGGCCAGTCTTGCGAAGTCCGAAACCTTAGCATGAGAAGCCCCTTTGACGACTTCGTCCGTCGGAGTTGGAATGGCTATCCGCTTCGGGATGACTCCTTCAGGTATTGCAGGCTTCTTTACGAGCCTACTGGAGCTCAGGCTCAGCCTGTCGAAGACTGATGCAGTAGACTTGAAATTGGACGACCCGTTGAGAGGGGCCGTGGTAGTTGTAAGCCGATCGAAGATCGACTTCTTCGAAGCTTCCTGTGACAGCATTGGGACGCTGAAGCTTGCCGGTGGGATCATGGTCCCAAAGAATAGTCCAGTGGTGGCCTGAGTCACCTGTTCCACTGGCATGTCGAAGATGGAGGCCGCTTGGGGTCCGTAAGTTACTCCTCCATACGGGACGGAGCGGGAGTTTTTGTTGCAGTTAGTGCAGCTGGAGGCCATTGCTTTTCTTTTCTCTGCATGGGAGCAAGACACCAAATCTTAGTACTTCGAATCCACAGGCAACCATAGAAGACCGCGATTTATTCATGAAACACGACACACGAAGTGTGGAGTGGAAAGAGGAAAAGGTCCTACCGGGCGTGACAGAATCTGTTTACCTCCGAAAGACGCGACCGGGACTTTGGGACGTCTGGCCTGAAATTTTGGGGGCAGATGCTATTGGGTTTTATCCATCCACCTCTCCGAAGATGCCAAGTTGATTTATGGCACTGTGTATCGAAGGTTTAGACGGATACGGCCGTTGTAGCAGACTTCATCAGATTCCCTCTCGTTGGCGAGGGCTTTTTGATTGTGGGGACGCTCTTCCCTGCAGGCGCAAGCCCCTGTAGTTAATTATGTTACCGCGTAGCGATAACCACTTTCTCCTGCTCCAGATGTTCACTTCGTGTCGTGTGTGTTTGTTTTATTTTTGGTTGCCCATGGATTGTATACGAGACTAATTTATGTTGTCGTCCGTAGGGCGGGGATTAGTCCAAATCCGTATTTTCTTAGATTTGGGTTTAGTGGATTTAAGGCTCGTTAATCTCATTTGAGATTAAGATCAACTTTAATGTTTGTTAAGGATAAGTTAGTCTAATTTTAGACTAAGATCAACTCAACGAGGGTTCAGGATCATTTTTGATCCAACGAAAGAGCATTTGTGTTCTATCGTCTTAGTTCAGGGACATTGCGGTCCATTGGGTTTAAGGACATCATAGTCCGTGGGGTTTAAAGACATCATAGACTGTGTTTAAAGACATCATAATCTGTAGGGTTTAAAGACATCATAGTCTATGGGGTTTAAAGACATCATAGTCTGTGTTTAAAGACATCATAGTCTGTGGGGTTTAAAGACATCATAGTCTGTAGGGTTTAAAGACATCATAGTCTATGTTTAAAGACATCATAGTATGTAGGGTGTAAAGACATCATATTCTATATTTAAAGACATCATAATCTATTGGGTTTTGGTTTAACAATCCGGGGATGCGCCAAAAATTATTGGTTATTAGGACCCCCCATCTCTCTGAAGACGTTGAAGAATTACAATGACATATATCAGAGGTATGAAGAGATGTACTCTTGAACCAATGAATGTTCATCAAAGATTTGATGATATTGTTGGGACTAAGTCCAATTTAAAAGCATATGGGATGGGTTAAGTTGGGATTTAACCAACCTTGGACTGAGCCCACTTAATTATTTATTTGGGCCTGGCCCCCTTTTTACCTCAACAGTGCTGAGCACTGAAATGGGTTTTGACACCCTTTATTCTTTTTGTTTTATTTGTATTCTTTGATATAGAGTGTTAAACACTTGATAGCGCTCACGTGAGGAACACATGGATCGCTTGGCGCTGAGCGCCAGGCAATGAGTACTAGGTACTTTTTATTAGGTAGCGCCCACGTGAGGGGCACGTGGAGCACTCGGCGCTGAGCGCCAAACTTTAAGTGCTAAGCGCTCTTTAAATAGCGCCCACGCGAGGGGAACGTGGAGCGCTTGGCGCTGAGCTGCCAGGCACAGTTTTTTTTCTGGTCAGTTCGGTGCTCTGAGAATTAAATGCTCGTTTGTGAGAGACTTTGTCTCATGGATCGAAAAACTAAGTTCTTCTTTTTTCTTGAGGAGATGCTATGATCTCTCTTACTTTTATGAAAGACTTTGTCTTGTAGATCTGTGATCTGGAAAAAGAACTAAGTTCTTCTGATGTGAGAGTTAAACTCTTAAATATGGAGGAGATGCTATGATCTCCTTTATTGTTATTTACCTTGAGAAGAAATTGCTCTCGTCTTTTAAGTTTGAAGTTTATGGGAGGGGGGTTCTTCTGTCTTCTCTTTTTTTTCTCTCTGCAAGACTTGAATTCTTGGGTCCTTTATATAGGGGAGGCAAGTTTGTTGATTCAGTTAAGGAAATCTCTCATTGAGAGATCTCTAACTGATTTAGGAATTTTATCCACCGTTGGATCTTTGATCCTAGGCCTTCTGTTTTACAGAAGATTTTTCTCTTGTTATTAATAAGATTAGAAAAATATTTTCTCATACAGAGATTATTCTGTATCTTGGTGATTTCTTAATCACCATGATTCAATGGCGCTCTGTTTTACAGAAAGCAATCTTTCTTGTTTAGAAAGATTTGAGTAATATTTCCTCCGCAGATTTTGACTCTGAAATTTGATGATTTTATCATTTTCGTTTGATCTTTGATCCAATGGTGGAGAACTTTTAGCTTTAGCACCAGCGCTCAGTTCAAATTTTGAACAGAGCTTTGCTCTTTTATTGGGGGGAAACACTCCCGTATTCTGTCTACGAGCAGTTAGGTATAGGAGAGTTGAAACCTGGGCATTGCACTCTCCAAATGGCCGATCGATCTATCATCCAACCTAGGGGTGAGCTAGAGAACGTTTTAATCAAAGTCGGGGAATTTATATTCCCTGTGGACTTTATTGTTTTAGATACACAGCCTGTGGCGAACCCATGGAACCAAATCCCGGTGATTCTAGGTCGGCCTTTTCTAGAAACTTCCAATGATGTAATAAATTGTCGTAACGGTTTTATGAACCTATCCTTCGAGAAGATGACAATCGAGCTTAACATTTACAAGCTAGGAAGTCAACCGTCTGAACCTTCTGCTCATCTAATCGATATCTGTTCTATTAATGAGATAGCTTCCGACAGCTGCGAAGTAGAGGAACTTTGCTATGATGATCTCGACGACACTAGTGCGTCATTGTTTGATCCAGCAAATTATTATACTAGTGAGGACCCTTTTGACAAGTCCAACCACGAGTTTGAATCCTTTGTCTTGTCGCAAAAGTTAGTCGAGCCTTCCGAGTCTATATCCTACGCTAGCTATGAACCTCTGAACTTGTCCGAGTATAATTCCCCTACCTTACCTTCTATGGTCTCTCCGCCGACACTAGATCTCAAGCCACTACCTTCTCATCTTAAATATGCATATTTAGGTGAGAATGAGTCTTTACCCATCATCATATCAGCTTCTCTAGTTTTAGAGCAAGGGAGCGCTCTTTTATCGGTCTTGAGATCAAATCGGCAAGCTTTTGGTTGGACAATGGCAGACATCAAAAGGATTAGTCCCTTAATTGTTGAACATCATATACATTTGATAGATGAAGCCAAACCAGTCCGAGACCTACAAAGACGGTTGAATCCTGTCATGAAGGAGGCGGTAAACAAATAAATCGTCAAATGCCTAGATAATGACATTATTTACCCAATATCCGATAGCCAATGGGTAAGTCCTATTCATGTGGTCCCTAAAAACTCTGGCATCACGGTCATAACTAATGAGACTAATGAGTTGATCCAAACGCGCACCCAAACTGGATGTCGGGTATGTATTGATTATAGAAAACTCAATGCCGCAACGAGAAAATATCACTTCCCTTTACCTTTCATTGACCAGATGTTGGAACGATTAGCCGGGTATGAATACTACCGTTTCTTGGACAGATACTCCAGCTATAACCAGATCCCCATCGCCGAAAAGGATCAAGATAAGACAACATTTATTTGTTCTTTCGGTACTTTTGCTTATAGACGTATGCTCTTCGGGTTATGTAATGCTCCCGCTACATTTCAGCGGTGCATGATGGGGATATTCTCGGACATGGTTGAGAATTTTCCGGAGATATTTATGGACGATTTCTCCATATTTGGGGACTCTTTTGAGAAATGCCTTCGTCATCTTGATGTTGTTCTTACCCGCTGTAAGGATAAGAATTTAACTTTGAATTGGGAAAAATGTCATTTCATGGTCTAAGTAGGTATTGTCCTTGGGCATGTCATTTCACGAAAAGACATGGAGGTAAACAGAGCTAAAATAGATGTCATCCATAACCTTCCCCCCTAAATGCGTCAAAGATGTACGATCCTTCCTTAGACATGCAGGATTTTATAAGAGATTCATTAAGGACTTTAGCAAAATTGCTAAACCCTTAACTCTTCTCTTGGTCAAGGAGACAACATTTCATTTCGATTCGGATTGCGAGACTGCTTTTGAATTACTTAAAAGCTCCCTCACTACAGCCCCCATTCTGTCATCTCCGGACTGGAATCACCCGTTTGAGCTTATGTGTGATGCATCCGATTTTGCTATCGGTACAGTCTTAGAACAACACATTGATAAGATACCACATGTAATTTACTATGCAAGTAGGACCTTGAACAATACCCAAATGAATTATACAACTACCAAGAAAGAACTCTTGGCAGTTGTATTTACATTAGAAAAATTTAGGCCCTACTTGATTGGATCTCCAGTTGTAGTTTACACCGATCACTCCGCCCTAAGACATCTTTTATCGAAGAAGGATGCTAAAGCCAGGCTAATACGTTGGATCCTTCTGTTACAATAATTTGATCATGTAATACGAGACAAGAGTGGATGTGAAAACGTACTAGCCAATCATCTTTCATGCCTTTCTTCTTTGCCAACGTTGACCTTGCCAATAAATGAGTCCTTTCCTGACGAACAACTCTTGACCATATCCTGCGAACCTTGGTTCATGGATATTGTGAATTATTTAGCAACGAGACTTATACCCAGTGAATGGTCAAAATAAGACAATCACCATTTTCTATCCCAAATAAAACACTTTTACTAGGATGAACCTTATTTGTTTAAGTATTGTCCCGATCAAATCATTCGCCGATGTGTCCCTAATGAAGAGTTCAAGAGTGTATTGTCTTTTTGCCATGATCAGGCTTGTGGCGGTCATTTTGGCCCACGAAAAACTGCGGAGAAAGTTTTGCAATGTGGTTTTTATTGGCCAACATTATTTAAAGTTGCATATGATCACTGCAAAACTTGTCCACGGTGTCAACACATGGGTCGGATTTCACGGAAAAATGAGATGCCGCTCCAACCTATCTTGATTGTGGAGATTTTTGATGTTTGGGGAATTGATTTTATGGGCCATTTTCCCAACTCTTTTGGGAATTTATACATCTTACTTGCGGTTGATTATGTCAATAATTGGGTGGAAGCAGTACCGTGTCGCACTAATGATAACAAGCTTGTTATTAAATTTCTTAAAGAAAATATCTTTTCGCGATTCGGACACCCTCATGCTATAATTAGCGATAACGGGATGCATTTCTGCAATCGGTCTTTCAAGATTTTGATACGGAAATATTCGATCAACCACAAGCTTTCTACGCCCTATCATCCCCAAACGAGCGGGCAAACTAAGATCTCCAATATACAGATCAAACAAATTTTGGAGAAAACGGTTTCTAAGAATCGTAAAGATTGGTCCACCAAATTGACGGATACTCTTTGGACATTTCGTACCGCTTATAAGACCGATCTTAGTATGTCTCCATACCGAATAGTGTTTGGGAAAGCCGCCTTCCTGTCGAGAATGAACATAAAGCAATGTGGGCTATTAAGGATATTAACTTTGATTTTGATCAAGCTAGCAGCTACCGGAAGCTGCAATTAAATGAGCTAAGCGAACTTCGCGATGAAGCTTACGATAATGCGGTTATAGAAAAGAACCGGACTAAGGTGTTCCACGATAAAAACCTTTTGAGAAAAACTTTCACACCAGGACAAAAATTCCTTCTTTACGATTCTCGTCTCCACCTTCATCCGGATAAGCTTAAATCTCGTTTGAAAAGGCTTTTTACGGTGCAGTATATGTACCCGCACGGTACAGTGGATATAGAAAATTTTAAAAACAGTTCTATTTTTAAAGTCAATGGGTATTGATTAACCGTAATTTTCCGCTGACCCAGCGGAGGAACTCCTATTTTTACAGGAGCCACTTTATCATAACTAACTTCCTCCGCCTCACCTCCATGTTTCGGTAATATTGTTTCATATAAAAATGGAGGTGAGTGAACAGAGATATAACTGAATATCTGTGCGTGCCAAAGAATAAGTTTGGGGGTAGTTTTTTTCATTTTTATTTTACCCATATTATTTTCCTCCCAAGTCTACAGGTTTATGCGCCCAAAAAAAATATCAGTGAGGACACTGCTGAAAACAGGTTTGGGGGAGATTTGTATTTACTGAAATATCATTTGGCACTGGGCACTATATAAAAAAAATTGGTGATAAAAGTTAGAAAGTGAAAAATTACATATGAAAAATAGAAAAAGTTTAAGAAAAGTAAGAAAATTAGATGTTTTATAACGAATCTAGTAATAGGTAATCATGAGCTGTTGTCCCAAGAGTTAGTAAGATGAAGGGAATCACTAATCTGAGAATAGAAATAAGTCTGAAAAATAATCCATATTCTTGAGTCCAAACATCTGAACGTTGATACCCTACTATACGCACTTGCACATGTCTTGAAACTTGGGATAGTACAGAATACCTTGAAATGCTCTTGTCTAAAAGCCTTAGTATAAAGGAAAATAAATATACAAACAAAAATATAAATGAAAAAAATGGTGAAGAAAAATGAACACTGGTTTTTTAATTACTTAAGGCAACATTAAAAAAATATAGCGAGGGTGCTTTATCACCTAGTCCCTTAGGCCAACTGGTTTGGGAGCCACTGCTAGGTTTTAGGTGCTGCAAGGCTAGGATATTGCTAATTACGCTTAAAAGAGTGAGTACGTTGATAATCGGTTGGTTAGTACTTCAAGAAGTATTAACGGTCGCATCAAGAATGTGTGAACAATTCCATCTAAAATATTCACCGACTAAAATGTACTAAAGAAGATGGACAAGAGTATGATAGCTTGAATTGAATTATCTAAGTGTAGGGATGTCTTTTACACACATGTAGGGGTATATGATCGATGTTTGGAAGAAAGATAAGGAAGAATACTAAAGGTGGTGTTTTATTGAGAGATGATGTGATTTTTAACATCTTTTCATAACTATTAAGATAGGGCTCATGACTACTAAAAAGCTAGTGTAGTTTGAAACTCTTATTTTTAAGTTCTTTCTTTTATATATTCTTTGTCTTTATATGTAATTTTCATCATCTTTCTTTTATTATGGGATTTTGTGGGTGTAATCCGCTGAAAACCCTCAGGAAACAACTCTCCTGCTACTGGGGACACCTAGAGGTTTAAAAGCTTATTGCACGTGCTCAGTGCAATCGTGTTGCCTACGAAAGTGTGCTAAGTTTTTCTTTCTTCTTCTTCTTCTCTTTAATAACTAGTTTGCTTGGGACGATCAAAATTAAGTTTGGAGGTATTTGATTAGTCTGAAATATTGCACATTTGAATGATTATTTTCCCCACTATTGTTAAGTTCTAAAAGGTGTTTTTTATAATTATGGAACATATGAGGGTTTATGTGTAAATAGTTCATTATCATATGTTTCTACATTATAATTAACATAATGAGGGAAAATACATGCATATTATATTAATATGAAATTTTAGTAATTAAAATATGCACATCATATCAAATAATTCTAATCAATATTCTTAAAATATTGTATCATACAAATGGTTAGGATAACATCTCAAAATAATAACAAATGCTACTAACACTATAACTTGAGATGTTGTGCAGATATTAGCTCAGATCTGAAGATCAGGAGATCCGAGATGTCAGAATAAAATCTGCCGATAAATTTAAGCAAATCATAAACGGCAGAGAATCAGAGTAATATTTTCAAAATCTAGACATCGAAGAGATCTACACATATCAATAGAAGATTTCACAAAAATCCCAGAACTTGATCTCACCAAAGAGCAGCGGTTGGGCGGCCAAACCCCATAATATGCGGCGGATCCGCGGCCTTCTTGTGACCGTAGGATTTGAGATTTTTTAGGTGTGATCGTAACAACAAATCATCACATATGGAATCTAGGGTTTAGAGTTTCTGTGACTGTTTAAGGAACTGAGAGCTAGACTTTGAAAATTATCAAACCGAAGAGATCACGAGGTCCAAGACGATCCACGCATCCGAGTTGATCATAAGCTGTTCATCTATCTCCAACAAGAAGAGATCGAGAACAAAAAAAAGGTTTCTTGTACTCTACTTTAAAAGGATTTGTACATGATATAGTTGATTAATAAAGTAGATTTTTAACTTTAATTCTCTTTGGATTTTACTTTCTGTATTTAATTTCTGCACTTAATTTCTGCATCTAACATTATAACCTCATTCTTCATCCTTTCTTCTCCAACCATGCGTGAGTAATTTTTAGCTTGCTAGGGTTCGTAGGCTAGAGTAGATCAGTAGATGATAAATTATTTTAACTTCTTTTATACATTTTAAAGTTTATAAACTTTAGCAAAATGAATGTTAAGATCCTTATCGGGCGCGCTACCAATTTATTGATAGTCTCGACCACGATTTGATATTTGATTAACACTTGTTTTGTTAAGGGCTAGACATGAATAGAGATCAATGCAAGGACAAAGATTAGGAGTGGGGAAACCCTAGTTTCTTCCAAAAGAACCCTAATCTACATTTATCACCATCGATCTAGTTTTAAACTATTAAAATAAAATGAGTCGTTTTTAATTAATCATCCATTACATCTAAGTCTTATGAACTCTACAAGTCTCTTCTTTATAAATCTTACATCCGTAGTATATCCATAACTACAACCAATCCTCCTTCTTCTATCAAATCGTCTAAACTAAGATAAAGATTCATATTTCCCTGCGGACGACCCGTACTCATCACGGCTAGCTATTAGCGACACCGTCCTGATTGCAGTTGCTTTATTTACAACTCTTTAAAAAAATATCAATCAGGACTGCAGGCGTGCGAATGGCCTATGCTTAGTTTGTGACGCATCCACTCATGCTATCGGAGTTTGCCCACATAGTCGCACCCTAGCTCTTGCATCCCGACCAGCGATCACTTTTCCGCAGCAGCCAGCCATGCAGGCTCCTGCATCTCGTCTTTCCCTACCTGTTACACCTCGTGGACCTCCTGCACCATCTTCGCGAGGACCACCTTTTCCTCGTCAGTCCGAAATGTACCAGCAGACACAGAGAAAAGTGCCAAGAGGCCAGACATCCACGATACCGGTTGGAGAACCCGAAATCACTGGCTAAGTTATCACTGGTAATTCCCAATCCTTTCATCTTCTCAAATCCTTGTATACATCTATATTTTTCCTTGTATCTAAAACCAACCCCACACGACTTAAGTCACTATTCCTGCACTTGCACTGTTCGACACTGGAGCATCACCATGCTTCATATTTCAACTTGAGAGAATTTCGCGGACGAAATTCTTTAAAGGAGGGTAGACTGTAATGCCTGCAACATGATTGCATTCCTTTGAATCTTTTCTTGTCTCGACGTAACACGAAACTACAAACTCTTGATCTTCCTTTGATTTTTTTTATTGTTTCTTAAACCTTATCACCTTGACTCTGATGGTAGGATTTGGGTGATTTAAATAGAGTTATGTGATTGTAATTATGAACTGTAGTATAATTATAATGCGGTACTCTACTTGAGTGACTTAGAATTCTTCCTTTGATTCTCTTCTTCTTAATTTAGTTTTACGTATATTATCGAACCATATTTTCTTTGTTGACTTATATCATTTCCTATCTATTCGGCCTTTTCAAAACCCTTGCATCCTTTCGTTCTTTCAAACATATTTTTTCATGCACTTTCAGTAATTCTTTTCACCGCCACTGTAATCAAATTTTTCTTGAATCTGTTACAACTTCCTTCTATAAATTTCGAGAACGAAATTTTTGTAAGGAGGGTAGAATGTAATGACTCTAATTTTATTGTACGAAAATTTTCAAGTTAATGTACAGAATGGAGTTTGCAAGCTTGAGTATACTTTAAATGTTATTTTTATTTAAGAACAGCAAGAAAGTATTTATAGCTCATTGGTAAAGACTTGCACTGCTGTGACATAGCACATGTGTTCGAATTCCATCAGCCACATATATTTTTACTGATTTTTCTTTAAACTTTTTGAAAGCCCAAAAGTTTACACGTGCTCTGCACAAAAAATGAAAAGTCACTGAAAATCAAACATGTGCAAATTAGAGTTAACACCAGTTAGGACATGTGGCATGAATCTCAGCCTCCATCTCCTCCAATGGACCGGTGAGATCAGCCTAAACCCCGGCGCCGACGGGCCCCTCGTGGGGAATGGCCCAAACCCCGGCGCCAACGGGCCCCCCGTGGGGGAATGGTCCCCGTGCTCTGCACAAAAAAGCCCTTGGCCTACCCTACTACTCATGTTCTGTTTATTTTTCCTGCAATTATTCAGAAAATTTATATTCATCATAAATCCTATTTTTAATGCATTTTTAATTCTTTCTTCAATTCCAAAACCCTAATTTTATACTATAAATACAACCCCATACCCTAGCCCTCTTCATTCTGAAATTTCTTGTCAAAATTATCCAAAATTCTCAAGTCCAAGAAGAGTACAAGTGGAGTTAGCCCTAGATCAAATTCCAGCGAGCATTCGGGACATTTCCGGCGATCCCGGGACTCCACGAAAGCTACTACCCTCATTCTCTATCTCCCCTCTCTCTTTCAAACTTGTAAGTCCCATCTCCCCTCTTCTCTTTCTACCATAAAAATTCTTCTTTTCAAAACTTGTCGGTATGTGGAGTTATACCGACATTCGATTTTATAATTTTTAAAATTAAAATTTTTCTTAAGAATCACTCATCCATATCACTATTCCTTGCTTTTTAATCATGAAATAAATAATTAGAACAATTTTCATCTTAAATATCATGTTATGTAATTTTGAATTGTGTTTTTCGTTTAAATACCAAAAACTTTACATATGACATCATTTATTGTTTTGCTTAATATTACGTTTAGAAAACCTCACGAGCTAATGACCTACCTATCACATATACACATCTTAACATAACACGATTCTCTTGAACAATATTTTTGTGGCAAAATGTGACATTTCATCAAAATACCTTACACTATAAAAAAAACCGGATTTCTTTAAATGTGTTACTTAATTCTTTGCGATTGTGGTTCTACAACCCATTTCGGGGAACCCACTATTGGATGGTGTGGATTATCGCACAACCATGGGCTAGTAGGGCGAGATGCAGAGCTCCTCACGGAGCATACGATCTCGATGGAATTTTAATACAGTTTTTAAGAAAAACGAGGATTTCTATTTAATAATAAAAATTTGTTTTTAATAATTATATAAATATTATCAATCCACATATTTTTAAGATATTATTAAATTTTATTTTTTCTAAACAAAGTAAAAGAATTACAAGTTTCATGAAAATACCATCAAGAATTAATACAAGTCAAACTTTACACTAAAATACCTTGAACTATTCAAGTTTCACTAATATACTTCATTCTTTAAAAATTTACATCCATGAAAACCCTAAATAACATAAATAAATACTTGAGATTTATTTTGAAAGTATACTAAAAATATTTTTCATAAAAACCCCTCAACTTATATTAAATTACAATAAGGACCCTAGTAAATATAGGTTTAAGCGGGACCAATTCTCTTGAACCTCAGGGAGCCGGAGAAAGTGAGTGCTTGCCTATTTAAGATAAAAAAAAACTAAAACGGGATTATCAATGGTAATTGTTGTTACGCCCCGCTTCCCAGTATACGGGCAAGATGACACGGCGAGGCCGCTACGTATTTACTTAGAAGTAAACACACTAAGCGTATCTAAGCAATATAAAGTAAGAGTACACAAGAGACAGAAATATAATGAACAATAATTTTATTTATTAAACATTCTTTTACAGGTACAACTGGAAATGTAAATACATGGATGGAAAACAATGCCTAAACAATGGCATGAACTGAAATGAAAAGTATGTACAAGTAAGGTCTAATGCTCCGGGTCTTCAGTGTTCTGCTCCAAATGCTTCTAGCTGGTCTCGAGCTCTAGTGCGTCCGATCCAGCTGAAAACATTCCAAGAAGAAGAGAAATAGGAATGTCGTCAGCGAACAGAAGAGAGAGTATAACTAATATAATATTTGATTGTTAGGTTAACGCAGTGTTTGTAGCTTGGTACAGAAAATGCCAGTGTATACGAGAGGAGTCCAATTTACACCGTGGACTTTGGTAACCCGTAGTATAAGGCTCCGTCGAAAATACCACGGAACAACGGTATGGATGTAATTACGTCTTAAGTGACCACCTCGTGCCACCTTTAACATATTCCGCACCAGTCTACCCTTTTATAAACCCCGTAGTGTATTATGTATTTATTGTACTGATTGTATTGTATTGTCTGTAGTAAATGGAAGACTTGCCGAAACCATGATATCAGTAAATGGAATGGATGTAAATAGGGAGTCATGTAGACGGAGTATATCCATGGTTCGGTTCGGTCAATATAGATTGATATAGATTGAATAGACGGATTCATGAATTCATGTTATATTTTAGTTTATACTTGAATCACATTCATGTCAGATTGATTAGATTGAGACTCGGTCTGAGTCAGACACTTTAAAAAGAACTTGAAATCCTGAATTAGTTTTGATGTTATCGGTAGCTGCTGTACATGGACGGCAGGATTTGTGTCTTTTTCTAAGATAATTACCGTATTGATAACACCGTTTGTTAGATTGTCTACCTTAGATAGGCAAGCACCCACATTCTCCGGCTCTCTGAGACTCAAGAGAATTGGTCCCACTTAAACATATATTTACTAGGGTCCTTATTGTAATTTAGTACAATTTGAGGAAGTTTTATATAAAAATAGTTTTGATATAATTTCAAAATACACCTCAAGTCTTTAATTATCGTCTTTAGGGTTTCATAGATGTATATTTTATAAAAGTAAAATTTCAAGTGAGTAAAACCTAGTTTTCATAGTATATGGTATTTTATTGAAATATCGGTATTTTGCATTGAATTGTAATGGTATTTTCCTGTAATGGTGATTCTTTTGATTTAGAAAACTTGAAATATTTATATAATATAATTAAAATAGATATTTTGATAATAGTTATATATATATATATATAATAAAAATAAATTTTATTTATTTTTGTAGAAATCTCATTTTAAAGAAAAATGCATTAAAATTCAATCGAGATCGAATACTCCTTTCGGTTGTCTGCATCTCGCTCTAATAGGCCCAAGGATGTGAGATAATCTGCACCATCCCGAACGGGGTCCCCAAAAGTGGGTTGTAGAGGCGCAATTGCAAGGAATTGTTTAATACACTTTTTATTTTATAGAAATGGTTTTATAAGTTAATGGTATTTATTTGAAATATCGTATTATCCTATAACTATGTTCCCAAATTTCCATTGTGCTATGTCAAGAAATATGTGTTGTGATGAGGTAGGTCATTACCTCGTGAGTTTTCTAAGGTAAAAGGGTCAAAAACAATAAGCAATGTCAAATCTAAATATAAGGGTATTTTAATGTAAAAATGAAATAGAACTTGCTATGATTATTATTTTTATGTCAAACTTGTTTTATTATCTTTGTTAATAATTACTAAATAATATATTAACACTTTGGAGGTTTGTTATTAAGAAAAAGTTGTATTTTTGAAGAAAAGGAAATCAGAAGTCGGATTAACTCCGTTTCCGATGAGTTTTGAAATAGAAAAGTTTTAGAATAGAAGAAGAGAGGGGAAGAAGGAACTTACTGGATTGGGATCAAGAGAAGAGGGAGAGGTAGAAACGGAATCCTTCGGGGCGTCGTTTCGTCACCGAAATCTCCTTGGATCGTCGCCGGAACTTCATCCTTTTGCTAACTCCATTTGTACACTAAAGGACTTGAGAATTTGGTAGAGTTTTTGTAATATAATTCTAAGTTAGGATGTGTGAAATGAGGTGTGGTATTTATAGGGAAAACTATGGTTTTAGAGGATTAAAGAATGCATTAAAATTTGTATTAAAATTTGGATTAATTGGGGTTTTATTGTTCTCTGGAAATGTGCAGAGAAAACAAACAGCCTAGGGGAAGTGGGGTAGGTCAAGAGGTGTATGGGGGAAAATTTTGGACTATTCCTGACGGGGGGGCCCGGCGCCACCGGTATTTTCCTTGATCTCGCTGGTTTTTACTGACGGAGGGGCTTGGGGTTTATGCCACGTGTCGGGTCATTTAGTATACTCTCGTGCACATGTTTGTTTATTCCGTGTCTCTTCGGTTTACGTGTAGTGTCAGTATAGACTCTTGGGCTTCTAAAAGATTAAAATAAAATATAATAAAAATAATATGTGGCTGATGGGATTTGAACTTAGGTGCTATGTCTCAGCAGTGCAAGGTTTTACCAATGAGCGACAAGCTCCTTCTTGCTGTTTAAAAGCAAAACAAATTTATAACTCGTGCTCAGGATTATGTGTTCCTTTCTGTATTTTGGGGAAATAATTCGTAGAGAAAGTTTAGGGTTGTTACAATTGTCTTGGGAAAAAACACAAATCCTGTCGTTCATGTGCGGTAGTTATCGATAATTCTTAAACCTAATTCAGGATCCAATTCTGTTTAAAGTGTCTGACTCAAGTCTGAGTCCAAGTCTAAATCAATCTGAACCCAAAACAAATATGAATCCAAGTCAACATGAATCTAAATATGGATACTTGAACATGAATACTAGAACAATATCAAACATGCAACATAACTTGAATTGACCAAACCATGGCTATATCTTGACTTGACTACATGACTACTTTATATATCCTGAATTTATTTACATGAACTTATACCATGGTCTCGGCATGTCTGATAACTACAAATCAATACAATATACATTACAGGGTTTTAACGGAGTAGATTGGTGCGGAATGTATTATAAGTAGCATGATGAAGGACACTGAAACATACCTACATGAACATCCGTGCCATTGTCCCGTGGGTATTGACGGGGCCTTATACTTTCCATTTCCCATAGTCCACAGGATAGTTGGACTCCTCTCGTAAACACTGATATATTCTGTACCAAACAAACAACTACGTTAGTATAACAGACATATATACGTGTACCAATTACCAGTTTTATTCTCTTTACTTGTCTATTTCATTCTTTCTTTGGGACTTACCGAGCGTTAGTTCGCTGACGACATCTCTGTCTATTCTTTCTTTGGAATGTTCGTCACCAGGACCCGACTTTCAGGTGTCCAAGCCCAGCCAGGAGTGATTGGAGCAGATACTCGAACAGCTCGACTACTGGTTTACATGTACTTATTTTCATTTCATATGCCACTGTTTAGGCATTGCTTTTCGCATTGTATTTTTTTTCCTTTTCAAACCAGATGTAATGTAAAGAATGGATATTAATAAAATTTACTGTTTATATTACATCGCTTGTCATTCTTGTGCATTTTATTTATATATTGCTTATTTATGCTTAGCGTGTTTACTTCTGAGTAAATACGTTACGGACCGTCACGTCTACTTCTCCGTACACTGGAAAGCGGGGTGTGACACGCTTCAAAAGCTGACGCACACTTCTCGGTCCATGCGAACGGTACCTCCTTTCGTGTTAGCTTGGTCAATGGTTCTGCTATTCGAGCGAAGTTCTCCATGAACCTTCTATAGTATCCGACGAGCTCAAGAAAACTTCTGATCTCCCCTACGTTCTTTTGAAGTAGCCAATTCTTAACAGCTGCAATCTTTTTAGGGTCAACGGCAATTCCATCTCTGGATACAACAAGACCCAAGAACTTCATTTCTTCGAGCTAAAACTCGCACTTGCTCATCTTAGCATATAAATTTTCTCATCTCAATGTTTGCAGTGCGATCCTCAAATGTTCTTCAGGCTCTTCTTTGCTCCTCGAATAAACCAAAATATCGTTAATAAACACCACTACGAAATGATCCAGATATGGTGAAAAGATTCGGTTCATTAAGTCCATAAATATTGCTGGTGCATTAGTAACTCCAAATAGTATCACATAATACTCGTAATTCCCATATCGAGTTCGGAACACCGTCTTACAAATATCTTCTGATTTCACCCAAACTTGATGATATCCGCATCGCAAATCCAACTTCAAGAATACTCTCGCGTCACTGAGTTGATCGAATAACTCGCCGATGTAAGGGATTGGGTATTTGTTCTTATTAGTCACCCGATTTAATTCTCGATAATAAATGCAAATCCTCCGCGTGCCATCTTTCTTTTTGACTGGAAGAACTGGAGCTTCCCACGATAAACCATTACTGTGAATCCAACCCTTTTTTAGTAATTCGGAAGCTTGTCTCATTACCTCTTCCAATTCCACCAATGCCATCGGATAATAAGCCTTCGAAATTGGCGCTGCTACAGGAATAAGATCAATCACAAACTCCACATCTCGTTTAGATGGTAAAATCGAGATGTCCTTGAACACATCCATGAAATCCCGAACTACTATCAGCGCTTCATCTGCAACTTGTTTACGAACTTCACCTTTCAGTAAACGGTTCCCTTCATCATGAATTTGCAAGTTTATTCTAAGACTTGTGGGTTATTAGCCCACCACTCTTCCGCTGTGCTACTCTGATAATTTGAGGCGGGTCTGTCAAAACTTCTTCAATCAACATCTTATATCTGATCATCTTTGAAGCGGTCTGTACCAGCTTCCGCTGGGGTTAATCTCAAACTACTGCAATTCTCAAAAGCTTCTCCTGTGTTTCTTCTTATTCTTCGGAATGCAAACGGATTGGTTCTTACGGGACGAGAGGAAAGATATATCATGGTTGCTGGATTCAAGCTCGTGATAAGATATAAACTTGTAAGTAATGACGCCGAGAGGAAACAAGCTAATACAACAACCATAAGTCAAGAAAATGAATCGAAATAGGACTCCAGGTTACCTAAATAGAGTATCGCATTGTAACCATGCCGCGGTACATGGTTACAATCACATAACTCTATTCAAATCGCCCAAATCCTTCTATCAGAATCGAAGAAATAAGACGGGAGAAACAATAAGGAATTGGAAGGATTCCAAGTCGAGATTCAAAGTCATTTCTATGTCACCAAGATACAAGAGTTAAGGGAAAGATAAGATTCAAGAATTTGAATGACAAGACAATAATGTGGTAGAACATATTCCTAATTCTGGGTTTTCTGGTTAGTGTATTGAGTTCAATACCCAAATACAAAAGAACCAAACCAGACTAACCCTAAATTCTAGGGCTCTGATACCAAACAAACCCTGTCATACCCCGCTTCCCAGAGTGCGCTAATTAGGCACATGACAGAGCCAACCATACTATATGTGGATAGGAATCATTCCTCCACAGCCACATTACGGCTGTCTATAGGATATCAAGAACAATAAAATATAAAACCTATTTAGTACATGTCCATTTGCCAAAATAAAAGAGTCAAGAAAATGTATAAGAGGAAACGAATTAATATCCAATAAATAACATCTGGAAATACGTCCCAATATGGGCTCACATCAAGAAATGAAACCGTGGAAAAATAATTAAACTAAGCATCTCTAAATATAATTCCTCACTGCTCGGTTTGACGGCTAAAATACTCATGTTCAGCCTGCAATAAAGATAGTGGAACTGAGCCATGCAAAACCCAGATGTCAGTGTGTCATAACATCAAAATAACAATAATAACCAAGATGTAACGATATAGGTAAACATGAATATAAATGAGAACACATGTATGAAACAGTGAGGTGTAGGTATGTGACGTGTAACCTAAGGTCTGTACTTCTAAATTATCTATTCTAAAAGTCTTTGAAATCAATTTAATGTAATCGTCGATGTAATTCAATAGTATCACGTGCGTGCCATGGATCATGGTCAAGATTCTTGGGCTGAATCCGAGACGTGCCGCTGGGCAGTAAACATGTAACTTGTACAGATGAATGATGTCAGCATCATCATCCCGGGGCTGGCCTAGCCCGTAAAGATTGATCAGTATAAGCATCAAAATTTTGAGTTACAAGTCAGATTTCATTATTGATTTTCCCTTACCCCCAAGGTTATGTGTTCAAGTCAGGTATTTATGATTGAATCTAATGCCAACATAGGATCAAGCAGGTACAGGCTTTGTCTATGCAGACAACAAGTTATGTCCATAGGACAACAAGTCAAGATTGTTGGTATTAGTAACAAGATCAAAGTAACGAGTCAAGTAGTGTGTTAGGACATATCATGTGGTGCGTATGTATCAAATGGATACCCAAATGTGAAACTGTAACGAATATCTGACACGGTAAGCATGACGGATACCAGGTTGCATATGTGTCTATCTATAATAACCTGTTATACATCCATGACTACTTATGATGCAATCTAGATAACACGTCACGATAATGTAATGGTAAAATGATATCTGGATGTTCCGGCATGTAATTAGAGGTGTTATTATTAGTACGGATACGTACGGATATCCAAAACTGTAAAACTATAATATTGGATGAATAATCAAATCAGATGTATTATTTTTGTTCACATGGATATAAATATATTAATATAGCATGTTGCAAGATAAACTTGCCTAATCGGATCTCACGTCGGGGTACATACGTCACGTTCGACGTCGGATAAACGTCTCGATGTAACCACACGCGTACAGGACTGGACTTGGCTACTCAAAGACATGACCACGCTGGATGAGAAAGACGACTGGGTCGCTCGAATCGTCGGCGACGTGCGTGACTCCGGCGACAACCAGAAAATAGAGAACTCAAGAAAAGTAAAGAAAAAAGAAAGAAAAGAAAAGAAGAGGAAGAGAAAGGAGAATGGGGCTGGGGTCGGCTCTGGGTTCAGAGGACAGAGAGCACGAGGAGGTGACGACGGTGACGATCGGCAGCCGTTGACGATGGGTAATGGCGATGGGTTTTCTGGGTTTTTTCTGCTGGAAATCGTCGGGGGCTGTAGGGATGGTTATGGTGGTGGCCTGAGGTGTCGGGGTTGGAGAGGGTGAGGAGGTGGAGAAGGTGAGGGTTAGGTCGTGATCGGCGACGAGGTGAGGTCGAGGTCGGGTTCTTGGTTTCTCGGGGTGTGCAGGAATGGGTTGCGGGTTCTTAGGTTGGCTGTAGGTTCTCGGTGTTAGAGGAGGAGGAAAGGAGAAGGCGCTTGAGGTCGGGGTGATGGCGACGTCGAGTCGCAGGCGATGAGGGTTGGAGTTTCTTGGGTTCGCTGAGTTGTGGTCGGGGGGTTGTGCAGGGTTCGGGAAGAGGAGAAGGGAGAGTAGGTTGTGATGTGGGCGATGAGGCGGTGAGGGTGGTGGTGGCAACGAGGTTGTAGTGAGGTCGGCGAAGATGGCAAGGTGATGTCTAGGGTTCGGGCATGGGTTTCGTCGCGAGAGCAGAGGAGGAAGAAGAAAAGAAAAGGGAGAGAAAGAGGTGTTATATTTTAGGTTTTAATATATATATATATATATATATATATATATATATATATATATATATATATATATATTAGGTGGGGAGAGAGAGGCGGAAAAAAACCATATGGGAACCTATCTATAAAACTTTTTATAGGGAGGAGGTGAAACCGTATACGTGGCAGATTGGGGGTGGATCTTTGAGTTAAAACAATAGCGCGTTTCTTTATTTTTGAGATTCACACACACTCTGCCACGTGTACAAAGATCCACACTCAATCTGTCACGTGTATGGTTTCATCTCCTCCCTATAAAAAGTTTTATAGATAGGTTCCCATATTTTTTTTTCCGAGAGAGGCCGAGTGAAAAGGGGAGAGAGAGCCTTACTCAAGAAGTATTAATTTGTTATTAAAATATATGTGTATATATATTACAGTAATAGCTTATTAAATAATATTATAATATATAGGTTTTAGGTTTTTATAGCTAATATCAAATTTCTCCGGAATTTACCAGGGTTCTTTCAAAAAATTGAGTTTTAAAATATGAAAAATATACGTATCAGCCAAAATCATAATGCGATATTCGGTTAAATAAAATGCATACCCGAGAACGGATACACGTAAAATCACGTAGCGATCTAAATGAGTCTATTTCATCAATCTGGACATGAACATGATGTCAGGATGCAACCATAGGCTATGGGGAATGATACATGTCATGCTAGATATTAAAAATATTATATTTGGTTATAATTTG
This sequence comes from Agapanthus africanus, assembly GCA_030015575.1. Classification (NCBI taxonomy): domain Eukaryota; kingdom Viridiplantae; phylum Streptophyta; class Magnoliopsida; order Asparagales; family Amaryllidaceae; genus Agapanthus; species Agapanthus africanus. The sequence continues at coordinate 64,721,846 of JASDDO010000022.1, forward strand.
TATTATCTAAAAGAAATGCAGATGCAACATATCACATAAGTGTAATATCAAATCTAAATGTGCACGGATTCTTAGTACTAGTAAGGATATGACGTAATCTAAAATCATGTTGGGTTTCAAGCATGCTGGCCGAGTCGGATACTAACCATAGATACCAAATATATCATCCACACCCAAAAGCAAACAGTAAACAAGAAACTGTCGTAAAATTGGAAAAATACCCAAATCAAATATGGTATAAATGAAATAGGACGTTACAAAGGAGGTCGACGGTGTGGAGGAAGGGAGGCGGCCGACGAGGAGGCGGCCGAACGACTAGGGATAGGGTTAGATCTAAGATTTGAAGAAGATGAAGTTTGAGAATTTTCTTTAAATTCTTTTTTTTTTATGAAATTGGAATTTGCTAATGTGGCGCCGTAAGCGCGACACCGTTGAAAAGGATAGCCACCCTTTATTTTCAAATTTTATGGTGGTTTTTGATAAAGAAAGCTAAATATTTCTATAATCACGTTTAACACATAAAGCTGGTAGATATATTAATATATATTTTTTTCTTGCACCAGTGATTGCATAATATATATTTTTTTGAGTAAAAGTATGAAATTCGACATGCATTCATCGTGGCAACCTTCTCAAAGGCCACCCCCATGACAGACCAATTTCTGTCTTTTTCCCCTAGCCACAATCACAATGAAACCGCTCTTCTATTCCTACTCGGTAATGAGACTAAAGAAGCTACAACAATACAACTTCACATGTGGTTAGCAAGAAACTGCTTTATATGGTAGGTATTTGGGGAAAAAAGGTGGGATTTTAAGGCCAAGTCCCATGATAAAACCGCGTGTGGGAATTTAACAACTCTTGCTAAGATAATATGTTGCTGCTTGACATCAGTTTACCAATTCCAGAGTTCTTAGCCAACATCTTTCGAGGGCCGTTTTTCGTAATACAATTACAAAAAAATGCATTTAAAAATATCATGGTTTTATGGATTCTGTATCAAATTAAACAATCAAAAGTTGTAGGTGTGTATATATGAAAGAAAATCCTACTTATTTTCCATTTTTAATGTTAAAATCACTCTTAGAAAAACCTATAAAATTGCCCCATGAGTGGTGGGACCAGTGAGGAATCAATGTCATTATTTTAGGGATGCGTGATTTGCTTGTCTATGCTGTACCATGCGCTTGGGTCGGCACCGTCCAATTTGCCACCAAGACATGGAATCAGAAATAGTTTCTAAATGGAACGAATTCGGGTTATGAACATATCCGGACCCGATAGGGACAATACCCATTTGCTTGGATATTAGGTTCGGTTCCGATGATTTTCATGACGTGTTTGAAATAAATAACGCGGACACATTAGATATTGGTTGGTTTGGCATAAACTTGAGCTAACTTTTGTTTGATTTAATCAACTTTGAAATTAATTGTTCGGTATCCATTTTGTTTTTTATGGTTTTAACCAACTATTCAAAAACATTCACGATAAAAACAAAACACATATTCTTGTTTGAAAAATAAAATAGGAATTTTAAAATATTGAATGCCTTATATAACCAAGTTCTAATACCCTTAAGTGTTGGATATACTACGTAGGATAAAGTAAAATTCCTACTGCTCTATGTTGTTAAGATACATTGCTTGTAATTTACTATTAGATGCATGCATATATTTTTTCCTTATGTATGTCTCTCTTTTTTGTTCTTATCAGATGGTATGAATTTTATACTATCATAGACTCGATGAAATAATCAAATCAGTCACCTCATGAGGTGTATAAATCTCGATTGCAATTATAATCCTAAAGTTTTCTAGAAAATATATATGGCTTGGTCATAATTTATACGAAGAATAAAATAATTTAAATTGTTTCGATTGAATATATGAACTAACTTGCATACTTCATTCATATAATACTACACCAGAGTTTATACAAGGCATTGTCTTGCATTGGAAAAGTATTAAAGGCCATCTATGAGAAAATTTCCAAGAAAATCTAAGGTGAAAAGGACATGTCTTCACAACTCCACATATGATTTCAAAATCATCCTTTATTATATCAAGAATCACTATCTATCAATCTTTTTATTAACCTAGAGTCCATCATAAACCTTATCTTTCAATATCCACCTTTCAGTTTTCTTAAAAGATTATGTTTGCCGGAAGCGGAAGCTTGGGTTTCAATATTCAGTTCTACATGTGGTGTCAAAATTAAAATGCTGCTATTTAGACTAGTTTAAGGAACAATTTTTATACTTAGAGAATGCAAGAAAAAAAACAAACGCTATGATATGAATTTCTTTATACAGTTTTCGGTCATTTGTTGTAAAAAGAAAGTGAGTGTAGAAAGTAAGACAACATGTAATTACTTTCTTTGTTTGTTTTTTGAAAAGCGGATGAAAAATAGCATCCACTTTCCATGCCATCATCTGCTTTTCAAAATCCACTTTCTACCGAAAAGGCTAGAAATTGGATTTGAAAGTGAATAAACTCATCATCAACTTGTTTTTAAATATATTTCTATCTTTTCATTATATAATTAAACAAAAAAAATTATCATTTTATCATTTTTTATCTATTTTTTCCCCTTTTTTTCACCACATAATTTCCAACTCATCAACTTTCCTACCATCTTTACGACCAAACAAACAACTTTAACTATTTTTTTCATTTTACTCCTGCTTTCTTTATTTTCAATTGCCAACATCGCCTTATGTTAAGCAAGCATCTATTTTATTTCAAATACGGTGTCTCCATAATTATAGTCATAGGTGATGCGTATGAGTTTTTGCCCTTAATTTCTAAGATTAAAGACAAGTAAAAACACTCCATATTATTTATCTTATGTCTCAGAATAGAATAGGAAAACCGTTGTGCGCATGGTTTGCGTTTAAGGACCAGTTCCAAAAGAAAAAAAAGCGGGAATACTGTGAATAAGGACAAAAAATTTAATCAAAAGGGCTGCTTTGCTTAGGTGGCAAGGGGACAAAAATATATATAATGGAGCTGGGCCATGGGCAGTTCGTGAGAAGGAACATATCGGACCTTTTTAAAAAGTTAAAATGGGGAATTAGATTAGGCTAATGCGGGGCCTTTATTTTTATTTTTTGAAATAAAACCTTTCCGGATCGAACTTGCGACCTCTCACATTGAAGAGAAAATTGATACCAACTAAGTTAAGCCCAGTTGGTAACGAAGGAAGACTTTGTCTCTAACGGGAATGACCTATCAAAGCTCACCGGCGAAGTACTTTCACGAGCCCGATATGAAAAGGCCGAAAATAAGAAGATGTAATTAAGGATAATCCAGATAACGGTGGATTTATGGATCCTGGTTTTTGGAACCGGTTACCGCATGCCTAAGGTAAGAAAAATCGGTGAGGATGGTTGGCACGGTTTGGAGGGCGAAACCAAAAGGCACAAGGATTTGCTATTGCAAGGAAATCATCGACAATGGTTAGCATTGTTGGAGGATGACGACATACATCGGTTCATTTTGAGAGATAGTCGAGAAACCCAACCGGGGATTGCCTCATGGCGTAGTAGGTCCCTCAAGAGGTGCAGGAAGATAGGTGGATATGGTGCAGGGTTAAGGCATGGGAGGTTGAAGCGTTGCGCTTTTAGAAAGTTTAATGCAGGTTTCTTGTTTTTGAGATGTATGGGTTTGTTCTCCGGTTATTATGGTCGGACTTGCACTTGCTTTAATTTCCCTTTTCTATTTTGTTTGAAGATTTTAGTTTTGTAGTTTCGTTAAACCATCCGTTTAATGAAACACAAAGGTACTGCTTACTATCATATAATTAAAAAAAAAACATCATAATAGAAATACAATAACTGAAATAATGAAGTGCATGTCAGGATCGTGCTATATAGCCATTGAAACAAAAATTACAAACCAGTTGCAGTAAGTTATGAGGATTACGCTTTCGCTAGCTGTCGAGGCATCGAAAATCACGATAAATGTAAAAATTACAAAGAAGAATAAGAAGACCAGGGTTTCTTCAAATAGAACAAGAAGATGAGTGATGATGCTCGATATCGGCGATAACCCAGATCATGACACGTGGCAGAGGACGTGTCCCAGAGTATGCAAGAAAGGGCCTATAGCAGCCGACCAAACCACTCTTATGCTCGTCCTACCGAGCAGACGCTGGCTCGCTTCTTAGCCCCAGCACGATGGGCCTCCTCGGCCTCACAGCTTGTTCCCGAGCTACCGCAAAAACTAGATACCTCGGCTCTCCCGCTCGTCCGCGAGCTCTCCCGCCGAGGTCATCTTCCTCGATCTCATCGACCGACCATCGGCACCGCTCACAGGCGCAACCGCCATCCCGCGAATCTCGTCATACGCGAGATCTCCGCCGGCCACATCCCACGTTCCACGCCACCACGATCCCCCATTAACGAGCCTGTCTCGCCATTAATGGGAGGTCCCGCTCTTCACGCGGGCGTGACGTCGGGAGCGTAACGGCCGGCGTGATTCTCGCGCCTGCTGTACCTGCTGCCACCACTACTTAAACCCCTCTTTCAGACGGTCAAGGTGGGCCAATTCTAATCCACTAAGCCGTTAATTTGCTCGGATCTCTAGACTAACTTGATCGTCGGAGGATCCTCGGTGGTACAACCACCCCGGGACTTCCTTGCAGGTAACTCGGCAACCTCAACCTCAACCTATTGAGATCCACGCGCTTCAGGAGCGACAGCCTCCAGATCCAATCTCAGCCACACATCGCTAGCAATCCGCAGATCAACGGGAAGCAACATTTGAAGGAGATTCCACCCTCCATCAGCTGGCGCCGTCTGTGGGAACGTAGATTCCACAAAAACAAAAGTTCGCCTCCCGATCGGACTCCAATGGCGAGCGATCGTCAGAACGATCCAAGCGCCAACCGCCGCCTCCCTCTCAACGGTGGCACAAACGAGCCTCCTCCTCCGAATTCCATCAACTCCCTCACCGGCCGGATAGACCGACTCGCATCCTCCGTGGAGGCGCTCTTCCGCGTCCAAACGGCGGGGCAAAATCCCCAGGTCGCCGCTACCCCGCCTCGGGACCAGGACCCCTACGGGGGAAGAGAAGACTCAGCCCGCGTCGGCATGGCCGACCGCTGCCTCCCACGACCGCGGATCCCCTGGGCTAGTACGTTCTGCGACCCGCTGGGCGCCCAATAGCTCGACACCGAGGTCTGTCGCTAGAGCGCCCCGTCCCGAGGTCTTTCGCGCACCTGTCCCTCCTGAGGAAATGTCGGTCAGCTCGCCTGTCACCAGACATGACCGACACACCCTCCCCGGCGTGGCCGCGCAGAAGGGGCTCGTCAAGGCAGCTCAAAGGCCACCTCACCCCGGGATTTGAGGAACCTCATTGAGAGAAACCGCTGTCGAGGCCAAACGCGGGCCGCCACAGCAGGGGCCTGGGATCAGAGTGCACCGAGTCGTCGGGGTACCATGGCCAACTCGACGCCCTCGAGAAGCAGATCGAGAGTCTGCATCGGGAAGGTCACCGTTCGAGCGACGGGGATAAGTATGCCGCAGACTCGCTCACGAAACCGTTCACCGAGGAGCTGCTCGCCGTCCATGTCTCCTCGCGCAACAAGCCCCCAAAGGTCTCCTTCTTCGACGGCAAATCTTACCCGAAGGACCACTTGGATGCGTTCACCGCGGGAATGAGCTTCCAAGGCCACTCCGATTCCGCCCAGTGCCGAGCTTTCCCGGTCACTCTCATCTGTGCCGGGCGAGACTGGTTTCGAGGACTCGAGCCGCGCTCGATCTCAACTTTTGACGAGCTGGCCACACAATTTCTCGGCCACTTCGTCGGGAACAGGCGGCAGAAGCGCACAGTCGACCACCTCTTCACGATCAAGAGCGGGGACAGGGAGACGTTCAAGGCCTACGTCACCCGTTTCTACAACGCCCTTCTCGAGGTCCCAAAGCACCGGGAAGAAACGGTCATCACAGCTCTAAGGTCTGGTCTTAGGCACAAGGAGTGGTTACGCTCTTTTGCACTGGCGCAACCTAAAACCATGGCCGAGGTAATGGCCTGGACCGAGCGCGAGGTCCAGCTCGAGTCCGAGGTGAACGCAGGCCTCCCCCAAGCAGAGCAAGCCGACCAGAAAAAGAGGGCCAGGGACGAGAGAAGAGGACCGAAACGGCAAAAGCCCTATCCCCCAAAGTTCCAGGAGTACACACCGCTTAATGTCTCCCAGACAGTGCTACTTGAGGAAGCCAAGGGCGAAGGGTTCTTCAAGTTCCCCGTGATCCCATGCTCGGCTTCAAAGCGAACCCGGGGCCCCTACTGCGGCTTTCACAGGTCGCTGGGCCACTCAACGGAGAGATGCAAACAACTCTGGGATTATATCGAGGAGCTGATCCGTTCGGGGCACCTCGCGGCGTACCTGAGGGACAAGCGGGAAGCTGATCGCGAGCAGGAGCAGCGTCCCCCTCTATCGGAGCAGACTATCGGCCAGATCATAGTAGTGTCAACAGAGCATGCGACTAGTACCCCCGAAGCGCGGTACCCCATGCCGAGCACAGATACCAGCAGACGTATGGAGGGCTCAAGCTGCATGAATAAAAGCATCTACTAGCATGTATTTTCTTTTCAAAGCAATGTACCTTCTTCCTAAGGTCTTTTGTTTATACAATAAAAGGATCAATAGAGCATTGCAGAAAAGAAAAAGGAATTTTATTCATTCAAAAAGTACTATCGGCTCCTCGGCCGTACACAAAAAGAAAAATTTTATTATTACAAAAGCGGGGGAAGGGGGTGTAGAGAGCACTGCTCGTGGTACTCTGAGCATATCTCCTCCAGCCGAGCCCTCGCAGCGTCTAACCTCTGCCTCCGATCCGCCCCTCCCGCAAGCTTCGGCGCCGAGCCTCAAATGGTAGCATTCACGGACGAGCGCTTCCGAGCGGTTTAGCCGGCTCGCGGAGATCAGGCCGAAGTGCCTCAGAGACCTTAGCTTGCCTATGGCCTCGTCGAACAGCATTTCGGATAAGGGGTTGTAAAGCCCTGACGACGCCCTCCAGATGGAATACATCAGCAGCTAAAGGAGGGAGGACCGCCGGGGAAGCAGTCGGCCGAAGTGGTCCTCGATCCTGCCTATTACCAACTGCACCGTGTCCTCAGTGCAGTACGGGTCATAGAGGTAGACATCCCCGAAGCATACGATGTCTTCAATGATGAAGGGGAAGTCCTGCATTTTTGCTTTTCGGTTGCAAGGAAAAGAGTAATCAGCAATCCCAAACGATTCCATCTTATAGCCAACGACGCTCGGGAATCCAACAGTCGCCTGTTTCACACGCAACGCAAGCGCCACGCAGCAAGCGTCGCGCCTCCCCATGCGAAACTGAAACAATGAGACTCCGGCGCTTCGCCTTCACAGCGCCCTCACGACACGTGTCTTCGGTGCCGTCCCACTCCTCGGAGCTTACATGGGAAGGTCAGGCAGAGCCTCGCCAAGAGGCAACCGAGTAGCTTCACTGCTCGGTCCTTCTTCATGGAGCAAAGCCCTCAATAAGAGGCAGCCGAGCAGCTACCCTGCTCGACTATCCCTGGCCGGTAGCTTCCCTACTCCACGACGCCAGGGAACAAAGCCCTCGCCAAGAGGCAGCCCTGCAGCTACCCTGCTCGGCTATCCCTGGCCGGTAGCTTCCCTACCCCACGACGCCAGGGATCAAATCCCTCACCAAGAGGCAGCCCTGCAGCTACCCTGCTCGGCTATCTCTGGCCGGTAGCTGCAGGGTGTTTTTCGTCACCCCATTGAGATGGGAATACGCGCGTGCTGGTCAGGCGTACTACAGATTCCCCCTGCTTAGGGTAGACGGGGGTTTAATGATTGTGGGGATCCGAATCTCCGGCAGCCGCGGACTAAGCTGCCATTAATTACCCCTCGCCTTTGGAGCGAGGGAACCTCTGATTGACGGTTTAAACTGGTCATGCGAACTCAATATGCAGTGTACATGTGTTTTGTTTTGGAAGGGGCTTGGGTATATCGGGAGCCACACAGAGTTTTTACGGGGGTCCCGCTACCCGGATAGCGGGCTGGGGGTCAAGGGGGCTAGCAGCCCCCTTGCGGGGTGCAAGGCAGCGCCCCGGCCTAAAAAAATTTTGGGAGGGACAGTGGTGTAAGGTATATATGTATATATAAAAGAAAGGGAAATGGCATCCAAAGGATGCGTGGGAAAAAGCGCCAGCGCTCCACATGTCAGCACGTGGGCACTCGGGCGCTAGCGCTCTGGGCGTAAGAGCGCTAGAGCTTTGAGCGCAGGCGCTCCACGTGTCAGCACGTGGGCGCTCGGGCGCTAGTGCCCTGAGCGTAAGAGCGCTAGCGCTTTGAGCGCAGGCGCTCCATGTGTCAGCACGTGGGCGCTCGGGCGCTAGCGCTCCACGTGTCAGCACATGGGCGCTCGGGCGCTAGCGCTCTGGGCGCAAAAGTGCTAGCGCTTTGAGAGCTAGCGCTCCACGTGTCACCACGTGGGCGCTCGGGCGCTAGCACTTTGGGCGCTAGAGCGCTAGTGCTCCACGTGTCAGCATGTGGGCGCTAGCGCTCCACGTGTCAGCACGTTGGCGCTCGCGCGCTAAAAGGGACTTGGTTGGGAGTTGTACTCCCAGAAAGGAGCACTTATTGTTTTGTATGTATGTGTGTGTGTATGTGTGTCTATATATATATGAGGAGTTAAACTCCTAGGATGTTTTGAAGCTGATGATAGGTGTAGGGTGTTTTTCGTCACCCCATTGAGATGGGAATACGCGCGCGCTTGTCAGGCGTACTACAGATTCCCCCTGCCTGGGGTAGGCCGGGGTTTATTGATTGTGGGGATCCGAATCTCCGGCAGCCGCGGAATAAGCTGCCGTTAATTACCCCTCGCCTTTGGGGCGAGGGAACCTCCGATTAACGGGTTAAACTGGTCATGCGAACTCAATGTGCGGTGTGGATGTGTTGTGTTTTGAAAGGGGGTTCTGGATATATCGAAACCACGCAGATTTTTTACGGGGGAGTGTCGTGGAGCACGTGTGTGTGCAAATATGTATACATATATATATATATATATATATGTGTGTGTGTGTGTGTGTGTGTGTGTGTGTGTGTGTGTGTGTGTGTGTGTACATAAAAAGAGGGGGGAAAGATATCCAAAGGATGCGTGGGGGCCAGCGCCTCGAGCGTTGTACGCTTAGGTGTTGTACGCTTAGGCGCAAGCGCGCCACGTGTCGACACATGGGCGCTTTGCGCATGAGCGCTGGGCGCTCGAGCGCAAGGGCGCCACGTGTCGGCACGTGGGCGCTTTGCGCATGAGCGCTGGGCGCTCGAGCGCAAGGGCGCCACGTGTCGTCACGTGGGCGCTTTGCGCTCGGGCGCAGGGCGCTTGAGCGCAAGCATGCCATGTGTCGGCACGTGGGCGCTTTGCGCTAGGGCGCAGTGCGCTTGAGTGCAAGCGTGCCACGTGTTGGCACGTGGGCGCTTTGCGCTCGAGTGCAGGGCACTGGAGCGCAAACGCGCCACGTGTCGGCACGTGGGCGCTTTGCGCTCGAGCGTTAACGCGCCACGTGTCGGCTCGTGGGCGCTGTGCGCTCGAGCGCTAGCGCGCCACGTGTCGGCACGTGGGCGCTCGGCGCTCGAGCGCTTAGGCGCCGGCGAGGAAAAAGGGGCTTTTAGTCCCAGAACCAGAAGCTATGCTTCAGAAAGGAAATATTTATTATATATATGTATGGAGTTAAACTCCTAGGATGTTTTGAAGCAGATGAAGGGGGTTCTTCTTCTTCCTCCTGTTGTTTGGCCGGATCTTGAAGATCAAGAGATGTGTGATTTTAAAAATATCTTATTTTTGAGATCTGATGGTAGATCCAAGTTCCCCTTTGTGGGTTTTGTGGTGAAAAGCTATTTAGTTTTGAAAAAAGGAGAGTAAAACCCTTGATTTAATTCAAAAGAAAGAAGAAGGTTTGAGACCTTCAGAAAGGGGAAAGAAGCACAAACCCTAGGTTTTTTGAGAGAATGAAAAAGTGTTACTTTATTCATCATCATGTTGCCTTTTATTGGCTTACATATTCACATATAGCCCATTGGGCTTTACAAAATGGCATTTTGCACATCCCATGGCTCATGTGCCATTTCATTTTTGCACATAAGCCATGGGCTTACAAAATATTGGCTTTATGTCCATTTTGCATACATTCAAGTATAAAAAATTACATAAAAATTATTTATTACATGATTTTTTTGTTGGCATGGCGGAAGGCCGGACGCTTCATGTTCGGGCTCGACCTGGGCATTGTCCTACTTGTTTGGGCTTGAGCGATTTGGTTCCCGATTTGTGAGAAGCCTGCACTGCCCTTTTTGCGAAATGGACGGTCGACGCTCTGATCTGGAGCGATTTGGTTCCCGATTTATAAGAAGCCTGCACTTCCCTTTTTACGACATGGACGGTCGACGCTTGACGCATCTCCGAGACGGAGTGTCCGTGGTAGACGTTTCCCTGGCCCGGAGTGTAGCAGTTGGACGTTTCCCTGATGCGGAGTGTCTGTGTTGGACGTTTCCCCGATGCAGAGTGTCGCTTGTTGACGTGTCCCCGGCACGGAGTGTCTGCTTGACGTTTCCCCGGCATGGAGTGTCGCTGTCGGACTTTTCCCTGATGCGGAGTGTCTGTGTTGGACGTTTCCCCGATGCAAAGTGTCGCTGGTTGACGTGTCCCCGGCACGGAGTGTCTGCTTGACGTTTCCCCGGCACGGAGTGTCGTTATCGGACGTTTCCCTGATGCGGAGTGTCTGTGTTGGACGTTTCCCCGATGCAGAGGGTCTCTTGTTGACGTGTCCCCGGCACGAAGTGTCTGCTTGACGTTTCCCCGGCACGGAGTGTCGTTGTCGGACGTTTCCCTGATGCGGAGTCTCTGTGTTGGACATTTCCCTGATGCAGAGTGTCGCTGGTTGACATGTCCCCGGCACGGAGTGTCGCTTGTTGACGTTTCCCCGGCACGGAGTGTCGTTGTCGAACGTTTCCCTGATGCGGAGTGTCTGTGTTAAACGTTTCCCCGATGCAGAGTGTCGCTTGTTGACGTGTCCCCGGCACGAAGTGTCTGCTTGACGTTTCCCCGGCACGGAGTGTCGTTATCGGACGTTTCCCTGATGCGGAGTGTCTGTGTTGGACGTTTCCCCGATGCAGAGTATCGCTGGTTGACGTGTCCCCGGCACGGAGTGTCGCTTGTTGACGTTTTCCCGGCACGGAGTGTCGTTGTCGAACGTTCCCTGATGCGGAGTGTCTGTGTTGGACGTTTCCCCGATGCAGAGTGTCGCTTGTTGACGTGTCCCGGGCACGGAGTGTCTGCTTGATGTTTCCCCGGCATGGAGTGTCGTTGTCGGACGTTTCCCTGATGCGGAGTGTCTGTGTTGGACGTTTCCCCGATGCAGAATGTCGCTGGTTGATGTATCCCCGGCACGAAGTGTCGCTTGCTGACGTGTCCCCGGCACGGAGTGTCTGCTTGACATTTCCCCGGCATGGAGTGTCGTTGTCGGACGTTTCCCTGATGCGGAGTGTCTGTGTTGGACGTTTCCCCAATGCAGAGTGTCGCTGGTTGACGTGTCCCCGAGACGGAGTGTCTGCTTGACGTTTCCCCGTTACGGAGTGTCGTTGTTGATTCCGAGTCGAAACATAATTCCGACATGGAAGGCAGATACGCCTGAGGCGAAGCATGATTTCGACACGGGGTATATTCTGGGATGGAGCATGATTCCGCCGCAGAGGTTGTTGGTTTGATTTGATTTGGGTTGACATCAGCATCGCTATATTGGAATATGGTACCAGGAGCGAATCATCATCTGTTTTTGAGAGGATTTGGGAATTGTTTTTTTTTTGTTTGGCATCTGCATTGCTGCACTGGAATAATGCCAGGAGCAACTCATCATTTGCCCCGAGAGGATTTGGGAATTGGTTTTTGTTTGGCATCTGCATTGTTGCAATGGAATAATGCCAGGAGCAACTCATCATTTACCCCAAGAGGATTTGGGAATTGGTGGCTTAGGAGACATGTTTAGATCCCTATCACCTAAGGCTTTTCAATTTTATGGGCCGTAAAGGTCCCATAAAAGCGTTTTCTCCCTACGAGTCGTAAGGATCCCGTAGGTGTATTTTCTCTTTAGGAGTCGTAGGGGCTCCTAAGTGTGTTGCTCCTTTGTGAGTCGTAAGGATCTCATGCGGGAATTTTCTACTCACAAAGTCGGGAGGACTTTGCGAGTGCATTTCATCTCTTTTTTTTACGAGTTTGCGCCCTTTCGGGTTTTCACAAACTCGCCGGCAGTCCTGCTGTTTTTACTCACGGAGCCCCTTTCGGGTTTTCATCCGTGCCTATTTTGCTTGTGGAAATACCTCTTTTTTTATATTATTTTTTTTTGGACTTTGAATGTAGTCTCACCGGTAGGACTTGGGAGAGATTGAGATTGTTTTTACACCCGTGGATTGTATACGGTTTTGCAGGATGTATGATCCAGACCGTAGGGCCGGAAAAATTTTGGGACTTTGTCGGCGTCTGCATCGCTGCATTGGAATATGGTACCAGGAGCGACTCATCATTCGCCATTGGGGTATGGGATTTGGAATTTGGTTGGCATCTGCATCGCTACACTGGAATATGGTACCAGGAACGACTCATCATTCGCCGTTTGTGGATTAGGGAGCGATGGCTTAGAAGACAGGTTTAGATCCCTATCGCCTAAGGCTTTTTCAATTTTATGGGCCGTAAGGGTCCCATAAAAGCATTTTCTCCCTACGAGTCGTAAGGATCCCGCAGGTGTATTTTCTCCTTAGGAGTCGTGAGGACTCCTAAGTGTGTTTTTCCTATATGAGTCGTAAGGATCCCACAAAGGTTTGTTCTCCTCATGTATCATGAGGACACATGAGTGGGTCTTCCCAATGGACCATAATTCCAAGGGCGGAGACCAGCCGCATAACTGACGATTACGGTGGGATATGGGTATGATGAGAATTATTTGAGCCCGTGGATTGTATACGGTAGTCAATTTGGGGACTGGCCGTAGGGCCGAAAGAATTTTGAGAAATTGGATTTTGGTTGGCGTCTGCATCGCTACACTGGAATATGGTACAAGGAGCGACTCATCATTCGCCATTTTTTTTACCGCGATTGCCCTATCATTTCAGCTTTTCTTATCGCGAAGATTGCGATTGCCCTATCATTTCGGCTTTTTATTATTATATATTTTTTTATTTACACTTCCTTTTTTTTATTTACACATTTTTTTTACATTCCCAGTTTAACGACTTAGAAGTCGATTATTCCCAGTTTAATGACATGGTGGTCAATGGTTCCCAGTTTAACGACGTGGTGGTCATTGGTTTCCAGTTTAAAGACCTAGAGGTCTACTGTTCCCAGTTTAATGACGTGGTGGTCGATTGTTCCCAGTTTAATGACGTGGTGGTCGATGGTTCACAGTTTAACGACGTGGTGGTCATTGGTTTCCAGTTTAAAGACTTAGAGGTCTACTATTCCCAGTTTAATGACGTGGTGGTCAACTGTTTTCAGAGAAAAGCAGATGTCTGAGAGAATCAGTTTCACGAAGAACTTCGGTCTCCGTTTGTATGAAATTGGCGGTCGCAGCTTGATCGTTTGTTAACACACCAAGGGACAATGATATTTCTCCCGCATTATATTGTTTCTCGACCTAATCCTTGGAGATGCAACAGTCTTCAATAGTGTGCCCCAGCACTCGGTGGTATGGGCAAAAGTTAGGATGATTAGTCATGTTCGCTTCACTTAGCTTTTTTGGTTCTGGTAGCCGCAGGCCATTCTTCAGAGCATCTTTAAAAATTTTGTGGACCTTGTCCCTTCGGAATGAGTAGACCTTATTTCTTCTTTCCTCCAAAGTTGCTCTCGAGACTGGTCAGTTTTTGCTCCGCCCGCTCTCTGCTTATTTAGAGAATCGGTGCTGTTAGAACTTCCGCCTTTTTGGTTGTTGTCCCTCCAAGGTTTCGGTCTGTTTGTGAACTGAAGATCCTGAGCAGACTCGGGCTTTGAGCATTCCAACGTTTGGACCTTTTTGGTCAGCTCTTGGAATGTTTTAAGGCCCGCGGTGCATAGAAATGGGGCCATCCAATTGTTGAGATTTTCGATAAGAAGACTGACAGATTGGTCATGCTCTATCAGCGGTTCACATTTGACGAAGAGATTGCGCCATCGGGTTATAAAATCCGTGCTGCTTTCGTTGTTCTTAGGCTTGGTCCTTGCGAGCTTGGCAATGGTGATCTTATCGCTGACGCTCATGAACCTTTGTCGAAACAAAGATTCCATTTGGACGAAAGTAGTAACGGAGCCATCCGTTATGCTCGCGTACCAGTCGAAAGCAACATCGATCAAGCTATTAATGAACTGGCGGAGGAGAAGCGCATCGTTGCCCCCAGTGTTCCCGCACGAGGCTTTGAAGTGGGCGATGTGCTGATTCGCATTTCCCGTCCCATCGAATCTTCCGAATTTGGGGATGACATATCCGCTAGGAAATTCTACCAGATCATACTGAGTAGGATATGGTCTCCCACTACTGCTGATATCTTTTTGCGCTTCGACTTCGGCCACCAATGTTTTGACTTTGCCGACAACCAAATCCATGATTTGATCTTGAGTTAGCGGGCTACTGTCATCGGTAGCCAAGACATCTCCCGAGATAGGATGCGACTGATTTTCATGCGGTTCGCCCACTTTTGGATTTGAGGGAATAGGCATCGGCAGCTTTGGGGCACCATTTCCCGGTTCATGAGCAGATCTCTGCGCTTGATTGGGCGGCTGAGAGGCAAGTTGGGCCGTGAGCTGTAAGACGACGTTTGTCAAGTCGTCAATTTTTGAGTAAAGCTTGGCCATCTCCTTGTCTTTGTTTATGAGCTGCTTTCGGAGCTCTTGGAAAAGTTGCTGCTCTGCGTTCTTGGGGCGGAAGATTGGCTCATCTTCGCTTTCCGAACCCGACTCCTCATGAACTGAGAGCTCTCTCTGCTTATCAGCCTCACTGGGAGGGTCTTCATTACCTTCCAGAGGAGGCTGGTCTTGAGAAGTGACAGCTATATTCACACCAGGTTGGATTTGAGATGTGGTGGCCCCAACCTTGCTTTTGCTGCGAAGGTTGTCGCGGGGACGCGTGCCCACCATGTAAACAGTGTGGATAACATATTCAGCCAACCTTTCACCACTGGCAGCTGGTTTCGCGGAGCGGTCCAGGCTTTGTAAATTCATGAATTTTAACATGGCCGGAGCCCTAGCCCTTTTGTTGGCTCTGTATCTGAGCCGCTTCTGCCTCAACTTCTCTGCCTTGAGCACTTGCTAGGCTTCTGCTCTCTGGGAAGCTGCCGTAGGCTGAGTGATGGGGAGTTTAGAGAAGATACCCAATTGAGCAGTTGTCAGGGGCATCGCCGGAGCTTGCACGAGATACCCTGTTGCTTTGTTGGTGTTGATGGCCTTGCCCTCAGCTGGGGCCAAGGAGAGTCGTTCAAACACCGACTTGCGTTTGAGTTGGGGAACTTTCGAGACCACCACATTTGGCTTCTTGCCTTTCGAGACCGGTTTGTCCGTCACCGGGGCTTGAGGAGCTGGGACAGCGTTAGCTGACACGAACAGGATAGAGCCGAATGGTAGCGGCGGCTCATCCCATTATCGCCCGAGACTGGTCGGAAGGACCGTCCTGGAGTCCATCTTCATCGTGTAGGAGACGAGAGTCGTGCTGAAAGCTGAGATCGTCCTTGGAGACATTGTTGAAAAGTGATTGCTTGAAGACCTGCATGAAAGAGCATTATTTTAGTATAAATATAGATATATATACTGATTGAGTTCGCATGAACGTTTAACCCGAAATATAGGAGGAGAGATTGGTCCCACCGGACGTGCCAGAACCTGTAGGGTGTTTTTCGTCACCCCATTGAGATGGGAATACGCGCGCGCTGATCAGGCGTACTACAGATTCCCCCTGCCTAGGGTAGGTGGGGGTTTAATGATTGTGGGGATCCGAATCTCCGGCAGCCGCGGGCTAAGCTGCCGTTAATTACCCCTCGCCTTTGGAGCGAGGGAACCTCCGATTGACGGGATAAACTGGTCATGCGAACTCAATATGCAGTGTACGTGTGTTTTGTTTTGGAGGGGGCTTGGGTATATCGGGAGCCACGCAGAGTTTTTACGGGGGTCCCGCTACCCGGATAGTGGGCTGGGGGTCAAGGGGGCTAGCAGCCCCCTTGCGGGGTGCGGGACAGCGCCCTGGCCCAATTTTTTTTAGGAGGGACAGTGGTCTAGGGTATGTGTGTATGTATATATGTATATATAAAAGAAAGGGAAAGGGCATCCAAAGGATGCGTGGGAAAAAGCGCCAGCGCTCCACGTGTCAGCACGTGGGCGCTCGAGCGCTAGCGCTTTGGGCGCAAGAGCGCTAGCACTCCACGTGTCAGCACGTGGGCGCTCGGGCGCTAGCGCTTTGAGCGTTAGCGCTCCACGTGTCAGCACGTGGGCGCTTGGGCGCAGGAGTGCTAGCGCTCCACGTGTCAGCACGTGGGCGCTCGGGCGCTAGCGCTCTGAGTGCAGGAGCGCTAGCGCTCCACGTGTCAGCACGTGGGCGCTCACGCGCTAAAAGGGACTTGGTCCCTGCAATGGGAGTTGTACTCCCAAAAAGGAGCACTTATTATTTTGTATGTATATATATGAGGAGTTAAACTCCTAGGATGTTTTGAAGCTGATGATAGGCTTCTCCCCTTGAGCCCTAGTTCTTCCCCAAAGTGGGGTTTCTGGAGATGGGTCTCCTTCTTCTTCCTTCGTTGGCCGGATCTTGAAGATCAAGAAATGTGAGATTTTAAAAATCTCTTCTTTTTGAGATCTAATGGTAGATCCAAGTTCCCCTTTGTGAGTTTTGTGGTGAAAAACTATTTAGTTTTGAAAAAGGAAGAGTAAAACTCTTGATTTAATTTGAAAAAAAGAAGAAGGCTTAGAACCTTCAGGAAAGGGGAAAGAGGCACAAACCCTAGGTTTTTTGAGAGAATGAAAAAGTGTTACCTTATTCATCATCATGTTGCCTTATATAGGCTTACATATTTACATATAACCCCTTGGGCTTTGCAAAATGGCATTTTGCCCATCCCATGGCTCATGTGCCATTTCCTTTTTGCACATAAGCCATGGGCTTACAAAATATTGGCTTTATGCCCATTTTGCATGCATTCATGCATAAAAAATTACATAAAAATTATTTATTACATAATTTTGTTGTTGGTATGGGGAGGCTGGCCGCGGCTCGACTTGGGCATGGGCCCGCTTGACCTGGGCTTGGGCCCACCTGACTTGGGGTTGACCTTGACTTTGACTCGGTCAACCGGTGTGCAAATTTTTACCCCAACAGTAGCTTCCCTACCCCCACGACGCCAGGGATCAAAGCCCCCGCTAAGAGGCAGCCCTGCAGCCACCCTGCTCGGCTATCCCTGGCCGGTAGCTTCCCTACCCCACGACGCCAGGGATCAAAGCCCTCTCTAAGAGGCATCCCTGCAGCTACCCTGCTCGGCTATCCCTGGACGGTAGCATCCCTACCCCACGACGCCAGAGAACAAAGCCCTCGCCAAGAGGCAGCCCTGCAGCTACCCTGCTCGGCTATCCCTGGCAGGTAGCTTCCCTACCCCACGACGCCAGGGATCAAGCCCTCGCCAAGAGGCAGCCCTGCAGCTACCCTTCTCGGCTATCCCTGGCCGGTAGCTTCCCTACCCCATGACGCCAAGGATCAAAGCCTTCGCCAAGAGGCAGCCCTGCAGCTACCCTGCTCGGCTATCCCTGGCCGGTAGCTTCCCTACCCCACGATGCCAGGGAGCAAAGCCCTCGCCAAGAGGCAGCCCTGCAGCTACCCTGCTCGGCTATCCCTGGCCAGTAGCTTCAGCTCGGCTATCCCTGGCCGGTAGCTTCCCTACCCCACGACGCCAGGGATCAAAGCCCTCGCCAAGAGGCAGCCCTGCAGCTACTCTGCTTTGCTATCCCTGGCCGGTAGCTTCCCTACCCCACGACGCCAAGGATCAAAGCCCTCGCCAAGAGGCACCAGGCAGCAACCCTGTTCGGCCATCCTTAAGAACCCAAAAGCCCTCGAAAGAGGCAACCGCTTAGCAACCATGCTCGGTTATCCCTAGCACACCACCAGGGATCAAAGCCCTCGCCATGAGGCACCGGGCGGCATCCCCGCCCGGGCATCCTTAGTAGGTATCCCACACCCCTCCTGCGCTAAGGATGAAAAGCCCTCGAAAGAGGCAACCGCTTAACACGATCCGTGCTCGGTTATTCCTGGAAATTCCTGGAAAAACCAGGATCAAAGCCCTCGCCAAGAGGCACCGGGCGGCAACCCCGCTCAGGCATCCTTAAGGATCAAAGCCTCGCAAAGAGGCACCGAGCAGCTACCCTGCTCGGCCATCCTTCACAGGCCTCTCACGGCCCCTCCAGCGTCAAGGATCAAAGCCCTCGCCAAGAGGCACTAAGCAGCTACCCTGCTCGGCCATCCTTCGCAGGCCTCTCACGGTCCCCTCCAGCGTCAAGGATCAAAGCCCTCGTCAAGAGGCACCGAGCAGCTACCTTGCTCGGCAATATCCTCAGCATGCCTCTTACGGCCCCTATCGTGCTGAGGATCAAAGCCCTCGCCAAAAGGCACCAAGTAGCTACCCTGCGTCGGCCATCCTTCGCAGGCCTCTCACGGTCCCTCCAGCGCTAAGGATCAACGCCCTCGCCAAGAGGCACCGAGCATCTACCCTGCTCGGCAATATCCTCAATTGGCCAATTACGGCCCTTCTAACAACCGAGGAACGTGACTCAACAAGAGGCATCCAATCTATCAACGTCTTATCGATCTACACTTCAACTTTGGGGCCATGAAGATACCGTCTTACCGCCTGCCTTGGAACACCGGGCAAGAGAGCAGACTCAAGTCGACGCGTAATCGCCTGACAAAGAGATGACACAATAGAACGGCAGTCCCCACGCAGATACAAGTGTTCACACAACAGAAGAACAATACGCGTGCAAACAAGAGTGCAAGAAAAATACCTGTATTCGCAAAGTTAAAACTTCTACAAGGTATTGTGGGCTCCCCAGCCTTACCCGGAGGCCAGCAAAACTCCCGAGGAAACAAATAAAAAGAAAAAAGGAGCAAAAGACGACAGGCCTAGGCCTCAGGGCCGGGCGCATCCCCGGGAAGCCCGGCGCCCGCCGCAGGTGCCTCCGCGTTGCCCTCGCCGGGCGCCGCCTCCTCGGCCTCGGCCCCAAGGTCTCCCCCCTGCTCGTCGTCCCCACGAGGATATTCAGCTCTGTCACGCCCCGCTTCCCAGTGTACGGCGAAGGGGACGCGACGAGGTCCGCTACGTATGTACTCAGAAGTACATACGCTAAGCGTAGCTAAGCAATATAAAAATCATTACACAAGAGACAAGAGTATAAAAAGAACAGCAACTTTTATTTATTAACATTCTTTGTACAATACATGAAAAGAAATACAACTGAAATAAAGATGCCTAAACAGAAACAAAAAAGGCATACAGGAATGAAAGGTACTGAAAGAAAAGTATACAATGAAATTATACTGCAGGGTTTTAAGTAAACTGGTCCAAGTCTTCTTGTGATGGCTCAACTTCTGCCGGGTCCAAGTCACCTGACGACATTCAAAGAAGAAAGAAACAGAATGTCGTCAGCGAACAGATCGCTCGGTAAGTTCCAAAGGTAAGAGAGAAGTAGAGAAGACAGAATAAGAATATACATTTTAAAGTGTAAACTATTGTTGTAATGTTATGTCAATGCTGTTGTTTGTAGCTTGATACAGAAGGATGCCAGTGTATACGAGGGGGGTCTCTATATGCTAGAGACCAGGGCAAACGGAAAGTACAAGGAACCGTTTAAGCCACGGTACAACAGCAACGGAATATAGGTTAGGTGTCTTAATCTGACCACCTTGTGCCACCTTTAACACCTTCCATACCAATCTACCCCTTTAAACCCCGCGATGTCTTGTTTATATTGTTATATTGTAATTTGTGTTGGTTGTATGATTGATTGGCTGACTGACCGAAACCATGATATCAGGAAACGGTTATAACCGTAGTGTCATGTAAATGGAATACTGGAAATCATGTAGAAGGAATATATCCATGGTTCGGTTCAGCCAGATTGTATAAACTGGTAATTGTATTCATGGATTCATGTGTTCATATTGAATTGAAAAATTGTAGATTATGGATTGACTTAATCATATTCAATTCAGATTAATCAGACTCAAACCCGAGTCAGACAATCAGAATTGTGAATCGAGGTCTTATAATTGTTAGGGTCCTTAGGGTAATTTATAAAACTTGAGGGGGTTTTATATAAAAAATACTTTTATATACCTTTCAAAATACACCTCAAGTATTTATTTTTCGTCTTTAGAGTTGTGGATTTTATGTTGTGACATTTCTAATGAAAATATCCTAGTTTCATAAATAATGTATTTATCTGTAATATTGATTATTTGAAGTCATGGTATTTTAGTGTAATCTTTATTCTTTTGTGATTTTTAGAAAAAGGTGGAAAATTTATATTATAATAAAATAAGTATTTAAAAGATAAATATACACATGTTTATACAAAAATAATTTTACTAAATATTTAATATTTCAAAAATCTCATTTTTCTTAAGATGTCGTATTTTAAACCTTTCGAGACCGAATGCTCCTTGCGGAGGTCTGAATCTCGCACTACTAGCCCGAGGTGCGCGATAAACCGCACGATCCCGAACGGGTTCCCCAAAGATGGGTTGTAGCGGCGCTTTGCAAAGATTGTAAAACACTAATCTTTTAGAAAACAGTTTTATAAAGTAAAAGGTATTTACTCGCAAAGTGTAGTTTTCCGTATTTTAGATTCTAGGGTTTCCTAAGCCAACTAGCCTATTTCTAAATGGTCTAAACGACAAGTCGTTAGAAGCCTCAAATCGCCTCTTCACCGCCAATTGTGGCCAGGTAAGTACAAATGAGGAGAGAGGGATCCGCTCACGAATCGTGAGGCGGGCCTTTTAAAGTTACTCAAGCTCACTTGTCTAGCCTAGACACCACAAAGTCAGTTTAGATAAACGATTGATGTCCACAACTTATCGTATTTTCCTAATATGAGGTATTTGTTTTAAAAGTGTAACAATCTAAAACTTTTAAGAATGGTTTTATGAAGATTATGGTATTTTAATGAAAATTTCGTTTTATCGTATTCTAAGTTTTGATGATATCATTTTAGGGTTGTATTTGCGTGTGTGTGGAGGTAGGTCATTACCTCGTCGACTTATTTTAAGGTATAGTGAAGTTTATGGGGTTAAATATGATAAATTAAACATGAGGGTATTTAGGTGAAAGAATACGGTAATTGCAAAAGCTACCATTTCATGCGTGAAAACTCATTCAAATTGATTTTTACAAGTTTAGTGATCAAGACGAACATGTTTAGGAATGATGGAATTGATTAGAAGAAGAAAAATAAACATTATGGTATTATTGCAAAAAGAATACTAT